>OZ014519.1:400249041-402649041 GCA_963966055.1 Lathyrus aphaca | reverse complement strand
CTTCAGTTAATGAATTATGACATTTACAAGTCATAGTATATGTTCTAATTTAGGTTCGCTTTTTGATGATTAATATAAATCTAATTTTGTCTATATATGTAGCAGGAAACCAACAAAGGTTGGTTCCAACGTCTGGGTTGACTAAGTACACATGCCAACTACTTTCGTAATCTAAACATGAAATTCATAGAAGCACTTTAAAGATGCCAGCATTAATTTTGTATCAAAAGGACAAAATGAATTCAATGTTTTTATCTAGTAATGGTCTGGTTGAATATCCATTGGCAATTGAGAAAGAAAGGGCCTTGATAAACCGTTAGAGGGATCAACAGTATGTCTAGTTGATAGAGAAGAAGTTGATACAAATGTTGTAGTTCAATTGAAAGACAACCTCCACGATACAAGCACTATGGTGAATACTTCTCTATCATCTCTAGAAGTTTCTTGTTCAAGATTGACTGTTGATGCTGGAAATGAGCCTCAATTACGTCTTCAAAAATCTCCATTCTCATGGGCCCTCTAACAAAAATGCAAATTCAACAATGTAATATACAGATGCTTTTGCTGTAAAATACAAGAAAACAACGCGGCAAGATACACCGTCTAGTAGAAATCTTGGACATTAGCTTTGAAATCCTTGTAATTCATTGGACCATGTTGAATTTGTCTATCGATCAATTCTATAATTTGCAAGTCCATTCTAAAAAGGAATGAATGTGAATATGAGCTGCAGCAGTTATCCTTTATCAAGAGATTTTGTTTGGTCAATAGACACCTCGGTTAATGGATTAACTTGTTTAAGCACAAAAGGCGCAAATTTATTTGTGACTAGTAAAAGATCAAGCACGTGAGGTTCGGTGAAGGTGGCATCTCAAAGTTGAAATAATCTGAATCGAACTCATCATCTATTTTAAATTCAAGAGGAGTTTTATTTATGTCAAAACTGCTACATGATTCTTGATTCCATGTGTTATCGAGATGATCCTTCTCTTTCTCTAGATTCATGTTTTGATTATGATTCTCTTGAATATGATCAACATTAGTGGGGATTGCCCAAGGAACATTCACATTAGCACTTGCTTCAATTTGTGTAGGCATATGAGAAGTGAAAAAAGCTTTACCTTGCAAGTTAAGACCATTTTCTCCTCTTATAGTTGCAATTTATAATATTCTATCAACTGAGGTGCAACTTTTGTCCCAAAAGATTAAACAAACATGAGCACTACAAAAGCGTGTAATGTTTGTCAGATTCAGGAGAAGTACCAAAAAATGATGTGAAAATATTCGGGAAGATACTAACCATTCCTTCATCCACCCAGAAGAATAAATTTCAATGAACTGACAATCATTAAGATCAACATCACTTTTCCACCAGCATTAGCATGGCTGGTTATCTTTAGAGATTGATGAGAAACAATAGGCCGAGTTTTGTTCCCATTGATATATCTTACAATGAAAATATTTTACTTGTCAAGAGTGAAGCCAAATCTGTGTGAATTAAATAGTTCATTAATAGGAGATTCTATGAGAACAATAAACTCCATTAAAATTTCAGTTTAATTGGTGTAAACATAATAAATCAGTAAACTGAATTGTGGTTAGTACCTTATATGGTTTGATAGTATAAGCACAAGAAACATTGAGGTTCTTAATTTGAAGAAGACAACCAATTCCTTACATGTTGCATAAATCAATCATAGATTTGGCCAAAGGCAGGCTGCAAAAGAATCAAAGAGATTAGCCATATAAAATGGGATTCAAATTTTAGAGTTTATCATCGAGATTTTATGAGAACAATCAATCTTTACAATTTCAATTGAATTGTTGTGAACATCACAAATTAAGTAAAAAAAAGATTGTAATGTGTACCTCATAACTAAATAATATTAGAAGAAACAACAATGAAGGTAAGTTGCAAATGATTCTAAGTGATTAGAATCAAAGTAAGCTGGTCAAGGGCGGTGGAAAATTTCTGTTAATTGAATATGACATTAGTCTGGGATTCATGTATTTTAATGCTTATAAATTGACTTTTATTATAACAACCAAATTCCACTAAAAATTCAATTAAATTGGTTTAACTGGCATAGAGAAGGCTACAAAAATAAATAAAGGGGATAAAACAAAACTCGCCTATATTGTAAGGGGAATTGTGCATTTATCCCTAAAAAAATATAATGGTTACCATATGACTTAATAGTATTTGCACAAGTATAATTGAAGACGATGGTTTGGAGATGGCAATATTTGTTTTATGTCATATAAAAAAGATTTTATACAATTAATTCGTTGCATTTTGCAATATAAAAATCAAACACAAATTACATAAAGAGTAATCTACAAAAGATTTTAAACAATTAATTCATTGTGTTATGCGATATAAAAAAATCGAATATAAATTAGGAAAAGAGTAACCTGCAAAAGATTCTAAATAATCAATTTTGAGGTAGATAATCGAGAGTAGTGTCGATTAACACGTGGTGGTCGATTACAAAATTATGGTCTATTTTAATTTAGATAGGGGTGAGAGGGTTATGAATGGAGACGTGGAGTGATCGATTACGATTTGATGGTCTAAGTTAATTTTAATAGGGTGTGAGGGGTAGGAATGAAGAGATATGCAGTGGTCGATTACGAGTTGATGGTCTAGTTAATATAAATAGAGATGAAAGGGGTAGGAATGAAGAGACATGGAGAGGCCGATTACAAGTTGATGATCTAATTTAGCTTAAATAGGGGTGAGATGGGTAGGAATAAAGAGATATGGAGTGGCTGATTACGAGTTGATGGTCTAGGTTAAATTCAATAGGGGTGAGATGGGTAGGAATGAAGAGATATGGAGAGGTTGATTATGAGTTGATGATCTAGGTTCGTTTAAATAGGGGTAAGAAGGATAAGAATGAAGATATGACGATGCATGACAACAAAGAGTATTAGGTAGCCAAATGATATATCTTATGAATTAAGAGAGAGATATCTTATGAATTAAGCGAGAGATATCTTACGAGTTAAGCAAGTGTATAGATAAGGTAAAAGTGATGCTAAAGAAAAAAATCAAATAATTATGTGCTGGAAAGTAATTTATGACTCTGGTGATTTAATGTAAAATTAAAAATTTAATGTTTATAAGAATAAATATTAATATATATATATAAAGATGTTGCGTTGAAATTTCTATTAGTGTAAAGAAATTATGTAAGAATAAATAATAAAAATAAATAAATAAAAATTATTATTTCGGCTTAAATAGTCTGTTGGTTTCTGTAACTTAGCGAGTTTTTGAATATGATCCTGCGTATTTTTGTTGATATAAGTCCTTAATATTTGATTTCCTTTTGAGATTAGTCTCTTATGTTAAACTTTTATTAACCTATGATCTTTCCAATTGCAAATAACTATCTTTCCATTAAGCCAACCATTTCTTTTGATAATAACATTGCAACAAGAATATATATATATATATATATATATACATATATATATATATATATATATATATATATATATATATATATATATATATATATATATATATATCATAAGTGATTCAGTATTTAATATATATATATATATATATATATATATATATATATATATATCATAATTGATTCAGTATTTAATATATATATATATATATATATATATATATATATATATATATATATATATATATATATATATATATATATATATATATATATATATATATATATATATATATATATATATATATATCATATGTGATTCAGTATTTAATAAATTACTTAATATTCAATTACCTATATAGTTAAATTATTTTATATCATTAAAGATTTTAATTAGTATTTCAACTATCTAATATTTCAATTATTAATATTTAAATTATTTATATTTTCTAACAAGAAATATTTAATTTATTAAATAATTAGTTTATTAAATATTTCAATTATTTAATATTTCAAATATTCAATATTTCAATTATTAATACTTCAAATATTTAGTATTTTCACTAATAATTAGTTTATTAAATATTTCAACTGATAATTAGTTTATTAAATATATTAATAATTGAATTAATTTAAATATTTCAACTAATAATTAAATGAAATCAACTATTTAAATATTAATTAAACTCTATAAAATAATAAACTATTAAAATACTAATTAAAATATTTAATATTTCAACTATTAATTTAAACTAACTTATTAAATAGACTATTTATTTAAAAGATTAATTGTTATGTATTGTCGGTGTAATGACGTGAGGAGAAGATATAAATTTTGAAAAACTGTGTAATGACGTGAAAATTATGTCGCTACCATAAAATTAAAATAAAAGAAATAAAAGAAATTTAATATTTATTAAAATAGAGTATTATATATATATATATATATATATATATATATATATATATATATATATATATATATATATAATATGATTTTTTAAAACAAAATATATAGTTATAAATAAATAAAAAATTAAAACAATGTATAATTTTTTAAAACATAATATATGATTTATAAAAATAAAATATATAGTTAAAACATATTCGTCTACCTCTTTATTTTATGAATTGTGACATTTACAGTTCATAGTATATGCTCTAATTTAGGTTCGCTTTATGATGATTAATATAAATCTGATTTTGTCTATATTTGTAGCAGGAAACCAACAAAGGTTGGTTCCAACGTCTGGGTTGATTAAGTACACATGCCAACTACTTTCGTAATCTAAACATGAAATTCACAGAAGCACTTTAAAGATGCCAGCATTAATTTTGGATCAAAAGGACAAAATGAATTCAATGTTTTTATCTAGTAATGGTCTTGTTGAAGATCCATTGGCTATTGAGAAAGAAAGGGCCTTGATAAACCGTTGGAGGGATCAACAGTATGTCTAGTTGATAGAGAAGAAGTTGATACAAATGTTGTAGTTCAATTGAAAGACAACCTCCACGATACAAGCACTATGGTGAATACTTCTCTATCATCTCTAGAAGTTTCTTGTTCAAGATTGACTGTTGATGCTGGAAATGAGCCTTAATTAGGTCTTCAAAAATCTCCATTCTCATTGGTCCTCTTACAAAAATGCAAATTCAACATTGCAATATACTGATGCTATTGCTATAAAATACAAGAAAACAACGAGGCAAGATACACCGTACAGTAGAAATCTTGGACATTAGCTTTGAAATCCTTGTAATTCATTGGACCATGTTGAATTTGTCTATCGATCAATTCTATAATTTGCAAGTCCATTCTAAAAAGGAATGAATGTGAATATGAGTTGCAACAGTTATCCTTTATCAAGAGATTTTGTTTGGTCAATAGACGCCTCGGTTAATGGATTGACTTTCTTAAGCACAAAAGGCGCAAATTTATTTGTGACTAGTAAAGGATGAAGCACATGAGGTTCGATGAAGGTGGCATCTCAAAGTCGAAATAATCTGAATCGAACTCATCATCTATTTTAAACTCAAGAGGAGTTTTATTTATGCCAAAACTGCTACATGATTCTTGATTCCATGTGTTTTCGAGATGATCCTTCTCTTTCTCTAGATTCATGTTTTGATTATGATTCTCTTGAATATGATCAACATTAGTGGAGCTAGCCCAAGGAACATTAATATTAGCACTTGCTTCAATTTGTGTAAGCATATGAGAAGTGAATAAAGCTTTACCTTGCAAATTAAGACCATTTTCTCCTCTTATAGTTGCAATTTATAATATTCTATCAACTGAGTTGCAACTTTTGTCCCAAAAAATTAAACAAACATGAGCACTACAAAAGCGTGTAATGTTTGTCAGATACAGGAGAAGTACCAAAAAATGATGTGAAAATATTCGGGAAGATACTGACCATTCCTTCATCCACCCAGAAGAATAAATTTCAATGATCTGAATATCATTAAAATCAACCTCACTTTCTTTAGAGATTGATGAGAAACAATAGGCCGAATTTTGTTCCCATTGATATATCTTACAATGAAAATATTTTGCTTGTCAAGAGTGAAGCCAAATCTGTGTGAATTAAATAGTTCATTAATAGGAGATTCTATGAGAACAATCAAACTCCATTAAAATTTCAGTTTAATTGGTGTAAACATAATAAATTAGTAAACTGAATTGTGGTTAGTACCTTATACGGTTTGATAGTATAACCACAAGAAACATTGAATTTCTTAATTTGAAGAAGACAATCAATTCCTTACATGTTGCATAAATCAATCATAGATTTGGCCAAAGGCAGGCTGCAAAAGATTCAAAGAGATTAGCCATATGAAATGGGATTCAAATTTTAGAGTTTATCATCGAGATTTTATGAGAACAATCAATCTTTACAATTTCAATTGGATTGTTGTGAACATCACAAATTAAGTAAAAAAAGATTGTAATGTGTACCTCATAACTAAATAATATTAGAAGAAACAACAATGAATGTAAGTTGCAAATGATTCTAAGTGATTAGAATCAAAGTAAGCTGGTCAAGGGCGGTGGAAAATTCCTGTTAATTGAATATGACATTAGTCTGGGAATAATGTATTTTAAAGCTTATAATTTGACTTTTATTATAACAACTAAATTCCACTAAAAATTCAATTAAATTGGTTTAACTGGCATAGAGAATGCTACAAAAATAAATAAAGGGGATAAAACAAAACTCGCCTATATTGTAAGGGGAATTGTGCATTTATCCCTAAAAAAATATAATGGTTACCATATGACTTAATAGTATTTGCATAAGTATAATTGAAGATGATGGTTTGGAGATGGAAATATTTGTTTTATGTCATATAAAAAAGATTTTAAACAATTAATTCATTGCGTTTTGCAATATAAAAATCAAGCACAAATTAGATAAAGAGTAATCTGCAAAAGATTTTAAACAATTAATTCATTGTGTTATGCGATATAAAAATCAAATATAAATTAGGTGAAGAGTAACCTGCAAAATATTCTAAATATTCAATTTCGAGGTAGATAATCGAGAGTAGTGTCGATTAACACGTGGTGGTCGATTACAAATTGATGGTCTATATTAATTTAAATAGGGTTGAGAGGGTTATGAATGGAGACGTGGAGTGGTCGATTACGATTTGATGGTCTAAGTTAATTTAAATAGGGTCAGAGGGGTAGGAATGAAGAGATATGGAGTGTTCGATTACGAGTTGATGGTCTAGGTTAATATAAATAGAGATGAAAGGGGTAGGAATGAAGAGACATGGAGTGGACGATTACAAGTTGATGATCTAGGTTAGCTTAAATAGGGATGAGACAGGTAGGAATAAAGAGATATGGAGTGGTTGATTACTAGTTGATGGTCTAGGTTAATTTCAATAGGGGTGAGATGGGTAGGAATGAAGAGATATAGAGCAGTTGATTATGAGTTGATGATCTAGGTGTCGCTCCCGTGATTTTCATCCTGGTACAAACGCGAAAGTGGCGCGGAAAAGGTAGCATCGCCAGCCATGCATTTTTATCCCGAAGGAATGGGAAAGGTAATGCTACACAAACCTAAGGAAGAAGGAAAGGTCGAGGCCTTGTGAACCAAAGATTTGGGTTCGGGAGTCGGTTACGACCTGGGAAGGTATTATCACACCAGATCATCCGCCGTACCCGACGGGATCCACACTTGCTTGTTTGTTTCAAAGGGTAAAAGAATATGATGCTGCTGAATAAGAACTGCTAACTGGAACTGGAAATGAGGAAGGGAAAAGGAATTGGAAAAGAGAATGGGAAGACAAGGGGAAATGTAGGGAAAATAAAGAATGTGCTTGAATGGGCCCTACCCCGCTGCCTACGTACCTCATCGGGATAATGAGGATCAGAGTCGACATAGGTTGCCTAACCAGGCGGGAACTTTGTTTGTTTTTTATGGTTGGAACTGCGTATGCCTATGATCAGGTGTTGCATGCTCGTCTGATACGAGTGCGTTTACCTTCTTGCATGCGAGACAAGTCGTCGCGAGTTTGCATTGAGAGTGAATGAAATGAGAAGAGAAGTTCCCGCAGGAAAGTCGCTTATTGTTTTTTGTTTGCTTTTTAAGAGTTTTGTATGAATTTGGCACAAGGAAGTGAATTCAAACTCTTTTCCATGAAATGTGTACTTACCACTACATTCCAAGATGGAATAATATAACAAGTACAACAAGCAAGGAGAATTTATCCAAGACTTGTTTCCACAGATTAGGGTCTAAGATCACTAGCTTGTTGAACTTAATTACATGTTTTTGTGGCTATTATGAAGAAGTATCTTTTAGATTTTTCTTTGTGAAATAACCCCTTGATAATACTTATACATCATGCTAGACGAGCCTACACCACTTCAAGATGGAATGAATGCAAGTGTCCCATGGAATAAGGCTATACACAAAGGATCCTTTCATACATTTATTAAGTCTTTTTGGATTTTGTTTGAAGATGAGAAAAGAAGGACTCAAAAGGCAAAGGTCAAATAAAATGAGGGACTAAGACACAAACCTAAGTCATCTTATTATGTACAAAAGTGTGGTCCTATGGTTAATGAGGTTTTTCTAACCTAAGGATAAGAAAGAGCAAGTTAGAGTTCAACTTACTTCCTAAGGAAGTTAAGTTGAACCTAAAGAATAAAAGGGAACCTATGAACAAAGCACCAAGTGCAAAGGAAAAGACAATTAAATGCATAAAATAAAAGGAATGAATAATGATTACCTCATCTTCCCCCCTACAAAACAAATGTTCGCATGATGAAGTGATATGAACAATTACAACATGGCAAACTTCAATTAAAAACTCACTCTAATTAATAAAGGCATTAATGAATTTCTAAGCCTAAAGTCAAGTCCTAAGGGATCTTATATGCTATCTAGCTTCTAAATTCAGTAGCTAAATTAATTCAAAATGATCTAAGATTGAAAAGAGAAACACACTCAAACTATACCCTAAATGGCACTAAAACCCCTAAGTGGAAACTAGGTGGATTTGCATGGAAAACTCGAATAAAGTCAAAGCACAAAAAAACTGGTAAAGGTCCTGGAAAAATATGAGATTAAATCCTTAAGGTCCTTAACCTAAATCTAATGTTGTGTTAAAAAATCTCTTAAAAATTCATAACCTAACTATGTCAAATGGTCACTTAAATCTACATAGGATCTAAACACAATTTTACACAAACTATGTTGCCAAAACAGTGGATAAAAAGGGCCTAAAAATATGACAAACATTATTATAGGTCCTATTATGAGTCCTATAATCACATAAAAAAGAATGGGACAAAAAGATAACTGGAAGTGGGAGAAATAAAATGAACAAAATGAAGTGTAGCTGCAAGAATTCCATAGAAAACTAATTAAATGGAAAATCGAAATAAAAATGAAAAATGGCTAAAATCATAAAGTAAAAGTGTGGAAAATTTCTAAAATGAGTTAGGAAGTCTCTGTGATTTTTGGGGAATTTTGTCATGAGTTTTGGTATTTTTGTTGGATTAAAATTGAAAGTTATGTAAAACAGAAAAATAAAGAAAATAAGGCAAATGGAGAGGGGTGTAGGAAGTGGAAAGTTGAATTGAATTGGGATGGACCCAAACATGCTGGGGTGTAAATAGTGATCTGAAAAACTATTCACAAATTATGGAACATGATTGACACATGTTCATTAATGTGGTGGCAGAATCTGAAGCATTGGATTAAACTAATCTAGGGGTTGCGTTATGTTCCCACTTAATGCTAGGTTTACTATTCCGGTCACCGGAGCTAAACTCCGGTCATCTTCTCCGATCACTCTCCGGTTAGGGTTTGGACAAATGTCTACCAAACTGAAAAATAAGGCCATGGAAGGATTTGTCTCCTCAAGTACATCAGCAATCTAGGCTTGACTTTCTCCTAAGGCTCATGAATAATGCAAATCGAAGCACACAAGAATCAACCTAAAAATTGAATCTAAGAACCTAAGGTCCTATTAACTAGCCAGCACAAGCATTGCTCCTATTGAGATCATATCAACACAAAATAACCAAAAACATCAGAATTCGTGTCAATGGAATTGAAGATGAAACCTGAAATTCAGTGGTGTTTAGAGTTGTAGAAATCCAGAGGTGAGGTTCCAAGGACTTTTATGCTTGATCTTGATCCTTTGTGAAGTGAAATAAACTCTTTTTTGATGAAGAATCTTGAGAAATTAATGAAGATGCAAAAAATCCATAAGTGAATTCTTGATGATTCAAGCTATAAACTCCATGGATATGCTGCAAATCATGATGTTGGTGATGAATTGATGCTCAATGAGGCTTGTTGGATGTTGATTTAGCTTGTTCAATCCAAAAGGTGGAAATGTTGTGATGATGCAACTTCAAATTTCCAGCTTCAAATCTCCATGAAAATGCACTATGAATGGTGCTTGAAGAAGCACAAGGAAGAAGAAGATCAATGCTAGGTTGTGGAAGCTTAATCCTTCAAAATGCAAGGAATTTTCAGAGAAAATACAGAGCCAAATTTGGAGGATTTTGGTGTGATTTGAATGAAAATGAAGCTCAACCCCAAACTTAGTCACTACTCATCCTTTTATATAGCATTAGACCTCTGGTTAACAGTTAGAACCAGGGTTAATTAGCCTTGGTTAACTGAGTGAAGTGAGTTAAATGAGTGAAGTTAGTTACACCAGCTTAATTGCCCAAGGATTGTAGCTTGAGTTTTCTCACTTGATTGTGAGATGCACAACCTTTAAAGTGGTCCTGCATACACATGATGATAACCTGTTGATGCAACAAAATCAGAGGCTAACTGCAGCTTGAGACCAATAGATCTAGTGTACACCAACTCATGATCCTTGTGGTGAGGACCAATCTAATGTAGCAGCAATGTTTGAGGTTTGAATTGAAGCAAATGTGAAGCTAAATGAGCTCTAGTATATGCACAAGTCACCCCTGAACTTATCCCCAAGACAACACTGTCATCGCCCCTTTCTATGCACCATACAACAGCTTTTTAGCAGAAAAACAGCATCATGTATCGATACATGTGGGTATGCATCGATACATACTGAAGCATTGGCAATTTTCAGCAAAACAAAACAACTATGTATCGATACATAACACTGATGCATCGATACATGTCAGTTTTTAACTGATATGTATCGATACATAACACGAATGCATCGATACATGTCAGTTTTTTAACTGATATGTATCGATACATAACACGGATGCATCGATGCATCCTGTAGGTTTTTCTGATCATGCATCAATACATCCTGCTTATGTATCAATACATAGTCCATTTCCAAAACTACACAACAAACATGTATCGATACAAAACTCGTATGTATCGATACATAGTCCCCAAAAACTGTTTTTTTATTTTATTTCTCCATTCTTTCTTGATCAAATTTGGTCCATAAGTCCTTTGTGACAAAAATTTCATGACCTTGACCTCAAGGAGTCTAGAGTTGACGTTTTACTCAGCCTGGTTGACTTTTCTCCAATTTCCTGATTTTCAATCATCTGACCAATTGAACCTCTTCCAAAATGAACTTGTGGATGAAATTTGAACCTTATACATTTGTGTTCATATAGAACACAATGGAATCCATTTTTTCTCAAAAATTCATGGAGAAGCCCTTCACAATTGAAACCCTAATTTGGATCATTTCCTCAGGAGATGTTGCACTGCTTGCTTTCCTTGGAGCCATTCACTTCTTTCCAAGACTTGAGGCTTCAAATAGAGACTTGTGGGATGTTGTAGACCCCTTGCACATGATTGAGAAGCTTTGTGGCCCTTTGATTGTCTTTGTATAGCCTTCAGTTGCTCCAGTCATTGACCACATACCTATGCCTCAACTATGCTACACATGATAAAATGTTTTTTATTATTTTATGAACTTATGTATGCTAAATGCTATGCCAAATGTTGAGGATATGAGAGGGCAAATTTTGAGGTATTACACTAGGTTCGTTTAAATAGGGGTAAGAAGGATAAAAATGAAGATATGACGATGCATGACGACAAAGAGTATTAGGTAGCCAAATGATATATCTTATGAGTTAAGAGAGAGATATCTTATGAATTAAGTGAGATATATCTTACGAGTTAAGCAAGTGTATAGATAAGGTAAAAGTGAGGCTAAAGAAAAAAATCAAATAATTATGTGCCGGTAAATAATTTATGACTCATGTGATTTAATGTAAAATTATAAATTTTTATGTTTATAAGAATAAATTTTAATATATATATATATATATATATATATATATATATATATATATATATATATATATATATATATATATATATATATATATATATATATATATAAAGAAGTTGCATTGAAATTTCTAATAGTGTAAAGAAATTATGTAAGAATAAATAATAAAAATAAATAAATAAAAATTATTATTTTGGCTTAAATAGTCTATTGGTTTTTGCAACTTAGCGAGTTTTTGAATATGATCCTGCGTATTTTTGTTGATCTCGGTCCTTAATATTTGATTTCCTTTTGAGATTAGTCTCTTATGTTAAACATTTATTAACCTATGATCTTTCCAATTGCAAATAACTATCTTTCCATTAGGCCAACCATTTCTTTTGATAATAACATTGCAACAAGAGTATATATATATATATATATATATATATATATATATATATATATATATATATATATATATATATATGTATGTATAAGTGAGTCAGTATTTAATAAATTACTTAATATTCAATTACCTATATAGTTTAATTATTTTATATCATTAAATAATATAATTAGTATTTCAACTATCTTATATTTCAATTATTAATATTTAAGTTATTTATATTTTCTAACAAGAACTATTTAATTTATTAAATAATTAGTTTATTAAATATTTCAATTATTTAATATTTCATATATTCAATATTTCAATTATTAATATTTCAAATATTTAATATTTTCACTAATAATTAGTTTATTAAATATTTCAACTGATAATTAGTTTATTAAATATATTAATAGTTGAATTAATTTAAATATTTTAACTAATAATTAAATGAAATCAACTATTTAAATATTAATTAAACTCTATAAAATAATCAACTATTAAAATACTAATTAAACTATTTAATATTTCAACTATTACTTTAAACTAACTTATTAAATAGACTATTTATTTAAGAGATTAATTGTTATGTATTGTCGGTGTAAAAACATTTACACAATCAATCCATCACAACCATTCAATATCATTACTTTAAATATATTTAAAATAAAGTTCAAATGATATTTAAAATCTAAAATTGTTTTACACTGTCTGTGCATTCCAATTAAATACTTTATTTAATAAACTAAATAATTAATAGTTGAACTTTTTTATAAACTATTTTATAAATTATTTATTTAATAAACAAAATAATTAATAGTTGAACTATTTAAAAAACGATTTTATAAATTTTATTTAATAAATAAAAGAAGTCAAATATTAATAGTTGAAATATTAAATAATTAAAATATTTTAAGAATTAATTATTTGATAAACTAAATAATTGAAATATTAATAGTTGAAATATTAAATAATTGAAATATTTTATAAATTTATTATTTAATAAACTAAATAATTTTAATATTAATAATCATAATATCTTATAATAACTTTATTTATATTTATTATTATTTAGACTAAATTACAGTTTTGGTCCCACTATTTTAGGTTATTCACGAAAATAGTCCTCTTATTTTAGTTTTAAATCGTTTTAGTCCCCTTTCACATTTCTGGAGAAAAATGATGATGCGTCAGTTTTTTATATAGGTTGCATGAGTAAAAAAAAATTGAGGATGTGTTATCTTTTAATATCTTGGAAAAATTCAAGTGTATTAATAAATGACACATCATTAATTTGATTACACTACTACGAAAAAGGTATTTAACAACGGTTGTGAAAGATATATAATGACGTGTGTGCATGCGTTGTTATGTGGAGTGTTGTTGTATATGTGATACATACAATCACGGTCCTGGAACCGTTGTTGTATTTTAGAAAGCGTGCACTATTTCACAACGGTTAGTTTACACAATCGTTGTGATAGAATTAAAGGCAATCTGGTTCGAGTCTCAGCAATAACATTTTGTTATTTGTATTATTCTAGTTAGCGTTTAGTATACAACCACAATTAGGTTTTATAACCGCTGTCAAAACTGCCTCTGTTTTAAATAAAAATTCTTTGATTTTCAAATTCTTCCCATATTTTATCATGTAAATATTATAATCATTTCAGAGAATTTACAACAAGTTGTATTTTTGTTAACCATGCATAAAAAGCATAAAAAAAACTAACATTATGCATCAAAAGCCAAAATTATTATTTACAATATGTATATGTAAGTCAAAAGTAATATTCACATCATCAATACATCAGAAAGAGCAAAAATATGCTGAGAAATGTTACTGATAAATTAAACAGAAAGACCCTTAAGTGCATTATGGATATACACTCAACATTTACGAAGATCTACAAAGTCCTCAACGGGCAATGTGGTTTTGTCGTTTAATATTTGCATAAGAAAGAGCAAAAAATTGAATATTATGCATGATAATAATTAAATAGTCAACTTATATATTGATATATATAAGCATTTTATGACATATATACCTTACTCCATGATTCAACAATGCTGACAAGGACAATGTTTAACATGTGTTTCATGACAAAATACCCACACTTGTAAGTCCCGCGTTGTTTCCTTGTATACAAATTTAAGCAATAATTATATGAATATAAACACACATGAATGTAAATGAAAGAAACATGTAATGAAGCCACTTAAATTAGGAGTAATCCATGTGGGATTTTTTCTAACATTCCTCATCATATTAACTTGTTCCATAACACTGCACATTGAAAATGAGTTAAACATATTACATCATAAAATAATTACAATGTCAAAGAAAATGAATTAAACATAGACTTACGATTGAATAATCTCTTTCATTTTCTTATGTAGTTGGTTATGCAAGGAACACAGTACATTCACTATACTCATCCTAAATGATATTATGATCAATGTGCCTTATGTTTGTATGTGTGTGTGTGTGTATATATATATATATATATATATATATATATATATATATATATATATATATATTATTGGAAATGTTCCTTAAAACCTTTGTTGATAAAAAGAAGGAAAACATATTTTAGAGATTGCATATAGCATGAAAATCAGAAGTTTTAGAATGTTGGACGAATAGAAAGAAAAATAAAGGTCGGATGAATAGTGTCCGTACGGATAAATAGTGGCGTCCGTACGGATGAATAGTGACATCCAAACAGTGAATAGTTATTTCAGATTTTTGGGCTTTTCGACAGTTTCTCGTTTGGCATGTTTTGGGTTATTGTGGTTTTGGCCTTTGTATGTTGGGTATTTGCTATTATAAATATATATCTTTTATATGTTTGGTGTGTGACAATTTTAGGGTTTACACCAACAAGGGAGAGCAAGGGTTTAAAGGTATTATGTTTCAGCACAAAGAAAACCTTGGATTATGTAACACCCACTTTTCCCAAATAGTAAAATAACAGTTTAATACGTAAATCCGAGTTCACAAGTGGAACGCCACATTTAAACTTAAATAACCAACATGAAATTCTCTATTAAAAACAACGGAAAAATATATGATTCATTACAATTTATGATCAAAACAACATCAACAATAATTCCTCAAAAATATTCTTGGTTTATAAGATAGATACGTAACAAAAGTAAATCAAAAACAAAAGCCCCCATCCCGTGTTATGTATCAGAGCATCCTAAGACCCGAACAAGCAGCATGACTCCGTGCACTCTCACGTACCTGGATTATCTGTACTTCTAAAGAAGCATGGATGCAACAACAAACAACAAAGGGGTGAGGAACAAATTCAAATATAAACGGTGCATATATATCATCTTTAAGGGTAGTTTCTCACTCACAACAACATATACAACAATCACACCAATAGTTATGCATCAACAAATACAACAGTAGATATGCAATGTGACTCAAAACGACACAATGCATGCGGTACCAATTTTTTTCATTCAATCAAACACGGATAAATCACATACACCCATCCGACAATGATTATCCCACCATTCTCCATAACAGAGTACAGATGATCGTATTCTCCCATCCGACACGATCATCCATACTACCATGTATGCATGACTATGAAAATGCATAAAACATGTATAATCACCATATTATACATCTACATGATCCATCCGATCAATACACAACAATAATTCCACACAAATCACCAATAATAACCTCACGTGACTTAATCGATTAATCAATTAGTTAAATCCACTTAAGTTCCATCATTATTTCATTCCTCGAGGTTATTATCAATTAATCATATTATAAGTCCATCTCAATGCCTCAGATCGAAAGAATCGACAATGGATGCGAAATTGGGAAAGAAATCGCAAAACGACAGATTTTGCCCTAAAGCTCTGGTTATACACGTAACACACCATCCCTTACGTGTAACACCTCATGCTCAACTTGCTCATACACGTAAAGTCTTCCAATACGCGTAACATACCTTTTATCGCCCATACTTATGCGTAATGGCCTATGCCCTTACGCATAACACCTGCATAATAGCCTCCAGTATGCGTAACTCAGATCTGTTACGCCAAATCATGTTCTTCACACCAGTCCATATTTCTGCTACGGGTTCATCAATTTTCACTTTGATTCAAGCCTAAATGGGTTTCTACATCAGTTTTACTCTCTTAATTCCATCCTTCTTTCATCTACATTACTACATTCAGTTATCATTATCGTTCTAGATCTAAATTCGTATATGTTCTACTACAACAACAACAGTCCGCATAAATTATGCGTAACATGGTGGGAGAACTGACTTGGGTGTTTTTGTTTGACAAAAACATGTGCGGATAGCAAGAGTTGCCACCGACGTTTAGTTTATCCAATTTAGAAAATGTATAAAAGAACAAGAAAGACCTTAAAAATATTTGAGTTCGGGGGGTAGGTTATATAAAGGGAAGGTGTTAGCACCATTTATATCCATGGTTATCCATGGGCTCTTAATTACTTAGCTCAGTTTAACTTGTTTGGAAAAAAATATGTAGTGTGTGTTTATAAAAAAATTCAGAAGTCTTTGACTTTGTAATGATCCTCGTATGGATGTATACAAAGTGTTTAGTTTTAAAATGTTTAAAATTGGGGTGTGAAAAGAGTTTTGAAAGAGTGAGTAATTAATTAAGTGCTACCTACCCTAAGTTGGTCTTTCATGTTTTTCTATTTCTTTTCAAGGGTAAGATTGTCCTTACTATTAAGGAGTAAGTAGTCATTACCTTGGATTTAATAAGGGACGAGCGTAATGTCATTGTATGGTCATAGAAGGCAACATGTAAGGGTGTCTTAGTAATTCGAAGGGACTATCATCATTTTCGTAGGGTCATCGAGGGACGAGATCATTTGTTCGTAGGCAACTCAAAGGGGCTATGGTCTTTTATCTTGAAGGGACTATGATGATTTTTATTCTGAGGGACATTTACTAAGACACTCCCACGTTTGAGGGACTTGACCATTGTATTGAAGGAAACCAAGAGGGGAAACCCTAGGAGGTGCAGATGGCGATCGTGGAACGATCGACTTACGTGTGTGAATATCAGTTTCAAATATTTATCTTATGATTAGTGATCTACGTCCAAATTAATTTTCATTTATTCTTTACAGTCCCTAAATTACTAACCATGCATTAATATTTACAGAAATTTAAAAGCGGAATTTAAAAGGTCCTACGCTATTACATGGCTTAGGGGAAATTACATAATAATAGATGCAGAAAAGTAAAGGCAGAAATTTAAACCTACGCTATTACATATGAGAGATAGTTACATAATCGAGCGGAAAAATAAATTACATAATAAGACATTCTAAAAACAATAATAAGAAAATAAATAGAGAAATAAGTTTTAAAACACAATTAGGTTAAGAAAAATCAGGGTTTAGAAAGATTTGATTAAAATTAGGGTTAGAAAAAAAATCAGGGTTGAAAATTAGGGTTTTAAAGAAAATTAGGGTTTTGATTAAGAATCATAAACCTAATTAACTAAACTAATTTACAATTTTTAATAAAATTAAATATTATATAAAAATATATGTGAGAAGAATTTTTTAATAATAATTATAAAAGTTGTTTTTCAAATAAGAAGATAGTTAGCGGTGGTTAATGATTTAATTGATTTTAGTTAATTATTATTAATTAATTAACTAGAATAATAATGATGATTAATTAAGAAAACATAAAAAAGGAAATTCGCACAAAAATAAATGGTGGAGGCTGGAATCGAACCCCCACCCTTTACCTCACATGCGCGCCTTTCTTCCACTGGGCCAACGCACTGGTTGTGATATGAATATGTAACAAACCTATTATAAAATAAATCCAGAATTTGAATTCTAAAAAACGCGCATTCCATCGTCTTCTCCATTTGGCTTTCTATTTAGGTTATAGTGACAGTCGTCCGTAGCTAAAGGTTGTAGTGGCGGATTTTGTCTGTCACTACATGTCCTGCACCTGAAAAAACATAATACACAAGATAAATTTGTTCTAATCATGGAAATCAACCAAAGGTAGTCCTATGAGTCTTATTAGTCCATTGATTTCGTGTGAAATCGCCTCTATGCAAAGTTCCCAATTTCGATCTCCAAAACCCTAGCCATGGCATAATTTGAATCCTGCAATGAAACTCCAATGTAATTTCCCAGAATCCATCTACACATCATCACAAACAAGATTAAACAAACCAAAAAAAATTATAATGCATTAAATATGTGAATCGAAAAAAATCAAGAAGAACATAAAAACGGATTCGGTTTATGGTTCTATGATATTTTGGACGATGGTGATGATCGAAACATGCTCAAAATACTTCAAGGAAGCTATTGCAGCCTTCAAATGGCTTGGAAAGGGCTTGGATAAAGGAAATCGGATTTTGAAATTTTGATGAAACTTTGAAACTTTTGAAGTGGTTCTTTCTCTGAATTTTTTGTCCTCAATCCTTATGATCATGTTGTGTTTATATAGTGGTGCAATTTTAGGGTAAAACTTTAGGCTTTGATGGAGTTTTCTTGGGTTGCTTGGATGTGAAGAAATCCATATTTCCAAAGTTGTAAAAATCACATAAAATCATGCCATTTGAGTCTTGCACGAATTTGGAAGGGATCAATCAATATATTCATCAAATATATCCTAAAATAATTTTGGAATCAATTATTTGATTTTTTTATGATTTATTTCAATTAAAATTGAATTTAAATGATTAAAATTCAATATAATATAAAATAAATGATAAAAAATCAGAAAATATGATCAATGGGTCGTGAATAGTCTTAGAATTGAGTTTGGGTTGAAATATTATGGGGCCATTTGGAGAAATCTTGAGTTTTGGTCTTTTCTGCTTCATACACCTCCTCAAAATTGCTCAACTTCAATGCATAACTCCCTCAATTTTTATCCCATGAAGGTTTTTTAGGACTTCTTAGAAAGCTTAGAGTGTCCTCTAACTTATACTTTTGGTCCCATGTCCATATCATTTTCCATTTTTAAGTTATGAGCTTTGGAAGAAGTTGACTTTTTGTTGACTTTTAAAAGGACCTATAATGTCTTGGCTCATATCTCACAAAGTTGTAGAGAATTTAATTTCCTTCAAAATGAGCTTTGGATGGGAAATTCTTGATGAACTATGTGAAAGTTATGGCTGGTCAAAGTTCAGTTGACTTTTCCTACACAAAACCCTAATTTAGTAACTCCTGATTCTTGATGTTTCTGAGGCTTCCTTGATGAATCATGATCAACCCTTGATCAAATTCTGAATTTAACCTCATAATATTTATGTTGACCAAAACTCTTGAAGTTTTACTTTATGTTGACCACATTTGACGTATTGACCAAATTAACTGATTTTTAAGTATCAGAGCATCTGACTGGCCAAACTTGTAGGGAAAGCTTTGAAACTTGACATGAGGATTATTTGGGGTATATGGGATGTCATGAATTCCATTTGAGGCTTTGGAAGTCCAATTTTATTTGAGAAATTCAAAACCCTAGTCTTAAGATCCATTGCTTAGGAGGAGGCTTTGTCTGATGAAACCTGAAATCCCTTGAGCAATTGTGAATCTTGTGACCATCAGGAAACTTCTTGAGATACATTATATTGAATATGTGAGGGAAAATTTTGGGGTAAAACACTATGCATATACCAGAATAACAACAACAACGTTTCACCAGAAATTCATCAAGATCAGACAATCATATTCATTAATTTGCAACAACAATCATATATTCATCAATGATTTATCCAAACAACAGAAAATCCTACGAGGGAAGGAAACCCTCACTACCCATCATGTTAAATCACCTAATTTAGAATCCTTTCTCCCCTTACCTAGAATTCAGACGAATTTCCTATGAATTTCCTTAAAGATTGGTGCCCTAGATGTTCTTCCTCACTCCTAGCCTCCTTGGTTCTTTTCACGAAATTATATGACTAATCGTTTCATAATTGTTTTATTAATCTAATATATTCCTAAAACCCTCACCACAAGATTTACTAAACTGTCCTATATTTTAATTAATTCAAATAATAATAATAGTCTTAAGATTACTAATATTATTTTCACAAAAATAATAATAGAAATAATACTTAAATAGTCTTATTATTATTTGCACACTCGCTATTACTAAACGCACCACAATTCTCCCATTCCACTAGGACACAACATCAAAACAACAAGACATATGCCTTAAACAAGAACAACACAACACCAAAAATACCCAACGATTAAATATTAAAAATGGGGTGTTATAACTCTCATCTACTTAGAATATTTTCGTCCTCGGAAATGTACCTGATGAGAAAAGTTCCGGATACGACTCTTACATCCTGATTTCCATCTCCCAGGTTACACTCCCACCAGCAGCTCCTCCCCAAGCTACCCTCACCAGAGAAATATATTTCCCTCTGAGTTGCTTCATCTTGTGATCCTCAATCCTTATCGGCATCGCTTCCACAATAAGATTATCCCTAACTTTCACCTCATCCCTCAGAATAACATGAGATGGGTCAGACACATATTTCCGAAGTTTCGATACATGAAACACGTCATGCAAGTTCAAAAGCTCTGGTGGTAATGCCACCCTATACACATCAGTACCAACTTTCTGCAAAATATAATAAGGTCCAATGAACTTAGGATCCAACTTCTTCGATTTCAAAGCACGTCTAACACCTGTCATCGGATTAACCCTAAAAATACATGATCACCTTCAGCAAATTCCAATTCTTTTCTCCTATTATCGTGATAGCTCTTTTGCATACTCTGAGACACTTTCATCTTTTCTCGAATCATTTGAATCGCCTCAGTAGTCTGTTGTACAATTTCGGGTCTAAGCACCACATTTTCACCAGTTTCATACCAATACAAAGGCGTTCTACTCCTCCTACCATACAAAGCTTCAAACGACTTCATTCCGATACTAGAATGGTAACTATTATTGTACGTGAACTCAATCAATGGAAAATGAGTACCCCACACACCACCTTGTTCCAATACACAAGTCCTCAACAGGTCTTCTAAAGTTTGAATATTCCTCTCTGACTGACCGTCCGCCTGCGGATGATAAGCCAAACTCAATTTCAACTTTGAACCCAAAGCCTATTGTAAACGTTTCGAAAATTCAAAAGTGAACCTCAGATCTCTATCCGATACTATACTCGAATGAATACCGTGTAGTTTCACAATTATCCTAATATATATTTCTGCCAACTTCGTCAATGGAGAACTCATATTAATAGGAATAAAATGTGTGGATTTTGTAAGTCTATCCACAACCACCCAAATAGCATCAAATCCCCTCGCCGTATTCGGAAAACTAGTAACAAAGTTCATATCAATACTATCTCACTTCCATTATGGGATTTCCAATGGTTTCATCATTCCCGAAGGCTTCTGATGTTCCACTTTTGATTTCTGACACACCAAACAAGAATATACAAATTGTACGATATCCCTCTTCATACCAAACCAACAAAACAATTTCTTAAAATCTTTATACATCTTTGTAGCTCCTGGATGAATACTCAAGCTACTACGATGTCTGTCTTCTAAAATTTCCTTTTTCAACTCAGCATTATCCGGCACACAAATTCTGCCCCGGAACCTCAATACACCAAAATTATCTACCTGAAAATCACTTTCAAGATCATTGCCTCCTGTAGGAATCAACTCTTCCAACTTCACATCAAGTCTCTGATTCTCTTCAAGAAGTCATTATTCACCTTTAACATTCCAAGCCTAACACTGTCATGTGTTGTCTTACAAACCATGCTCAAATCTCTAAACTGCTCAATTAACTCCAATTCCTTCACCATCAATTCCGACATATGAATTGTCTTGTGACTCAAAGCATTTGTACAACATTAGCCTTACCCGGATGATAGCTCAAATTAAAATCATAATCTTTCAGAAATTCTAACCATCTTCGTTGCCTCATATTTAGTTCTTTCTAATCAAACATGTACTTCAAACTTTTAAGGTCGCTAAACACTTCAAATCTTGATCCATACAAATAGTGCCTCCAAATCTTCAACACAAAAACCAATGCAGCTAATTCAAGATCATGGGTAGGATAAATCCTCTCATGTACCCTCAAATGCCTCGAATCATAAGCTACCACCTTACCATCTTGCATCCATACACCACCTAGTCCCATCTTTGACACATCATAATATACAACAAAAGGTTCACCAAGACTTGGTAAAACCAACACTGGTGTCGTAGTCAATTTCTTCTTCAACTCTTCAAAAATTTCCTTAGCGGCTGCATCCCAAATAAACGTTTGACTCTTTCTAGTCAATTGAGTCAACGGTAATGCCAAATTAGAAAACCCTTGAATAAATCTTCTTTAATAACCTGCTAAACCCAGAAAACTTCGAATCTCTGTTAATGTCGTCGGACGTTCCCATTGTAATACAACGCTTACCTTAGAAGGATCCACTGCTATACCATCACCATAAATAACATGACCTAAGAAACTTACATTATCAAGCCAAAATTCACACTTCGATAACTTAGCAAACAATTTGTTATCTTTCAACACCTGCAAAGCAACCCTCAAATGTTCCTTATGATCATCTTCAGTCTTAGAATAAATAAGTATATCATCAATAAACACCACAATGAACTGGTCTAAATAAGAATGAAAGATACGGTTCATATACTCCATAAATACACCAGGCGCATTGGACACTCCGAAAGGCATCACAACATATTCATAATGTCCATAACGAGACCTAAATGTAATCTTCTGAATATCCCCTTATTTCACTCGAATCTAAGGATAACCTGACCTCAGATCAATCTTACTAAAAACACGTGCACCAACTAGTTAATCCATTAAGTCATCAATTCTTGGAAGCGAATACTTATTCTTAATGATCACCTTGTTCAACTGACGGTAATCCATGCAAATAGACATACTACCATCCTTCTTCTTTACCAACAATACTATAGCTCCCCACGGCGATACACTTGGCCTAATAAACATCTTATCCAGCAACTCCCCAATCTGAGATTTCAATTCAGCTAACTTTGACGCATACATCATGTACGGTTCCATAGAAATAGGCCTTGTACCATGAATAAGGTCAATAGTAAATTCAACTTCTCTCATCGAAGGTAGTTTTGTAATGTCATCGGGAAACACTTCCAGAAACTCGTTCACAACTGGAATATCACTAACCAATACCTTACTTTCCATAGATAATAATGCAAACAATGCAAACATATTCGCCTCGTCTTCCAACAAGGTCCTCGACTCTTTAGTAGATAAGGAATTAGCCAACGCTTCCTCTCCAGGAGTAAGAAACAATAACTTCTTCCTATAATAGTCAATATAAACTCGGTTGAACTCCAACCAGTATATTCCTAAAATAACATCCATATTTCCAAGCGGTAAACAAATCAAATCCACATAGAAATCTCTATCAAAAATAGTGAGCGGACACTTCAAACATACTAAAGATGTAACCATAAAATCAATAGATGGAGTTTCAATTGTCATCCTCTGCTCTAGAGTAGACGGTACAATTCCTAACCTCCTCACACAATCAACAGAATAAATGAGTGTGTTGTACCCGTATCAATAATAGCAATCAAAGGAGTACTATTAATAAAATAAGTACCTTTGACGGAATGCTCCTCATTAGTGGACTGGGCTCCCACCAAAGCAAACACTTTACCACTGGATCTTTGAGTCTTCTTTGGCTTATGACAAGTTGTACTAATGTGACCCTGTTCACCATAATTAAAACAAGTAGGCATAGTAGCCATGCAGTCAGCTACCACATGACCTGTCCTCCCACACTTGAAGCACTTTTTAACTTCATTCTGGCAAGTATTAGCATGATGACCCGTGCTTTCACATCTGAAACACTTCACAGGATTGGGATTTACCCCTCCCCCACTTTTCTTCTTGTCAGCAATAACTTTCTATTTACCTTTATCAGCCGACACACTATAAGGAGTACCCCTAAACCTCTGCTTACCCTTCTTGTCGTTCACAGCTTTGTAGTGAGAAATCTGAGCTCTATTGTCATTATCATAAATCCTGCTCCTACTCACCAACTCTAAATAGTTCCTGATCTTCTAGCAAGCAATGCCCTGTTTGATCTCAGGATGCAACCCATTCTCAAATTTCAAACACTTCGAAGTCATAGCGTCTTTAGTGTTATAGTGTGAACAATACTGCACCAACTCTTCAAACTTCACAACATACTCAGCCACAGTCATATTACCTTGCTTGAGCTCCAAAAACTAAACTCCTTTAGCACTGCGAATGTCTTCTGGAAAGTATTTCTCCAGAAACTCACCTCGAAACATAACCCAATTAATAGCAGTACCTGCAGCTTCCATCCTTTGGCGACTATTGTCCCACCAGACCTCAGCTTTGCCCTCAAGCATGTGAGTAATAAACCTCACCTTCTAATCATTATTGCACCCCATGGTCCTGAATATCTTCTCAATAGCCTTCAGCCATTTATGTGCAGCCTCTGGATATAGTATACCCCCTTCATACGTAGGCGGCTTGTTACATCTGAACTGATCCAAATATCAAAACTCAGCATTCCCAACAGCTGGATAAATGTCCTCAACAGCCTGTGTCATGGCTTGCATAGCAGTAGCAAGTGTAACATCATTCCTTCCTGCCATACTAATACAACAAACACCTCGGGTTAGAACATAAAAACAACTCATATTCTAAGGACTGACTCGATACAACATCTGAACGGTTTGACTGACCTGCTATGACACCAATTGTAACACCCCACTTTTTCCAAATAATAAAATAACAGTTTAATACGTAAATCCGAGTTCACAAGTGGAATGCCACATTTCACCTTAAATAATCAACATGAAATTCTCTATTAAAAACAACGAAAAATATATGATTCATTATAATTTATGATCAAAACAACATTAACAATATTTTCTCAAAAATATTATTGGTTTATAAGATAGATACGTAACATGAGTAAATAAAACAACAAAAGCCCCCATCCCGTGTTACGTATTAGAGCCTCCTAAGACCCGAACAAGCAACACGACTCCATGCAATCTCAAGTACCTGGATTATCTGTACTTCCAAAGAAGCACAAACGCAACAAAAAACAACAAAGGGGTGAGAAACAAATTCAAATATAAACGGGGCATATAACATCTTTAAGGGTAGTTTCTCACTCACAACAACATATACAACAATCACACCAATAGTTATGTAACAAAGAATACAATAGTAGATATGTAATGTGACTCAACACGACACAATGCACGCGTACCAGTTTTTGTTCATTCAATCGAACACAGATAAATCACATACACCTATTCGATAATGATTATCCCATCATTCTCCATAACGGAGTACGGATGATCGTATTCGCCCATCTAGCACGATCATCCCAAAAATAATAGTACCATGTATGCATGGCTATGAAAATTCATAAAACATGTATAATCACCATATTATACATCTACATGATCCATCAGATCAATACACAACAATAATTCCATACAAATCACCAATAATAACCTCACGCGACTTAACTGATTAATCAAGTAGTTAAATCCACTTAAGTTCCATCATTATTCCATTCCTCGAGGTTAATTCTCAATTAATCATGTTATAAGGTCCACCTCAATGCTTCATATCGAAAGAATCGACAACGGAGTCGAAATCGGGAAAGAAATCACAAAACGACAGATTTTGCCCTAAGGCTCTAGTCATACACATAACACACCATCCCTTAGGTGTAACACCTCATGCCCAACTTTCCCATACGTGTAAAGTATTTTAATACGCATAACATACCTTTTCTCGTCCATCCTTACGCGTAATGGCACATGCCCTTACGTGTAACACCTGCGTAAAAGCCTCCAATATGTATAACTCAAATCTGTTACGCAAATTCTTATTCTTCACACCAGTCCAGTTTTCTTCTACAGGTTCATTAATTTTCACTTTCATTCAAGCCTAAACGGGTTTCTACATCAGTTTTACTCTCTTAATTCCATCCTTCTTTCATCTACATTACTACATTCATTTTTCGTTATCGTTCTAGATCTAAATTCGTATATGTTCTACTGCAACAACAACAATCCACATAAACTATGCATATCCTAGAATAACAACAACGTTTCACCTGAAATTCATCAAGATCAGACAATCATATTCATCAATTTGAAACAGCAATCATATATTCATCATAGATTTATCCAAACAACATAAAATCCTACGAGGGAAGGAAACCCTCACTACCCATAATGTTAAATCACCTAATTTAGAATCTTTTCTCCCCCTTACCTCGAATTCAGACGAATTTCCTACGAATTTCCTTAAATATTGGTGCCCTAAATATTCTTCCTCCTTCCTAGCCTCCTTGGTTCTTTTCACAAAATTATATGACTAATCTTTTCTTAATTGTTTTATTAATCTAATTTATTCCTAAAACCCTTCAAGTACTGTAAGATACATAATTAAATTCCTCCCTAGAACCAGAGGCATGAGGATTGGAGGTTCTTGCAGATACTATTTTATTTTGTCGAAAGCCGCTTGGAAATCGTCGTTCCACTTGACAACCTGATACTTTCTCAAGAGCTTGAATATTGGTTTGCACGTAGCTGTTAGGTGAGATGTGAACCGTGCAATGTGGTTCAATCTACCTAAGAAGCCATACACTTCTTTTTCTCTTCTAGGCTTAGGCATTTCTTGTATAGCTTTCACTTTTGCAGGATCAACCTCAATCCTTTTTTCACTAACAATGAAACCCAATAGTTTACCAGAACGCACTCCGAAGGTGCATTTGTTCGGATTCAACCTTAGTATGAACTTTCGTAACCTATCAAATAGCTTGGCCAAGTTGACCATGTGTTCTTCCTCTGTTTGTGACTTCACAATCATGTCATCAACATAGACCTCGATCTCATGATGAATCATACGATGACAGAGAGTCACCATAGCTCGTTGGTAAATTGACCCTAGAATTCTTAAGACCGAACGACATCACTTTATAACAGAAGGTCCCCCACGGGGTGATAAATGTAGTCTTCTCCATGTCATTTGGCGACATTTTAATTTTATTATAGCCCGAAAAGCCATCCATGAAGGATAACACCGAGTATTGAGTTATGTTGTCGACTAACACATCAATGTGAGGCAACGGGGAATCGTCATTGAGACTAGCTCTATTCAAATCTCGGTAATCAAAACACATTCGAACTTTACCATCCTTTTTGGGCACCGACACAATGTTAGCGACCCATGGCGGATAACTCGTAACGGGCAAAAACCCAACATCAAAATGTTTCTAAACCTCTTCCTTGATCTTCATTGCCATATCAGGTCGAGTTTGACGCAGTTTCTGTTTCACTGGTGGGAAATCTTCTCAGAGTGGTAGTCTATGTACTACAATATCGGTGTCAAGCCCAGGCATATCTTGGTAAGACTAGGTTAAAATATCAACATACTCTCGGAGCATAGCAATCAATTGGCTATTCACAGATTCTTCTAATGCAACTTCGATCTTTACCTCTTTTTTTAGCCTCTTTAGTACCAAGATTCACAATTTCAATAGACTCTTCATGCAGCTGAATCACCCTCTCCTCTTGCTTTAACAACCTGGCTAACTCTTTAGGAAGTTCACAATCTTCTTCACCTTCCTCGTCGGCTTGGTAAATTGGATTGTCGAAGTCATAACGAGTCATAGCAGAATTGTTATCGATGGGACCCAATGGGGTGCATCTGCATGAATGATGATTCATGCCTTGTTTTAGAATGAGTGTGAGAAAAAGTGAAAATGTACATTGCCATTTAACATTTAAAGAAATAGAAAAAAAACAAAGACAGGGAACACCATATCATGAATGCAAAAATCGTCCATTTTATTGAGGATTAAACATTGTACAGTGAAACAAAAATGCCCTGAGCTAATATGCCTTGGGAAAGGCATAGAGCTTTCATACAAAAGTAAGGAAAACACGAGACGATTACTCTTGTTGGTATGTGACAGTAATGATCTTCTCTGACGACCAGTTGTTAAGCTTCACCCCTGGGACACTCGGCTTGATCCAATCGTCTATCTCGCAATCACTGCCAGCTTCATTCTCCTGGATGGTGCAAATACGGCTATAGTCGACCACTCCAGCACTGGAAAAAGTAATTGGCCCCTTCCGGACTCTGGTACTATGTGATGTTGTTTCCTGAGCAGAGTGATAACCAACTCCGAACATGTCTTCTTTCTTGGGGACTTCAATCATTTTTCCCCAGCCTTCGGCGTTGCCGGATTCAATCACATTGAGTGCTTGTTTGTATGACGCAATGGACACTCCCCTCTTTTCCTCTACAGATGTTGATGCTAACGCTACTTCAACTTTTACTGGCTCAAAAGTTTGGCATGGAGTTTCATATATTTCCCCATCCATCTCGACATATTTGAAAGAATACAAATGACTTGTGAAAATATCTTTTTCCCCGCACACCGTAACAATCTGCCCATCCATGAAGAACTTCAACTTCTGATGTAAGGTTGAGGACACTACCCCAGCTGCATGAATCCACGGGCGTCCTAGCAGACAACTATAAGCGGGCTGAATATCCATCACATAGAAAGTTGTCTTGAAGACATGTGGGCCCACTTTGATCGGGAATTCTACTTCGCTGAATACGAATCTCTTTGAACCATCGAATGCACGGACCACCAGGTCACTGGGTCGGAGTACCACACCATCATAATTAAACTAGACCAAATCCTTTTTTGGGAGCACATTTAGTAAGGATCATGTGTCAAAGAGTACATGTGAAAGTACATCTTCTTTACACTCCATGGAGATATGTAAAGCTCTATTATGATTTCGTCCTTCCGTGGTCATGTCAAAATCCGTAAAACCCAACCCGTGAATAAAATTTACACTTGCAATGATTGTCTCAAGCTGATTTACGAAGATCTCCTGAGGGACATAGGCCTTATTCAAAATATTTATCAAGGCATTCCTGTGAGACTCTGAACACAATAACACAGACAATATAATTTTTTTGGAAGGAGTCTGGTGGATATGATCGACTATTTATAGTCACTCTTTTTTATGATTCAGAGTAATTCCCCAGCTTCCTTCTCAATGTAATTTCTAGATCAGGAGTAGGGACCTCATCAAACACAACTTTCTTACCCTTGGCCTTAGCCAGGGCCTCTGCATTGTCACTTGGTGATGCCCAACTTTTTCTTAATGTTTGCGGCGCAAACAATCTTTCGCTTCTAGTGAAACCACATACACCCACATTTTTAACTTGATGTTGCATCGTACCTGAAGTAATTGTAACTTGCCTATAACCATTGCAATAGACTTTGGCACAATAGTGCCATGGAATGGCTCTCTCGCTCTGATATACCACAGGTCCTGGAACAATAATCATGACAGGTGTTGGCCTCGCCAGTGCTGGAATCTCAACAGGGGTGAAATAAATGTTCATTGTAGAGACCTCGTCCTCTTCTTTAGAAACACGATCAAACTGAATGCCCCCCTCATCAATTAATTTTTGAATACCGGTCTTCAACTTTTCACACCCATTTGTAGACTTCTCACAATCTTGGAAAACTTCCCCGCAACCTAGGAATAAACCATTCTTTAACAAATAGTCCTTCACTGCTAACAACAAAGTCTTTATGGAGTTGACATCTTATATCAAGTTCAGTATATCACTGTCTTCTACAGCCCCAACGGATTTCCCATGCATAGGCATAAGATTCTAAATAACATTAGGAGTGAGAGAAAAGTTGATAGCTTTCGAGTCTAACATGTCTTGAACCACTTGTTTCAGAGCCTTGCAATTCTCGGTGGTATGGTTAGGAGCTCCAGAGTGAAACTCACAATGAGCATTGGCATCGTAACCCTCTGGGATCTGTCCAACCCTTGGGACACTAAAGTCCAGAGTTGAATCATCTGAAGTTGTAGAAGATTTTGCAAAAGTTGTGAGTATGACATTGGAGGTGTTTCAAAATATTTATCCTTTAACCTTGGTAGATAATATTGTCTAGGGGTTCTCTGTTGTTGGAAGTTTTGTTGACGTTGTTGTTGTTGCTGCTATGGTGCAGGTTGATTAATTGCGACTGGAATGCTGACAATTGCAGTTTGGTAATATGAAACCTGATTTCTTTTTTTCCGTTGGGCGTACACTGCTTTTGCTTCTCCATGCCTTCTCTTTTGATCATTTGAGAATGGTTTCTTAGTTTCAGATGCAGAAGTGCCATTGTTCTGGATCTTTCCTAGCATCATCCAATTTTCAATTCTCTCTCTCTCTCGCCATTACAATGTCAAAGAATTCATTTGATGAACACTCCACCAGGCGCTCCATGAAATGCCCTGGGAGCATATCCATGAACAAATATACATTTATCTTTCGAGCAAAGGTGGTTGAACTCTGGCAGCTAATTCGCGCCACCTTTGCGCATATTCTTTGAAGTTTTCAGAGTTCTGCTGCGACATGCTTTGCAGTTGAGTACGACTAGGAGCCATGTTGAGGTTATATTGGTATTTTTTCAAGAATGCTTCCCCAAACTCTTTCCAGTTGCGAACAATTGTTCTCTCCAATTTTATATACCATTCCAGGGATCCACCAGACAAAATGTTCTGAAAAAAGTACATCCATAGTTTCTCATATTTGGTATAAGCAACAATTTTGCGGTAATAGGCCTGAAGATGAGTCTTAGGACAAGAACTTCCATTATACTTATCAAACCCGGGAGCTTTAAACTTCCATGGAGGCAGATTTTTGGCTTATGTCTAAAGGAATTTTTGACCAACTTAGATGGCTCTATTCATCTTGTTCCAAGCTTCAAATTTGTTATATAATCTTCCCTCTTTCATTTGCACCCAAAGGCTCATAATTTCATTCATTAATATGAGATTATGACTTCTTTGAACATCATCATTCTCATTGGATATTGGATGATCATTATAGAAGTTTTGCTTGATTTCTTTGCTTTGTTTCATCATGATTACACGCATAAGTATCCAACCTTTCATCCTTTTCCTTATTTGAACACACATATTCTTACATATGCATGGAGTTATGCATCACCATGCATGATAATAGCAAAATTTCAAATTTCAAGTGGGAGGGTTATGTGACATTGTCTTGTTGCATCCATAAGACATCATTATCATCACCACTCATCATTAACACCTCACCATAAACCTCACAAAGCTCCATGTACAAGATCATTACTGAACCCGAGCTTCATTCACCCTTCATTTTTGCAAATTGGTTCATGCACCCTTAGATTCTCATTGCACCTCAAATAACCATAGTTCTAACTGTTAACCAAGGTGGTTAACAATTAACCAGCCATATAAAAGATCCTCTAACTGAATTGTGGATCACTTTTCATCATTCTCTCATTTTCTCATCAAAATCACAAAACTATCTCTCTCTCTCTCTGCAGTTTCTCTCATTGCCACGAATTCTCAAGCTCATTCATCATCGTCTTCATCAATTCATCATCAACAAACTCCTCTGATCAAGCTCAAGCAATGGAAGCACTCGATTCATAAGCCTGGCCTCAAGATCAGTTTAAATTTTCCTCTATTTTCTTCAAGAATCAAGCATCACATAGCCTTTATTTGGCTCCATTGAAGCTCAAGAATTCAAGTCTACCTCTCTGTCCTTCTTACAATTTCATCTTCTTCGAGTTTTAGGTTCCATAACTCTTCACTGATTTTTCTTCGATTATCATTGATATAGGCTTGTTTTCACACTATTAATGTTTAATAATGAGAATGAGCTGCCTCTGGATAGTAATTAGGACTTTTAGAGGCACCAGAAGATTTTAGGGAAAAAATGAAATTCTTCGATTCGTGCAGTGTATGATTAATATGCTATTTTTGAGGATATATCATTATTCTCCTTGAACTCAGCTTCATTTTGACATAAGGCTTGTGCATTTTAGTGGACCTGTAAGTTTGATTGATCGGAGAGTGGCCGGAAAAGATGATCGGAATCTTCTCCTGACAGTGAGGGTTTGTATTAGGGTTTATCTTGCCAGATTAACTCCCAACCACATGATTTGTTTTGATCAATGGCCATGCACGTGCCAACGAATTAATGAGGTACCCTCCCCCTCACATGTTCATATCTTACTTTGACTCATCCTTGTATGCGTGCGTGCGTGATAAATATCATGATCAGTGTTTATCATCCATTGGATTGGCGTACTTTTTTTGGATTTTTGACCTTGGCCTGATCCTATGGCCTAGATGGAGTCAATGTTTTGACTGAGGGTTCACCATAAGGTTGGGTATTTAGTGTGTCTTAGGTCTGGGCTCTAATTTCTATTTGTACACCCTTTTTGTAAGGCCCAATGTATTTTAAATGTATCTTCCCTACTTTTCACACCCTGGTCCTTTTATTCCTATTTTCCTTTTCCACCATCCATTTTATTTCTTCAAGACTAAAAATAGTCTTGATCTCATTATTTTTGCCCTATCCAGAGGACACATTGAGGTTCCCAAAAATATTTTTCTCATGATTTTTAGGTCATCTTTGGTCCACTTTTGAATCTTTCCTTTGAACATAATCCATGAAAAAACTAATCCACTTTGCACATTCATTTGATTGAGTTTAAATGTGATTTTTTGTGAGACCTTTTAGATTTTTTTTTGCCCTTGGTTTGTGACTTTGGATACCATTTTTCATATATTTTTCATGTCCATAAGTATTTGTTTGGTACCTTGCCTTTCAAGTCACATTTTGTTCATTCTTTTTTCATCCTTCTAACATCATTTTGGATAAGGCATTTATGCCATTCCTTAGAAGTTCTTCACTTGAGTTCTTAGTGTCCCTTACATGTTTACAAGTCATTTTTTTCCAATTGTACTTCCCTCTGAATTTTATTGGGTTACTTGGTTCTTAAGTCTCATATTTGCTCATGTGCACTTTCTTTGACCTAATTCCCATTCTTCTTTCATTTTGATACTTCTAAATTGACTTTATGAGTCTTATCTCCACTTATTACACTTCTTATACATCTCATAGTATGTCCCCATCCATTGTCACATCATTTTACCAAGTCATGAGTCCATTTACTTCATTTGGTAATCTTTTGTACATAAGAACTTCTAATTCAAACTTCTTTGTCCCATAACCCTAAAACAATTCATGATTGGTCATTTGTGGTTGATTTTTTATTCTAATATTCATCTTATCATAGCATATAGCCTCTGGTTTTTGTATGGGTATTTCACATTTTCTTGTTCATGTTTGACTTCTATTCTAAGTCATTTGTTCTCTTCTGAAACCATATGTTCATTTCTTCTCATTCTTTCTCCATTCAATCTCTTATACTTGAATCTCTTTGATCACACTTTTGTTTATCTTTTGGAACACTTTTATTTGAATCTAGTTTTTGGTTTTAACATTCAACCTTGATCTAATGCGTGTTTACCTTACACTTTCATTCAACTTTCTTCATCTAGCTTTACCTTGACTTTCTTTAGGGTTTAACACCTCATTAGGGTATAGTTTGTTAGTGTTTGGTCTTATAACCTTAGAAAACTTCAATAGGGCTTTGATGCTGACTTTAGAAACTTTTTATCATTTAAGACCATTTACTTTTAGGACTTAGCTTTAGGGAACCCTTAGTACTTTTCCCTAGCTAGTTTGATTCCTACTTGTGTTTTTTCCATGCTTTATGCTTTCAATATGCATTGTTAAGATAACCTTTGTTTTCTAGGGAGGTTGAGGTAAGCTTTGTTTATACAACTTCTTCCTTTATCTCTTTATACTTTCAATGTGTGTTTGTCATAGCACTTTGGGCTTTGTTTGTACAACTTTATTCTTTCCCTCTTTAGAAACAACTTAACTTATTTATAGAAGTGAGTTGCTTTCTAGTTTCCTCTTCTTTTCTTCTTCTTTATTAGGATTAGAAAGCTTCACAAACCATAGGATCTCCCATGAATAGACAACTTAGGGTGAGTCTTAGTTCCCCTGGTTTTTTCCTTTCTCGACTTGAGTCTATCTTTCTCATCTCAAAGAAAAAGCAAAATACCTAATAAAGGTTGAACTTTCTTGTACGCCAGGAGACTTTGTCGTGGGTTACTTGTACACGTCCCATTTTGGGGCGAGGTGTAAGACATCTACCACGATGAACAAGTCTTAGTATGCGGATGTGTCACAAACAACAAAATCAAAAAAACTTCTTCTAAAAGACAATAAACAATAACAAACTTATTTTCCTGCATGAATTCTTTTCACACCTCACTCACTCATAACGAAAGAACTCGCTTTAACATGTCTCTTTGCAAGACGTTAAACGCACTCGTACTAGACGAGCCTGCAACACCTGAGCATAAGCATAAACAGTTCTATTCATAAAAAACAAAAATAAGTTTCCTCCTTAGTTAGGCGAACTACGTCAACTCTGATCCTCATATTCCCGATGAGGTACGTAGGCAGCGGGGTAGGGCCCATTCGAGCATACTCTTTATTTTCCCTACATTTTTCCCGTACCTTTTCGTTCTCTTTTTCCGATTTCTTTTCTCATTCCAGTTCTAGATAGCAGTTCTTTTATTCAGCAGCAGTTTTATTCTCACCCTTTGAAATAGACTAACAAGCGTGGATCTCGTTGGGTACGACGGACGATTTGGGGTGCTAATACCTTCCCAGTTCGTAACCGACTCCCATACCCAGTTCTTTGGTTCGCAATACCTCGTTCTTTCCTTTTTCCTTAGGTTTGTGCAGAATTACCTTTCCCATTCATTCAGGATAAAAATGTTCGGCTGACGACTCTACCTTTTCCGCGCCACTTTCAAGTTTGTCCTAGGATGAAAATCCCGGGAGCGACAGTATCGTGATGTTGATTTTGCTGGAGACAAAACAGAAAGAAAAAGCACTTCTAGAAGTTTCCAATTTATGGGAGACAATATAATATCTTGGTTCAGCAAAAGACAATCAACCTTTGCACTCTCAACTGCTGAAGCTGAATACATAGCAGCAGCTGGATACAGTACTCAGATGCTCTTGATGAAAAATTAGCTTAAGGACTTCAATATTTTCGAGAGTAACATTCCAATCCTCTGTGATAACACTTCTGCTATCTGTCTTTCTAAAAACCCTATTTTGCATCTAGATCTAAACACATAGAAGTTAAACATCACTTCATGAGGGACTATACTTAGTAGGGAATCTTATTTTTAAAATTTGTAGATACAGACCATCAATGGGTTGCCATCTTTACAAAACCCCTTGTTAAGGATAGGTTCAATTTCATTCTGACTAATCTCATTATGGAATTGTTTCCAGAATGACTATGTTTAATCTATATATTTATCTCTAAAAATTTCTTTAACTTTTTATCTTCTGGTCAATTGTTCTTCTGATATAAGAAGGAAAATTGTCTCAGAAGTTCTTACAGAAAATCTGATTGCTTGTTTCTTAGAACTTTTGTGTCAAGGAAATAACATACAAATCAGAACATCAACACATGTCATTAAAGCTCTAGGTGTCCTCAGAATATGACTACATGTTCAAACTCTGAGGGAAGACACTACATGCATTCCAGCACCCGAACAACCGTCCTCTGAAGCAGAATATGTGTTCAATTCTGGGAAACTGAAATGGCTGGAAATACAACATTGAGGCGCTAGTCACGTTGGTAACTGTTCCAAAATTATTTAAGCCACTCCCCTGTCAGAAGTCAATTAATGCAGTTAATCATTATGTTTATGCATTAATGTTTTTCACTAATTGTGTATTTTTACCATTTCAATTTTTCTATATATATGGTTACTTTTCACCTCACAAACACTTTTCATATTTCACATTCGCTTTCACCTGTCTTGCTTTCTATTTTCACTTCTCTTGCTTTTGCCTGCAAAATCCTTTATTTCTTGTGAACAATGGCTTCTTCCTTAAAGGATGCTCAACCTGCTCCTTCATCTCAACAAGACTCTGTTGTTCAAACCTCTGAAGAACTTCATGATACACCTGTCAGAACATTACTTACTCCAGTTGTGAAATTAGAAGTTCTTTGTGAGCTTTTTGTTGATTTTGATAGTCTAAAGGAGAATGGGTATGTCTTAACACCAGAAGTCAAATTTCAAGGCTGGGAAAAGTATTTTGATCATCTGATGGGTCCAATTTTTCCCAAGTTGATACCATCAAGAAGGATCTCATCCTACACTCTAAAGAAGTTATCACCACTAGGAAGATTCCACTGAAGGATCTTCCTTTGTTTTCTACTGATACTCCTCCAGAAGTTGTTGTAAGATATCTGGAATCTTGCAAGATTGATGGAAATGATCCTGGGTTCAATCTTGAGGAACTTCGAAGACCTACTCCAGAAGTTGCTTTGAAGAAGATCAAGAAAAGAAAAACTGGTGAAGGAACTTCTCAGAAGACACCAAAGCTGGCCAAAAAGAAAGGTACCTCTTCGTCTGCTTTTGTTTCTGTTATAGAGTCAGTGACAAATACAACATTTGAAATCCCTTATGATACCACTTCTTATGATATTCATGTCCCTTCAAATCCAATAACTTCTGAAGCCCCATCTGTAACACCCCAAAATTTCCCCTCTAATTTATTACCTTAACTGGCTTATGCTTCATTCATCTGCATTCTTCCATTAGGTCATTAACACTCATAATCATGCATTTCATTGAACTCCCAAGGCATGGGATCGAAGCATTCTCCGGTTATTTGAGTTTTCCTACTCATAGGGGATTTATCCAACTACTACACTCGAATTAAAACAAAGAATTTGAACCCACAACATCATGAGCATTTTCTTTGTCAAGATCCATCCAGTTACCAGGCTTTCCTCTATCAAGATACAAGGTCATTTTCTTCAGTATTGCTTAGAGGAATCAGGAGAATCAAGACTTTCTTATCCAAATTTGAACCTAATAAGCATACACAATTTGAAGATCATGAGGTTAGATGTTCATGGAAAGGACATCTTGGTGGTCATATTTCTCCTACATTTTAAGCGTTATCCGTATCTTCAAGGCTCCCTCAAGGTGTTATTCTTGTGCGTGTTAAGATCCTTGGCCATCAAGGCAAGCATCCTATAAAACATGGGGACGTGATACAAGGGACTAATTATAGACTCATTGTCATCTTCTCAGTTGCTCATTTGTTCACTACTGGAAATACATACTATTTGTGAGGGAAAGATGAGAATAAAAACTTAATTTGAAAGTTGTTATAATATCACAAGTGGTTCAAGCTCATCTAGTTCCATGGATCCAAAATCCGATTTGTGATCCTCCATGATTCAGTTATGTTAGAGTTGTTGGTTAAAGTACCTCAATAATTGATTGGTCTTAAGTTATGGTTTATTTTAATATATTTCATGTCGTCTCCAAACTCTGTTCAAAATAATCAACGTTAAGAAATGTCAATTCAAAGTTTGTTTTCAATTTGATTTTTAAGAGCAATTGGCTACATCTAATTTCATGACGGGTTGTGCGATATTTGAGTTAAATTAAATGAAAATCTCGGTTGGACACCATATGATGTGAACAAAGTTCATCTTGCTTATTTCTACTAGTTTGTAATCATTCTTAGCATGGTTAACTTCATTGAATATTTATGAACAAGAAGGTGTCAAGAAATAGTGATGGTTTTCACAACTTTATTGAGAAGATCCAATCCATTACATAGTGCAAAAATGTCACGAATACAAAAGAAGGATTGCATAATTTCATTTAGCTGGAAAAAAGTTACACCAGAATCATAATTAGAAACTCAAAAATGCAGTTACAAAAAATCAGAATTCAGTTACTTACAGTTACAATCACAACAGAATTCACAGAAAAACTCTGCGGAAAACTCTTCACAAAAACACATCAAAAAAATTCAGAAGGATTCAGACATGATAATAGCATAACAAAACTGATTTTTCAGTGACAAAAATGTTAGTTACAAATGACAAAAAGAGGGGAATCAGTTACAGTTATGGGAAAAAGAGGGAAGAAATTCAGAAACGAAAAAAACCCCTCTCCAATACTACTTCAATCTCAAATCTCTCGCTAATGATCGACACCATAACAACCATCTGCAACTTCTCTCAAATTCAGAAATTCGAGTAAGCATTTTTGTAACCTCAACTTAACTTCAATTTGTAAAAACTATCACAGTTATGATAACTGCTTTCTAGAAGCATTTTTGTTACACTCTTTTGTAAAACAATTTGATATACCTTGAGTGACTAGTATAGTCAGTAGACTCAAGAAGAATTTGACAGTAGGTTATCTTGTTTGTATTCATTATTTGATTAGTGGATTAAGACCTTGTTGAGAGAGGCGAAATCACCTTGGCGGGTGGACTGGATGCAGTTAGAGTTCAAACGAACCAGGATAAATCAAAGTGTCTCTTGCCTTCATTTTTTGAAAACCCAATTCCAACCCCCATTCCTTGTGTTTTTGCACCTTCAGTAAGTGTATTAAAATGAAATTAAACCATAAGTTTTACATACATTTGAGGTACCTTATCTAAGGTAAAAGACTTGAAAGAAAGGGATATACACAATTCACATTCTAACTATGAAGTTAAACTAAACTACTTTGAAATTAGAAGTAAACTTGTAAAATGAAACACCCAAATGAAGTAAGTATAGGTGTAAGACATGAGAATTAACAAAAGTCATAAGTGAATGTATTTTGAAATGTGTAAAACAACATATCAATAACTTATCATGACTAGAGAAAACTAAACTTAGTTCACTAAAGCAAAACAAAGTGGTTATAAGTGAAACTAGCTCCTAAGGATGCATAACTTGAAAAGTAAGTAAATGATGAATAAGAGAGTTATAAACAACCATGAAAACGACAAAATACAGTAGCTACATGATGTATACAACTCATTTGAAGTCAAATAAAGCATCACACAAAGTTTGGAGCAAAACTAGGTATGCATTTGTTAATTGAAGCACAATGAAGTCATCTTACTTCTACTAAGTCAAAGGAATGCAAGTAAGAAAGGATGCACAAACTAAGTCTATGTTAGATGTTAAAGAACAAATTGAAGTTAAGTTGAGGTTAGTAGAATCATTTATATGTCAATGACATTTTATTTCTTAATGAGCAAGCAAACAAGTTAAAAGTTAACCTAATTGTGCTTCTAAAAGCATATACAAGTTAGTATGCATGAACAACTTTAGATGACATGTGTGTCGCTCCCGGGATTTTCATCCTAGTACAAATGCGAAAGTGGCACGAAAAAGGTAGAGTCGCCAGCTAGGAATTTTATCCCGAATGAATGGGAAAGGTAATGTTGCATAAACCTGAGGAAGAAGGAAAGGACGAGGTCCTGTGAACTAAAGATCTGGGTTCGGAAGTCGGTTACGAACTTGGAAGGTATTAGCACCCCAGACCGTCTGCCATACCTGACGGGATCCACACTTGTTTATCTTTTTCAAAGGGTGAGAAATAAGATGCTGCTGAACAAAAGAATTCCTACTGGAATTGGAATGAGAAAGGGAACTGGAGAAGAGATCGAAAAGGAAGGGGAAAATGTAGGGAAAATAAAGAGTGTGCTCAAACGGGCTCTACCCCGCTTCCTACGTACCTCATTGGAAAAATGAGGATCAGAGTCGACGTAGTTCGCCTAACTAAGGCGGAAACTATTTATGTGTTTTTTAGAGCTGAACATTCGCAAGTTCGTGTTTGAGAGTGAGTGAGGTGAGAAAAGAATTCACGAAGGAAAAGACAATTCTTCTTTGTTGTTTTGTCTTTTAGAGAAGTGTTTTATGTTTATTGTTTGTGAATGTTCCCACACTAAGACTTGTTCATCGTGGTAGATGCCTTACACCTCTCCCCGAAATGGAACGTGCATAAGTAACCCACGGCAAAGTCTCATGTTGTATGAGAAGCTCAACCTTTATTAGGTGTCTTTTAGCTTTTCTTTGAGATGAGAAAGAAAGTAAAGCGAACCAAAGGCAAAAGTCTAAGAGGAAGACTAATTTTCCTAGTGTTGTCATGTATGGATGAACCTAGGTTAGTGCGGTTTTCTAATCCTAATGCGTAAAGGAAAAGAAGAGGGAAGTAAAATATAACTTACTTCCTAATGAAGGTAAGTTAATTCTAAGGGGATTAACATGAAGTTGTGTAAAAGTAAGCAAAGGAATGCTAAAAACACACACACTTTGAAAGCATAAAGGAATTAAAAGGATGAAGTTGTGTGAACTTACCTTTATCTCCCTACAAAACAAGGGTTAGCATGATAAACTTGAATAAGAAATGAGGTAAACAATTATCAAACAATTCCTAAGGGATCCAGGACCTAAACTAGACTCAATCCTAAGTTTAAGGGACCTAAAAATAATTCAAAGCAAAAATCCAGCAGCCTATTACAACACCTAAATGTATAAACAGTATGAAATGCAATGCAAAATGCAAACAACCTTTTACAGCCAGCACGCAACATGCAAAACAGGTGTAAAAAGTGTGAAAATGCAACAATCAACATACATTTTACAGCTACTGTAAGAAAAGACAGCTATGAAATGCAAGACAGATTTGGATGATTTTATTTATGCACAAAGTAAATGGCAAATAATGCACAAACAACATATAACATGATCAAATGTAACATCAACATGAAAGAATAACATGGATTATGGACATGATTATTTACAATGGCTTGCTTGCTAAATAATGCACAAAAACCAAAAAACAACAATTATGTATTTTTAAGTTTTGAATACATAAGCATAAAAGCATGAAATGTGAATATGCATCAACAAGAATCAACAAAATGAACATGCAACTTGATGCAAAAATTAGAATTGGCATTACATAGAAGTGATCAAAGATGTTGTTGAACCCCAAAATTTTCCATCCCATAATCAATACAACCTCTCTCAAGACTTCTAGATGATCATAAGATCCTCAAGACTCCCAATTGATCAAGAAGTGTGGAAGTTTCCCCAGACAATGCCTCTTCCTAAGCAAAGTGTCCAAAACTAGGGTTTTGTGTTTCCTCAGGTTAAAATGATTTTCAAGGCCTCAAGTGAGCTTCATAACATCCCACATGTATTCAAGAATCCCCATGTCAAGTTTCAAATATTTCCCAAAGAGCTTGCCCAGTCAGATGATCAGATATGCAAAAATCAGTCAAAGTAGTTAAAAAGTCAAACTGAGGTCAACTGTGGTCAAATTAAAGTCAAACTTCAAGATTTTTTTGCCAACATCAAGTTTATGAAGTAAAATTCATCATTTTATCAAGGGTTGATCATGATTCATCAAGAAGTTTCAGATCATCAAGAATCTGGAGTTTCTAAATTAGGGTTTTCTAAGGAAAAGTCAACTGAACTTTGACCAGCCATAACTTTCACATGCTTAATCAAAAATTTCCCATACAAAGCTAATTTTTAAGGAAATTGAATTCTCTACAACTTTGTGTCTCACAAGCCAAGCCTAGAAATGCTTCATTTGGAAGGTATGAGCTAAAACATTACAGGTCATTTCAAAAGTCAACATCTTCCAAAGAGCATAATTTGAAAATGGTAAAAAGATATGGACATGAGACCAAAGAAGTTTGTTATAGGACTCTTTAAGCTTTCCAAAATGTCCAAGAACACCTTCATAGCCTTAAAATTGAGGGATTTATGCCTTGTCAAAGTTGGGAGATTTTCAAGGGGTGTATGAAGAAAATAAGGGCTTAAATCTAATTTTTTTCCAAATAGGCCTATCATTTTGCAACCCAATCTTCATGATAACATCAATCACGACCCAATTCAAATATTTTCTGATTTTTATAATTTATTTATTATTTATTTGGATTTTATTCATTAAAATTCATTTTAAATCAAAATAAAATATGAAAATACAAATATTTGATTTGATTCTTCTTCTAGAAGCTCTTAAACATCATTTAAGTTGATTTGATACTCTCCAATTTCGTGCACAACCATTTTGGAAACATATCATTTGATTTTTTTTGATATTTTTGACCATAGCTTTCTTCACAATCAAGTAACCTCAACCCATTGCCAAAAGGCCCAAACTCTTAACCTAATTTCATTACTATATAACCACAACAACATCACAAGACAAAAAGGAGGGAAAGCAAGAGGATCATATTCGTACTTAATTTCACACAATTCAAAATTCGGTTTCCATAATCCACCACTTTTACAAGTTGATTAAAGATTGCAAATGAATCCTTGTGGTTTCCTGAACCTATTCCAATCATCCTCATCATCAAATTCATGCCAAATCATACAAACCAAATTCATATTCTTGCTTTTCTTTTGATTTTTTTCAATTTCAATGATTTATGCATGATTAATTGATTTTGATTACATAATATGTTTGTTTGATTGTGTATATGGTTTCTGGATAGTTGGATTTAAGTTTCGATGCAGGAATCATAGGGCACCATGGAGAACTAAACTATTGGTTAATCTGCTGTAATCTGTTTTCGTCGATACTTCGAAGGCTGCATAAGTGATAAGAATTCCAGACTGACATGTAAGTCAGGTAAGTACTACTGTTTCGATTTACTCCGAATTTTTTCCAGAAGTTCAGAAAAAAATCGACGAACAATACTCTTTTAGAATAGAATTCTAAAAGATTTCGACCCTCAAAATCGAAAATTCTTTTTTCTATTTTATTTGATTTATTTTCTATTTTTATATTCTCAAAAAAATATTAAAAAAATTGTGCGTTCTTTATTTGATTTTATTAGATTTTTAGCATCGTTTTAATATTTTTTAGATTTTATTTTAATCGCTTTTCTTATTTTTCATTATTTTAAAACCTGCAGCGATTTTATTTGATCCTGTTTATTTCTTTTTTTATTCTTCCAATAGTATATACCAAAAATATGCAGGTGGGAGGAAGAAGATGGTGTGTGGCGTGCGCTGATTGACATAGTGACAAAGACCTAAGGTTGAAAGTCTGAGGGTGTGGGTTCAACACTCATTCCCAATATTTTGGCAAAGAAACGTGGGTTCAACACTCATTCCCAATATTTTGGCAAAGAAACATGGCGTAGCGTAGTGGCTGAAGGTTTTTGTTGGCAAAAGCAAAGTCAGGGGTTCAACACCAACCCCCAATATTTTGGGTATCTCTAACTTTATTTTTCCCTTTTTCATCAAATTATGTATTTTCTTTGAATTTCCTTATTATTATTATTAAACTAATTTCTAAAAGATAAAACAAAATCTTTTTTTTTAAACTTATATTTTTTATTATAAACCTTAATTTTTTTCATAAACCTTAATTTTTCCCCTAAACCTTAATTTTAAACCTAAGTCTTAATTTTTTTCATAAACTTTAAACCCTAAAAATTCAGCCCTAATCTTTATCTTAAAACCCAGATTTCGCCCTAATTTTTACCCTAAATTTTTTCCCAAACCTTAAATTTTTTTTAAACCTTAAAATTTTTCTCAAACCCCAACCCTAATTGTTTTCTTAACCTAGTTTGCAAACTTTTTTTTTCTAATTTATTCACTCATTTTTATGTTATTCATTCACTGTTTGCCTGATTATGTAACTGTTTCGCCTTTGTAATAATTGGTTTTTATTATTTTCCGCCATTATTATTATTATGTAACTGCCCCTAAGCCATGTAATACCCCATTTCTACCCGTCTTTAACTGCGTGGTTAGTAATGTAACACCCCATTTCTACCCGTCTTTAATTATTAAATCAAAGTTAAATAAAATCTCACAACGAACATGGAATGTCACATTTTCAACTTTTAAACCGAACAACAATTTATATAATAAAATTCACTTCAAAACAACGCAGCGGATTTCAACTTTATTAAACTTTAAACAATTTCAAATTCAACTTTAATTCGACCGACATCAAAACATTCAACTTGGTTCTTTTAACATAAAACAACTTGTAACTACTTCATAAACTTAAACAGAATCATAAATGCAAAACAAGCATTTATCCCCCCGAAGTGCTACGTATCAGAGCGACAAACACCAACTCGAATCTACTAAATAATAGACTCTTCATTACCTACAAGTCACCAACAAGTGGCAACATACATCAGAAGGGGTGAGATATCGAATAACATAAACATGATTCGATAATCAATATGTAAATAGAATAATCGTACAAACTCACCACTTCACAATATCAACACAATTACAATACATAACATTTATCAACATAGTAATTATCAGTTCAACATTTATCAACATAACCATCATCAATGCAACATTAATCAACATAACAATCATCAACACCACATTAGTCACATATCAACTTAACAACACAATATTACAATGTGAATGCAACTCAACTTAATTATGCATGCGGTACCATTTGGAGCGAACTCCCAACTTAAAATATTTCCAGGTTATCGAGGCATCAAGGCATAAGCCTTCAACTTTCAACTTAAAATATTGTCAATCCAGACCAACTTGAATCGAGCATAAGCTCCAATTTAAAATATGCACATGTATGCGAATGTATGAAGCATACAACAAAAACAACCATAGCGACATAATCAACCACATAACAACGTAACAACTTTAAACAACATAGCAACGTAACAACTTAACAACATGGCAACTTGAATCAACGTTGGTCAATAGACCTGCAACTTTAATAATCATCCTTTAAACGGAACAACGCAACTTATAACAACTTCAACACCACTTCGACGTAAAAATAACAATTTGTGACTTAATCGATTAAATTACTAAATTAATTATTTTAAACTCTCCAATCTACTATAAACAACTTATTTTATCTCTACTTTAAGTCTAAGATCAATTCAACTCGAAACGGACGCGAAAACAGGTCGAATCGCTGAAAACTGCATTTTTCCTCACCTAACCTGCTCATACGCGTATGGCCTAAGGTGTTACGCGTATGGCCCTAAGTGTTACGGGTATGGTCTGCGTAATAGGCATGTATTACATGTATGGCCTAGTCTGTTACGCGTAAGGCCAGATCTGTTACGCAAAATGACAGAAGCCTACAATTTCAACTTTTCTGCGATTTCTCATACTTTTCACCATTCTGTTCATCCTTAATTTGGTTTATACATCAATTTTATTCTCAAAACTTCTACCAATATTCATCTATTAATTCCTATGATTGATTTTACGAAACCTATCTCCATCTACACGAATTCTGCAACTACGAATCATTAACAACACAGACAACAGAACAACTTTCAACATATTCATCGACAACACAACAAGAACAACATATATTTCATCAGATATCAACACGAAATTATCATCAACAAATCATATTAAAATGCAGCAACGAATTTACCCGAAAACCTCAATCTACATACGATCATCTAGTCCCGGTTATGGAATTCGAACCCCACCCTTACCTTAATCGATGACCGCTTCGAATCTCCGATCGAATTTTCAACCCCTTTGCATATGTGGCCCTTTTCCTCTCCTCTTTCATCCATGGAGATTAGAAATACAAACACGCTGCCATTGAGTTCTTATATTGACCAAAATTCAGCATTCATCACCATCAATCCCGTAACTACTATTTGACCAATTTCCAGCATGAACTTCCAAACTTCAAATACGTTTTTCTCCTTCAATACAGAACTTATTGATACGAAATTATATATCAAATCGAAGGGAAGTTTGTAAGCTTTCCAGAAATTCAAGAATCGCTTTAATCAGAATTACGAGTAAAAAGTTATCACCTGTTTAGTGGAGGTTGTACCGTATGTGCGAAAATTAAGATATGAACATGAATCCTTCTTTCTCCTTCTTTTCTCCCAAGCTATTTTCTCTCCTCTAAAACCCTTATTTTTCTCTAAGACTTTTTCCCTAATTTCCACTATTCCCTCTTCTTCTGTTACTTCTTCTCTTTTGACTCATTCTTTTATTCCTTTTTATTATAATAATAATAATCCAATAAAACAATTAATGGTCTTAAACACTATACCCCTTTAATTGCTAATTCCGACGAAATCCAAGTCCAATAACCAACATGCTCCAATAATCAATACTATCACTGATAATATTATTTCTTCGATTTTCCGACTTAACAACTTAATTTACCATAACGCTAAAAATCAATTAATAATTCGCGACTAATTATTTTCTCCCGACTTAATTAGATTATCTTCCAATATTTGACCAAATGGTCCAAGTACCTAAATAACTTATCCAACCATAAACGGGAGAATATTCCACATCAATTCTCACAACTCAATTAATTCAACTTTATTCAACGAACGACAATGCAACTTAAATCGATTCATTCAACTTAATTCAAACAAACTTAGCAAATTATCACAAACAACTTCGACAATTCAACATAAATCAACACCAATAACACGAATATAATGAATTAAATAATTAATTAATAAAAAGAGCGTTACAACTCTCCCCCACTTAGGATATTTTCGTCCTCGAAAATTCATCCGATTCAACTATTCCAACTACTTATTCCATCCGACTACTCAACTCTCATTTCCAAAGGCAACCCACGTATACCACAAACAATAATACATAACTTAAACACAACATATAATACAACAAAGCTACCAACATCGTTGTAATTCAGGTAATAACTGCATGACATTGCGCCTTCGTTGTGCACTCTGATTAATTGCATACTACAAAGTTTACTGAGTTTAATTCCAACTTACACTCACCAAAATCGACATATCAACAAAGCCTCCGACTTAATCCTTTGGAATTCCGTTCCAACGGGTATTCTAACTCTTGTAGTTACCGAATAGTTACAAATTAGATCCTTAAGATAACACCTTTAAACATTCAACCAATTACAACTGCGACTACTTCCAAATCTTGGATAAAATATTCATATACTTCCATGAATTCCCAATTATCATCAACATAGACTACAACTTTACTATCTTTCATTAACATATCCTCTAAAATACATAACATCATTACAACAACATATAATATCTGAGTTCACTTAACTCCAACCAGATCAATTATTTTCTTCGCTCCCAACTAGTCTAACAACCAAATCATCGATTCCTACTTATATGGACATTATGCTTCATAGATTCTTATCCGAGTCAACACCACAAAACAGCTCTTCTTGTTCCAACCAAAACTCCACTTTAATACACCAACTTATAATTTCACTTCTTCTAATACTTATAACTTAGATTCATACGGCAACACCTCTGAATGTTCAACATAGATACAACCACGACAACTTCCAAATTTTGGACAATAACTATATACTTCATGAATTTCCAATTATTCTCAACACAACTACAACTTTACCATCTTAAAATAACACATCCTTTGAAAATCATCTTAACACACTACATCATTAGGACAATATAAGGTGCATCGATACAATAGTTTCCACAAGATAACTCATATTTCTCTGCTTCTAACTAATCCAACATATCGAATCCTCGATTCTTACTAATACTAACACAACCTTTCATAAATTCTTATTCGAACCAACACAACCAAAACAACTATCCATGTTCTAATCAAAATCACGCTTTAATAAACCCACTTAAAATTCCACTTCGTCTGGCTCTTGCAACTCAACTCTATCATACATTCTTGACAATCTTGGTTTTACTTTACCATATACTTTACTTTTGAATTATCCCCAAGAAAAATTCATGCCTCGTACCATTTAAATCATCACAAACAACATTCTCATTATCCAGAGTTCAACTACGAATTTCCCTATTAGTATTTAATCCTAATGCAACTTCATACCATCATTCTTAAATCTGACTAACATTCTTATATATGATTCTCCATAAACAATTCAAACAATACTCAATTGTCCATCTCGACTTCAACCGATTTAACTCATTTACCATACTAGTCGGTATGACACATCTATCCATCAATTATAATTTCGTCTACTATCAACAATAGATTAAGGGTGATCATCTCCTCAATTTGTCAATAGACATTCGACAACCATAACGGTGGCATAAATAATCATTACTCAACATAATAGCGTACTTCAACTTGTGCCCAAAGTCCGTAAGTATAATGCTCCACCAACTTTATACGGCTTATCCACTTCTCCTTAGTCTCCAAAAATTTCGACTTCGTCAATTATACCAACGCATCCCAAAATTCGATACACAATCTCTTATACACGCTCCAAGCGCAACACAACTTTAAATATGCTTCTAACACCAGAGCAGCCACAACATCAACAGAATCCAATTCGGTTCGCTCCAATTACAACTCTCATCCAAGTTAAAAGATTTAACAACACTAATCAACTTCGGTCTTCCTCTCAACATCACCATCATCTAGCATAGGCACTTTAATTGTCCTTAATCGACATAAATCGTATCTCTGTGCATTCTCCGATACCAACATTTTATTATTTAATAACATTTTCATCTTTCCAAATTTTCAGCAATAGACGTTCAACTTCGAACACAATTATCTCTTCCAATCATGACTTTCATCCAAATTATAATTCTTAACAACACAATTCAAACATTCGTCTTCCTCTCAACATTACTACCATCTAACATCAGCACTTTAATCATTCTCATTGCATATTTATTCATTCTCCGAATACTTATGTTGGTGTAAGCCCTAGAGGCCAATACTTTTTGGTACTTGTATCGGATTATTCGTTTAATAATAAAAGGCATTTCTTTATTATGTTTGTCTTTCAGAATAATAAAGTCCCTAGAATAGTTAGTCTGTTTAATGAAATGTTAAGTGTGACTTAATCATGAGATCCCATTAAACATAAAGACATTATTCTTAAAATATCCGTAGTCAAGCTTTATTGCAAAGTGGGATAACATTAAAGCATTGAGACTATTATGAAGATAGACTGATGATCACATCTCATGGATCATGGATAAAGAGTTATCAAGTCTTGACATAGGTATAAATATTAGGAGTAATATTTATACCAGATTGACCCGCTATGAGAATACTACATAGTATGTTATGCAAAGTGTCATAAGTTATTCTCATGGTGATAATGGTGTATTACCACCCTTCGACCTGAAACCACTATGGACCCTAGATGTAGAGTCGGGTGCTTTATTGCTGATCAAACATTATCCGTAACTGGATGATCATAAAGACAGTTGATGGGCACTCCACGAAGCATGCTGAGGGACATGAGTGTCCTAGATGGAATTTGCCAATCCTGCATAACAGGAGAAATGTCTAAGGGCCCAATATTGAACTGGACAAGGATGACACAGTGTATGCCTTGTGTTCAATATAGACATAGGGGCAAAAGGGTAATTGTACAAACATATATTATCACGGAAAAGGTTTTGTCAGATCACATGACATTTTCGTGACTTGGGTAGCAGTGATGTGTTGCTAGATACCGCTCACTGTTTATTATGTTAAATATATAATTTAATATAATTACCAACGTTACGAAATCCTACAGGGTCACACACATAAGGACAGTTTGATGAGAGATAGAGAAATCAAAGGAACACCGTAAGGTACGGTGCACTTAAGTAAAAAATAGAAATTCGGATAATATAATAATAATTATTGTTATTTTATAATGGTTATAAAATAATAATAAAATAAATATATTTATTATAATAATAGTTATTATAATAATATATAATATTATTGTGGATCATGTGAATTGGGCTTTTAGCCCGCAGCCCACAAGAGAGTCTATAAAAGGAACCCTTGTGATGAAGCTTTTACTTGATGCAATTTCGTTTTTGATTCTCACTCAAATAATTCCGTTCATAAGCAGCTAGCACTGTGACCGGAAGCTGTTCGTGTGGACTGAGTAGAGGCGTTGCACTTCATCAACGCTTGTGATCGCTGCATCAAAGATCTGAATCGCCACAAAGAGGTAACGATTCTATCACTGACCATGCTCATTCGTAAGGATCACTAAAGGAAAATTTTTGTTTTCCGCTGCGTTTAGATCGCAATTTTCCTTCAACTTATGCATTCCCTCTAATACCAACATCTTATTATTTTTCCAACATTTTCATCTTTCTAAAATTTCCAGCAACACACGCTCCACTTCGAACGCAATTATATTCTCCAATACAGACCTACAAATCACAAAATTATATTCTAACATGAAGAGAAATTTTTGAAGATTCCATAACTTCAAGAATCACTCGAATCTGACTTAGGAGTAAAACGTTATCCCCATTGCAATGGGACTGGTCAACAATTTTTGTATGCAGAATTTCCAAAATCAGCAGCAGACCCAACTAATAAAACCTACTTATCTTCCTCATAATAAACCTCCTAAATTCAAATCTTATATACAAATTGTATGGAATTCTATAAGCTTTCCAAAAATTCTAGAACCGCTTCAATCCAATTCACGGTTAAAGAGTTATGCCACTTCTAGTGACAGCTGCTCCAAGATTGCAAAAACCAGAATTTTGAGATTGACGAACATAAGTTCTATCTCTCTCGCTCTTACTTCCAAGCTCTACCAAGAATATTACTCTTCTTCCAACTTTGAAAATTACTCGACTTAATCCAACTACACTCAAAGCGAAACAATATGCTGACTTGATCCGTCAACTTATCATTTCCATCAAAATAAATCTTCCTCCTCAAACAATTCTCATATAAAATATACGCACTTCTCAAATTCGACCGATATGAATTCATGAGTCCATGCTCTTGAATATCTGAAACAACATCTCTTTAACAACCTTGCTCTCTTGCCATCAACATCAACTTTGAACCAACTTCGACATTCCAACAACAGGTCCGGGAGTCAAGCTTCTCCCCCACTTAATTCCAACCAACACCTGCAGACAACGACTAGAAACTAACAACAAGTACCGACAGTGTTTCACACACATGTCGCGTACTAAGGAATCAACAACGTTAGACAACACTGGCCAGACGGACCGACTTGCTCTGATACCACTAATGTAACACCCCATTTCTACCCGTCTTTAATTATTAAATCAGAGTTAAATAAAATCTCACAACGAACATGGAATGTCACATTTTCAACTTTTAAAACCGAACAACAATTTATATAATAAAATTCACTTCAAAACAACGCAGCGGATTTCAACTTTATTAAACTTTAAACAATTTCAAATTCAACTTTAATTCGACTGACATCAAAAGATTCAACTTGTTTCTTTTAACATAAAACAACTTGTAACTACTTTATAAACTTAAACAGAATCATAAATGCAAAACAAGCGTTTATCCCCCCGAAGTGCTACGTATCAGAGCGACAAACACCAACTCGAATCTACTAAATATTGGACTTTTCGTTACCTGCAAGTCACCAACAAGTGGCAACATACATCAGAAGGGGTGAGATATCGAATAACATAAACATGATTCGATAATCAATATGTAAATAGAATAATCGTACAAACTCACCACTTCACAACATCAACACAATTAAAATACATAACATTTATCAACATAGTAATTATCAGTTCAATATTTATCAACATAACCATCATCAATGCAACATTAATCAACATAACAATCATCAACACCACATTAGTCACATATCAAATTAACAACACAATAATGCAATGTGAATGCAACTCAACTTAATTATGCATGCGGTACCATTTGGAGGGAACTCCCAACTTAAAATATTGCCAGGTTATCGAAGCATCAAGGCATAAGCCTTCAACTTTCAACTTAAAATATTGCCAATCCAGACCAACTTGAATCGAGCATAAGCTCCAACTTAAAATATGCACATGTATGCGAATGTATGAAGCATACAACAACAACAACCATAGCGACATAATCAACCATATAACGACATATCAACTTTAAACAACATAGCCACGTAACAACTTAACAACATGGCAACTTGAATCAACGTTGGTCAATAGACCCGCAACTTTAATAATCATCCTTTAAACGGAACAACGCAACTTATAACAACTTCAACACCACTTCGACATAAAAATAACAATTTGTGACTTAATCGACTAAATTACTAAATTAATTATTTTAAACTCTCCAATCTACTATAAATAACTTATTCTATATCTACTTTAAGTCTAAGATCAATTCAACTCGAAACGGACGCGAAAACAGGTCAAATCGTTGAAAACTGCATTTTTCCTCACCTAACCTGCTCATACGCGTATGGCCTAAGGTGTTACGCGTATGGCCTAAGGTGTTACGCGTATGGCCCTAAGTGTTACGGGTATGGTCTGCGTAATAGGCATGTGTTACATGTATGGCCTAGTCTGTTACACGTAAGGCCAGATCCGTTACGCAAACTGACAGAAGCCTACAATTTCAACTTTTCTGCGATTTCTCATACTTTTCACCATTCTGTTCATCCTTAATTGGGTTTATACATCAATTTTATTCTCAAAAATTCTACCAATATTCATCTATTAATTCCTATGATTGATTTTACGAAACCTATCTCCATCTACACGAATTCTGCAACTACGAATCATTAACAACACAGACAACAGAACAACTTTCAACATATTCATCGGCAACACAACAAGAACAACATATATTTCATCAGATATCAACACGAAATTATCATCAACAAATCATATTAAAACGCAACAACGAATTTACCCGAAAACCTCAATCTACATACGATCATCTAGTCCCGGTTATGGAATTCGAACCCCACCCTTATCTTAATCGATGACCGCTTCGAATCTCCGGTCGAATTTCCAACCCCTTTGCATATGTGGCCTTTTTCCTCTCCTCTTTCATCCATGGAGATTAGAAATACGAACACGCTGCCATTGAGTTCTTATATTTACCAAAATTCAGCCTTCATCACCATCAATCCCGTAACTACTATTTGACCAATTTCTAGCATGAACTTCCAAACTCCAAATATGTTTTTCTCCTTCAAAAGAGAACTTATTGACACGAAGTTATATATCAAATCTAAGGGAATTCCGTAAGCTTTCCAGAAATTCAAGAATCACTTTAATCAGAATTACGAGTAAAAAGTTATCACCTGTTTAGTGGAGGTTGTACCGTATGTGCGAAAATTAAGATATGGACATGAATCCTTCTTTCTCCTTCTTTTCTCCCAAGCTATTTTCTATCCTCTAAAACCCTTATTTTTCTCTAAGACTTTTTTCCTAATTTCCACGATTCCCTCTTCTTCTGTTACTTCTTCTCTTTTGACTCATTCTTTTATTCCTTTTTATTATAATAATAATAATCCAATAAAACAATTAATGGGCCTAAACACTATACCCATTTAATTGCTAATTCCGACGAAATCCAAGTCCAATAACCAACATGCTCCAATAATCAATACTATCACTGATAATATTATTTCTTCGATTTTCCGACTTAACAACTTAATTTACCATAACGCTAAAAATCAATTAATAATTCACGACTAATTATTTTCTCCCGACTTAATTAGATTATCTTCCACTATTTGACCAAATGGTCCAAGCACCTAAATAACTTATCCAACCATAAACGGGAGAATATTCCACATCAATTCCCACAACTCAATTAATTCAACTTTATTCAACGAACGACAATGCAACTTAAATCGATTCATTCAACTTAATTCAAACAAACTTAGCAAATTATCACAAACAACTTCGACAATTCAACATAAATCAACACCAATAACACGAATATATTGAATTAAATAATTAAATAATAAAAAGAGCGTTACAAGTAACATAGGGAGTGCCAAGAAATAAATGAACCATGGACTTAGAAAATTAATAATCAAGATAAATATCTGAACACAATACTCACACACGTAAGTCGATCTTTGATCGCCATCTTGCACTTCCTAGGGTATTCCTCTTGGTTGCCTTATTTAAAATGGTCAAGCCCCTCGAATATAGGGGTGTCTTAAGCAAAGTCCCTTCAAGTATAAATCATCATAGTCCCTTCAGTTTAAAAGATCAAGTCCATTCGAGTTTGCCTACGATAATGATCTTGTCCCTTCGAATAAATGATGATAGTCCCTACGAATTGCTAAAGACACCCTTACCTGTTGCCTTCTATGACCATACGATGACCCTACGCTTGTCCCTTAATAAATCCTAGGTAATGACTACCTATTCCTTAATAATAGGGATAGTCTTACCCTTGAAAGAACATAAGAGAACATGAAAGACTTAATCTAGGGTAGGTACCTCTTAGTCGCTTGCTCACATTTCAAAATACTTTTTACACCTCACTTTCTTAAACATTTTTCAAAACAAGGCTTTGTATACATCCATACGAGGATCATTACAAAGTACTTAGAAAAATTTCTAAGCACACACTACACTTTTCAAAAACAATTTAAGTGAGATAAGTAACTAAGAGCCCATGGATAACCATAGATATAAAGGGTGCTAACACCTTCCCTTTATATAACCTACCCCCCGAACCCAAGTCTTTTCAAAACGGTCTTTTATGTTCTTTTATGTCCCTTCCTTATGGATAAAATAAAAGTCGGTGGCGACTTTTGCTATCCGCAACATGACTAAAAGTCAGTTCTCCCACCGTGTTACAGAACTGGCGAATCTGCTGGGGAGTTACTAAGTAAAAGAGGGGTACCCTTAGGAATTAGATCACTTTAAATTGTTTGCTTTGTTTGCTTTATATTACTTGTAGGGCTTTATATGTGAAAGATCCTAACCCGAATCTAGTGTACCCTAGGTAAATGGAAATAGACCAAGGAAACTGTATGGCGTATACCGATATGGTTGATCTGGTTTCCATAGTTAGTGTGACTTCTTGGTTGGTGCTTATGTTCCTTAAGTAAGTTAAGGATAATATGGGGCTGCCATATGTTGTCAATACACTAACTGACTTTTAGAACCCTAGTTATCCCATATTAGCCTTTAGAAAGTAGTGAGATAGCCGGCTTTGGTGAAGACTGAAGTTGGTTGATACTCGATATTACGCTCATTGAGATCCTAAACTTGGAGGGTTTTTGGTTGGCAAGTAAGTTGCCTACTGAACAACAACCCTTGGGAAGGATCAATGATATTGAGATCCCTTAGAACCTGGTTACTTTTGTAGGACATGATGAACCAACTAAACTTCAGGGGAGGGTACTTACCTTTAAACCTCATGCAAGCCTTCAAACCTAGGGCTTTTGTGTGACTTGTTTGTGTGTGCCACATGTTTGTGATTGAGCATAACATCATGACATCATGCATCATAAGCATAGCATTTTCACTAACCATTTCAAGGACCAAAGGATTTATCTTTGTTCTTTGTTGCAGGTCATGGCTTCTGCTCGTAGGAATACTATTCGGATCAAGTTTGTAGGAATACCTCCTAAGCTTAAGGAATTGGTCTCTCAAGTTTCTGAAAACTCCCAATTCATCAAGAGGCATGGTCACCTACTGGATCTAGTCACTTCAGGGTTCAATGAAGACATGATGACTGTCCTGTTTCATTTTTTTGATCCTAAACATCATTGCTTCACATTCCCCGACTATCAGCTGGTTCCTACAATGGAGGAATTATCCAAACTATTGGGTATACCTATCCTTGATCAGAGACTCTTCACAGGCTTAGAGAAGGAGTCTAAACCTGACGTCATTTTTGCAGCCCTACATCTGAAGAAATCAGACATTGTCCTAGAAACAAAAAGCGGAGTTAAGGGTATTCTTGCTAAGGTATTGATGGAGAAAGCTCGAGTGTTCTTGAAGGCTATGAGTTATGATGCTTTTGAGGAGATCCTAGACCTATTGATCTATGGATTAGTTTTTGTTCCCTAATCCAGACCAGTTCATTGACATACACGCCATCAACATATTTCTGACTCGTAATCCAGTGCCTACATTACTTGGATACATCTTACATTCTCTTCACACTCGTACTACGAAGGCGAGAGGGACTCTGATGTGCTGCATACCTTTATTGTCTAAGTGGTTTATTTCTCACCTTCCTCGATCAGTGATGAAGAGTGAACAAGGGTTAAGGTGGTCTAAGAGGATCATGTCACTTTCTCATTCAGACATTTATTGGTGCTCTCGATCTATGGAGAATGTTACTATCATTGACCGCTGTGGGGAGTTCCTTAATGTGCCACTCCTTGGCATAAGAGGGGGAATTACCTACAATCCTTATTTAGCTCTACGTCAGTTTGATTATGCTCGGAGTAATGGTCCTCATGACATGCTTATTCAGGGTATTGTGTCTGACTATGACAATGATCTTCAGGGTTACCATCAAAGGTTTATACGAGCTTGGAACAAGGTGAATAGGATTGATAGCAAGACTCTGGATCCAAAGTATTCTATTCATATGGTGCCTTATCTCAGATGGGTTCGATCTCGTGCTCAGACTCTTATGATGCCATATCCTGCTGTTCTACCAGTCACTATGGAGCCTATTGCTTAAGGAGATGTTCCTTATACCATCCTTCATCCAGACATGCCCTGATTTAGAAGAGTTGCAAAAGTCCTGGATTCAGTTGAAGGAGCAAAGGGATACTTTTGAGACTCATTTCAGAGTTGGTCAATAAAGAATTTTGGAGCTAACAATGCAACTTCACGAAGAGGGGAACCTCAACAAATACCTCCACACTAAGAGGAATCGTCCATGGGAGACTTAAAACCCCATATATTTATTTTTGTACTTTATTTTCATTGTAAGCCCAAGGGGCAAAATTATATTAAGTATTTACTAATAAAATTTTGTTTTTTGTTTTCTTTAAACAAATTTAACTCCTCCGGTCCTTGAAAACATTGCATAAACATATACATACCATATCATTGCATGACAGGTTTCCTATAAATAGGTTTCTCAATCTTCTCGCTGTTTATTTCAGCAGAAATGGCTCTCGAACAATCTGTCAAAGATCTTCAAGCTCAAAATGCTCAGTTTCAAGAAGTGATCATGAATTTGTCCAAGGGGCAAGAAGAGTTGAAAGCACTCCTCTCTAAAAATCCTAAAGATAACAAGAATGGTCAGTTGGAACAATTACAAGCTGAGATGGCAGAAATGAGGTTCCAGATGAATGGCCAGGTGGCTCTTATTCAAAGTTTAGCTTAGGGTCAAGAAGAGCTAAGAACCTTCGTCCACAAACTTCAAAGTAATGGAGCCAGGAATCTAATTGCCAGTCAACCTCCATTAAAACAAGCTGGCTTGGTTGAAAGGAAGATGAGGATAAAATTAGGTAAGAGACAGGTTGCCACTGATTGTTCTTCAGTTGAAGAAAAAAGACCTGGTAAGGTTAATCCACCTCAACACAGGGAATATAGAAGACAATTTATCAAATTCAGCACTCCAATGTTGCAAGTTCTGCAATGCTTGTTGGAGATGAAGCTAATTTCCTTGAAAAATCCTCCTCAAAATCCTAATACTTCCTCTCCTTGCTATAATCCCAAGGCAAGGCGTGGGTATCACTCCAACTGTCCCGGACATGATACTAATAGTTGTTGGACATTGAAGAAAAAGATTCAAGACCTGATTGACGAAGGAATCCTCGAGGTTACGCCAGAAGACCAAATTGAATTCTACTATTGTCCATCAAACATCGAAGTTGCAAGACAAGTTGCCCAAAGTAGCAAGAAAGAAAGCCTACCTATTCCTGTTGAGATATGGGGCACCCTGGAACATCCAAATGGCAAATTTGATTTCATGGTGAAATATACTGCTTCTGAAAGTTCACAGATTGCAATCGAAGACATTCAGCCAACTGGACGGGAAAACATTTGAATTTTCATTTGTAATTTCTTTTATTTGTTTAAACACTCACTATTATGTTAAACTTTTGTTTTCATTAATGCATTGCATATGTTTGTCTTGAATTAATCCATTCGTTTCACTATATTTTGAACTATGCTTCATATTTCTATTTTGTGATATTTAACTCCTAATAAAGCTATAAGCCTGTAGAGGGGGGATGACGAAAACAATACCATAATCTTAGGCAGTATGCTTTTGAATAGACTATACTGACGATGTACAGGCATTGTTTCAATTCCTAAACAGTGGAGATATAAGGAAGTTAATCCTTAGTCAACCCTTTTGAGCCTATGAAGTAGGAGTTTTCATTCTCATGCAAATTAAAACCCTTATTCATAACCTGGGGCAGGGTAGTTACTCGGTTAACTCAACTATGCCAATTGTTTGTGTTGTACACAACTAATGATGTTTCCCTGTAATCACTAAAGTCTTTAAGTCAATATCTAGCAAAAGAAAAGCTCGCTAAGTCAAAACCTATGAAGGAGACTTAGTAAAAAAATTAAGACATCCCGCTGACTGTAACCTTGAAACAAACAGTTCAGGAAAAAAGAAGGGATAATAAAGTCAAAATAAAAAAAGAGGTCATTATAGATCCTTAATAAAGAAAGACGACTGAATTTTCAAATAAATTTTTTGATTCCTGAATCATCACAAATGTCAGTGTTACAATTCCAAACTTCTTTGGAACCTCAATGCATAAGTTAACCGAACATAGGACTGGAGAACATCATGAAGAATGGGTTGGGTGCAAATAAGTTTGAGCCTTTATCCTTTGTTTCTTAAACCATGAACTAGACCACATTACAACCCTTTAAAAGTCCTAACTGGAGTATGGTTAGTTCGAAAGCGTATGCTACAAAAAGGTATCCTGACTCCTTTAGGGCTTATTATAAATCTTGAGTTAATATCAAAGTTTTCATAAATATTGTTTTACTAAAATAACTCTTTTTCAAAACTTCAAGACAGACATAAGCATTGCATTTTGAATATCATTGGTTGCATATACATGAGTGTTTGACAAACAAAGAAACTTACAGGATGAATGTTCAATAAACCAAAGTCCTTCCGATAAACAAAGTTGCTTTCTGGATCAAAGCCCATGTATACAAAGGGGTATATTCATTATCTCCTGATCAAGGGGAATGCCATGATACTGCCTAATTCATTTGGGGCAATCAAGTCAAGATTCAACTATACTTAAGTAGCCAGGGGCAGATCTTCTCATCTATCTGAATTACCAAAGGTAACATTACAGAGTTCACGATGCCATGGGCATATTATTGTAGGGCATTATGCTTATTTCTCTTGAGGTAGCTCCATTCAGATACTTCCATTATGGGACAACTCATCCTCAACCAAGGGGCAAAACTCTCTTTCCAAATCTAATACCCAAAGCATATATGGTCCACCACAATTTGAAATCACATTCCTCTCATTCTATTACCTTGATATTGGATTCTCAGCAGAAACCATTGTGGAAATTAATTGTCTACGCCAGTAGTATCAGATGGTGTCAGTATCATCTCTCCGGATCCAGCCATGAGAATTTTTGGGAAATTATTCAAGAAAATTAAGAACCTCAGAAGCTCTAAATCTAATTGGTTATACACTCTCAAAGTTAAAACGATTCTGTTTTCGAGTTCAGCTTTAATTTTCCTTCTTTATTCAAGTAGGAAATGCTTTCTGAATTCAGGTTTACTTTTCCCCTTATACTAAAGCGAGAAATGTCCGTTGGTTATGTTTGAATGTATATATGCCTTTGAATATGATTGATGTTTACCAGAAATGCATAAAATACAATAATAACATATACTAAGAACGAAGAGAGATAGGAATTCAACGAAGCTTCGCCGGTTCATCCCCATAGAGTAATCTTTACGGATATCCTTACGGAATACCTCAAGTAATAGCTTATACTTCCAGCTTGACGAAAGTCTTTAAGCAGTGTCATATCCTCTGAAGAATTGATACTTAACTACATAGGTCTCCTGGATCTATGTCCATCTCTTTTATCCTTAGTCAGGATATTTAGGAACCTAGTCCTTCAATAAGAAGTATGACAAACGAAAACGGGAGTTTCTAAGTATGATATTCCTAAACAAGACGGGAACGAAGTATTCATGCTTCTCAGCAACAAATCGGGATTTATTTTCCCCAGCCAACAATTTTTCTACGAAGCTACTTATACGCTTCATCTACATAATTCGTACATACATCATATCATATCATATCATACGCATTCTCATAAAATATTATCTCGCAGATTGTTATATATATTATTATATTTGCACCAAACTAACCTTGTTTTTCAAGTTAATTTTCCAGCAGACAAACTTCATCAACAACTTACCTTGGGCCGTAGTTTATTCTTCCCAATGGTTATCTTGTTACCTCAGGCCGTCGTTTATTCTTCCCGAAGGTTATCTCATTTTGGGTCGTCGTTTATTCTTCCCGAAAGCCAACTTACCTTGTGCCGTCGTTTATTCTTCCCAATGGTTATCTTGTTACCTCGGGCCGTCGTTTATTCTTCCCGAAGGTTATCTCATTTTGTGTCGTCGTTTATTCTTCCCAAAAGACAACTTACCTTGAGCCATCGTTTATTCTTCCCAATGGTTATCTTATTACCTCGGGCCGTCGTTTATTCTTCCCGAAGGTTATCTCATTTTGGGTCGTCGATTATTCTTCCTAAAAGTCAACTTACCTTGGGCCGTCGTTTATTCTTCCCAATGGTTATCTTATTACCTCGAGCCGTCGTTTATTCTTCCCGAAGGTTATCTCATTTTGGGCCGTCGATTATTCTTCCCAAAAGTCAACTTACCTTGGGCCGTCGTTTATTCTTCCCAATGGTTATCTTGTTACCTCGGGCTGTCGTTTATTCTTCCCGAAGGTTATCTCATTTTGGGCCGTCGTTTATTCTTCCCAAAAGCCAACTTACCTTGGGCTGTCATTTATTCTTCCCAATGGTTATCTTATTACCTCGGGCCGTCATTTATTCTTCCCGAAGGTTATCTCATTTTGGGCCGTCTTTTTTTCTTCCCAAAATCCAACTTACCTTGGGCCGTCGTTTATTCTTCCCAATGGTTATCTTATTACCTCGGGTCGTCGTTTATTCTTCCCGAAGGTTATCTCATTTTGGGCCGTCGATTATTCTTCCCAAAATCCAACTTACCTTGGGCCGTCATTTATTCTTCCCAATGGTTATCTTATTACCTCGGGCCGTCATTTATTCTTCCCGAAGGTTATCTCATTTTGGACCGTCGATTATTCTTCCCAAAAGTCAACTTACCTTGGGCCATCGTTTATTCTTCCCAATGGTCATCTTGTTACCTCGGGCCGTCGTTTATTTTTCCCAAAGGTTATCTCATTTTGGGCCGTTGTTTATTCTTCCCAAAAGTCAATTTACCTTTGACCGTCTTTTATTCTTCCCAATGGTTATCTTGTTACCTCGGGCCGTCGTTTACTCTTCCCGAAGGTTATCTCATTTTGGGCCATCATTTATTCTTCCCAAAAGCCAACTTACCTTGGGCCGTCGTTTATTCTTCCCAATGGTTATCTTATTACCTCGGGCCGTCGTTTATTCTTCCCGAAGGTTATCTCATTTTGGACCGTCGATTATTCTTCCCAAAAGTCAACTTACCTTGGGCCATCGTTTATTCTTCCCAATGGTCATCTTGTTACCTCGGGCCGTCGTTTATTTTTCCCAAAGGTTATCTCATTTTGGGCCGTTGTTTATTCTTCCCAAAAGTCAATTTACCTTTGACCGTATTTTATTCTTCCCAATGGTTATCTTGTTACCTCGGGCCGTCGTTTACTCTTCCCGAAGGTTATCTCATTTTGGGCCGTCGTTTATTCTTCCCAAAAGCCAACTTACCTTGGGCCGTCGTTTATTCTTCCCAATGGTTATCTTATTACCTCGGGCCGTCGTTTATTCTTCCTGAAGGTTATCTCATTTTGGGCCGTCGATTATTCTTCCCAAAATTCAACTTACCTTGGGCCATCGTTTATTCTTACCAATGGTCATCTTGTCACCTCGGGCCGTCGTTTATTTTTCCCAAAGGTTATCTCATTTTGGGCCGTTGTTTATTCTTCCCAAAAGTCAATTTACCTTGGACCGTCTTTTATTCTTCCCAATGGTTATCTTGTTACCTCGGGTCGTCGTTTACTCTTCCCGAAGGTTATCTCATTTTGGGTCGTCGTTTATTCTTCCCAAAAGCCAACTTACCTTAGGTCGTCGTTTATTCTTCCCAATGGTTATCTTATTACCTCGGGCCGTCGTTTATTCTTCCCGAAGGTTATCTCATTTTGGGCCGTCTATTATTCTTCCCAAAAGCCAACTTACCTTGGGTCGTCGTTTATTCTTCCCAATGGTTATCTTATTACCTCGGGCCGTTGTTTATTCTTCCCGAAGGTTATCTCATTTTGGGTCGTCTATTATTCTTCCCAAAAGTCAACTTACCTTCGGCCGTCGTTTATTCTTCCCAATGGTTATCTTATTACCTCGGGTCGTCGTTTATTCTTCCCGAAGGTTATCTCATTTTGGGCCCTTGTTTATTCTTCCCAAAAGCCAATTTACCTTGGGTCGTCGCTTATTCTTCCCAATGGTTATCTTGTTACCTCGGGCCGTCGTTTATTCTTCCCGAAGGTTATATAATTTTGGGCCGTCGATTATTCTTCCCAAAAGTCAACTTACCTTGGGTCGTCGTTTATTCTTCCCAAGGGTTATCTCATTTTTTGGGCCGTCATTTATTCCTCCCAAAAAGTTGTCTTCATGTTTAAGAAACATATCTGAAGACTCTTTATCCAAATGGAATCTTTAAGCCCATTCAAGTATCACGATCAACCAACATTACCATTCTACACACCAGTGAGTGCAAATTTTTGGGCTATTTGTGTTCAATCCTCTTCAATCTTCAAGTCACGAATGACGTACATGCCAATCTAACTCCTCAGATTCCAGAAAATTGAACAAGGGGCAACTGTTGCACCCCAAAATTTTCACTCCCATAATCAATACAACCTCTCTCAAGATTTCTAGATGATCATAAGATCCTCAAGACTCCCAATTGATCAAGAAGTGTGGAAGTTTCCCCAGATAATGCCTCTTCCTAAGCAAAGTGTCCAAAACTAGGGTTTTGTGTTTCCTCAGGTTAAAATGATTTTCAAGGCCTCAAGTGAGATTCATAACATCCCACATGTATTCAAGAATCCCCATGTCAAGTTTCAAATCTTTCCCAAAGAGCTTGCCCAGTCAGATGATCAACAATTCAACAATTCAAGTTGCTTATTGTTGGTTTATGTTTCTTATGAGTTTTCTGCTTTGAAGTTTGCACAGGTAAGTGTACCTAAGTCTTACTCACTGGGATATGTACGTCTCACATCATCCTGAAATGGAATGCGCAAGAGGCACACCTATCTATGGAGGAAATCCCCAAATCTAGTCCCACAAGTGAAGGCTCGGACACACTGACCTATTGACATTTATTTAGTGTTTTTGTGATTTTTGGTTAAGAAATATTTTTTATGCTTTTCTTTGTGAGGTAATCTCATGCTAAGACCTATCCACCACGAGGGATAACTTACACCTCGCCCCGAAACGGAACGCGTGCAAGTATCTCATAGCAAAGTCTCATGTCACATGAGAAGACTCAACCTTTATTAGAGTGGATTAAAATTAAGTTTGAAGACGAGAAGAGAGAGCACCAAAAGGATCCCAAAGGTAAAAAATCTAAGGGAGACTAGAATCCTAAATGTTGTCATGCATGGATGAACCTAGGTTAGTGAGGTTTGAATTCTATCCTAATGAAGAAGAAGGAAAGAAAAGAAGAAGAAGAAGAAGAAGAGGAGGAGGAGGAGGAAGTAAGGCCTAAGCCCAAAAATCACAAGGTTAGAACAAATAATAATAAGAAGAGAAGAGATAAGATTTGGAGATGTGGGAATCACATCCACACCTCTCACTTACCTAAGCCCCTGAAAAGGTTAGTAACACAAATATAAAGGCAATACAAAATGAACATAATGCTACACCAACACCGTACAACTAGAAGTGAAGTCATACACATAAGTGCTAAATGCTAATATAAGTCACAAGAATGAGAAGAGAACCACATAACTCAAAGAGGTTAACACATGAATCACTATGGCAAAACAAAACAAACATGAGAAAATGCAAAGCAAAATGAACAAAGCACAACCCTAAGGTACAAAACTAGAACCCTAATCATGTTAGAAGAATGCCTAAGAAGCAAAAGAGATGAAGAGAAGAGATGCATATAGCGAAGCAATTACACTATGAGAAGAAATAAACAAAGGAGATGCATAAGAATGAAAGGACTTCAAAACAAACACACACACAAAATCCCCAAGGCACAAACCAAAACTCAAGATCAGAGAGATATCATCATCCTAATAAGGCTCTAAACAAGTTAAAGAAGTTGGCACAAGTTCCCTTCTAGGCTAAGGAATGGACTTATGACCAAAAAGAAGCAAAAAGGGACAAGTGAAGAACCAAAATTCAAATTAATTCAAGTATGCACCCAAAAATTCCACAACCTTGCACAAATGACCTTCAAACATAACATAACAACATGCCAAAAAGAGGGAAAGAAATTCAGAAGCTACACAAGTCAAAAGAGAGGTCAAACATCAACTAGGGTTAAGAAGCTTCACTCACAAGTTAAGGACCAAAATCAATTAAACAAAATTCTAAAAATCTGAACAAAAATCAACAAGAAATTACATCCTATCATGAATTCAGAGCAAAAAGAATCATCCAAAAATTCAAAATGAGGATCAAGATAAAAAATGGACAAGTCAACATGCCTCAAAATGAGATAAAATGAATTAATTAAAAAGAACAATTAATTTCCACGTGTCAAATAAAAAGAAATGAAAAATAAAAATATCAAAAATTAGAGAAAACTCAAACAATCATTCATGAATTTTTTTAGAATTTTTTGAAACATAAAACTATTTTTAAAAATTAAAATTCAAACTGAAATTAAAATGGAAACAAAAAAGAAAATAAAAAAGGAGGAAGAGCCAGGGGGTGCGAATAGAAGTGGATTCCAGTTGAATTCATTGGGCTCAAACGCAAGGGGGGTGGGAACAGCAACCCAGGCCCAGTAAAAAGTCAGCGCAGCTCATGATATTTAGTGTGGATATTCAAATAATCAGGAAAATACAAGGACCATATGATCAAAGGGACATGTCAGATTGGTCCACTCATTAAACAAAGTCAGCATTTAATTGGTTGGCATTGAAGGAACAAATTAATTATGGTGTGGTGAGAAACAAGGTGAATTAAATCAGAATTAAAACACACGTGAGAGGGAGGGTATATCATTTATGCGCTGGCAAATTGAGAGACGTTCAGATGAGAGATCCTACGGATGTTGCATCGTCTTCTTCATTTGAACTCAGATCAAACATTTTCCAGAATTCGGTGACCGGAGCTAGGGCTCCGGCACCGGAAAACACAAACCAAGAACAAATCATAATATAAATACTTCAAACTATCCAGATTAGGCAATTAGGGCACGTTGAATCCAAAAATGGCCATGAAATTCACAATAGATCACTGAATCAAACAGATCGAAGCAAAATAGATCTAACCTCAAAAATTCAAATCATCAATACAACTTAAACTCTCAAGCATTTTCAAATTTAAAAAGTGCAAAATACTCAGCATACTTCACAGATCAAACTGCACACATCAAAAACCATTTCCAGATCCATGGATTCAGAAGATTACCTGAACTTGCAGAGCACGAAATAGGTTGAGAAAAGCCTCTAAACACTGCAGATCTACCTCTTCTAACCTCTCATTGCAAAATAAATGCAAGAGAGAGATTGAATTGCTCTGGATCTTGAAGTTGGAGATCAACTGCACTTGAATGGCACCACTTGAAATCTTGAGCTTCAGCTTAAACCAATGGTGGATTCATGATCCTTAAGCCTCAAGGATTCAGAATATATGATTTGTTTGTGAAGAGAGTGAGAGAATAAAGAGATTCGAAGGAAAATTCTCCTGGTGCAAAAACTTTGAAGTGGTGAAATGTGATGGATCTGAGCCAAAATAAAACCCTAGCTTTCTTTTATATCACTTCAAAAGGCAATGCTGAAAAAATGAGAGCAATAGCACGTGAGATGAGAGTGTGGGAGTGAAAATGCAAAACTTGCAAAATTCTTGTGATGAGGTGTTTTGCTCATGAATCCCTCTCATTCCTTGCCCATGTGTGATCAAAATCTCACCCTTGATTCAAAACAGAACTTATTCTGGCCTTTGGATGTGAGGATCACACTTTTCCCATGTTCATGCAAATTTCCCTCTTATGAAATACCCCTCATATCATGCACGAATTTGACACTATTTTTGGAGAAAAATGGACTCTTGGCATTGCTTTGTAAGTTTGTGACCTCATTTGTCCCATAAAATAGCTTGAAAATAATTTTCATGACCTTTTGCATTTGTGGCAGATTGGAATTTCATGCCATGCCCTAGATTTCTTGCAATTTTCGAGGGGCCTATCTCTCTAACCATGAGGGATATGAAAATGCTCTTGTACTTTTTGAAAATGGGAGGCTTTAATCTTCAACTTTCATGTTTGGCTTTGGTCCATTTGAAGCTTTTTTCACCAAGTTAGGCTTACTTGAAAATTAGGGCAAAAACTTACTAAAAATGGAAATTCTCATTACCACACTTATGCCAATTTTGCAAAACACCTCAAAACCTCGTGATTCTTGATCTTTGATCTTGCCAAACCTCTTATAAGGTCAAAAGAACATCCCTTGGCTTAAAAACTAGGGTTGGACCCTTTGAAATCTCACAGTTGACTTTCAGACTGCACAGTTGACCAATTTCTTCATTTACAAGCAACTGAAGAAATAACTGACTTCCACAAGGAATTTTCTCACCAAATTTCATCCCTAGGATCCCCTTAACATATGAGAGACTTTTCCCAAATGAAATGGCCAAAGTCACAAGGTTATCTTGCTTGAAACTCAAACCCTAATTTGGGATCATTGTGTAGGAGCTTTGCCCTAACTTGAATTCCCTGATGATCTTCCAACCTTCTGAGCTTTTGTGAATGATCTTAAACTTGTGAATGCAATGTAGACTCCCCATAGGACATGAACAAATCCATTAAGCCCCTTGTCATAGCTTGTGATTCTTCAAAACCCTCCACAGATGACCATATGCCTAATGCTAGGTCATGAGAATGTTATGCCTCATCTTTCCATGCTAAGATGCCAAAAATATGATATGTTCATGATGAATATGATGTGATATGATGCTTAAAAGAAGAGGGAAAATTTGGGGTGTTACAACTGCCCCTATTCAAACAACTATTAATCTGAAAAGGACGGTAGCATGGGCTATCGACCGTTCAAGATAAACTGTGGTTGAATACCAAGAAAACCTGAAATTTGCACTCTGCTGGAGAATGCAAGAACTGGGAAATAAACCCAACCAAATGACGCTTTGGTGACTGAAGTGAAGAGAAAGCAGACGAGCCCCTTCCAAGCTGAAACTGTTATATGGAATCCAGAATACTTTGACAGACGAGTCTTCTTCGAACAATCCTGTTACGCCAGGGACTGGACATACGGGTCCTCACATATTTTGCAAAACATACGATTTGAGACAGACGAATCTCCTTCGGATAAACCTGTTACGCCAGGACCGGTGATGCACTTAAGTCTGTGGGATAGACATGCATAATTAAGGTAGACGAACCCTCCTCATATATTATCCGTGGATATATGGTCTAAGACAGACGAGCCTTCTTCGAGCAAACCTGTTACGCCAGGTGCAACTTAATAAGTGGTACTTGAGACAGACGAATATCCTTCGGATATACCTGATACGACAGGACTGGTAACCATTTTGACATTTATTCCCACAGTCAGGACTTCAAACCTCTTCAATACAGACGAGTATTGGATGATCATCAAGAGAAACACAGACGAGTGCCATAAGTCATTGATACAAACGAATATCAAACAATGATCTGAGAAACACAGACGAGTGCTTCAGGCGATGATACAGACGAATATCAGCCATTGGTTCAGACGAATACTAGAAATTCAAACACAGACGAGCATTTGGAGTAACAATACATACGTGTACCGGGATAATTATCAACGCTTACGGATATAAGCTAACACAGACGAATGTAAGGGATGATACAAACGAGTATCCAAACAATGCAGACGAGCTTCAAACAGATAACAAACACAGACAAATGATGGGGAATGCAGACGAGCAACATCAAATATTACATCAAACACAGACGAGTGTTGGAAAGTGCAGACGAGCAACAACACAGACGAGTGTTGGGAGGTGCAGACGAGCAACAACAACAATTGCAACCATGGGCAACTGTTGGGGAAAGCAAACGAGCAATACCAAAATGATAACACAGACGAGTGTTGAGAAATGCTGACGAGCGACAATAAAGTATGAACACAGACGAGTGTCAGAGAATATGTCCATGATGGTTGTATCTCAATCAGGGAACTTTGCGGTGAAATGACAATCCTCCAACACGATTGGGGAGATGCTTCCTCAAATATCCTTTATTGTGACAAGAGTTTTGACAGATAAACTCTGTGGGGAATGGGCCTCCCACTGCTTGCTGGGCATACTCCACTGGGGAGAATAAACTGCTTAGGGATCCCACCTGCCATGACTTAGCTGGGGGACACTCTGTTTGGGAGAATGTGACGCCATCCTACAAAACCTGTAATAACAGGAAACAATATATGTGCCCCGGGGACTGGCATGGTATGATCTGTTCATCCATCGTCACCCGACACTCAAAGAAGATTCCAAATTTTTCCCTGCAATGTCATTTTCTTTCAAATTTTCACCATGTCTTAAATGCAATGCTATTTTTGCCAAAAATTCAGGACATTTTGCAAACAAAAATAAACACAACACAACTTTTTGACTGAATATTCTTTTATTGAAAGGCCTCTGAATAGGCAAAGTTTTACATCAAGAAGCAACCACCTGGAAAGAGGTAACTACCATAAAATTGAGAAAATAAACTATCCTAATGGCAATGGGCACGGCATCCCAATGAGTTTCCTTCTTGCTATAACCAGCATGTCTTCAAAACTCTCCATTCTTGCCTTTGCTTTCTGAGAAGATGAGGGGACTGATTCCTATCCTTCTGATATTGTCAGGCTGTATGAAATAATGATTTGGTTTAGATTACTCGGATCGCAATTGTTCGCTTATTCCCTTGTTTTGCGTGGATCGCCCTTTCGGGTTTTCAATCCACCGGGATACCCTTTTTTGCCTGAGTTGTCCGATGTGGCTTTTCAACTCAGCGGGTGTACATTTTTTTAAATTATTTTCCCTAACTTTTGCCCGAGCTTTTTATTCTGTTTTTAGCTCGCCGGGATGCCCTTTTCTTGCCTGGAGTTTAATTCTATTTTTGTGTCCAACGGGTCTCTTTATGCGAAGTATTTTTTAACTGTGTCCGAGTTAACAGGGGATTGGAAATCTTCTCCATCCATAGTGTTGAGCATCAGTGCTCCTCCTGAGAAAACTTTCTTCACTATGAATGGTCCTTCGTAGTTTGGGGTCCACTTGCCCCTGTGATCTGAACCTAGAGGAACAATCCTCTTGAGCACAAGCTCTCCTACTTGATACTCCCGAGTACATACTCGTTGGTCAAATGCTCGCTTCATTCTCCTCTGATAAAGTTGACCATGACAGATAGCCGCTAATCTCTTTTCCTCAATTAAGCATAACTGATTGTATCAAGCACGCACCCATTCAGCCTCATCAAGCTTCACATCCATCATCACACGCAATGAAGGAATCTCTACTTCAACAGGCAAGACTGCCTCCATACTGTATACCAATGAGAAGGGAGTTGCCCCAGTTGACGTCCTGACTGACGTTCGGTACCCATGCAACGCAAATGGTAACATCTCATGCCAATCTTTGTAAGTGACAACCATCTTCTGCACAATCTTCTTGATATTATTATTTGTCGCCTCTACCGCACCATTCATCTTTGGTCGGTAAGGAGAAGAATTGTGATGCTGGATCTTGTAGTCCCGACACAATTCTACCATCATCTTGTTGTTCAAGTTAGAACCATTGTCAGTAATGATCCTTTCGGGCACTCCGTATCTGCAAATAATGTCTCTCTTCAAAAATCTAGCTACCACTTGACGAGTGACATTGGCATAAGATGCTGCTTCAACCCACTTAGTGAAGTAATCGATCACGACCAAGATGAAGCGATGACCATTTGAAGCAGTAGGCTCTATTTTTCCGATCATGTCAATGCCCCACATAGAAAAGGGCCAAGGAGATGACATGACGTTGAGCGGGCTTGGAGGAACATGCACCTTGTCTGCATAAATCTGGCACTTCTGGCACTTACGGGCGTATGAACAACAACCCGCATCCATTGTCATCCAATAATACCCCGATCTCAACAACTTTTTAGCCATAACATGCCCTCCTGCATGAGTACCGAAAGATCCCTCGTGGACTTCCTGCATTAACAGGCTTGCTTCGTGTCTATCCACGCATCTGAGCAAGACCATGTCAAAGTTTCTCTTATACAAAACCCCATCTGTATTCAAGAAGAAACTAGCAGCAAGTCGCCTTAAGGTCTTCTTGTCATTGGATGATGCCCCAGCTGGGTATTCTTGTTTTTTCAGGAATAGCTTGATATCAAAGTACCAAGGTTTCTCATCAGACACTGCGTCTACGGAGAAGGCATGAGCTGGTGCATCAAGCCTGGAAATGTCAATCCTGGGCACATAATTCCAACACAAGACTTTGATGGACAAGGAAAGAGTAGCCAATGCGTCGGCAAATTGATTCTCATCACGTGGTATGTACTGAAGCTTAACTGTTGTGAAGAACGTCAACAATTTTCTGGCATAATCCCTGTAAGGAATTAGATGTTCTTGATGCGTATACCACTTGCCGGTAATCTGATTAATGACGAGGGCTGAATCTCCGAATATATCGAGGGTCTTAATCAGAAGATTAATAGCCTCCTCTATTCCCATTATACACGCCTCGTATTCCGCTTCATTGTTGGTGCAACCAAAAGTAATTCTGGCAGCGAAGGGAAAGTGAACACCTTCAGGAGTAATAAGAACATCACCAACTCCACGTCCATTGATATTGACTGCCCCATCAAACATCAACTTCCATTTGGATTCAGGGTCTAGCCCCTCCTCCGGAAGTGGTTCCTCGCAATCGTTCGCTTTGAGGTACATGATGTCCTCATCAGGGAAATCAAACTTCATTGGCTGATAGTCATCTTCAAGAGGTTGCTGTGCAAGGTAGTCCGACAATACACTTCCTTTGATGGCTTTCTGAGAAGTATATTGTATGTCATACTCTGTTAAAATCATTTTCCACCTTGCAACCCTTCCGGTTAACGCTGGTTTCTCAAAGATATACTTGACAGGATCTATTTTGGAAATTAGCAGTGTGGTATGGATCAACATGTACTGTCTCAGTCAGCGAGCAGCCCATACCAAAGCATAACAAGTTTTCTCGAGCACTGAGTAACGGGATTCACAGTCGGTAAACTTTTTGCTAAGGTAATAAATAGCGTACTCTTTTCGACCAGACTCGTCATGTTGGCCTAGAACACACCCCATTGACCCTTCTATCACAATCAAGTACATGATAAGCGGCCATCCTCGAACTGGAGGCATTTGAATCGGAGGTGTCTGCAAATATTCTTTTATCTTATCAAAGGCTCTTTGACAGTCCTCATTCCACCTGACCGTTTGCTCTTTTCTTAGCAATTTGAATATTGGTTCACACGTGGCAGTTAGATGAGATATGAACCGCGAAATGCAGTTTAACCTCCCTAAAAACCCGCACACTTCTTTTTTTGTTTTCGGTGTAGGCATATCTTGAATTGCTTTTACCTTTGCAGGATCTACCTTGATTCCTTTCTGACTAACAATGAAACCCAGCAGTTTCCCGGAACGCACTCCGAAAGTGCACTTGTTTGGATTCAATCTCAACTTATATTTTATCAGTCTATCAAACAGCTTCTTGAGATTGACCAGATGCTCTTCTTCGTCTCGGGACTTAGCAATCATATCGTCCACATAACATTCTATCTCCTTGTGTATCATATCATGGAACAATGTGACCATAGCCCGCTGATATGTTGCCCTGGTGTTCTTCAAACCAAAGGGCATGACCTTGTAGCAGAATGTACCCCACGGGGTAATGAACGTTGTTTTCTCCATGTCTTCCGATGCCATCTTAATCTGATTATATCCGGAGAAGCCATCCATGAAAGAAAATACCGAGAATTGAGCAGTGTTATCTACCAACACATCAATGTGAGGTAAGGGAAAGTCATCTTTTGGGCTCGCTCTATTCAAATCCCGGTAGTCAATGCACATCCGGACCTTGCCGTCCTTCTTTGGTACAGGTACAATGTTAGCTACCCAAGGTGGGTAACTAGTTACGACAAGGAATCCGGCATCCCACTGTTTCTGAACTTCCTCCTTGATCTTCATCGCCATGTCAGGACGAGTTCTTCTCAACTTCTGTTTCACAGGAGGACATTCTTCTCTCAATGGTAGCTTATGCACAACAATGTCGGTATCCTACCCTGGCATATCTTGATACGACTAGGCGAAGATATCCACATATTCACGCAGCATACCAATCAACTCTTTCTTTACCCCGGCCTGCAGTCTGGCCCCAATCTTGATCTCTTTCTTCACATCTTCAGTGCCGATGTTGATGATCTCAATTTCTTCCTAATGAGGCTGAATAATACGTTCCTCTTGTTTCAACAATCTGACCAATTCTTTAGGGAGTTCACAGTCTTCCTCAACCCCTTCATCAACTTGGTAGATAGGATTGTCAAAGTCATGTGTGGTCATAGCAGGAACGTTATCAATGGAATCCGAATGATCAACACTGCACAGATGATGTGCTTATTTCAGAATCTGTTTATTTTTCAAAAGAGACGCAAACACACAAACAAAAAAGGAAAAACACATTGCCATTTTTTTTTATTTTTTGTGAAAAATTTTAAAAACGAAAAAAAGAGAACACAATTTGTCTGAAAATGTCCTTTATTTCATGGTAACATAAATGCATACAAAGCATGGTGGCCCATACAATGGATCCTTACACCTTGGGCAGAGTGCAGGATTTGACAATGCAGCATGATAAGAAAAGGAAACAAATAAATTACTCTGATTGCCAGGTAACTTGGACGATGTCTTCAGCAGACCAGTTCTTCAGCTCCTCTCCGGGCGCACACGGATGAATCCAGTTTTCCCAGTCACCATCACTGTCTCCCTCTTCATTAATTGCACATATATGGTTGCGGTCGAGCATCCCAGCACTTGTGAAAGTAATAGCTTTACCACTTGGAGACCAATTAGACCCACTAGGCTGATAACCCAAACCAAACTTATCATCTTTCTTCTCTAATTCCAGCAATTTTCCCTAGCCTTGGGCGCTTCCTGACTGAACCACCTCCTTCGCCTGCTTGTAGGAGTGAATGGAGGTACCTTCTTTCTCATTGTTCCTCTCTACCGGAGCCAAAATGCTGACATTAACTGCTTCGAAGGCCTGACACAACGTCTCGTGGATCTCTCCGTCCATCTCCACATATTTGAAAGTTGGTAAGTGGCTCACAAAGATGTCTTCCTCTCTGCACACAGTGATTACTTGGCCATCAACCACATATTTGAGCTTCTGATGCAGAGTGGAAGTTACAGCTCCGGCAGCGTGAATCCATGGACGTCCCAACAAGCAACTATACGCGAGCTGAATGTCCATGACGTAGAAGGTGCTTTTGAATACTTGAGACCCTATTTTCACAGGTAACTCAACTTCTCCAAACACTGACCTTCTGGACCCATCAAAAGCTTTAACTATCAAATCACTGGGTCTTAAGATGATACCATCAACATTCAACTTCATCAATGCTTTCTTCGGGAGTACATTAAGAGAAGAGCATGTGTCAACCAGGACATGCGACAAAATAACACCCTCACACTCCATAGTAATATGCAGTGCCTTGTTATGGTGACGGCCCTCTGTCGTAAGGTTTCTATCTGTAAAGCCCAGCCCGTGGCTTGCATTCACACTGCCCACTACAGCTTCCAGTTGATTAACAGTTATTTCTTGAGGAACATACGCCATCTGCAACACTTTCAGCAAGGCTTCTCTATATGCTGGAGAACACATCAGCAAAGACAAAATTGATATTTTGGACGGCGTCTGGTTCAACTGCTCAACCACCTTATAATCACTCTTTTTAATTATCCGCATAAATTCCTCCACTTCTTTCTCAAAGGTACCCTGTCTAGCAGCAGGAGTTGTTGTTTCTTCAGTCGCTGTTTGCTTTCCTTTAGCCTTTGCCGAAGCTTCAGCCTCAGGATCTCCTCTCAGAACTGGGGGAGCAAATAGACGACCACTTCTCGTAAAACCTCCAACTCCTCCGACGTTCACTATAGTCGGGTCAATAGCTACTGACTTACTCTCCACTTTCTATCCTTCAACGTACACATCTGAGCCGTAATGCCATGGGATGGCTTTATCATCTGTATAAGGAACATGCCCAGGAACAGTGATAGTCACAGGACTGACTTCAGGAGCATAAATAGTCACAGGTTCTCTTCTAGCAGGCATCTCAGCTGGATCATAAAAAATGGTTATAATGGACACATCATCAACTTTATTATCAACTTTGTCAAACTGCAATGATCCTTCATGAATCAGATTCTGCAACCCCATCTTCAGGTCTTCACAACCGTTTACTGAATTCAAACACCTTTCACAATCAGAACTGCATCCCGGAAACACTTGTCCTTTTAACAGCCTCTCCTTCACTACCAACAGCGGAGTCTTCACTTCTTCCATGCTCAGAATCAAACTTAACTTCTCACCACCCTCAACAGCATTTATTCTAGCCCCTCCGTGATTCGGAATAGGGTTTGAAGTAACATTTGGTGGTGGCGCGAAGTTAATTGCCTTGGAGTCGATCAAATCTTGAACCTTGTGCTGTAGCGCCCTGCACTTCTCAGTTGAGTGCCCCTGAATGGAAAGTGCATCTAGCATTGGCATCGTACCCCACTGGAAGCTCTCCAGGTGGTGGTGGTGCTAGTGTTCTCAGTTGTATCAAATTCAGGTCCAGCAATCTCTGCAGCAATGCAGTGTATGTCATGTGAATTGCTTCAAGCACCCTATTAGCCGGACGAGCTTGTCTTGGCTGATAAGGTCTTTGTTGATAGTTGTTACGCTGTGGTTGTTGTTGTTGAGGCTGTACCTGTTGCACATGACTAGAAGGGATAGTGACAGCTGCCACTTGCTCATATGATCTTCTATATCCTCGGCCCCGTCCTCGGCCAAACACAACATTGGTTTCCCCTTCCCTTCTTCTCGGGGGTCCGCTGAAAGCTTTTCTTACTCCACTCGAGATGCTCGCACTTGTATCCTGAATCTTTCCCATCTTTAACAGAGTCTCGACCCTTTCTCCAGCTATTACTATATCATTGAACTTGGTAGCCGAACAAGACGCCAATCTTTCGATAAACACACCTTGCAATGTCCCCATGAACATATCAGCCATCTCATTCTCCAGCAATGGTGGTTGCACTCTGGCAGCGAGCTGACGCCACCTTTGAGCATATTCTTTAAACCCCTCCTTAGCAGTTTGAGACATGTTTTGCAATTGAGTGCGATTTGGAGCCATGTCCAAATTGTACTGGTATTGCCTCACGAAAGCCTCTGCCAAGTCCTTCCAGCTCTTAACATTGACTCTACTTAGCTTCATATACCATTCCAAGGAGGCCCCAACCAGGCTGTCCTGGAAATAGTACATCCATAACTTTTCATCACCAGTATGGGCAACAATCCTCCCCACGAAAGACTAGAGGTAAGTCTTTGGACACGCTGTGCCGTTGTACTTCTCGAAAGTCGGGACCTTGAACTTGTAAGGTATTCTAACCCCTGGAACCAAGCCCAAGTAAGTTATGTCGAACCCCAAGGAGTTTTGGGATTGAATGGCCTTGATCTGTTCAGCCATCTCTTCAAATTTTCTGTTCATTTCAGCCCCTTGGCCTTCAGTTTCATCCAGCAACGTAAACTGTTCGTCTTGACCGTCCATCTGTACATTGTTCAGTCCATCATTGATAATGGTGACCCCTGGATGTGCTACAGGGATTTCAACTTGACGGGCACCCGCACCGTTACAATTACCTCCATCAGCAGTACCATTGTTCCTGGCTTGACTATTTTCAACCAACTCACGCAGACGTTCCTGATTCTGACCCATTCCTGCCATAAGGGTCATAAAATTGTCCATCCTCAACCTCAAGTCAGCTAAATGATCCTGCATTTGATCCAAGACTCTTTCTCTGTTGACTCTTGTGGGATATCTGTGTATGATTGGCTGTTCTCGAACCTTCCTGGGAGCTATAGTGCCTGAAACAGAAAAGACATTAGGAACCTTGTGGCCATACCTGCAAAACAAAAGAAAGGTGATATGTATGCAATGCAATGGTTTATGCTTTCACATTCCAGGTCATTCATGCCCCGGTTCCGGTATTTAACAAAGAAAACCAGATGGATGCTGATCCTCGACTTTCAGAAACCTTTGCATAGAAATGACATTCAGACCATAACAGCAGGCACAGAAAATGGGGAACTGCATAACATAAATCATCCTATCAGGCAAAAATAACAGAATTCCCCGTAGGGTACAAGTTTATAAGAAGAAAAACAAATAACCAGGATTCCTACAACATGTCTGTAGGTAATCCAAATACAAGGAAAACAAACTAAGAAGCTAGACTACTGCTTGAGGACCCTGAACCTACCTCACTAAGTCCCATCTCAGACCTAGCTTTCTTGACTCCAACCATCAACTTGAGGTCTTCAATCTCCTTAAGTGCTGCTTCTAAGGCTTGCTGACTATCTGCTAACTGCTGAGTCTTCTCCCTTCGAATCTGGTGGGCTTGTTCCACTTCCTCTTTCTTGAAAGTCATTTGCACTTCAAAAAACTCTTCCTTTTCTTTATATCTCTTCAACTCTTGCTCTCTCTGGCCCTGCAACCAGACAATAGACTGACGAGCTTCCTTGAGAGTCTTCGAATTCTTCTTTCGTTCTGCTTCTCTTTTGGATTTCATCAGACCTAGTCTTTGAAAGTGAGCTTCCCTTCCAGCAAACTCTTTCTCTTTAGCCTCCAAGGTGGTCTGCATCTTCTGCAATTTCTCTTCAGCTTAATTTTTGGCCCGGTTGGCAAGATGATACAAATTAACCATTTCAGTATTCTCCACCTTGACCTCATGCAGCTGGGCTTCCAACTTCTTGAACTCTTCTAAAGACACAGTATCATTAGACTCAGCAACTGGAGGAACTGGAGGTGAGAATGGCAGCAATACCCTTCTGGCTCTATCTTTCAGCCAAGCCTCATACTCCGAGAAGGTCTGATTGTTGCACTTTCCAAAGCTAGCTATTCCCTCTCCCTTGATGCACTTCCAAGCTCCAACAGCTTTCCTCACTAAAGGCATATTGTCCTTCACCGGGAAGTAGAAAATAGGGGTCAACTTCAATTCTTTTGGTACCTCTCTCAAGGCATATCCCAACTGTCTTCTCAACAAGATCGGGTTGTAATTGATCCCTCCAATCACTCCTAATAAAGGCACACTAAGGTAACTCCCACAACTGGTGATGAAACGTGCACCCTGAAGCCTCTGAGTGATCCATCTGACATCCTTGGCAAGCAACTTTTCCAGCTTCTGAGCCCACACCAATGTATGGTCACTAAACACTTCAGTACTAGGCAAGTGCCTCATGAACCACATATGAAATAAAGGAGCGCATCAACGGACTAAACCTCCCCTTTTCTTCTCAGTCTTGTAGTGCACCGAATAATACAAATCTCCAAGCAATGTAGGCACATGATTCTTCAGCAAGAAAAGATGAATGGCATTCATGTCTATGAACTTCTCCATATTTGCAAACAAAATAATGCCATAGATAGAAAGAGCCAAGATAGCACAGACAGAATCCCACTCCTCCTCAATAGCCAACTCTTCCACCTTATTTACTAAGGCCTCTAAAGAAAACCCAGATACACCTCCTTTAATGATAGTCATAGAGTTCACAGCAGAAGTGCTCAAATAAAGAGCCTTGGTAATTGCCTCAGGTGCAGGTCTAACCATCTCAGCATTGAACGGAATCTGGTCTTGAACAGGAACTCCCAAGATCAAAGCATACTCTTCCAACAAAGGAACTAACTAAAAAATCAGGAAAAGTGAAACATCGAAGCTGAGGATCATAGTACTGAAGCAGGGTGTGAATGACACTTATCTCAGAAGGATCTAACTCTACCACCACATCCAGAATACTCCCATAAGCCTTCCTGAACCTCTCCACATGATTGGGCGTGATCAAATTCACCATCTTCTTTAATAGGCCAACCTTAGTGTCAAAAAACTTGAAATGAATATTCTGCTTGCGAGGATCTTCCATCTCTGAACAGGATACTGGAACCGGAAGCAAAGATATGAACCTGTGAATGAAAACAAAACATGATTAAGGATGAAATGATGCAATGCAAATGCAAAGACATATGATCAATCTAGGACTTTCTGGAATCTGGATGCCAAAGCCAAGTGATCAGAAACCCAAATCCTCTGGATAACAACCCATAAACACTCAGATATCCTCAGATACACCCAATCAAGAACCAGATAAACTCAAGAACTCCGGAACCAAAGTAACTATATCAGAACATGAAACTGCACTGGTAACAAGGGTATGATGAAGTCAAGGGTTCCTGCAAACCTGTAAACCCCTCCCAATCTCACGGGTGTGCTCCGGGTCAAACATCACAGACTCTCAAAGCCGAATAGCAATAATACTTTCACCATTTCCGAGAAATGACTCATGACCAAATCAGGGAATCAGTTAGGCATTATGTACTACGCAGAGAGGCCTCAGCTGAGTCCAGGAAAAACAAGCATCCCTTATAAGTCCCCAGCTTCGAGCGCTGAAATCGAGAAACAATAGTACATTCAGCCCGTAGGATACAGTACTAATGTCATACGACCAGATGCTTTGACTGAGTTCCTATAAGAGAACCAGGCCATCTTATGCGAGTCCCCAGTGGACCCTCGGGTGCGAATGGGTTTGCCACAAAATATGGTCTGCCACTGCCACCACTGGAGAGGGTTGTTTCTATAAAGGTTCTCAATGATCGGTCCCCAGATGCACATAACTATCAAGGTCCTATCCTGAAGTGGAGGAAATCCCCACACAGGATATTTCCAAGACGGCCGCAATCTGGGCGTGAAACACATCGCCACTCATTATGTCACATGTGAGTACAATATGTCCACTCTAATCCTATAGTGCACTCAAATCGGGTACTTGGCTTATCTCTCAGAAACAGTATCACTCGAGCCTACCAAGCAGAAAACCAGTCCAGACAGTCCAGTATGATATATGATGCAGAAAGTAAATACTGAAAACTGTAAATAAAGCTGTAAATAAAACTGTAAATAAACAACAGTAAGATATAACACACAACAGCAAGCAAACAGTCAACACCCAAAGAAACAGAAACATGCAAGCGCAAGGATTGAGTCTCAAGGGAACCAGAGATTCTGGTTTATTGTCCCCAGCAGAGTCGCCAGCTATCGCTCCCCAGATTTCCATCCTGGTACAAACGCGAAAGTGGCACGGAAAAGAATAGAGTCGCCAGCCAGGCATTTTTATCCCGAAGGAACGGGAATGGTAATGCTGCACAAACCAGAAGAAAGAAAAGGAAGGACACGGGTCCTACGAACCAAAGAGACTGAGTTCGGGAGTCAGTTACGATCTGGGAAGGTATTAGCACCCCAGATCGTCCGCCATACCCGACGGGATCCACGCTTGCAAAGAAACTAAATCAAAGGGTGAAGGAATGAAAGCTGCTGCAAAGAAAAGGAACTGAACTGGACAAAAGAAATGAAAAGGAAAAATGTAGGGAAAATAAAGATTGTGCTCGAACGGGCCCTACCCTGCTGCCTACGTACCTCATCTGGACAATGAGTGTAATACCTCAAAATTTGCCCTCTCATTTTCATGCCATTTAGCATATCCTTTCATACATTGCATTGCATTTAGATCACAATTGCATCATAAACATACATGAACATACATCTCCATTTGAGCTTTCACAGGTTGCGACGGGCCTTTATTTCTTCATGCGGCACGTGCACAATAATCTCAGAAGAAGCCAAAAGTTCTCGGTTGATTCAGAGGAGTTTAAGCTGAATATCAGTTTTATGGTGCAGTTTGCAAAAGTTGTAACTTATGCTCGGAAACTCATTTTGGCTTGAAACTCAATAGTTTAGACCGTTTCATTATTCTCTACAACTTTTGTGTTCGGCTCGGAGGCCAATTCATCAAGGAAAATGGCGGGATTTATTTGTTTCTGAAATTTCGGTTTCGCCGATTAACTGTGCTAGCGGTATTCAAGAGTTTGTAACTTCTTATTGGGTCAACATGTCTGAGAGATTCATATGCCAAAAGTTCCGTCTTGATATCCTTTCCAACTTTTGGCTTTTGGCCGATAACTAATTCTTTGAAGAAGATCTCAGAATGTGCGAGTCTTTAGAGTCGACATAGTGAAAAACAGTGCTGAACCGGTGAATTTTGAACACTAAAAAATTCATAACTCTTGGATCGTTCATCGGATTGATGTCGTTTTGGTGCCTAAAATTCCGTTTAGATGTTATCTTCATTATGTGAATTCAGTTTGTGTTAGGTCCGAGCGGAAGGATCTCGAAAATGCGAATTACCAATAAGGTTCTTTGATGCAGTGCACTGTCTGTCAGATTTTGTAAAATTCATAACTCGGTCAATTTTCATCGGATATCACCCGTTCTTGAAGCGTTGGTTCACAAATTTTATCCTCTTCAATTTCAAATACAAAAGTGAGTTAGAACGGTGCTCCAAAGATTGTCGTTTTGGTTTATTTCACAAAACTGAAGTGCTGAACCGAAGAAAAATGCTGAAAGTGGTTTCACGAGAAAATTCATATCTCCCTCGTCGTTTGTCCGGTTGAGCTTAGATTTTAACAACAAGTCACTGACTCATAGATCTACAACTTTGATGACAAAGTCGAGTCGAGATTAGGCTCCTAAGAGGTTGGCCTCGTCACATTTTCGAGTAGCGGACACCAAATAAGCAGAAAAAACAACTTATTCAGTGACGTCTTGCAGCTTAAACGTATCGATTGCACTCGATTTTGATCGTATGACGTTCGTTCTTTTTGTGTTGCAACCGTGATTCAAAGGTGGACAATGTTGTGGAAGGCTCAGAGTCGAAATTTCTTGCCGAAGATATTGTTATTTTCACTTAAGCCGAAATTCTACCTTTTGCCTTTCATTTTACACTCCACTATATATTCTTTTGACCCACAATTTGTCTCATAACTTCAATCATAATTTACAAACACCAAAAAACTCTCACAAACTCTCTCTAAAGGATCAAAGTTCATTCTCTCAATTCTTTCTCAAGAACACAACAACAACTTCATCAAGAACTCAAGAACACAACAATTCCGATCAAGCTTCCGGTAGCCGAGCCGCCACGAACCACCACCTCCGGTCAACTTCACCACCGTGCGACCACCATCTTCCGCCGCCGGTAGCCATGCGGCCTCTCCTCCTCTCCTCCGTTCATGATCACATCTCACTTCCTCCGGATTCACAATTTCTTCATCGATTCTTCATTCGGTAAGCTTCTTAAACTTTAATTCATGAATAATTGTTGAATTGTTTCTTGAATTGAATTTTGAAGTTGAATTAATCTTGTGGAGATTATGTGTATTGATTCATGATTTGATTATTGATTGATTCATGATTAGTTTATCCTAATAATTATTGTGGTGCATAATTGAAAATGCTTGGTAAAGTTGACATAGAATAATCGATGCATGTTAGGTGTTTGACAAAATTCTTAAGAGAGTTAATTATTGTGACTTGATATTGATTGAAGTGTTTGACTTTTAAATTCATGCTTGTTTCAATGTGCAAATTTGAAATAGGATAGGTTGAGGCTTAATTGTTGATGTTGTTAATGTATCGCGTGTCGAGAATATGTTTTGATCGTAACTTCCTAATCGTAGCGCGTTTTCGCGAATGTGAATAGTGTAAATTAACTTTGTTGATTATTTCGGAGCCATTGGTAAAATTTTTAGTCGATTTTGGACAATTTTTTTCCGGCTATTTCGCTACTGCCAGCCGATAAAATCGGCCAAAAAGTGCCACTTCCGAGCGGAATTTTCAAAATCCGATTGCATATTTGAATCCGTTGGCACGTTTGCAAGTTACCATGCGATTTTCGTTCAATTTCGAGTCGATGATTTTTGACGCGTTTTTTCGTTTCAAGGCTTTTTATGTTCAGTTTGGTGCAGTTTTGATGCATTGGTCTTGTTTTGACTTGTACTTATGTTTGTTGATCATTTGCCATTCATTGCATGTAAATTTGTTCGATTCCGATTTGAGTTTGCATGTTGTTTATGTTAAAGCATAAGTGCTGCCCCGTTTTGAAACGTAAATTTCAATGCATGTCCATGACTCGTATATTCATATTTCTACTTGATTTGGAGTTGTGAGGCATAGGTGCAACTTCCGGTTGCATCTCTTTTTGGTTTCTAAGGCGTTTGTTGAGTTCATGCAAGGTTCTCGCAAAGATCTTAACGACGGTCGTTTGGTTGGTATTCCACTTTATTTGTGGGATACCTTTGGATTCAAATGATATTTTGTGCCGTTGTTTTTGTTTCGATTATGGGGAATCTTCACAAAGTGATTATGGAAGATGATCATTTATTTTGCTCATAGGAGACTACAAGACTTTGCTTAGATATGTTTTCGGATTTCTTTTATGTGAAGAATCGGCACTTCGATCAAGTAAGTAATTCCGACTTTCCACTTTTAAGCATCATTCTAGTCGTATGCGGCTTAGGACCATATAACTTAAGATGCATATTGAGCCCTCCCACCTGAGGCATTGGATATATATATGTGATTTTTGATGATATGTATCGATTTCGGAACTTAGGGATTAGGTTGTGAACCATTAGGATCGATTCCTTTCACTTCTCTCAAAATCCACTTTTTTGCCCGTTTCGTCGCATTTTTTAAAAATAGTTCTAGGTTGGATAAAATTCTGGAAAAATTCATGATTAATCCTCATCCTCTTAATTAATTTGTCATATTTTTTGTTTCTAGATTTGGGAGGTTTCAATATTTTATTTGGATTTTAGATCACAAGCTGTCCCAAAAGGGAGTGTTTTGGCATAAGGGACCGAAATCGATTTTTCCCCATATGCGTGAGACCTATTTTTGTGTGTGTGATTAATCACTGTAATTTGTGACATTTTGATGCTCATTAGGCATTTTTTTCATAATTTTTAGTGCCCTTTTTGATCCACTTTGTGGAGTTGTTTTTAGTGATCATGCTTTGTTACCTTGCTAATCAAGGAATTGTTTTATCACTTTGGTGCATAATTTTGTAGAATCCTTTTGGACCATGTAAGATAATCACTATATCATTCCAGAGATTTAATTTCATAATTTTTAAAGGCTTTTTGCTATTTTTCCATGTCACCTAGATCCTAGGTTGATTCATGTGTTTATGTGTCGCATAACCTAAATGTTAAGAAGGCATTCATGTCATTTTCTTGAGGGGATTTTTGGTAGCTTTTAGGAGTTGATTATAGGTCATTTTTATGTCTTTAATTCTAGTCATAGGTCATTTTTTGAACCATAATCATTTGGTTTGTTTTGGTGCTTTAAAGTGCATAGTTATTTGGACATACTTTAACTTAAACTAGCTTCTCTTCTCCTCTAAATAATAACATGAATTATATGGAAATCATTAATGCCTATTCATGCATTCTAAGTGCATCTCATACCTTGTATGCTACTGACCCATAATCATTTAATTCATATTCACATGCCATTCTTCCTTAACTTTCATCATGTGCGATCTTATGCGATTTTTGTTCGTTTCTTCTCATATCTTCTTCTCATTGCTCCATATGCCTAAACCATTGCATCCATGATTGTATATTCATTCACACATATTCGTGAGCATTCACTACTGACTTTGATGTTCATTTCATGTACTAATTCATGCTTGTAAGCCATACGCATTCATACTTCATCCATAAACCCTAATTTGCATTTATGTGAACTTAGGTGAACTTTTTGTACATAGTTTGACATAGTTTGATCTTGTGAGGTATCCTAACATACTTAGGGACCTATAGCATGTAGCTACTGACTTTAGAAGTCATGTAACCTTTAGGTACCTTCACATTTAGACTTAGGTCTTATTTTGAACCCTAGTTCCATTCTAGGACGTTTATGGTACTTAATCGCTTTCATGCTTTGATTTTACTTCCAATATGCATTGTCATGCTAACTTTTGTTTTGTAGGGGGGAAGATTGAGGTAAGCATTACTTCATTCCCATCTCTTATGCATTTTAATTTTGTTTTCCTTAGCACTTTGTGCTTTTCTTTTATGCTTTCCCTTTCTTTAGAGACAACTTAACTTCCTTAGGAAATAAGTTAGTTTCTAGCTCTCTTTTTCTTCTTTTCCTTTTCCTTCATTAGGTTTAGAATACCTCATTAACCATAGGCCCTCACTTGTAAATAAATAAATAAAATTAGGGTGTGTCTTAGTTCCCATTATATTTTCCCTTTTCCAACTTGAGTCATTCTTTCTCATATCAAAAAGAAAAGCAATAAAACACTTAATAAAAACCGAACAATCTTGTACGACACGAGACTTTGTTGCGGAGTGTTTATACGCGTCCTGTTTCGGGGCGAGGTGTAAATACTCACCGCGATGGATAGGTCTTAGTATGAGAATGTTCACAAACAAATTCAAAATACTTCTCTTAAAAGACCAAAAACAAACAATAAGCGACTATTCTGCGGGAGCTTCTCTTCTCATCTCATTCACTCACAACGCGAACTTGCGACGACTTGTCACACATGCAAGACGGTAAACGCACTCGTACCAGACGAGCCTGCAACACCTTAGCATAGACATACGCAGTTCCAGCATAAAAAACACAAACAAATAGTTCCCGCCTTAGTTAGGCGAACTACGTCGACTCTGATCCTCATTTTCCCGATGAGGTACGTAGGCAGCGGGGTAGGGCCCGTTCGAGCACATTCTTTATTTTCCCTACATTTTCCCCATTCTTTCTTTCCATTCTCTTTTAGTTCCTTTTCTCATTTCCAATTTCCAGTTAGCGGTTTTATTCAGCAGCAGTTATTCTTCTCACCCTTTGAAACAAAACAAGCAAGCGTGGATCCCGTCGGGTACGACGGACGATCTGGGGTGCTAATACCTTCCCAGGTCGTAACCGACTCCCGAACCCAGATCTTTGGTTCGCAGGACCTCGTCCTTTCCTTATTCCTTAGGTTTGTGCAACATTACCTTTCCCATTCATTCGGGATAAAAATGTCTGGCTGGCGACTCTAACCTTTCCGCGCCACTTTCACGTTTGTACTAGGATGAAAATCCCGGGAGCGACAGCTGGCGACTCTGCTGGGGACTAACCGGATTCTTCCGGTTTCCCTTGTAGAGTCAATCCTAGCGCCTGTTTGGTTTTGTTTCTTTGGGTGTATATTTGTTTGTTGCTGTGTGCTTTAGTTTAGCTTTACTGTTTTTATTTACAGTTTTTACTTTACAGCTTTACTTTACCGCATTTATTTACCGCTTTCAGTATTTATTTTCCATGCATCATATTATACTGGACCGTCTAGCTGTGCTGGTTTTCATTTTTTCTGTGGGATGGGAGTTACTGTGAGATAAGCCAACTACCCGGCTTGAGTGCACTATAGGATTAGCGTGGACATGTTGTACTCGCATGGTTACATGATGAGTGGCGATGTGTTCCACACCCAGGTTGCGGCCGTCTTGGAACTATCGTGTGTGGGGGTTCTTCCCCACTTCGGGATACAACCTTGATGGTTATGTGCAGCTGGGGACCGATCATTGAGAACCTTAGTGGAAACAACCCTCTCTAGTGATGACAGTGGCAGACCACATTTGTTGGCAAACCCACTCGCATCCGAGGGTCCACTGGGAACTCACATAGGATGGCCTGGTTCTCTCATAGGAATTCAGTTAAAGCAAACTGATCGTATGACGATAGTATTGTACCCTTCGGGATGAATGTACTATTGTTTCTCGATTCAGTGCTCGAAGCTAGGGACCGATGAGGGATGCTTGTTTCCTTGGACTCAGCTGAGGCCTCCCTGAGTAGTACATAATGCCAAACCTATTCCCTGATTTGGTCATGAGCCATTTCTCGGAAATGGTGAACGTATTATTGCTATTCGGCTTTGAGAGTCCATGATGTTGACCCGAGTAGCACACCCGTGAGATTGGGAGGGGTTTACAGGTTTGCAGGAACCCTAAACTTCAACATACCCACTTTGTCAAGTCTTGTTCAGTGTTTTATGGTTTTCTGATTCTGAGATCCGGGATTTCTATTCAGAGAAATTGTTACTGTAATTACCATTGTGACCTTGATATTGTGACTGTTATTATGACTCTCCACAGACACTTGGCTCGTTGTTCAACTTCAACACCATCAGTGACTGTTCAATTATGTGATCCAGTTTTACAGTTATTGGGTTCTCAGTTATGGGGTTCTATACAGATATGGTGCTACTATTATGGTTTTATTCAGACACTTGACTCATTGTTCAACATCGGCACCAACATCAGACTATTGATCACATGCCTGCTGCATACATGATATCATAGCATTCCAACACATATGTTCAGTTATTTCCGAGGATCACATATCTGAATCATTCCATTAGACTTTTTCTGTGTCAAAACTTGAATCAAAGCAGATAAATTCCTCAGAAATAATTGAGCATGGCATTTGCATACATCCTTGCATTCTTGACAGGTGTTCAGAGACAAATTCTTTTCCTGACTTGACTTCTCATCAGAATGGACAACTTGAATCACAATCATCAAAGTATATATTTGAAGCAACTCCGGGCGGAGGTAACCGAAAGGAAGACCCAACTGGGGCAATTCAGGGCAAAGGTATAAGCTTTATTTCAGAACCAGAAACTGTGGAAATAGGAAGTCAAAGAGATAAAGACTCAGATGAGCTTGGTTATGGAAATTGTGAACGAAGTTATTTTCATCCCTAGTGAGGGGAACTACGCTGCTCTGATTCTCCATTGGTCAATGGAGATACGTAGGCAGGAGATCGTGCAAGATCTTTCCGAGCAATCTTATCTATTAACTTTATCAACCTCTTCCCTCCAGATGTCGTTGTCAGCATCCAACCTCAGCTTCCCAAGAGATTCCTAGGGCCAGAGAATACGGGTAAAGGCCAAAACAACTTGAGAAGAAGTTTGATCATATTCTGATGACGTACGTGCAACAAGTTTCCTCATTTACGCAAATTCGGAGTGGTTAAGCTAATTTCATCAGGATCATCTCCGACAAAGCTTCCTTTGGGGTTTCAATGCCAAGTATGATTACCATTCTGGGGCACCCGACCTTTTAATTGAAGGTTGCAAGTCTTTCAGAGGCAAAGGTGAAGACAAGGTTCCGAAGTTGATCGACTCAAAGGTCATCATGCCAGAAAGTCTGCTCACATATTGAAGTCTCCTCATCAAATGGGTCTCCCAATTTGCAAAGGCATCTTCATAAGCAATAAGTCCAGACGGAGTCAAGTCTCCTCAATGACGGCAATGTTCAGCTTCTTTACTGCGTTTCCATTTATAGTTTATATTGTTTGTTTAAACATTTGTATGCATGCATGAAACTTATTTGTTTTTGAATGATAACCATAATAAAATGCACATGTTTTTCTTGAAGTAATCCATTTGTATTCACTCATGATTTTGTGTATGTGCATTGCAATACCAACTGTTGAGCTTAAACTCTATCAGGGAGGATGACGAAATGAAAATGCATGAATCTCTAATTGTTCGCTTTTGAGAAAGACCCTGTTGACGATGTACAGGCATTGTTTCAAATCCTAAACACCGGAGATATAAGGGAGATAGACCCTCGCCAACCCATTTGAGCCTTGAAGTAGAAGTTTATTTTTGCATGAAAAAACCATTGCACTTAACCCAGGGGCAGGGTAGGCGTCAGTTAGTTTGACCGAGCGTTCAAATTTTAAAAAGGAGTGTACATCTGAGGATCCGTTACCTTTCGTTTTACCAAATCAAGAGGTCCAATGACCAGAAACCACAATGGTTATCCCAAGCAAGAGGTCCAGAGATCGGAAACCACAATGGTTATCCCTCATCAACTGAAAAGTGAGACAGTCACGACCCTTTCAAAGCAATCAAGACAAACAGTGTCACACGGTTTGTTCAAAAAAGAAGAAGGAAAAAAAGAATGAAAAAGCCCGCTAAGTCGAAACTTGAAAACAAGTGACTTAGGAAAAAATTAGGGCATCCCGCTGGACTTCACAATCAAAGATTCACAAGAATCAGTCCAGGAAAAAGTTAGGGATAATCAAATAATGCAAAAGCGAAAGAGGAAAAGGATTACACCAGAAATATCCTTGAACAAGTACAGAGTCGTGTGGCACAGACACCAAAGATAAGAGGGGTGACAAATGACAACCTAATTGGTGCTTAAACTGTTAGTGTAATTGGTTCCTTAACCATCACAAAACCCTTTTTGAGAAGTGAGCGCTTGTGAAAGCTAGCTGAAAATAGGAATGAAGAACATCACGAAGATGGGTGGGCACAAATAAATTTCGAGCCTATATCCTTTGTTTCTATAACCGTGAACCAGGCCACGATACAACCCTTAAAAGTCCTAACTGAAACAGGGTTATTTTTGAGAGCGTACTACCACAAGAACACGTTCTTGACTCCTATGAGTTGTGCTAAAAGTTCTTTGTTGGTGTTGCATGTGCATGCTTTCATTCATTCAAAAATCAATGTCGTATCTTAACCAGTGATTCACTCACAAAGGTTGGCGACATCTTTTTACAGTAAAACTTCAAGATTAACATGTGTGTTGCATTAGAATTTTCATTCTTAGAATAAACATTTTCTGCTTGCATATATTTGTTGGGCATCATAAAAATTCACATACGAAACTTCAGTCCAGAAGCTTAATCTTGCTAAGTTGAGAAGTCTGAAACTTCCGAAGGACAATCTGTCAAGGTGCACTTTTTAAGAAAACTCCATCGAGTAGGGACTTTCCCAACATTCCTGGTAAGAGCCAACTAATTTGGGGCAATCATGTCGAGCAATCTCTTCAAAATTCAGCCAAGCTGGGGCAATCACTTCGAGATTCAAATCTCTCAAAGAGCCATCAGGCGGAAGCATTATTCAAATTTCAGCCAAACTGGGGCAATCACTTCGAGATTCAAATCTCTCAAAGAGCCATCAGGCGGAAGCATTATTCAAATTTCAGCCAAACTGGGGCAATCACTTCGAGATCCAATCTCTCGAAGAATAGTTGATCTGGGTGTTTTCTTCAAAGCAGTCATTCAGAGGTGAACACTTCAAGACTTGTACTGGGGAAGGCCACCCCAAGAGCACCGAAAGTTACTTTCTCCTGAAGACGGTTAATCAGAAGCACCTACCCAAGGTTCAAAATACTAGGACACACTATCTCACAGTGATATGAGGTTTTTCATGAATCCTCGCGAGGAAAATTCTTGCACAGACCATGCAGTCTGGGGCAGTTATTTCGAGATCCAACGAATCTCTCCAAGAGTTTGAAGACACTGAGGCATTTCATATGCCATGTTTTCTGTAAAATCCTCTTGAGACATTTACTTCTGACGGACCTTAATCTGAGGCGAGTTGAAAATTGCAAAGAACCATTGTTTACTCATGATTGTAGACACCCTAAATTTGCCCTCTGGCTTTTGCATCTTTTTTCTGGCTTTTCATTTTGCATATCATACGCATTTTGCATACCATTTGCATGTGCATAAGACATGAGATCAAGGTCATCTGAAGAATTAAGGGCCTCACGCATTATTTGCAGATTTATCAGAGAATTCAAGGTCTCAGCTATACAACCATCGGTGGCATCATCCTCTCACTACCCATGTTACAGAATTAGGGTTTATTTCCCTGATTATTTGGTTCTCGAGGATTTCACATTTGTAAGGTTTCTTCGCCTATGCATTTGGCTCGTCACCGTGGATTTCTGCTTCATCAGGATATTTCTTCAAGATCAAGTGTTGATGGTGAATTGTTCAGTGGTAGCTGCATTATTATTAATAATCATTGATTTTCGTGGAAGCAGTGCAAGTTTGGCTTCAAGATGAGAACCGAGGTTGTGTGGTTGTGCACATATTGCTGGTGGTCGTTCCATTCCACAAAGGATTAATTCATTCCAAGATTTTATTTTATTATCATTTCATTTATTCCCATATCCATAAATCCATATTGTTTTACCCATCCATTTTTATTAGCCATTTTTATCCAATCAATATTCATAATTCATTTTCAATCCAATTTCCTTTCTCAAATACAAAAGCCCATTTATTGTTTCTCACAATCCAAAATAACTTACCTATTTTAATCCACATTTCTTTCCTTTTTTATCAATTTTCATAATATCCTTTTTCTTTCTCATAATCCATTAATCTTATCCAAATTAATTGCAAGACCATTAGACAATTTTTACCATTTCTTTTTTAGTTCATATATTTTCAAGTCTTTTGTTATTTATTTCTTTTCTAGCCCATTGCAATTCGTCCAAAAATGCACAGCCCATATAATGTCATGAGAAGCCCATTAGAAATAAGCTTGAGTTTGTTTGACCTAGATATAAGAGAAAAAACCCTAATCCCAAGGGAGGGCAGCCACAAATTCTCCTCAAACACCATCAACTTCAGCAACAACATAGCCACAAATTTTCCTCACTTTTTCTTCCTGTTTTCTGCAAAAAGAACTAAAACAATTCACTGCTATTTTCACCAACACAATCCACAAAAAACACACACAACTCACTCACAAGAACTCATACGAAACTTTTTCCTTTTTCAATAAACTTCATCACGCCATACAACAAACACATACAACACAAAATTTTCTAGCCCACGGTAAAGGATTCAACAATTCACTCAGCTCTTTACTCGTTTTTCCATCAGACACAAAACTCACAAAATCAACTATTTTTATCCCTTCACAAACAGACACAACAAGCTTCTTCATTCATCAAATCACAACCGAACCTGCAAACTCACACAAACAGCCTCACTTGCAACAACAACTCAAACCTCCAGCTCACAACCATAATCTCACCGCAAGCCTACACACCCTTCGCAACACCGTCAAACCCTCTTCAAACCTTTTTCACAAATCCAACAAAGCTTCAACAACCTTTGAATCATTTTTTTGGTTTTCAGCCAAAACCCATCGTCATCTTCAATAACCTCCAACATCAATCTCCAACCATCAACCAAATCCCTTCAACAACCTAACATCAAAGCCGCGGCACCCACAACCCTTCATCCATCCACCACCACCTCCGTACCATAAAACACCGCAACACAGCAACCCCACAAAGACCTGTTCAACAACCAAACAACATTCAGTCCAAATCACACAACATCAACACAACACCAAACAGAAATCAGTAAACAGAAACAGAATCAGAAGGATGAGGTGAAAATCAAAACGAGAACAGCACGGAGTCAAATTAAAAGAAGAAGAGCGAATCGTTGAAGTCTTCAACGAAGCCTCCATCTCAGCTTACCTTTCCTCAACCTTCAAACCAATCAAAACCAACAGCGAACCAAAACAGAATCAGAAGAGGAAATGAAGTTGAGATCTGAAATGGTTTGAGAATCGGAGACTCGAACCTCTGAGTCATCGGAGCCACCGCACTTTGCCACTAGCGGTTTGGTAATCGGTTACGCCCTCTGTTCAAGCTTGTTAGCGATAATCAACAAATACGCCATCACTCAATTCAACTACCCTGGTCTCTTAACTGCTCTACAGTACCTCACTTCAGCTCTCGGCGTTTACCTTCTCGGAAAATTAGGGTTTCTTCATCACGATCCTTTCACTCTTCCGATCGCCAAGAAATTCTTCCCTGCCGCACTCGTTTCCTTCCTCGCTATCTTCACCACACCAAACTTAACCTCACATCACAGACAGAACAAAACCAGAAAAAGAAATAGAAGAAGGAGAACCAAGAGAGAACGAAGAGCCGAAGCAAACCATGGAAGCGATTCGCGGGATCAAGAACGGAGAACCCGCTGAGGTAAGCGTTGAGGCTTGAACGAGATCGAGAAAGAGTGTTGAGAACATGATCGTCGGCGATTCGAGACTGAGGAGTCCGCCGATGACGGACTGAGATCGTTGAGGGAACATGGTCGGCGGAAAGACGAAGAAGAGGATTCGATTTTTCCCCTGTTTCAATCAAGTGTTTGGTTCATTTGTGCACTGATTTTATTTTCTTTTATATAACTATTAAACTTGTTTTTTTACAGTTAATTCCTTTTCTTTTTTTTTTCTTATTTCAGGGTTTATGTTGTTGCCTTGTTGTTAAAGTGGGCTCGACCCACGTGTCTGTTCCCAACCGCACCCCTTATTTTTCAGCGGATTCTCCCCTCATTTATTTTCTTTTAATTCCTCTCATATTATTCTTAGTTTATTCATTATTTTTATTTTCATTTCTTTTTGTATATAAGAATTGTTAAATTCTTGTCTATTTTGTTTTATTATTCTGTTTAGAACTTGTTGTTTTGAACTAATACTTCTGAACTAATGGTTAATTACTAGTTATTTTGTTAATTATTTTGCTTTGGTTTAATTGTTAGATATAGGTTTTAACTATTGAGTTACGTTTAGATTAAACGTTGCTTTTGAATTTTAGTTTTTTTTTTTTTTTTCTGATTGAGTTTACATGTGGAATCACTGAATCCTGAGTAAAGCTTGATATTAGACTCTTGAGAACTAATCGAGTTGATTGTCTGAAGCTTCTGTGAATGTTTTCGAGTTCTTGTGCATGTTTGGTTTTGGGTCCCAAATGTTAATTGGTGATATCGAGCGTTGGATCCATACTGGATTGGTTGTGCGAAGTTTCTTCTTGATACTTCTTCTTGAGTTTCTCGTGCAAATTAAAGAGGCAACGGACCTTCTCCGTTAGGTAACGCTGTGGCCTGATTTTTATCTTATCGCATGCTGTTGCATCTGGAAGTCCTACTGGTGTAGGCTCTGTTTGTTCATTATTCATCTTATCTCCATTTCGCATTCTCATCCCCTTATCTTATTCATTATTCATTTCACTTCTCATAACTCTCCTTTTCATCTCTCTTGCATCCATTGCTGCATTTATACTTGTGTTTGAGATTGAGCTTGCGCATTCTTCTTCCTCCCACTTTCTTTCTTCAAGTGACTTGACTTCTTGAATGAAGCAAGTCACTTTGCTTCTCTTGATCTTGTTCATCTGTTTCCTGGTGGTTCATCTGAAGATTGTTCTTGAAAACCTCACAAACTTTAGGATCAACCAAGCATGGCAATGAATTAGGGTTTTGGTTAGTCTCCCCCATAGTTTTTACCTTTGTGTCTCTCTTTGAGTCTTCTCTTCTCACCTCATAATCAGAGACTAAACCCTAAAGGCTTCAGGGCTTTGTGATTGAGCTTATGCCTGCATCCTTCTCTTAGGATGGAGTGTATAACTTTAATCCTAAGTGTTGAATCCTAAATGCGTTTAGATCTCTTAATCAATTCACATAATAATTATCAAGACATCACACTTGTAACTTGGGCCTTGCATTAGGGTTCTAATTCTTCCTTAAGTGGTTAAGAAGGACTAACCCTAGTGTTAATGGACAAGTCCCCCTCAAGTTGTCTTACAAATCATAAAAAACACTTCATCATCAAATCCATCTAATAAAATCCATCTAATAAAGGCTTGTTTTGTCATGAGTTTAATCCCTAATCACGGATTAAGTTGAGGAGCTTTCCTCAGCTTAAACATTCTCATCTATTATCCTTCTTTTAGGATGGTGTAATGAGTCTGTTAAATCCCTGATTATGGCTTAACCTCATTACTTAACACTAAACAAAAACACCAAAAAACATCTAAATAATCACAAATAGGTTAATGATCTTAATCCTACGTCAAAGGTGATTAAGTGTGAGAATCTGACTTCACACTTAAGGTATTCTCATTACCCCTAATCAGAGGGATGATGTGATGAGTTTACCAAATCCATTGATATAGGTTTAAGCTCATTATCTTATGACAAACTTTCAAAAACAATAAAAGACTGAAAACACAAAAACAAACAATAATCGTCTCCTTCGGGATTCTTTTCTCATCACCCTCACTCACAAACGAGAACTCGCTTCTTCCGTCTAATGCAAGACAGTTAGCATCTGTGCCAGACAGATCATACACTTGAGCATAGACTGCAAGCAGTTCACCAGTCAATTCAACTTTCAGTCTCTTTGGGTCGAACTACGGTGTTCTGACTTCCTCATTGCACGAGAGGATACGTAGGCATAACTTAACAGTTATCGAACAAAAGTCTCTGTACATTCCCCCTCTTCCAGCTTCTTTTTCTTAGCCTCATTATCATGAGCAATTCAATTCATCCTCTGTTCCTACACTGACACTTTCATACTTCATATCACACTTCACACTCCTTACACTGACACCTGTACATCCTTTCCAGCTTTGATACACAAATTGCACTGACACTACCCCTTTATAACACAAATCTTTTAAGCGTGGATCCCGTCGAGTACGACGGACAATCTGGGTGCTAATACCTTCCCAGGTTGTAACCAACCCCCTTTCTCAGTCTCTCTGGTTCGCAAACCGTCTTATCCATCTTTTTCTAGGCCTATGCAGCATTGCCTTTCCTCCGGGATAAAAATGCCTAGCTGGCGACTCTATTCACTTCCAGTGAGTTCACGGCTGTGTGTTCTCACTGTCCCTCTCGCCGACCGTTCGCGTCTGTACCTTCATTTGATCCATATTTCATTTGTCGGGAGCGACAGCTTGGCGACTCTGCTGGGGACCCTTATACTGCAACCAGGGCTTCTGGTTCTTTTTGTGGGTTCCTCCTAGCGCTTGATTGATTTGTGTTTACTGGGGTGTTAGGTGTTATTTGTGTTTGTATATTTGCTTTATTTACTGCTTTCTGTACAGCTTTATTTATTGCTTTCTTTACAGTTTTCATATATATCATACTGTCATGCTGTCTGTGTTGGATCTGGATTGTTTTGGTGGGTTGGGGTTCCATTGAGAGTTTAGGTCCTATACCTGGGACCTGAGTGACACCTAGGCTAGAGTGAATCATATTCTTTCCCAGTCAATTTTCAGTCTGGTGCGGGAATATGAAACACGGTTCAGATATGGGTTTCTTCTTGAGAACTCTGTGTTGCAGATTTCCTGCAATGCTAGGGGGATCTGGGAAGCCTGCTAAGTCTGGATGACCTTTAGTATTGACCTTCAGAAACTGAGGTGAATTAGAGGAGGAACTTTTATGGTTATTGTAAACACTGTACCTCCGGGTTAGAAGTGTTTACACTTCTCATAACTGATCCAAGTCTGAGGATCTTTGTTTTAGAACACTACCTGTGAGGGGATTGGGCTGTTTACAGGTTTGCAGGAACCCTCGACCTCAACATACCCTCATTACCAGTACAGTTGTTGATCCAGTCACTATGATCCTGAAGTTATTGACCTCTGGTTTTCAGTTGCTATTTTGGGTTACTATACAGAGATCTTGTGGTTACAGACACTCGATTCTTGGTTCAGTATTCCAGATTCCAGGCAGTTTCCAGCTGTGATCCCATGTCTTTGCATCTTTTGCATCATCATATTGCATTTTACATTTGCATCTGCATTGCATTTTCCTCCACCAGAGATCTCATCCTTCCTCTTTTGCCCATGACCAGCCAGCTGATTTCCCGGTACTCAGTTTGAACAAGTGGTAACAGTTAGAAGACGACAGAGTGTGTGAAGCTAGACTGAGCAGTGCCAAGAGTTAAGAGGGTCAGATTGGAAGCCGTCAGTAGCTATGTCAGAGAACAACAGTCAGAATGTTGAGTTTCCACCTGGTTTCACTTCAATGACCAATCCTTTGTATGGTCTTTCTCCTGATGATGATTTTCTGCAAGTGAACAATCTCGCTCAAGTTCAGACTGTACAGACCCCGATCGTGAATCAGAATGGGCCTGAACCATCTGTTGTCCGTGGTGGACCTTCATCTTCTTCTGATACTACAGATTATCAGGGTTTTGCTTTCCCTATGCCAGACTTCCAAGGGGCAATCCCTCTTGGGAAAACCAAGGATCCACGAGCTATCGATCCTGCTGAAAGATTTCGTGTGTTGGACGAGAGACTCAAAGCCTTAGCGGATCCTGATGCCTTCGGTTTTGATGCTCTAAGCCTGTGTTTGGTGCCTGGTCTTGTCATTCCTCCAGATTTCAAAACTCCGAAGTTTGAAAAATACACTGGTGTCAGTTGCCCGAAGCGTCATTTGGTGATGTTCTGTAGAAAAATGACTTCTCATGCCCGCAATGATAAGCTGATGATTCACTGTTTTCAGGACAGTTTAAGTGGGGCATCTTTAAGTTGGTACTTGGATTTGGAAAGCAATCATATCCGATCTTGGAATGATTTATCCAGAGCTTTCGTAAAGCAATATCAGTACAATATGGACGTGGCGCCCAATCGCACGCACTTGCAGAGCCTATCCCAGAGGAGTGGTGAATCTTTCAGAGAATATGCACAGCGGTGGAGAGAATTGGCAGCCCAAGTGCGACCACCACTTTCAGACAGAGAATTAATTGACCTGTTCGTAGACACCTTGCAGGGTCCATACTTGGAAAGAATGAGTAGCATTGGGATGACAAGCTTCTCTGATTTGATGATAGTTGGAGTGCGCATTGAGAGCCTGCTCAAAAGTGGAAAGATACAGGACTTTTCGAATATCCCAGCTAGTGAAGGTGAGTCTGTTGTCAGCTCCCGAGAGGAAGAATGGAATGACATCAGTGCAGTCACGGCAAATATCAAATATTCAAGACCAACATCTTCTCAGAGATCATCTGTTCCTGAATCTGATTACTCTTACGGGCATTCGGCAATGCTCAGAGCACCGTATCAGAAGTCCTGGACTCCTCCTCGTCCAAATCTGCAAGCTCATGGTCGAAGACCTCAACTTCAGAGCCAGCCTAGGCCTCGTAACAATCTGGAAAGAAGGATTGCTCCTCTTCATCCAGTCCCCATGACATACAGTGAACTCTTGCCGCATCTAATTCAGAGCTCTTTGGTGGTTCCTAAGCCTCTCAAGCCGTTGCCAGAGCCGTACCCTCCAGGGTACAATCTTCATGAGCAGTGCGGGTATCATGGTGGATCAATGGGGCATTCAACTGAAGATTGCAAAGCTTTTCAAGCCAAAGTACAACAGTTGATCGACAAAGGCTACATCTCCTTTCCAGAAGGAAGCTTGGTTGTGCATGTCAACCTCTCACCTGTTTGAGTTCGAAGACTTCGGAGGAGCGTCTCCTGATTTCAGTGGTCCAGACAACAGTATGTCATCAGAGTTGGTGATCATTGTATCCTTTTATCATTTGCATTGTAGTTTCTTTCCTGTTAGCAGCTACTTGTCTTTTAAGCATTGTTATTTTACATGGTAATATTAATGTAGTGATCTTGCATTTTTGAATCAATTATGTCGCATTCGCTCATTTTTCTTTACTTACATTGAAAAAAAAAAAAAAAAAAAAAAAAAAAAAAAAAAATTGCATTCATTTACCTCCCATCTATGTCACTGTTGTTTAGCAGGTTTGAGGGAGGATGATGACAACTGAATACCCATAATTGTTCAAGGTATGCTTTCAGGGTAGAACCTGCTGACGATGTACAGGCATTTGCTTTGATTCCCAAACACCGGAGATATAAGGGAGATAGACCCTCGTCAACCCCTTTGAGCCTTGAAGTAGGAGTTTTCTTTCCTAAACGAAAAAACCCTCACATTCGACCCGGGGCAGGGTAGTTATCAGTTAATTTGACCGAGCGTTCAAATTTCCAAAGGAGTGTGCATCCGAGGATCCATTACCTTTATTCATTACACCTCAAGAGGTCAAGGGACGTGAAACCACAATGGTTACCCCTCCACAACAAAGGAATGAGGCAGTCAACCCTTTCAGCAAGTCATGACAAGCCAGTGTCACATGACTTGTTCAACAAAAATCAACAACAAAAAAAGAGAAATAAAGCCCGCTAAGTCGAAAAAATGTGTGAAAACATATGACTTAGGCAAAAGTTAGGGCATCCCGCTGGACTTCAAAATCGAAAAATTCAAAAAAAAGGAGAACCGGTCCAGGCAAAAGTTAGGGAGTAAAAAAAATGAAAGAGAATCTTCCATGAGAACAAAGTCGTGTGACCAGACACAAGGTCAGAAGGGGTGACTGTTACTCCAAGCAACCTCATTGGTGTGTAAACCGTCAACGTCATTGGTTCCTCAATCATTACAAAACCCTTGTGAAAAGCGAGCGCTTAAGTCGAACTAGCTGAACATAGGACTGGAGAACATCAAGGAGAATGGGTGGGCACAGATAAACTTTGAGCCATAAATCTTTCTTTCTAAAACCGTGAACCCGACCACGTCATAACCCTTGAAAGTCCTAATTGAATCAGGTTCAATTCTGAAAGCATACTGCGACAAGGTTGCGTAAACTGACTCCTAACGATTTGCTAACTCCGCACTACGTTTGGGCTAATCGTCCATTCGCCACACACTGTCACATCATTCGAATAAATAAATTTTCAAAAAAAACTTGCATGTGTATTGCATTAAAATTACCATTTGTGAATGTACAGTTTTAATTGCAAGTCAGTTTGTGACACCAGGGAAGTTCCTACAAAGAGCAGTCACGAGGGAATTTGATCACTCAACAATGATGACCAGAATCGAGAGCATCTTGTCAGCCTATGAATCAGGGGCATGTTATCCAGTGGTTTTGTTGACCAAGGAATCTGTCAGGGTAAGGAGAGTTCCCAAGCATCAGTTGATCGAGGAACGTCATTCAAAGTCAGTTGATCAGAGCTGAATCTGCCAAACAGGGGCAGGACACCCGGAGTTTCCATTAACTAAGGATGAATTCTTCCAATGCTCAGTCAGAATGAGTCAAGTCGCTTCCACGCTCATACTGGGGCAGGACACTTCCAGAGATCACTAAGTGCAACTCTCCTCGAGAGAGCATCCAAGTCTGTTATTCCAAGAATTGGATAATCAGCGATAGTCAGTTCAGAGACTCACCCAACAGGGGCATACTTTAGCTATGCAGAGCAAGTGTATCAGTAATCTCAAGTTCAAGACGAGTGTCGGGAAATCATGCTACCCACCGTCGCCTTTGTCACCCTTCTCACTAGAAGCCTTGTCACTAAGACCTTTCTTCCCACCTCGGGAGTTTTTCTGGTCTTTCATAATCATTGCATAAATCATTTGCATATTTTATTCATGTCGCTTCGCTCGAGCATATAGAGCATATGCATCATATTTGCATTGAGCATAACTCCCCACAACATCAATCCCATATCCAGGGCCTCGTAACCCCAACTTATCAACCTTTCAAAGTCCAGTTCCCGTCTGGCAAACCATTTCAAAGCCCAGTTCCCGTCTGGCAAACCTTTTTAAAGCCCAGTTCCCGTCTGGCAAACCTTTTCAAAGTCTAGTCCTCGTCCGGCAGACAAACCCAAAGTCCAGTTCTCGTCTGGCAAACCAATTTCAAATACCAGTTCTCGTCTGGTAGGCGAATCTTTTAACCAGTTCCCGTCTGGTCACCTTTTCATTTAGCCCGTTGAACGCCAGTTCCCGTCTGGTAGTCATTCTTTTTCAGAGTCAATTCTCGTTTGACAATGAACACCCCGAGGAGTCAGTTCTCGTCTGACGACTTATTCTTTGCCCATCAGTTCTCGTCTGTTGGCTTACCTTCCAATAAACCAGTTCTCGTCTGGTAATTCACCTTCAAAAGTCCAATTGCTTGGCAACCAAAAAATATATCTATCAACCTGGCCCTAGCGCCCAACCATCCTTGTTTCATATCCTTGGCATTGAGCATGTGTCTGCATCTTGCATCATTTGCATTGCATCTTCATACCGCATGGTTTCTATTTTAGCTCTGACGTGGGGCAAGAATCGTTTCAAGACGTAATCTGGGGCAGTTATCTCAAGACTTGTTGAATTTCTGCGAGAGTTTGAAGATACTGAGGCAATCCTGGATGCCAAGTCTTCTGTAAAATCCTCTGAAGACTACCTTTTTATGGATGATGCAGTATGGTATAATTGAGGAGTTAGGGGAATGATTGGTCACTCTGGATGACCAGTAATGCTTTTGTTGAGCTCGGAAGTTTGAAGCACTGTGTTAATTCTCAGGGAATGTCTGGTATTTAGTTTACCAGCAAGGCATTGGAAGTTTATTTCTTCCCCAAGCATAATTTTTCTTCAGCCAACAAGGTTTCCTCGTGAGGAGTTGGTATTCTCTACAGTCAAAGTCCAATTTTCATTGGCATATCTTCCCAACACAGTCATTGTACTATACTTGGGGCATATTTTGATTCTCCAGCAAAGTCTCTCCTCAGCAGAGCATTGCCAAATCTTTTCTCAACCATGCCAGAGGGTTGACACATCCCCAGCTGAGTTGGAACAGATGATAACCCCAACAGAATTTCAGGGCTAATTGAATCGTTCTCATCCCCAAGCGGACTTATCTGTCCACAGCGAAGTTTTCCCAACAGGAAGTTGAAGGCCTTGCTTCCCCACAAAGTTAAAATTGTCAGAATTCTCTCCTCAGCAGGATTGTGTGATCAAGCATTTTCCTTAGCCAGGTCTAAAGATGATCTTTCCCCATAAAGTCATCGGGATTCTCATTTCCAAGGGTTTCCCTCAGCAGAGCAAGAAGAAATTCTCCCTAGTGGAGTCAGAGCAAGATGATCAGATCCTCAGCAGATGTTCAAGGCAGTTAAACGAAGTATACCTCACGCAGAGTCGTCTTTCCTCCAGTGAAAACCTCTCCAACGAAGCATCAGGTTGCCAATACTTCGTTCCCATCAGAGTTCAAAAGCTTTCAACCCGTCAACAGTATACAGAATGCTCCCCAGATTCCCCAGCAAAGAGCTAAAGCAAAAACAGTTGCCTCACACTCCCGAGCATCAGTATATATTCCTTGTGGCACCTGTCCGTGTCATATCCCCAGCAGAAAGCGAAAGACATCCCCTTTGCACTCACAGATACTTATACATACAACTTTCTTGACATCCGTCCGTGACACTTTCCCCAACACAATTACCCAAACACTTTGTACATCAGATACTTGTTTATATTACACTTTTCTCCTTTTGATACTCGTCCGTGTCACTCTCCTCAGCAGTTAAACACTCATCTATACATCACTCATACTCATACTTATACAGATACTCGTCTGTATCTTGTATACACCACCATATCCCCACAGATACGACAATAGTCCTTGTTCTTTGTTGGTACTCGTCCGTACCATCATCTCAGAACATTGCGTCTAGTGTTTGTTTCTACATGATACTCGTCCGTGTCATAGTCTTAAGGATGCTCGTCCGCATCTTTAATCCATACACCGTGTCAAACACTTTTGTCTTCTTGAATATAGACACTCGTCTATGTCTACCATTCCCCAGAAGAGTCCCCTCAGATTCAACACTCGTCCGTGTTCTTTGTTAACCCGTTGATACTCGTCCGTATCATCATCTCTGAACATGTGTCAGTTTGTTTCTACCCGATACTCGTCCGTATCGTAGTCTTAAGGATGCTCGTCCGCATCTTTAATCTATACACAAACATCTAAACACTTATACTTTCTTTTCTTGGTTGTAAATACTCGTCCGTGTTTACTATATCCCCAGTAGATCGCCAACAAAACAAATTTTCTTTTTATCTAACACTCGTCCTGTGTTATGATACCTTTGAGAGCAGCCGTACCCTGCTGAGTGGTCGTCCTCCACTTCTTGATGGTCGTCCTCCATCATGCTCATCCGATGGCCGTCCCCATCGTTGATTTTTAGCAGCCGTCCCCTGCTAGGTGGTCGTCCTCCACCCTTTGATGATCGTCCTTCATCAACTTTATCCAATGGCCGTCCCCATTGTTGATTTTTGGTTATCTAACACTCGTCCTGTGTTATGATAAACCTCGAGAGCAGCCGTACCCTGCTGAGTGGTCGTCCTCCACTTCTTGATGGTCGTCCTCCATCATGCTCGTCCGATGGCCGTCCCCATCGTTGACCTTTTCTATCCGGCATTCGTCCTATGTCGCGATATTTTCGGCAGCCGTACCCTGCCAGGTGGTCGTCCTCCACCTTTGATGGCCGTCCCCATCATATTTACCTTTCATCCCCAACAGAGCAGCCGTCCCCTGCTAGGTGATCGTCCCTCACTTTTGATGGCCGTACCCCATCATCTGTTTATTTCATTTATTCTTTAACCCGATGGCCGTCCCCGTTGTGGTCCCTTTTCTTTTTAGACCGATGGCCGTCCCCATCGTTGGTTACTTTACCTTTGTGAACTTGATGGCCGTCCCCGTCATGTTTCATTAATTTCCCAGATATTTTACAGTTTATCTTGATGGCCGTCCCCATCCTGATTTTATTTTCCCCAGCTAGTCGGCCGTCCCCGTCTTGGCTTTACCCTTTTATCCCCAGCATGTCGGCCGTCCCCGTCATCGCTTTACTTTACCCAGCAGTCGTCCTCTGCTCGACGGTCGTCCTCCGTCGCCTATGCTTTATAATATACTTTGCTTTCTTATACAATCTATATCCCCTTTCTTCTTCATTCTGTGAGTGCAAATTTCGGGGTCTTTTTGATATTCAATCACTGTTTATCTTGAACGTCTAATAGCCGTTGCTCTCATCCTTTTCAGATTAACAGTTGCTTGAATAGGGGCAGCTGTAGACACCCTAAATTTGCCCTCTGGCTTTTGCATCTTTTTTCTGGCTTTTCATTTTGCATATCATACGCATTTTGCATACCATTTGCATGTGCATAAGACATGAGATCAAGGTCATCTGAAGAATTAAGGGCCTCACGCATTATTTGCAGATTTATCAGAGAATTCAAGGTCTCAGCTATACAACCATCGGTGGCATCATCCTCTCACTACCCATGTTACAGAATTAGGGTTTATTTCCCTGATTATTTGGTTCTCGAGGATTTCACATTTGTAAGGTTTCTTCGCCTATGCATTTGGCTCGTCACCGTGGATTTCTGCTTCATCAGGATATTTCTTCAAGATCAAGTGTTGATGGTGAATTGTTCAGTGGTAGCTGCATTATTATTAATAATCATTGATTTTCGTGGAAGCAGTGCAAGTTTGGCTTCAAGATGAGAACCGAGGTTGTGTGGTTGTGCACATATTGCTGGTGGTCGTTCCATTCCACAAAGGATTAATTCATTCCAAGATTTTATTTTATTATCATTTCATTTATTCCCATATCCATAAATCCATATTGTTTTACCCATCCATTTTTATTAGCCATTTTTATCCAATCAATATTCATAATTCATTTTCAATCCAATTTCCTTTCTCAAATACAAAAGCCCATTTATTGTTTCTCACAATCCAAAATAACTTACCTATTTTAATCCACATTTCTTTCCTTTTTTATCAATTTTCATAATATCCTTTTTCTTTCTCATAATCCATTAATCTTATCCAAATTAATTGCAAGACCATTAGACAATTTTTACCATTTCTTTTTTAGTTCATATATTTTCAAGTCTTTTGTTATTTATTTCTTTTCTAGCCCATTGCAATTCGTCCAAAAATGCACAGCCCATATAATGTCATGAGAAGCCCATTAGAAATAAGCTTGAGTTTGTTTGACCTAGATATAAGAGAAAAAACCCTAATCCCAAGGGAGGGCAGCCACAAATTCTCCTCAAACACCATCAACTTCAGCAACAACATAGCCACAAATTTTCCTCACTTTTTCTTCCTGTTTTCTGCAAAAAGAACTAAAACAATTCACTGCTATTTTCACCAACACAATCCACAAAAAACACACACAACTCACTCACAAGAACTCATACGAAACTTTTTCCTTTTTCAATAAACTTCATCACGCCATACAACAAACACATACAACACAAAATTTTCTAGCCCACGGTAAAGGATTCAACAATTCACTCAGCTCTTTACTCGTTTTTCCATCAGACACAAAACTCACAAAATCAACTATTTTTATCCCTTCACAAACAGACACAACAAGCTTCTTCATTCATCAAATCACAACCGAACCTGCAAACTCACACAAACAGCCTCACTTGCAACAACAACTCAAACCTCCAGCTCACAACCATAATCTCACCGCAAGCCTACACACCCTTCGCAACACCGTCAAACCCTCTTCAAACCTTTTTCACAAATCCAACAAAGCTTCAACAACCTTTGAATCATTTTTTTGGTTTTCAGCCAAAACCCATCGTCATCTTCAATAACCTCCAACATCAATCTCCAACCATCAACCAAATCCCTTCAACAACCTAACATCAAAGCCGCGGCACCCACAACCCTTCATCCATCCACCACCACCTCCGTACCATAAAACACCGCAACACAGCAACCCCACAAAGACCTGTTCAACAACCAAACAACATTCAGTCCAAATCACACAACATCAACACAACACCAAACAGAAATCAGTAAACAGAAACAGAATCAGAAGGATGAGGTGAAAATCAAAACGAGAACAGCACGGAGTCAAATTAAAAGAAGAAGAGCGAATCGTTGAAGTCTTCAACGAAGCCTCCATCTCAGCTTACCTTTCCTCAACCTTCAAACCAATCAAAACCAACAGCGAACCAAAACAGAATCAGAAGAGGAAATGAAGTTGAGATCTGAAATGGTTTGAGAATCGGAGACTCGAACCTCTGAGTCATCGGAGCCACCGCACTTTGCCACTAGCGGTTTGGTAATCGGTTACGCCCTCTGTTCAAGCTTGTTAGCGATAATCAACAAATACGCCATCACTCAATTCAACTACCCTGGTCTCTTAACTGCTCTACAGTACCTCACTTCAGCTCTCGGCGTTTACCTTCTCGGAAAATTAGGGTTTCTTCATCACGATCCTTTCACTCTTCCGATCGCCAAGAAATTCTTCCCTGCCGCACTCGTTTCCTTCCTCGCTATCTTCACCACACCAAACTTAACCTCACATCACAGACAGAACAAAACCAGAAAAAGAAATAGAAGAAGGAGAACCAAGAGAGAACGAAGAGCCGAAGCAAACCATGGAAGCGATTCGCGGGATCAAGAACGGAGAACCCGCTGAGGTAAGCGTTGAGGCTTGAACGAGATCGAGAAAGAGTGTTGAGAACATGATCGTCGGCGATTCGAGACTGAGGAGTCCGCCGATGACGGACTGAGATCGTTGAGGGAACATGGTCGGCGGAAAGACGAAGAAGAGGATTCGATTTTTCCCCTGTTTCAATCAAGTGTTTGGTTCATTTGTGCACTGATTTTATTTTCTTTTATATAACTATTAAACTTGTTTTTTTACAGTTAATTCCTTTTTTTTTTTTTTTCTTATTTCAGGGTTTATGTTGTTGCCTTGTTGTTAAAGTGGGCTCGACCCACGTGTCTGTTCCCAACCGCACCCCTTATTTTTCAGCGGATTCTCCCCTCATTTATTTTCTTTTAATTCCTCTCATATTATTCTTAGTTTATTCATTATTTTTATTTTCATTTCTTTTTGTATATAAGAATTGTTAAATTCTTGTCTATTTTGTTTTATTATTCTGTTTAGAACTTGTTGTTTTGAACTAATACTTCTGAACTAATGGTTAATTACTAGTTATTTTGTTAATTATTTTGCTTTGGTTTAATTGTTAGATATAGGTTTTAACTATTGAGTTACGTTTAGATTAAACGTTGCTTTTGAATTTTAGTTTTTTTTTTTTTTTTCTGATTGAGTTTACATGTGGAATCACTGAATCCTGAGTAAAGCTTGATATTAGACTCTTGAGAACTAATCGAGTTGATTGTCTGAAGCTTCTGTGAATGTTTTCGAGTTCTTGTGCATGTTTGGTTTTGGGTCCCAAATGTTAATTGGTGATATCGAGCGTTGGATCCATACTGGATTGGTTGTGCGAAGTTTCTTCTTGATACTTCTTCTTGAGTTTCTCGTGCAAATTAAAGAGGCAACGGACCTTCTCCGTTAGGTAACGCTGTGGCCTGATTTTTATCTTATCGCATGCTGTTGCATCTGGAAGTCCTACTGGTGTAGGCTCTGTTTGTTCATTATTCATCTTATCTCCATTTCGCATTCTCATCCCCTTATCTTATTCATTATTCATTTCACTTCTCATAACTCTCCTTTTCATCTCTCTTGCATCCATTGCTGCATTTATACTTGTGTTTGAGATTGAGCTTGCGCATTCTTCTTCCTCCCACTTTCTTTCTTCAAGTGACTTGACTTCTTGAATGAAGCAAGTCACTTTGCTTCTCTTGATCTTGTTCATCTGTTTCCTGGTGGTTCATCTGAAGATTGTTCTTGAAAACCTCACAAACTTTAGGATCAACCAAGCATGGCAATGAATTAGGGTTTTGGTTAGTCTCCCCCATAGTTTTTACCTTTGTGTCTCTCTTTGAGTCTTCTCTTCTCACCTCATAATCAGAGACTAAACCCTAAAGGCTTCAGGGCTTTGTGATTGAGCTTATGCCTGCATCCTTCTCTTAGGATGGAGTGTATAACTTTAATCCTAAGTGTTGAATCCTAAATGCGTTTAGATCTCTTAATCAATTCACATAATAATTATCAAGACATCACACTTGTAACTTGGGCCTTGCATTAGGGTTCTAATTCTTCCTTAAGTGGTTAAGAAGGACTAACCCTAGTGTTAATGGACAAGTCCCCCTCAAGTTGTCTTACAAATCATAAAAAACACTTCATCATCAAATCCATCTAATAAAATCCATCTAATAAAGGCTTGTTTTGTCATGAGTTTAATCCCTAATCACGGATTAAGTTGAGGAGCTTTCCTCAGCTTAAACATTCTCATCTATTATCCTTCTTTTAGGATGGTGTAATGAGTCTGTTAAATCCCTGATTATGGCTTAACCTCATTACTTAACACTAAACAAAAACACCAAAAAACATCTAAATAATCACAAATAGGTTAATGATCTTAATCCTACGTCAAAGGTGATTAAGTGTGAGAATCTGACTTCACACTTAAGGTATTCTCATTACCCCTAATCAGAGGGATGATGTGATGAGTTTACCAAATCCATTGATATAGGTTTAAGCTCATTATCTTATGACAAACTTTCAAAAACAATAAAAGACTGAAAACACAAAAACAAACAATAATCGTCTCCTTCGGGATTCTTTTCTCATCACCCTCACTCACAAACGAGAACTCGCTTCTTCCGTCTAATGCAAGACAGTTAGCATCTGTGCCAGACAGATCATACACTTGAGCATAGACTGCAAGCAGTTCACCAGTCAATTCAACTTTCAGTCTCTTTGGGTCGAACTACGGTGTTCTGACTTCCTCATTGCACGAGAGGATACGTAGGCATAACTTAACAGTTATCGAACAAAAGTCTCTGTACATTCCCCCTCTTCCAGCTTCTTTTTCTTAGCCTCATTATCATGAGCAATTCAATTCATCCTCTGTTCCTACACTGACACTTTCATACTTCATATCACACTTCACACTCCTTACACTGACACCTGTACATCCTTTCCAGCTTTGATACACAAATTGCACTGACACTACCCCTTTATAACACAAATCTTTTAAGCGTGGATCCCGTCGAGTACGACGGACAATCTGGGTGCTAATACCTTCCCAGGTTGTAACCAACCCCCTTTCTCAGTCTCTCTGGTTCGCAAACCGTCTTATCCATCTTTTTCTAGGCCTATGCAGCATTGCCTTTCCTCCGGGATAAAAATGCCTAGCTGGCGACTCTATTCACTTCCAGTGAGTTCACGGCTGTGTGTTCTCACTGTCCCTCTCGCCGACCGTTCGCGTCTGTACCTTCATTTGATCCATATTTCATTTGTCGGGAGCGACAATGATTAGTTGACAACCTATCAACCCGGGGCTAGGGGCAAAGCCATTGTCAGCACAGTACTTCAAGAGTTATTTCATCAGCAATCTTCATTAATCAAAATTCCTTAGCAAGTCTCATTAGACAATCCCTTCTCCAGTAGTGCGGCAAATGGAAGATTACTTCTTGAGCAGAAGGATATCATCGTCTCTCATCCCCGGCATGAGACGCCTTACATCTCTTATTCCCAACATGAGAGGATTTATCTTTTATCCCCAGCAAGTGGCAACTTGAGCTCTTATCTTCAGCGGGAAGCTTTATCATTGACATTATCTGTCATCCCCAGTAAAGTGGAAGTTGAAATCTCTCCCAGCAAGGCAGCAGAATATGGGTGTCATCCCCAAGTAGAAGTTTCCCTTCAGACAGGGGCAATCCTCAACAGTACAAGGAGTTCTTTCCTCCCTAGCAAGGTCTTTCCTCAACAGTGTCATGCCTTTGGTTCTCCGCCAAGTCAGGAGGTCCTCACTTCCTCACCAGAGTTCAAGAAGAGTCCATCTCCAGCAGGGTCTTGGCACTCCAATCTCAAAGTCCAATTTATTTTTGGCAGTGGCGGCTGTTCAAAGCCGGTGAATTATTAACAGTTTTCCCCACAGAGTTGTTTCCTCCTCATTAAGATGAACCAGGTCAATGTATTGATCATCGTTTCTCCCCAGTCAAGCTATCTGGGATGTCTGTAGTCTCCTTATCAGGAGATCTCCTTGCATTTGCATATGCATATTCATCACTACGTCTGCATCCTCCAAAGCGTAGCATTTCCATCATCATGGAGCATTACGCCATAAATTCAAACATATGCATGCCAGCATGGGCCAGTTTTGAGGTATATTACGTACGACTTATAATATCTTTTCAACCTAAAGTACTCCGCACAGAGGTTACCATTATCATTTTTCAGACATCCTTGTCTTTTCAAGTCAATGTTCGTCGCTTATTCCGCGTCTTGTTTGGTACAACAGTCGCGTCGCAGGTTCCCGTTTTGTATAACGGTCCTGTTTGCTTGGGCTCTCGTTTATGTACAACGATCCCGTTCCATCTTGTCCTATTTTCTTTGTGTTTGGTTACCGCCTGCGGCCGGTATACCTTTGCGTCTCCATTCGAGGATGGTTTGATGTTAGATCCGAGGATCTTTTGGATTGTCATTCGAGGATGACATTTCTTTTCTTCAAGTCCTTCCGAGGTTGGTCTTGTTGTTTTGTGTGGCTATTATTCGAGGATAGTAGTTCACTTTTCGAGCTTATTGATCGAGGTCAGTTTGTCTCTTTTGCAAAGTCTGTCTGAGGTCAGCTTTGTGTGTGGTTATCAGTCGAGGCTGGTATACCTTTGCGTCTCCATTCGAGGATGGTTTCGCGTTAGATCCGAGGATCTTTTTGATTTGTCATTCGAGGATGGCATTTCTTTTCTTCAAGTCCTTCCGAGGTTGGTCTTGTTGTTTTGTGTGGCTATTATTCGAGGATAGTAGTTCACTTTTCGAGCTTATTGATCGAGGTCAGTTTGTCTCTTTTGCAAAGTCTGTCTGAGGTCATCTTTGTGTTTGGTTATCAGTCGAGGCTGGTATACCTTTGCGTCTCCATTCGAGGATGGTTTCGTGTTAGATCCGAGGATCTTTTGGATTGTCATTCGAGGATGGCATTCTTTTCTTCAAGTCCTTCCGAGGTTGGTCTTGTTGTTTTGTGTGGCTATTATTCGAGGATAGTAGTTCACTTTTTGAGCTTATTGATCGAAGTCAGTTTGTCTCTTTTGCAAAGTCTGTCTGAGGTCAGCTTTGTGTTTGGTTATCAGTCGAGGCTGGTATACCTTTGCGTCTCCATTCGAGGATGGTTTCGTGTTAGATCCGAGGATCTTTTGGATTGTCATTCGAGGATGGCATTCTTTTCTTCAAGTCCTTCCGAGGTTGGTCTTGTTGTTTTGTGTGGCTATTATTCGAGGATAGTAGTTCACTTTTCGAGCTTATTGATCGAGGTCATTTTGTCTCTTTTGCAAAGTCTGTCTGAGGTCAGCTTTGTGTTTGGTTATCAGTCGAGGCTGGTATACCTTTGCGTCTCCATTCGAGGATGGTTTCGTGTTAGATCCGAGGATCTTTTGGATTGTCATTCGAGGATGGCATTCTTTTCTTCAAGTCCTTCTACGGTTGGTCTTGTTTTTGTTTTGTGTGGCTATTATTCGAGGATATTAGTTCACTTTTTGAGCTTATTGATCGAGGCCAGTTTGTCTCTTTTGCAAAGTCTGTCCGAGGTCAGTCTTTGTTGTTGATGGTTATCGCCTGCGGCCGGTATACCATTGTGTTTCTATTCGAGGAGGGTTTTAGTACTAGATCCGAGGATCCCGTGTGAGTGGTCATTCGAGGATGGCATTCTTCCCAGCATATTTCCACCTGGTTCTATTTTCGCTACCTATTCAGAGGTCAAAAACAAAAAAGATATAAATAAATAAATGGGAAGATGGCATTTCCATTACCCTCAGTGTGCAAATTTTCAGGTTTTGTTAGAATATTCAATCACTCCACACCTTGAACGTCTAAAAGCTGTTGCAATTATTCATTCAGGTCTGCAGATGATTGAATAGGGGCAGCTATAATACCTCAAAATTTGCCCTCTCATTTTCATGCCATTTAGCATATCCTTTCATACATTGCATTGCATTTAGATCACAATTGCATCATAAACATACATCTCCATTTGAGCTTTCACAGGTTGCGACTGGCCTTTATTTCTTCATGCGGCACGTGCACAATAATCTCAGAAGAAGCCAAAAGTTCTCGGTTGATTCAGAGGAGTTTAAGCTGAATATCAGTTTTATGGTGCAGTTTGCAAAAGTTGTAACTTATGCTCGGAAACTCATTTTGGCTTGAAACTCAATAGTTTAGACCGTTTCATTATTCTCTACAACTTTTGTGTTCGGCTCGGAGGCCAATTCATCAAGGAAAATGGCGGGATTTATTTGTTTCTGAAATTTCGGTTTCGCCGATTAACTGTGCTAGCGGTATTCAAGAGTTTGTAACTTCTTATTGGGTCAACATGTCTGAGAGATTCATATGCCAAAAGTTCCGTCTTGATATCCTTTCCAACTTTTGGCTTTTGGCCGAGAACTAATTCTTTGAAGAAGATCTCAGAATGTGCGAGTCTTTAGAGTCGACATAGTGAAAAACAGTGCTGAACCGGTGAATTTTGAACACTAAAAAATTCATAACTCTTGGATCGTTCATCGGATTGATGTCGTTTTGGTGCCTAAAATTCCGTTTAGATGTTATCTTCATTATGTGAATTCAGTTTGGGTTAGGTCCGAGCGGAAGGATCTCGAAAATGCGAATTACCAGTAAGGTTCTTTGATGCAGTGCACTGTCTGTCAGATTTTGTAAAATTCATAACTCGGTCAATTTTCATCGGATATCACCCGTTCTTGAAGCGTTGGTTCAAAAATTTTATCCTCTTCAATTTCAAATACAAAAGTGAGTTCGAACGGTGCTCCAAAGATTGTCGTTTTGGTTTATTTCACAAAACTGAAGTGCTGAACCGAAGAAAAATGCTGAAAGTGGTTTCACGAGAAAATTCATATCTCCCTCGTCGTTTGTCCGGTTGAGCTTAGATTTTAACACCAAGTCACTGACTCATAGATCTACAACTTTGATGACAAAGTCGAGTCAAGATTATGCTCCGAAGAGGTTGGCCTCGTCACATTTTTGAGTAGCGGACACCAAATAAGCAGAAAAAACAACTTATTCAGTGACGTCTTGCAGCTTAAACGTATCGATTGCACTCGATTTTGATCGTATGACGTTCGTTGTTTTTGTGTTGCAACCGTGATTCAAAGGTGGACAATGTTGTGGAAGGCTCAGAGTCGAAATTTCTTGCCAAAGATATTATTATTTTCACTTAAGCCGAAATTCTACCTTTTGCCTTTCATTTTACACTCCACTATATATTCTTTTGACCCACAATTTGTCTCATAACTTCAATCATAATTTACAAACACCAAAAAACTCTCACAAACTCTCTCTAAAGGATCAAAGTTCATTCTCTCAATTCTTTCTCAAGAACACAACAACAACTTCATCAAGAACTCAAGAACACAACAATTCCGATCAAGCTTCCGGTAGCCGAGCCGCCACGAACCACCACCTCCGGTCAACTTCACCACCGTGCGACCACCATCTTCCGCCGCCGGTAGCCACGCGTCCTCTCCTCCTCTCCTCCGTTCATGATCACATCTCACTTCCTCCGGATTCACAATTTCTTCATCGATTCTTCATTCGGTAAGCTTCTTAAACTTTAATTCATGAATAATTGTTGAATTGTTTCTTGAATTGAATTTTGAAGTTGAATTAATCTTGTGGAGATTATGTGTATTGATTCATGATTTGATTATTGATTGATTCTTGATTAATTTATCCTAATAATTATTGTGGTGCATAATTGAAAATGCTTGGTAAAGTTGACATAGAATAATCGATGCATGTTAGGTGTTTGACAAAATTCTTAAGAGAGTTAATTATTGTGACTTGATATTGATTGAAGTGTTTGACTTTTAAATTCATGCTTGTTTCAATGTGCAAATTTGAAATAGGATAGGTTGAGGCTTAATTGTTGATATTGTTAATGTATCGCGTGTCGAGAATATGTTTTGGTCGTAACTTCCTAACCGTAGCGTGTTTTCGCGAATGTGAATAGTGTAAATTAACTTTGTTGATTATTTCGGAGCCATTGGTAAACTTTTTAGTCGATTTTGGACAATTTTTTTCCGGCTATTTCGCCACTGCCAGCCGATAAAATCGGCCAAAAAGTGCCACTTCCGAGCGGAATTTTCAAAATCCGATTGCATATTTGAATCCGTTGGCACGTTTGCAAGTTACCATGCGATTTTCGTTCAATTTGAGTCGATGATTTTTGACGCGTTTTTTCGTTTCAAGGCTTTTTATGTTCAGTTTGGTGCAGTTTTGATGCATTGGTCTTGTTTTGACTTTTACTTATGTTTGTTGATCATTTGCCATTCATTGCATGTACTTTTGTTCGATTCCGGTTTGAGTATGCATGTTGTTTATGTTAAAGCATAAGTGCTGCCCCGTTTTGAAACGTAAATTTCAATGCATGTCCATGACTCGTATATTCATATTTCTACTTGATTTGGAGTTGTGAGGCATAGGTGCAACTTCCGGTTGCATCTCTTTTTGGTTTCTAAGGCATTTGTTGAGTTCATGCAAGGTTCTCGCAAAGATCTTAACGACGGTCGTTTGGTTGGTATTCCACTTTATTTGTGGGATACCTTTGGATTCAAATGATATTTTGTGCCGTTGTTTTTGTTTCGATTATGGGGAATCTTCACAAAGTGATTATGGAAGATGAGCATTTATTTTGCTCATAGGATACTACAAGACTTTGCTTGGATATTTTTTCGGATTTCTTTTATGTGAAGAATCGGCACTTCGATCAAGTAAGTAATTCCGATTTTCCACTTTTAAGCATCATTCTAGTCGTATGCGGCTTAGGACCATATACCTTAAGATGCATATTGAGCCCTCCCACCTGAGGCATTGGATATATATGTGATTTTTGATGATATGTATCGATTTCGGAACTTAGGGATTAGGTTGTGAACCATTAGGATCGATTCCTTTCACTTCTCTCAAAATCCACTTTTTTGCCCGTTTCGTCGCATTTTTTAAAAATAGTTCTAGGTGGGATAAAATTCTGGAAAAATTCATGATTGATCCTCATCCTCTTAATTAATTTGTCATATTTTTTGTTTCTAGATTTGGGAGGTTTCAATATTTTATTTGGATTTTAGATCACAAGCTGTCCCAAAAGGGAGTGTTTTGGCATAAGGGACCGAAATCGATTTTTCCCCATATGCGTGAGACCTATTTTTGTGTGTGTGATTAATCACTGTAATTTGTGACACTTTGATGCTCATTAGGCATTTTTTTCATAATTTTTAGTGCCCTTTTTGATCCACTTTGTGAAGTTGTTTTTAGTGATCATGCTTTGTTACCTTGCTAATCAAGGAATTGTTTTGGCACTTTGGTGCATAATTTTGTAGAATCCTTTTGGACCATGTAATATAATCACTATATCATTCCAGGGATTTAATCACTATATCATTCCTAGGTTGATTCATGTGTTTATGTGTCGCATAACCTAAATGTTAAGAAGGCATTCATGCCATTTTCTTGAGGGGATTTTTGGTAGCTTTTAGGAGTTGATTATAGGTCATTTGTATGTCTTTAATTCCAGTCATAGGTCATTTTTTGAACCATAATCATTTGGTTTGTTTTGGTGCTTTAAAGTGCATAGTTATTTGGACATACTTTAACTTAAACTAGCTTCTCTTCTCCTCTAAATAATAACATGAATTATATGGAAATCATTAATGCCTATTCATGCATTCTAAGTGCATCTCATACCTTGTATGCTACTGACCCATAATCATTTCATTCATATTCACATGCCATTCTTCCTTAACTTTCATCATGTGCGATCTTATGCGATTTTTGTTCGTTTCTTCTCATATCTTCTTCTCATTGCTCCATATGCCTAAACCATTGCATCCATGATTGTATATTCATTCACACATATTCGTGAGCATTCACTACTGACTTTGATGTTCATTTCATGTACTAATTCATGCTTGTAAGCCATACGCATTCATACTTCATCCATAAACCCTAATTTGCATTTATGTGAACTTAGGTGAACTTTTTGTACATAGTTTGACATAGTTTGATCTTGTGAGGTATCCTAACATACTTAGGGACCTATAGCATGTAGCTACTGACTTTAGAAGTCATGTAACCTTTAGGTACCTTCACATTTAGACTTAGGTCTTATTTTGAACTCTAGTTCCATTCTAGGACGTTTATGGTACTTAATCGCTTTCATGCTTTGATTTTACTTCCAATATGCATTGTCATGCTAACTTTTGTTTTGTAGGGGGGAATATTGAGGTAAGCATTACTTCATTCCCATCTCTTATGCATTTTAATTTTGTTTGCCTTAGCACTTTGTGCTTTTCTTTTATGCTTTCCCTTTCTTTAGAGACAACTTAACTTCCTTAGAAAATAAGTTAGTTTCTAGCTCTCTTTTTCTTCTTTTCCTTTTCCTTAATTAGGTTTAGAATACCTCATTAACCATAGGCCCTCACTTGTAAATAAATAAAAAAAATTAGGGTGTGTCTTAGTTCCCATTATATTTTCCCTTTTCCAACTTGAGTCATTCTTTCTCATATCAAAAAGAAAAGCAATAAAACACTTAATAAAAACCGAACAATCTTGTACGACACGAGACTTTGTTGCGGAGTGTTTATACGCGTCCTGTTTCGGGGCGAGGTGTAAATACTCACCGCGATGGATAGGTCTTAGTATGAGAATGTTCACAAACAAATTCAAAATACTTCTCTTAAAAGACCAAAAACAAACAATAAGCGACTATCCTGCGGGAGCTTCTCTTCTCATCTCATTCACTCACAACGCGAACTTGCGACGACTTGTCACACATGCAAGACGGTAAACGCACTCGTACCAGACGAGCCTGCAACACCTGAGCATAGACATACGCAGTTCCAGCATAAAAAACACAAACAAATAGTTCCCGCCTTAGTTAGGCGAACTACGTCGACTCTGATCCTCATTTTCCCGATGAGGTACGTAGGCAGCGGGGTAGGGCCCGTTCGAGCACATTCTTTATTTTCCCTACATTTTCCCCATTCTTTCTTTCCATTCTCTTTTAGTTCCTTTTCTCATTTCTAATTTCCAGTTAGCGGTTTTATTCAGCAGCAGTTATTCTTCTCACCCTTTGAAACAAAACAAGCAAGCGTGGATCCCGTCGGGTACGACGGACGATCTGGGGTGCTAATACCTTCCCAGGTCGTAACCGACTCCCGAACCCAGATCTTTGGTTCGCAGGACCTCGTCCTTTCCTTATTCCTTAGGTTTGTGCAACATTACCTTTCCCATTCATTCGGGATAAAAATGTCTGGCTAGCGACTCTAACCTTTCCGCGCCACTTTCGCGTTTGTACTAGGATGAAAATCCCGGGAGCGACAATGAGGATCAGAGTTGCCGTAGTTCCCCTAACTAGGGGTGGAAAATAATTTCTTGTGAATTAAGGCTTGAACTGCCTCTGTCAATGCTCAGGTGTTGCAGGCTCGGACGACGAGTGCGTAACCGTCTTGCAAAATGACAAGTAGGAGCAAGTTCGCGTACAGAGCGAAGGAGATGAGAAAAGAATTCCCGAAGGAAAGACGCTTATTGTTGGTTTATGTTTCTTATGAGTTTTCTTCTTTGAAGTTTGCACAGGTAAGTGTACCTAAGTCTTACTCACTGGGATATGTATGTCTCACATCATCCCGAAATGGAATGCGCAAGAGGCACACCTATCTATGGAGGAAATCCCTAAATCTATTCCCACAAGTGAAGGCTCAGACACACTGACCTATTGACATTTATTAAGTGTTTTTGTGATTTTTGGTTAAGAAATATTTTTTATGCTTTTCTTTGTGAGGTAATCTCATGCTAAGACCTATCCACCACGAGGGATAACTTACACCTCGCCCCGAAATGGAACGCGTGCAAGTATCTCATAGCAAAGTCTCATGTCACATGAGAAGACTTAACCTTTATTAGAGTGGATTAAAATTAAGTTTGAAGATGAGAAGAGAGAGCACCAAAAGGATCTCAAAGGTAAAAAATCTAAGGGAGACTAGAATCCTAAATGTTGTTATGCATGGATGAACCTAGGTTAGTGAGGTTTGAATTCTATCCTAATGAAGAAGAAGGAAAGAAAAGAAGAAGAAGAAGAAGAAGAAGAAGAAAAAGAGGAGGAGAAGGAAGTAAGTCCTAAGCCCAACAATCACAAGGTTAGAACAAATAATAATAAGAAGAGAAGAGATAAGATTTGGAGATGTGGGAATCACATCCACACCTCTCACTTACCTAAGCCCCTGAAAAGGTTAGTAACACAAATATAAAGGCAATACAAAATGAACATAATGCCACACCAACACCATACAACCAGAAGTGAAGTCATACACATAAGTGCTCAATGCTAATATAAGTCACAAGAATAAGAAGAGAACCACATAACTCAAAGAGGTTAACACATGAATCACTATGGCAAAACAAAACAAACATGAGAAAATGCAAAGCAAAATGAAAAAAGCACAACCCCAAGGTACAAAACCAGAACCCTAATCATGTTAGAAGAATTCCTAAGAAGCAAAAGAGATGAAGAGAAGAGATGCATATAGCTAATCAATTACACTATGAGAAGAAATAAACAAAGGAGATGCATAAGAATGAAAGGACTTCAAAACAAACACATGCACAAAATCCCCAAGGCACAAACCAAAACTCAAGATCAAAGAGATATCATCATCCTAATAAGGCTCTAAACAAGTTGAAGAAGTTGGCACAAGTGCCCTTCTAGGCTAAGGAATGGACTTATGACCAAAAAGAAGCAAAAAGGGACAAGTGAAGAACCAAAATTCAAATTAATTCAAGTATGCACCCAAAAATTCCACAACCTTTCACAAACGACCTTCAAACATAACATAACAACATGCCAAAAAGAGGGAAAGAAATTCAGAAGCTACACAAGTCAAAAGAGAGGTCAAACATCAACTAGGGTTAAGAAGCTTCACTCACAAGCTAAGGACCAAAATCAATTAAACAAAATTATAAAAATCAGAACAAAAATCAACAAGAAACTACATCCTATCATGAATTCAGAGCAAAAAGAATCATCCAAAAATTCAAAATGAGGATCAAGATAAAAAATGGACAAGTCAGCATGCCTCAAAATGAGATAAAATGAATTAATTAAAAAGAACAATTAATTTCCACGTGTCAAATAAAAAGAAATGAAAAATAAAAATATAAAAATTAGAGAAAACTCAAACAATCATTCATGAATTTTTTTAGAATTTTTTGAAACTTAAAACTATTTTTAAAAATTAAAATTCAAACTGAAATTAAAATGGAAACAAAAAAGAAAATAAAAAAGGAGGAAGAGCCAGGGGGTGCGAATAAAAGTGGATTCCAGTTGAATTCATTGGGCTCAAACGCAAGGGGGTGGGAACAGTAACCCAGGCCCAGTCAAAAGTTAGCGCAGCTCATGATATTTAGTGTGGATATTCAAATAATCAGGAAAATACAAGGACCATAGGATCAAAGGGACGTGTCAGATTGGTCCACTCATTAAACAAAGTCAACATTTAATTGGTTGACATTGAAGGAACAAATTAATTATGGTGTGGTGAGAAACATGGTGAATTAAATCAGAAATAAAACACACGTGAGAGGGAGGGTATATCATTTATGCGCTGGCAAATTGAGAGACGTTCAGATGAGAGATCCTACGGCTGTTGCATCGTCTTCTTCATTTGAACTCAGATCAAACATTTTCCAGAATTTGGTGACCGGAGCTAGGGCTCCGGCACCGGAAAACACAAACCAAGAACAAATCATAATATAAATACTTCAAACTATCCAGATTAGGCAATTAGGGCACGCTGAATCCAAAAATGGCCATGAAATTCACAATAGATCACTGAATCAAACAGATCGAAGCAAAACAGATCTAACCTCAAAACTTCAAATCATCAATACAACTTCAATTCTCAAGCATTTTCAAATTTAAAAAGTGCATGATACTCAGCATACTTCACAGATCAAAATGCACACATCAAAAACCATTTCCAGATCCATGGATTCAGAAGATTACCTGAACTTGCAGAGCACGAAATAGGTTGAGACAAGCCTCTAAACACTGCAGATCTACCTCTTCTAACCTCTCCTTGCAAAATAAATGCAAGAGAGAGCTTGAATTGCTCTGGATCTTGAAGTTGGAGATCAACTGCACTTGAATGGCACCACTTGAAATCTTGAGCTTCAACTTAAACCAATGGTGGATTCATGATCCTTAAGCCTCAAGGATTCAGAATATATGATTTGTTTGTGAAGAGAGTGAGAGAATAAAGAGATTCGAAGGAAAATGCTCCTGGTGCAAAAACTTTGAAGTGGTGAAATGTGATGGATCTGAGCCAAAATAAAACACTAGCTTTCTTTTATATCACTTCAAAAGGCAATGCTGAAAAAATGAGAGCAATAGCACGTGAGATGAGAGTGTGGGAATGAAAATGCAAAACTTGCAAAATTCTTGTGATGAGGTGTTTTGCTCGTGCATCCCTCTCATTCCATGCCCATGTGTGATCAAAATCTCACCCTTGATTCAAAACATAACTTATTCTGGCCCTTGGATGTGAGGATCACACTTTTCCCATGTTCATGCAAATTTCCCTCTTATGAAATACCCCTCATATCATGCACGAATTTGACACTATTTTTGGAGCAAAATGGACTCTAGGCATTGCTTTGTAAGTTTGTGACCTCATTTGGCCCATAAAATAGCTTGAAAATAATTTTCATGACCTTTTGCATTTGTGGCAGATTGGAATTTCATGCCATACCCTAGATTTCTTGCAATTTTCGAGGGGCCTATCTCTCTAACCATGAGGGCTATGAAAATTCTCTTGTACTTTTTGAAAATGGGAGGCTTTAATCTTCAACTTTCATGTTTGGCTTTGGTCCATTTGAAGCTTTTTTCACCAAGTTAGGCTTACTTGAAAATTAGGGCAAAAACTTACTAAAAATGGAAATTCTCATTACCACACTTATGCCAATTTTGCAAAACACCTCAAAACCTCATGATTCTTGATCTTTGATCTTGCCAAACCTCTTCTAAGGTCAAAATAACATCCCTTGGCTTAAAAACTAGGGTTGGACCCTTTGAAATCTCACAGTTGACTTTCAGACTGCACAGTTGACCAATTTCTTCATTTACAAGCAACTGAAGAAATAACTGACTTCCACAAGGAATTTTCTCACCAAATTTCATCCCTAGGATCCCCTTAACATATGAGAGACTTTTCCCAAATGAAATGGCCAAAGTCACAAGGTTATCTTGCTTGAAACTCAAACCCTAATTTGGGATCATTGTGTAGGAGCTTTGCCCTAACTTGAATTCCCTGATGATCTTCCAACCTTCTGAGCTTTTGTGAATGATCTTGAACTTGTGAATTCAATGTAGACTCCCCATAGGACTTGAACAAATCCATTAGGCCCCTTGTCATAGCTTGTGATGCTTCAAAACCCTCCACAGATGACCATATGCCTAATGTTAGGTCATGAGAATGTTATGCCTCATCTTTCCATGCTAAGATGCCAAAAATATGATATGTTAATGATGAATATGATGTAATATGATGCTTAAAAGAAGAGGGAAAATTTGGGGTGTTACAAAGGGTTTGCTGAGAGGGACGTTTACGGTTGCCTCCTCTCAATCCTATGGCATTTTGTTTAAATAAGTGTGTTTCTTTTTTTCTTTATTTTATTTTATTCAGAGTGTTATATGGTTTATTTATTTCACTTTATGGAAGTTTCTTTTTCAATGTTTTGTGGTTTCCCAAAGCTGGACGAATACGCTGCCCAATGTTTGTGGTGCTTTAATGCCGCCTCTTCACCATGTTGATTTGACCGATGAGCCTTTGAAACGGTTAGGTAATTTTTTTTCCTTCGAATATTTTTCCTTTGGTTGGATCTGCATGGGTTAACGGGTTATCATGACACGAGTTTGTCCAGGTTGAGGGTCATCCTGTCGGGCTGACTTTCCCTTAATAAAATCGCCAGTTTGTTTTATTGTTAACTTTTTTTATTTTTGATTTACAAGTTTTTTTATATGTAGTTTTTTTCTCTAATAATTGTTGAGCTTTCTTTTTATACATAGATTAATTTCCCTTAAACTTCCTTTTTCATCACTTTATTTTAAGGAGAGATTTAGAATTTTTTTTTAAAAAGCTAGTTTATTTAAGTCTTAATTTTTGCTAAAACTTAGATTGATTTTTCTAGTTGGCTTTCCTTTCCATGATACCATGCTTGATTTCTTTGAATGTGCGGGTAATTATTTGTTTTCTACTTGTTATTTGGTTGAATGTCGATAATATGCTATGCTTGAACTCGTTTGATTTACTTTATCCTATTTCGACCATAATTAGTCAATTAAAAACGAACACACACTAAAACAAATCGTTTCAAAGATGATTTAATTTCTTGGTCCAACGTTAAGTCAACACTACATACACTTCACACACACACACACGTAAGTCGGTCATTTTCATGACCGCCATCTGCACGACTGTACGCGTCACAATACAAAACAAATACGTTTTTTTATTAAAATTTCCAAATAAAAATACGAAAGAACTGAACTCTGGAGTCTAGCATTCCACAAGTTCTTGAATGAATCACTCCTGAGGCCCGCCCCACGGGACGTGATTCATTTTCCCTTTCGTCGTTTCAAAACATCTAAATATTACATATCAAATAACGAAAGAACTGAACTCTGGAGTCTATAATTCCACAAGTTCTTGAATGAATCACTCACGAGGCCCGCCCCACAGGACGTGATTCATTCTCCCTTTAATTCTCAAAACACTCAAAACTTAACGCCCCACGAGACATGATTCATCTCCATAGGAAAAATGTTCCTCCTATTCCCACAAACAAATCAATTTTCTCAAACAATTTCTCTCAAGGAAGAATGTGGCAATCACTTGTTGATCATATATCCAAGTTTGAAGCTTCTTCCATCTTCTATCTTCTCCCTTAAATATTTGTGGTGGAATAGGTGAGATATCTCCCTCAAAGATGACGACTTGTCTCTTTCTTTCAAATCCAACTTAAAACCTACCAAATAAATACAAAAAATCATTTTCATAATCAATTTACGGAAGAATTGAATCATGGAGTCTAGCACTCCACGAGTTCTTGAATGAAACATTCTTGAGGCTCTCCCCACGTAACGTGGTTCATTCTCCCTTTCGTATTTCAAAATACCTAATCATTACGTATCAAATAACGAAAGAACTAAATTCTGGAGTCTAGCATTCCACAAGTTCTTGAATGAATCACTCCTGAGGCTCGCCCCATGGGACGTGATTCATTTGCCCTTTCGTTCTTAAAATATTAAATAAGATCAAACATTTTTCTAAACGAACATTGTTTAGACCTCTTTCTATCTTGCAGACAAGCTAGCGCTTCAGCCTCCTATTGCGAGTAGATAAGCCAACGCTTAGCAGTTTGTAAGCGGTTTAAACAATTGTTCATTAAAAGACACCAACAAATTGTAGTCGCACGAACTATGAAGCTCTGACTTTCCCATTGCATAAGGGAATATGTAGCCATGAGGATTTTAATCCTTCGCAGGCACCCTAATAAAAAATTAACCCTTTCTCCATAACAATAATAATAATCATAATTAAAATACCCCTTTCCCTTAAAACAAACATCTTAGAAAACCCGTTAGAAGAGGACATTAGCATAAATCAACATTCAATCGCAAGTTAGACTAAGAGGTTCCCGTTGGGTACAACGGACGTGAGGGGTGCTAATACCTTCCTCTTGCGTAACTGACTCCCGAACTTAGATTAGTAGTTTCGTTGACCATTTCTTATCCTATTTAGGTTGTATCTATATCTACCTTTTCTTTAATTAGAATAAATAGAGTTAGGTGGCGACTCTGTTGTTATTTCCGCATCCGTCGCGAGGATCGTATTTTTCGAGGTACGACAGCTTGGCGAATCTGCTGGGGACTAGCTCCATGCGAGAGAGAGAGAGTCGAACCTAACTTAGCTAACTGTGTGTTTATTTGTTTATTTTTATCTTATTTGTCTTCTCTATGTTTGTTATCTTCATTATATATGTTTATTTATTTGTTCTTTTATCGCTTTCTCTTATATGCTCGTTATTATTTATATGTGGGATCTTGGGATTATATCACAAGTAAAGCTTTAATCGAGCTTTGGAAAAAGAAGAGGGAACACCTAGGTTAGAATTGGTAGTTATTAGTGTTAGTCTCCAAGGACTCGCTCCTTGCAAGCCTAGCATGAAAGCTCCCCCAGAAAGTAGACTTTTCGTAGATCTTATCGTAACGCAACTAGCCTGTCGCGTGACTTGATTCATGAAAGGACTGTGACTTTGGGACCCACCCCTAGAACTAGTTTCAATATTGGTATTTGTGTAGTGTTAGTCTCCAAGGACTCGCTCCTTGCAAGCCTAGCATGAGAACTCCACTAAAGGTAGACCTTATCATTATTATCGTCATAATACAACTAGTCTGCGGCATGGCGTTAATACGATAAATTTCTGTGACCTTGAGTTTCCCAATACCAGCACCGTAGAAACTGTCCCGTGAGTGGGTTTTATGGGTAAAAGAACATAGAACCAATCTCTTACAGCCCACCCATTAGGAAGGTTTCAGATTTACTTGTGTGTATCACCCCAAATTTGCCCTCTTCTTTTTAAAGCATCATATTCATCATGAACATATCATATTCTTGGCATCCTAGCATGGAAAGATGAGGCATAACATTCTCATGACCTAGCATTAGGCATATGATCATCTGTGGAGGTCCTTGAAGCATCACAAGCCATGAAAAGGGGACCAATGGATTTATACAAGTCCTATGAGGGGTCTATATTGTATTCACAAGCTCATGTTCATTTACAAAAGCTTAGAAGGTTGGAAGATCATCAGGGAATCCAGGCTAGGGCAAAGCTCCTACACAATGGTCCCAAATTAGGGTTTGAGTTTCAAGCATGAAAACCTCAAGACTTTGGCCATTTCATTTGGGCAAAGTCTTTTACATGTTAAGAGGATCCTAGGGATGAAATTTGGTGAGAAAATTCCTTGTGGAAGTCAAGCATTTCTTCAGTTGCTTGTAAATGAAGAAACTGGTCAACTGTGCCTTAGAAAAGTCAACTGTGAGATTTCAAGGGGTCCAACCCCATTTTTATAGCCAAGGGATGTTCTTATAATGTTAAAAGAGGTTTGGCAAGATCAAAGATCAAGAATCATGAGGTTTTGAAGTGTTTTGCAAAATTGGTGTGAAGTTGGTTATGGAAAATGCCATTTTTAGCAAGTTTTTGCCCTAAATTTCAAGTGATCATAACTTGGTGAAAAATTCTTCAAATGGACCAAAGTCAAACATGAAATTTGGAGATTAAAGCCTCCCATTTTAAAAAAGTACAAGTACTTTTTCATAGCCTTCATGGTTAAGGAGATGAGGCCCTCGAAAATTAGGTTAAAACTAGGGCAAAACTTGATTTTTCATTTGTACACAAAAGCAAAAAGGCTTGAAACTTATTTTTGGGTGTTGGTACATACCAAATAAGGTTACAATGTTACAATGCAATACAAATGGCCCATTTTGCTCCAATAATAACACCAAATTCGTGCATGATGAGAATTTTATTCCTTAAGTGCAAAAATTGCATGATCATGAGAAGTGTGTGACACTTACATCCAAGGGCCAGGATCTTTTTGGATTGAAATCAAGGGTCAGATTGTGAATGCACACGGGCAAGAAAGAAGGCAATGCATGAGTGTTTCATGCTATCACAACAAATTTGCAAATTTTGCAAAGTCTCTCACACACTCTCTTCCCACGTGGAAAGGCCTTCACTCTTTCAGCATTGATTCATGATCTCATTTATAAGAGAATTAGGGTTTTAGAAGGATCCAGATCTCTCTCATTTCATCACTCTCAAGTTTTGGCTCAGTTTGCAATTTCCTTCTAATCTTTCTCTACACTTTCTCTCTTCATAAACCAACCACAGATTCTTCATCCTTGAGAGCTCAGGATCACAAATCCATCCATTGTTCAAGCTATTTCTCAAGATTCAACACCTTGCCATTTCAGAGCAGGTAGCTTCAAACTCTTAGATCCAGCAACTTTCAAGGCTCTAGTTGCATTTATTTTGCAACTAGAGTGCATTTGGAGTGGATTGGCAGCATTTTCTTGACTTATCACAAGCTATTTCTAGATCTGCAAGTTTCAGGTGAGTTCAAAATTCTTAGATCTAGAAATGAAAATAGAAGTGTGCATTATGATCTACTGGTTATGCTGATCACTCTACTTGTTTTAAATTCAAATTTGGTGCATTATTGAGCTTGGTATGATGATTTGAATTTTCATGATAGAAACTGTTTGCTTTCGATCTAGCTTTTTCTTTGATCTATTGAGAATTTCATTGCCATTTTTGAATTCAGGGTGACCTAATGATTTGATCTGGAGAATTTTGTGTATTTTTATTGAGCTTTGTTCTTGTTATGCATTTTCCGGTGCCGGAGCCCTCGCTCCGGTCACCGGATTCTGGGCTGGTTATTTAGGGTTTCCAAAGGAAGAAGAAGGTCTCATAGCCCTTGGATTCGTTCATCTGGACGCATGTGGTTGTGACACCTCAATTAATGAGGATGCTCCTTTTCATGTGCATTTCATTTTATAATTTTCATTATGATAATTCAATTTATTTCGCACCCCATGTTAATTAATATGTGCCTTCACTCTGAGCCAATCACCTTGCTGACTAGGATAAGTGAGTTGACTAATCCCAGCTTTTCCTTTGATCCATTGGCCAGTGTTTTTTCCAGATTTTTGTGAATATCCACCCTTGTAATTGTGTGCTTGCGCAGACCCATTGGGCCAGAATCACTATCCACACCCCCTTCTGCTTGAGCCCAAGTCATTTGAACTGATTTCTTTTCTCTTCACACCTCCCAACTTCATTCTTCATTTTTATTTCTTTTTTTATTTCATTTCATTTCAATTTTGCTTTTTAATTTTTAAAAATATTTCTAAGTCTCAAAAAATTATGAAATAATTCATGGATGTCACTTTGAGTTTTCTTTAATTTTTGGTATTTTTATTTGTCATTTATTTTATGCTGACACGTGGATTTTAATTCTCCCATTTAATTAATTCATTTTAATTCCTTTTTAAGCATGCTGTCTTGTCCATTTTCCATATTGATCCTCATTTGGAATTTTTGATTGGTTCTTCTTGCTTTGGACTCTCAATAGGGTGTACTTCATGTGTGATTTTTGTTCTGATTTTTAGAAGCTTGTTCATTTGGTTTTGGTCCTTGACTTGTGATTGAAGTTTCTTAACCCTAATTGATGTTTGACTCCTCATTTGGCTTGTATAGATTCTGAATTTCTTCCTATCCTTTTAGCATGTTGTTATATCATGATTGAAGGTCTCTTGTGCAAAGTTGTGGAATTTTTGGGTGCATTGTTGATTTGATTTGAATTTTGGTTCTTAACTTGTCCCATTTTGCTTCTTTTTGATCATAAGTCCTCTCCTTAGCTTAGAAGGGCACTTGTGCCAACTTCTTCATCTTGTTTAGGGTCTCCTTAGAGCATTGGTACCTCTCTGATCTTGGGTTGGGGTTTGTGTTTTGGAAATCTTGTGTTTTGCTTACCTTTGAAGTTCTTTCTTTCTTTTGTACATCCATCTCACCTCCTTTGTTTCTTTCTTCCCATAATGTGTTTGCTTAGCTTTGTGCTTCTCTTCTCTTCATCTCTCTTGCTTCTTAAGCACTTCTTTATCTTGATTAGGGTTCTGGTTTTGTGCCTTGAGAATGTGTTTTGTTTATTTTGATTTGAATCTTACCAAGTTTGCTTTGCTTTACCATGTGATTCATGTTGCCTTATATTGACTTGTGTGATTCTTTTCTCATTCTTATAACTTGCATTTGCATTGAGCATTTGTGTGTATGACTTCACTTCTGTTTGTATGATGTTGGTATAGCATTATGTTCATCTTACTTTGCTTGTATGCTTGTGTTGCTAACCTTTTCAGGGGCTTTGGTAAGTGAGAGGTGTGGATGTGATTCCCACATCTCCCAAATCACATCTCTTCTCTTCTTATTCTTACTTGTTCTAACCTTTGATTTTTGGGCTTAGGCCTTACTTCCCTCTTCTTCTTCTCTTCTTCTTTCTTCTTCTTCTTTTCTTCTTTCTTTCTTCTTTAGGATAGTAAACCTCACTAACCTAGGATTTCCCATGCAGGACAACACTTAGGATTCATTAGTCCCCCATTAGACTTTTACCTTTGTGATCCTTTTGGTTTCTTTTCTCCTCTCATCTCAAACCCTAAAGAAAACACTTAATAAAGTTTGAAGTGATACCTTGAGCAATAGCCTTATCCCATGAGGTACTTGTAGTCTTCCCATCTTGGGATAGTACAAGCTTATCTTGTGATGAACAAGTTTGATCAAGATATCATCTTCACCAAGAAAATCATAAGGGATAAATATACAAAACCCCCCTGTCATTAGGGCGTGATTTGGTTTTTCCCCCTTTAAATTTTTTTTTAATAGAGACCCCCTCATAAAATCAAAAATCAGATTTTACCGCCCCCTGTTACCCTCAATGATGACTGGGTTGCTGACTGTACTTCATTGAGGGTAATAGGGGGCAGTAAAATCTGATTTTTGATTTTATGAGGGGGTTTTTATTAAAAAAAATTAAAGCTGATAAATTAACTTAAATATATTTTTAGAATAATAAATACTATTTTCACATTTATTATAAAAATAATATTTTTTGATCAAAATTATATTTATTAGTAATAAATTAACTTAAATATGTTTTTAGAATAATAATTTTTTCTCTCATAAAATAAATTGTTTTTATTAAGAAAATTATAAGTCTAATTTATAAATATTTTAATGAAAATAACTGTTTTTTCTTGGAAACCGATATTTTTTTTAAAAAAATAATCAATTTCTTGGAAAGTACGAAAAAAACATTTTTTCCGAAAATAATTTGATTTTTTTCGAAATTATAAATAAATCGATTTTGTTTCCGAAAATACAAATACAACGGTTTTTTTTCCCAAAAATTAAAAAAAAATGATTTAAAAAAAATACAAAACCCAATTTTTTTCAAAACTACAAAAAATCATTTTTTTTTCAAAATACCAAAACACCAAATTTTTTTCCAAAATACTAAAAACAATTTTTTTTCGAAAAAAAAAACAGTTATTTTCTTAATATATTTATAAATTAGACTTATAATTTTCATTAAAATATTTATAAATTAGACTTATAATTTTCTTAATAAAAACAATTTATTTTATGAGAGAAAAAATTATTATTCTAAAAACATATTTAAGTTAATTTATTACTAATAAATATAATTTTGTTCAAAAAATATTATTTTTATAATAAATGTGAAAATAGTATTTATTATTCTAAAAACATATTTAAGTTAATTTATCAGCTATAATTTTTTTTAATAAAAACCCCCTCATAAAATCAAAAATCAGATTTTACTGCCCCCTATTACCCTCAATGAAGTACAGTCAGCAACCCAGTCATCATTGAGGGTAACAGGGGGCGGTAAAATCTGATTTTTGATTTTATGAGGGGGTCTCTATTTAAAAAAAACTTAAAGGGGGCAAAACCAAATCACGCCCTAATGACAGGGGGGTTTTGTATATTTATCCCAAATCATAAAAAACACTTCTTCATTGTAAATACCAAAGACACTTAATAAGTTAATGAGTTAGTGAGCTTAGGCCCTAGTCTATGGATTCAAGTTTTGGGGATCTTCTCCTTACTTGAGTGTGCTTGTTCTATTATTCCATCTTGGAATGTAGTGACAAGTGCACATTCCATGGAAAAGAGCTTGAGTTCACTTCCTTGTGACACACTCATAAAAGCCTCTAAAAAACACAAACAAACAATAAGCGTCTTTCCTTCGGGAATTCTTTTCTCACCTCCTTCGCTCCGTACGCGAACTTGCTCCTACTTGTCATTTTGCAAGACGGTTACACACTCGTCGTCCGAGTCTGCAACACCTGAGCATTGGCATAGGCAGTTCAAGCCTTAAGACACAAGCAATCTTTCCCCCCCGGTTAGGGGAACTACGGAGTCTCTGATCCTCATTGTCCTGATGAGGTACGTAGGCAGTGGGGTAGGGCCCGTTCGAGCATAATCTTTATTTTCCCTACATTTCTCCTTTTCATTTCTTCTTCAGTTTCCATTTTCTTTTCTCCAGTTCAGTTTATTTTCTTTGCAGCAGCTTTCATTTCTTCACCCTTTGAAACAGTTTCTTTGCAAGCGTGGATCCCGTCGGGTACGGCGGACGATCTGGGTGCTAATACCTTCCCAGGTCGTAACCGACTCCCGAACTCAGTCTCTTTGGTTCGCAGGACCCGTGCCCTTCCTTTTCTTTTCTTCTGGTTTGTGCAGCATTACCATTCCCGTTCCTTCGGGATAAAAATGCCTGGCTGGCGACTCTATTCTTTTCCGCGCCACTTTCGCGTTTGTACCAGGATGGAAATTCGGGGAGCAACATTGTGACACCTTGCATCCAAGCATCCCTACATCATACGCATCATTTTAACAAGGTCTTCAAGGAATAAGGAGATGTTTATTGCAAACATCACAAGTTTACCATGAATGGACTTTAGTTTATAACTTCTTCTTCTTTTTTTATAAAAAAAAGAGAGAAAAGGAAAGTTTTGCCATGTTGGTGTTTGCAATGACTTCTTAAGTTCCTTGAAACATTTGCATTTTTCCACCCATGCGTGCATCATCGCATTTGCATTTGTCAAATAAACTCATTCCTGTCACCTCCTTTCCAGCTGCCACACTAAGGATCTCACGCAAATACTCCACTTGAGCTCAGGCCAGAAAGAAGATGGCTGAAAGAGACCCGGAGATGAAAAAATTTAATGAGGAGCTTACTGATCTTCGCGGAAACATGGGCTAGATTATGGAAATGCTACAAGTCATTCGAGCAAAGATGGATACCCAACTTACTGTGGTTTCTGAGATTGTTACTATGGGGACTGACCCTCCACCATCGGTCACTACCCCTGCAACCTGGCCTCCTTTTGGGCTTCCTTACGGGTTTGTACCTCCTCCCCAAGGATTTGTACTGCCTCCTCAAGGGATTGTGCCTCCTCCTCAAGGATATACCACTCAACAAACTGTTCCTTTGACTACTTAGGCGAACCATGTGGTTCCTAATTTTACACCAGATATTATGCACACCCGTGTTCAACCATAATTTAACGACCCTCATCAGGTGTATGATGTGCCAGACATGTCTGAAGACGGTGATGAGAGACACGAGAGACTGCGAGAGAATTTGGATACTATTGAGAAAAGGTTGAGAGCAGTTGAAGGTGATCAGATCTTTGGCGCTGCTTCCAGGGAAATGTGTCTTGTGTCTGGACTAGTGATACATCCCAAGTTCAAGACGCCCACCTTTGATATGTATGAAGGAGAAACGTGTCCTAAAGGTCATCTTTTAATGTACTACCAAAAAATGGCAGCACAAGTTGACAATGACAAACTGATGATCCATTGCTTCCAGGATAGTCTGAAAGGAATTTCCTCCAAGTGGTACTTGACACTAGATCTGTCAAAAATCCGTTGGTTCCAAGACCTGACTGACGCCTTCATTCAATAATACAAGTACAATATGGACCTTGCCCCCGAAAGGAGGCAATTGTTGAGCATGCCCTATAAAGACTCTGAATCTTTTAAAGAATATGCTCAAAGGTGGAGAGGGACTGCTTCTCAGGTGGAACCTCCGTTGACTGAAAAAGAATTAGCTGACTAGTTTGTTGACACTGTACGACCAAAATTCTATGAGAGAATGGTGGGGAGCATAACTGCTAGTTTCTCTGATTTGGTAGCTGTGGGAATCAATGTAGAAATTGGTCTGAAGAATGGTAAAATGAGTGGTGCATCCAACAGCTCCAGCAACAACAATAGGAGCAATGCTAAGAAGTTTACTGGAAATTTCCACAAAAAGAAAGAAGGAGAAACAATGAAGTAATGGCGAGTCATAGGAGAAATCAGCTTTGGAAGAGGCATCCGTCTGTGGCTCAACAACAGTATGTCTATCCACCATAGTTCGTTTAACATCCACATGTAGAGGCAGTTCAACCATCATATAATCAACATATTCCAATGTATCGGCCAACTCAAGCAGTACCGATATATCAACAAACAATTTCAGTGGTTCTAGCCTATCAACCCGTGCTTAACACTTTGGGCTATCAACAAGCACCCAACATTTCATCCCTATCAACAGAGGATTCCAACGCCTCATCAGAATCCCAACTTTCAAAACAGAAGACAAGGGGGGAGGCCTCCTAATCTACTGAATTATATCCTTCATTGCTGAAGAAAGGTTTGGTTATTCCAAGGCCTTTGGGTCCTCCACCAGATCCACTCCCACCAAATTACAACCCAAATGCCCATTGTTTATTCCATGAAGGTGCTCCAGGGAACGATTTGGAGGGTTGTTATGCTTTGAAGTACGTTGTGAGGGATTTGATGGAAAAGAACATCCTGTCATTCAGAAATGTTGGTCCGAACGTTAAAGATAATTTGTTGCCCAAACACGGGTCCAGAAATGCAATTATTGATGAGTCTGACAAATATTTGATTTTCGATGCCACAGAAATCAAGACCCCGCTTAGAGACTTCCATACAAAATTAGTGGGGGCGGGTATACTGAAAAGTTGTCATAAGAATTGTGAAGATTGTGTTGATAGTCCAAAAGGGTGTGAACTGGTTTTGAAATATGTTTAAGATTTGATCAATCAGGGTACCTTACAAGTGAGTGTTCATATGAAGAAGAATGAAGTGGCAATGATTGAACCTATCTACAATTTGCCTGAATCTAATTCTACCATAGTACCAGTGTTGAACATACCTGAATCTTCAAGAGTTCAACCCATCTTTAATATTCCGGAATCTGTGGTGCCAATTTTCAATTTACCAGAGCCAGGGATTGTGCAAAGGAGTAATCCTCCTCTTTTGAGAATACAAGAGCAGTTCAATGGAAGTATGATACAATGGGAGTTCGTCAGAAGACCGAGCAGGTTGGTCAGAAGGAAAGTTTAAAAGATGCAAGTGATGACATAGTAGGTGCAAGTCGAATAACTCGCAGCGGTCGTGTTTATACTCAGCAAATCAATACAGTTCCACCGGTTCCCCCTAAAGAAGTCATTCTCGTTGTTGCCAACAAAGATAAAGGAGTGGTCTTGGAAGAGGGGGATGCAGAATTTCTCAGAATCATTAAGAAGAGTGACTATAAGGTTATTGATCAACTACATCAAACGCCTTCCAAAATATCTATCTTGTCACTTCTTATGCATTCGTCGGCTCATCAAAGTGTTGTCCAAAAGTTGCTAGCTCAAGCACATGTTACGCATGATATATCACTGCATGCAATAATATCAGTTTCAGTATGGAAGATCTTCCAAAAGATGGCCAAGACCATATCCTTGCTCTTCATATATCAGTGAAATGTCAAGAAGACACTTTAGCAAGAGTTCTTGTGGATACTGGATCTTCATTGAATGTTTTACCGAAAAGGAAAATTACTAAGTTATCATACCAAGGGGAAGAGATGAGGCCCAATGCACTGATTGTGAAAGCTTTTGATGGGTCAAGAATGACTGTTATCGGAGAGGTGGACCTGCCGATCTTGATTGGACCGCAGGTGTTCAATGTCACTTTTCAGGTTATGGACATTAACCCTAATTACAGTTGTTTGCTGGGAAGACCATAGATTCATGCCGCTAGGGAAGTCACTTCTACCCTACATCAGAAGATGAAGTTTGTGGTCAACAATAAGCTGGTAACCGTGTCTAGGGAAGAAGATCTCATGGTTAGAAACCTTTCCTCCTTTAGCTATATTGAGGCTGATGAAGATGCTTTGGAAACTTCTTTCCAAGCTCTTGAGATAGCCAATGTTGTCCTTATGGAAATAGAGGAACCAAAAGGGAAGGGTATCCCATCTTTTTCATCACTAAAGAGTAGCATTTCCACCATTGAAGAAGGAAGCCATGAAGGTTGGGGCGATGTTATTGAAGTCAAGAAGAAGTTGGTTCGCTATGGGTTGGGTTACAAACCAACTCATGTGAAGGAAAGAGCATCAACCTCCATTGAAGGACGTCCAAATACCATTCAAGAGTTGTTTTCCAGTGCTGGTTATCAGATCAATGCAATTAGTGGAGATTCTGAAGATGGAGATGTGAACCGTTTAGTATATCAGTGTGAAGCAGCTTTGGGCAATTGGGAGGCAGTTGAGATCCCAAATAATTTTCCACTGTCAAAGTAATTTATTGCTTTTATTTAAGTGTTTTCAAAGTTCCCTAGCTCTGCCCAAGGCTATGGGATCATTTTGTAGGGCCCATTCTCATTTTAAAAGTTATCTATCAATGAAGGCATTTTGTTAAATTCTTGTTTTGTTCATTTACTACTTTTCTCTTTTCACTTTTAAAAGAAAATGACAATATTTCAAAACCAATAAATTTTTTTTTCTTGCATCTCTCTGTATTTTCACTTTTAATAAAAGCAAATCATTCCCATATACAGAATAAACGAAACCCTGTTGAATCCAATGACTCTACATTCTCTCCTAACTTTGATTCTCCCATCTACCAAGCGGAAGATGAAAGTGAGGAAGATTGTGATGTTCCCGAAGAACTGGCAAGATTGGTTGAGTAAGAGTATACAAATCTTCATTCGTATAAAGAGCTAGTAAAGAACATCAACCTTGGCATCGATGAAGATAAGAAAGAGGTTAAGATTGGTACAACACTTGGGGCAGACGTCAAAGAAAGATTGGTCAAGCTTCTTAAAGAGTATGTGGATATGTTTGCATTGTTGTATCAGGATATGCCTGGTTTAGACACAGACATAGTGATCCATAAGTTGCCTCTTCGAACAAATTGTCCGCCAGTAAAGCAAAAGCTCCGAAGAACAAGACCAGACACGGCTTTAAAGATTCGAGAAGAGGTCAAAAGACAGTTTGATGTTGGATTCCTCGTAGTTGCAAAGTACCCTGAGTGGGTAGCTAACATTGTGCCAGTCCCTAAAAAGGATGGCAAGGTCAGAATATGCGTGGAATATAGAGATTTGAACAAAGCTAGTCCAAAGGATGATTTTCCTCTTCCGCATATTGATACTTTGGTTGACAACACTGCTAAGTTTGTTGTTTTCTCCTTCATGGATGGGTTTTCAGGATACAACCAGATCAAGATGGATCCTGATGATATGGAAAAGACCACTTTCATCACACCATGGGGCACTTATTGTTACAAGGTTATATCATTTGGTCTCAAAAATGCAGGTGCCACTTATCAGAGGGCAATGGTCACCCTTTTCCATGATATGATGCTTAAAGAGATAGAAGTTTATGTGGATGACATGATTGCCAAATCACAGAGTGAGGATGATCATTTGAATCATCTTCTGAAGTTATTTGAGCGCCTCAGAAAGTTCCATTTGCGTTTGAATCCAGCTAAGTGTACCTTTGGTGTCCGATCAGGGAAACTACTTGGTTTTATTGTTAGTCAGCAAGGAATTGAAGTGGATTTGGACAAGGGTCAGAGCTATTCAAGAGATGCCAGCTCCAAAAACAGAAAAGCAAGTCAGAGGTTTTCTTGGAAGATTGAACTACACCTCCAGATTTATCTCTAACATGACTGCTACGTGTGAGCCTATATTCAAGTTGCTCCGAAAGGATTAAGCAATTGAGTGGAATTCCGATTTTCAACAGGATTTTGAAAAGATTAATGGTTATTCACAGGAACCTCCTATCTTGATCCCACCTACTCCAGGGAAGCCCCTCTTCATGTATTTGACTGTACTAGAAGGATCTATGGGTTGTATATTAGGCCAACAGGATGAATTTGGTCGCAAAGAACATATTATTACTCGAGTAAGAAGTTTACAGATTGTGAAAGCAGATATTCACTTTTGGAGAAGACTTGTTGTGCTTTAGCATGGACTGCCAGACACCTCAAGCAATATATGATTTGTCACACTACTTTGTTGATCTCAAAAATGGATCCAATAAAGTACATTTTTGAGAAGCCTGCTTTGACCGGAAGACTCGCCCGTTGGCACATGTTGTTATCTGAATACGACATCCAATATGTAACCCAAAAGTCTATCAAAGGAAGTGTTTTGTCTGATTACCTTGCTGATCAACCTGTTGAGGATTATGAACCTTTGAAATTTGACTTCCCAGACGAGGATATTATGTTGATAAAAGACTGTGAAGTTCCAGGTCCAGATGAAGGTCCCGAGCCAGGTTCTCGTTGGAAGATGATGTTTTATGGTTCCTCCAATTACACGGGGCATGGTGTGGGAGCTGTTTTGATGAATCCTGATGGTGGTTACACTCCTTTCACAGCCAAATTATGCTTTGAGTGTACGAATAACATTGCAGAGTATGAGGCATGTGTCTTGGGTATCGAAGCTGTAATTGATACTAGAATCAAGATCCTTGAAGTATATGGAGACTCATTTTAGTGATCTACCAAGTCAAAGGTGAATGGGAAACCCGTGATGAGAAGTTGATCCCGTACCGTGCCCACATTGTGGAATTGATCAAATATTTTGATGAAGTCACTTTCCATCATGTTCCAAGGTCAGAGAATCAAGTAGCAGATGCCTTGGCTATGTTGGCCTCCATGTTTCAAGTTAGTTTTCTAAATGAAGCTCCACTCATTATAATCAAGTGAAGAACTACACCAGCCTACTGTCTACTGGTTGAAGAAGAAACTGATGAGAAACCGTGGTTCTATGATATCAAGAACTACTTGCAAAATCAAGAATACTCAACAGATGCAACAACTTTAGATAAGAAGACTCTGAGAACATTGGCGTCCAAATTTTTCCTCAACAATAATGTTCTTTACAAGAGAAATCATGATATGGTTCTACTCAGATGTGTGGACAGGCGAGAAGCAGACTTATTGATCAGGGAAATCCATAAAGGATCATTTGGAACACATGCCAATGGACATGCCATGTCCAGGAAGATCTTGAGAGCTAGTTACTTCTGGTTGACCATGGAGTCAAATTGTTTCACCTATGCCAGAAAATGTCACAAATGCCAAATTTATGCCGACAAGGTGCACGTGCCTCCGACACTGTTGAATGTTCTATCATCACCTTGGCCTTTCATAATGTGGGGCATTGACATGATAGGGGAAATTGAGCCTAAAGCTTCCAATGGTCATCGGATCATCTTGGTCGCAATTGATTACTTCTCCAAGTGGGTAGAAGAAGCTTCTTACGCCAACGTGACAAAGCAAGTGGTTGCCCGTTTCATCAAGAATCAAATTTTTTGCCGTTATGGAATTCCAAGCCAAATTATCACAGATAATGGGGCCAATTTGAACAATAAGACGATGAAAGAGTTGTGTGAAACATTCAAGATTAAACATCATAACTATTATCCATATCGTTCAAAGATGAATGGAGTTGTTGAAGCCGCTAACAAGAACATCAAAAAGATCTTGCAGAAGATGGTGAAGACATACAAAGATTGGCACAAGATGTTACCGTTTTCTTTGCACGGATATAGAACATCAGTTCGCACCTCAACAGGGGCAACCCCTTTCTCTCTAGTGTATGGGATGGATGCAGTTCTTCCTATTGAAGTAAAGATACCATCTTTGAGAATCTTGATGGAAACCAAGCTGGAAGAAGCTAAATGGGTCCATAACATATATGACCAACTGAACCTCATTGATGAAAAGAGAATGATCTCCATGTGCCATAGACAATTGTACCAAAAACGCATCAAGAAGGCATTTGACAAGAAAGTCCGTCTTCATGAATTCAAAGAAGGAGACCTTGTACTCAAGAAATTCTTGCCAATCCACAAAGATATGCGTGGAAAGTGGAGTCCTAACTATGAAGGCCTATATGTTGTGAAAGTGGCATTCTCCGGAGGTTCCTTAATCCTCACAACTATGGATGGCAAACAGCTTACACACCCGGTGAATTCTGATGCAGTCAAAAAATATTATGCCTAAATAAAGCCCGATAGGTCGAAAACCAGAAAGGGCGACCTAGGCCAAAATGGGTATCCCGGTGGATCAAAACCTATGAAGGAGATCCAGGAAAAAGTTAGGGATAAAAACAAAAAATGAAAGCTCACTAAGTTGAAAACCTGAAAGGGGGGCTTAGGCAAAAAAGAGCGTCCCGGTAGATTGAAAACCTGAAAGGGAGGTCTAGGAAAAAGTTAGGGACAAAGGCATTTGACTGTATTAGATGGTGTTTACCATTACTGAAGAATCATAATTGAAGATCAATCTAGTTGCTCTTGTCAGAAGCAAGGTGTTGGGCAATCTTAGTTATTAGGGATTGTAGTGGTCGTTGGATTCAATGTATACCTTTCCCCATTGCCATTTTCAAATTGTAATTTTCCATGGAGTTTTTGCCATTGGCAAGCTACCATTCTTGAATGAAATACAACCTTTGCCTATAAATTTTTTCATTCAACTTCTTATTTTCTTTTTTTTATGCAAAATGACTTTACTGGATTACAATTTAACTTCGAAAATGACAAGTTCCTTTTTTAAGAAAAAATATTTTTTGAAAACATATTGAAAAAACTTTCAAGTATCTTTGACTTTGGAAAGATTGAAAAAAATATTTTGTCTTCCCGAAAACCTCTGGATTGCAGCAACACTCTTATGCCATTATTACAGAAATCCCCATAGAGGATCAAAACTGGTAGCACTCTTGGATGGATCCTTGGACCAAGCATTAAGTTCCAAGTTCGGAGACATTTCCCCAAAACATTTTCCTATTGCTCATCTACGTATTGGCGTTGAGATCCTACTCCCCCTGGAGTCTTGTCAAAACTCTTTGTCTCTTCAGAACCAGCATTTGCACATCATGATCATTCGCATCATGCTCAATCATACGCATTTGACATTAGCATTTGTCCTCCCCAGTCATCGTCTATCTGACTCTAGGTCCGAGTACTATTAGCTTTCATCTTGAGATTTGTTGTTGTTGGTACCCCGAAGCTTGGTTAACCAAAGTCTTCCCCCAGTAATACTGGTATCCCCTGCAGAAATCCATTTGTTATTGGTATTTGCATTTATTGCCATCAATATCTATTTAAAAGTCCAATTGTCATTGGAACGAATCTATTGACCTGGTCGTGAAACCTTTTGACTTACGGTTTAAGTCCATTTAATTTGGCACATATCTATGTTTTCCTGATGGTTCCTGAAGGTCTTCTTTGAACTCTTCATTTAAGGAATTTCCAGAGGTTGGACGTTTTATCTTGTTGAAAACTCCAACATTCCTCACCTTTATTCTTAGTACCAGCCAGTCGCATGGAGCCTGTTGATTTGTCTTTGAATAGTTTGCATTCTACTCCCAGTGTCAATTGTTCGCATAGAGCCGCTGCCCAATCATTGTGTTCGTCTTCTTTATTCTCAGTGTCAACAATTACACTTGAACCTGTTAGATTTATCACTTTGGATACGTTGAATATTTCTTACTCTTAGTACCAACCATTTTGGAACCCGTTGCGCATTTACTTTGAGTATATCTCGGTCTTTATTCATAATGTCAGTTGGTCGCATCGGGCCACTGCGCATTCACTTTGAATGTTTTCCTTTGTTATTATTCAAAGTGTCAGCTGGTCGCATCAAGCCACTACACATTCACTTTGAATGTTTTCTTTTATTATTATTATTCATAGTGTCAGTTGGTCGCATAGAGCCGATGTGCATTCACTTTGAATATTATGTTGTTTTCATCCGTAGTGTCAGTTGGTCGCATAGAGCCACTGCGCATTCACTTCGAATTTTATGGGTGTTATTCATAGTATCAGCTGGTCATATCAATCCATTGCGCATTCACTTTGAATATCCTATTTATTCTTGGTGTCAACCGGTTTAGAGCCCGTTGCGCATTCACCTTGAATTCTCTTTATATCCTTAGTTTTAGTAGTCACACTTGAACCTGCTAACCCATTGCTTTGGATGTTTTTTTACCCTACCTATACTCCTAAGTGTCAGTTAGTCGCATAGAGCTGTTACACAATCATGTTGGTTAGTTTATTATCTTTATTCTTAGTGTCAGTTGATCGCACAGGGCCGATGTGCATTCGCTTTGAGTATGTTGTTTGTTTTATTTCTCAAAGTCCACTGGTCGCATAGAGTTGTTAATTTTCCACTTCGATTATTCCCGGGTCTTTCTATTACTGATGTCAGTTGGTCGCATCGAGCTACTACGTTTTTTACTTTGATATTTTCTTGCCATCCTAAATGTCAGTTTGTTCTTTGAATCAACACTTTGGATTTCCTTTTGTATCTCGTATTTTGTTATTCTTAGTGTCATTAGTTACACTTGAACCTGTTTATTTATTACTTTGAATACTTCCTATTTTTCATCTTTTTGTCCCCATCATATGTCATCCCCAGTGAGTGTTTACCCTTTGTTTGTCAACGTGTCGTATCATATTCAATTTTCATTGCATAAATTAAAAGAGTTAGGTAGTTTGTAGTCCAGCATAACATTTCATTTAGGGGCAAAATTTCCGGTTATTTCTATATTTAAATACCTTTCACCCTGATTCCATGAGGATTAACATCTCTCATGCCATTTGGTAAAGTTATTTAAATAGGGGCAGCTGTCACACCCCAAATTTTACCCCTAACATTCATTCATCTCATCATTTGTGTAACATGGTGCATTTTGTCAAGAAGGATCTGTAGTATTGTATCTGGTTTTGAAAAGCTAGATTTCGATGCTTGGGGGCTCAATTTCTTTGAAAAAACTCATAGGTTGGATTAGGGTTTTCTAGATTGGGATCATGGACATGTTCAAGACCATTTGGCACTTTTCATTCACCTTCAAGAAGTTTAAGTAAGGGCCTTAGAGGAATGCTTTAAATTGCCAGATCAAGATTGAAATTTCGATTTTGATTTCATCTAAGTTTAGGAGGTGGACTTGATAATTTCAAGTTTTATCTTCCATGCTCTTTTGCAAATTTCAAGTTTTAGATTTTAGTTACATTTCAATTCAACTCCAATTCAATTCCTACTTAAGGTTTAAATTTCAAGTTTTCAAGTTTCTTTACAAATTCAACTTCAATTTCTAAGTCCAATTATGATCTCATTTTTTTCAAGTCCAAGATTTCATTCAAAATTCTATTCAAATAGGCCATTTCAAATCATGTCATTCTACTTCACATTTGTCCTAAGGATGAAGCAAAATTCACTCATGCATAGTGGTGCTCATTCCATATTTGATTCACTTTCAAGTTAGAATTCTTCATTTTTAGACCAAGTAATTCACATTCACTTGCATACAAGAAATTCTCATAAGTACAAACTCATAGTCTTAGTCATCTAGTGTACATGAGTCTTTGTTTTCTTAAATTACAAGATAAAAGTTCATTTAGAAAAATACTACATTAGAAACCACAAAATACACCAAGTTGACCATGGACCAAATTTTCACTCTTTGACTCAAATTTCTCTAAGATTGAATGTTGTTCGTGTTTTGATTAAATGATGTTCTTGTTAAGTCTAGGCATATCCAAACAGCCCCATGCCGTGATTTTCAAACCTACAGATTCAAGTTTATAACAACCTACATCAGGATTCACAAACAAGATCATGTGGGAATAATGGATGCAAACCATAAGTTACACAAACACCATGATTTTTGAATAAAAAAATATAGTTGTAAACTCATGTGGTATTAAGGCAATGAAAACAAATCAGAGGACCACCTTTTTCCTCTCACACAAACAGACAAAGTTAAAAAAGGTAGTAGAACTGCTATGGCAGAAACACAGACAGACTGCTACTCCCCTCTTCGCCCCTTCACAACACGCAAATCTAGCATCAGCAAGCATGAAATTGTTGGTCTGCAAGTCAATAATGAAAAGGCATCATTTTGCTTATACCAAAAGGGAAAACTTTTCACTCCATAAACCAAAAACCTGAAATTGAAAAAGACTTAACATCAATACCAAACAAAGGGCTGATCGCAAGACTTAGCCAACAAGTCTTCAGTTCAAAAAACCTTAATCCCAGACTATAAAGAGGGGACGAATTTCATAGATAAAGGGACTTCAGCCACAACAACATTAAAGAAAATTCTATCACAACAACAAACCCAAGCCGTAAGAACACCATAAGAAAAACCCTAACCAAAGACATCCCAAACCATTCACAATATTCAACAAACAACAACAAATTTTTGAGTTAGAATCAAAGAAGAAGAAGGATAGTTATTTGCTAGTTTATTTAAGTCTTAATTTTTGCTAAAACTTAGATTGATTTTTCTAGTTGCATTTCCTTTCCATGATACCATGCTTGATTTCTTTAAATATGCGGGTAATTATTTGCTTTTTACTCGTTATTTGGTTTAATGTCGATAATACGTTATGCTTGAACTCGTTTAATTTACTTTATCCTATTTCGACCATAATTAGCAATTAAAAACGAACGCACACTAAAACAAATCGTTTCAAAGATGATTTAATTTCTTGGTCCAACGTCAAGTCAACACTTCATACACTTCACACACACATAAGTCAGTCATTTTCATGATCGCCATCTGCACGACTGTACGCGTCACAATACAAAACAAATACGTTTATTTTATCAAAATTTCCAAATAAAAATACGAAAGAACTGAACTCTGGAGTCTAACATTCCACAAGTTCTTGAATGAATCACTCCTGAGGCCCGCCCCACGGGACGTGATTCATTCTCCCTTTCGTCATTTCAAAACATCTAATTATTATAAATCAAATAACGAAAGAACTGAACTTTGGAGTCTAGCATTCCACAAGTTCTTGAATGAATCACTCCTAAGGCCTGCCCCACGGGACGTGATTCATTCGCCCTTTCATACTCAAAACACTCAAAACTTAACGCCCCATGAGACATGATTCATCGCCATATGAATGATGTTCCTCCTATTCCCACAAACAAATCAGTTTTCTCAAACAATTTCTCTCAAGGAAGAATGTGGCAATCACTTGTTGATCATATATCCAAGTTTGAAGCTTCTTCCATCTTCTATCTTCTCCCTTAGATGTTTATGGTGGAATAGGTGAGATATCTCCCTCAAAGATGACGACTTGTCTCTTTCTTTCAAATCCAACTTAAAACCTACTAAATAAATACAAAAAAAATCATTTTCATAATCAATTTATGGAAGAACTGAATCCTAGAGTCTAGCACTCCACGCGTTCTTGAATGAAAGACTCCTGAGGCTCGCCCCACGGGACGTGTTTCATTCGCCCTTTCATCTTTCAAAATACCTAATCATTACATATCAAATAACGAAAGAACTGAATTCTAGAGTCTAGCATTCCACAAGTTCTTGAATGAATCACTCCTGAGGCTCGCCCCATGGGATGTGATTCATTCTCCCTTTCGTTCTTAAAATATTAAATAAGATCAAACATTTTTCTAAACGAACATTGTTTAGACCTCTTTCTATCTTGCAGACAAGCTAGTAAGCGGTTTAAGAAATCATTCATTAAAAGACACCAACAAACCATAGTCGCACGAACTACAAAGCTCTGACTTTCCCATTGCACGAGGGAATACGTAGGCACGAGGATTTTAATCCTTCGCGAGCACCCTAATAAAAAATTAACCTTTTCTGCATAACAATAATAATAATTAAAATACCATTTTCCCTTAAAACAAACATCTTAGCAAACTCGTTAGAAGAGGACATTAGCATAAATCAACATTCAATCGCAAGTTAGACTAAGAGGTTCTCATTGGGTACAATGGACGTGAGGGGTAATAATACCTTCCTCTTGAATAACTGACTCCTGAACTTAGATTAATGGTTTTGTTGACCATTTCTGATCCTATTTAGGTTGCAGCTATATCTCTCTTTTCTTTTGTTAGAATAAATAGAATTAAGTGGCGACACTCTGTTGTTTTTTCCGCGTCCGTCGCGAGGATTGTATTTTTCGAGGTACGACATATATGTTAACAGTTGTTGTCATTGCTATGGGTTGTAGTTGTTGTTGTGATTATATGGAACTATTGTTGATGTATATGGATTTAGCATGTTGAAATGTGTTGAGTTGTTGTAAGTATTCTCGTTGGAGTTGATATATGTTGTTGTATGCGAAGATGCATGATGTTGATGATGTTGTGGTTGCGGTAAGCCATTGCATGATTGTTGTTGATGTTAACTTGTATAATGTAGTGATATAGATATGCATGATTGTCATTGATGTTGCATGACATGTGCATGGTTGATAATTGTATACCAAGGTAGGGTATGTCCATTGGATCCTAGTGGGGATAGTTGTGATGTTGGTGTTGTAACACCCCGTAATTTATTTAACTCACCGAATAATATTATTTATTAATTCGAGGATTAAGAGACATTCTTGGATACTCTCTATTTTTGGACCCATTGGTAAAATATAAGTTTTTATATAATTGATTATATAGAAAGAATAGAGGAGAAAAAGGAAAAAGAGGAAGTTAGTAAGAAAGAAGAGAAAAAGGAAAAGAAGAAAAAAAGAAAAAAGAGAAGAAGAATGAGGGAAACCCTAAAGCTTCAAATTCATCTTTCTCCATCATTCGTCCATCGAATCAACTTATTCTTCCTATCAATCTTCATCTCTCAAGGTGGGTTCGTAGTTAGATACTTTTGTTTTAGTTTTTAGTTGAGTTTGGAAGTTTAAGATTTTTTAGGGTTTTGGTAGAAATCTTGAAAACAAATGATTTAAACGGTTAGAAACTCGATTAAACCTAACTATATTGCTCACATTATGCCTATGAACATGTTTAGTGTTGTTTTCATATGTATGTTGATGTTTTGGATGATTTTCGCATGGAATGGTATGTTTCCCGTAAGCCTGAGATTGTCTGGAAATCACAGAGCTCGGTCAGCGAGCAGTGAAATTATGCAGAAGGAATTGTTGATCTGGTATAGCTCGCTCAGCAAGCAGGAGCTCACTCAGCAAGAAAATACAGGGAGTTCCTCGCTCAGCGGGCTGAAACCCATCGCTCAGCGAGACCTGGAAGTTTAAGTTTTTGTTTTTAATTCATAACTTTTTATCCGGGCATCCGATTTTAGTGTTCTGCATATCGAATCAAAGCTAAAAATATTTACCAATTGATGATGCCAAAAGATGTTATTTTTACCCGACTTTTCACAAATTTTCATATAATTGGAATTTCGTTAACTTTTGAAGTATGAGCTAGTGGTGATAAAATGTACAACTTGTGACGTAGCTAGGACTTTCCCTCAGGCTAGTGTGTCTTGAGTATTTATATAGCTTTAGGACCTCCGTATTAGTCTTGATTAAGTTTCAACATGGATACCTTTGTGTTATGTTAGAGCATCCGTAAAGATTAAAGGTATCATTCAAGGCGTGTGTGTAAGCTTGAGGTGGGTATTGCATTGAGTCCCACAGGAATCAGGGTATGGGCTTGAGGTGGGTATTACATTGAGTCCCACGGGAAGCAAGGGTTAAACTTGATGTGGGTATTGCATTGAGTCCCACGGGAATCATGGTATGGGCTTGAGGTGGATAATACATTGAGTCCCACGGGAAGCAAGGGTTAAGCTTGAGGTGGGTATTACATTGAGTCCCACGATAAGCATATTAGTGGCTTGAGATGGGTATTACATTGAGTCCCATGGGAAGTCTAATTGAGTTAAGCTTGAGGTGGGTATTACATTGAGTCTCACGATAAGCATGTTAGTTGCTTGTGATGGGTATTACATTGAGTCCCATGGGAAGTCTAGTTGAGTTATACTTGAGGTGGGTATTTCACTGAGTCCCACATGAAGTGTTTTAGAGCGTTGTATGGATGTTTTCCGTTTTTCTTTGACTACTCTTGAGAAGAGGCGTTTGTATTCGTGGAGTAATAGGTTTCAAACCCTTAGAGCTGAGAGAACTCTAAGATAGGGAACTCACTGAGATGTTGTTATCTCACCCCATGTTGATGTTGTTATTTCAGGTACTTTAGGTTCCACAAAGGGTAAAGATAAGGTGATTTAATTATCTTTACTAGTTTGATGCCTTTGTCTTCCGCTGTGGACTTTTGAGATCTTCGGATCTAGTTCTTAGACTTTTATATTTTGAACATATTGTATAATGTATAGCCTTGTATTAGTACCTTGTGTTGTAGTGGTTATACTTATGCAATGTGTTGCTAGGAACTTGTTATATTTCAATACCAGACTTAATTATTATATATGAAAAATATGCTTTGAAGTATTTCTTTTATATATCGGTGTTACAATTGGTATCAGAGCAGGTTGCATCGTCGACCTAGCCTTGGAATATTATAAGTGTTTCCTTCCGTTCATATATGTTAACTTGCGATAGAACTAAATGATATGTTTATGGTATCGAGTCTGATCGACTCAATCCTTTTTTGATGACATTTAGGAATATGGATGGTGGATGAAGAAACTGTGGTCGTCCTAGTGCCACGCCTCCTGGTAGTGATCAGCCGAGCGGTGACGGGAATGCTCCCATGTTCCAATTCATGCAACATATGCAGAAGCAACATCAGTTCATGCAGGAGATGATGCATCAGATGAATGAAGGTCTTCATCCTCCTGTAGTTGCTCCTAAAGCTGTTGGTGGAACCTTCCGAGACTTCTTCCACATGAATCCCCAGGAGTTTCATGGTGGATTGGATCAGGTGAAGGTGCATGAGTGGGTAGCGGGAATGGAACGAATCTTCCAAATTGTGATTTGCGGTGAAGAGGATAAGGTGACCTTTACGTCACATATGTTGAAGGGTCCCACTACTAGGTGGTGGGAGAATGCTTTAAATTTGATGATGGTACAAGGAGTTCCAAGAGTGTGGCATCAATTTAAGATAATTTTATGGATAAGTATTTTTCTGAGTTCTCTGAGAATGCAAAAGGAGTTTAAGTTTCAACAACTAAGACAAGGGAGCATGATTGTGGCCAGTTATGCTGAGAAGTTTGAGAACATGGAAGCCTACTCTAGGCAAGATATGTGTGCCCCTGTGTCTCTCCCTGGATTTCCATCCTGGTACAAACGCGAAAGTGGCGCGGAAAAGAGGTAGAGTCGCCAGCCAGCCATTTTTATCCCAAAGGAACGTGAATGGTAATGTTGCACAAACCAAAGAAAGAAAAGAAAGGACAAAGGTCCTGCGAACCAAAGAAACTGGGTTTAGAAGTCGGTTATGACCTGGGAAGGTATTAGCACCCCAGATCTTCCTCCATACTCGACGGGATCCACGCTTGCAAAGAAACTGTTTCAAAGGGTGAAGAAATGAAAGTTGCTGCAAAAGAAAAACTGAAACTAGATAAGAAAAGAAAAGAAATGGGGAAACTGTAGGGAAAATAAAAGAGTGCTCGAACGGGCCCTACCCCGCTGCCTACGTACCTCATCTGGACATGAGGATTAGAGTCGCCGTAGTTCCCCTAACTAGGGGTGGAAAGATTGCTTGTGTTATGAAGCTTGAAATGCTTATGTCAATGCTCAACTGTTACAAGCTCGTCTGGCACGAGTGCGTTACCTTCTTGCAAAGTGACAAGTAGTAGAAAGTTCACACGATGAGAGTGAGTTAGATGAGAAAAGAAGTCTCTAAGGAGAGACGTTTATTCTTTGTCCAATGTTTTTTATGAGTTTTTATTTGTGTGGTGCAAGGAAGTTTATTCAAGTCCGTTTCCATGGAATGTGTACTTTCTATTACATTCCAAGATGGAATAATAGAACAAGCACACCAAGTAAGGAGAATTTATCCAAGATTTTTTTCTAAGGGTTAGGGCCTAAGCTCACTAACTTGCTGAAATTATTAAGTATCTTAGTGATTAAAATGAAGAAGTGTTTTCTTATGATTTTCTTGATGAAGATGGTCTCATGATCAGACTTGTAGATCATGCTAGACAAGTCCACACTATTCCAAGATGGAATGAATACGAGTGCCCCATGGAATAAGACTATACACAAGAGAACACATCTTCCTTTATTAAGTGTTTTTTATGGTTTTGTATGAAGATGAGAAGAGAAGAACCAAAAAGGATCTTAAAGGTAAACAACTAAGGGAATCTAACAATCCTAAAAGTTATCATGCAAAGAGTTGGTCCTAGGTTAGTGAGGCTTCAACTATCCTAAATAAGAAGGAAAGAAGAAAAGAAGAAGGAGAAAGAAGAAGTTAGAAAAAAAGAAGCTCTCTAAAAGGGGATGAAATGAAGTTAGACAATGATGGACTAAGCACATCACAATTACAAGTAGAAAGCATAAAATAAAATAGGAAGAAGTAGGGGATGTGGAAGAAATAAGTGTGCAAGTGAAGAAAAAGAAAAATCAAGTGATCAGACAATCGCAAACAGAGCCTACACCAGTAGGACTTCAGATGCAGCAACATGCTCCTAACATGGTATCATGACTAGAATGAGGCACGAAAAATAATAGTTTCAGTGGTACCTAACGGAGAAGGTCCGTTGACTCTTCAATACGCGCAACAGAAACTCAAGAAGAAGTATCAAGTCCAAGGCGGATTCAAAAGACAAGCACAATTGCCAATTATTAGGGTATCAGGCAAAGATCAGATGTAGGCTTCCAGCATCCAGAATTAAAACCAAGAATTAGTTCGTGAAAAACCAAAGTCTAAGTGCAAATTGCATCCAAAGATACCATTAGTCCGAACAAGATTATGAAAATAATTAATCACAAGGTTGTCATCAAGCAACATCCACCATCATCGAAGTCGAGCGAGCAACCTGAAAAAAAAGATTCGAAAGGTGAATGGATTTAATTTGATACATGGGTAAAATCGGTTATAAATGTCACTAATACCCACACCACATTTGAGCTTCTTTCAACAACCTTTGATTAAAAAATGAATCTTCATAACCACAAAGCAGTTCGCCATTGAAATACTATCGAAATTAATCATCTTCTGAATTTCTGACCAAATGAATTATGAGTTAATTTGAATCTGTTAGAAATCTTCGGGAAAATAATCCAACGAAAAAGCACACTCTGAACTATTGAAATCATGACAAATCTGATTTTGAGATTAAACCACACACAAACCACTGCTGGATATCCTGATGAATCCCACCCACACGAAAATTTAACTTTGGCCACACACTGGTCGAGAAATGAACAACCGCACCTGAACTGAAACCAAATCTTATAAGATGTTGAGAAGAGGAGAATATTCGTGTAACTTGATGAAGAAGAGAATAGCCTGATGATGGGTTAGATGCATAGTGATCAGTTCTTGCAAACGTAAAATCCTTGAAGACCAATAAACCAGGGAAATAAACCCTAATTCAATGACAAGAGCAACAAGAAAGTGATGGCATTGATGGCCGCATAGCCAAAACCTTGAATTCTTCTGTTAACGACAAATAGGGCGCGAAATCATTCTGACGATATTGATCCTATGTCTCAGGAGCACGATGCAAATGATATGACCTAATGGAAAATGCGTATGTATGCAAAAAGCAGAGAAAGAAAGAAAACCAGAGGGAAAATTTTGGGGTGTTACAGCTGCCCCTATTCAAACAACTGTTAATCTGAAAAGGACGAAAGCATCGGCTGTCGGCCGTTCAAGATGAACTGTGTTTGAATACCAAGAATAACAAAAAATTTTCACTCTACTGGAGAATAAAAGAAATGGGAAATAAACCCAACCAAGGAGAACAACTGCTTGGAAACCTTGCTATGATGAAGAGTAACTAAGAACCAAAATCTTGTGTAAATTCAACATCAAACGGAGCAGACGAGCTTCCTTCAAACAAACCTGTTACACCAGGTGAATAAATAACAAACCTATTACGCCAGGTAAATAAAATCCAGGACGGACGAGCCCTCTTCATATATCTTGATCAGATATATGGTGCTTAAGAAGGACGAGTCTTCTTTGGATGCCTTGTTACGCCCGGGAACCAGTAAACATTTTGACATTTAATCCCACCGTCAGGACTTCAAACCTCTTCAATACGGACGAGTATTGGAGATCACCAAGGAAACACGAACGAGTGCCCTTAGTCAATGATACAGACGAGTATCAGACGATGATCAAAGAAACACAGACGAGTGTTTCAGGCAATGATACGGACGAGTATCAACCAGTGATACAGACGAGTACCAGAAAAGACATCATACATGGACGAGTGTTTTCCAAAAGATAACACAGAAGAGTGTTAAAGACGATACATACGAGTATCAGAAGCATGTTAGATTTGAGAGGAGAGTAACAAATCTGCATGGGAGAATACTTTATGTAGAACCTCGTTGGGTAAGAGAACTTCCTGACTAACATTCTGCTGAGGAACAAGATCAATATATTTTGACGATCCTTGACTCTGGCTAGGGAACTTAACAACTGTCCATGTTACTTGTCACACTGGCCAAAAATAAATTGGCAACTTCCTGGGGAATATTTCAATGATGAGAGTGGATCCTAAACATTAACTCTGGGGAAAATAGCAATCTTCGGACTTGGCTGCGAACGATGCTTGGTCAAATAACCCTTGCTGGGAGAAGAATTCTGACAATCTGAACTCTGTGGGGAAGCAAGGCCTTCAGCTGCCTGCTGGGAATACTTCACTGTGGAGAGATAACTTCGATTGGGGATGAGAACAATTAGCCTTGAAGTTCTGTTGAGGATATCATCTGCTTTAACTCAATTGGGGAAATGTCAACCTTCTGGCCTGGTTGAGGAAAATATTTGGCAATGCTCTGTTGATGAGAGACTTTATTGGAGAACACTGATCAAGTCAGGCCAAATTATGCCCCACATATAGTATGACGACTATGTTTGGAAGATATGCCAATGAAAATTGGACTTTGACTGAATGAGAATAACCAACTCCTCATGAGGAAACCATGTCGGCTGAAGGAAGATTTTATGCTCGGGGAAGAAATAAACTTCCAATGTCCTGCTGGGAAAATAAATACCAAACATTCCCTGAAAATTAACTCGGTGCTTCAAACCTCTGAGCTTAACAGTTGCATGCTGATTATCATGAGTGAAAAAGTGTTCCTGTACTCCTCCGATTATGCCTCAAACTGTATCGTCTATGAAAGAGATTGTCTCCAAAGGATTTTACAGAAGACCTGACATCTAGAATTTCCCCAATGTCTTCAAACTCTTGCCAAAATTTGTCAGATCTTCATATAACTGCCCCAAATTACGTCTTGTAACGGTTCTCACCACACCAGAGAGAAAACAGAAACCATGCAGTATGAAGATGAAATGCAAATGATGAAAGATGTAGACACATGCTCAAGATGAAGAGGATATGAAGATATGCAAGCTGCGGGAGATGATTGAAATAAGGATGATAGAGATTTTTATCTTTTTGGTTGCCAAGCAATTGGACTTTAAAGGTGAATTACCAGACGAGAACCGGTTTATTGAAGGTAGGCCAACAGACGAGAACTGATGGGCAAAGAATAAATTTCCAGACGAGAACTGACTCATTATGTTCATTGTAAAACGAGAATTGACTTTGAAAAAGAATGACTACCAGCCGAGAACTGGAGTCCAAAAGGCTAAATGAAAAAGTGACTAGACGAGAAATGGTTAAAAGATTCGCCTACCATACGAGAATTGGTATTTGAAGTTGGTTTTCCAGACGAGAACTGGACTTTGGGTTGGTTTGCCAAACGAGAACTGGACTTTGAAGTGGTTTTCCAGACGATAACTGGACTTTGAAAAGTTTTCCAGATGAGAACTGGACTTTGAAAGGTTTGCCAGACGAGAACTGGACTTTGGATTGTCAAGAAGTCGGGTTATGGGGCCCTTTGGCGTGAGAATTATGATTGTGGGGGTATGCCCAATGCATTTATGATGCGTATACTCTAGCGAAGCGACATGAATAATGTATGCAAATGATTTATGCAATGATCATGAAAGACTAGAAAAGCTCCTGAGGTGGGCAAGAAGGTCTCAGAGGAAAGTCTTCTTGCTAAGAAGGGTGACGAAGGCGAGGGTGGGTAGCATAATTTCCCGACACTCATCTTGAACTCGACGATCACCAAAATAAATTGCTCTGTGTAGCTGAAGTTTCCCCAGTCTGACGAGTCTCTGAACATACCATCACTGAATATCCAATTCCTGGCATGGCGGACTTGGATGTTCTCTTGAGGAAAGTTTCACTTGGTGAGCTCTGGAAGTGTTCTGCCCCAGTATGAGCATGGAAGCGACTTGACTCATTCTGAATGAGCATTGGAAGAATTCATCCTTGGTCAACAGAAAATCCGGGTGTCCTGTCCCTGTTTGGTAGATTCAGCTCTGATCAACTGACTTGAATGAATGATGTCCCTAAGTCAACTAATGCTTGGGAACTTGATTTACCCTAACAAATTCCTTGGTCTACAAAACCACTAGATAACATGCCCCTGATTCATAGGCCTACAAGATGCTCTTGACTTTGGCCATCATTGTCGAATGATCAAGTCCTCTCGTGATTGCTCTTTGTAAGAACTTCCCTGATGTCACAGACTGACTTGCAATTAAAATTGTTCATTTACAAATGGTAATTTTAATGCAGTGCACATGCAAGTTTTGAAAATTTATTTATTTGAATGTTGTGATAGTGTGTGACAAATGGACGATTAGTCCAAATGTAGTACTAAGTTAGCAAATCTTTAGGAGTCAGTTTACGTAACCTTGTCGTAATATAGTTTCAGAATTGACCCTATTTCAATTAGGACTTTCAAGGGTCATGACGTGTCCTGGTTCACGGTTTTAAAAAGAAAGATATAGGCTCAAATTTTTTCTGCACCCACCCATTCTCCTTGATATTGTCCAGTCCTACGTTCAGCTAATTTGGCATAAGCACCCACCTATCGAAAGGGTTTTGTGATAGTTGAGGAACCAATGATGTTGATGGTTTAAGCACCAATGAGGTTTTTTGAGTAACAGTCACCCCTTTGTCTTTGTGTCCATGGTCACACGACTTTGTTCTTATGGGAGTTTTTTTACTTTTTATTTTTTATTTTTTACTCCCTAACTTTTGCCTGGACTGATTCCTCTTTTGAATTTTTTTCGATTTTGAAGTCCAGCGGGATGCCCTAACTTTTGCCTAAGTCGTTTGTTTTTTTCACATTTTTTTTACTTAGCGGGCTTTTTTTTTATTCTTTTTTTTTGTTGAACAAATCGTGTGACACTGGTTTGTCTGACTTGTTTGACAGGGTAGTGACTGCCTCATTCCTTTGTTGTTGAGGGGTAACCATTGTGGTTTTACGTCCCTTGACCTCATGAGGTGTAATTAATAAAAGGTAATGGATCCTCAGATGCACACTCCTTTGGAAATTTGAACGCTCGGTCAAATTAACTGATGACTACCCTTCCTCGGGTTGAATGTGAGGGTTTTTTTTCGCTCAGAAAAGAAACTCCTACTTCAGGGCTCAAAGGGGTTGACGAGGGTCTATCTCCCTTATATCTCTGGTGTTTGGGAATTGAAGCAACGTCAATGCCTGTACATCGTTGTCGCTCCCGGGATTTTCATCCTAGTACAAACGCGAAAGTGGCGCGGAAAAGTTAGAGTCGCCAGCCAGACATTTTTATCCCAAAGGAATGGGAAAGGTAATGTTGCACAAACCTAAGGAAGAAGGAAAAGGACGAGGCCTTGCGAACCAAAGATCTGGATACGGGAGTTGGTTACGAATTGAGAAGGTATTATCACCCCAATCCGTCCGCCGTACCCGACGGGATCCACGCTTAAAAGTCTGTTTTCAAAGGGTGAGAAATAATATGCCGCTTGAATAAAGGAATGACTATCTGGAATGGAATGGAATTGAGAAAAGAAATGGAATTGACAAATGGGAATAAAGGGGGAAAATGTAGGGAAAATAAAGATTGTGCTCGAATGGGCCCTACCCCACTGCCTATGTACCTCATCGGGATAAATGAGGATCAGAGACGCCGTAGTTCGTCTAACTAAGGCTTACACTTGTTTGTGATTTTTAGGATGATGTTGCCATAGCTCTAGCTCAGGTGTTACCGGCTCTGACTCGAGGGTGTTTACGTATCGCTGTTTGAACTGTCGAGACAAGTCATGTTCGTCCGCAAAGTGTATGAGATGAGATGAGAAGACGTGACTTCTTGGTTTGTTGTCTTTTATAAGAAATGTTTTGAATTTGTGTTTATTGAATGTACAACACTAAAGACTATGACACAGGAGCGAATACTTTCCAAGATCTCCCCCAATGGAACGTTTGTAAAGCATCCTAGAAGAGTGAAGGAGACCTCCACTAGTCATTTCCTGTATAGCTTAAGGCTCGTGGCGCATTGTACACCTTTCCTTTATTAAGGGTTTTTTATTTTCTTTTAAGATGAGAAGTGAGACTCAAGTTATAAAAGGAAAAATTCTAAGGGAAACTAGACTTACCCTAAGTTAGTTGAATTCATGGAGGACCTATGGTTAATGGGGTTTGAAATTAAATCTACCTAAGAGATATTAAACTACAAATGAGAATACAAGTGTTAATAGTGAACAATATGGTCCTCCTAAGTCATGGTGGGTAAACACGGTATGGAATGTAAATGAGATGAAACAAAGGATCGGGTGGGTCGGTTGCGTGGTGCTAAGACGCACGACTTATGGTGTGAAACATACAAGGCTTGCTTTTGGTTGAATGGAGTGGAACGATGGTAATCGAGGAACCCTAAAGCCACATGCAACTTTATTTATTTATTTGAAAATTTACTCGACGTTGGACCGAGCCTTTTATTTATTTCATTTTGAGATTTTGGTTTTCTATCGATTCATTTTATCTTTTCTAACCTAGTTATAAAAACTATACAAGCATACAAGTTCTAAGCTATTACATCACAAAGCACAAATCACAAGAGTATAATCGAGGCATAAAATAATATCCAAGTCCATAAGCCAAACCTTGAAAAATACCTTGCACACAAAAAACAAATAGTTAGTGAATGATATGAACCATGAATATGCAAAATATGATGGAAATGAATTAAAATGCCAAAAATATTAAAAGTCATGGAAAAAATGTGAAATTAAATTCCCTAGGTCTCTAACCTGATCATAACACTATCTTAAAAAATTTCTTAAAAATTCTAATCTTAACTTATGGTAAATGGTCCTCTAAATCTAACTAAGGTCTAACCACAATTTTGTACGAATCGCACTACCATAATAGTAGAAAAATACCTTAAAAAATACACAAAAAAAATATTCTAGGTACTTCTATTTGTCCTTTAATCATGACAAAAAGAATGGGCTCAAAATGTTACAGGAAGTGGCATAAATAAATTGTACAAATTTATGTGTCCAAGTGGAAATTCAATGTAAGCCAATTAAATTAAAAAATCGAAATTAAATCGAAAAATGGTTAAAATCAGAAAGTAAAAATTGAGAATGCTTCTAAATTGCCTTATTATTCTAATATAATTTTTGGAGAATTTTATTTTATATTTTAATATTTTTTTATGGGATTAATTTAAAGAGGCAAAGAAATAGAAAATAAAAGAATAGAAAGAGAGAGAGGGGGTGGAAATAGAATTATTTTTAAAGTTAAAATGAAGCTGGGCTTAGCATGGGGGGTCCTAGTAGCGTTTTTGCTAGGCCCAGTTCGCACAAAGCCAGAAGGAGCATGGAAATTGCTGTAGGGTGGTATGCGTGGAATAAAAACGGAGTGGTCCAACCGGACGGTGACAAGTGTCACCGCCAGATTGGACCGAAGGGGAAGAATCTTATCCTCTTCCAAACTCTGAAAAACAAAAATCTAAATGGTGGACTTAATACGTTTTAATGGTGCATTAACCCTTTTAATTCCTCTTAACTACTCATCAATCCCTTTAATTTTCATTAAATCCATAATAAAATTATAACTTAGAATCATAAGACCCTAAGAACATCAACATAACACAAAACGTCCTCCCACCACAGCATTTCGTCCTCTTTCCCCTTCCAAACCCTAGCGCCGCCAGCGAAGGGTCTTCTCTGCCCTATCATTTCATATCGAAAACAAAAACAAACTAAACTTCAACATTTCTCTCTTCTCCGAACTCGGATTGCCCTAAATACATCCCTAAATCTCAAATCGAAACCACCGATTTTACTATCAAACAATCATATGCAAGATTCGGTTCAAATTCATGTACCTGCACGCAAAGATGAGCAGAGGTTATGAAGGTGCGGCGCGGCTCACGAAGACGACGGTGCCGAGTGCTTCAGATGCAACCTTCTCCTTCGTTCGGTGTTGATTCTTGATTCATTACGACGTCGTCGTTGTGATTAACACTTCTATCTTTTTGCAGGTTGTAAACTCCCGTTGAAACGTTCTTGAAGATGATTGAAAACAATGGAGGGACGTCGAAGTTGGTGACGGATGATGACGAAGAGGTCAAGAAACATGCGGAGGGAGGCTTCGGTGGTGATTGCCGAATATGGAGGATTTTCAGTGATGAATGATGTTGAATGATGAAGTTTGGCTACGGCGAATTGAAATTTATCGTCGATGGCGCAATGAATTTCTCAGGTGATCTTTAATTTGATCCCCTTTCTTCTAAAATTTCTCTTTTGTCTCTCGGTTTCCTTCTGTTTTCTTTTTCTTCTATAAACTCGAGTTTTGCTGGATATACTATAGGTTGGTTGTTTGCTTAGAGCAATGATTGATAGTGTCAATCGAATTTTGCAGATCGTATGAAGGTTATGTGAATTGGCGAGGAATATGAAAACTGATGGATGAGGAAGAGGAAATGCAAGATAAGAAGAAGGAGAGAAATGATAAATCTGATGGGGAGAAAAATCGAAAAAATCCCCTCAATATGTAGCCAGCTTCTGTTTTTTTATAGAAGACAGGTAGTGATTTATCAGGTAAAAAAACGGTTAGCTTTCTATTTACAGTTTGTTAGATCTTTAACCGAATTCGGTTATGGTTTGTAACTGCTTCTAGTTTGCGGAAGCTTCTGAATTTTTGCTTTAGATTGTGTGACTGGCTTTTTTGGTTTTGATTATCTCCTCCTCCCTAATCCTTCTGCTTCGGTTTTTTTTCTTTTTGTATGCACTGATTTCAGATTCGAGGAGAAATGGTGGAGATTGGAAGTGGGCATATCGGTTAAGACAAAAACAGGGGTAACTAGTGGTCATATGAAAAGGTTACCTTCAATCTAACAGTTGCACCAATATGTTAGATATTGAGTTGAAGCTGAAAGTGATATGAACACCTTAGTGATGATATGAAGAGCTAGGACGCTGCAACACTCGTATATTTCTCCTTTCCTTTCTAAGTTTTTTTTTCTTTAGATTTTGTATGCGAATTTCTGAAGTTGTTCTGAGACATTTGAGTATGATGCCTTTGAGTATGATGCCTTGGATTTTTACCTTGCTTTGATTTGTTAGTTCAAATGTTGAGCTTAATTTCAACTATTAATTATTTTTACAACCCTCCTTAACACCTTATTCCTTTGGTTTTCATGTGAGGCGAGAAGGACCGCTTGGAGGGATCTCTTGAATGAAGAAAACACTTGAGTATGGAACGGCTTAAGGGCAACTTTGTGAGGTCGGGGTGGTGAACTTGTTAGAACTAGGCTTCATCTTTGAAATTCTTTTGTGAAAGTCCCTTGAACTCCATCTTTTTATATTGAGTGCAATGTGATCATCCTTTTTATTTTGAAATTTTTATGTACTTGCCAATGCTTGAGTCTCCCTTAGGAATTCTTTGGACTCACTTCTAGCCTCCTGACTATAATTTTGAAATCTGAATAAAAAGATTGCCATTTAAATTAGGAAATTTTGCTTGATAAGATTCTTGCCTTGAACCGTGCCTCACAAAAAATATTCAATTTTAAAGTACACTTTGCACTTCCCTCTCCCTTTACTTGTTGAAGAAATGAAATATATTCCCAAAAAATGGTGCGAGAAATGCTACGGAAATTTTCATCTTCAAACAAGCTCAAAGTAAATGGGCTTGTTTTATCAAAGGGACAAAAACTCTATATATTTAATTGGTTTCTTTTTTTAAAAAAAAAGAAAAAGGTAAGACATAATTAAATTGGACTAGAAATCTTATGGGTGAAAATGGTTTAGAATGTGTACAAGAAAAGAGAAATGAAATATGACTTGGAGTACTTTGGGAAAGTGAATAAAATTGGTCTTAAAACAAATAATGAGTATGGACAATGGTAGCAGTCTAGTGAATGAAATTGGAGTACTTTGCTCAATGCCGAAAATATGTAGTAAACCTCTCTGTAAACCAATTTGAGCTACGAGTAACACGTCTTAAAAATATGAGAGAGGTAGGACCGACACTTGACTAATAAGGCATTCATTGTCTGTGATCCCACCATCCTAATCAATGCCTTTCAGAGAAAAGAACCATCCAAAGTATTAAAATCTTAATGAGAATCCATCTTGAATTATAGAGAAACAAACGAGTTTAGAATCAGGTGCCATGATGAAACTGAGTTTAATGAATTATTATAATTCGAACTCACACCCATTAAATTCTTGCACTTGACATTAAGCTCATGCCTGGAATTATGCCTTGAAAATTCAAATTGATGAAGTTTTGAACTTTTCATTGCAAGTTGGAAATGGATATTTGAATATATAAAAAAAAAACCTCAAATTAAGCAATTGTATGGTTCTTCATAAAATCCCCAACTCTTAGCAATAACCAACTTGCATCCTAACCTCGATGCATTATCATAAATAAAAACTAGTTGAAAGAACATTGATGGATGCCGAATGACTTGAGTTGTTGAAGAATTGAATTCTAGTTCATAATCTTCTCAATGGATCAAAATGAGGAAACCTTTCACACTTGACATTTTCGAGAAATCTTGAAGGAGATAAACTTGATAGAGAAAAGCCTTGTATCTGGATAACTACTGTCACACATGCCCATGATGATGAGATTATGACCTTTGTATCGATCTTGGGTGAAATAACTAAATAGGTCACCCCTGAATGAGAAAATTTCGACCACAAGAAAATTGTCTTGTCCCATGTCTCGAGAGTTCCCTACAAATGATGAATGCAAGGTTATGACCTGATGAGAAATGCAGATGAAAGCGAAGCACAAGGCCAGTTAGTGGTGATAAATAATGAGGGCAAATTTTGGGGTGTTACAATCGTCAGCAGGTTCTATTCCAAAATCATACCTTCAACAATTATGGGTATTCAGTTTTCATCACCCTCCCTCAAATATCTGCTAAACAACAGTGAAATAAAATGGGAAGTATGTGGATGCATTTCTTTTTGTTTTTGACGCAAGGAAAGAAAAATGAGCGAATGCGACATAATTGATTCAAAAAGTGCATGATCACTTCATTAACATTACCATTTAAAACAACAATGTTTAAAAGACAAGTAGTTATTAACAGGAAAGTAACTACAATGAAAATGATAGAAAGGATACAATGATCTCCAATTCTGATGACATCTTCTTGTCTAAGCCACTGAAATCACGAGACACTCCTTCGAAGTCCTTGAACTTAAACAGGCGAGAGGTTGACGTGCACAACCAAACTTCCTTCTGGAAAGGATATGTACCCCTTGTCGATCAACTGTTGTACTTTGTCCTGAAAAGCTTTGCAATCTTCAGTTGAATGCCCCATTGATCCACCATGATACCCATACTGCTCATAAGGATTGTACTCTGGAGGATACGGCTCTGGCAACGGCTTGAGAGGCTTAGGAACAACCAAGGAGTTCTGAATTAGATGTGGAAAAAGTTCACTGTATGCCATGGGGACTGGATGAAGAGGAGCATTCCTTCTTTCCAGATTGTTGTGAGGCCTAGGCTGGCTCTAAAGTTGATTCTGAGGTCTTCTACCATGAGCTTGCAGATTTGGATGAGGAGGAGTCCAAGGTTTTTGATATGGTCATCTGGGTATTGCTGATTGTCCATAAGAATAGCCATCCACATGAAAAGATAATCTTTGAGAAGATGATGGTCCAGAATATTTGACATTGGCTATGACTGCACTGACGTCATACTCCTCTTCCCATTGGGAGCTACCAACAAATTCACTTTCACTAGCTGGGATGTTTGAAGAGTCTTGGATCTTTCCACTCTTGAGTAGGCTCTCAATGCGCCCTCCAACTATTATCAAATCAGAGAAGTTTCATGTCCCAATGCTACTCATTCTTTCCAGGTACGGACCTTGCAATGTTCCCACAAACAAGTCAACTAATTCTCTGTCTGAAAGTGGTGGTTGCACTTGGGATGCCAATTCTCTCCACCGCTGTGCATATTCTCTGGAAAATTCACCACTCCTGTGAGATAGGCTTTGCAACTGCGTGCGACTGGGTGCCATGTCCACATTGTATTGGTATTTCTTTAGGAAAGCTCTGGATAAATAATTCCATGACTGGATACAACTAATCTCCAAATCCATATACCAACTTAAGGATGCACCGCTTAAACTGTCCTGAAAACAGTGAATCATCAACTTATCATTACGAGCATAAGAAGTCATTTTTCTGCAGAACATCACCAAATGATGCTTTGGGCAACTAACACCAGTGTACTTCTCGAACTTCGGTGCTTTGAAATATGGAGGTATGACAAGACCAGACACCAAACACAGGTTTAAAGCATCAAAACCAAAAGCATAAGGATCCGCTAAAGCTTAGAGTTGCTCATCCAACACACGAAACCTTTCAGCAGGATCAATAGTTCGTGGATCCTTGGTTTTCACCACAGGGGTTGCCCCTTGGAATTTCGGCATAGGGAAAGAAAAACTATGATAATTTGTAGCATCTGAAGAAGATGAAGGTGCACCTCTGACAACAGATGGTTCAGGTACAGTCTGATTCACGATCGGGCTCTGTGTAGGCTAAGCTCGAGTAAGGTTGTTCACTTGCGAAAGATCATCTTCAGGAGAAAGACCATATAGGGGATTGGTCATCAAAGTGAAACCAGATGGAAGATCAAAATTCTGAAGGTTGTCTCTCGACATAGCTACCAACGACTTCCAATATGACCTTCTTAACTCTTAACACTTCTCAGTCTTGCTTCAAACACCCGTCGTCTTCCAACATTTACCACTTGTTCAAATTGAGTACTGGGAAATCATCTGGTTGGTCATGGACAAAAGAGGAATGATGAGCTCTATGGAAAAAGGAAATGCAATGCTTATGAATTTAAATGCGATATGATGATGCCAAAGATGCAAAGACTTGGGATCAAATTCTGGAAACTGTCTGGAATCTGTCTGAATCTATAAGATCTATGAAGAATAACCTAGATAAGTATCTTAGAACCAAAGATGAAGAACTCCAGAATCATAGTGACCAGATCAAAACATAGAACATACTGATAACCAGGGTATGTTGAGGTCAAGGACTCCTGCAAACCTGTAAACCCCTCCAAATCTCACGGGTGTGCTCCGGGTCAAACATCACGGACTCTCAAAGCCAAATAACAATAATACGTTCACCATTTCCGAGAAATGGCTCATGACCAGATCAGGGAATCAGTTAGGCATTATGTACTACTCAGGGAGGTCTCAACGTGAGTCTGGGAAAAACAAGCATACCTTATAGGTCCCCAGCTTCGAGCGCTTAAATCGAGAAATAATAGTACATTCATCCTGTAGGATACAGTACCATCGTCATACGACCAAATGCTTTGACTGAGTTCTTATAAGAGAACCAGGCCATCCTATACGGGTTCCCTGTGGGCCCTCAGGTGTGAATGGGTTTGCCACAGAATGTGGTATGCCACTGTCACCACTGGAGAGGGATGTTTCCACAAAGGTCCTCAATGAACGGTCCCCAAATGCACATAACTTTCAAGGTCCTGTAATGATCTAGAAAGATTCTGATATCAATCATTTCCAATACGGTCGCAAGTCTGGGCGTGGAACTCGCTAAAACCAACATAGCAAGATGCCATGAAGCCAAAGTGGAACCACTCTAAGTCCTAGGGTGCACTCGAGCCCCGGTTACGAGCTCATCTCACTGTAAAAATCCCCAACCTACCAAAAGAAAACCAGCACAGCCAGACAATCCAATATATACATATGATACATGAATATAAATAGTGAAAGCAGTAAATAAAGCTGTAAATAAAACTGTAAATAAACAACAGTAAAATAAATACACAACAGTAAGATAAACACACAACAGTAAACAAACAAACACCTAAAGAAACAGAAACACGCAAGTGCTAGGAGAGACTCTCAAGGGGAAACCAAAGATTCTGGGTTTGGTCCCCAACAGAGTCGCCAACTGTCGATCTCTGGATTTCCATCCTGGTACAAACGCGAAAGTGGCGCGGAAAAGAGGTAGAGTCGCCGGCCATGCATTTTTATCCCAAAGGAACGGGAATGGTAATGCTGCAAAAACCGAAGAAAGAAAAGAAAGGAAAATGGTCCTGCGACCCAAAGAAACTGGATTTTTGAGTTGGTTACGACTTAGGAAGGTATTAGCACCCCAGATCGTCCGCCGTATCCGACGGGATCCACGCTAGCAAAGAAACTGTTTCAAAGGGTGAAGAAATGAAAGCTGCTGCAAAAGAAAAACTGAAACTAGATAAGAAAAGAAAAGAAATGGGAAAAATGTAGGGAAAATAAAAGAGTGCTCAAATGGGTCCTACCCCGCTGCCTACGTACCTCATCTGGACATGAGGATCAGAGTCTCCGTAGTTCCCCTAACTAGGGGTGGAAAGATTGCTTGTGTTTTGAAGCTTGAACTAATTATGTCAATACTCAGGTGTTGCAGGCTCGTCTGGCACGAGTGCGTTACCGTCTTGCAAAGTGACAAGTAGTAGCAAGTTCGCACGATGAGAGTGAGTGAGATGAGAAAAGAAGTCCCGAAGGAGAGACGTTTATTCTTTGTCCAGTGTTTTTTATGAGTTTTTATTTGTGTGGCACAAGGAAGTGAATTCAAGTCCGTTTCCATGGAATGTGTACTTTCTACTACATTCCAAGATGGAATAATAGAACAAGCACACCAAGTAAGTTGAATTTATCCAAAACTTGTTTCCAAGGGTTAGGGCCTAAGCTCACTAACTTGCTGAAATTATTAAGTATCTTAGTGATTAAAATGAAGAAGTGTTTTTTTTATGATTTTCTTGATGAAGATGGTCTCATGATCAGACTTGTACATCATTCTAGACAAGCCCACACTATTCCAAGATGGAAGGAATATGAGTGCCCCATGGAATAAGGCTATACACAAGAGACCACTTCTTCCTTTATTGTGTTTTTTATGGTTTTGTATGAAGATGAGAAGAGAAGAACCAAAAAGGATCTTAAAGGTAAACAACTAAGGGAATCTAACAATCCTAAAAGTTATCATGCAAAGAGTTGGTCCTAGGCTAGTGAGGCTTCAACTATCCTAAAGAAGAAGGAAATAAGAAAAGAATAAGGAGAAAGAAGAAGTTAGAAAAGAAGAAGCTCTCTAAAAGGGGATGAAATGAAGTTAGACAATGATGGCCTAAGCACATCACAATTACAAGTAGAAAGCATAAAATAAAAGAGGAAGAAGATGGGTATGTGGAAGAAATAAGTGTGCAAGTGAAGAAATAGCAAAATCAAGTGATCAGACAATCGCAAACAGAGCCTACACAAGTAGGACTTCAGATGCAGCAACATGCTCCTAACATGGCATCATGACTAGAATGACGCACGAAAAATAATAGTTTCAGTGGTACCTAATGGAGAAGGTCCGTTGCCTCCACGCAAGAGAAAGATGTAGGCTTCCAGCATCCAGAATTAAAACCAAGAATTAGTCCGTGCAAAACCAAAGTCTAAGTGCAAATTGCATCCAGAGATCCCATTAGTCCGAACAAGATTATGAAAATAATAAATTGCAAGGTTGTCATAAAGAAACATCCACCATCATCGAAGTCGAGCGAATAACCTGAAAAAAAGATTCGAAAGGTGAATGGATTTAATTAGATATATGGGTAAAATCGGTTATAAATGTCACTGATACCCACACCATATTTGAGCTTCTTTCAACAACCTCTGATTAAAACATGAATCTTCATAACCATAAAGTTGTTCGCCACTGAAATACTATCGAAATTAATCAACTTCTGAATTTCTGACCAAATGAATTATGAGTTAATTTGAATTTGTTAGAAATCTTCGGGAAAATAATCCAACGAAAAAGCACACTCTGAACTTTTGAAATCATGACAAATCTGATTTTGAGATTAGACCACACACAAACCACTGTTAGATATCCTGATGAATCCCACCCACATGAAAATTTAACTTTGGCCACACACTGGTCAAGAAATGAACAACCACACCTGAACTGAAACCAGATCTTCTAAGATGTTGAGAAGAGGAGAATAGTCGTGTAACTTGATGAAGAAGAGAATAGCCTGATGACGGGTTAGATGCATAGTGATTAGTTCTTGAAAACGTGAAATCCTTGAAGACCAATAAACCAGGGAAATAAACCCTAATTCAATGACAAAAGCAACAAGAAAATGATAACACTGATGGCTGCATAGCCAAAACCTTGAATTCTTCTGTTAACCAAAAATAGAGCGCGAAACCCTAATTCTGACGATATTGATCCTATGTCTCAGGAGCACGATACAAATGATATGACCTAATGGAAAATGCGTATGTATGCAAAAAGCAGAAAAGACAGAAAACCAGAGGGCAAATTTTGGGGTGTTACACCCTGATGAAAGGTGGAAAGTTGATCAGTTCTTGTTTGGATTAAGGGCCGAAATATCACATAATGTCCCTCAACGGGAGTTCACTACCTATTTTGAGATGTTGAGGCAATGTTATGTCACCGAACATAGTTTGAAGAAGGTGCAAGTAGAAGCTGGTGAGGGAAAGGCTGCTAAAGGTGGCCGAGGAAGACCCAATCAATCTTTTAGGCTGAGGCCTCAACCCTTCAAGGGAAAGTAGGTGTCGAGTCCTAGATCTATTGCTCCTCCTTCTTGTTTCCGATGCCATAGGAATCATTATGGAAGATGCAATCTGGGTGCCGTGGTATGTTTCATTTCTAGAAAGAAGGACATTTCGCTAAAGATTTCCCCCAGAAGAAGGATGGTGGTATGCGTTTGTGCATTGATTACCGCAAGTTGAACAAAGTTACCATCAAGAATAAGTATCCTTTGCCGAGGATAGACGATATCTTAGATCAATTGAAAGGATCTTGTGTGTTCTTGAATATTTATTTGAGATTGGGTTATCACCAAATCTGTGTAAAGAATTCCGATGTGCCAAGGACCGCGTTCCGAACCCGTTACAGTCATTACGAAATTCTAGTGACGCCTTTCGGCGTGACAAAAGCTCCATCTATTTTCATGGACTACATGAACCGGATATTTCAAGCTTACTTAGATCAGTTGTAGTAATCTTTATTGATGATATTCGTATTTATTCTCATACTCCCCAAGAGCACGAAGAACACCTAAGATTTATTCTAACGATACTGCAAGATAAACAACTTTTTGCTAAGTTTAGTAAGTGTGAGTTTTGGATGTCGGAAGTTAAATTTCTTGGACATGTTATATCTCAGGGAGGTGTAGCACTAGATCCATCAAAAATTGAAGCCGTGATTAATTGGGAGAGATCGAAGAATGCTTCAGAAGTGAGAAGTTTCTTAGGTTTGGCAGGTTACTACAGATGGTTCATTAAAGGTTTTTCTCAAATGGCGTTACCATTAAATAAGCTTACAAGAAAGGACTTCGCTTACGAATGGGATTCTAGTTGTGAGCAAAGTTTTGTATGGTTGAAAGAGAAATTGACAACTGCTCTAGTTTTGATCATTCCCGATCCTAACAAATCTTATGAAGTGTTTTGCGATGCTTCCAAGATGGGATTAGGACGTATTCTTATGCAAGAAGGCCAGGTTGTAGCCTTTGCTTCTAGACAATTGAGAGTTCATGAGAAGAATTATCCGACTCACGATTTGGAGCTAGCGGTCGTGGTTTTTACTCTAAAAGTGTGGAGGCATTACCTGATGGTGTGCATTTTGAAATGTTTAGCGACCAAAAGAGTTTGAAGTATCTCTTTGATCAGAAGGAATTAAAGATGGGACAAAGAAGGTGGATGGAATATTTTAAGTATTATTATTTGGATTTGAAATACCATCCGGGTAAAGCGAACAAAGTGGCAGATGCTCTAAGCCGGAAAGTGATTCATGGTACCGAGTTGATGATGTTGGAATATGCACTGTTGGAGAAGTTTCGAGATCTTAATCTCCAATTTGTATGGACTCCGAATGGTGTGATGATGGGAAATCTAAATATTAATTCTACCTTGAGGAATGAGATTCTACAAGCACAAGTTCTAGATGAGAAGTTGCAAGAGATGTTACTCCAACCGGGTTTTATAAGGGTGTTAGATGGGGTTATCATATTTAACCGAAGGATTTGTATTCCAAGCGATGATGTATTAAAGAGAAAGATTTTGGAGGAAGCTCATAAAGGTCCTTTTACGATACATCTGGGTTCTTCGAAGAGGTATCAAAATTTGAAGAAAGAGTGTTGGTGGTCCAGTATGAAAAAGGATGTCGCGGTGTTCGAGTCCGAATGTACGGTGTGCCAACAAGTAAAGATTGAGCACCAAAAACCAGGTGGTTTGTTACAACCTTTGGATGTCCCAGTTTGGAAGTGGGATATTATCTCCATGGATTTTTGTAGTAGGTTTATCAAGTACTAAAGGTGGTTTTGATTCTTTTTGGGTAATTGTGGATCGACTGACGAAATCTACGCATTTCTTAGCCGTTAAGACTTCGTACAAGGCAAGTCATCTTGCGAGGTTGTTTATTGCTGAGATTGTGAGAATGCATGGTGCCCCGTCTATTATTGTGTAGGATAGAGATCCGAAGTTCACTTCGAGGCTTTGGAAGGTGATCCAATAAGCCATGGGTACGAATTTGCGTTTGAGTACTTCTAATCATCCTCAAACTGATGGTTAGACAGAAAGTACAATTCAAACAATGAAAGATATGTTACAGGCATGCGTTTTGGAAAGTAAAGGAAATTGGAAAGAAATTTTGCCCTTGATAGAATTCTCTTATAATAACAGTTACCATGCGAGCATCGGGATGGCTCCGTATGAGGCTTTGTATGGAAGAAGGTGTAGAACTCCGTTGTGTTGGTCGGAAGTGGGTGAAGACAGGATTTTAGGACCCGAAGTTATTCAAGAAACCATGAAAAAGATTCAGATGATTCGAGAAAAGATTAAGCAAGCCCAAGATCGTCAGAAGAGTTATACTTACAACCGAAGGAGACCTTTGGAATTTGATAAAGGTGGTCATGTGTATTTGAAAGTCACTATGAGATTGAGATTGAAAGGACCATTTAAGTCACGCAAGTTATGTCCGAGATACGTGGGACCGTATTAGATCTTAGAAAGGATTGGTGAAGTTGCTTATAGATTAGCCTTACCACCCCCTCTGTCTGAAATGCATGATGTTTTTCATGTATCTCAACTTCACAGGTTCGTTCCCAATCCTCTTCAGCCTATTCTGCTGGATTCTATCGAAATAGCAACGAATTTAAGTTTTGAACCCCAACCGAGCCGTGTTGTTGGAAGAGAAACGAAGGTGTTAAGAAACAAAGAGATTGCACTTGTTAAGGTACAATAGGATGCGACGCATCCGGGAGATGCTACGTGGGAATTGGAATCGGAGATGCGGGAGTTATATCCTCACCTGTTCAGGTAATCTCTTAAATTCGAGGACGAATTTCTATTTAAGGGGGGGATGTAACACCCCGTAATTTATTTAACTCACCAAATAATATTATTTATTAATTCGAGGATTAAGATACATTCTTGGATACTCTCTATTTTTGGACCCATTGGTAAAATATAAGTTTTTAAAATATTGTTTATATAGAAAGAAAAGAGGAGAAAAAGGAAAAAGAGGAAGTTAGTAAGAAAGAAGAGAAAAAGGAAAAGAAGAGAAAAGAGAAGAAGAAGGAGGGAAACCCTAAAGATTCAAATTCATCTTTCTCCATCATCCTTCTGTTGAATCAACTCATTCTTCCTGTCAAATTTCAACTCTCGAGGTGGGTTCGTAGTTAGATACTTTTGTTTTAGTTTTTAGTTGAGTTTGGAAGTTTAAGAGTTTTTAGGATTTTGGTAGAAATCTTGAAAACAAATGATTTAAACGGTTAGAAACTCGATTAAACCTAACTATATTGGTCACATTATGCCTATGAACATGTTTAGTGTTGTTTTCCTATGTATGTTGATGTTTTGGATGATTTTGGCATGGAATGGTATGTTTCCCGTAAGCCTGATATTTTTTGGAAATCGCAGAGCTCACTCAGCGAGCAGTTAAATTCTGCAGAAGAAATTAGTTGAGTTATACTTGAGGTGGGTATTTCACTGAGTCCCACGTGAAGTGTTTTAGAGCGTTGTATGGATGTTTTCCATTTTTCTTTGACTACTCTTGAGAAGAGGCGTTTGTATTCGTGGAGTAATAGATTTCGAACCCTTAGAGTTGAGAGAACTCTAAGATAGGGAACTCACTGGGATGTTGTTATCTCACCCCATGTTGATGTTGTTATTTTAGGTACTTCAGGTTCCGCAAAGGGTAAAGATAAGGCGATTTGATTATCTTTACTTGTTTGATGGCTTTGTCTTCCGCTGTGGACTTTTGAGATCTTCAGATCTAGTTCTTAGACTTTTATATTTTGAACATCTTGTATAATTTATAGCCTTGTATTAGTACCTTGTGTTGTAGTGGCTATACTTATGCAATGGGTTGCTAGGAACTTGTTATATTTCAATACTAGACTTAATTATTATATATGAAAAAGATGCTTTGAAGTATGTCTTTTATATATGGGTGTTACAGGTGCGGTCATGAAATAGGGATTGTACGTGACCATGAAATAGGGGTTGAGGTTGTGATCATGAAATATGGATCATATTGGACCATGAAAGAGGGGTCGAGAGTTTTGATGGGAACTGGATCTTGAAATAGAGAACGAATTATGGTACCACATGCATAGAGTCAACAGAATGTCATTGCATAAGTTGTTGTTGTGTATGATGTTTATGTGTGTTGGGGTGTGTTTGTTGGTTGTTATTGTGAGAGGTGGTGATCTAATTTTCGATACTTGCTTTATTCTTATTATTATTTTCCTCTTTTGTGATGTAAGTATATCATCCATTCTATTTGAATGTTACCCTTATGTTGGTAATGTGCAGGTGATCAGGATAAGTCGAGTGGTGGTATGTGAAGTCGGTGTACTTCACATTTTAGGAGTCGACTCTGATACATGCTTTGGGTGTCGGGACGATGTTGTTCTTGTTTCTTTATTTTGTTATTTTACTTTTAAGAAAACATTTTCTATTTGAATATTAGTTTGTATTTTCTTTTGAAACTTTTCCGCTGCAAGTTGAATGATTTTGTAAAATGTATCAATTGAGCCGTGTGATTTTAGTAGATTGTGACACTCAAATATTTTGGTGCGCTTTAATAACTCTGATTTTTATTTATAAATCCGTGGGGTATTTTGGGTATTACACAATCAATTGATTGTTCTTCAAAATCTTAAGAAAAAATACGAAAGAAAAATTTGTCGTGATCTACTCCAAGGCAAAAACATCATTGTGTCAAACAAGTAACAAAATCATAAAAAAGGCACGTGGACGATTAGCTTTGAAACAATAGCAAAACACGTGTAAAAAAGTCTCAACATGTAGGCAATGTTTCATCCTTGAATATTTTTAAGTTATCTCCATTCCAAATTACAAGAAATGAACTTGAAAGAGTAAAGTTAGAACTACAAATCATCGACCTTTTACAATTCCACATCCTCAAATAAAATCTAAAAAGGCTCCATTTGAATCCTTAACTAAAATATCATGGAGTCATCATTAGAAGAATTGATAGGTAAAAGTAATTGAATCCACCACCTCTCTCTTTATACTTTATTTTCTGAGTCATTTCCCAATCACTCATAAATCTCCTCAATCCCATGGCTTATTCAGTAACAAAAGGCTCATCAGCTTTTGATTTAAGTTTCACAGAACACTGGCTTTTGAAGATATTCATTACTCTCATTTATGGAATCCTTGGTTACTTAACCTATGATGCAATAATGGCTACTGCATTCATCACCTTAAAACTAAGAAAACATAGCTCCAAAAAACTTAATCATCATTACACATAAGTAACATACTACTGAATTTTGAAACATGATTGTTACTAATTTTGAAAACCCATAACGTGAAACTTAAAAAGAGGAATTTTCACAAACAGATTGAGTTCATAAAGAGAGATGGAAAGAGATGAGTGTAACACCCCAATTTCATAATTTAATTATTTATGAACATATGGTAATTTGTGGTATTTTGTGGAATATTAATAAGAATGAATTATTTTATTAAATAATGATATAAGAATAATTGGATATTATTTAAATATTTTTATTAAAAATAAAATAAAAGAAGTTGGAGGTCTTAGGGGTAGGATGGTCTTTTGAGAAGTTTATGAGAAAAGGGAATACGATCAATTTCTCATAATTCGTGTTTTTGGTGAAGAGTGAAAGTTGCTCTGAAGAACAAGGAGACCAAGGTTGGAGTTGCTCAGGGAGTGATCGAGAAAGCTCAATCGAATAAGGTATGGGGAGTAGTTCTCTTTCAATATATATAATGTATCAATAGTCTTATGAGAAAAAATGATTTTTGAGGGAAACCTTAGGATTAAGGGAATTATTGGTAGATTGTGGATGATTTGATGTTGTTAGATGTTATAATTGATGATTATAGGATGATAATGGGTAGGAAGACTTAATTCTGTTGTTTTCTGTTGATAATTGGTGGTTTTGTTGAGTTTGGGTGCAGGTGGAACATGTAGAAAATCGCAGGGTTTTCTGCTAAAATCTGTCTTCTCGCTTAGCGAGCGAGTGAGACTTTGGAAAGTTCGCAAACAGAGTGTTGCTCGCTTAGCGAGACCTGTAGCTTTTTGAAAATAATTTATTTTCTAGAATGACTCGAAATGACTTATTTTGTTGCCCTGTGTTGCTATGATGTTGTTGTGAATTCTTATCATGCTATAACATGCTATATGTGTGAGAATTACTATGAAAATGATGTTTATATGATTAGGTGGTATTTTGATGATATGTAGCATTGATGACATGAGTAGATAAAGTAGTAGATGTATGAATGTTGAAATATGATGAATGTTGATACAAATGTTGATTTTGATGATTATGTTGATGTTGTTGCATCGTTGCATTCATGGCATACTTATGATGATAGAGGCTTCAATTCCATAATGTGGATTGAGGTGTTGTAGTTTATGTTGTGCTCCCGTGTGGAGGGTTGATGGCCTAGTGTCTATCCATGAATGATTATCCGGTACCACATGCATATTAAGAGGAATGCATTTCATTATTGGTGGCATAGCATGATTGCATTTATTTATGATGATGTGATTGATTTTGTTGTAGATAGTTTAGACTTGATGTAAATGATGTGTTGTGGCATGATTGTCTTATATTTCCATCATTATATTATTTAGATTGAATGTGAATTTAGTCACCCTGCCTGCCTTTCGTGATGGTCTATTACGCCATCCTGCAGATACTCAAGAATAGCTCGGTGTTCAGAAATGGCTCAGAGTGTGTCTTTTGTCGTTTATAGAGTCTATGTGGTGTCATGCTTTGTGTCGTGTAACACTGGGAACGCTTGGATTATTTTTGTTGTTTTTGGTTGTTTTTAACACATGATTAATGATGTTTTGGATTTCAGTTGAATCTTTAAAATATGTTGAATAGAGTTGATAATGATTATCCATTACGTATTTAAATGATGTTTTGTTTTTAATTATGATGCATGATGCAACCCGTGTTACGGGACAAGATACAAAGATGAGTTATTTTGATTGTTTTGTTGAAGTGTGATACCCTTATGTGGATAGCTTTGATATTTTTTTAATAATTTAGAATTATTATGTTATGGGGTAAAAAGGGTGTTATAATGAGTACCTCAAAAGGAGAATTAAGGAAGGAAAGAGAGGAGAGTGAAAAGAAGATGATGGCGCAACAAGTTGGATGGTGGCGGCAGCTCAACAAGTTGCACGGAGGCGGCGCACGACAACACAAATGGTGATTATTTAACGTGAGATAGAAATCAGAAAGTGATAGAAATTGGAAAAAAAATACAGTACAGGTAAAATATTTTTGAATAAAATAAGGCCCTCTTAATAGGGTTAAAAAATAATAGAATAATCAAGGATCCTAAAAAATCATATTAGTAGGGGGCTTAATATATTGGGGCTAAATAATAGGGGCCTTTAAATATTGGGCTTATTTGACCTAAAAAACAAAATAGACAGACCCTCAATTTTCATGAAAACTCAAACTTACTATTTCACCAATTTGAAACAAAGTCTTCAAAATACATAAACATTTTCTTTCAAACAAAACAAAAGAAAAGCATCACCAATTCTTAATGAAGAAAGTAAATGGAAGGAAAAAAAATCAAATACTTGAATGGCAACTTACACATTGGTTCGAAGGAGAGCTTGTAAAGCTGCGACAAAGTGGTTGGAAGTGCCTTTGTTGCGACAGTGTATGTGATACACAGTGGCGGATTTGGAGATGTCAGACAACTTAGAAGTGGATGCTTCTCACGATGATTTTATTGTTGTAAGTAGCATGAATATGAGGTGAATTATGTGGTGTTGTAGAGTGGTGTCTTCATGTTCGAATGACATCGACGACGATAACGGTGGCTAGCCGTGAGGTAAAGGAACACAAAAATGAAGTTGAAGCAAGATTGTTAAGAGATTCACATGGTGGTGAAGGTGATAGTCATGAAGGTTATTTATTGTTAAGGAATGTGTTATTTAGCTTTAGAGGTTCGTTACTATGATGTTCATGTTGGTTTGTGAAGGTGAGTAGTGAAGTGTTTGGTCATGAAAGTGAAAACTTATGGTAGTTTTGTAGTAAAAGGAAAAGTATGAGGAAGAATGTGGAAGAATTTTGTGAACAAAAAAATGAGAGAGATAGAGAGAGAGAGATGTGTTCTTGTGAGAGGGAGAGAGTTTTTTAGATTGTGTTGGTGTGATTTGATTGAATAAACTCTATCCTATTTATAGCCTATTGAGAATCGGTTACAAATTAATTAGTATTGATTTACATTCAGTTAGTCATAAGTGTAAATTATATTATTACCTATTGTGTATACCTATTTTAAATATGAATATAAAACATGTGTGATCATATTCAACACACACAAATACAATCATAATATGGTATCAAAGCCCGATTTAAGATCTGTTGGGCCACTCCGCTATCAGGCCACCCACTGTTAAGTTCCACACTCCAGATGTTCAATCCAGGTCGTGAGAGGGGGTGTTAAGAGTCCCACATTGGACAATATATGATATGAATATGTGGTTATAATTGGGAGCAATCCTCATCCTACTAACCAATTATGTAGGGTTGAGTTATGACAAACTATAATTCTAACATGGTATCAGAGCTTGATTCCGTCCGGAACCAGATTTTATCAGGATCCAATGTTCCCAACTTTGAAGTAATTAATGAACAACTATTGTGTTTGGCTACACCTCACACATTTGGACTGGTCTTCAATCCATCTCCCACTGAATCATCTTCTTTTGCTTCTATTATCATGGTCATGGTGGACGAACCGGAGGACGGGGTGGACAACGTCATGGTATTCGTTGTACATATTGCAATCGTTACAGTCACATTGAAGTTGATTGTCATACAAAGGAAAGAGAACAACAACAAAAACCACATGTCGTTGTCGCTGCTCATTCGGATAATGTTAAAGACATTATTATTCCTACATCTGACTACAATGATTTTCTCCAATTCAAAGCAGCCCATCAACCATCATCATCTGTCATTGTTGCTCAGTCGGGTAATCATGTAGCCTTTCTATCTAAATCTTCTCTTGGTCCTTGGGTCCTTGACTCTGGTGCCTCTGATCATATGGCTGGTAATAAATCCCTTTTATCTCACTTATCTTATTCTGATTCATTTCCCTCTATCACTGTGGCCGATGGTTCTAAAATCAAAGTTCAAGGTTCAGGTCAGGCACACCCACTTCCAAAACATTCTTTAGAGTTCGTTCTTTACATTCATGGTTATCCTTTTATCTGATATATGTTCACAAGCTTACTCGTACTCTTGATTGTTCAGTCATTTTTAATGATAATTCTTTTTATGTCCAGGATCGACGTATAGGTCAGACGATTAGAGTAAGGATTGAATTTTGAGGATTATATCATCTATCTCCACCAGTGGCCCGTGGTTCGATTGCTTCTCAAGACTTGACACATCAATATTTGGGTCATCCTAGTCTTAATAAAATGCGTCTTTTAGTCCCTGGTTTTTCTAAGCTTTCATCTTATGAGTGTCAGTCTTGTCAATTAGGCAAACATACTCATAGTACTTACTCTCAACGAGTAAATAAAAGTGTTGAATCACCTTTAGATTTAGTTCTTTATGATATTTGGGGTCCTAGTCATGTGAAGTCTACCTTAGGATGTTACTATTTTATAACTTTCATCGATGATTTCTCACGATGTACTTGGTTATTTCTAATGAAAAATCGTTCAGATGTTTTCCTTATATTCCAAGAGTTTTATGCTGAAATTAAAAATCAGTTTAACACTTCCATTAAAATTTTATGCACTGATAATGCTCGTGACAATATGTCATCCCAGTTTCAATCTTTTTTTTACCATCATAGGGAATTATTCATCAATCATCATATGCTCGTACACCACAATAGAACAATGTTTTTGAACGGAAGAATCGTCATTTAGTTGAAACCACACTGACTCTTTTACTTCACTACAATGTACCTTCTCGTTTTTGGAGTGATTCTCTCCTCCCAGCCTGTCACCTTATCCACCAAATTCCTTCATCGCTCCTTCACGATCAGATTCCATACTCTATCTTGAATCCACAACATGACCTCTACCTTGTTCCGCTTCGCGTCTTTGGTTGCATATGCTTTGTTCATGATCTTAGTCCCGGTAAAGAAAAACTCTTTGCCAAATCCCTAAAATGTATTTTTCTAGGCTACTCCCATATATAAAAAGGATATCATTGTTTTTGTACTCAACTTCAACGGTACATTATTTCCTCTAATGTTACACTCTTTGAAGGTTCCCCGTTTTTCTCTGCCTCTATGTCACTCGATGAGACTTGTAACTTAGATGCTCAAGATGTTCCTTTTGTAATCCTCATGCCTATAAATCTCCATTGCAGGTCTACCAGCAACGGACACCCCGTCCATCAGAAGTTAGAGATGATATTAATCCCCCAACACCACCTCCTGCTCCAAATGTTCCTCTAGCTATGTCATTGAGCTTGACCTCCCATAAGCATTACGAAAATTTATTTGATATCATACTCTAAATCCTAAATATGCGTGTTTTAAATTATGACCATATTTCTACTTCCTATGCGTCTTTTGTGTCTACTTTGGATTATGTGTTTATTCCTAATTCTATAGGTGAAGCTATGACTGATCCCAATTAGCGTCAGGCGATGGTGGAAGAAATGGCTGCATTGCATTTAAATAACACTTGGAATATTGTTACTCTACCTTCCGACAAAACTACAGTAAGATGTCGATGGGTTTATATTGTGAAGGTTGGACCAGATGGTTAGATTGATCATTTCAAAGCTCGTTTGGTAGCCAAAGGATACATAAATATTTGGCCTTGATTATGGTGACACTTTTTCTCCAATGGCCAAAATTAGTTCAATTTGTCTCTTCCTTGCAATGGCTGCTATTAATCATTGGTCTCTTTACAGGCTGAAATAATCTCCACGTGCTTGGTTTTGTCGCTTCAGCTCTTCCTTGATACAATTTAGGGTGAATAGATGTGAATCAAATCACTCATTTTTCTTCCTTCATTCCTCCACCGGTCATCACATCTTTCTCGTGGTCTATGTTGATGACATTGTTATCATCGGAGATGATACATAGGGTATCCAAAGACTCAAAACTCATCTTTTTAACAACTTTCAGACAAAAGAATTGGGTCCACTAAGATAATTCTTGGGTATTGAAGTTGCTTAGTCCTCATCTGGCATTGAAATTAACCAACGTAAGTATGTATTAGATATCCTCAATGAAACTGGTATGCTTGATTGTCGTCCAATTGATACTCCTATGGATCCCAACATCAAGCTTCTTCTGGGTCAGGGGGGAGCAGTTGAAAGACCTGGGAAGATATCAACGTCTAGAGGGTAGACTCAATTATCTTACTGTCACCAAACTAGATATTACTTTTGCAGTGAGAATTGTGAGTCAATTTCTGAATGCTCCTTGTGATACTTATTGGAATGTAGTTATTCAGATTCTCAAATATATAAATAATGCACCAGGAAGAGGCTTACTATATGAAGATAATGGTGATGCTAAAATCACGTGTTATTCAGATGCAGATTGGGCAGGATCACCGTCGGACAAAAGATCCACTTACGAATATTGTGTTCTTATTGGAGGAAATATGATCTCATGGAGAAGCAAGAAACAAAACACTATTGCATTATCTAGTGCTGAAGTTGAATATCATGTTATGGAAGCAGCATCAAAGGAACTTGCGTGGCTTAAAAATTTACTCTCAGAACTTAGGTTGGGAGACCTACAGGACACAATATTCATATATGACAATCAAGCGACACTTTAAATTGCATCTAATTTGATATTCCAAGAACAAACCAAGCACATAGAAATAGATTGTCACTATGTAAGAGAAAAAGTATTGTCAAGAGAAATAACCACAAAGTTCGTCAAATTTGAAGATCAATTGGCCGATATGTTTACCAAATCTCTTAAGGGTTCTCGAGTGAATTATATCTGTAACAAGCTCGAATCATATAATATATACAACCCGACTTGAGGGGGAGTGTTGAGAATTGGTTACAAATCATTTATTATTGATTTATATTCAATTAGTCATAAGTGTAAATTATATTATTACCTATTGTGTGTACCTATTTTACATATAAATATACAACATGTGTGATCATATTAGACACATAGAAATAAAATCGCAACATAGCCAAACAAGTGAAGAAAAAATGCAAACATGACATATGGTAGTGCCAATTCAAAGCTTTGAAAATGAGAATTTTTTGCAAGCATCTTTGAATCATGAAAAATTAAGATAAAAATGATATAATAAATGTTTAGTCATGAAGTCCTATTTTGTAAGATAAAAAGATAATAATAAAAATTAAAAATTAAAAATTGATTAATAATTATTAAAAAATGAAAATGAAATCGATTAAAAGCGATAAAATCGTCCAGAATCGAGGTGTCCAAAAAAATGAACATACTAAAATGATCAGTGCAAAATAAACAATTCAGAAAAATACATCATTTGGTCAAATTTTGAAATAAATTTTATCTGTTTAAAAGGTTCAGACGGGTCAAAAATGCGACCGAAAGATAGTTGAAAAATTAAAACGAGCACACAAGCTTAAACTACATGAAATGAAGATTAACAGAACTGATGTCTTCTAGCTTGATTTTAAAATCGTCTGTACACCAATTTTGCACACAGTTGACCCTTAAATTGACCAAAACGACTGAATATTCAACAAGTTTATTCCGACTGATAATTCAAGTATTATGCATGGTAAAATATATGATATGATATGCAGATGATACAAAGTGAAAATACAGTCAGATGAACAAAAATAATAAAAATGTCTAGTCAAAATTTAGGGTATGACACACATGATCTAAATTTCCCAAGAACTTTGATCCTTTGATGATTGCAAATTTTAATTCACTTGATACAAAGTCAACTGGTGCGCACAAAGTCAAAATTTGACTTTTGGTCAACTTTGAGCTTCACAAGTCATTATTCAAGAAAATATGATGGATAATTGCATTTGATCAAGTTATAATCAAGAAATCATTCAAAAATGCAAAATTTTCTGAATTGAAGAAATCATTCAAGTGACTTACTTTCCAAGGTTATAACTTTTGATCCAAACATCCATTGAAAATGCTTGAGAGCTACTTTTAAAGAGGGCATTTTATACTTCAATCTAGTGAAATTTGCAAGCCAAATGAATTCTTGGAGTGAAAGTTATTGATGTGCAAAGTTGCTATGTCACAATGTTACAATTGTAAACAAAAACACTTAGAAATTTTCTAAGTATCAAACAGTTGAAAGTTCCAATTTTTGTTGGTCAATTTCCTCCATGATGTAAGATGAATTTTTCCAAGTGATTAACATCAAAGTTGTTGTATTTCATCTCTTCTTTCCAATGATACCAAGAGCATGAATTTCTTTTGCTTGAGCATGAAGTTATAATTTTTGCAAGAAGCCACGTTGAAGCAAATTTTCAAGGCACATTTTCATTAAGTTGCAAGTGCACGAATTCAATGACACTTTTGGCCATTTTATGATCATTTTCAAGGATCCTCATCAATTAGAAATTTGTTCCATGTCATAAGATCTTCATAATGATCCAAATCTTGCATCATTTGATCTCCATTCACCATGTAAAACCTTGATCCAACATGTTATCCAAGACTTTTTTATGCATTGCAAGAAAAGTAAATTATGATCACCAAAACTTTTTCCATGATTCAAAGACACAAACTAAACATCAGAATAAGTTTGATTTGCTAAGGAAAAATCGGTTGAGCATAGCACTTTAGAAGTTACTAAAGCATACCAACTTTTGTACTTTTAACCATTTTCATGGTGTTCCTCCAAAGTTCCTCAAATAAATTTTTTTTCCATTGCATTCCTCTCCAACCATTTCACTATAAATAAGATACCTCAATGCCTCAGAAAACAAACACAAATACATTGCATAAACTCCTCAAACCAAAATCACACATTATTGCATTTTTCAAAACACCATTGAAGTGAAAATTCGAATTTCACAAACCAATCACTTTCCACTCCATTTATCCATCAAAACACCTTTAATAAACATCATACAACTTGTTCAAAGTCTAAGAACAGACATTTAAAACCTCTAACCCCTCCATCACAACCTCATTTTCACCATCTCAACTTGATTTGGTCAAGATAATTAAGAGCTTCTCAGAGCAAACCAAGCATTGCAGCATGTTCCCGGGACATCATAGAAGTTGTAGGAATCATCAAACTACTTTGGAAGTGCTCCAAGTGCAAGAACGATTTTCACTTTTGAGGTAAATTTCCACTTCTCAAACTCATAGTTTGAAGCATCATTTTTTTTCATTCAAGTTACCAAAATACTTGTTGTCGCTCCCTCCTGATGACACATGGTCAAGAGGGGTACAGACGCGAACGGTCGGCGAGAGGGAGAACATGAAGATGAACTGAAAAGAGTCGCCAGCTAGGCATTTTTATCCCGAAGGAAAGGTAATGCTGCATAAACCTAGAAAGATATGGATAAGACGGTCGCAAACCAGAGAAACTGAGAAAGGGGGTTGGTTACAACCTGGGAAGGTATTAGCACCCAGATTGTCCGTCGTACTCGACGGGATCCACGCTTAAAAGATTTGTGTTTTAAAGGGGTAGTGTCAGTGCTATTTTGTACAAAAAGCTGGAAAAGGATGTACAGGTGTCAGTGCAAAGAAGTGTGAAGTGAAGAAGAGGAGTGTCAGTGTAAGGAAAGAATGCAATGCTCAAGACAATGAGGCTTAAAAGAATAATGCTGGAAGAGGGGGAATATACAGAGACTTTTGTTCGATAACTGTTAAGTTATGCCTACGTATCCTCTCGTGCAATGAGGAAGTCAGAACACCGTAGTTCGACTCAAAGAGACTGGAAGATAAATTGACTGATGAATTGCTTACTTGTCTATGCTCAAGTGTATGACCTGTCTGGATCAGGTGCAAACTGTCTTGCATTAGACGGAAAAAGCAAGTTCTCGATTATGAGTGAATGAGATGAGAAAAGAATCCCAAAGGAGACGATTATTGTTTGTTTTGGGTTTTCAATATTTTATTGCTTTTTGGAGTTTGTCATAAGAAAATGAGCTTAAGCCTAGACCAAGGGTTAGTAAACTCATCACATCCTCCCTCTGATTAGGGGTAATGAGAATACCTTAAGTATGAAGTAAGCACCTCACACTTAATCACCATGGTGTAGGATTAAGATCATTAACCTACTTGCATTTATTTAGATGTCTTTGGAGTTTTTTTTTAGTGTTAAGTAATGAGTTTAAGCCATAATCAAGGATTTAATGGACCCATTACACCATCCTAATAGAAGGATAATAGATGAGAACATTTAAGCTGAGGAAGGCTCCTCAACTTAATCCATGATTAGGGATTAACCTCATGACAAAACAAAGCCTTTATTAAAGTGGATTTTAGTTAATGATAAGATTAAGAAATGGATTTTATGGTTTGTAAGACAACTTGAGGGGTACTTGTCCATTAACACTAGGGTTAGTCCTTCTTAACCAATTAAGGAAGAATTAGAACCCTAATGCAAGGCCCAAGTTACAAGATTGATGTCTTAGTGATTATTAGGTGGATTGATTAAAGGATTTAAACACATTAAGGGTTTAACACTAAGGATTAAATTTATACACTCCATCCTAAGAGAAGGATGCAGGCATAACCTTAATCACAAAGCCTTAAAACCTTAAGGGTTTAATCCCTGATTATAAGATGAGAAGAGAAGACACAAAAGATGACACAAAGGTAAAACTAATGAGGGGGCTAATCAAACCCTAATTGTTATCATGCTTGGATGTTCCTAGGGTTTATGAGGCTTGCAAGAGATCTTCAAGAAAAACCACCAAGGAAGAAGCAGATGAAAGGAGGAGAAGCAAAAGAAGCAAGTCAACTTACTTCACTTAAGAAGATAAGTTGCTTGAAGAAAGAAAGTGAAGAAGGGACATGAATGAGCAAGCTCACTCTAAAGAAAAATAAAATGCAGCGATGATGCATAAGATAGATGAGAAGAGAAATGAGAAGTGAAGGCAAATTCACTTCTCAAAGGACTTACCACCTGAAATGGTTAGCATAAAGAAAGGAATGAAATGAAAATGAGATGTATGCAAGGATGAAAACCAAAACCAGAAGCATAAACATGATGTTAATGATGCTAATAGATGATGCAAAGGCATGTCAAGTGCAATGGATGTTCATACAAGAGATGAGAATGCAAATGAAGCATGTAGGAAGCATGAAAGCACATGAATGTTCATGGAGTGAAATGAATGCATAACATGGAAAATGGATGATTCAATGATCAAACATGATTCTAATATGTCCTATGATGTCTTATATGTCATCTGAATGCATAAAATGTCATGGCAAGTTCATGAATGCAAGCATATGCAAGATGTATGCAAGTGAAGATGCAAAATTAGGGTTTTATGAGAGGATGAGATGCAAAACTCAAAAACAGAAACAAATGACAAGATAAAAAATTGAAAATGGCCTTAAAGGAACCCTAACCCCATATGAAAATACACCCCAAAGGAGAAGACTTAACTCTAAACCTAATGAAAGGTATGATTTTTCTAAGTTATCTAGGGTTTTAAGGTACCTAAAGGGAAAAAATGCCAATCAATTCAAAAGGGCAGAAGAAATTCATGAAAAAATTAAGTTAGAAACTACATTTCAAATGAAGATCAATGCAAAAAGAACCATGGTCATACCATTCTTGGTTAGGCAGAAAATAATTCTTGCAGTTAGGATTCAAAAATGGGATTTTATGAACCCTAAATTCAAAGAAAAAATGTCAAAATGATTCAAAACCAAAAAGAAATTTGTGTGGATGGTATGACAATGTCTCTAAATGTTTAAAGATGCAATATGAGTTTTTTGGGATTTTTTAGAAACCTAAATGATATTTTAATTAATTAATTTTCATTAATTAATTAAAATAAACAATTAAATGTCTAAAAAATAATTTTTTAATGCAAAAAATAAAAATAAAAATATTTTGGGTTGATAAAATTATTTGGAATTAAAATGCTGAAAGAAAATATTTTTTTGGATTTTCTATGTATTTTAAATAATTCGTACAAAATAAATAAGAAAAATGAAATAAAACAAAATAAAATGAGAAGTATGCAGGATGGAGGGACAGGATTGAAACAGGGTTTGGTTTGGGTTGACTGGCGCCACATCCAATGGCCCAGATTCAAATCTCACTAATCTTATTTAATTATTTAATTAAACCTGATTAAATGCTAATGACCTAATTCTAGCCCTTCAATCACGCGCGGGAGAACAGATCAAAGGGTCCACATTCAAAGTTTGCCCTACCCTAATTAGTCACTTAATGACTCTCAGGTGGCCGGAAAAGACCTTTGGTCATCTTCTCCGGCCAACTCCTCCCCTGAAAATTTCCAAATCACTCCCTAGGTCATTTCTGGAGCTCTAAAGCTCCAGATTCATTCCTTTCACTCCCCTAAGATCAAATCCACCCTCAAAAACAATTTCTTTTCACTCAATCTCAAGATTCGAAGCAATGAACAAAAATGGTGAAACTTTCAAAAACTTCATACATGCTTAATATTCAATCATTTTCAAAACCAAAAGGTGCAGTGTGATCAGTGAAGCATGGAGAACAATCTAAGAACTTAAGATTTCATTTTTGGAAAAAAAGTTTGAGGTGGCTACCTGAGGTGAAGCTTTGCTATCTGGAGCTTTCTGGCCACTTCTCTTGTGCAAAACCACTCCCCTTGACCTCCTGATGAAGCTTTGATGCTTGGAAGAAGTTTGTGATGGCTGGTTTGAGAGCTTACAACCTTGCTGCACCAGAATCGTGTTTTTGTTTGAGGTGGTTTCAGGCTATGGTGATGGGTGGGAAATGATCTTGGGATGATGCTGAGTTGTTTTGTGAAAGAAGTTTGAAGTTTTGTTAAGTGTGCTGAGAGTTTCGAAGGAAAATGCAAGAGGGATGATTTTTGGTAACTTGTGGATGCTTAAGTGTTAGGCTGTGTTCTTGTGTGTTATGGTTTGCATAAAGTCCACATATCAAGTTGTGATAGGTCTGTGGAGTTGGTGTGGGCTATGCTGATTGGTATGGGGTGTTTTGCAAAAAGTCAAGATTTCTTGTACTTGAGGTATGGGCTAGTGGCAGGCTTGGTACAATGGGGTGTCTGGTGCAGCAAGGATCAAGGATGGCCATGGAATTCACTTTGATGCAATTCAGCATGTGGGAAATAAGTTATGGGGTGTTTTGCAAATTTGACAAAGTTTGGCCCTTTTGGAATTTCTTCATGGGCAAGGCATGAAATGTTGTGATTCCTTGGGCAATTTTCAGCAAAATGAGTCAAGTGATGTTGTTATGATGTTTAGAAGTCAATTAGAGGTCACTTAGAAGCTTGGTAAGTGAATTTGCAAAAATCCCCCTTTGGCATGAAACTTGAAATTATGTGATTTTTGCCAACTTTGACAAGCCATAACTTGAGTTCCAAAATGAATTAGATCTTGTTCTTGTAATTTTTGAAAAGGGAATGATCCAATCTACAACTTTCATGACCAACAATTTTTCATTTGAAGCATTTTTGGTTGAGAAAGTGGAGGTTGAAAAAACTTTCCCAAAATGGAAAGTTTACATTACAAGTCATTTCCATTTTTGGCAACTTTTGGTTTAACTCACTTTTCTTCAAATTTGTGAACTTCTAAGCACTTCAATGATCAAATAAAGACCATATAACTTCAATTTGATGAAAAATCCACTTTGGTTCCATATTGGGGGGCCTCAGATGCCCTGATTTTGCTCTGACTTGCTCAAGAAGTTACCCAGTGATCAGATGGCTTCCACAATGAATTTCTTCATCAAACTTGGTATGTATGATCCTTATATCATATTGAGACCAATAGAAACAAGAATGACCAAAAAATTTGGAGTTATGGCCTCTGAAACCAAAACCCTAATTTTAGGTCATCTGTGTAGTTAAACCCTGGCTCTGCTTCCATGCTTTGCAAGTTCTTGTGATTCTTTGACTTCCTTGATCTTTGGAGGATATAATATGATGATTTAACATACATGGACCCTCTTGAGATGATTGAATACCTTTGGGGTGGCTCAGAAGGATCTTGGATGGCTCAAATCACAAACCCTAGATGCAGATGAACTTGAACTAATGCAGTGAAGTAACAATGCAACATGAAATTGTATGATTGAATTAATGAAAATATGAAAGATCACAAGCCATGGTGTGAACTTATTGAGGGAAAAATTGGGGTGTTTATAGCTGCCCCTATTCAAACATGACTTAGCTGTGCAGGATGTAAGCGACGGCTTAACAGGCAAACAAGATAACTCGTGGTTGAATACCAAAGACAGTCCAAAATTTGCACTCACTGGGGAGAAGAAGAAAAGGGATATAGATTGTAAAAGGAAGTATAATATGATTATAAAGAGCGGGCGATGGAGGACGATCATCGAGCAGAGGACGACTGTTGGGGATAAAGCGGTGACGGGTACGACCGACATGCTGGGGAAATAAAGGGATCATGATGGGGACGACCATCAAGTAAAGGAAACAAGATTCTATGGGGATAAAAATAAAATCAATGATGGGGACGGCCATCAGGTTTGTAAAGTAAAGTAAACAACGACGGGGATGGCCATCGGTTTAAAGAAATAAATGATGAGGGACGGTCATCAGAGGTGAATGGCGATCACCTAGCCGGGGACGACTGCTCTGTCGGGGATAAGGATGAGGGATGGTCATCCAAGGTGAAGGATGATCACCTGGCAGGGTACAGCTGCCGAAAATATCACGACATAGGACGAATGCCGGATAGAAAAAGGTCGACGATGGGGACGGCCATCGGATAAGCATGATGAAGGACGATCATCAAGAGGTGAAGGATGATCACCTAGCAGGGTACGGATGCTCTCGGGGTTTATCATGACATATGACGAATGTCAGATAACAAGATCAACGATGGGGATGGCCATCGGATAAAAGTGATGAAGGACGATCATCAATAGGTGAAGGACGATCACCTAGCAGGGGACGACTGCTAAAATATCACGACATAGGACGAATGCCGGATAGAAAAGGGTTCCAATAATGGAGACTCCGCTGGGGGGAATGATGAGGGACGATCATCAAAAGGTGAAGGATGATCACCTGGCAGGGTACGGCTGCCGAAAGTATCATGACATAGGATGAATGTCAGATAGAAAAGAAGTTTTATTGGGGACTTTGCTGGGGAATAGTAAACACGGATGAGTGTTTACATCCAAGAAATGAAAGGTACAAGTGTTTGACACTGTGTATAGATTAAAGATACAGACGAGCATACTTAAGATTACGATATGGACGAGTATCGATAGAAACAACGCTGACGCATGTTCAGAGATGATGATACGGACGAGTACCAACTGGTTAACAAAGAACACAGACGAGTTTCGAATTTGAGGGGAAATAAGTGGTGTATACAAGATATGGACGAGTATCTGTATGAGTAAAAATAAACCTGAGTGAGACACAAATGAGTGTTCAACTTGCTGGGGAGAGTGGCACGGATGAGTGTCAGGAGAGAAAATGTATAAATCACGAACTTAAGTGTAAAAGGTAATCTAGTGATCTGTGGGGATAAGATGACACGGACGGGTGTCGACAAGAGTGTAATATGAAGAAGTGTTTGGTTTACAATAAGTGATTTTTGGTAACCATGCTGGGGATTGGTGACATGGACGGGTGTCCAAAGGAGTATGGAAGTTTCTGTATTTAAAAAGTATATTTTGTGGTTTATATCTACAGGGGGATGATATGACACGGACGAGTGTCGAATGAGTATATATAAACATGTATTTGTGGGAAATGCAAAGGGGACGCTTTGGCTTTCTATGGGGAATTTGAGAGGTATTTGTATATTTACTGATGTGGTATTGTTGGTATTTACAGGTGACTGGTTCGAACCTGACTTGTGATCATGCAATATGTTTGATTTTTGCCGTAATGCTCCGTATTAGACGGAATGCTACGCTCTGAGGGGAAATATGATGTAAATGCTATGATTATGCAAAAGATACCGATTTGGGATTCGGATCCCATTGTTGTGAAGATCTCCGATTGATCTTCTTGAAAGAATATCCCAGCTGGGGATGAGATCATTGGTAGATCTTGTAAGATGTGACTCTGCTTGGGGAAATAGGTCACTGATAGACTTATCTTTATAATGAGGAACCCAGCTGGGGATGAGAAAGCTTTCGTCACTTTGTTGTGTGAGAACTTCAGACATTGCTCATCTGGGAGAGGCTGGAGCTCTGTGGGGAGATGGTCCCTGTCTAGTACTCTGTTTTGGGAGGATAGATCACTGAACAATCTTCCTAGAGATTTCTGTGGGGATCCTACTGAGGATGAGGATACTTGATAACTCAGCTGGGGATATGAGCACCTTCTGATGCTGCTCTAAAGAAAATGTGTTGGAGAAATAATGTCTGGCAATTCTGATGGGGAGAAAGCACTTCCGGTGTTGTTTGGAGGATGTGCTGAGGAAATAACGATTTAGCAACTTTGCTGGGGAAAACCTTTCATGCCCCCATGTTGCGTTCTGAATACCTGCAATCCTGTTATGACAAAGAAACGCACAAGTACCCTGAGGCATCCCTTACCGGATTCCGTCATAGGAGTTAGATATTCCTGGCAGTAAATACATTTCCTGCAAGCATTTGATTAGAAAGGCACATCTGTTTTTATGCAAACATTATATCGCAGATATCAGACATTTTTGCAAGTGAAATAAAAATGTACAAGACGAAGTGTGACTGAAAATCTGATTTTATTAATTCGGGTGCCCTGAATTGGCAAATACAGTCAAAGAAACAGATCCCCTAAAATGAGGATATTGTTACAAAATTGAGAAACAAAAAGGTGCTGGAAATGTTGACGACGCTTTAGTGCTTCCCTTTTGCTATGACTCGTATGACCTTGACGTTCTTCTCATCCTGCTTTCTGAAGAAGGATGATTCTGACCGATGCTTTAACCCTTCGAAACTTGCCAAGTCGTAAGTAATACAGACGAATTCAGAATGCATTTGTTCGCTTATTCCCTTATTTTGCGTGGATCTCCCTTTCGGGTTTTCAATCCACCGGGATACCCATTTTTTCCTGGGTTGTCAAATGCGGCTTTTCAACTCAGCGGGTGTACACTTTTTTTTCTTTTTTTCCCCTTATTTTTGCCCGAGTCTTTTATTCTGTTTTTGATTCGCCGGGATGCCCTATTTTTGCCTGGACTTACATTCTGTTTTTATGTCCAGCGGGTCATTTTATGCGAAGTATTTTTTAACTGCATCTGAATTCACAGGGGATAAGAAATCTTCACCATCCATAGTGGTGAGCATCAGTGCCCCACCCGAGAAAACTTTCTTTACTATGAATGGACCATCGTAATTCGGAGTCCACTTGCCCCTGTGGTCTGTATGAGGAGGAAGGAGTCTTTTTAGCACAAGATCTCCTACTTGGTATTCTCAAAGCCTGACTTTCTGATCGAAGGATTTCTTCATTCTTTTCTGGTATAACTGCCCATGACAGATTGCAGCTAATCTCTTTTCTTCGATCAGATTCAGTTGATTGTACCGAGATCGGACCCATTCTGCTTCATTCAACTTGACATCCATCAGTACCCGCAACAAGGGTAATTCAATTTCAATAGGTAGGACTGCCTCCATACCATACACAAGCTGATACGGTGTTGCCCCAGTAGATATTGTGATTGATGTACGGTACCCATGCAAGGCAAATGGTAGCATTTCGTGCCAGTCTTTGTAGGTGACCACCATCTTTTGCACAATCTTCTTAATGTTCTTATTAGCTGCCTCAACAGCGTCATTCATCTTTGGCCTATAAAGAGAAGAGTTGTGATGTTGGATTTTGAAGTCCCGACACAGTTCTGCCATCATTTTGTTGTTCAAATTGGAACCATTATCAGTAATGATTCGCTCGGGCACTCCATACCGACAGATGATGTCTCTCTTCAGGAATCTGGCTACCACCTGCCTGGTGACATTTGCATACGAAGCTGCTTCCACCCACTTGGTAAAATAGTCAATGGCTACCAGGATGAATCTGTGGCCATTTGAAGCAGTCAGCTCAATCTTTCCAATCATGTCAATGCCCCACATGGCAAAGGGCCAAGGTGAAGACATCACGTTCAAAGGATTCTGAGGCACATGCACTTTGTCTGCATAAATCTGGAATTTGTGGCACTTTCTGGCATAAGCACAACAGTCAGCATCCATTGTAATCCAGTAGTAACCTGATCTCAACAATTTCTTAGCCATTGCATGTCCTCCAGCATGGGTACCAAAAGATCCTTCATGCACCTCGTGCATCAACAAGTCTGCCTCTGCCTTATCAACACATCTGAGAAGTACCATGTCAAAGTTTCTCTTGTACAATGAACCATCAGCATTCAGGAAGAAACTACCAGCTAGCCTTCTTAATGTCTTCTTATCATTGGATGATGCCCCAGGTGGGTATGTTTGATCCTCTAAGAAGCATTTGATGTCATAGAACCAAGGCTTATCATCTTTAGCAATGTCCACTGAGAATACGTATGCTGGTCTGTCGAGTCTGGATACTGAAATCCGAGGCACAAAGTTGGCAGCTTGAACTTTGATCATGGACGAAATGGTAGCCAGAGCATCTACAAACTGATTTTCATCTCGAGGGATATACTCAAGTTTGACTATTGTGAAGAAAGTCAGTAATCTCCTCGTATAATCCCGGTATGGAATCAGATGCTCCTGGTGAGTGTACCATTTGCCATTAGTCTGATTGATTACCAGAGCTGAATCTCCGAATACAGTTAAAGTCTTGATCCTGAGGTCAATGGCTTCCTCAAGACCCATGATACAGGCTTCGTATTCAGCTTCATTGTTAGTGCAGTTAAAGGTGAGTTTAGCCGAGAAAGGCATGTGAACTCCTTTAGGTGTAATAAGTACTGCACCAACTCCACGTCTATTCATATTAACAGCCCCATCAAACATCATTGTCCATTCTTCTTCTGGGTCAGGCCCTTCAGTGTGAATAGGCTCTTCATGATCTTTTGCTTTTAGGAACATGATGTCTTCATCAAGGAAGTCAAATCTTATTGGCTGGTAATCATCAATGGGTTGCTCAGCTAGATAGTCAGACAGTACACTTCCCTTGATGGCCTTTTAAGATGTGTACTGAATGTCATATTCCGTGAGAATCATTTGCCATCTTGCAACCCTTCCGGTAAGTGCTGGCTTCTCAAATATGTACTTGACTGGATCCATCTTGGAGATCAACAAAGTAGTGTGGGTCAACATATACTGTCTCAGTCGGCGAGCAGCCCACACTAAAGCACATCAAGTTTTCTCGAGCAATGAATAACGTTGTTCACAGTCGGTAAACTTTTTGTTTAGGTAGTATATTGCATACGCTTTTCGACCAGTCTTGTCATGTTGGCCCAACACACACCCCATTGACTCTTCTAATATTGTTAAGTACATTATCAAAGGTCTTCCTTTAACTGGAGGCATAAGGATTGGAGGCTCTTGTAAGTATTCCTTGATTTTGTCAAAAGCCCTCTGGCAGTCATCATTCCACCTGACCGTTTGCTCTTTTCTTAATAACTTGAACAAGGGTTCACAGGTTGCAGTAAGATGAGATATGAACCTTGAAATGTAGTTAAATCTACCTAAGAACCCCCGAACCTCTTTTTCTGTCTTTGGTGTAGGCATCTCTTGAATAGCTTTGACTTTGTCAGGGTCAACTTCAATTCCCTTTTCACTTACAATAAATCCCAGCAGCTTACCGGACCGCACCCCGAATGTGCATTTGTTGAGGTTTAACTTCAATTGGTACTTCCTCAGATGTTTGAACAGCTTCAACAGATTTACCAGGTGGTCTTCTTCTGTGAGGGACTTGGCAATCATGTCATCCACATAACAATTCAATTTCTTTGTGGATCATGTCGTGGAATAATGTTACCATAGCCCGTTGATAGGTGGCACCAACATTCTTTAGTCCAAATGGCATTACCTTATAAGAGAATGTGCCCCAGGGTGTGATGAAAGTTGTCTTCTCCATGTCTTCAGGTGACATCTTAATCTGATTATATCCTGAAAATCCATCCATGAAGGAGAATACCGAGAACTGAGCCGTGTTGTCGACCAATACATCAATGTGAGGTAATGGGAAGTCATCTTTTGGGCTGGCTCTATTCAGATCCCGGTAATCCACACACATCCGTACTTTTCCATCCTTCTTAGGCACTGGTATAATGTTAGCAACCCACGGCGGGTAACTAGTTACAGCAAGGAAACTGGCGTCCCACTGTTTTTGTACCTCTTCTTTTATCTTCATGGCCATATCCGGACGAGTACGGCGCAGTTTCTGTTTTACTGGAGGACAGTCTTCCTTTAGAGGCAGCTTGTGCATAACAATGTCGGTATCCAGACCTGGAATATCCTGATAAGACCAAGAAAAAACATCCACATACTCCCGAAGCATGTTAATAAGTTGTTCCTTCACTGAATCTTGCAGACGGGCCCCGATTTTCACTTCTTTCAAGTCTTCTTTTGTACCAAGATTAATTGTCTCAACTTCCTCCTGATGAGGAGTGATAACCTTCTCCTCTTGCCTTAACAATCTGGATAGCTCTTCAGGTAGCTCTGTAACACGGTGGGAGAACTGACTTTAGTTAAATGTTGCGGATAGCAAGAGTCGCCACCGACTTTTATTTTATCCAAAAGGAAAGGGCATAAAAGAACAGGAAAGACCTTAAAAAGATTTTGAGTTCGGGGGGTAGGTTATACAAAGGGAAGGTGTTAGCACCCTTTATATCCATGGTTATCCATGGGCTCTTAGTTACTTAGCTCACTTTAAATTGTTTTTGAGAAAAGTGTTGTGTGTGATTAAAAATTTTCTAAGTACTTTATAATGATCCTTGTATGGATGTATATAAAGACTTTGTTTTGAAAATTTGTTTGAAATGTGAAGTGTAATGAAGTATTTTGAAGAAAAGTGAGCAAGTACTTAAGAGGAACCTACCCTATACTAAATCTTTACTTTTCTTATATGTTCTTTCAATGGTAAGACTATCCCTATTATTAAGGAATAGGTAGTCATTACCTTGGATGTAATAAGGGACATGTGAAGGGACATCTGAATTTAGGCAACTGCAAGGTGTCTTTAGCAATTCATAGGGACTTATCATCTTTTATTTGAAGGGACAAGATCATTTACCGTAGGCAACATTGAAGGGACTTGATCTTATAATCTTAAAGGGACTTGATGATATTTTATGAAAAAGGACTTCGCTTTAAGACACCTTACTTGACCTTATAGTTAGGCAACATGAGGGATAACCTTAGAAAGTGTGAGATGACGATCAAAGATCGACTTACGTGTGTGAGTGTTCATATTCATGTATTTATCTTATCAAGCAAGTCATTCTAAATTAATTTTAATTTACAAACATGTTATCACTCCCTATAATTACTAACCATGGCAAGAATATTTATAAACAATAAAACAATAATAAACTACGACTATTACAAGGCTTTCGCAATTACATTATGATATGAATAATTAAATAATAACTATATCATAAATAAATGACAATTAAAAAGGGTTAGCAACAATAATCATCATAAGAAAAAGAGGTTAGAACAAATATAAAGAATATAAGATTTAATAAAATATTTTTTTAAAGTTAAATAAACAATTTTTAAAGAAATTTTTAAAAGAAATAGAATAAGTATAATAATAAACAATATAATAGTTATTTGAACAAATGATTAATTATTAAATTATATATTAGAAAAAATTAAGTTTTAATAGTAAAGTTAAATAAGAATTAGGCTTAGAAATTAGGGTTAGAAATTTTAAAAATGAAATTAGGGTTTACATATTGAATTAAAATATTATTTGGTTTATTTACAAAATAAAATATAGATAATAATATAAACATAAAATAAAAACAAATTATATTTAAAAAAAAAATAAATTATAAATTTTTTTTATATTTTTATATTATATGTGAAATATTATACTATTATTAAAAAAAAGAATTTAATTTATGATATAATATATAATTAAATAAAGAAAAGAGAAGAAAATAAAAAAATTAGGTTAAAAAAATAATGGGGAGGCCTGGATTTGAACCCAGGACCTCCCCTGTACCTACAAAGGGGATTACCACTGGGCTGCGCACGCAGCTGGTGACCTAGAATCATCAAACAAACATTATATGATAAATTAAGTGAAATAGTTGAAAAAAAGATAAAAATTGTTGAGGGCTGGACTCGAACCCACGCCCTGATGTCCATAACCATCAACACCTCACCAACTGAGCCACGCGCATTAGCTGAAATAAAATAAAGACAAATTCTAAAAATATTAAATCTAAAATTCAAATTTCAGATGGCGCCAAGGCTTCATCTTCTTCCTCTGAAATTCGCAGGTTTTCCTGCGAATTCTCTTGCGATTTTTCCTGCGTGTTCAAACCTGTGATTTCTCAAACACCAAGCAAACAGTGAAATTTCTTCAAATTGATTAGTGCAATATGATCCTTGAGGTTCATACAAGCTAACCATGTCCTCTAAACTCATTTATATTTGGTAAATCATAAAACCCTAAATGAGGTCCATAAACCCTAGCTATGGCTGAATTAGTGTTAGGCAGTGAAACTCCAATCCATTGATCCAGATATGATCTAAAGCTTATCACAAACAAGAAAACAACATCAAAAATCATTAACAATGCATGAATAATTGGAATCAAAAATTTGAAAACTCAAGCAAATGTTGATTCGGTTTGTACGATTCATGGTGTTTTGAATGCAAATGATGATCAAGAACGACTCAAGGATGTTCAATAAACATGTTTCCACCTTCAAAACTCTTTGGAATGGCCTCTAGCAAGGAATCCGAATCAAGCTTTTTTGTGTGAATTTTGAAGTTTGCAATGTGTTCTTGAGGCTGCCAATTCGTGTCCTCTTGTGTGCTTTATGTTGTTTTTATATCATGTGATGAAATTAGGTCAAGAAACTAGTCCATCCTTTGGACTTTTTGATCCATAGTGATTGAAAAAGATATGACTCTAAAAACATTGAAAACTTGGATATCTCATTGCTATTTTTGAATGATCTGATTTTGTATGATTTCAATCACCTCTAAATGAACATTAAGACCTTCTAGAACCAAAATCAAATCAAATATCCATCCTTTTATATTTTATTTTAATTTAAAATGATTTTTAATATAAAAAATCATAATAAATAAAATAAAATGAATAAAAATATGAATAAATAAATTTTAATTCGTGCATGATGTCATGGAAGTGTTTGGATCATAAAAAAGCAAGCCCATTTGGTGAATTATGGTTTTAAGACCCCATTTGCTTCATAAACCTCTCAAAAATTTCCCAACTTTGCAAGGGCACAATCATTCAATTTTAATGCTATGAAGGTTTTCTTGGACATTTTAGAAAGCTTAGAGAGTCCTCTAACCAACCTCTTTGGTCTCATGTCCATATCTTTTACCATTCTCACGTTATGCTCTTTGGAAGTTGTTGACTTTTAAAAGGACCTATAATGTCTTAGCTCATACCTTCCAAATGAAGCATTTTTGGGCTTGGCTTGTGAGACAAAAAGTTGTAGAGAATTCAATTTCCTACAAAATGAGCTTTGGATGGGAAATTTTTGATGAAGCATGTGAAAGTTATGGCTGGTCAAAGTTCAGTTGACTTTTCCTGTGAAAACCCTAATTTAGAAACTCCTGATTTTTGATGATCTGAAATCTCCTTGATGAATCATGATCAACCCTTGATCAAATAATGAATTTTACTTCATATACTTAATGTTGGCAAAAAATCATGAAGTTTGACTTTGGTTTGACCACAGTTGACCTCAGTTTGACTTTTTAACTGCCTTACTGATTTTAACCTATCTGATCATCTGACTGAACAAACCTTTTGGGAAAGTCTTGAAACTTGACATGGGGATTCTTGAAAACATATAGGATGCTATGAAGCTCACTTGAAGTCTTGGAAGTCCATTTAGCCTAATGAAAGTCAAAACCCTAGTTTAGGATGCATTGCTTAGGAGGATGCATTGTCTGAGGGAATTGTCAAACTTTCTGACCAATTGTGAACCTTGTGAACCTCATGAGATGTCTTGTGAACTTTGTGAACCTTGTGAACCTCTTAGTACACAATTTCTTGTCTTGGGGAGGGAAAATTTTGGGGTGCAACAGCTGTCCCTGTTCAATTTTCTGAAACCTGAAGGGTTAGATTGGTATATGTGCCAGTCGTGACCTGGAAGGTTGAAGGGGATTGAACACAAAAGCCCAAAAATTTGCACTCGCCGGTGCATAAAGTAATGATGATGATTAATTGTATGTGCTTAAGTGGGCTTGAAGATGCCACTTGGAAGAACTGGAGATGGGCTTATAGATGCCATCCAAAATATCAAGAGGTGATAATATGTTGATGTTGATACGGGATATCAGTACTAGGTCTTCATATAGGTTGTCTCTGAATCGTTTATGCAACATGGTTTGAATAGACCAGTAGAAATAAATCTTCGTGACGATTATCTCTTCTGTAAATATCCTGGATTAGGGAATAGATCTTCGTATAGACCGTTTGCCTACTCTCCAAGGACGAAAGAATATCAGGATTAATTCTTCTAAAAATATCTTGAACTAGGGAATGGATCTTTGCACATACCGTTTGCCTACTATTCAAGACCAAATAGATTAAATCTTCTGAAAGTATCCTGGACTAGGGAATGGATCTTTGTACAGACCGTTTGCCTACTATCCAAGAACAAATAGATTAAATCTTCTGAAAATATCTTGAACTAGGGAATGGATCTTTGTACAGACCGTTTGCCTACTATTCAAGACCAAATAGATTAAATCTTTTGAAAGCCTCCTGGACTAGGGAATGGATCTTTGTACAGACCATTTGCCTAATATCCAAGAACAAATAGAGTGTTAGGATCAAATCTCCTGAAAATATCCTGGACTAGGGAATGGATCTTTGTACAGATCGTTTGCCTAATATCCAAGAACAAATAGAGTGTCAGGATCAAATCTCCTGAAAATATCCTGGACTAGGGAATGGATCTTTGTGCAGACCGTTTGCCTAATATCCAAATAATATCTTTTGAAAATATCCTGGACTAGGGAATGGATCTTCGTATAGACCGTTTGCCTAATATCCAAGGACAAAGAAATATCTTTTGAAAATATCCTGGACTAGGGAATGGATCTTTATACAGACCGTTTGCCTACTATCCGAGGACATCTTGAGCAATGATTAAGTATCTGCATTAGACTTTCGTATAGATCGTTTCTGACCTGTTGTGAGTTGTTGATATTGTTTTATCTGCATATAACCATCCTGCAAGGAAAAGGTTAGTTTATGCAATATGTATGCATGCATGGCGTGGTGCATCTAAGTAAATGTATTATGCATTTATGGATATGTTATGGTATGATGTAAATGATGTATGTATGAATCATGCAGCCTGAAGCGTCCGGATATCTTTGTATAACAACTGCTAGCTAGGGAAAATAAATCCCAATTCGTTGCTGAAGAATACGAAGACCTCGTTCCCGTCTTGTTTGATAGTATAGTATTTGTAACCTCCCGTCTTCGTTCGTCATACTTTTATTGAAGGAATAAGTTCCTGAGTATCCCGACTGAGGATAAAAGAGATGGACATAAATTCAAGGGGAGATGTAATTCGAAGTATCTATAAAGATAGATTTGCTCTACTGGGGATTTGTAGTTGTCTTGTAGGGATGAACCGGTGAAGCTTCGTTGAACTACTATCCTCGTCCGTCCTTAGTAAATACTATTACTGCATTTCATGCATTTCTGGTAAACATCAATCATATTCAAAAGCATACATACATTCAAACACAACCAATGGACGTTTTCGCTTATGTAAATAGGGTAAAAGTAAATCTGGATTCAAAGATGAAATTTTATTTATATTACAAAGTGACCTATACATAGGCAAGTTTGTACAAGGAGACAGAAATCCTAGTAAGAGGAAATCATTGTAAATTTTTTACAAAACAAAGAAAACAGCTATGTGAAAAATGATCCTATTGAGTTTCAATTCTACTATTGTCATTATCTTCAAGTATCTCATCTTCTGCTGTTGAGACGGAAACGATTGGATCGAGCTTTATCTGTTTGAACTTGAGTTAAGCAACACAACTGATTGGGGTTACATGAGTGATCTAAATGAGACATAGTCATACGCTTTAATCCCTAACTTTTGCCTGGATTGCCCTTTCAGGTTTTCAATCCACCGGGATACCCTTTTTTGCCCAAGCCGCCTTTTCAGGTTTTCGACTTGCCGGGTGTACATTTTATATATATATATATCTCTAATTTTTTCCCGAACCCTTTTGGTTCGCCGGGATGCCCTTATTTTTGCCTAGGCCAGTCAACCTAGTGGGTCTCTTTTTATGCGTAGTATTTTTTAACTATGTCTGCGTTTACAGGCTGTGGGAAGTCTTCACCATCCATAGTAGTAAGCATCATGGCACCTCCTGAGAATACTCTTTTGACCACAAATGGTCCTTCATAAGTAGGAGTCCACTTGCCCCTAGGATCACCATATGGTTGTATGATACACTTGATTACCAAATCACCAGCCTGATATACCTTTGGCTTAACCTTCTTATTGAAAGCCTTGATCATCCGTTTCTGGTACATCTGACCATGACAAACAGCTACTAGCCTCTTCTCATCAATCAAATTTATCTGGTCAAGTCGAGTCTGAATCCACTCATTTTCATCCAAGCCTGCATCCTTCATGATTCTTAAGGAGGGGATCTGAACTTCAATGGGCAGAACTGCTTCCATACCATAGACTAAGGAGAATGGGGTTGCCCCTGTTGAAGTACGCATTGTAGTACGATAACCATGAAGAGCAAATGGTAACATCTCGTGCCAATCTTTGTAAGTGACAGTCATCTTCTGTAGAATCTTCTTAATGTTCTTATTAGCAGCTTCTATTGCCCCATTCATCTTCGGACGATACAGAGAAGAGTTGTGATGTTTAATCTTGAACTGTGTGCAGAGATCAGTAATCATAGTGTTGTTCAGATTAGAGCCATTGTCTGTGATAATCCTTTCAGGGATGCCATACCTACATATGAGATTATTCTTAATGAATCGAGCCACAACATTATTAGTAACAGATGCAAATGAAGCTGCCTCTACCCACTTTGTAAAGTAATCAATAGCAACCGGGATGAAACGATGCCCATTAGAAGCAGTAGGCTTGATCTCACCAACCATATCAATGCCCCACATGGCAAAAGGCCAAGGAGAAGTCAACACATTCAATGGTGATGGAGGTATATGTACTTTATCAGCATAGATTTGACACTTGTGACATGTTCTGGAATGTTGATAGCAGTCAGCTTCCATGGTAGACCAATAGTAACCTGCTCTCAATATCTTCTTTGCCATGGTATGACCACTCGAATGAGTGCCAAAGATCCCATCATGCATGTCTTCCATAATCTTTGTTGCTTCCTTCTTATCTACACAACGAAGCAAAGTTGAATCATGATTGCGCTTGTACAAAATTCCATTAATCAAGAAGAACTTAGCAGAAAACCTCCTCAGAAACTTCTTATCCTTAATAGATGCCCCTTCAGGGAATTCCTGAGCTTCAAGATATCTTTTCACTTCATAGAACCAAGGCTTCTCTTCTACTTCTTCAATGTCAATCTCATTGCAGTATGCAGGCTTCTCAAATCTATCAATGGTAATTTTGGGAGCTTCATCATCCCAGCTAATCTCAAACATAGATGCCATGGTGGCTAATGCATCTGCCATCTGATTTTCTCCTCGTGGAATGTGTCCAAAGGTAATCTCTTCAAAATATGGGATCAAGAATAACACATGCTCTCTGTAAGGAATGAGATTCTCATGCTTGGTATCCCAATCCCCTTTAATCTGACTTACTACCAGGGCTGAATCTCCATATACGTCCAGGAAATGAATCTTCATATCAATGGCAACTTTGATACCCAGGATACATGCCTCATACTCAGCCATGTTATTGGTACAATAGAAACAAAGTCTTGCAGTAATCGGGGTATGACAACCTTCAGGGGAAATGATCTTAACACCAACATCATTACCAAGTGCATTAGAAGCTCCATCAAAAACCATAGTCCATCGGGATCCTTGTTCAGGTCCGTCATATTGTCCAGGTTCTTTGGTAATAATCATAATGTCTTCATCAGGGAACTCAAAACTCATTGACTGATAATCATCCACTGCTTGATGAGCCAAATGATCAGCTACAACACTTCCTTTAATGGCCTTCTGAGTAGTATACTGTATGTCATATTCTGTTAAAATCATTTGCCATCTCGCTATTCGTCCGGAGAGAGCAGGTTTCTCGAATATGTACTTGATTGGATCCATCTTCGAAATCAACAAGGTAGTATGAGTCAACATATACTGTCTTAGTCGGCGAGCAGCCCATGCCAAAGCGCAACAAGTTTTCTCGAGCAGTGAGTATCTTGTTTCACAGTCGGTAAACTTTTTGCTAAGGTAGTAGATTTCCTGCTCTTTTCGACCAGACTCGTCATGTTGCCCCAATACACACCCCATTGAGTTGTCTAATACTGTTAAGTACATAATCAAGGGTCTTCCATCAACTGGTGGCATCAAAATTGGAGTTTCTAGGAGATATCTCTTGATTTCATCAAAGGCTGTTTGGCACTCATCATTCCACTCAATTACCTGATCTTTCTTTAACAACTTGAAGATTGGCTCACAGGTAGCAGTTAATTGGGAAATAAATCTTGCAATGTAATTCAATCGTCCCAAGAAACCTCTAACTTCCTTCTCAGTACGGGGAGCTGGCTTCTCTTGTATAACTTTCACTTTTGTTGGATCCACTTCAATACCTTTTCCACTGACGATGAAACCCAAGAATTTACCAGACCTCACTCCAAAAGTACACTTGTTTGGGTTCAATCTCAACTTGTATTTCTTCAACCTCTCAAACAACTTATGCAGATGATCAAGGTGTTGCTCTTCATTCTGGGACCTGGCTATCATATCATCCATATATACCTCTATCTCATGATGAATCATATCGTGAAACAAAGCCACCATAGCACGCTGATATGTTGCCCCAACGTTCTTCAAACCAAATGGAATCACTTTATAACAAAGAGTACCCCACTGTGTAACAAATGTAGTCTTCTCCATATCTTCAGGAGCCATCTTGATTTGATTGTAACCAGAGAAACCGTCCATGAAAGAGAATACTTTATGATGAGCAGTGTTGTCTACCAGAACATCAATATGAGGAAGTGGAAAGTCATCTTTGGGGATGGCCTTATTCAAATCCCTGTAGTCTACACACATATGTACTTTACCATCTTTCTTAGGTACCGGTACCACATTTGCAACCCATTGAGGATAAGAAGTCACAGCTAGGAACCCTGCATCAAATTGTTTCATTACCTCTGCTTTAATCTTTTCTGACATTTCAGGACGCATGCGACGAACCTTCTGTTTCTTTGGACGACAGTCTTTTTTTACTGGTAAACGGTGAACCACAATCTTTGTATCCAACCCTGACATATCTTCATAGGACCAAGCAAAGATCTCCACATAATCCCGTAATATCTGAATTAATCTGCTCTTAACACCATCCTCTAATTCAGCCCCTATCTTGACCTCTTTCCTGTTTTCTTCAGTTCCCAGATTCACAACTTCGATTGGCTCTTCATGTGGTTGTATAGCTTTCTCTTATCGTTGTAACAACCCATCTTTAGCTTGATAGATCGGATTCTCGAAATTATAATTGGCAATAGTAGAACTATTATCAACCGGATCCAGAGTGGATGAGGATCTGCATTTTAGTGATGTGGGTGTGTGTAAGAACACATAGCTGATAAAACAAAAAATAAAAGAAAAGAAAGACAAAGAGCACAATATTTACGAAAACGAAACGTCCATTGATTTTTATTAAATGAAGTATGCAAATGAAATGACATCCCGAAACAAGCATACCATTGTGCCCCGGGTAAGACACAAGGCTTAAAAGTTTAATTGTTCAAAATTACAAACTTAAAATAAAAACACAGTAATAGTATTTACTCCTGACTAAAGGAGATAGGAATAACGTCTTCGGTCTTCCAGTTGTTGAGCCCATCACCCATAGTAGGAAAGATCCAGTTATCCAGATTGTAGTCTTCACTATAGTCACCCACATCATTGATTTGATCTTTCATGATCCCTTGATTGGTGATATGAACAACACGAGCACGACGAACAGCCTTCTGGGACTCTGCAGTGAAACCCAAACCAGACTTGTCAGACTTGTAAGGAATGTCAGGAAGCTGACCCCAAATAGTACAACCACCTTCTTCAACTACAGCTCTAGCATCTTTGAGGGAGGCCATTGTAGGAGGTACTCTGGTAACCACAAGAACTCTTTTAACCATAGGAGGAGCTTCAGTAGTGTCGCTCCCCGGATTTCCATCCTGGTACAAACGCGAAAGTGGCGCGAAAAAAGAATAGAGTCGCCAGCCAGGCATTTTTATCCCGAAGAAAGGGAATGGTAATGCTGCACAAACCAGAAGAAAGAAAGAGGAAGGACACAGGTCCTGCGAACCAAAGAGACTGAGCTCGGGAGTCGGTTACGACCTGGGAAGGTATTAGCACCCAAATCGTCCGCCGTACCCGACGGGATCCACGCTTGCAAAAGAAACTATTTCAAAGGGTGAGGGTATGAAAACTGCAGCAAAAGAAAAGAAAATGAAACTGGAAAAGAAATCTGAGAAAGGAACTGAAAGAAGAAACAAAGAGAAAAATGTAGGGAAAATAAAGATTGTGCTCGAACGGGCCCTACCCCGCTGCCTACGTACCTCATCAGGATAATGAGGATCAGAGACGCCGTAGTTCCCCTAACTAGGGGTACTAAAAGGAAATTGCTTGTGAATTAAGGCTTGAACTGCCTATGCCATTGCTCAGGTGTTGCAGACTCGGACGACGAGTGCGTAACCGTCTTGCAAAGTAACAAATAGGAGCAACTTCGCGTACGGAGCGAATGAGGTGAGAAAAGAATTCCCGAAGAAAGACGCTTATTGTTTGTTTGTGTTTTTTATGAAGCTTTTATGAGTGTGTCACAAGGAAGTGAACTCAAGCTCTCTTCAATGGAATGTGCACTTGTCACTACATTCCAAGATGGAATAATAGAACAAGCACACTCAAGTAAGGAGAAGATCCCCAAAACTTGAACCCAAAGATTAGGGCCTAGGCTCACTAACTTGTTTACTTATTAAGTGTTTTTGGTTATTTACAGATGAAGAAGTGTTTTGTATGCTTTTCTTTTATGAAGAAGATACCTTGATCAGACTTGTGCATCACAAGGTAAACTTGTACTATCCCAAGATAGGAAGACTACAAGCATACCTCATGGGATAAGGCTATGGATTAATGCATCACTTCAAACTTATTAAAGTATTTTTTAAGAGTTATGAGATGAGAAGAGAAGACGAACCAAAAGGATCTCAAAGGAAAAATTCTAAAGGGGACTAAAATAATCCTAATTGTTAACATGCATGGATGTCCTAAGGGTTAGTGAGGTTTCTATCCTATGAAGAAGGAAAGAAGAAGATAGAAGAAGGGATGAGAAAGGCCTAAGCCCAACAACAAAGGGTTAGTTCACATAAACATAAGAGGGAAGATGAGAATTGGAGATGTGGAACTCAATTCCCACATCTCACACTTACCATAGCCCCTGCAAGGTTAGTATGCATACAAGTGAAATAAAATGAGCAAGATAACATGCTAGCATCACACAATTAGAAGTGAAATGGTATGAACATATGCACAATGCAAATGCAACTCAAAGAAATGAGGAGAAGAAGTATGCAACTCAAAATGATGCAACATGCAAACATATGAAAACAAATGCACACTTATGAAATATGCAAAGCAAAATGCACAAAATATGGACACAAGGCTCACAACCAGAACCAAAACAAGATGAAGAATGGCTTAAGAAGCTAAAAAGATGAAGATAAGAGTGGTATAAGACCAAACAATGCCAAAGTGGAAGCAAAAGAAACCATAAGAAGAAGTTAAAGCACTTAAAGAAGCAAATGACTCAAAGAAGAAGCAAACACAAAAATTCAGAAGACGCAAACCCTATCCTAGGACTAGGAAGGTACCCACACCCCAAAAGAAGTCCAAATGAGAAGAAGAAATGAGCAAAAGTGCCTTTCTAGGCTTATGAGAGACTTAAAAGTTCAAAGGAAGCAAAATGGGACAAGGTTCAAGATAAAATCCACAATAAATCAACCAGCCACTTAAAAATTCCACAATTGAAACCAAATGATACTCAAACATGTTATATCAACTAGCCAAAAGGATTTGCAAAGATTCAGAAGGAAACTAGGTTAAATGGAGGCAAGAAGGACAGAAAACTTACACCACAAGTTACCAGACCAAGACTCAAGAAATAAATTTCCAAAAATCCAGAGAAAAATCATATGAAAAGTACAATGTATTAGGAATCCAGAGCAAATAGAATGGGATCAAAAATAAAAATATTGAATACTATGGAAATTAGACAAGGCAGACTGGTCAAGAAAGGAAATAAAAGAAGCTAGGTGCAATGGTGAATTATTTTAGACACGTGGAAAAAGGAAAAAAATAAAATAAAAATATGATAAAATATTAGAGACACAAAATAAGACTCATGATTTTTTGGGGATTTTTTAAGTGAATGGAAGTATTTTAAATGAATTAAAATGGAACTGAATATAAGAGGAAAATTAAATTGGAAAAAGAAATTAAAAGAAGGAAGTGAGGTGGTGTATGAAGTAAGTTTTCAACGTGTAAACTGGATTGGGCTGGGAACAGTGAGGTGCGAACAACAATTGCTGAAGGCCCATATGCGCACGCTGGTACATGAGTTACGGTGGAGATTACTGAATTTAATAAAATAAAGTGCTAGAACAAAAGCTGGAACGCTAGATGCATCGGATGGCTGTGGTGAAGCACCTCATTAATTGAGGTGGCAGCAAGACATGCTGCTAGTGGCTGGAACATGGTAGGTATTGTGGACACACACACACGCTGATTTAAAAAAGAAACATAATTAAAATAGAAAAAGGAAGAGTTATGAAGGATGGTAGATCTAATGGCTGGAACTTCATCTTCTCCAAATGAAACCCTAATTGATCACAAAACAAATTCCGGTGACCGGAGCTAGGGCTCCGGCACCGGAGACCAAACCAGAACGAAAAATTCACCAAATAATGAAAATAAATAGTCCAGATCCACTAAATCAACATCAAGGAATCCAAATATGACCTCAAAACAAGCTAAAACTCAATGAATTGGCCGGATCGAGTAAAATAAAGTGTCACCATGAAACTTGAAATGCACATATCTCATGCTACAATGCACCAAAATAAATTCTACAAAGTGCATCATGACCAGAGAAGATCAAAGAACACAAATCAACCATTCAATTTCATTTCCAGAACATGAAGTTTCAAGTCATACCTGAGATGGTGATCTTGAAATGTTGAGCTAGAAAACCAACCAATCCGTGCAAATCACTCATCTTGCTCCTTAGATGCAAAATAAATGCATCTAAGGCCTTGAAATGGACTGGATCTGAGGTTTCTCAACAAGTGGCTTTGAAATGGCAAGCTTCCAATTCTGTGCTTTAAGCTTAAATGAATGGATGATTCTTGATCTATATGATTCACTGATCAAGAATATGGAAGAAGTTTGTGGAGAATGTAAGAGAATCAAGAGATATGAAGCAAAATGCAAGGATGCAAGAAAGTTGAGAATGAGAGAGAATTCAGATCTGGTTTTTACCCTAATTCTATTTGTTATGATGTAAGAAAGCAATGCTGAAAGTGTGAAAGAGAGTGCACGAAAATCAAATGAGAAAAGTGTGAATATGCATCATGTGCACTTGGTGGAATAAGCATGCCATGCTCATGCTCTCTTGGGCCTCTCAGCATGTGTGAGTTTCATTTCCCACCCTTGATCCAAATCCATTCATTCCTGGCCCTTAGATTCAAGTGTCACACTTGTTTCATGATTTTTGCAAATTTGCATGTTTTGGAGGGAGTTTTTCAAAGTGCACGAAATTGGCCATTTCTTTTGAGCAAAATGCTTCTTATGCAATTTATTTTAAGTTTGAAACAAGTTTGGGCCTGTACCAATTCACAAAAATCAGATTTGAGCCTTCTTGCACTTGGTGCAATTTTTGAAAAGTGAAATTTGGCCTAGATGAGCAAGATTTTCGAATGGCCTAGGGGGAGATTGGCAAATCCAGTGAAAATGTACTTATACTTTTTGAAAATGGGAGCCCTTACTCTCCAACTTTCATGTTTGACTTTGGTCCATTTGGAGAATTTTTGATCATGTTAAGGCCACTTGAAAATTAGGGCAAAACTTGCAAAATTTGGAAAACTTCAAAAACCAACTTTGTACCATTTTTGTAAAACCCCTCAAATCTCCATGATTCTTGAACTTTAGGCATTCCAAACCTCTTATAACATTGTAAGGACCCCTTTTGGCCAAAATATTTGGGTTAGACCCCTTGAAATTGCACAGTTGACTTTTTATGGGCTCTGTTGACTTTTTCCTTCATCCGCAAGCAACTGAGGCATTGACTGACTTCCACATGGAATTTTCTCATGAAATTTGACACATAGGATTATCTTAACATATAGAATACTTGGCCCAAAAGAAATGGCCAAAGTTGTGTGATCTTGGTGCTTGAATCTCAAACCCTAATTTGGGTGCACTACATAGGAGCTTTGCCTTGTCCTGAGATCTCTGATGATCATGCAATCTTCTGAGCTTTTGTCAATGGACTTGATCTTGTAAATGGAGTGTAGACTTACCATAAGACTTGTACAAACTCATTGGGACCCTTGTCATGGCTTGAAATGCTACTGGGACCTCCACAGATGACCATATGCTTGATGCTAGGACATGAGGGATGTTATGCTTCATCTTTCCATGATATGATGCTGAGGAAATGATATGAGTATGATGAATATGATATGGTATGATTCTTAAAATGAAGAGGGCAAATTTGGGGTGTTACAAGTAGCAGGAACGACCCAAGGGACTACTTCAAATGTCTGGCAAGGAGTCTCAACATATTCACCTTCCACTTCAACATACTTAAATGTATTCACATGATTGACCATATATTCTTCCTCTCCATAAACAGTGACGATCTTTCCCTTCACTGGATATCTCAATTTTTTCTGATGTAGAGTGGAGGTCACAGCACCTGCCCCATGGATCCAGGGGCACCCAAGCAAACAGGAGTACGCAGGACGAATATCCATTACATAGAAGGTAGAGTTGAAGATTTTAGAGCCTACTTTGATCGGGAGATCTATTTCTCCGTGCACCACCCTTCTTGAACCATCAAAGCCCTTACCACTATATTACTTGGTCTTAACACAACATCTTCAGGACTGAGCTTGTTCAGAACCTCTTTGGGAAGTACATTTAGTGAAGAATCATTGTCTATCAACACATGAGACAAAGTAGTGCCCCTACATTCAATGGAGATATGCAAAGCTCTGTTATGATTTCTCTTGGCAGGAGTCAAGTCAGCATCAGAAAAGCCTAACCCATTATCATAAGTTAGATGTGCCACACAATTCTCAAATTGGTCTACAGAAATCTCAGTTGGCACATGAGCAGTCCTCAAGAATTTGATCAAGGCTTTAGCATGAGCCTCAGAACACAGCAACAAAGACAACATGGAAATTTTGGAGGGAGTATGCCCCAACTGGTCAACAATATCATAATCACTCTTGCGAATGATCTTCATCACTTCTTCCATTTGTTTAGAAAGATTCTCAGCAGTCGGTGCCTCAGCTTGCACAGGTTCAACCACAGGACCTTTGCCCCAAGCATCAGCATTTGGCTCAGAAGTGGAGGTAGTAGTTGGAGTAACTGTATTTTTTGAGGTAGCCGAAGGAGAGAAAATTCTTCCACCTCTGGTGATCTTACTAGATCCAACAATATTATCAACATCAAGGTTATCATCAGTAGTATCAGCTAAAGGTTCCTGCTTAACACCATGGATATAAACATCGGAACCGTAATTCCAGGGTATAGCTTTATCAGAAGTATACGGAATAGGGCCAGGAGTGGTAATAATCATGGGAGCCACTCTAGCTTCGGCAACAGTCTTCACCAGACCTTCAGCACTAATTTTGATAGGACCCTTGGAAGAGATCTTGACAGGGCCTTTGGAGGTAATTTTCACTGGCACTTTATCAACCATATCCACATCTTCAACCTTCGCACCTCGAGTCAGATGTTCACACATACTTTCCACAAAAGGTGTCCTCTCAAACAATATAGTGTAATTGTCCATGAGGCGTTGAATACCATCTTTCAACTTCCAGCAACTATCAGGTTTGTAGGCACAATAAAAACAATCTTCATTACAACCTGGAAAGAATCCAGCATGCACCAGCTTCTTCTTGATAATAGATAAGGGAGTAGTCACATCTGCTACTGAGGAAACATATGAAGCTTCATCAACAACATTAACAGTCTTCTCATGATTGGGCATGGGTGCAGTGATCACATTTGGAGTCCCAGGAGGGTCAAATTCAATCTCTCCAGCTTCAATCATATCTTGAATCTTGTTTTTCAATATCCAGCAGTTGTTGGTGTCATGTCCCGGACAATTAGAATGATAGGCACATCGTGCATTAGGATTGTACCGAGGAGAGGAAGTATTAGGATTCTAAGGAGGGTCCTTCAAAGTAATGAGTTCCCCTTTCAACAGGTGTTGCAAGGCTTGGGCCAGTGACATGTTGATCTTGGTGAATTGTCTTCTAGGCTTCTGTTGATTGCTCTGTGGTAGCTCTGGTGCTGCAGGAGTAGGATTAGAAATGTGAACTGCTCCCACAGATTGGTGACTTCTGTTACGGCTGGGTTGACCATACACAGCATTAGACTCCTTATTTCCACTAGGGGGCTTCTTGGCAGTGCTTGATGAAGAGGCACCCACCTGTATCTTTCCACTTCTTATACCACTCTCCACACGTTCTCCAGTCATTATCAGCTCAGTGAAACCAAATGATGAGCTTCCAATGAGGTGACTATAGAAAGGACCATTCAGCGTACTCAATATATCCACTAGCTCCCTGTCAGTCAGAGGAGGTTGAACTCTGCCAGCCAGGTCTCTCCATTTCTGGGCATACTCCTTGAAATTCACCTTAGCACCCATTGACATGCTTTGGAGCTGCATGCGAGTAGGTGCTAGATCAGCATTATATTGGTATTTCTTATAGAAGGCCTCAGCAAGATCATTCCAATCACGAATATTGGCACTCTCCAATTGATAGTACCATTACAATTGAGCTCCAGACAAGCTCTCTTGGAAGAAATGAATCCATAATTTCTTATCAGCAGTATGTGGTTGAATCCTCCGGACATAGGACCTTAGATGCAGCTTGGGACATGAAACACCATCGTACACCACAAAAGCAGGAACCTTGAAACCAATAGGTATAACCACTCTAGATATTAAACTTAGATCTTCAAAATCCAGCCAAGAAGATTTTTGTAACTCCATGGCATTCATCCTGTCTACCAGCATCTTGTACTTATCTTCACCAGCCGGATCATGATAATAGTTTGCTTCAGAATCAGAATCTCCCACAGTATCATGGAGACTGCCTCCCTCTTTCTCAGAATTTTCAGACTCATAATCATCAACCTGTTCCTTTGTCTTGACAGGACCTTTGAACCTTCTTCCCAAATTGATAAAGCCTCCTGATCTTCTAGTCTTCTTATTCTTCTTAGCCAGCAGTGTCTTCAACTCATCTTGTCCCTTGGACAAGTTCAGAATCAACTCTTGGAATTGTGCATTCTAAGCCTGGAGATCTTTGACAGTTTGTTCAAGAGCCATTTCTGCTGAAATAAACAGCGAGAAGATAAGATACATGTACATAAGAAACCTGTGATGCAGTGATATGATATGTAAATGCATATGCAATGTTTTCAAGGACCGCAGGATTTAAATTTGTTTAAACAATCAAAAAGTAAACTTTTATTAGTAAACAATAAACTTGTTTGCCCCTTGGGTTTACGATAAAAATGAAATAAATACAAAAAATGGGGTTTTAAGTCTCCCATGGACGTTTCCTCTTTGTGTTGAGGTATGAGTTGAGATTCTTCTCCTTGTGAAGTTGTTTTGTTAGCTCCAGGATTCTTTCTTGACTTGCTTTGTAATGAGTCTCAAAAGTATCTCTTTGCTCCTTCAACTAGATCCAGGACCTCTGTAACTCTTCCATGTCAGTGGGCATGTCTGGATGAAGGATGATATAAGGAGTATCTCCTTCAGCAACAGGCTCCATAGTAACTGGCAAGATAGCAGGATATGGCATCATAAGAGTCTGAGCACGTGCTCGTACCCATCTGAGATATGGTTCCATAGGAATGGTGTACTTAGGTTCCAGAGTCTTGCTGTCAACCCTGTTCACTTTACCCCAAGCTCGTATGAACCTTTGATGGTAACCTTGAAGATCGTTGCCGTAGTCGAACACAATACCCTGAATAAGCATGTCATGAGGACCATCACTCCGAGCATAACCAAACTGACGTAGAGCTAAGGAAGGATTGTAGGTAATGCCCCCTCTTATGCCAAGGAGTGGCACATTAGGGAACTCCCCACAATGGTCAATGATAGTAACATTCTCCATAGATCGAGAGCACCAATGAATATCTGAATGAGAAAGTGACATGATCCTCTTGGACCACCTGAATCCTTGTTCATTCTTCATCACTGATCGAGGAAGGTGAGAAATAAACCACCTAGACAGTAGAGGTATACAACACATCAGAGTTCCTCGTGCCTTCGTGGTACGGGTATGAAGAGAGTGTAAGATGTCTCCAAGTAATGTAGGCACTGGATTGCGAGTCATAAATATGTTGATGGCGTGTACGTCTATGAACTGGTATGGATTAGGGAACAACACTAAGCCATAGATCAATAGGGCTAAGATCTCCTCAAAAGCATCATAACTCATAGCCTTTAGGAACACTTGAGCTTTCTCCATCAATACCTTAGCAAGAATAACCTTAACTCCACTCCTTGTTTCTAGGACAATGTCTGATTTCTTCAAATGTAGGGCTGCAGCAATGACTTAAGGTTTAGGCTCTTTTTCCAAGCCTGTGAAGGGTCTCTGATTGAGGATAGGTATACCCAGAAGCTTGGAGAACTTCCATTGTAGGAACCAGCTGATAGTCGGGGAATGTGAAGCAATGATGTTTAGGATCAAAGAACTGAAACAGAACACTCATCATGTCCTTATTGAACCCTGAAGTGACTAAATCCAGTAGGTGACCATGTCTCTTGATGAATTGGGAGTTTTCAGAAACTTGAGAGACTAATTCTTTAAGCTTAGGAGGTATCCCTACAAAGTTGATCCGGATAGTATTCCTACGAGCAGAAGCCATGACCTGCAACAAAGAACAAAGATAAATCCTTTGGTCCTTGAAATGGTTAGTGAAAATGCTATGCTTATGATGCATGATGATGCTATGATGTTATGCTCAATCATAAACATGTGGCACACACAAACAAGTCACACAATAGCCCTAGGTTTGAAGGCTTGCATGAGGTTTAAAGGTAAGTACCCTCCCCTGAAGTTTAGTTGGTTCATCCTGTCCTATAAAAGTAACCAGGTTCTAAGGGATCTCAATATCATTGATCCTTCACAAGGGTGGTTGTTCAGTAGGCAACTTACTTGCCAACCAAAACCCTCCAATTTTAGAATCTCAATGAGTGTAGCATCGAGTATCAACCAACTTCAGTCTTCACCAAAGCCGGTTATCTCACTACTTTTCTAAAAGGCCAAGATGGAATGACTAGGGTTCTAAAAGTCAGTTAGTGTATTGACAACATATGGCAGCCTCATATTATCCTCAACTTTACTTAAGGAACATAGGTATGAGATGTCCTATGAGATGTTCCAACACTTGACAGATTTAAACAAAACTTAAAGTGCAAGAAAATTAAACAACACAGTAGTTTGTTAACCTAGTTCAGTGTATAACCACACTTACATCTGGAGGCTACCAAGCCAGGAGGAAATCCACTATAAGTAATATTAATTCTAGACTTAAACCACCCAGTTTAATCTTTCACTTAATATCTACCCAATGCAATTTCTACCTAAGACACAACTTAGATATGAGTACCAACTCACTCCTCCTCAATCACACGGTGATCTAGTTTACAAGTTTAATAACATTGAAGTCATACTTCAAACAAAACAGCTTGATCTTACTTAACAGTTTCAATCAAGTCACAAATACACTTATGCTTAAAAGCTCATAAAGTGGTACAATAAAAACAACCTGCTATTAAAACACAACACCCTATTTTGTCTTCTGAAATTCGTACTCAATTCTGTGAGTTTCTGTTGATTAAATAGGTGTTTGTATTTTGGGCTTTCTGTAGGTCAATCCAGTCCTAAAAACGCATGCAGCTTCCACCTTGAATTAGGGTTTGTTACTTCCTAGATTCTAGGTGATTTAGTTCTTCTGATTATGCTGAAGCCTCATAACAATACTCCCTACATATGCGCCTTATTCTGTTTTTGTCCATCCATAATTAATTCCAGATAACTTTCCTTAAATATCTCAGATCAGTTAGTCATTAATTAATTCTGGTAGCAGGTTTGAGATGTCTCAACATCTGTTGGGACATCCTGAAAAACTGAACTTAAATCATTTACACAATGTCCCAACATCTGGTGTGACATCCTGAATTAGGTTCTTATACTCTGTTTGATAATGTCCCAACATCTGATAGGACATTCTGAACTGAATTCAATATTTCTTGTTGGTCAAAAATTCTGCCAATTCTAAACATCTACAAACTCCCCCTTTGGCTAATTTTTGGCTAACATATTTTTCTGGTTATCAGAGTGCAGCAGAAGTTCTTTTATCAGAGTGCAGCATTTCTTTTCTGTTGAATCATGTGTGAGATTACTCCCTCTCAAACATTCATGTGTTCAGTCTTGTTGCAACAGAAATATTTTACAGATTTAGTTCAGAAGCAAACAGAGATTTTTCATTCATAATCAAACAGCATTATACATTGTATGTTCTCCCCCTTGTTAGACATAAATTTGGGGCCAAAGAGACTAATTTAAAAATACAATGCAGAAGCTGTCATCCTCACATACAATTTTCACTCAGATTCCTCACAGTCAGTTTCTTCATCTTCCTCAGTCTCCTCATCAGAAGAAGCAGCTTTCTGATCACTTTCAATCTCTAGCCTTTGGATAATCTCCTCAAGCTTCTGCTTCCTTGCATCCAGTTCTTTGCAAGTACTCTTCAGTTCAGCAATCAATGCAGCTTTGGAGATTGGAGACTTTGCATTTGAAGGACCAGCAGATGTCCCAGAGGGTGCTTCAACATCAGCTGCATGATGACTCAGGAACAACTTGTAGTGGAAGGCCAGAGGGCTTTCTCTTTTGCACATTGTGCCTTTTCAGTGAGGATCCCAGGGTACTGACTTAGCACTATTCCACATAGCAAGGAAGGGAAGGCAATTGGCATCTTTGTTGCAGATGAGCTAGCATGCTTCAATGTCTGATCAAAGATGTAAGCTCCATAATCCAGCTTTGTTTGTGTGCCTACAGCATAAATGAACCTGCCCAGGCCAGTGGATATTGAGGATGTATGATTGGTAGGAACCCAATTTGTTGTACCAATCCTGTTCAGCATGGCATATTTCCTTGTCAGCATGCTCACTGAGAGCTTTCCATTAACTGGCCAAGTCTTGACCTGGTTAGCAGTGATAACCTTGCAGACCTGGTTATCAGTCTTCCCTAACTCATTTGGACCATCAGATTCTCTTCCAAGGTATTGGTTTATTACCTGAGGAGAGAATTCTACACACCTGCCTCTAACAAATACTTTTCTAAATTCAGCAGACTTACCATTGGCACAATCTTCTTGAAGGTTGACTATGATTTCCTTGACAAGCAACTCATAGCAGGGAGAAAAGTTGGAGACAGTTTTGAAGAGGCCAGCAGAAGAGATGAGATCAATTAACTCTGTGCACTCAAGTGCATTACTGCTCAGCTCTCTTTCAAGTGCTACCCTTCTTTGATAAACAAACTTCCATCTATTCACACTTGAAACATGATGGAAGGAAATGTTGTCCAAGGGAGCTTCTGGAACAGCAGTTGATGACCTTGAGGGTGCTGATTTCTTCTTTGGAGGAGATGTTGGGACATCTGTTTCAACATCTGAATCTGGAGGAGTGACAGCTTTCCTCTTTTGTGTTTGCACCTTGCTCCATTGTTTTGTAGGGCCAAAGACAGCTTTAGCTTTGTCCTTCTTTGGGGTAGCTTGCTTCTTCTCAGGAATTGCATGTCCTGCATGTATCTTTTCTTTCCTAGTTCTGAGCCTTTTGGCTATGCTAGGTTTTACAGAGGCAATGATTTATGTATCAGAATCATGCTCTAGGTTCACAACAGGAGGGGATTGAGCAGTCTCCTCTTCATCTGGTGGATCAATAGAGATGTGTTCTTCAGTTGAGGCCTTGGTCTGGTCCTCAGATGCTTCTTCATCACTATCATTTGAGGCCTTTTTCTGGTCCTCAGATGTTTCAACAGCAGCATCAGATGAGGCCTTTTGCTGATCCTCAGATGTTTCAACATCTATTGAGACATCCTGTTGAGTAGGAGTGTCCTTTGCAGCCTGAGGTTGTTGATCTTCTTGTAGAGATGGCATGGTGCTCAGAGGGATAGAAATGCCACTAACCACTCTTTGTTCAGAAAGAATCCTGTTTACCAACTCCTTTATTGAATCATCCACATATTCAGAAGATTTTGGAGGTATGTTTGCTGGTGAAGGAATGCCTTTGGATTTGCTGCAAACTTGATCTTTTGTTCTTTTTGGAGTTCTTGGCTTTTTAGCATGAGGAACACTTCCTCTGATTTCGTCCATTGGAGTTGAATCCATGGGTACCACAGAAATGGGGGTTTCATGAACCACATCTTCCTTGTTGAGGATTTCTTCAGAAATGTTAGGGTTTTGAGACATTTTCGAAGAAGGTGGATGAATAGTTTTAGGTTTGATGAGTTCTGAAAAGCAGTTAGAGAATGCAATTCGTTTTTGAGAGTATGATGAGAAGATGGATAGCTGAAAGCAAGCTGATATAATATAGGTAGTCGTTACTTTGAGACTTTTTAGGAGAGGAATACTCAAGGTCCTTGACCAGACTGGTGTTGCCATCTGGTGCTTATGCCACACAATGTCATATGACATGTTGGCACATCTCCATAACTGCTAAATTTCACATAAGCAGATTCCCAATTTGCCCCTTAGATTTTCAAATTGAGTAGCATCCAAGGCTTTGGTAAATATATCAGCCAACTGTAGATTTGTAGCTACATGTTCCAGTGAAATCACTTTTTCTTCTACAAGATCTCTGATGAAATGATGTCTGATATCAATATTCTTGGTTCTGCTATGTTGGATAGGATTCTTTGATATGTTAATAGCACTTAAGTTGTCACAGTACAATGTCATGACATCTTGTGGGACATTGTACTCAGTGAGCATTTGCTTCATCCAAACCAACTGTGAACAACTGCTTCCAGCTGCAATATATTCAGCTTCAGCAGTAGATAAGGATACACAATTTTGTTTCTTACTGAACCAAGAAATCAAATTGTTTCCTAGAAAGAAGCATCCTCCTAAAGTGCTTTTTCTGTCATCAGCACTTCCAGCCCAATCAGCATCACAGAAGCCAGTGAGAATTGGTTTGCATCCATGAAAGTACATTATGCCATAGTCACAAGTACCATTAACATATTTTAGAATTCTCTTGACTTGATTGAGATGACTAACCTTTGGATCAACTTGATATCTTGCACATACACCTACTGCAAATGTTATGTCTGGTCTGCTAGCAGTTAGATATAACAAGCTTCCAATCATACTTCTGTATAGGCTTTGATCTACATTCTCACCCTTGTCATCTTTAGTCAGCTTTAAATGTGTGGGGGCAGGAGTTCTCTTATGAGTAGCACTGTCCATCCCAAATTTCTTGACTATGTTCTTAGCATACTTGCTTTGGGAAATGAACATGGATTCCTCCATTTTCTTTATTTGCAGTCCAAGAAAGTAGGTTAATTCTCCTACTAGGCTCATTTCAAATTCAGATTCCATTTGGTTGACAAAATGTTTGACCATCCTGTCTGACATCCCACCAAAGACAATGTCATCTACATATATTTGAACAATCATGACATTTCCTTCTTCATCTTTAACAAACAAGGTTTTGTCAATTCCACCTTTCCTGTACCCTTGCTTGATAAGAAAAGTAGTCAGCCTTTCATACCATGCTCTTGGAGCTTGCTTCAGACCATAAAGAGCCTTCTTTAGTTTGTATACATGATTTGGACAGCTTGGATCAACAAATCCTTTAGGTTGTTCTACATATACCTCTTCATTAAGATAACCATTTAAAAAGGCACTTTTCACATCCATTTGAAATAGCTTGAACTTTAAGATACAAGCAATTCCCAACAGTAGTCTGATTGATTCAAGCCTTGCTACTGGTGCAAAGGTTTCATCAAAGTCTACTCCTTCAATTTGTGTGTATCCTTGAGCTACAAGTCTAGCTTTGTTCTTTGTAACAACTCCTCGCTCATTTGACTTGTTCTTATACACCCATTTAGTCCCAATCACATTTATGTCATCAGGTCTAGGAACAAGGTTCCACACTTCATTCCTTGTGAATTGACCTAATTCCTCTTGCATAGCACAAATCCAGTATTCATCAGTAAGAGCTTCCTTGATGTTTTTAGGTTCTATTTTAGAAACAAAACAGGAACTTGAAATCACTTCTCTTGATCTAGTGCTTACACCTCTGTTGGGATCACCAATTATCAAATCTTTGGGATGATCCTTCTAGATTCTGATGGAGGGAGGTTTGCTGGATTGTTCTGTCCTTGCATTAGTTTGAGTGAAGTCAGAATGATCACTCTTTTCTTCAGCTTCAGTCTTGATATCAACAGATGTTCCAACATCTTCTGGGACATCTGTAGGAGCATCATCAATTATCACATTTATGGACTCCATGATAACCTTGGTTCTAGAATTAAATACTCTATATGCCCTGCTGTTTATAGAGTATCCAAGAAAAATCCCTTCATCACTTTTAGGATCCATTTTTCTTCTTTGCTCCATATCTGCCAGAATATAACAGTTACTTCCAAACACATGGAAGTACTTAACTGTGGGTTTTCTGCCCTTCCAGACTTCATAGATTGTGGACAAAGTTCCTTTCCTTAGAGTAACTCTGTTATGGATGTAACAAGCTGTGTTCATAGCTTCAACCCAGAAGTACAAAGGTAACTTTTTAGCATGGATCATAGCTCTTGCTGATTCTTGAATAGTTCTATTCTTCCTCTCAACAATCCCATTCTGTTGAGGAGTGATTGGTGAAGAATATTCATGATTGATTCCTTCTGAAGAACAGAAATCTAAGAATTTTTGGTTCTCAAATTCTTTTCCATGATCACTTTTTATTCTGATCACACAGCTGGCTTTTTCCCTTTGTATTCTCTGGCATAAGTCTTTGAATACATCAAATACATCAGACTTTTCTTTGATGAAATTTATCCATGTATACCTTGAAAAGTCATCAACCACCACATAGGCGTACCTCTTACCACCAAGGCTCTCAACCTGCATAGGTCCCATAAGATCCATATGCAAAAGTTCCAAAACTTTGGAAGTTGTCAGATGTTGGAGCTTTGGATGGGACATCTTGGTTTGCTTGCCTATTTGACATTCACCACATATTTTGCCATCATCAATCTTCAGTTTAGGAATACCTCTTACAGCATCCATAGATATTATCTTCTTTATGCCTCTGAAATGAAGATGACCTAGTCTTTGGTGCCATAGTTTCACTTCTTCTTCTTTAGCTAAAGAGAAAGTTGAAGTGAGACTGAAATCTTGAGATTCCCACATGTAACAGTTGTCTTTAGATCTGGCTCCTCTCATGACAACCTCTTGTTCTTTGTTAGTCACTATGCATTCAGTTTTGGTAAAGTTTACACTGTACCCTTGATCACATAATTGACTTATGCTGATCAGGTTAGCAGTTAAACCTTTAACCAGTAGCACATCATTTAGTCTTGGTACATCTTGACAATCCAAGGTTCCAACTCCCTTGATTTCTCCTTTAGCTCCATCTCCAAAGGTTACATATCTGGATGAATGTGACTTTAAGTCTACTAGCAGATTCTTCAATCCAGTCATGTGTCTTGAACATCCACTGTCAAAGTACCAGTCTTCTTTGGCTGATACTCTTAGTGATGTATGTGCTATATATGCAACACCTTTCTTTGACCATTTGAGTTGAGATTTCTTTTGATACCTCTGCCCTGTGTATTGTTCATCAGTAGAGCTCCAAGGTTGTTTGTTGATCTTGTTCTTGGGTATGTAGCTTTGATCAGCATGAAGACTAGCTTTTGGTCTCCATACCTTCTTGATGACCTCTGTCTTCTGCTTAGAAGGTTGCTGATCTCTTTGATGTCTATGCAACACTTTCTTGGTAACTTCTATCTTTTGCTTAGGGGGTTGCTGATACATCTGATTTGGATATCCATGCAACTTATAGCAATGAGGTTTGATATGTCCAAATCTTCCACAATGATGACATCTCCATCTTTGATATTTCTTCTTCATTTTGTTCTTTTCAGAATGTTGAGACATCTGTTGGAACATTATGTTTGACTTTGTGTTCTTTTCATGATGTTGAAGCATCTGTTGGGACATCTTGTTTGACTGTATGGAATTTGAATTAGTTTTGTTTGAGCTAGCTTCATCCTTATGAACTCTGTTAAATCCCAGTGCACTTTTATCCCCTGAATGCTTATTGTTGTTTAGAATAACATCCAGTGTACTTGAGCTACTGTTCAGCATTCTAACAGACTTGGACATGTGTTCCAACTTGGAGTTGAGAAGACTTACTTCACTTTTCAAGGTGTCAATGATCTCTAGATCACTTGCTTTTTCATCCTTTAGTGCCTCATTCTGCTTCTTTAGCTTTATAACCTCACTGCATATTTCAGTGCTTCTTTTGTATAGATCTTTGTATGCTTGCTCAAGTTCTTCAAAAGTAAGCTCCCCATCACTGGATTCACTTTCAGAATCACATAATCCAGCTAGAGCAGTGATATGCTTAGCTGATTCTTCTTCTGAATCACCTCCTGAGTCTTCATCAGACCAGGTTACAGAGAGTCCTTTCTTTTGCCTTTTTAAGTAGGTAGGACATTCATTCCTGATGTGTCCATATCCTTCACATCCATGGCATTTAATTCCTTTTTCTTGACTGGTCTTTTCATCATAATTTGACCTTCTGTTAGCATCATAAGGTCTTTTGTTCTCAGAAGAGTTTGTGTATCTTCCACTGAGTTTGGATTTGCCTTCCATCCCTCTGAGAATCTTTTTGAATTATTTTCCAAGCATAGCAATGTTGTCTGATAAGCTTTCACCAGTTTCTGATTTATCATCTTCTTCTTCATCAGTATTTGTCACCAAGGCTATGCTTTTGTTCTTCTTTACATTTGTGTCATTCATTCCCATCTCAAATGTTTGAAGGGAACCAATGAGCTCTTCAACTTTCATTGTGCATATGTCTTGAGCTTCTTCTATTGCTGTGACTTTCATGTTAAATCTTTTTGGCAAGGATCTGAGAATCTTTCTTACAAGCTTTTCATCAGTCATCTTTTCTCCCAAGGCTCCAGAAGTATTGGCTATATCTAAGATGTTCATGTAGAATTCATGAATTGTCTCATCTTCCTTCATTCTCAAGTTTTCAAACTTGGTGGTGAGAAGTTGAATTCTTGACATTTTTACCTTTGATGTTCCTTCATGAGTTGTTTTGAGAGTGTCCCAAACATCTTTGGCCAGCTCACAGTGATGCACAAGTCTAAAGATGTTCCTATCAATGCCATTGAATAAAGCATTTAAGGCCTTGGAGTTGCCTAGTGCTGAATCTTCTTCCTCCTTACTCCATTCTTCTTCAGGTTTCAACACTTTTGATCCATCTTTGGTGTCTTGGACAGGATGTTCCCATCCAGTGTTGACTGCTCTCCAGGCCCTGTTGTCAAGTGATCTTAAGAATGCAATCATTCTTGGCTTCCAGTAGTCATAATTAGATCCATCCAGTATAGGTGGTCTATTTACTGATCCTATATCTCTGTCCATGTTTCCAGAATTTGTATTCCCTAGATCTCACCCAGTATAAACAGGCAGGGTGCCTGCTCTGATGCCAATTGAAATTCTGTGATCAGGTATGAGATGTCCTATGAGATGTTCCAACACTTGACAGATTTAACCAAAACTTAAAGTGCAAGAAAATTAAACAACACAGTAGTTTGTTAACCCAGTTCAGTGTATAACCACACTTACATCTGGAGGCTACCAAGCCAGGAGGAAATCCACTATAAGTAATATTAATTCTAGACTTAAACCACCCAGTTTAATCTTTCACTTAATATCTACCCAATGCAATTTCTACCTAAGACACAACTTAGATATGAGTACCAACTCACTCCCCCTCAATCACACAGTGATCTAGTTTACAAGTTTAATAACATTGAAGTCATACTTCAAACAAAACAGCTTGATCTTACTTCATAGTTTCAATCAAGTCACAAATACACTTATGCTTAAAAGCTCATAAAGTGGTACAATAAAAACAACCTGCTATTAAAACACAACACCCTATTTTGTCTTCTGAAATTCGTACTCAATTCTGTGAGTTTCTGTTGATTAAATAGGTGTTTGTATTTTGGGCTTTCTGTAGGTCAATCCAGTCCTAAAAACGCATGCAGCTTCCACCTTGAATTAGGGTTTGTTACTTCCTAGATTCTAGGTGATTTAGTTCTTCTGATTATGCTGAAGCCTCATAACAATACTCCCTACATATGCGCCTTATTCTGTTTTTGTCCATCCATAATTAATTCCAGATAACTTTCCTTAAATATCTCAGATCAGTTAGTCATTAATTAATTCTGGTAGCAGGTTTGAGATGTCTCAACATCTGTTGGGACATCCTGAAAAACTGAACTTAAATCATTTACACAATGTCCCAACATCTGGTGTGACATCCTGAATTAGGTTCTTATACTCTGTTTGATAATGTCCCAACATCTGATAGGACATTCTGAACTGAATTCAATATTTCTTGTTGGTCAAAAATTCTGCCAATTCTAAACATCTACAGGGTTTACATATTGAATTAAAATATTATTTGGTTTATTTACAAAATAAAATATAGATAACAATATAAACATAAAATAAAAACAAATTATATTTTAAAAAACAAATAAATTATAAAGTTTATTTTTATTTTTATATTATATGTGAAATATTATACTATTATTAAAAAAAAGAATTTAATTTATGATATAATATATAATTAAATAAAGAAAAGAGAAGAAAATAGAAAAATTAGGTTAAAAAAATAATGGGGAGGCCTGGATTTGAACCCAGGACCTCCCCTGTACCTGCAAAGGGGATTACCACTGGGCTGCGCATGCAGCTGGTGACCTAGAATCATCAAACAAACATTATATAATAAATTAAGTGAAATAGTTGAAAAAAAGATAAAAATTGCTGAGGGCTGGACTCGAACCCACGCCCTGATGTCCATAACCATCAACACCTCACCAACTGAGCCACACGCATTAGCTGAAATAAAATAAAGACAAATTCTAAAAATATTAAATCTAAAATTCAAATTTCAGATGGCGCCAAGGCTTCATCTTCTTCCTCTGAAATTCGCAGGTTTTCCTGCGAATTCTCTTGCGATTTTTCCTGCGTGTTCAAACCTGCGACTTCTCAAACACCAAGCAAACAGTGAAATTTCTTCAAATTTATTAGTGAAATATGATCCTTGAGGTTCATACAAGCTAACCATGTCCTCTAAACTCATTTATATTTGGTAAATCATAAAACCCTAAATGAGGTCCATAAACCCTAGCTATGGCCGGATTAGTGTTAGGCAGTGAAACTCCAATCCATTGATCCATATATGATCTAAAGCTTATCACAAACAAGAAAACAACATAAAAAATCATTAATAATGCATGAATAATTGGAATCGAAAATTTGAAAACTCAAGCAAATGTTGATTCGGTTTGTACGATTCATGGTGTTTTGAATGAAAATGATGATCAAGAACGACTCAAGGATGTTCAATAAACATGTTTCCACCTTCAAAACTCTTTGGAATAGCCTCTAGCAAGGAATCCGAATCAAGCTTTTTTGTGTGAATTTTGAAGTTTGCAATGTGTTCTTGAGGCTGCCAATTCGTGTCCTCTTGTGTGCTTTATGTTGTTTGTATATCATATGATGAAATTAGGTCAAGAAACTAGTCCATCCTTTGGACTTTTTGATCCATAGTGATTGAAAACGATATGACTTTAAAAACATTGAAAACTTGGATATCTCATTACTATTTTTGAATGATCTGATTTTGTATGATTTCAATCACCTCTAAATGAACATTAAGACCTTCTAGAACCAAAATCAAATCAAATATACATCCTTTTATATTTTATTTTAATTTAAAATGATTTTTAATATAAAAAATCATAATAAATAAAATAAAATGAATAAAAATATGAATAAATAAATTTTAATTCGTGCATGATGTCATGGAAGTGTTTGGATCATAAAAAAGCAAGCCCATTTTGTGAATTATGGTTTCAAGACCCCATTTGCTTCATAAACCTCTAAAAAATTTCCCAACTTTGCAAGGGCACAAATCCTTCAATTTTAATGCTATGAAGGTGTTCTTAGACATTTTAGAAAGCTTAGAGAGTCCTCTAACCAACATCTTTGATCTCATGTCTATATCTTTTACCATTCTCAAGTTATGCTCTTTGGAAGTTGTTGACTTTTTGTTGACTTTTAAAAGGACCTATAATCTCTTAGCTCATACCTTCCAAATGAAGCATTTTTGGGCTTGGCTTGTGAGACACAAAGTTGTAGAGAATTCAATTTCCTTCATAATGAGATTTGGATGGGAAATTTTTGATGAAGCATGTGAAAGTTATGGCTGGTCAAAGTTCAGTTGACTTTTCCTGTGAAAACCCTAATTTAGAAACTCCTGATTTTTGATGATCTGAAATCTCCTTGATGAATCATGATCAACCCTTGATCAAATGATGGATTTTACTTCATATACTTAATGTTGGGAAAAAATCATGAAGTTTGACTTTGGTTTGACCACAGTTGACCTCAGTTTGACTTTTTGACTGCCTTGACTGATTTTAACCTATCTGATCATCTGATTGAGCAAACCTTTTGGGAAAGTCTTGAAACTTGACATGGGGATTCTTGAACACATATAGGATGCTATGAAGCTCACTTGAAGTCTTGAAGTCCATTTATCCTGATAAAAGTCAAAACCCTAGTTTAGGATGCATTGCTTAGGAGGATGCATTGTCTGAGGGAATTGTCAAACTTTCTGACCAATTGTGAACCTTGTGAACCTCATGAGATGTATTGTGAACTTTGTGAACCTTGTGAACCTCTTAGTACACAATGTCTTGTCTTGGGGAGGTCAAATTTTGGGGTGCAACAAGCTCATAATCTTCTTCAACCCCTTCATCGACTTGATTAATCGGATTGTCAAAGTCATATGAAGTCATAGCAGTGTCGTTGTCGGTGCAGTCTGGAGGGCATTCTCTGTAAGGGTTTAGATTGGTTCATTTTAGTGATCAATTTTATCTTTCTTAGAAAAATTGAAAATGAAGTTATTATTTTGAAAAACATTGCCATTTTATTTTTGTACAAAAAATGAAAAATGAAAAACAGTGAGCGGGAAAAAAGAAGAGACTCATTTGCAAAAGATGTCCTGATATTCATTAATTGATCGTTTGAACAAAATACAAGATGGCCCGATTACAAAATGAGCCCTGACATCTTGGGCAAGATGTAGGACTTGATGCATGCTTAAAGACAGGAAATAATAATTACTCTGCAGGAGTAACTCTTATAATTTCCTGGGAAGACCAGTTTGAGACTTGGTTCCCCGGGATCCTTGGACGTATCCAGTTTTCCAGGTTGCGTTCATCTTCTTCCTCGTCTTCCAGACTGTTCACAGCATCCGGGGTTAGCATTCCCCTTCTGACAAATTTGGGCTCTGTTGCAGCCTCTGGTTGATCTTGTCGAGTTGGTCTGTAACCCAACCCGAATCTGTCTTCTTTCTTTTCAAATGGAAGCAGCTTGCCCAGCCTTGAGCGGTACCCTCCTCAACAACCTTCCGGGCCTGTTGATATGAAGTGATGGAAGTTCCAGACATAGCAGTTGCTTCATTGATGTTAAGGGCCTCAAACCCCTGACTCATAGTCTCATGGATCTCCCCATCCATCTCTATATACTTGTAAGTAGCCAGCTGGCTAACGAAAATGTCTTCCTCTCCGCAGATTGCGATAATCTGGCCTTCCCACTCAAATTTTAACTTCTGGTGAAGGGTAGATGTAACAGCGCCGGCGGCGTGAATCCAGGGTCTACCCAACAGACAGCTTTAGGCCGACTGTATGTCCATCACGAAGAAGGTAGTTTTAAAGGTCTGTGTGCCAATCATCACAGGTAGATCAATCTCTCCAAGAACTGATCTCTTAGAGCCATCAAATGCTCTCACCACCAAGTTACTTGGACGCAATGCCAAACCATCATACTCCAGCTTCACTAAGGCCTTCTTTGGCAGGACATTGAGCGAAGACCCAGTGTCCACTAGCACATGAGAAAGAACAACACCTTTGCATTCTAAGGTGATATGTAAAGCCTTGTTATGGTTGCGTCCCTCCGTCGTTAAATCAGCATTTGTGAAGCCCAGTCCATGACTGGTGTTAACATTTGCAACCACCGTTTCTAACTGATTAACAGTAATCTCTTCCGGCACGTATGTTGCGTGCAGGACCTTCAACAATGCATTCCTATGGGCTTCAGAACACATTAACAGTGATAATATAGAGATTTTGGAGGGTGTCTGATGAAGCTGGCCCACCACCTTGTAATCACTCTTTTTTATTATTCTCATGAACTCGTCCACCTCTTGTTCAAAAGACATCTTCGAAGTTTCTTTAACAGTTGGCTCTTCGAGTACCACATTCTTTCCTTTTGCCTTAGCAGCAGCTTCTGCTTCAGCATTGGGTCTTGGTGTTTGTGAGGCAAAAAGGCGTCCGCTTCTGGTGAAGCCTCCGCCTCCCCCAACATTGTCAACTTGTGGTGGAGAGGTTGCTGAATCTAGAGTGAGCTTCTTCCCGTGCAATAGAGATCAGAGTCGTAGTGCCAAGGTATGGCATTACTGCTTTCATAAGGAACAGGCCCAGGCACCGTAATGGTGACCGAACTGATTGCTGCAGCGGAAGGAACTGTGATGGTATGCGGGTCGTAATAGATTGTGACTGGAGATCTGACAGGAGGTGTTGCAGTTAGTTGTTGGAAATTGTTTTTGGGATGAACATTTGCCGGGTCATAATAGATCGTGACCGTTGAGACGTCTTCATTAATGTTCACTGGTGTTGTAGAAGTTTCCGTTGATAAAATGGATGCTGATGTTGTAGAAGTAAATGTTGTTGAACTCTGATCTGTTGAAACAATGGATGGAGTGATTACTGGAGTTGTTGATGAATCAGTGGGAATGATAGTTGTTGCTGTTGTAGGAGGATTTGTTGTTGCTGAAGAAAGGATTGTTAATGTTATAGGAGAATCCATTGTCGCTGAAACAAGAGTTGTTGAAGGAGCTGTTGTAGTAATCTACAAAATTCCATCTCTGATGAGGCCATCTATGCCAAACCTTAGCTTCTCACAACCATTAATGGCAATTTTGCACGATTCGAAGCAGGCCCCATAGCCCAGGAACACTTGGCATCTTAAGAGTTGAGCCTTGACTTCTGCCAATGGTGTTTGAATCTGTGCAACATTATCAATTAGTGCAGATGGTTGATCCTCTTCTATGGCATTAATCCTGGGCCAACCATGATTAGGCATAGGATTTCTGTTAACATTCGGAGGAGGTGCGAAATTGAGAGCTTTGGAATCGACCAGATCTTGAACCTTCATTTGCAAGGCTCTACACTTCTCAGTATTGTGACCCGGTGCGTTGGAGTGAAAGGCACACCTGGCATTGGCATCATAATTCTTTGGGAGATTGAGAGGATCTGGTGGAGCCAACATTCTTAACTCAACCAGGTTAAGCTTTAGGAGTTGTGGCAATAGAGCAGCATAGGGCATAGGAATGGGGTCAATTACCCTATTTGTCTGAGATGGCCTCTGTTGAAAGGGGCGATGTTGTTGGTTGTTGTTGTTATTGTTGTACGTTCTTTGTTGCGGAAAATGAGATTGTTGTTGATAGTGTTGTTGTTGTTGTTGAGGATAAAGTGGTTGTTGTGGAGCTGGAGCCGGGATAGTGACGGCTGCTACTGATCTGTGAGAATACTGGGGTCTGCCCCTGCCTGCATGAATAGCATTTGTTTCACCCGCCCTTCGGGGTCTTGCAAAAGGTTTTCTGGGGTTGTTGGAGGAACTTGCACCATTGTCAGAGATTTTTCCCATCTGTACTATGGTGATGGGTGGGAAATGATCTTAGGATGATGTTGAGTTGTTTTGTGAAAGAAGTTTGAAGTTTTGTTAAGTGTGTTGAGAGTGTCGAAGGAAAATGCAAGAGGGATGATTTTTGGTAACTTGTGGATGCTGAAGTGTTAGGCTGTGTTCTTGTGTGTTATGGCTTGCATAAATGCCACATATCAAGTTGTGATAGGTCTGTGGAGTTGGTGTGGGCTATGCTGATTGGTATGGGGTGTTTTGCAAAAAGTCAAGATTTCTTGTACTTGAGGTATGGGCTAGTGGAAGGCTTGGTACAATGGGGTGTCTGGTGCAGCAAGGATCAAGGATGGCCATGGAATTCACTTTGATGCAATTCAGCATGTGGGAAATAAGTTATGGGGTGTTTTGCAAATTTGACAAAGTTTGGCCCTTTTGGAATTTCTTCATGGGCAAGGCATGAAATGTTGTGATTCCTTGGGCAATTTTCAGCAAAATGAGTCAAGTGACGTTTTTATGATGTTTAGAAGTCAATTAGAGGTCACTTAGAAGATTGGTAAGTGAATTTGCAAAAATCCCCCTTTGGCATGAAACTTAAAATTATGTGATTTTTGCCAACTTTGACAAGCCATAACTTGAGTTCCAAAATGAATTAGATCTTGTTCTTGTAATTTTTGAAAAGGGAATGATCCAATCTACAACTTTCATGACCAACAATTTTTCATTTGAAGCATTTTTGGTTGAGAAAGTGGAGGTTGAAAAAACTTTCCTAAAATGGAAAGTTTACATTACAAGTCATTTCCATTTTTGGCAACTTTTGGTTTAACTCACTTTTCTTCAAATTTGTGAACTTCTAAGCACTTAAATGATCAAATAAAGACCATATAACTTCAATTTGATGAAAAATCCACTTTGGTTCCATATTGGGGGGCCTCAGATGCCCTGATTTTGCTCTGACTTGCTCAAGAAGTTACCCAGTGATCAGATGGCTTCCACAATGAATTTATTCATCAAACTTGGTATGTATGATCCTTATATAATATTGAGACCAATAGAAACAAGAATTACCAAAAAATTTGGAGTTATGGCCTCTGAAACCAAAACCCTAATTTTAGGTCATCTGCGTAGTTAAATCCTGGCTCTGCTTCCATGCTTTGCAAGTTCTTGTGATTCTTTGACTTCCTTGATCTTTGGAGGATATAATATGATGATTGAACATACATGGACCCTCTTTAGATGATTGAAGACCTTTGGAGTGGCTCAGAAGGATCTTGGATGGCTTAAATCACAAACCCTAGATGCAGATGAACTTGAACTAATGCAGTGAAGTAACAATGCAACATGAAATGGTATGGTTGAATTAATGCAAATATGAAAGATCACAAGCCATGGTGTGAACTTAGTGAGGGAAAATTTGGGGTGTTTACACTTGTCATAATGTGAGGATTGAAACCCCTAACCAAACTTCCATTGATTTTTGCTAATAAGAATTTAATTTAATTTTAGTTTTCTAGGGTTTTTTTGGTTTTTGCTTAAAATTGGGAGCTACGATTAATATAAATAAAATATAAATACATATTTCAATTCCTCGTGAAATTCTAATTGAAATGGTATATTGGAACGTTTGATTTGGTTAAAAAAATGAGGAAGTTATGATTTCAAGAAGTTGTCCAAGGAGAAATTCGCTAGGAATAAGAAGATCATTTGCATGCTTTCCAATTTCAAATTTTTATTTTAATATTTATTTTGTTCGTTGCATTCCTTTGCTAGAAGTGTGTTGTAGCTCAGTTGGTTGTGTGTTGTGTTATTAAGAGAGAAGGTGTGGGTTTGATTCTGCCACCCTCATTTTGTTCATTTCCAACTCTTTTCTCCTCCTTTTCTCTGTTTTCTATATTTTATTTCTTGTCTTAAATAGTCTTTTGATTTCTGTAAGTTAGCGAGTTTTTTATTTTAGTCCCTTTTTTTGTCTGAGTCCCTATATCTCCCTTTTTGCGTTCGTTTTAGTCCCTAAAGCCAAAATCCGCAGGTTTCCTCTGATTTTCCTGCGAATTTTTGTTTTAGGGACTAAAATGAATGCAAAAGTGGGATATAGCGACTCAGACCATATATAAAAAATAGGGGCTAAAATAAATTGCTAACTTACACGGACCAAAAGACTATTTAAGCCTTTTTTTTCTATCTTATCTTTTATTCTATTTTATCTTTTATTCTATTTTATCTTCTTTAAATTATTTTTACCCTTTTATTTATTCTTTTACTTTAAACTTCTTTTATTTTATTTAACTTTTATTTATTTTATTTTATTTATATTTTATTATTTTATTTTAATTTCTCTTTTAATTGATTTCTTTTAGCTTTTCATTTATTTTATGTTTTATTAAAATTTGCTTTAATCTAGGATCTAATTAAAACTATGATTAATTATTTCATTTATTATTGTATACCTCTAATTAAAAAAAACCTAAAATGTTTATTACTTTGTTTTCATTTTAATTCAAGATTTTCTTTCTTTCAAACATGCTTTGATTTGTTTCCTAGATATTAGGTTTAACTTGTACATTCTCTTATGAATTTTACATTGACCTAATCTTTTGATATTCATCCTTGTTTCCTTTACTTGATGATTTTAAGAATTGAAATACTTAGTTGCTTAGATGTTTACACTATTAATCTTACTTTGTCTTGTTTATGAGCATGCTTTGATTTATCTATGATGTTCTTCCACTAATTAACTTTCGATAACCATGATGTTGGCCATTTTCATGTTGATTTCATGATTGAACCATGTTTATGCACACATTTAATTATATTCACTCCTTGTTTATTCACATATAATACCTTTAATCTCATTTGATTTATCATGTATATACTTGTGAATCCATGTCCATCTTGTACATAATCCAAGGGGAAGGATCTCTTGTTGACTGTTAGTCATTCATATGCATTTGTACATAACTATTGCATTCTTTACTCTCCCATTATCTAAATATAGCTATTACTCACTTCTCGATTTTCCACCTTAGGCCTTACATTTATAATCAACCTTATCATAGAGATAGCCATTAATATCTTATACCCCTTGAAACCTTTAACTATTCACTCAAATCCCTTCATACAAGATAGCCATTATAATCTCTTAACCTAAACAATCAATCCCCACAATCGTTGCTTTCAAGCTTTTCAACTTGTGGTTCCATGAACTATGGACACTATGATTTCTCATTTCCTTTTGAGAATACGTAGGCATGAGGTCCCAATCCTTGGCGAGCACCCTTTCCTTTTTCACCTGTAGTCTCCGAACTACGATTGGCTTACTTCTTATTAAGGATACATAAGCATAAGATTGCGAGATCCTAGCGAGCTACCTTTTTATTTTTCTACCTTTTTATTTTCAACCTTTTTCACCCTAGTTTTAATTCAAACTCTCTTCTTCATAAAACAAAACAAAAACACTGTAATACCCATATATAAAAGACATATATCAAAACATATTTTTCATATATAAATTCAAGTTTGGTACTGAACTACAATAAGTTCTTAGTACAACACATTGCAAAATTTTAGCCAGCTAAAAAAATACATAAGGTACTACAACAAAAGGCTAAATAATTATACAAGATGTTAAAAAAGAAAAAGTCTAAGAACTAGATCCGAAGATCTCAACAAGTCCACAGCAGAAGAAAAGCCATCAAACAAGCAAGAATAATCAAACTGCCTTATCCTTACCCTTTGCAGAATCTGAAGTACCTGAAATAATAAAAACAACATGGGGTGAAATAAAACATCTCAGTGAGTTCCCTATCTTAGAGTTCTCTCGGCTCTAAAGGTTCGAATCTAACCACTACTCAAGTCAGGGAAAAACCTAGACTTCGAGTTCACATAACAACTAGAGATATAAGGTGAAAATAAACGGAGCATGCAACGTGCTTTAAGGTATCTTTCCTTGGCCAACCACAAAGGGCAATACGACGCGGGTCACTTGATCCTTAATGTATAAATAACTTTCCCCGCCCATCCACATAGTGGCACACAAGCACGGGTCACTCATATCTACCAAAGGTACTTTCCCCGCCCAGCCACACAAGGGCACTTCAGCACGGGTCACGGTACCTTACCATAAACTAACTTTCCCCGGCCATCCCACACACGGAGATCTCGACACGGGTCACTCATTACTTATCCTAACAGATACTTTCCCGCCCAGCCACACCAGGGCACTTCAACACGGGTCACGGTCATCTATTAAGGGATTCAAATCCACGGATTAATTATGTCTCCCCGTCTGTCCCGCCTCATGGGACCTCGACACGAGCTAAACATAATTAAATTAGGATTTTAACGCGATGGGAACATAATCCTCCATCCATTCACAACTACTTAACACGAGGATACTATTCGAGTATCGACATCTAAGCATTGTTACGTCTCTAAATCGGTTTTGTATCAACCTAGGGTAATCCTAACTACCTCACAAGTTATGCCTTTTTACTCTAAATAGCTCACAAATTCCCTAATTAACATAATTACGGTTAATCATAAAAGTCGGGTAAAAATAATATTTCTAGGCATCATAAGATAATATATACTTTTTCTTCAAATCGATATAAAGAACAGTCAAATCAAATAAACGAGGAAAAAGTTATGAATTTTTAAAGTTGGAACAATTATACATTTTCCTCACACTTACAGTGTTAACCAGTTAACGCCTGAGGTTAACCGGTTAACCACACCAGTTCCAGAATCCAGTAGCGTATAACAGCTGCATTAACCGGTTAACGCCCTGGGTTAACCGGTTAACCAGAAGTCAGTGGCTGAAAATACACGTTTTTCACATATGAAACTTTTCCAAAACTTAACCAAATCATCATCAAACATCAAAACAATCACAACAAAGGTTCCTACACCTAATGTCAACATACTCATACATTTTTATCGATTTTTAACCATTTAAACTTCTAATTCTTAGATTTTTCTACCAAAACCCTAAAACTCATAAACTCAATAACTCAACCAAAATCTAAAACAAAAGTTTCTATCTAAGAACCCACATCTACCAAAGATGATTGAGAAGATTGAGAGATGAATGGTTGGTGGAAAATATTTTAAGAATTAAGAGCTTCCTTCTTCTTCTTCTTCAAGCTTTTCTTCTTTCCTCTTTTCCCCTTCTTTCTCTTCCTTTCCCTCTTTCTCTTATGTTTCTAAATTATGAAACATTAAGAAAAGAAAACTTAGGTTATACGAGAAAAACCTATTTTCCCCCATAATGGGTCCAAATAGAGAGTATCCAAAAAAGTCTCTTAATCCATAATTTAATAAAACCTTTGAGTCAGATAATATTAGTTAATAAAAATAAGTCGCACTGATTGCTATTATTATCTTTGTTAAAATCTCTCAGAGCAACCCGAAACCTTACTGATATCAAATAATATTATCTAGAGCATTAAATAATTTGCGGGGTATTACAAACACTTCTTACAATCACTCCCAATCAATAGCAAACAACTTTATCCAAAAACATAGATATTTCAAGAGGTTCCTGTAGAGTACTATAGATGTGTAGGATGCTAGTACCATCCTTAGTATAATAAACCACCGTACCTTTGATCTCTTATTTGCTTATCATTTAGTCTTATCTTTAGCTTTACATATTTACTTAGGTTTTATTAGATATTTTCACATTCCCTTGGATAAATTAAAGTTTGGTGGTGATATCTTTGTTTTGGGAGTTAAGTTAACATAATATCTTAGTCTTTGATTCTCACCGTGACACAAGTGTTCTTCAGATTATGCCACCAGAAGCTAGAAATTCAGCAACTCCAAGTGTGCTAATGTAAAACAAATTATGGCTAATATTTACAAGTAACAAAACTTGCACACTTGTAACACACATCAAATAAACCATTATACTTTCCATACTTTGTTATCATCAAAACCAAAAGAGAATATGTCATGAACAAATCTTGTTCTAACAATCTCCCCCTTTTTGATGATGACAAACATAAGTATTTAAAGGATAATGTTGGGCAGTTATAATTTTCTCTGCAACATCAGGGTATGAGGTTTGTAAGCTCCGCCTGAGTCTAATAGTCCAAAGCTGACAATCTGTAGACTCTAACACCAAGTACCACTTTTCAAGAAAAAGTAGTTCAGTTTTCTCAATAACATCAGGGTCTGAGGTTTGTAATCTCCCCATAAGTCAAACAGTTCTAAGGTTGGGGTTTGTAAGCTCCCCCTTAGTTCCATATTTAAGAAAACCAAAAATAATATTTTAACTTCCTTTGGCAACATCATAATACGAGGTTTGTAATCTCCTTCTGACTATGATAGGCTAAGGCTAAGGTTTGTATGCTCCTTCTTAGTTATATGTACAAGAAAGATAAAATGTGTCGTCCGGATAAGATAACCATACAAACAAAAATTTAAATAACAAAATTATGAATGACCAATATGTACAACTGAATAGGTACTCAATGGGTCAGTTTCTAATTAAATACTTACCATTATTTCTCCCCCTTTTGTCACATCAAAAAGAAAAGAAAAAAAAAAGAGGAGAAGAAAAGAATTACACTCATAAATGCATCTCATACATTCTTTACATGATGAATTTCCAAGAGAGAAAAACGATCAAGTAATAAGAGTCATTAAGGTTTGTATAATGCATGCTTTAAATTTTTAGTCGTCGTTACTATTCCAAGAATCATCCAAGGATTGAATTCAGATTTTTTGGTATGCTCAAAAGTCATTATAAAAGCAACCAACATCTAAATCAATTTCATCAACAACTACTTAGAGTATGCAAGAATCAACTGAGAGTCATAAGACATCTATTGTAACAGAGACCTTTGAGAGATTTTCAATTCGTAATGTCCAGATTCTACATAAGCGAGTTGCTTTTGAATCTTCCACTATTGAGCCTATTCCCTATGTAAAACTCATTTCTAATGAGGCAACGTCAGCAACTCAAAAACAACCCTCAGAAGAAGGTCCTTCAGAAGCTACACTGAGGTCAAGAAGGAAGAATCTGAAGAGGTTAAAGAGAATAAAAAAGTTCAATAAATAGTTTTACCATCCAATCCTAGAGGCGGAGGAGGAAGAAGAAGTTGATGAAAAAAATAAAGAAGTAGGTTATGATAACTGGGCTCAAAGTAAGGGACGATATGACCTAGATAGGGGTATGTTCTAGGATCATTCAATTCCTTTTAAAAAAGATTGAAAACATTCATCTTAAATTAATGAAAATAGTAATTTATCAATATCTTTATTGCACGCAAGTACATTCCAGTAATTTCCATTTTTTATTTACTGAAGGTACAAAAAAGAATTAACTCTGACACCAGAAATAACAACTAAACATAATATTCATAGCTGATAATAGGTTAGACTGTTAGATAACATTTCCACGACTTGTCATTTAAACTATTGATTAGACTTAACCAATACTATAATAAGATATACTAAGGATAATGTATGTAACACGTCTATATAAGGAATCATAGAAAACTTTATTCCTTCATCACTTAATCCTTATAACACCAAGATGTACAAGCAAAAGCAAATATGGGTTCCAAAGAGATATTTCAGAAAGACAACCATACTAAATGCATCAACTCGAGCAAACAAAAGAAAAGCAACATCTGAAGGGTATGCACGCAAGCAAATTACATCAAATGTGGTCACCTTTTCAACATCTTTTGTGCAGACACACAAAAGAAGATCTTTTGGGTCCAGACGCAGAAACCAGTTGAGGAAGGAGGCTATGAAGTTTACCAAGGAAGAATGGAAAATTTCTTAGATAATCTAGACACATCAGATGATCCAAGGAATTCCTTAGGGTCAATCCAACAGGCTAGAATGTCTAATTAATTTGTAATATCTTCCTTTTCAATAAAGAGAATTGTTGCATCTAATGAGTTCTTATTCCTTTTACTTTTAATTCTTTAAAACAACACTAAATATATATTCAACAGTTAATCTGCACAATAATATGGACATACTTTAAATTAATAATAAGATAGCTTAATACAAAGGTTCTAACAAATACAAGGCATAATTATGCATAAATCTAACATCATAATCTTTCATAGATAGCTTCAAACTTGTCTCTTACAATTTTAGAAAAATCAGCCTCTTAACTTATGATAACCCCTGCTGAACAAGTAATTCTAAAATAACTCGTCCATAAGGAATGGAGAATATATTTCCTTTATGAAAGGAAGAAAGAGTCCTCTTCAAATAGTCAAACATAACTTGAGGAAGATCAATCTGCAAGTCTGAATTGAGAAGATGAAGCAGATAATTTTCAATAGGGTCCACGAGGTCTAAATCCTTATCCTTAGGAAGTAAATTTGAATTTAGAATCTGATTCCAAACAAATGCATCAAGACGAAGATTTAAGACCACTGATGTATTAGATGGATCTACAAACACACACCAAATAGGAAGATAGTGTTCCAAAACAAGATTTCTTGGGATTTCTCTTTTCTCCTCATAATTGATCACACTAGAAATCGTTTTAGAGGTTACTATTATAGAAACACCAGTTACTTTAGACAAACTAGCACACTCAGAATTCAGCTCAACAATGGAGGAATTAATCCAAAATTCTTTGACAATACTTGGATAAGTGAAACCACATAGCATCTCAAAGTATCCATTCCAACCTTGTTCACACACAGTCTTCCAGAAATTAAAACCAATCTTAAGCAACTCATCAAAATCCACAAACTTTTCATTGATGACAACTAGTTAATTACTAAGGAACTCATCTCAAGTTTGGCTTAATCAAAGCACATCCAAAGAGAAAAATAAAAATAAATGAATTGAACAAGAATCCTACGAGAATAAGAATCTTGTCAGAAAAGGACACAATGATGTTTCACAAGTCAAGGGATAGTGACAGTAAATATCCAAAGAGAAAATATCATTACCCAAAGGTTCTTATCTTGCAGATTTCTTGAATCCACTAGATGAATTTCACCTTTATGAGTATTTAAGAAATATAAAGATTTTTGACAAACCTATTACTTAAACTTCTTTATAAGAGGTAAATATTCTAGTAGTTCTAGAACTAGAGAGAGATATCTTTTGTCAGTCATTAGTCTCTAAGATTCTATTCAGAATTATCACTTCCTCTTGAAACAAGAGTTATGAGTGATAGATGAATATTGAATTGTTTTATTTGATAGCTAACAAGCATTTGTAACATCACAAAAGGTGAGAAAAATGTTTTCATAAATATGAACAATCATCTAGCTTAATGAAATATTAAGTATAGAGAAATACAACAAAGTTTCTTCTTAAAGATTTATGAAGATCCTTGTTTTGCCAAAAGAGCTTCTCTAGACGTCTAACTGAAACTTTGTATTTTTATAAACTATATATCTCATCGAGTCAAAAGATAGGCCATAAAAGAACAAGTATACTTTTTTTTATTTTCTTCGTCAGACTCATATCAATATTTAAACTTAACTGAAGAGTCTGAACACCGCTTTGAGTGGATACTGAATGCACCAAAGATTACTCCTGGTAGTTCCTCTTCCAAGGGTATTGGAGCCAAAATTGCATTGGTTTCTCCTTTGCAGTTTAATCAAAATATTACGGCTTCCCCTTCTCCATAGAAGGCTTCGCCATCCAAATTAGCATATTATACTCCTCCTACGGAGAGGACAACTTTTATTACAAATTTTTTCATTGCCTTTAATTCCTCTAGAATCACATTACTGTATTCAGGGCTCTTCTTTGGTGCATGTTAATATAAAAAAAACTCCTCCGGGATTCTTTTTACCAAAAGATACTTTAAAAACAAGAGAATTCTATGAGTTTATTCATGTAGACTCAGACTTCATTACTCTTACTCATGAATATGAGAAATCGGTTATTAAATTTTCAAAGTTTAAAATTAATAAGTTATTATCATCTGCTGATTGGAATCTTCCTCCAACAACTGGTAAATCATTTTCAAGAGAATATACTCCTCAAAATTATAGCTATCTTGATTGTATGGACGCTTGATCCCATTTTCTTTGTGTAAAACCTTTTGAGCACACTTGGTTCATTTAGTTTAACAAGAGTATTTCATTATATTTTCCTAACTAGTTCATGTAGTGGTTTAATGTGTATGGACTTAATGAAGATATATTCCCAAATTATGTCGCTAATGCTTATACTGAATTTACTTTCATTGTGTTGAGAGCATTTGAAAATTGTGGAACATACTTGTTTAAAATTGTAGTTTCCCTAAGCAAACATCTCTTGTAAGTTTTATTGTATACTTATCAATAAAAATGTCTTTGAGAATATTTGTCTATGTTAATTATATTTCTCTTTTTAATTATTACAACTCTGATATTTTAAATGACATTAAGGTAATATTTGTGTATTTATTAACTCTTTTATTGACTCTTCTATTACAATTTATGCTAGTAACATATCCGAACTCCCGTATGGTTTAAATTATTTGATATAATATAAAATATATTTAAATGTATATGTAAATTTGATACGATATAAAATGTATTTATATATTTATTTAAATTTAAAATTAACTATTAATTTTAAAATGAACAATGATTATAAAAATTTAATTAAGTTAAAATATAAAGAAAAAATGGACTCATGAGATGAAAAAAAAAGAATATTTAATATTTGAAAATAAGGATTTTATCTTTCAAATTAAGGTAATTGTTAATTAAAATAAAATATGTATTGTGTTTATAGTAACATGTGGGAAAAAGTTTATTTGATACAATATAAAATATATTTATATACAGATGTAAAATTGAAATTAATTATTTAATTGTAAAATGAAAAATAACTATACAATTTCAATTGTATTAAATAATCATGCAAAAAGAAAAGATTTAAACAATGTTCGTTTAGAGAAAAATAACTATACAATTTCAAATGTATTAAAACGCATTTTACTGCTAAGTGTTGGCTTATACTCGCGGCGGAGGCTGAAGCGCTAGCTTGCTTGCGAGATAGAAAGATTTAAACAATGTTCGTTTAGAGAAAAAAATGTTTGACCTTTGTTAAGGTGTTTTAAACGAAAGGGCGAACGAAGTACAACTTGTGGGGCTAGCCCAGGAGTGATTCCATTCAAGGACCCGAGAAATGCTAGATTCCTGAGTTCAGTTATTCGTTGATTAATTGTAAAATGATTTGTATTTGTTGGTAAGTTTTAAGTTGTATTCTTTTAATGCGAAAGGGCGAACGAAGTACAACTCGAGGGCTAGCCTCAAGAGTAATTCAATTCAAAAACCCGAGGAATGCTAGATTCCTGAGTTTAGTTCTTTCGCGATTTTAATTTGAGATTTAGATGTTTTGAAAACGAAAGGGCGAATGAATGACAGCCCGAAGGCTAGCCTCAAGAGTAATTCAATTCAAAAACCTGAGGAATGCTAGATTCTTGAGTTTAGTTCTTACGTTAATTTATATGTTAATTAAGAGTTGATTGTTTGGCATTTGTTTTAAAATGATTTAGGATTTAAAGTTTTAGAAATGAAGGAGTAAATGAAACATAACTCGAAGGCTAGCCTCAAGAGTGATTCATTAAAGAACCTGCGGAATGCTAGATTCCGAAGTTCAGTTCCTTGTTAATTAATTTATGACGCGATAAAGATCGTGCAGATGACAATCACTTAGTGACTGACTTACGTGTGTGCAGAGCGTAGGCGCATGAATTGTTTTAATTAATTATATAAGTGGATTCGATTCCTAGTTCTTATGGATAATCCTAGCAATACGAAATTGTAAAATAAAAGTGAAACGATAAATTGCGTACAAAATAATAGGGAGAGGGGTACAAAATAAATTACACGGGATTGCGATTAAATAAAGGGTATCGTTGTAATTTGCCCAAGAGGAAGCGTGTGTGTAGTGTATGAATTATTCAGAAGCGTCGAAACTTAATATTATATTAAAATGCGAAAATAAATAAAATAAATAAACAGACTAAATAAAATAACCATGATATAAAATAAATTAAGCTTATGAAATAAATAAAAAAGCATGGCCTCATATTGGTCACGATTTATCGGAAACGATTTATCGTGGCTTTTTGTTATATCATTGGCCCAAATAAAAGAATAACTAAAATCACTAATAAAAAAACAAATGCGATAAGAACAATGAAATCATAAACTAAAATTTTTTTAAGACTTTTTTTATTGTAGGGAAAATAAACAATGAGCAAAGATTTTTCTTTAAAATAAAACCAAATCTATAAAAACAAATGAAGAAACTTAAATAAACTATGAATCAAAAATAGTGGAAAAAAAGGCCCAAAGGAGAGGGGGGTCGTCACTGGTTCAGTGGGTGTATGCAAATGGTATGTGGTTAGAAGTGAAATAACACCAGCCTAAATAGCCCAATCAACAATAACACTACATCTTAAATGGTCTCAAGAATCTAGAAAATAAATATAAACAAAATATTTATAAACAAATAAAGATAAAATTTATAAAACAAATAAAGATAAATATGAAAAGGGATGTATCGATGGTTGTAGTGGGCGTGTGTATTCAGCAATGGGATTGGGTCTGAAAAGGTCCAACAAACTTTAGGATAGAGAATATTAAATAAATATACAAAGTTAAAATAAATAAATAAAATAAAACAACTCAGTGAAACGAAAATAAAAAATGAATAACACACACAACAATGCAAGAGACGGTCTCGCTCACCCTCTGCTCGCGTGAATCCGCCTCTCTCAAGCTCTCACTCTCTCGGTTTCAGATCTCTCGGTCACGACGGTTTCGGTTTTCGTTTTTCACAGCGGTTCTAGTTTCATCACTCTCACTCGGATTTCGTCGGTTTGTTTTTGGTCCCACAGTGGTTTTGAGCGCGGGTCGGTGGTTCGGTGTTTTGGTTGCTCGCGGAGGGCAGTTCTGTGTTCGATTGAATGTTTTTGCGGCAAAACCGGTGGTTGAAGGTGGTGGATGGCAACGAGGTTTCGCTGGGTTTTGACTTGCGATGGAGGAGTTTTCGTGGGAGGTCTTGGCTTCGGATTTCATCTTTTCTCTCAGTCGGTTTTGTGTGTTCCAGATTTGAGTGGGTTACGTGAGTTCGCGGTTTGTTGTTCTGGCTTTGTTTTGTTCAATTTTTTTTTTATTCACAGTTTTTGGTTCGTTTTGGTGGTTTTTGTGTTAGGGAGGTTGTGAACGGTTCAGGAGGTGAAGGTGATTGTGAATGAGGGTGGTTCGAAGGTGGAAGGTTGAGATGAAGAGGGAGGTTTTGTTTAATCGAAAATTTTATGTGTTTCTTCTGTTGTTTTTTTCGTAAAAAAAAAGAAAGGGAGTGATGAGGTCCTCTAGATTTTTATTTTCATGTTCTCCCTCCAATTGATTTTTTTTGTGTTGTTATCAACTTCTTCTTTTTTAAACTAAATCAAAACTTGTTTTCAAAGTTTTGAATTTGTCTTGCTGCTTTGAATTGTTACTATCATGGTCTAGTTGTTGCTGTTGTTATGCAGGTGTAGCAGGGTTTTGGAGGATTATGGCTATGTCTTGGTCAAAGTCTTGGAGGAGCAGAAAGTTGCATACTTATTTGGTGTAAAAAAGTAGAAGACTGTGCAATGTTTTTTTTAGCTGGCCTTGCTTGGTTTGGAGTGTATGGATAGTTAATTAAACCAAAAAACTAAACGCATAAACCATGTCAAATAAATAAATTAAAATAAACCTAATTAAAATAAACTAATTCTAATATACTGATAAAATAAGCTAAATTAAGAAAATAAACTAATTAAAATTAAGCTATATATAAAATTAATCGAAACTATTAAACTAAATTTAATTAACATAAACTAAATCTAATATACTAATTAAAATAAGTTAAATGAAACTAATTAAACTAATTAAAATTAAACTTAATCTATATAAAATATTAAATTAACTAAACTATTAAACTAAATTTAAAATAAATTGGATGAAAAATAAAATGAAACTAATTAAAATAAACTAAGATAAATATTAAAAGATTAAAAAAAATGAGACAAATACTTGAAACAAAATTCTAAAAAACAATTATGACATGAAATGATAAGATTGACTAAAGAAATGCATGATTAATGATCAAAGGACTAAAATGTAGAGATGACTGACTATGGATAATGCTATGAAATGCGCCAGATGAATGTAAATTTCGAGAAAGCTCGGTCAAAATTTAGGGTGTGACAATTGCTCCTATTTAATATTCTTGAACCTGAATGTATGAATAACAAAGTTTTTGGACATTCGAGATAGAAGACGATTAAATATAAAAAAAAACTTAAAATTTTGACCGAATGCAGATGAAATGTAATGATATGTAAAGTTATGAAATCGTAAGGGACTCTTTTGTTTTGCTGGGGATATGACATGTGAGAAGTAATAACGTAATGGCTTGATGCGGCCAACTTACACTATGAACGGGAACCGACTATCTGAAGTGAGGAGTTAGCAAGTTCAAGGATGACTACTGGGGATCCCAATACAGCAACTCGGCGGTTGAGAAAGATAGTTGAAATGACATCGACTCGACGGTCGGGAAGAAAAAAATCAACACGGCGATTGAGGGAAATAAATAACAAACATCGACACGGCGGTCGGGAAAGCAAACTCAACACGGCGATTGAGGAAAATAAATAACAGACATTGATACGGCGGTCGGGAAAGAAAACTCAACACGGCGGTTGAGGAAATAAACAACAGATATTGACACGGCGGTCGGGAAAGCAAACTCAACACGGCAGATGAGGAACTAAATAACAGACATCGACACGGCGGTCGGGAAAGCAAACTCAACACGACGATTGAGGGAAAAAATAATAGACATCGACATGGCGGTCGGGAAAGCAACTCAACACGGCGATTGAGGGAAAAAATAACAGCCATCGACACGGCGGTCCGGAAAGCAAACTCAACACGGCGATTGAGGGAAATAACTAAAATGACATCGACACGGCGGTCAGGAGAACATCTCAACACGGTGATTGAGGGAAATAACTAAAATGACATCGACATGGCGATTGGGAGAACATCTCAACACGACGATTGAGGGAAATAACTAAGATGACATCGACACGACGGTCGGGAAAACAAACTCAACGACACGACGGTCGGGGAAGATAAATAAAGGACATCGACACGGCGGTCGGGAAAACAAACTCAACAGAGCGATTGAGGAAAATAATAACAGACATCGACACATCGGTCGAGAAAACAAAAGGAAATATTCAGAGCATATGTGCAACAGGTTCAAGTGTAACTGTTGACACTAAGAATAAAATAGACAAACACAATGATTGGGCAGCGCCTCTATGCGACCAACTGACACTAGGGGTAGAATTCAAAGTACTCAAAAAATAAAAAATCAATGGGTCTAAGCAACCGGCTGGCAATAGGAAGAAATGTTGGAGTTTTAAACAAGATAAACATCCAACCTCTGGAAATTCCCTAAATGAAGAGTCAGAAGAAGACCTTTAGGAACCCTCAGGAAAACACGAATGTGTGTTGAATTAAACGGACTTAAACCGTAAGTCAAAAGGTTTCACGATCAGCTTAACGGATTCATGCCAATGACAATTGGACTTCAAAGAGATATTGATGGCAACAAAAGCAAATATCTACAACATATGGATTTCTACAGGGAATACCAGTATTACTGGGGAAAAATATCGATTGACCAAACTAAAGGGTATCAACAACAATGAATTTTCAAACAAAGCTGCTAGTGACGAATGATTTTTCCCTTGACATGCCAGACGGGAACTAGTTTCTTTTGATTCATTGTCAGACGGGAACTGACTGTCAAATAAAAAATGAAATACCAGGCGGGAACTGGTTTGAAATGATTGATTGTCAGGCGAGAATTGACTTTCAAAAGACATACCAGACGAGAACTGGGGTAGAAAGCTGTCTGTCAGACAAGAACTGACTCTGAGGTAACTCTCAAAAGAAGATACCAGATGAGAACTGGTTTGAAAAGAAATTGACTACCAGACGGGGACTGGTTTGAAATGGGCTACCAGAAGAGAACTGACTATCAAATAAATTTCAAATGGAATACCAGATGAGAACTGGAATAAAAATTGATTTGTCAGACGAGAACTGACTATTAAATAAATTTCAAGTGAAATACCAGACGAGAACTGGAGTAAAAAATTGACTGTCAGAAGAGAACTGACTGTGAAGTAACCTTCAAAAGAAAATACCAGAAGGGGACTGGAGTGACCTGGTTTGACCTGGACATATGCTAGATGAGTAAGATGATATGCAAGGTTTAACGCTAAGAGCGAAGCGGCATGACTAAAGCATGAGAGTGATTATGCACTGACTTAGTGATTTCCTAAAATATGCCCCTACATGGGTAAGGATGGAATAATTCTTTTGCAGACGACTCTCTAGAAGGAGGCAAGGATGACGACATGATTCCCGACACCCGTCTTGAACTCAAAATTTGTTGTTGTATAAGGCCTGCTTGAACAACTTGTAGGCATGGAGAGGACTTGCCCCTGAATCAAATGGGTCTTGAAATTTTCCCCTCTACAAATGTTTGGATCAACCTGCCATGGCACGACCTTTGAAATGGTTGCCCCAGTGCTTGAATATCGGAGATTTTCCCCTGATTATCTGATCCTTGGGATGGGAAACCTCTGACTTGGTTGGCTGTTGAACTTTTCGATTGTTTGTGATAGCTCACTCTATTCCGAGTCTGAAGGTTCAACCTCTTAGTAGCTGACTCTTCAAGAGATTGAATCAGATTGGATGATTCTTGAAGTGGTTACCCTGGATGGGCCTCTCTTACCAAGTTAAATTCCCTAACTGGATGCATTCGTTGGGATTCCTTTGATGCTGAATTGACTTGCAAATAAACATTAGATATTTAAAAATTGGCAATTTTAATGCAACGTTTATGCAGGTTTTGAAATCATAATTTATTCGTATGATAGTGATATACAATGGAGTTTATTGAAACAACAAAGCGGATCTATCCATTTATGGAATGGAAGATGAAGTGATTGATACAAATGATTATCAAAGATCGTTAAGAGTCAGCTTAACACAACCTTATCATAGTATGCTCTCAAAATAAACCCTGCCTCAATTAGGTCTTTTAAGGGTTGTAACGTGGCTTGGTTCACGGTTTATGAAATAAAGGATAAAAGGCTCAAAATTTATTTGTAACCCACCCATTCTTCGTGATGAACTCCAATCCTACGTTCAGTTAAATTGACATATGCATTCACATCTCAAAAGTATGTTGACGGTGCATGATAAGGATCAGAATTTGAAAGTGATGGCAGCCACCTTCCTTCTTCTCTACTTTGTAGAGGATTTGATGACTTATTTTCCTTGAATTTATTGACTTTTCCCTAAGTCGTCTTTTTCTGGTGTTTTTTTTACTTAGCGGACTTTTTCTTTGTATTTTTTCCTTTCTATCTTTTGTTGAATGGTTGTGTCTGCCATTTTATTGGAGGATAAAGAATAAATACTTCACACTTTTAACCCATCACAACTTCTTTGATGTGAGAAGAAAAGTATGTAGCTGATCCTTCTTGAATGGTTGACTGAATCTCTTGAAGATTGAATGCAAACAGATTAACTGAACCGACTACCCTGCCCCAGGTTTGAAAAAAATTAAAGGTTTTTGCACTTTTGAAAAAGAAAACTCCTACTTCCAAGCTCAAATGGGTTAGCGAGGGATTATCATCCTTATTTCACCAGTGTTTGGGAATTTGAAACAATGCTTGTACATCATTAGCAAGGTTTTAATTGAGAGCATACAAATGGAGAATTCCGGTATCTGGTTTTCATCATCCTCCCTCCAATCTTTGCTAAGAAAAAAGTTTGATAAACAAAATGATAGAAATATATTTTTAACAATGAAAGAAAACGAGTGAATACGAATAGATTGATTCAAAAGATGCATAAATATTTCATTAATTTTGCCAATTCAAAAACAAAAATGCTAACAAGCAAATACAAAATCAACATGCAAAGAAAATAACAACAATGCTGAAACAAACAGGTGATTGCCAGATTTAGGGAATTGAAAATGTCTTGATTTACTGTCTTCAAGAGATGCACCAAAAAGTCTCTGTGCTCACTCAGGCGAGAGGTTGATATGCACCAACAGGTTTCCTTCTGAAAAAGATATGTACCTCTTGTCGATCAATTGTTGTACCTTGGCTTGAAAAGCTTTGCAGTCTTCAGTTGAATGCCCCATTGATCCAACATGATATACACATTGCTCATGAGGATTACACTCAGGCGGGTATGGCTTTGTCAATGGCTTGAGAGACTTGGGAAACACTAATGAGCTTTGAATCAAAGGTTGCAGAAGCTGAGTGTATGATAAAGGTATTGGATGAAGAGGAGAATTCCTTCTTTCCAAATTGTTGCGAGGCTTATGTTGGTTCTGATGTTGATTCAGATATCCTTGGCTTTGGGCTTGCTGACTTGGATGAGGAGTAATCCAGGCTTGTTGGTATGGCACTCTGTAAACACCCCAAATTTTCCCTCACTTTTTTCCTCACACCATGGCTTACGATCTCATTTTGCATAAACATCTCATTGCATCTCACATTGTATAAACAACTTCATCAAATCATTGCATGACTGCACAATTAGGGTTTTGTGATCAGATGAATCTTAAAAGTGATATGAGCAATCTATGTGGCCTTTAAACATGCCAAGGGGGTCCATGAGGGGTATATGGTCTTATTATATCTCAAAGGATGATTGGAAGTCACAAAATTTCAAAGGATTGCACAGAAGTCCAGGCAGAGCTAGGGTTTTCCTGCACAGATGACCAAAATTAGGGTTTTGGTTTCAGAGACCTTAATCTCAATTTTTTTGGTCATTCTTGATTCTAATGTTCTTAATGTGTTATAAGGATCATGTTTACCAAATTTTATGAAGAAATTCACTGTGGAAGTCATTTGATCATTGGGTAACTTCTTGAGCAAGTAAAGTCAAAATCAGGGCATCTGAGGTCTCCATCAAGGGTATCAAAGGGTCATCATCATCATTTTGAGTCTCTATGATCTTTATTTGATCATTGAAGTGGTTAGAAGTTCACAAAGTTGAAGAATTTTGAGCCAAATGCAAACTTGCTATTTTTGGAAATGACTTGTAATGGAAACTTTCCATTTTGGGAAAGATATTCAACCTATTCTTTCATGACCAAAAATGCTTCAAATGAAAAATCCTTGGACATGAAAGTTGTAGATTATGTCTTCCCATTTTCAAAAAGTACAAGAATATATCTTGATTCATCCTAGAACTCAAGATATGGCCTTTCAAAGTTGGCAAAAATCCTATAATTTTCAAGTGTGCACCAAAGAGGGATTTTTGCAATTTCACTTGTCAAGCCATTTCATGACCTCTAATCAACTTCTAAACATCATACCAACATAACGCAACACATTTTGATCAAGATTGCACCAAAAATCACAAGTTTCTACGCCTTGCACTTCAAGAAACTCCAAAGAGGGAAAATTGCATAAACCATGAAAACACTTGATCAAGGTCATCCAGCTACATTCTATTGATCCAAAGGCCATCCTTGATGCAAGCTGAGTCCAGACACCTCTTCAAACAAGCTCTGACTCGTGTCATGCCTCAAGTACACATCCATTGACCTTTTTGCAACTTTGCCCAGACCAATCAAGTTGTGCCACCACCCACTTTCTGATCAATCTCGTTGTCCTATACTAACATCATGGACTCATTTTCATAACACACATTGGCCTGAATCATCCTACAACTTAGGATTGCAAAAAATCCCCAAAACCTTCATCTCTTCGAATCGGATCACACAAGCCACAAACCTCAAAACAAACTTCACCAATCATCTCCAAATGGTCCATAGAACACAAATCACCCTTTAAAAATCCTTGAAACATAGCCAAACAAAAACACGATTCCTGGTGCAGAGGAGCTGCACCTCCCAAACCAAGCCACATAAACTTGATCTAAGCATTGCAACATCATCAGGCACTATGCCAAACAAGACCTTAGACAACGCTTTTTTTAGCCTTAGACAGCGCTTTAAAGCGCTGTCTAAACCTCCGCTGCTAAAGGTTTAGACAGCGCTTTTTAAAATCTTAAAAGCGTTGTCTAAGAGCTGTCTAAGGTACCCTTAGACGGCGCTTTTAGGAATACCTTAGACAGCGCTTTTGATAAAAGCGCTTTCTAAGCCCCTATACCTTAGACATCGCTTTTGGTGAAAGCGCTGTCTAATCCCCTCCTATTTTAATTTTTTTAGGTATACCTTAGACAACGCTTTTCAAAAGCGTTGTCTAACCCCCCCCCCCCTAGACAGCGCTTTTGCCAAAAGCGCTTTCTAAGCCCCCCCTTAGACAGCGCTTTTGTGTAAAGCGCTGTCTAAGGTATACGAAATTTTTTGCAGCTTTTGTTTTAAACCACATTTTTTCCAGGTTTATAAACCAAAATTTCTACCTGTTTTCAACCAATATTTAGCAGACAAATATCACATTTTATATATGCCATTTCAAACCATTTTGGCCTTTTTTCTACCAATTTTTTGCTAACAAATATATATATACCAATTCAAACCAATTTTTCCTTAAATGTATCAAAATATATACAAATTTATGTACAAATTTACAAGTCATTACATATACTACAAATGTACAATATAATTACACATATTATCTAATCCATCCAAATTAAGCATTGCTCCAAATATATACATAGGTCCTGAAACAACACAAAGATTGTAATTTCAATTAATAAACAATATTATAGAAATTACAACGTTACACATATCTAAATTCTCAACAATTAAAGTAAGACTACAATATTATACCTCATAAAACATTGAGCTCTATAATGAATTGACACCATTCCTCTTTGATTTCGTCCACTTGATCTTTTGTATAATATCGACACTTGAATTCATCAAAGTACTACATAATAATATAACATAGTTTGATTTAATTTCAACTATTTAATTATATGAGATATGTGTAAATATAAAAATAACTCATAAGTTAGAAATACATACATCGGTGGGAATCTCTAATCGGCCCAAAACAAGAGTATCTCGCATAAACCTCAACATGAAATACCCGCAATCTATTTGATTATGTTGCTGAGGACACTACATATGAAAAAAATATGGATAAATCCTAAGTTTTATCAAGTGTCATCACTAATATAATAAAAAATGTGATAATTAAAAATATACCGCCACTCGAATCCATGTAATGGAGTTGGCGCCCCTCTTTGATGTTTGGATATCTCGTTGGGCTCGAAAAGCTTGTAGGATGCTAATAAAATAAAAATGAAGTAATTAGAACAATTCACATAAACTAAGAAATACACACAAGAAAATTTTGAACATTCTCACTTACGTGTCAATTATGATCTTCATATCCGGGTATGTTGTCCAATCATTTCCTAACGAGTCAAGATAATAAACGATTTCTCTGATAGGATTGATTGCGAGCAACAACCAATGTCCACTGTAATGATTAAGAAAATGTTAGATGTCAACTTGGAAAAAATTATAATAGATGAATTTAGAAAGAAACCATGCATTATCAAATATAACTTATAATCAAAGCAATTGAAAACAAAAATATAACGAAATCATGCATTATCAGATATAACTTATAATCAAAGCAATTGAAAACAAAAAAATAAAGAAACCATGCATAATTTACCTCAGTCACTAACATCTCTTTCTTTTCTTTGTTGGAATATTAATCACTTGTTTCTTAGCAATGCGTACAGATGAATTGATCCAAATTCCCTCATTATGATCGTTTCTTATATATGACTCATCCGGTATAAGATCCTCAACTTCATCATTTTTATTCAACTCATTCCGTCTAATACATGACTCATTCTCAACATCAATATCACATTGATCGACACCGCTATCATCAGTCACTTTGTTAGAGAAAAGCACTATAGACCATTTTGTACTCTTCGGGTCATTCACATAGAACACTTGTTTAGCTTGAGATGCTAGAATAAAAGGTTCATCTTTGTACCCCACCCTAGTAAGATCAACTTGCAAAAATCCATACTTATCCATTCGTATGCCACTACTATTCACCCACTTGCAACCAAAGATGGGAATCTGAAACTTCTCGTAATCAAACACCCAAATGTGCTCAATAACTCCAAAATATGACAAATTTGCGTATTTGGGGTTTAAGTCCTTCATACTTGATATATGCATTGCTTCAGCTAGCACGGTGACACCACTATTTTGCATAGTACTCTTATCATCTTGTTCTTTGGTATAAAATGTGTATCCATTAATTGAGTATGCACTATGAGAAAACACATGCAAACTTGGACCATATGCCAAACATCTCAACCTTTCAGTTACCGAAGAAGGATCTGAAGAGCGCTTCGAATAAATATGATCCTTCAACCATTGTATGAAACTTTGATTGTGCTCTATAACTATCCAATTTTCATTTCTGTTTGGATTTAACCTTCAGAGTACATCCTTGTGCATTTCAACATATGGCTCAACCTCATTATTATTGTGCAGAACATACAAATGAACTTGATCCCGTTCATCCCTTGATATTGTCACAATTTTATTCCCAATTAATTTTTTACCTTCCATTTTTTCGAAAATCTGAGCTCTGGGGAGTCCAATCAATTGAACGTTAGACAAATATTCAGTACAAAACTCAACAGCTTCTTCCACACAACTGTGTCTCTTTCACAAGATGAACAACTAGATGAACCATTGGTATATATATATATTTGTTAGCCAAAAATTGGTAGAAAAGAGGCCAAATGGTTTGAAATGGCATATATAAAATGTGATATTTGTCTGCCAAATATTGGTTGAAAACAGGTAGAAATTCTGGTTTATAAACCTGGAAAAAATGTGGTTTAAAACAAAAGCTGCAAAAATTTTCATATACCTTAGACAGCGCTTTACACAAAAGCGTTGTCTAAGGGGGGGCTTAGAAAGCGCTTTTGGCAAAAGCGCTGTCTAAGGGGGGGGCTTAGACAGCGCTTTTGAAAAGCGCTGTCTAAGGTATACCTAAAAAAATTAAAATAGGAGGGGATTAGACAGCGCTTTCACCAAAAGCGATGTCTAAGGTATAGGGGCTTAGAAAGCGCTTTTATCAAAAGCGTTGTCTAAGGTATTCCTAAAAGCGCCGTCTAAGGGTACCTTAGACAACTCTTAGACAGCGCTTTTAAGATTTAAAAAAGCGTTGTCTAAACCTTTAGCAGCGGAGGTTTAGACAGCGCTTTAAAGCGCTGTCAAAGGCTAAAAAAAGTGTTGTCTAAGGTCTTGTTTGGCATAGTGGTAGTTCATCCAAACTTATTTTCCATAAGCTTTATTTTATGTTTTAGAAATGTTCTCCATGCTCCCCTGATCACACTGCACTTGTTGTTTTTGAAAATGGTGAAGGAATGAGCATGAACCGTATCTCTGAAACTTTTGAACTAAAAGAAGTTTGCTTCGATTCATTCTGGTTTTTGAAAATAAATGATTTTTGGTGTTGGATTCTTGTTTAATGATGTTCATAGATCATTTCTGGAGATTTTGGTGAGGTTTCATGGCCTATGGTGGAAGTTGGGTTGAGGGGGTCGCCGGAGAAGATGACCGGAGCTTGCTCCGGTCACCTGAAAATGTTTAGGGTTTAATTAGGGTTAGTTTTCCAGATTTAATGTGGACCCTTGGATCTGTTTAAATTATGTGCGTGAATGGCTAGGATTAGGTCATTAAAACCCTAATTTAATTAATTAAATAAAACCTGATTTAATTAATATAAATCAATTTAATTAGCAAGAATGAATCCTGACCCTTCAAACACACGCGCAGTCAGCCCATCCCCCCCCCCCAAAGTTTGAATCTGGACCATTGGATTTGCATACTTCTCATTTATTTTATTTTATTTTCATTTTATTGCATTTCTTTTGTTCAATTTATTTAATATAGCAAAAACAATTAAAAAAATATCATTTTATGCATTTTTGTTTCAAATAATTTTCTTAACCTAAAAACATTTTTTATTTTAATTTTTGCATTAAAAAAGTATTTTTAAAAAATTTAAAGGTTTTATTTAATTAATTAATTGATTTTAATTAATTAAATATGCATTTAAGTTTCTAAAAATCACCAAAAAATTCTGAAGCATTCTTAAACATTTAGAAACATTTTCAAACTCATCATACAAATTTCTTTTTAGGTTTGATCACATTTTCACAATTGTCTTTGAATTAGGGTTCTTAAATTTCACATTTTTAACCCTAACTTGAAAAATTCATTTCTGCCTAACCATGATGAGTTTGAACTTGATTCTTTTTGCATTGTTTCACATATTGCATCTAGTTTCTAGGTTATTTATCTCACATTTTTGCATTGCATTTTCAAATTGATTTGCATTTTCCCTTAAGAATCACCCAAAAGCCCTAGCTAACTTAGAAATTTCATAACTTTGCCTAGGGTTAGCTTCTGACTTTCTCCTTTGGGGTGTGATATTATATGTGATTAGGGTTTATTTGAGAACAATTTCAAATTTTTATCATGATGCATGCTTCTATTTTGGTCATATGCATCTCATGTTGCCTTAAAACCCTAATTTTGCATCTTCATTTGCATTCTTCTTTGCATATCATGAACTTGTGAACTTTCCATGACATTTCAAGCATTTGTATGACATCTTAGACATTTTAAGACATGTTTGAACATTTCTTGATCATTTCTTCATTCATTTGCTATGTTTTGCATTCATTACATTCCATGAACATCCATGTGTTTTCATGCTTCTAAACATGCTTCCATTGCATCTCATTCTTGTATGATCATTCATATGCATCTTGTATGATTTTGCATCATCTCATAACACATTTGCATTGTATAATCACTTATGGTTTTGTACTTTGCATCCTTATTCATCTCATTTCTTTGTGCTTTATGTCTTATGCATCTTGTACTAACATTTCAGGAACTTTTGGTAAGTTATTTGGGAGGTGGATTTGCCTTCACCTCCCACCTCTTATTTTCTTTGCATTTGAATCCTTTAATTGTCTTTGGAGTGAACTTGTTTCACTTTTGTTTCTCTTCTTACTTTCTTCCTTTTAAGTCACTTATCTTCCTCAGGAAGTAAGTAACGTATTCTCTCCTCTCTTCTCTTTTCATCTGCTTCTCTTCCTTGGTGGCCTTGAAGATCTTTAATTGTCTTTTCTCCTTGAGTCTCTCTTCTCATCTCTTAATCAGAGGCTAAACTCTTAAAGCTTTAGTACTATGGAATTAGGGTTATACATGTATCCTTATCTTAGAATGGAGTGTATAATCTTAATCCTTAGTGTTAAACCTTTAATTTGTTTACACCTCTTAATCAAAACACATTCATAATCACTAAGACTTTATCTTGTAACTTAGGCCTTACATTAGGGTTCTATCTCTTCCTTATGGTTAAGATGGACTAACCCTAGTGTTTAATGGACAAGTCCCCCTCAAGTTGTCTTACAAACCATAAAATCCACTTCTTAATCTCACCCTTTTAATTAAAATCCATTTAATAAAGGCTTGTTATATAATGAATTTAATCCCTAACCATGGATTAAGTTGAGGTGTCTTCCTCAGCTTAAGTGTTCTCATCTATTATCCTTCTCTTAGGATGGTGTAATGAGTTCACTAGTCTGTGATTAGAGATTAAACTCATTACTTAACACTAAACAAAAACCCAAAAACATCTTAATAATCACAAGTAAGTTAATGATCTTAATCCTATATCATCATGGTAATTAAGTTGAGATACTTATCTCACACTTAAGTAGGCTCATTATCCCTAATTAGGGAGGATATAATGAGTTTACAACCTTTGATTTAGGCTTAAGCTCATTATCTTATGCAAAACACCAAAAACAATAAAAAAAACTGAAAACACAAAAACAAACAATAAACTTCTCCACCGAGATTCTTTTCTCATCACACTCATTCAAAAAACGAGAACTCGCTTCTTCCACCTAATGCAAGATAGTTAGCACTCGAGCCAGACGAGTCACACACTTGAGCATAGACAAGGAAGCAGTTCACAGTCAAAATCATTCCAGTCTCTTTGAGTCGAACTACGATGTTCTGACTTCCTCATTGCACGAGAGGATACGTAGGCATAACTTAACAGTTATCGAACAAAAGTCTTTGTGTCTTCCCCCTCTTTCATCCTTCCTTTTTAAGCCTCAGTTCCCGAGCAATTCACACCTTTTGCACTGACACCTATACTTTCTTTCCCTAGCTTTTTGCACACAGATAGCATATACACTACCCTTTTTAAACACAATCTTGTAAGCATGGATCCCGTCGAGTATGACGGACGATCTGGGTGCTAATACCTTCTCAGGTCGTAACCAACCCCTTTTCGTAGTCTCTTTGGTTCGTAACCGTCTTATCCATACCCTTCCAGGTTTATGCAGCATTACCTTTCTTTCGGGATAAAAATTCCTAACTGGCGAATCTATTCAACCTCAACCTCCAACATCACCGACAGTCCGCGTCTGCACCAGGACGAAAGTCTGGGGAGCGATAGCTTGGAGACTCTGCTGGGGACCTATCTTGCAACCAGGGCTTCTGGTTCTTTTTGTGGGTTTCTCCTAGCGCTTGTTTAATTTGTGTTTATGGGAGTGTTATGTGCCGTGTGTGCTTTCATTTTTGCTTTATTTATTGCTTTCTGTACAACTTTATTTACTGCATTTATTTATCACTTTCATTTACTGTTTTATGCATTTCATATTATTGTCATATCATATTTATGCTGGATTTGTTGGTTTGCCTTGGTGGGAGGGGTATTTTAGTGAGAAAGGTTTCACACTGGGAGCCTGAGTGACACATAGGATTAGAGTGGCTTCATATTCTTTCCCATTCCATTTCGGTCTGGTGCGGGAATATGAAACACGGTTCAGACATGGATTTCTTCTTGAGAACTCTGTGCTACGGATTTCCTGTAGTACTAGGGCTATCTGGGAAGCCTTCTAAGTCTGGATGACCTTCTAGATGACCTTCAGCATCTGAGGTGAATTAGAGGAGGGTCCTTTATGATTAATGTAAACATTGTACCACCGGGTTAGAGGTGTTTACACTTCTCATAATAGATCCAAGTCTGAGGATCCTTGTTCTAGAATAATACCTGCGAGTGGGTGGAGTTGTTTACAGGTTTGCAGGAACCCTTGGCCTCATCATACCATGTTACTAGATGTTGCTTTAAGGTTACACTATTTTGGACTGATCTTATGAAACCCTGGACTTGTGACTCTTTATTTTAGTCCCCCACCTGGTTAGTGGTTCTCAGACCTTCATCCGGACTTATGAACACTCATGGACCCTATCAAAAGAAAATGACAAATCCAGCACCTGATCACAAACCCTTGCATATCATTCTGCATACATCATTTTGCATCATTTTAACATTTTTCTATTTGTTTTACAGGGTATCCACATCATCTTTGGTTTGGTTTTGACTGTTCTTCTGCTCAGCCATCTTCATCAGTTATCTTCATCAGAGATCTTCTTCAGCTGATATCTTCTCCAGTTGTCTTCATCAGTTATTTTCTTCAGTTATCTTCATCAACATCCATTGTCCGTATGGACTCAACCAGGAAGAGTAATATCATATACCATTTCTTTGAGTACCCTTTGGCAGGCATCAGGTAGATTCGGGCACTTATCACTCCTGATCATGCCCCCTTATTCAGAGAGCATTATGGTGGTATTATGGAAATGATCATGGACTTAGATGCATCATAAAGGAGCATGATTCACACTTGCCTTCAGTTTTATGACCCTCCTCTCAGATGTTTCACTTTCCCAGACTTTCAGATAGGTCCCCTGTTGGAAGAATTTTCTATGTTGTTGGGTGTCCCCATCAAAAGAGGAATTCCTTTCAACCTTGAGATGACTGCTCTTAAAAATGAAGACATAGCTAAGGATTTACATTTGGAAACCATCATCATTGATCAGCATATGACCACCAAGGCTGGAATCCCAGGCCTCCATTTGGACTTCTTGATCACTCAGGCCACCATTCATGTTGCAGCAGGGAAGTGGGAAACTGTTTGTGCTCTCCTGGCTCTTAGTATATATGGAATCATCTTGTTTGCAGATGAGCCTAAGTTTCTAAGCAAGAATGCTATCCACATCTTCCTGCTGAAGAATCCAATTCCTACCTTGCTAGGGGATTTCTACTACTCAGTGCATCAGAGAAATGAGAAACAGAGGGGAAGACTAGTTAGATGTTGTGCACCTCTCTTCTACTGTTGGTTATTGAGACACATGCCGAAGACAGAAGCTTTCCTGAATCCTCATCAGTCAAGGAATTGGGCTAAGAGAATGATTGCTCTCACTTTATAAGACATCAGGTGGTGTACTCAGAGCACCAAGGGCAGGGACATAATTACAAGTTGTGGACAGTATCCTAATGTACCTCTCATTGGAGTGAAGGGTTGCATCAATTACAATCCTTTGTTGTTCAAGAGACAGTTGGGATATGCATTGATACATCCACCAAGAGAGTAGGATTTAGCAGAGACCCTTTACTGTGATTTTCAGAATAATCATGTCATCATCCGACGAGCAGCCTGGGCTTGGGATAACATATAGACAAAAGGGACTGCTATTCTTGGCAAGTGTAACAACATAGCTTCAGCTCAGTACATTGATTGGTCTCGCATCAGAGGACAAATCACCCGCATGCCATTCCCCCTGGAAGATGTGCCAGGGCCATCATCAGTAGAGCCCATAGCTACAGTGAGTCTGGAGGAATTTGATAAGCTGAAAGAGAGGAATACCCAGCTTTCTGAAGCTCTGAAGAAGACCCTTTGGGAAAGGAATGACGATCGTCTGGATATTGAGAGGTTAGAGAAGCTCCGGATCGAGCATATGACCAAGATAGAAAAGACAGAGGACTTCATCAAAAAAGCCCGACCAGGGGAATTGGTATTGAAGAATGCTTGCAAAGAAGCTAAGATTTAGAAAGCCAGAGCTGAGCATTACCTAGAGGAGAGTCAGGCTAGATGGATCAGGATCACTGAGGCTCATTTGCAAGAAGATCAGAAGACACAGGCTAGGATAGAGCAGCTAGAAGCTATTGAGAAGAAGAGTCAGAAAGCCTTATTAGCTGCACAGAAGGAAATCTCTGAGTTGAAACTCCGGGCAGGGTTGAAGATATCAAAGGACCAAGACAAGTACCAGAATTTGGCAAGTACCATTGCCACCAGGAACCTTCTTATCAGGACCATCACAGAGCATCCAGTTGGACCAGTGATTGATGCTCTCCTGAAGGATGTTAAGGAGGATGACTTTGGGCTGGATGTTTGATTTCTTTGTACTTGTATTTATTTTGGTTGTACTTTATTTCTCATGATGATTTTGTTGTATTTCTCGACTTAATTGTATTTTGACCCACCATGGCAACTTGTTGTAATCATAAATTATGTGTCTTCTGCATTTATAATGTATGGTTTATGTATTACCTGGATTTTCTCTTGGACTTCATTTCTCTTCAACATCTTCATTCCTAGAGGTCTGGAAGGTCAAAACCAAAGAACCAAACCAGATACCCTTGGAAGACAAATAGACATACTACATTGCATACTAACCTCATTCTTTGTTTTGTAGGTATTTTTGTTGTTGTTTTCTCACTTTGCTATTGTCTCAGGAAACATGGCTCGTAGGAGGGTTTTTCCTATCAACATAGTTCACTGGTATCCAACCAGAAACAACCTTCTGAGCTTACAGATGGACCAAGTTCAACATGATTTGACTGACGTAAGAACTCCGATGGTTAATGAGAGAACTGAGATGAGGGCTCAAATGAACCAGTTCATGGCAGTGATGAATGGGTTGGCTCAGAGCCAAGAAAGATTAAGAGAGTTAGTCGAGCGGCAAACTCTAGAAGAGAATCATCCAGGTACAGGAGGTACTAGTAACAATGATCACAGGCAGCCGCGAACAAATCCGCCAGAGTTTGGGCCCCACCTAAATCCCGAAGTCAATGTTATCAGAAATACCCAAGGAAACATTGAAGGTCGTGTCTTGCAAGAAGACCCTCAAGAAGAACAATTTATAGTAATTGGTGTTGGGGATGAAGCCTATGATCGTCATCTGGACGAAATAACGGAGAAGCTGAGATCTTTGGAGTCCCAAAACTCTTTGGGATTTGATGTAATGGACATGGGTCTAGTTGAAGGAGTCAGGATCCTTCACAAGTTTAAACCTTTGTGCTTTTAGAAGTACAACTGTACCTCCTGTCCTCGTACCCACCTGCATTCTTTTCTGGGGAGATTAAAAGCTTATACCATGGATGAAAAGCTATGGATGTTCTACTTTGAAGATAGCTTGACTGGGGCATCCCGCGAGTGGTATTCTCACCTATCCAGAGCAACTATCAGAAACTGGAAGGACTTAGCTGAAGCTTTCATACGCCAGTATCAGTACAATTTGGATATGGCACCCAATAGAACCCTCCTGATGGGTATGTCTCAGTCTTCAAGAGAAAGCTTCAGGGAATATGCCCAAAGATGGAGACAGCTTGCTGCTGCTGTCCAGCCTCCTATGTTAGAAAGAGAGATGGCTGACATGTTCATGAACACATTGCAAGGAACATACATTGACAGACTTGCTGCTTTCTCGTCCACCAGCTTTGCTGATGTAGTTATAGTTGGTGAGAGAATTGAGAGTTTGTTGAAGATGGGCAAAATCTCTGACAATGGTGCCAGTTCCAGCAATGCCAGGAAACCTTTCTCAGGACCTCGTAGGACAGGTGAGACCAACTCAATACATATGGGTAGAGGTAGGCCTCATTACATGCCAAGATCAGTGGCTTCTGTCACCATCTCAGCTCCAACACCTCAACAACAGTATCCTCAACAACATCACTTCCCACAGCAACAACAGTTCCCCCCTCAACAGAGGTCCTATAACAACAATAACAACCAACAATAACATCCGTTTCAACAAAGGACTTCACAAATCAACAGGGTTATCGATCCCATTTCGATGCCCTATGATGCCTTACTTCCACAATTATTAAAGCTCAATCTGATCGAATTGAGGACTCTGGCTCCACCAGATCCCCAGAATCTCCCAAGAAACTATGATGTTAACGCTAGATGTGCCTTCCATTCCAATGCACATGGCCATACAACAGAGAAGTGCAGAGCTTTACACATGAAGGTTCAAGATTTGATTGATTCTAAGGCAGATACTTTGCACCTCCTCCAAGTGTTACCAAGAATCATATGCTTAGCCATGGTGGGACTAGGATAAATTCCATTGAGGAGGATCAACCAGTAAGCCTAATTGACAATGTTGCAAATATTCAAACACATCTAGCCGAGGTTAAAGCCCAGCTTTTAAAGTGCCAAGTGTTTCTGGGTTGTGAGGCCCATTGCGAAGCTTGCAAAATTTCTACCAACAGTTGTGCAAATTTGAAGACCGGTATCAACAATCTCATCAAAGGAGGCATTTTACAGATCACTTCAACAGTTCTAGCTCCTACAACATCAACAACCATTCCTCCTGCAACACCAGCACACATCATTTCATCATATATGACAAATATCACTCCTACAACTTCAACAACAATCATTCCCATAGATTCTTCTACAACATCAACAACCATCCCTTCTTCAACTTTAATAGATGTTAGTTCAACACATCCTTCTACAACAACAACAGTCATCAATGAGGACGTTTCCACAATTACCATTTACTATGATCCGAAAACAATCCAAGTTCCAGATTCTTTCAACAACTCACATCAACATCTCCATCAACATCAGCAGCCTTCATCACCTACACCATCTCCCATCAGACCTCCTGTCACAATTTATTATGACTTACAAACTGTCTCAACTCCTTCTTCCGCAGCAATCAGTCTGGTTACTATCACAGTGCCTGGACCAGTTCAATATGACAGCAGTAGTGTCGTGCCTTGGCACTACGGCTCAGATTTATATTGCAACGAAAAGAAAGTCACGCTTGACACTTTTACACCACAGATTGATAATGTAGGGGGAGTCGGAGGCTTCAATCGAAGCGGGCATCTCTTTGCCTCACAATTCCCAAGAACTAATGCTGAAGTAGAAGCTGCTGCCAAGGCTAAGGGCAAGAGCGTGGTGCCTGAAAAACCTACTACCAAGGAAACTCAGAAGACATCCTTTGACCAGGATGTAGACGAGTTCATGAGAATAATCAAGAAGAGTGACTATAAGGTTGTGGACCAGCTCCATCAGACACCCTCCAAAATCTCTATTCTATCACTGCTAATGTGTTCCGAAGCTCACAGGAACGCACTTCTCAAAGTCATGCACGCAGCTTACGTGCCAGAAGAGATTACAGTTAATTAGCTAGAAACGGTGGCTTCTAATGTCAATACTAGTCATGGACTAGGGTTCACCGATGTTGATCTAACTACGGAGGGCCGTAACCATAATAAGGCTTTGCACATCACCTTGGAGTGTAAAGGTGTTGTTCTTTCTCAAGTCTTGGTTGACACTGGGTCCTCACTCAATGTTCTTCTAAAGAAAGCCTTGGTCAAAATGGAGTATGATGATCTTGCACTTCGTCCAAGTACCATGGTTGTGAGAGCCTTTGATGGTTCTAAAAGATCGGTTCTTGGGGAAATTGAGCTGCATGTGGTAATTGGCCCACAGATCTTCAAAACTATCTTCTATGTGATGGACATTCAGCCTGCCTATAGTTGTCTGTTGGGTCGGCCTTGGATTCATGTCGCTGGAGCTGTAATGTCGACCCTTCACCAGAAGTTAAAATACGAATGGGAGGGCCAAGTTATCACAATCTATGGGGAGGAGAACATCTTCGTCAGTCATCTAGCTACTTATAAGTACATTGAGATGGATGGAGAGATCCATGAGACAATGAGCCAAGGGTTTTAGGCCCTCAATGTCAATGAAGCAACAAATAAAATGTCTAGTACTTCAATCTCTTCTTACAAGCAAGCTCAGAAGGTTGTCGAAGATGGGAATGCCCAAGGCCGAGGTAAGCTGCTGCAAGTTCAGGTTAAGGAAGACAAGTTCGGGTTGGGTTACAAATAGTCCCGACAGGTCCAAGAGGAGGTTGCTGAAGCTCTCAAGTTTATCAGTGGGGGTATGCTGACCCCAAATGCAATCAACAATATGGAAGACGAGGTTGAATTCGTCCAAGAGTCCCAGGCCAGCGAGTCCTCAACTGGTCTTCCCAGGAAATTATAAGGATTACTTCTGCAGAGTAATTATTATTTCTTGTTTAAGCAGGCATCAAGTCCTGCATCTTGCCCAAGGTGTCAGGACTCATTTTGTAATAGGGCCATATATGTATTTTGTGCAAATGAATGATTAATGAACAATGGACATCTTTTGCAAACGATCTTTTTCGCTCAATGTCTTTCATTTTTGTTATTTTCGCACAAAAAAATAAAATAAATGGAAATGTTTTTCTTAATAAACTTCATTCACCTTTTTTCTAAATAAGATAAAATCAATCACTAAAATAAACAAATCTCAACCCTTGCAAAGATAATCCTCCAAATTTCACCGACAACGACACTGCTATGACCTCGTATGACTTCGATAATCCAATTAATCAAGCAGATGAAGGGGTTGATGAAGACTATGATTTGCCTGAGGAATTGGCCAGGTTTTTAAGACAAGAGGAAAAAGTGATTGCTCCTCATCAGGAGGAGGTTGAAACTATCAATCTTGGTACCGAGGAAGATGTGAAAGAGGTGAAGATCGAGGTCAATCTGCAAGCTCCAGTGAAAGAACAACTCATCAGTATGCTTCGGGAATATGTCGATATGTTCGCTTGGTCTTATCAAGATATGCCAGGTCTGGATACTGATATTGTCATGCACAGGTTGCCACTAAAAGAAGATTGTCCGCCAGTTAAACAGAAGTTGCGTCGTACTCGCCCAGATATGGCCATGAAAATTAAAGAAGAAGTACAAAAGCAGTGAGACGCCGGTTTTCTCGCTGTAACTAGTTACCCGTCGTGGGTTGCTAACATTGTACCTGTACCTAAGAAGGATGGAAAGGTGCGTATGTGTGTCGACTACCGGGACCTGAACAGAGCTAGACCGAAAGATGATTTCCCATTACCTCACATTGATGTATTGGTGGATAACACAGCTCAGTTCTCGGTATTCTCTTTCATGGACGGATTTTCTGGATACAATCAGATTAAGATGTCACCTGAGGACATGGAAAAGACAACCTTCATCACTCCTTGGGGCACGTTCTGCTACAAGGTAATGTCGTTTGGTCTGAAGAATGCCGGTGCAACATATCAACAGGCTATGGTAACATTATTCCATGATATGATCCATAAGGAAATCGAGTGCTATGTGGATGATATGATTGCCAAGTCCTTTACAGAGGAAGATCATCTGGTGAATCTTCTGAAATTGTTCAAGCACCTAAGGAAGTATCAGTTGAAGTTGAACCCCAACAAATGCACATTCGAGGTACGTTCTGGTAAGCTGCTGGGTTTTATTGTAAGTGAAAAGGGAATCGAGGTTGATCCCGATAAAGTCAAAGCTATTAAGGAAATGCCTGCACCCAAGACTGAGAAAGAAGTTCGAGGGTTCTTAGGTAGACTGAACTACATTTCAAGGTTCATATCTCATCTCACTGCAACCTGCGAGCCCTTGTTCAAACTGCTATGAAAGGAACAAACAGTCAGGTGGAACGATGATTGTCAAAAAGCTTTTGACAAGATCAAGGAGCATCTGCAAGAACCTCCAATTCTCATGCCTCCAGTCGAAGGAAGACCTCTAATCATGTATCTGACAGTATTAGAAGAGTCGATGGAGTGTGTGTTGGGCCAACATGATGAGTCTGGTCGAAAAGAGTATGCAATATACTACCTAAGCAAAAAGTTTACCGACTGTGAACAACGTTATTCACTGCTCGAGAAAACTTGTTGTGCTTTAGCGTGGGCTGCTCGCCGACTAAGACAGTATATGTTGACTCATACTACCTTATTGATCTCAAAGATGGATCCAGTCAAGTACATATTTGAGAAGCCGACACTTACCGGAAGGGTTGCAAGATGGCAAATGATTCTAATAGAATATGACATTCAGTACACCTCTCAAAAGGCCATCAAGGGCAGTGTATTGTGTAGATGTTTAGAATTGGCAGAATTTTTGACCAACAAGAAGTGTTGAACTTAGTTCAGGATGTCACATCAGATGTTGTGACATTATCAAACAGAGTATAAGTTAATGAACTTAATTCAGGATGTCACACCAGATGTTGCGACATTGTATAAGTTAATGAAGTAAGTTCAGATTTCAGGATGTCACACCAGATGTTGTGACATCTCAAACCTGCTACCAGAATTAAATAATGCTTAACAGAACTGAGTAAATTCAGGGAATTTATCTGGAATTAATTGTGATTGGATAAAACAGTACAAGGCGCATCTGTAGGGAGATTAGTTATATGATTTCAGTATAACAGAAGAACTGACTCACCTAGAATCAAGGAAGTAACAAACCCTAATTCAAGGTGATGACAGCATGCGTATCAGGACTGGATAACCTACATAAAGCCCAAAATCCAAGCATCTATTTAAGGAACAGAAACTCTCAGAATAGAGTACGAAAATTAAGAAGACTAAATAGGGTGTTTGTGTTTTAATAGCAGGTTTTATATGTGTATCACTTTATGAGCTTTTAAGCAAAAGTGTATTGTGTCTTGATTGAAACTGTGAAGTAAAATCAAGCTGTTGTGTTTGAAGTGTGACTTCAATTTTATTAAACTTGTAAACATATCACTGTGTTATTGAGGGGGAGTGAGTTGGTACTCATATCTAAGTTGTGTCTTAGGTAGAAATTGCCTTGGGTAGATATTAAGTGAAGGATTAAACTGAGTGGTTTAAGTCTAGAATTAATATTACTTATATTGGATTTCCTTCCTGGCTTGGTAGCCCCCAGATGTAAGTGTGGTGATACACTGAACTGGGTTAACAATTTCCTGTGTTGTTTAATTTACCTGCACTTTAAGTTTTGTTTAAGTCTTCAGGTGTTTAAACATCTCATTCGACATCACGTACCTGATCCCAGAATTTCATATTGTCTGACTATCTGGCTGAGCAACCCATTGATGCTTACCAGCCTATGAGATTTGACTTCCCTGATGAAGACATCGTGTTCTTGAAAACAAAAGATTGTGAAGAGCCTATTCACACTGAAGGGCCTGACCCAGAAGAAGCATGTTTGACGGGGCAGTTAATTGCAACAGTCGTGGAGTTGGTGTAGTGCTTATTACACCTAAAGGGGTTCATATGCCTTTCTCAGCAAGGCCCACCTTTTCCTGCACTAACAAAGAAGCAGAATACGAAGCTTGTATCATGGGTCTTGAGGAAGCCATTGACCTCAAGATCAAAACCTTGAATGTATTCGGAGATTCAGCTTTGGTAATCAACCAGACCAACGGCAAGTAGTACACTCATCAGGAGCATCTGATTCCCTACAGTGACTATACAAGGAGATTGTTGACCTTCTTCACAATAGTTAAGCTTGAATACATCCCTCGATATGAGAATCAGTTTGCAGATGCTTTGGCTACCATTGCATTCATGATCAAAGTACAAGCTGCTAATTATGTACCTCGGATTTTGGTATCCAGACTGGACCGATCGTCATATGTATTCTCTGTGGACATTGTCACTGATAACAAGCCTTGGTACCATGACATCAAATGCTTCTTGGAAACTCAAACATACCCACCTGGGGCATCGTCAAATGATAAGAAGACATTAAGAAGGCTAGCTGGTAGTTTCTTCCTCAATACTGATGGTTCTTTGTACAAGCGAAACTTCGACATGGTCTTGCTCAGATGTGTTGACAAGAAGGAAGCAGACCTACTGATGCACGAAGTACATGAGGGTTCTTTCGGTACCCATGTCGGAGGACATGCAATGGCAAAGAAGTTATTAAGATCAGGTTACTACTGGATCACAATGGATGCAGACTGTTGTGCTTATGCCAGAAAATGCCACAAATGTCAGATCTACGCAAATAAAGTACATGTGCCTCCGAATCCTTTGAACGTAATGTCTTATCCTTGGCCCTTCGCCATGTGGGGCATTGATATGATTGGAAAGATTGAACTAACTGCTTCAAATGGTCACAGATTCATCCTGGTAGCCATTGATTACTTCACCAAATGGGTTGAAGCAGCTTCATATGCAAACGTCACCAGACAAGTGGTAGCTAGATTTCTGAAAATAGATATCATCTGTCGATACGGATTTCCCGAGCGAATCATTACTGATAATGGTTCCAATTTGAACAATAAGATGATGGCAGAACTTTGTCGGGACTTCAAAATTCAACATCACATCTCTTCTCCTTACAGGCCAAAGATGAATGGTGTTGTTGAGGCTGCTAACAAGAATATTAAGAAGATTGTGCAAAAGATGGTAGTCACCTACAAAGACTGGCATGAGATGCTACCATTTTCCTTGCATGGGTACCGAACCTCTATCAGAACATCTACTGGGGCAACACCTTATCAGCTTGTGTATGGTATGGAAGCAGTCCTACCTATTGAAGTTGAATTACCCTCCTTACGGGTAATGATGGATGTGAAACTAGATGAAGTAGAATGGGTCCGATCTCGATACAATCAACTGAGCCTGATTGAAGAGAAAAGATTAGTAGATATCTGTCATGGGCAGTTGTATCAAAAATGAATGAAGAAAGCCTTCGATTAGAAAGTCAGACCTCGGGAATACCAAGTGGGAGAGCTTGTTCTGAAAAGACGTCTTCCTCCTCATACAGACCACAGGGGCAAATGGACACCAAACTACGAAGGCCCATTCATAGTAAAGAAAGTTTTCTCTGGTGGGGCACTGATGCTCACTACTATGGATGGCGAGGACTTCCTATCTCCTGTGAATTCAGATGCAGTAAAAAATACTTCGCATAAAATGACCCGCTGGACATAAAAACAGAATGTAAGTCCAGGAAAAAATAGGGCATCCCGGCGAGTGAAAAACATAATAAAAGACTCAGGCAAAAATAAGGGAAAAACTAAAAAATGTACACCCGCTGAGTTGAAAAGCCACATCGGATAGCTCAGGCAAAAATGGGTATCCCAATGGATTGAAAACCCGAAAGGGCGATCCACGCAAAATCAGGGAATAAGCGAACAATTGCATTTCTGAATTCGTCTGTATCACTCACATGACATGGAAAGCTTCGAAAGGACAAAGCGTCGGCCAGAATCAACCTTCTTCAGAAAGCAAGATAAAAAGAACGTCAAGGTCATACGGGTCATAGCAAAGGAAGCTCACTGGAGCATCATCTTCAACATTGCCAATACCTTTTATTTTCTCAATTTAAAGCAATCTCCTCCTTTCAGGGATTCTCTTCTTCAATGTACTTGCATATTCAGGGCACACAAATCAATAAAATCAGAATATTCAGTCACACTTTGTTTTTAACTTTTGTTTTTGTTTGCAAAATGTCCAGAGTTTGTAATGCAACATTTGCATGAAGACATATAGGCCATTTTCAACAAATGCTTGCAGGAAATATGAATTCTTAAGAAAATCTAACTCCTATGACGGAGTCCGGTTGAGGATACCTCGAGACACTTGTGCCTTTCTGTTTAACAGGTTGCAGGTACTCAAGGCAGACGATCTTTCACAACAGACGATCTTTCACAACATGGAGAATTCTGGTATCTGGTTTTCATCATCCTCCCTCCAATCTTTGCCAAGAAAAAAGTTTGATAAACAAAATGATAGAAATATATTTTTAACAATGAAAGAAAACGAGTGAATACGAATGGATTGATTCAAAAGATGCATAAATATTTCATTAATTTTGACAATTCAAAAATAACAATGCTAATAAGAAAATACAAAATCAACATGCAAAGAAAATAACAACAATGCTGAAACAAACTGGTGATTGCCAGCTTTAGGGAATTAAAAATGTCTTGATTTACTGTCTTCAAGAGATGCACCAAAAAGTCTTTGCGCTCACTCAGACGAGAGGTTGATATGCACTAACAGGTTTCCTTATGAAAAGGATATGTACCTCTTGTCGATCAATTGTTGTACCTTTGCTTGAAAAGCTTTGTAGTCTTCAGTTGAATGCCCCATTGATCCAGCATGATATACACATTTCTCATGAGGATTACACTCAGGCGGGTATGACTCTGTCAATGGCTTGAGAGACTTGGGAAACACTAATGAGCTTTGAATCAAAGGTTGCAGAAGCTGAGTGTATGATAAAGGTACTGGATGAAGAGGAGAATTCCTTCTTTCCAAATTGTTACGAGGCTTATGTTGGTTTTGATGTTGATTCAAATATCCTTGGCTTTGGGCTTGCTGACTTGGATGAGGAGTAATCCAGGCTTGTTGGTATGACACTCTGTAAACACCCTAAATGTTCCCTCACTTTTTTCCTCACACCATGGCTTATGATCTCATTTTGCATAAACATCTCATTGCATCTCACATTGCATAAAAAACTTCATCAAATCATTGCATGACTGGACAATTAGGGTTTTGCGATCAGATGAATCTTAGAAGTGATCTGAGCAATCTCAGTGGCCTTGAAACATGCCAAAGGGGTCCATGAGGGGTCTATGGTCTAATTATATCTCCAAGGATGATTGGAAGTCACAAAATTTCAAAGAATTACACAGAAGTCCAGGCAGAGCTAGGGTTTTCCTACACAGATGACCAAAATTAGGGTTTTGGTTTCAGAGACCTTAATCTCAAATTTTTTGGTCATTCTTGATTCTAATGGTCTTAATGTGTTATAAGGATCATGTGTACCAAATTTGATGAAGAAATTCACTGTGGAAGTCATCTGATCATTGGGTAATTTCTTGAGCAAGTAAAGTCAAAATCAGGGCATCTGAGGTCTCCATCAAGGGTACCAAAGGGTCGTCATCATCATTTTGAGTCTCTATGATCTTTATTTGATCATTGAAGTGGTTATAAGTTCACAAAGTTGAAGAATTTTGAGCCAAATTCAAACTTGCTTTTTTTGGAAATGACTTGTAATGGAAACTTTCCATTTTGGGAAAGATATTCAACCTATTCTTTCATGACCAAAAATGCTTCAAATGAAAAATCCTTGGACATGAAAGTTGTAGATTATGTCTTCCCATTTTCAAAAAGTACAAGAACATGTCTTGATTCATCCTAGAACTCAAGATATGGCCTTTCAAAGTTGGCAAAAATCCTATAATTTTCAAGTGTGCACCAAAGAGGGATTTTTGCAATTTCACTTGCCAAGCCATTTCATGACCTCTAATCAACTTCTAAACATCATACCAACATAATGCAACACATTTTGATCAAGATTGCATGAAAATCACAAGTTTTTATGCCTTAAACTTCAAGAAACTCCAAAGAGGGAAAATTGCATAAACCATGAAAACACTTAATCAAGGTCATTCAGCTGCATTCTATTGATCCAAAGGCCATCCTTGATGCAAGCTGAGGCCAGACACCCCTTCAAACAAGCTCTGACCCGTTCCATGCCTCAAGTACACATCCATTGACTTTTTTGCAACTCCGCTCATACCAATCAAGATGTGCCACCACCTACTTTCTGATCAATCCCATTGGCCTATACTAACATCATGGACTCATTTTCATAACACACATTGGCCTGAATCATCCCACAACTCAGGATTGCAAAAAATCCATAAAACCTTCATCTCTTCGAATCTGATAACACAAGCCACAAACCTCAAAACAAACTTCACCAATCATCTCCAAATGGTCCATAGAACACAAAGCACCTTTTAAAAAGCCTTGAAACATAGCCAAACAAAAACACGATTCCTGGTGCAGAGGAGCTGCACCTCCCAAACCAAGCCACATAAACTTGATCTAAGCATTGCAACATCATCAGGGAGTTCATTGGAAGTGGATTGAATAAAGAAAGGGGCCAGAAAGCTCAAGGAGTGAAAGCTTCAACTCAGGTAGTTCATCCAAACCTTTTTTCCAGAGGCTTTATTTTATGTTTTAGAAATGTTCCCCATGCTCCCCTGATCACATTGCACTTGTTATTTTTGAAAATGGTGAAGGAATGAGCATGAACTGTATCTCTGAAATTTTTGAACTAAAAGAAGTTTGCTTCGATTCATGCTGGTTTTTGAAAATAAATGATTTTTGGTGTTGGATTCTTGTTTGATGATGTTCATAGATCATTTCTGGAGATTTTGGTGAGGTTTCATGGCCTATGGTGGAAGTTGGGTTGAGTGGGTCGCCGAAGAAGATGACCGGAGCTTGCTCTGGTCACCTGAAAATGTTTAGGGTTTAATTAGGGTTAGTTTTCCAGATTTAATGTGGACCCTTGGATCTGTTTAAATTATGTGCGTGAATGGCTAGGATTAGGTCATTAAAACCCTAATTTAATTAATTAAATAAAACCTGATTTAATTAATATAAATCAATTTAATTAGCCAGAATGAATCCTGACACTTCAAACACGCGCGCAGTCAGCCCATCCCCGCAAGTTTGAATCTGTACCATTGGATTTGCATACTTCTCATTTATTTTATTTTATTTCATTTTATTGCATTTCTTTTGTTCAATTTATTTAAAATAGCAAAAACAATTAAAAAAATATCATTTTATGCATTTTTGTTTCAAATAATTTTCTTAACCTAAAAACATTTTTTATTTTAATTTTTGCATTAAAAAATATTTTTAAAATATTTAAATGTTTTATTAAATTAATTAATTGATTTTAATTAATTAAATATGCATTTAAGTTTCTAAAAATCACCAAAAAATTCATGAAGCATTCTTAAACATTTAGAAACATTTTCAAACTCATCATACAAATTTCTTTTTAGGTTTGATCACATTTTCACAATTTTCTTTGAATTAGGGTTCTTAAATTTCACATTTTTTAACCCTAACTTGAAAAATTCATTTCTGCCTATCCATGATGAGTTTGAACTTGATTCTTTTTTCACTGTTTCACATATTGCATCTAGTTTCTAGATTATTTATCTCACATTTTTGAATTGCATTTTCAATTTGATTTTCATTTTCCCTTAAGAATCACCCAAAAGCCCTAACTAACTTAGAAATTTCATAACTTTGCCTAGGGTTAGCTTCTGACTTTATCCTTTGGGGTGTGATCTTATATGTGATTATGGTTTTTTTAAGTTCAATCAAATTTTTATCATGATGTATGCTTCTGTTTTGGTCATATGCATCTCATGTTGCCTTAAAACCCTAATTTTGCATCTTCATTTACATTCTTCTTTGCATATCATGAACTTGTGAACTTTCCATGACATTTCAAGCATTTGTATGATATCTTAGACATCTTAAGACATGCTTGAAAATTTCTTGATCATTTCTTAATTCATTTTCTATGTTTTGCATTCATTACATTCCATGAACATCCATGTGTTTTCATGCTTCAAAACATGCTTCCATTGCATCTCATTCTTGTATGATCATTCATATACATCTTGTATGATTTTGCATCATCTCATAACACATTTTCATTGTATAATCACTTCCGGTTTTGTACTTTTCATCCTTATTCATCTCATTTCTTTGTGCTTTATGTCTTATGCATCTTGTACTAACATTTCAGGAACTTTTGGTAAGTTATTTGGGAGGTGGATTTGCCTTCACCTCCCACCTCTTCTTTTCTTTGAATTTGCATCCTTTAATTATCTTTGGAGTGAACTTGTTTCACTTGTATTTCTCTTCTTAATTTCTTCCTTTTAAGTTACTTATCTTCTTCAGGAAGTAAGTAACTTATTCTCTCCTCTCTTCTCTTTTCATCTGCTTCTCTTCCTTAGTGGCCTTGAAGATCTTTTCTTTTAAGCCTCACAAACCATAGGATATCCAAGCATGATAATTTTTAGGGTTGTATATAGTCCCCCCTAGATTTTCACATTTGAGTATCCTTGAGTCTCTCTTCTCATCTCTTAATCAGAGGCTAAACTCTTAAAGCTTTAGGACTTTGGAATTAGGGTTATACATGTATCCTTATCTTAGGATGGAGTGTATAATCTTAATCCTTAGTGTTAAACCTTTAATTTGTTTACACCTCTTAATCAAAACACATTAATAATCACTAAGACTTTATCTTGTAACTTGGGTCTTACATTAGGGTTCTATCTCTTCTTTATGGTTAAGAGGGACTAACCCTAGTGTTTAATGGACAAGTACCCCTCAAGTTATCTTACAAACCATAAAATCCACTTCTTAATCTCACCCTATTAATTAAAATCCATTTAATAAAGGCTTGTTATATAATGAATTTAATCCCTAACCATGGATTAAGTTGAGGTGTCTTCCTCGGCTTAAGTGTTCTCATCTATTATCCTTCTCTTAGGATGGTGTAATGAGTTCACTAGTCTATGATTAGAGATTAAACTCATTACTTAACAATAAACCAAAACCCAAAAAAATCTTAATAATCACAAGTAAGTTAATGATTTTAATCCTATATCATCATGGTAATTAAGTTGAGATACTTATCTCACACTTAAGTAGGCTCATTATCCCTAATCATGGAGGATATAATGAGTTTAAAACCTTTGATTTAGGCTTAAGCTCATTATCTTATGCAAAACATCAAAAACAATAAAAAAACTGAAAACACAAAAACAAACAATAAACGTCTCCTCCGGGATTCTTTTCTCATCACACTCATTCAAAAAATGAGAACTCGCTTCTTCCGCCTAATGCAAGATAGTTAGCACTCGAGCCAGACGAGTCACACACTTGAGCATAGACAAGCAAGCAGTTCACAGTCAAAATCATTCTAGTCTCTTTGAGTTGAACTACGGTGTTCTGACTTCCTCGTTGCACGAGAGGATACGTAGGCATAACTTAACAGTTATCGAAAAAAAGTCTCTGTGTCTCCCCCCTCTTTCAGCCTTCCTTTTTAAGCCTCAGTTCCCGAGCAATTCACACCTTTTGCACTGACACCTGTACTTCCTTTCCCTAGATTTTTGCACACAGATAGCACATACACTACCCCTTTTAAACACAATCTTGTAAGCGTGGATCCCATCGAGTACGACGGAAGATTTGGGTGCTAATACCTTCCCAAGTCGTAACCAACCCCTTTCTCATTCTCTTTGGTTCGCAACCGTCTTATCCATACCCTTCCAGGTTTATGCATCATTACCTTTCCTTCGGGATAAAAATGCCTAGCAGGCGACTCTATTCAACCTTAACCTCCAACATCACCGACAGTCCGCGTCTGCACTGGGACGAAAGTCTAGGGAGCGACACACTCTAAACATTGTTGGTTACCTATAAGGATAGTAAGGCAAACAAAGTGGTGATTTCTTAAAAGATAGAGGACCATAGGGTCTCACTGGTGTATCGTAGGAATACTCAACGTTTGCCATGACTGCATTAATTACATCTTCTTCCTCCTCTTGGGAACTGTTGAGGGATTCATACTCACTGGCCTGGTTACTTGAGGCACCTTGGATCTTTCCGCTTTTGAGTCCAACCTCAATATGTTCTCCCGTTTTTACCAGGTCAGAGAAATTTGTTGATGCGGTGCCTACCATATTCTCAAAGTACGGGCTCTGTAGAGTATCCATAAACAGGTCAACTAACTCTTTCTCTGAGAGCGGCGATTGAAAACGGTCAGCACACTCTTTCCATATCTGGACATACTTTTTGAACGACTCATTACTCTCTTGAGATAAGTCCTTTAAGTGAAAGCGACTGGGAGCTTCTTACAAATTGTATTGGTATTGCTTCACAAAAGAATTGGCTAGGTCCAACCATGATTGAATATGACTTCTTTTCAAATCCATGTACCAATTCAACGGTGCCCCACTCAAACTGTCTTGGAAGCAGTGAATCATCAACTTATCGTCAAAAGCATATGCAGTCATTTTTCGAAAGAACGTCACCAAATGGTGCTTTGGACAGTTATCCCCTTTGTACTTCTGAAAGTTAGGTGCTTCGAAGCATCCAGGTCAAAAGCATTCTACCCTTCTACGACTTTGAGTCTTTCGTTCAGCACTCGACATTTCTCATTCATATTAGTAACATCTGGTCCCTTGGTCTTCCTTACTGGGATTGCCCCTTGAGAATTTGGCTCAGAGAACCCAAAGCTTTGGTACTCGATGGAATCATGAGGTAAGGAGTTTCCATCTAGAATAATGGTATGCTCTTGAATAAAGGGTGCCCCAACTGGGGTCCTTGCAGGCTGAGGTTGAACAAAACTGTTCCTTTGAGGTGGAGAGACATCTCCAGTTATGGCAGCCCGTTGAACATTACCCCCTCTCCTTATCAAAGATGTCACATCATCCATGAGTAGGTTCAACTAGTCCTTTGTCAAATCAAAGTCTCCCCTTGACGCAGTCTGCTTTTGTCCTTCAGGGTTCATGATAAATCAAGAACTACTTCAAGTCCAATGTAGGTGTCGGGTAATCAACTGCGAGTTGTGGACACATGACAAGGATGAGCTTACTATGTGGAAAGAAAAAGATATGCAATGCAAATGCAATGGTATGCAAATGGATGCAATGCAATGATGCTTAGGATCACAAGCACAAATAGATACGGAAGCTGGAAAAGCCTAAAACCCTATTTGGGTATGCTGTAAGAGATTTGTTCTACATTTATCTACCCATAAATCTCACTCACATGATGGTTTCTACAGTGATGGTTTAAGGAAAATCAAGGTCACGGACGTTTATCGTATTAACGCCCTGCTGCAAGCTAGCTGCATTTTGACGATAATAACGATAAGGTCTACCCTGAGTGGAGTTCTCATGCTAGGCCCTCAAGAGGCGAGCCCTTGGAGACTAACACTACACAACTACCAATATAGAAACTGATTCTTAATAATGGATCCCAGAATCACAGACCTTTCATGAATCAGGTCACGCGACAGGCTAGCTGCGTTGTGACAAGATCTACGAAAAGTCTAACTATCTGGGGGAGCTTTCATGCTAGGCCCTCAAGAAGCGAGTTCTTGGAGACTAACACTAATAACTACCAATTCTAACCTAGGTGTTCCCTCTTCTTTTTCCACAACTCATTTTTTACTCGTGATGTATCCCCAATATCCCATAGACAAGTAATAATGAGCAATAAGAGAAAGCGAATAAAAGAACAAATAGGAAAAGCATAAATAACAAACATAAAGAAGACAAAAAGATAAGATCAAACAAATAAACACACAAATCTAAGTTAGGCTCGACTCTCTCTAGCATGGAGCTATTCCACAGCATAGTCGCCAAGCTATCGTACCTCGAAAAAATACGATCCTCGCGATGGGACGCGGAAAGAAACAACAGAGTAGCCACATAATTTTATTTATTCTACGAGAGAAAAGAGAGATATATATACAACCTAAAGGAAGGATAAGAAATGGTCAACGAAACCAAATTCTAAGTTCGGAAGTCGGTTACGCAAGGGGAAGGTATTAGCACCCGTCACGTCTGTTATACTCAACGAGAACCTCTTAGCTTAACTAATGCGATTAAATGTAATTTAAGTCTTTGTCTTCTAAATGGATTGCTAAAATGTTTGTTCTAAATGAAATAGAAAGTTTTAAATTATTATTAATATTACGAGGGAAAAATTAAAGTTTTTTATTATTGTGCCGAAGAGATAGTTAATTTTTTATTATTGTGCTCGCGAAGGATTAAAATCTATGTGCCTACGTATTCCCTTGTGCAATGGGAAAGTCGGAGCTTTGTAGTTCGTGCAACTACGATTTATGGTTTTTAATTGAACGATTGTTTAAAACACATTTTATTGCTAAGCATTAGCTTATACTCACGGCGGAGGCTGAAGCGCTAGCTTGTTTGCGAGATAGAAAGATTTAAACAATGTTCGTTTAGAGAAAAAATGTTTGACCTTTGTTAAGGTGTTTTAAATGAAAGGGCGAACGAAGTACAACTCGTGGGTCTAGCCCAAGAGTGATTTCATTCAAGGACCCGAGGAATGCTAGATTCCTGAGTTCAGTTATTCGTTGATTAATTGTAAAATGATTTGTATTTGTTGCTATGTTTTAAGTTGTATTCTTTTAATGCGAAAGGGCGAACGAAGTACAACTCGAGGGCTAGCCTCAAGAGTAATTCAATTCAAAAACCCGAGGAAGGCTAGATTCCTGATTTTAGTTCTTTCACGATTTTAATTTGAGATTTAGATATTTTGAAAACGAAAGGGCGAATGAATGACAGCCCGAAGGCTAGCCTCAAGAGTAATTCAATTCAAAAACCCGAGGAATGCTAGATTCCTGAGTTTAGTTCTTACGTTAATTTATATGTTAATTAAGAGTTAATTAGGGTTTAAAGTTTTAGAAATGAAGGAGTAAATGAAACACAACTCGAAGGCTAGCCTCAAGAGTGGTTCATTAAAGAACCTGCGGAATGCTAGATTCCGAAGTTCAGTTCCTCTTTAATTAATTTATGACGCGATAAAGATCGTGCAGATGGAAATCACTTAGTGACCGACTTACGTGTGTACGGAGCGTAGGCGCATGAATTGTTTTAATTAATTATATAAGTGGATTTGATTCCTAGTTCCTATGGATAATCCTAGCAATACGAAACTGTAAAATAAAAGCGGAAATATAAATTGCGTACAAAATAATAGGGAGAGGGGTACAAAATAAATTACACGGGATTGCGATTAAATAAAGGGTATCGTTGTAATTTGCCCAAGACGAAGCGTGTGTGTAGTGTATGAATTATTCGGAAGTGTCGAAACTTAATATTTTATTAAAATGCAAAATTAAATAAAAATAAATAAACAAACTAAATAAAATAATCATGAAATAAAATAAATTAAGCTTATGAAATAAATAAAAAAGCATGGTCTCATATTGATCATGATTTATCGGAAACGATTTATCATGACTTTTTGTTATATCATTGGCCCAAATAAAAGAATTTAACTACCAATAATTCACTAATAAAAAAACAAATGCCATAAGAACAATGAAATCATAAACTAAATTTTTTTTAAGACTTTTTTATTATAGGGAAAACAAACAATGAGCAAAGATTTTTCTTTAAAATAAAAGCAAATCTACAAAAACAAATGAAGAAACTTAAATAAACTATGAATCAAAAATAGTGAAAATAAAAAAAAAGGCCCAAAGGAGAGGGGGGTTGTCACTAGTTCAGTGGGTGTATGCAAATGGTATGTGGTAAGAAGTGAAACAACACCAGCCTAAATAGGCCAATCAACAATAACACTACATCTTAAATGGTCTCAAGAATCTAGAAAATAAATATAAACAAAAAATTTATAAACAAATAAAGATCAAATTTATAAAACAAATAAAGATAAATATGAAAAGGGATGTATCGATGGTTGTCATGGGTGTGTGTATTCAACAATGGGATTGGGTCTGAAAAGGTCCAACAAACTTAAGGATAGAGAATATTAAATAAATATACAAAGTTAAAATAAATAAATAAAATAAAACAACTCAGTGAAACAAAAATAAAAAATGAATAACACACACAACAACGTAAGAGACGGTCTCGCTCACCCTCTGCTCGCGTGAATCCGACTCTCTCAAGCTCTCACTCTCTCGGTTTTAGATCTCTCGATCACGACGGTTTCGATTTTCGTTTTTCACAGTGGTTCTGGTTTCATCACTTTCGCTCGGATTTCGTCGGTTTGTTTTTGCTCTCACGGTGGTTTTGAGCGGCGGGTCGGTGGTTCGGCATTTTGGTTGCTCGCGGAGGGAGGTTCTGTGTTCGATTGAATATTTTGCGGCAAAAATGGTGTTTGAAGGTGGTGGATGACGACGAGGTTTTGACTTGCGATGGAGGAGTGTTCGTCGGAGGTCTTGGCTACAGATTTCAGCTTTTCTCTCAGTCAGTTTTGTGTGTTCCGGATTTGAGTGGGTTATGTGAGTTCGCAGTTTGTTGTTCTGGCTTTGTTTTGTTCAATTTTTTTTATTCACAGTTTTTTGTTTGTTTTGATGGTTTTTATGTTAGGGAGGTTTTGAACGGTTCAAGAGGTGAAGGTGATTGTGAATGAGGGTGGTTCGAAGGTGGAAGGTTGAGATGAAGAGGGAGGTTTTGTTTAATCGAAAATTTTCTGTGTTTCTTCTGTTGTTGTTTTTTTTTGTAAAAAAAGAAAAGAAAGGGAGTGATGAGGTCCTCTGGATTTTTATTTTCCTGTTCTCCCTCCAATGGATTTTTTTTTTGTGTTGTTATCAACTTCTTATTTTTTAAACTAAATCAAAACTTGTCTTCTAAGTTTTGAATTTGTCTTGCTGCTTTGAATTGTTACTATCATGGCTGAGTTGTTACTGTTGTTATGCAGGTGTAGCAGGGTTTTGGAGGGTTATGACTATGTCTTGGTCAAAGTCTTGGAGGAGCAAAAAGTTGCATACTTATTTGGTGTAAAAAAGTAGAAGACTGTGCAGTGTTTTTTTTAGCTGGCCTTGCTTGGTTTGGAGTGTATGGATAGTTAATTAAACCAAAAAACTAAACACATAAACCGTGTCAAATAAATAAATTAAAATAAACCTAATTAAAATAAACTAATTATAATATACTGATAAAATAAGCTAAATTAAAAAATTAAACTAATTAAAATTAAACTTAAACTATATAAAATTAATCTAAACTATTAAACTAAATTTAATTAACATAAACTAAATCTAATATACTAATAAAAATAAGCTAAATGAAACTAATTAAACTAATTAAAATTAAACTTAATCTATATAAAATATTAAATTAACTAAACTATTAAACTAAATTTAAAATAAATTGGATGAAAAACAAAATGAAACTAATTAAAATAAACTAAGCTAAATATTAAAAGATTAAAAAAAAAACGAGACAACTACTTGAAACAAAATTCTAAAAAAAACAATTATGACATGAAATGATAAGATTGACTAAAACAAATGCATGATTAATGATCAAAGGACTAAAATGTAGAGATGACTAACTATGGATAATGCTATGAAATGCGCTAAATGAATGTAAATTTCGAGAAAACTCGGTCAAAATTTAGGGTGTGACAATGTGATATAAATGTATTTAGATACAGATACAATATTTAAAATGATTTACTTAATTGTAAAATGAACAATAGTCCTATAAATTTAATTGTATTAAATAATTATATAAAAAGAAAAAAAAAGAATCATGATATGAAAAAAGAAAAAAAATATTTAAAAATAAGGATTTAATTTCTCAAATTAAAACAATGATTGATTAAAATAAAATAGATATTGTGTTGATAGTGACTCGTGAGATAAATATATAGTACTATTTTATTAAAATTAAAAAAGAGATTATTAGTATTTTTAGTGATAATAAATAAATAAGGAAAAAAATTAAAATGAAAGTGAGAAAGTGTGGAAAAAAATAAATGTCAGAGAGATTTAAAATTTGAATGAAGAGAGAGAATCAGTGTATATAATATTTAATTGATAGAGAGGTTGATAAATGAATGTCATTTGTCATAATGTAATAGAAGATGATGAAAAAAAGTAAACATTAGTTGATTACAAAAATATCCTTTTGTTAGTGTAAATAATTTGTGTTGAAAGGGCAATTTTGGATGTTTACACAATTGGATTGTTATAGATAGATAATAGATGGCTCAACCGGTTAGTTTACCTACTAGTATCAGATTCTGAAAAGATTCTAAGACTGGTGGGAAAGGGTTATATATATATATATAAAAGCATAGAAAGTATCATACATGAACAAAATGACCTATAAATCATTATTGAACTTAATACAATACAAGAGAATGGATCTGATTGGAAGAGTGTTAGGGCGGTACATCCAATCCTTTTTTCCCTAAATCAATACTTCACTAACATCTCTAGAAGTTTCTTGTTTAAGATTGATTGTTGATGCTAGAAACGAGCCTCAATTACGCCTTGAAAAATCTCCATTCTCAGGATCATTAGAGGGCCCTCTTACGAATGCAAATTTTACATTGCAATATATTGATGTTGATGTTGTACAATACAAGAAAATAACAAGCCAAGATACACCGTCCAATAGCAATCTAGGCTATCAGCTTTGCAATCTTGGTAATTCATTGGAGCATGTTGAGGCTGTCCATCAATGCTATAATTTTCAAGTGCATTCTAAGAAGGAAATTAATGTGAATATGAGCTGCAGCAGTTCAGTAATTGAGTTGCCACTTTTGTCCCAAATTATTAAACATCATGAGCATTACAAAAGCGAGAAATGTTTGTCAGATTCAGAAGAAGCACCCAAAAATGATGTGAGAATATTCGGGAAGATAATGACCATTCCTTCATCCACCCAGAAGCCTTATTTAAATGTAAAGGGAAATGACGAAAATGGTACCCATCATCCGAAGCTAAACAGTTCCTCTTCCAGTCTGAAATTAACCAACCATGCTAATGCTGGTGGAAAATCCCTGTTCTGGATGTTAATCTCAATGACTTCCAGGTCATTGAAAATGTTCCCATTGTAAGTTATATCAATGGGAACAAAACTCAGCCATGTTCATCATCAATCCATGTTTCTGCAATTTTGCTTGCAAAATATCCTACTACATTTGATAGTTACCCAACAACTTTCAAATTAAAGCAAGAGTCATTGCAGACTTTGGCCAAGAATGATAACCAGCTCCTGGACAGAGCTTATGCGTTTACAATTGGAGAAATCAATGGAAACAATGATGTGTTTGGTTATCAGATATCTGGTGAAATGAAAGATTTAAACGCCTAACCACTCATTGTAGATGACCTGCTTAGAAGAAATGGTTTTGAAACTATATCAAGTTTGCAGCAACATGTTACCAAAAATGGCGGGAAGAAATGTTGTTTAGAAGCCAGGGATTCGTGTTGGAGGATCCACGAGTGTTGTCTCAGATCTTGTAGTAGCTATCAAAATGATTTACCTAACATGTTGCTGCAAACTTAAGATTATTTCAAAACCATTTATTTTCTGCATCTCATCTTTTATGAGTGGTTCTGCAGTAGTCCCTTTCTCTAAATATCTGATAACAATCACACCATTACTTCCATTGACTTCTATTGTAAAAGCAAATGGTTCATCCAAATGTTGTTTATCATTCTTGGCCAATGTATGCAATGTTCTTGCATTAATTTGGCAGAGGTATGATTACTATCAAATGCAATGAGACATTTCACAAGCAAAATGACAAAATCAGGGAGTGAAGACAAACCTGGCTGAGTTTTGTTTCCATAGATATAACTTACAATAGAAACATTTTCAATGACCTGGCAGTCATTAAGATCAACCTCCAAAACATGTATTGTTCACATTGATATAACTTACAATGACAATATTTTGTGTGTCAAGAGTGAAGCCAAATCTGTGTGAATTAAATAGGTAGTTAATAGGAGATTCTATAAGAATAATCAAACTCCATTAAAAATTCAATTTAATTGGTGTAAAAATATTAAATCAATAAATAAAATTGTGGTACGTACCTTATAAGGTTTAATAGTATAAACACAAGAAACATTGAAGTTTTGCATTTGAAGAAGACAATCAATTCATTACATCTTGCAAAAATCAATCATAGATTTGGCCAAAGGCATACTGCAAAAGATTCAAAGGGATTAGCCATATAAATTGTGATTCATAAATTTTAGAATTTATCATCGAGATTTTGTAAGAACAATCAAACTTTAAAATTTCAAATGAATTGTTGTGAACATCACAAATTAAGTAAAAATAAGATTGCAATGCGTACCTCATAACTAAATAATATTAGAACAAACAACACTGAAGGTAGTTTGCAAATGATTCTAAGTGATTGGCCTCAAAGTAAGCTAGACAAGAGTGATGGAAAATTCCTGTTAATTGAATATGTCATTAGTCTGGGATTCATTATAACAATCAAATTCCACTGAAAATTCAATTAAATTGGTTTAAGCATAACAAATAAATAGATAAAAATGGGTACCTTATGACTTAATAGTATCTGTGGTATGGAGATGGCAATAGTTGTTTTATGCCATAGAAAATCAAATACAAATTAGGTGAAGAGTAATCTGCAAAAAGATTTTAAACAATTAATTTCTTGTGTTATACAATAAAAAATTCAAACATAAATTAGGCAAAAAGTAATATGCAAAAGATCTAAACAATTATTTCATTGTATTATACGATATAAAATTTGAACATAAATTAGGCGAAAAGTAACTTGCAAAAGATTCTAAACAACTAATCGCGAGGTAGAAAATCGAGAGTAGTACCGATTAAAACGTATCGGTCAGTTACGAATTGATGGTCTAGATTACTTTAAATAGAAGTGAGACGGGTGGGAATGAAGAAATGTGGAGTGGCCGATTACAATTTAATGATTTAGATTAATTTAAATATGGGTGAGAGAGGTAGGAATGAAGAGATATAGAGTGATCGATTATGATTTAATGGTCTAGGTTAATATAAATAGGGGTGAGGGGGTAGGAACGAAGAGACATGGAGTGGGCGATGACGAGATGATGAATTAGGTTAGTTTAAATAGGGATGAGATGGATATGAATGAAGAGGTGTGGAGTGGCTGATTACAAGTTGATGGTCTAGGTTAATTTAAATAAGGGCGGGAGGAGTAGGAATGAAGAGACATGGAACGGCCAATTACGAGTTGATGGTCTATGTTAGTTTAAATAGGGGTAAGAAGGATAAGAATGAAGAGATGACGAGGCATGACGACAAGCGTATTAGGTAGTCAAACAAGATATCTTACGAGTTAAGCGAGAGATATCTTATGAATTAAGCGAAAGATGTCTTATGAGTTAAGAAAGTGTTAAGATAAGAATGAAGAGATGACGAGGCATGACGACAAAGAGTATTAGGTAGTTAAACCAGATATCTTACGAGTTAAGCAAGAGATATCTTACGAATTAAGCAAAAGATATCTTATGAATTAAGCAAATGTGAAGATAAGATTAAAGTGAGGCTACGAATGGAAAAAAAATCTTGGTAAATAATTTTTGACTCGGGAGATATATAATTGTAAAAAAATAATAGTTCTTCTTTATGGATTGATCTTATTTAAAATTATAAATTTTAATGTATGATTAAAAAACTATCTACATAGAATGAAGTTGATAAATTTATAATAATGTAAAGAAATAAGGTAAGAGTAAATGTTATTAACAAAAATAAAAATACTAATTATTATATTTTAACGGATATTTGAGTGGGTTAAAAAAAACCCAATAAAAAATATAGTCTTTGAACATGACATGCCTACACATGGTATAAAATGATCAAAATAATCTTTTAACAAAAATTAAATTAAATTTATAAAAGTTAAAACAAATATTTTGAATTTTTCAGAAAACTTTACAATAGTTGAGATTTGTGTGAAATTGTCTGAATATACACACAAGTATAGACAGGGCCGGCCCAATAAATCCAGAGGCCCCGTTTTATTTTTAAAAATATGCCTAATTTAAAAAAAAAAAAAAAAAATTAAAATGATAGAAAAATATAATTATATATTAATTAAAAATAAATTTAATTATAATTATGTTAACATTTGACACATCTCATTTTTTTATGTACTAAGTTTCATAATATTTTTTACTTTATTGAATTTTTATATAATATTTTTTATATATTTATTAATATTAATGAAAAAAATTGCATCTTTTAAAAAATTTGGACCCTCTATTATTTGGGGCCCTGTGCGGTAGAGCTTGTTGCTCTTGCACAGGGCCGGCCCTGAGTATAGATAGTAAAAAATCATATACGATAAAACTCCATTAATTAAATCCCCAATTAAACCATTTATTTTTAGTTCGCCTATTGAACGAGAATTGGTTTTTTATTATTATTATTATTATTATTATTATTATTATTATTATTATTATTATTATTATTATTATTATTATTATTATTATTATTATTATTTTCTTTCTTTTTTTTAACATATATACTTACAGTGTTTTTAATCCACGTATTTAATATTTTTACTTTTTTTTAAAACACCAGAAATAATTAAAAATATGAAATTAAAAAAAAAAAACTAAATTTAAAAGGATAGACAAAGAAGGAATAAGTCTAATTTATAAAATCCATAAAACTAAATATTTTACTTTTGAAGACTTAAATTTTTTTTTTTGGATTATTAATTTGGGTTAGTTTATTATTTTAAAGTAAAAATGAATTATGTATTTTAAAAACACATTAAAATAAATTTGAAATAAATAAAATGATTTGGAATAGATCATTTGTAAGTTGGAACATGACACATCAACAAAGTTATCAAAATCCTCAAAAACCTAAATTTTAAGAAGAAAGGATTACAACCGAAACTAAATCTATTTTCAATTTTTTTTTTAAAAGAATTTTTTTAACACTTACGATTTCTGTGAAATTATATAAATATAAACAGATACAGGAAGAAAAAAAAGCAAACATGACAAAATCCATCAATTAAGCCCCCTACTAAACCAATTATTTTTAATTTCCCTATTAAATAATATTTTTTTGACATTTTATATTATTATTATTATTATTATTATTATTATTATTATTATTATTATTATTATTATTATTATTATTATTATTATTATTATTATTTTCTTTCGTTTTTTTGAATTCATATATACTTACAGTGTTTTTTATCTATAGTGTTTTAATCTACATATTTAATATTTTTACTTTTTCTTAAAACACCAGAAATAATTAAAAATATGAAATTAAAAAAAAAACTAAATTTAAAAGGATAGACAAAGAAGGAATAAGTCAAATTTATGAAATCCATAAAAACTAAATATTATACTTTTGAAGACTTAAATTTTTTTTTGGATTATTAATTTGGGTTAATTTATTATTTTAAAGTAAAAATGAATTATGTATTTTAAAAACACATTAAAAAAAATTTGAAATAAATAAAATGATTTGAAATACATTGTACCATATATCCTACATTTTGACCTATACCCCTACAAAATTTTCAAATATAACAAATATAACCTTATATTATTTTATTATTTTAATTTTTACCATTTATGTCAGAACGTCAGAATTCCTAAAAATTTATCCAAAAAGCCACGTTCCGGAAGACTTTAGATATGACTTCCGGTATGTTTTTTTCTCCAAACCGGAAGACTTTCCGACTGAGTAATTTTTGATCACCGGAAGACTTAGAAGAAGTGTTCCAATTCGGAACAGAACCGATAAGACTTCCGGTTGTCAAGTTTCCATGTACCGGAACACTTCAGGTAAGAGTTCCGGTTTGTATCAAATACATTACCGGAAGACTTACTTAAAGTGTTCCGGTTTTATTTTTTTTAATTTTTTAATTTTCTTTATAATTCCTTAATATACAATTAAAGAAGAAAAAAATATTTGATTTAACAACCTAATAAATATTTATTACAAATTAAAATATTTGACATTAACAACTAAATATACAAGAAAAGAAAAATTATTTGACATTAACAACATAACAAATATTTATTACAAATTAAAATTTATATCATTTAAATGATGATTTATTGAATATATGTTGTTGATGTAAATACTGAAATATGAATATTATATATTAATTATTCAAATAAAATAAAAATAAATATTATATATTAACTATTTAAAAGAAAATAATTAAAAAAATCAGTTTTATAAATATTAAACATTGAATAAAAGTATAAAATAAATAAAAATATTATGAGAAACAAGTTATTTAATGTCATTTATACCATTGAATCATTATTATAAGATAAATAAAATTTATTACTCTTTATAATATATATATTTTTTTAATACCATTCATTACTTAGAACTTAATTACATTTAATTTTTTTCTCCCTAACAAATAATTAAGAGTATATTATTTATAAAAGATACACTATTTTAATTTAAAATGATTGTTAATGTACGTTTAAACTTTAAATTATTATTTAATTCAATGTACCTATACAAGTAATTAAATTTTTTGAACGAAGAAAAATATTTCAAAATTATTTTTAACATATGATAAAATATTTTTTAAATAAAATAATCATATTATTCTATTTTAAAACAATAATATTAAAAATAATTTTGAATTATTTTTCTTCGTTCAAAAAATTTAATTGCTTGTATATATATATATATATATATATATATATATATATATATATATATATATATATATATATATATATATATATATATATATATATATATATATATATATATATATATATATATATATATATATATATATATATATATATTGTAGATGTTTAAGAATTGGCAGAATTTTTGACCAAACAAGAAATGTTCAATTCAGTTCAGAATGTCCTATCAGATGTTGAGACATTATCAAACAGAGTATATGAACTTATATCAGGATGTCTCATCAGATGTTGGGACATTGTGTTAAGAACTTAGTTCAGTTTTTCAGGATGTCCCAACAGATGTTGAGACATCTCAGACCTGCTACCAAAATTAATTATTGATTAACAGATCAGAGATATTTAAGGAGAATTATCTGGAATTAATTAATGATGGATAAAAACAGAACAAGGCGCATCTGTAGGGAGTTTTATATTGAAGTTTCAGTTTAAAACAGAAGACCTAAAAGCACCTAGAATCTAGGAGGTAACAAACCCTAATTCAAGGTGGAAGCTGCTGCGCATTAGGGCTGGATCATTCTACAGAAAGCCCAAAATTCAGATACCTATTTAATTAACAGAAACTCATAGAATTGAGTACGAATTACAGAAGACAAAATAGGGTGTCTAGAATTTAATAGCAGGTTGTGTTTTATGTACCACTTTATGAGCTTTTAAGCAAAAGTGCATTTGTAACTTGATTGAAACTGTGAAGTAAGATCAAGCTGTATTGTTTGAAGGATGTCTTCAATTTCAGTAAACTTGTAAACTTGATCATTGTGTGATTAAGGGGGAGTGAGTAGGGTACTCTTATCTAAGGTGTGTCTTAGGTAGAAATTGCATTGGGTAGTTATTAAGTGATAGATTAAACAGGGTGGTTTAAGTCTAGAATTAATATTACTAATAGTGGATTTCCTCCTGGCTTGGTAGCCTCCAGATGTAGGTGTGGTTATACACTGGACTGGGTTAACAAACTTCTGTGTTGTTTACTTTTCTTGCTATTTAAGTTTTGGTTAAATCTGTCAAGTGTCCTATCAAGTGTTGGGACATCTCTTAGGACATCTCATACCTGATCACAGAATTTCAATTGGCATCAGAGCAGGCACCCTGCCTATTTATACTGGGTGAGATATAGGGAAAACAAATTCTGTAACATGGACAGAGATATAGGGTCAGTAAATAGACCACCTATACTGGATGGATCTAATTATGACTACTGGAAGCCAAGAATGATTGCATTCTTAAAATCACTTGACAACAGGGCATGGAGAGCAGTCAATGTTGGATGGGATCATCCTGTCCAAGACACCAAAGATGGATCAAAAGTGCTGAAACCTGAAGAAGAATGGAGTAAGGAGGAAGAAGACTCAGCACTAGGCAACTCAAAAGCCTTAAATGCTTTATTCAATGGCATTGATAGGAACATTTTCAGACTTGTTCATCATTGTGAGCTGGCCAAAGATGTTTGGGACACTCTCAAAACAACTCATGAAGGAACATCAAAAGTAAAAATGTCAAGACTTCAACTTCTCACCACCAAGTTTGAAAACTTGAGAATGAAGGAAGATGAATCAATTCATGAGTTCTACATGAACATCTTGGATATAGCCAATACTTCTGGAGCTTTGGGAGAAAAGATGACTGATGAAAAGCTGGTAAGAAAGATTCTCAGATCTTTGCCAAAAAGATTTGACATGAAAGTCACAGCAATAGAAGAAGCTCAAGACATATGCTCCATGAAAGTTGAAGAACTCATTGGCTCCCTTCAAAGTTTTGAGATGGGAATGAATGAGACAAATGTTAAAAAGAACAAAAGCATAGCATTGGTGTCAAATACTGATGAAGAAGAAGATGATGAATCAGAAAATGGTAAAAGCTTATCAGAAAACCTAGCTATGCTTGGAAGACAATTCAAACAGATTCTCAGAGGAATGGATGGCAAATCCAAATCCAGTGGAAAATTCACAATCTCTTCTGAGAACAGGAGACATTATGATGATAATAAAAAGTCAAATTATACTGAAAAGATCAGTCAAGAAAAAGGAGTCAAATGCCATGAATGTGAAGGATATGGACATATCAAGAAGGAATGTCCTACCTTCTTAAAAAGACAAAAGAAGGGACTATCTGTAACCTGGTCTGATGAAGACTCAGGAGGAGATTCAGAAGAAGAATCAGCTAAGCATATTACTGCTTTAGCTGGACTGTGTGAATATGATAGTGATTCCAGTTGTGGAGAGCTTACTTATGCAGATCTTGAGCAAGCTTTCAAAGATCTATACAAGAGAAGCACTGAAATATGCAGTGAGGTTATAAAGCTAAAGAAGCAGAATGAGGTATTAGAAGATGAAAAAGCAAGTGGTCAAGTAATCATTGATACCTTGAAAAGTGAAGTAACTCTTCTCAACTCTAAGTTGGAACATATGTCCAAATCTGTTAAAATGTTGAACAGCAGCTCAAATACATTGGATGTTATTCTCAGCAATAATAAACATTCAGGGGACAAAAGTGGACTGGGATATAACAAAGATGAAGCCAGCTCTAGCAAAGCTACTGCAAAAACTACACAGTCAAACAAGATGTCCCAACAGATGTCTCAACATTCTGGAAAGAACAAAATGAAGAAGAAGTATCAAAGATGGAGATGCCATCACTGTGGAAGATTTGGACATATCAAACCTCATTGTTATAAGTTGCACGGATATCCAAATCAGATGTATCAACAACCTTCCAAGAAGAAAATAGAAGTTACCAAGAAAGTGCTGCATAAACATCATAGAAATCAGCAACCTCCTAAGCAGAAGACTGAAAACTTCAAGAAGGTATGGAAACCAAAAGCTAGCACTGAAGCTGATCAAAGCTACAAGAACAAGATCAACAATCAAGCTTGGAGATCAGCTGATAAACAACACACAGGGTAGAGGCATCAAAAGAAATCTCAACTCATATGGTCAAAGAAAAATACTGCATACATAGCACATACATCACTGAGAGTATCAGCTAAAGAAGACTGGTACTTTGACAGTGGATGTTCAAGACACATGACTGGATTGAAGAATTTGCTAGTAAACTTAAAATCACATTCATCCAGGTATGTGACCTTTGGAGATGGAGCTAAAGGAGAAATCAAGGGAGTTGGAACCTTGGATTGTCAAGATGTTCCAAGACTAGATGATGTGCTGCTAGTTAAAGGTTTAACTGCTAACCTGATCAGCATAAGTCAGTTATGTGATCAAGGGTACAGTGTGAACTTTACCAAAACTAAATGCATAGTGAATAACAATGAACAAGAGGTTGTCATGAAAGGAGCCAGGTCTAAAGACAACTGTTACATGTGGGAGCCACTAGACTTCAGTCTCACTTCAACTTGCTCTCTAGCTAAAGAAGAAGAAGTGAAACTATGGCACCAAAGACTAGGCCATCTTCATTTCAGAGGCATAAAGAAGATCATATCTATGGATGATGTAAGAGGTATTCCTAAACTGAAGATTGATGATGGTAAAATATGTGGTGAATGTCAAATAGGCAAGCAAACCAAGATGTCCCATCCAAAGCTCCAACATCTGACAACTTCCAAAGTTTTGGAACTTTTACATATGGATCTTATGGGACCTATGCAGGTTGAAAGTCTTGGTGGTAAGAGGTATGCTTATGTGGTGGTTGATGACTTTTCAAGATATACATGGATAAATTTCATCAAAGAAAAGTCTGATGTATTTGATGTATTCAAAGAATTATGCCAAAGATTACAAAGAGAAAAATCCAGTTGTGTAATCAGAATAAGAAGTGATCATGGAAAGGAATTTGAGAATCAAAAGTTCTTAGATTTCTGCTCTTCAGAAGGAATCAATCATGAATATTCTTCACCAATCACTCCTCAACAGAATGGGATTGTTGAGAGGAATAATAGAACTATCCAAGAATCTGCAAGAGCTATGATCCATGCCAAAAAGTTACCTCTGTATTTCTGGGCTGAAGCTATGAACACTGCCTGCTACATCCATAACAGAGTTACCTTGAGAAAAGGAACTTTGTCCATAATATATGAAATCTGGAAGGGCAGAAAACCCACGGTTAAGTACTTTCATGTGTTTGGAAGTAACTGCTATATTCTGGCAGATAGGGAGCAAAGGAGAAAAATGGACCCTAAAAGTGATGAAGGGATTTTTCTTGGATACTCTATAAACAGCAGAGCATATAGAGTATTTAATTCTAGAACCAAGGTCATCATGGAGTCCATAAATGTGATAATTGATGATGCTCCTACAGATGTCCCAGAAGATGTTGGAACATCTGCTGATATCAAGATTGAAGCTGAAGAAAAGGATGACTATTATAACTGCACTCAATCTGATACAAGGACAGAAGAATCCAGCAAACCTCCCTCCATCAGAATACAGAAGGATCATCCCAAAGATTTAATAATTGGTGATCCCAACAGAGGTGTGAGCACTAGATCAAGAGAAGTGATTTCAGGTTCTTGTTTTGTTTCCAAAATAGAACCTAAAAACATCAAGGAAGCCCTCACTGATGAATACTGGATTTGTGCTATGCAAGAGGAATTAGGTCAATTCACAAGGAATAAAGTGTGGAATCTTGTTCCTAGACCTGATGACATAAATGTGATTGGAACAAAATGGGTGTATAAGAACAAATCAAATGAACAAGGAATTGTTACAAAGAACAAAGCTAGACTTGTAGCTCAAGGATACACTCAAATTGAAGGGGTAGACTTTGATGAAACCTTTGCACCAGTAGCAAGGCTTGAATCAATCAGACTGCTGTTGGGAATTGCTTGTATCTTGAAGTTCAAGCTATTTCAAATGGATGTGAAAAGTGCCTTTTTAAATGGCTACCTTAATGAAGAAGTATATGTAGAACAGCCTAAAGGATTTGTTGATCCAAGCTGTCCAAATCATGTATACAAACTAAAGAAGGCACTTTATGGTTTGAAGCAAGCTCCAAGGGCATGGTATGAAAGACTGACCACATTTCTTATCAAGCAAGGATACAGAAAAGGTGGGATTGATAAAACCCTGTTTGTTAAAGATGAAGAAGGAAATGTCATGATTGCTCAAATATATGTTGATGACATTGTGTTTGGTGGGATGTCTGACAGGATGGTCAAACATTTTGTCAAGCAGATGGAATCTGAATTTGAAATGAGCCTAGTAGGAGAGTTAACCTACTTTCTTGGTCTGCAAATAAAGCAAATGGAAGACTCAATGTTTATCTCTCAAAGCAAGTATACCAAGAACATAGTCAAAAAATTTGGAATGGAAAATGCTACTCATAAGAGAACTCCTGCCCCCACACATTTGAAGCTGACTAAAGATGAAAAGGGTGAGAGTGTAGATCAAAGCTTATACAGAAGCATGATTGGAAGCTTATTATACTTAACTGCTAGCAGACCTGGCATAGCATTTGCAGTAGGTGTATGTGCAAGATATCAAGCTGATCCAAAAGTCAGTCATCTCAATCAAGTCAAGAGAATTCTTAAATATGTTAATGGTACTTGTGACTATGTGTTGCACCCCAAAATTTGCCCTCACAATACAAGACTTTGTGTTCTAAGAAGGTTCACAAGGTTCACAAGTTCTCCAACACTTGCATAACCTTTCATGAGGTTCATGAAGTCTACAAGTTACTTTATGAAGGTTCACAAGGTTCACAAGTTTCTCAACATTCCCATAACCTTTCATGAGGTTCATGAAGTCCACAAGTTACTTTATGAAGGTTCACAAGGTTCACAAGCTTCTCAACATTTACAAGACCTTCCATGAAGTTCATGAAGTTTACAAGTCACTTCTTGAAGGTTCACAAGGTTCACAAGTTTCACAATGGTTACAAAGCTTTCCTGAGGTTTATGAGGTCTACAAAGCCCCTTCATGAGGTTCACAAGGTTCACAAGCTTCACAATACCTCCCATGAGGTTCACAAGACAGTTTATGAAGATTCACAAGGTTCACAAAGTTCACAATTGGTCAAAGAAGCTGACAATTCCCTCAGACAATGCACCTCCTAAGCAGTGCATCCATAACTAGGGTTTTGACTTTAATCAGGCTAAATGGACTTCCAATACCTCAAGTGAGTTTCATGACATCTTATATGTGTGTAAGAACCCCCATGACAAGTTTCAAGACTTTTCTCAAAAGTTTGTTCAGTCAGATGATCAGATAAGTCAAAATCAGTCAATGCAGTTAAAAAGTCAAACTGAGGTCAACCGTGGTCAAACCAAAGTCAAACTTCATGATTTTTTGCCAACATCAAGTATATGAAGTAAAATTCATCATTTGATCAAGGGTTGATCATGATTCATCAAGGAGATTCCAGATCATCAATAATCAGGAGTTTCTAAATTAGGGTTTCCTCAGTAAAAGTCAACTGAACTTTGACCAGGCATAACTTTCACATACTTCATCACCAAGTCTCCATCCAAAGCTCATTTTGAAGGAAATTGAATTCTCTACAACTTTGATGTTGGAAGTTAAGCCTGAAAATGCTTCATTTGAAAGATATGATCTAAGACATTATAGGTCATTTCAAAAGTCAACAAAAAGTCAACAACTTCAAAAGGGCATAACTTGAGATTGGTAAATGATATGGACCTGAAACCAATGGGGTTGTTTAGAGGACTCTTCAAGCTTTCCAAAAAGTCCAAGAACACCCTCATACCCTTAAAATTGAGGGAGATGTGCCTTTGCAAAGTTGGACAATTTTGTGATGGTTTGTGTTGAAAAGGGAGGTTCAAAATCATTTCTTTTCAAATGGGCCATTCAATTTGTGACCCAATCCACTTCATAATGCCATGCACGAAATTTTCATGATATTCTCATATTTTTTATTTTATTTTATTAATTTATTATGATTTATTACATTTTAAATCATTTTAAATTTAAAAAAAATATTAAATATGAAAAGATATTTTTGTGATTGGATCTAAAAAATCATAAAGTGTGATTGGAGTCAAAGGAGAAGGAAATCATATGAATCATCCCAAGATAGCAAGGTTTTATGATCAAATATTTGACTTTTACAACTTAATCTTTGTCAATCTTTTTTTGGATCAATTTTTCACATAGCCCATCAATATTTCTGACCTAAATTCATCACACATATATACTTAACACAAACCTAATGTTAAAAGACGAATTGGAGCAGCCAAGAGGTAAGAACAAGAACACAAAAATTCTTCAAAAGTTGAAATTCGGATTTGGAGATTGAAGGCTCTACAAGGTAAAACAAAGACATGGCTAGCTTCTTTAGTCATCATTGAGTGGAAACCAACCCTCAAATGCATCCAATTCGTGCACATATGAGTAACCCGTAGCATTGTTCATACTTGAAAGCATTTTTTCGATTCTCATAATTCACTGCCATTTAATGGATTTTGACTGACTAATGTTGTTTATGATGTTGTGTAGTTTGTTTCTGGACAAAAAAACCAAAGAAACCGTGGCCAATTCGCAAAATGCCATAGCTAGGGTTTTGACTTAGGTTTAGGAACTTTGGATTCAAGCAATATAAATTAATTCTAAAAACGTAGCATTGATCGTGTGAATGCCTAGATCATGATTCTGGAATTAATTTGGCCGAATCGTATAGTTTCATTGCTTGTTGATGTCCATAGGTTTTGCTGGGAATCTTCTTTTTCGCAGGAAACTTTGCAGGTAATTTCACAAGAAAATTCGCAGCACAGGAGGTTGAAGATGAAGTCTCCCGCGCGTTTGTAAATTCAAATAATTATTAATCTATTTTATTATTGTTTTGTTGTTTGTAGTCACATGCGCGTGTATGTCCTGGTGGTTAGGCTGAAACGTATTTGTTATAAGGGCCCTGGTTCGATCCTTGGCCATGGCATTATTTTTTGTTTATTTTTCAGGATTACAAAAGACTTAATATATAATGATTACTTGCCAACAAGCTAGCAGAATTGGCTCTTCCAGCCGGGCGGTTAAGCGTGCATGTACATGATCAAAGGTCCTGGGTACGAAACCACCCCAGGCCCTTTTGTTCCTTTTTTTATTTTCTATGGAATTTTCAAGATCAAGCAACAAAACAAACTCGTTCTCCTCACTTACTGCCTGCGCGCCAGTGGCCTGGTGGTTCTCCTTGTTGGCTGCAAATGGACTGACCTGGGTTCAAATCCCAGTCAGGTAAGTTTTTTATTATGCTTTCTTCTTATTTTATTTGTTTTATACAATAATAATCTTAGATTAAACTTAATATATGCATGCAAATATAATTAATAAAATATTCAAATTCTAATTTCTTTTCTTTTGAAATTATTTTTATAAACATGTAGATAAATTATAATATGTATGTTAAAATAATCTTGTATCAAAATTCTAAAAAAAAATATTCTTTATAAACCTTAATTCTAAAACCCTAAAAAATGTAAAAACCTAATTTTCCAAATCTTAAAATATTTTTCTAAATAACATTTAATTCTGTTTTTTTTTTATTAAATCCTAATATAATTATAATTTTTCATAAAATTTTGTATTTGTAACTTAAGTTAATTTTCTTTTAATATTTAGAAATAGTTTAATTATATTTTTGTATATAGTAAAAAAAAATAATTTGTAAGTATAATGATTAACAAATTTTAACATGATATTTAAAAGTTTATCTTTTTCTCATAATATGTATATAAATGTAAATATATGTTCATAATAATTAAAATTTTTTTTTTTTTGTAATTATAATAATTTAAATATTATATGAATTAAAAAAAATTTATCTAATTATGTATGTTAATTATTCTTTTATATTGTTGATTTCTATTATTATTATTAATTAATTTCTTGCTTATTATAATTTCATTAATCTTTTAATTTTTATTACTAAACATATTATTATTTATATTCTATTCTTATGTTTCTAACATTATTTATTATTTCTAATTACTAACCCATTTATGATTTAATTATGTTTACTATTATTATTTTGTTAATTTTATTTACTAACCCCCTTATTTTCTTATTGCTTATTTATATTTGGTTTATTTTTATTTAATTATTTTGCTTATTATTTCTATTATAATTTCTTGTAATTGTTTCCCGGATGTAATTATTTAATTATTATTGTCATTATGGTTAGTAATTAGGGAGTGTTAATATGTTTGTTATTTAAAATAAATTTAGATAATTTTTAAATAAAGATAATTAAATTAAACACTTCACACACGTAAGTCGATTTTAATCGCCATCTCACTTCCTTAAGGATACCCCTCCAGTTGCCTACGAATAATGGTTAAGTGGGGTGTATAAAGCAAGTCCCTCGAATAAAAATCATCAAAGTCCCTTATGTTGCCTATACGAATCGAGTCCCTTCGGAAAAATGATGATAGTCCCTTATAAATGCTTATTACACCCCACCATTGCCTTCAAAATCAATTTGTCCCTTACATGTCCCTAAACATCCAAAGTAAGGACTACCTACTCCATTATAGTAGGGATAGTCTTACTAAGGAAAGAATAAAAAACAAGAAAGACCTTTAAACATTAGGGAAAGTTACTTTTAAGTACTTAAGCTCATTTCAAAACTTTTTCACACTTAAACAATTCTCAAACAAATTTTCAAACATGTTTTTAACACATCCTTACATGGATTATTTACTAACTATTCTGAAAATTCTTATTCACACACTACACTTTCAAAACAATTCAAAAGTGAGCTTAAGTACCTAAGAGCCCATGGATAACCATGGATGAAAAGGGTGCTAACACCTTCCCTTTTCATAACCTACCCCCCGGACCCAAAATAATTCTCTAAGGTCTTTCCTGTTCTTTTATAACCTTTCCTTATGGATAAAATAAAAGTCGGTGGCGACTCTTGCTATCCGCAACATTGTTTAAAAGTCAGTTCACCGGGTTACAGAACTGGCGACTCTGCTGGGGATCTATTTTAAGAGGGGTATCCTTAGGAATTAAGATCACTTTAAATTGTTTGCCTTGTTTGCTTTATATTATCTTGTTGGGGTGCTCTTATGTGTGAAAGGTCCTAACCCGGATCTAGTGTACCTTAGGTAAATGGCAATAGACCAAGGAAACTGTACGACGTATATCGATACGGTTGATCTGGTGGCCATAGTTAGTGCGACTTCTTGGTTGGTGCTTATGTTCCTTAAGTCAAGTTGAGGATAATATGAGGCTGCCATATGTTGTCAATGCACTAACTAACTTTTAGAACCCTAGTTAACTCATCTTGGCCTTTAGAAAGTAGTGAGGTAGCCGGCTTTGGTGCAGACTGAAGTTGGTTGACACTCGATGCTACGCTCATTGAGATCTTAAACTTGGAGGGTTTTGGTTGGCAAGTAAGTTGCCTTCTGATCAACCACCCTTGTGAAGGATCAATGATATTGAGATCCCTTAGAACCTGGTTACTTTTGTAGGACAGGATGAACCATCTAACTTCAGGGGAGGGTACTTGCCTTAAACCTCATGCAAGCCTTTAAACCTAGGGCTGTGGTGTGACTTGTTTGTGTGTGCCACATGTTTGTGATTGAGCATAACATCATGACATCATCATGCATCATATGCATAGCATTTTCCCTAACCCTTTCAAGGACCAAGGGATTTATCTTTGTTCTTTGTCGCAGGTCATGGCTTCTGCTCGTAGAAACACCATCAGGATCAACTTTGTGGGCATACCTGCCAAGCTTAAAGAGTTGGTTTCTCAAGTGTCTGATCATTCCCAGTTCATCAAGAGACATGGTCACCTATTGGATCTAGTCACTTCAGGGTTCAATGAAGACATGATGAGTGTTCTGTTTCAGTTCTTTGATCCTAAACATCACTGTTTCACATTCCCCGACTATCAGTTAGTCCCTACCATGGAGGAGTTCTCTAAGCTTCTGGGTATACCTGTTCTTGATCAAAGACCCTTCACAGGCTTGGAGAAGGAGCCCAAACCAGAGGTTATTGCTGCAGCCCTACATCTGAAGAAGTCTGACATTGTTCTAGAAACGAGAAGTGGAGTCAAGGGTATTCTTGCTAAGGTATTAATGGATAAAGCTCAGATGTTCTTGAAGGCCATGAGCTATGATGCTTTTGAGGAGGTCTTAGCCTTGCTGATATATGGCTTAGTATTGTTCCCCAATCCAGATCAGTTCATAGACGTTCATGCCATCAACATATTCCTGAGTCACAATCCAGTGCCTACATTGCTTGGAGACATTCTACATTCTCTTCATACCCGTACTACAAGGGCAAGAGGAACTTTGATGTGCTGCATACCTTTACTTTCTAGGTGGTTTATTTCTCACTTTCCTCGCTCCGTAATGAAGAATGAGCAAGGGTTTAGATGTTCCAAGAGGATCATGTCACTTTCTCACTCAGATATCCATTGGTGCTCCAGATCTATGGAGAATGTCACCATCATTGACCGTTGTGGGGAGTTTCCTAATGTGCCACTTCTAGGCATAAGAGGAGGCATCACCTACAACCCTTCTCTAGCTTTACGACAGTTTGGCTACGCTCGGAGTGATGGTCCACATGATATGTTGATTCAGGGCATTGTGTTTGATTACGACAACGATCTTCAGGGTTACCGTCAGAGATTCATACGAGCTTGGGGAAAAGTAAACAGGGTTGACAGCAAGACACTGGAGCCTAAGTACACCATTCCTATGGAGGCTTATCTCAGATGGGTACGATCTCGTGCTCAGACACTCATGATGCCATATCCTGCCGTCCTACCAGTTACCATGGAACCTGTTGCTGAAGGAGACACTGCTTATACCATCCTTCACCCAGACATGCCTACTGATATGGAAGACTTGCAGAGATCATGGATCCAACTGAAGGAGCAAAGGGATACTTTCGAGGCTCATTACAAAGCAAGCCAAGCAAGAATCCTAGAGCTAACAAAGCAACTTCACGAGGAACGAAGCCTCAACTCATACCTCAATACAAAGAGGAAACGTCCATGGGAGACTTAAAACCCCATCTTTTGTACTTATTTCATTTCCATTTTTGTAAGCCTAAAAGGCAAAACAAGTTATTACTAATAAAAAGTTACTTTCTTGTTCGTTTAAGCAAATTTAAACCCTGCGGTCCTTGAAAACATTGCATATGCATTCCCATATCATTTCATCACATCACAGGTTTATAATTGTGCACAGGGTTCTCATCTTCTCGCTGTTTATTTCAGCAATGGCTCTCGAACAATCAGTTAAGGATCTTCAGGCACAGAATGCACAGTTCCGAGAGTTGATCCTGAACCTGACCAAGGGGCAGGATGAATTGAAGACACTGCTGGCTAAGAAGAAGAATCCTGAGGACAACAAGGACGATCAGCTGAAACAACTACAAGCTGAGATGACAGGAATGAGGATCCAGATGAATGGCCAGATGGCTCTTATTCAAAGATTAGCTCAGGGGCAAGAAGAGCTGAGAACCTTTGTCCACAAACTTCAAAGTGATAGAGTCAGGGATCTAGTTGTCAGTCAACCTCCGTTAAAACAAGTTGATTTGGTTGAAAGGAGGATGAGGATAAAAGAGGGTAAGAGACAGGTTGCCATTGACTATTCTTCAATTGAAGAAGAAAGACTTGATAAGGTTAATCCACCCCAACACCAGAAAGGTAGAAGGCAGTTTATCAAGTTCAGCACTCCAATGTCACAAGTTTTGCAATGCCTGTTGGAGATGAAGCTGGTTTCCTTGGAAAAGTCTCCTAAAAATCCTAAAACTTCCTCTCCTCGTTATAATCCCAGGGCAAGGTGTGAGTACCATTCCAACAGTCCTGGACATGATACAAATAACTGTTGGGCATTGAAGGAAAAGATTCAAGACCTGATTGATGAAGGAATCCTAGAGGTTACTCCAGAAGGTCAAGTTGAGTTCTACTATCGTCCATCAAACACCGAAGCTGCAAGACAAGTTGCCCAAAGTAACAAGAAAGGAAGTCTACCTATTCCTGTTGAGATATGGGGCACCTTGGGGCATCCAAGTGGTAAATTTGATTTCATGGTGAAGTATACTGCTCCTCAAAGTTCACAGATTGCAATTGAGGACATTCAGCCAACCGGATGGGACAACATTTGAATTTTCATTTGTAATTTCTTTTATTTGTTTGAACACTTACTATTATGTTAAACTTTTGTTTTCATTAATGCACTGCATATGTTTGTCTTGAATTAATCCATTCGTTCCACTATATTTTGAATTATACTTCTTATTTCTATCCTGTGATATTTAACTCCTGATAAAGCTATAAGCCTGTAGAGGGAGAATGACGAAAACAATACCATGATCTTATGCAGTATGCTTTTGAACAGACTATGCTGACGATGTACAGGCATTGTTTCAATTCCTAAACAGTGGAGATATAAGGAAGATAATCCCTAGTCAACCCTTTTGAGCCTATGAAGTAGGAGTTTTTATTCTCACAAATTAAAACCCTTATTCATAACCTGGGGCAGGATAGTTACTCAGTTAACTCAAAATATGCCAATTATATGTACACAGCTAATGATGGTTCTCTGTAATCAATAAACCTGATAGTCAATATCCAGCAAAAGAACGATTCACTAAGTCAAAACCTATGAAGGAGACTTAGTAAAACATTAAGACATCCCGCTGACTGTAACCTTGAAATAAGCAGTTCAGGCAAAAAGAAGGGATAATAAAATCAAAAGAAAAAAAAAAGAAGAGGTCACTATGAACCCTCAACAAAGAAAGATGGCTGAATGTTCAAATAAATTTTGGGTTTCTGAACCATCACAAATATTGGTGTTACAACTCCAAACTGCTATGGAACTTCAATGTATGAGTTAACTGAGTATAGGACTGAAGAACATCATGGAGATTGGGTTGGGTACAAATAAAATTTGAGCCTTTATCCTTTGTTTCTTAAACCATGAACCAGGCCACGTTATAACCCTCTAAAAGTCCTAACTGAAGCATGGTTAGTTCGAAAGCGTACTGCTACAAAAAGGTATCCTGACTCCTTTAGGGCTTGTCATAAAATTTGAGTTAATATCACAGTTTTTCAAAAAAAAAAAAAAAAAAAAAAAAATTATTATTTTCAAGACAGATATAAACATTGCATTTTTGAATATATATTGTTTGCATATACCTGAATGTTTGACAAATGGAGAAGCTTACAGGATGAATGTTCAAATGAACTAAGGTCCTTCCGATAAGCAAAGTTGCTTCCTGGATCAAAGTCCATGTATATAAAGGGGCATAGCCACTGTTTCCCAATTCATGGGCATTCCAAGTTACTGTTCAGATCATTCAGGGCAATCAGTTCCAGATCCAACAGTACTTAATGACCAGGGACAGTTATTCTCATATCTTTGAAGTGCCAAGGGTAACATTACAGAATTCATAATGCCAGGGGCATGGTCGTTGTTTCCTAATCAAGGGGGCATTCTAAGTTACTGTTCAGATCATTCAGGGTAATCAGTTCCAGATCCAACAGTACTTAATGGCCAGGGGCAGTTTTTTCTCATATATTTGAATTACCAAGTGTGACATTACAAAGTTCACAATGCCAGGGGCATATGCTTATGGGGCGTTCTACTTGTTTCTTTTGAGATGACTCATTACAGATACTTCCATTATGGGACAATTCATCCTCAACCAAGGGGCAATACTTTCTTTTCAAATATAGTATCCGGAGAGCACATGGTCTATTACAACTTGAAGACCCAGTCCTCTACCTTGATTTGGGATTTTCAGCAGAGGCTATGGTGGAAATTAATTGTCTACGCCAGTAGTATCAGATGGCGTCAGTATCATGTCTTCAGATTCAGCTATGAGGATCTCTGGGAAGGTATCCAGGAAAGTTATGGGTTTCAGGAGCTCTAAATCCAATTAGTGATACGCTCTCGAAATTAAGACGAATCTGTTTTCAAGTTCAGCTTTACTTTTCCCTCTGAATCCAGATTTACTTTTACCCTAAGCGAAACGTCCATTGGTTATGTTTGAATGTATCATGCTTTTGAATATGATTGATGTTTACCAGAAATGCATGTATGCTTTTGAATATGATTAATGTTTACCAGAAATGCATGAAAATGCAGTAATAGTATTTACTAAGGACGAACGAAGGAAAGATCTCAACGAAGCTTCGCCGGTTCATCTTTACAAGACAGTCACAAATCCCTCAGTAGGGTAAATCCATCTTCATAAAGTCTCATCTCCCCTGGAATTTATATCCATCTCTTTTATCCTCATACGGATATTCGGGAAATTACTTTCCAATAAGGGTACGACGAACGAAGACGGGATGTTATACTTGTCCTACTATCAAACGAAGACGAAGGTTATCTACCCCTTACTATCCCCAGCAACGGGAAGTTATATTTATACTCTGTTATCCCCAACAACGGGAGGTGATATCTATCTCTGTTATTCCCAGCAACGGGAAATTATATTTATACTCTGTTATCCCCAGCATACGGGAGGTTATCTATACCCTGTTATACCCAGCAGACAGAGGTTATACATTCTTCAACAACGAATCGGGATTTATTTTCCCTGGCCAGCAGTGATTATACGAAGATATCCAGACGTTTCCGGCAGTTATCATATCATACATACGTCATCTACATCATACCATAGCATATATATCCATATACATAATACATTACCTAAGTACATCATATCATACATGCATACATAAAGCATAAACTAATATTGTTATACATAATGCTACCTTGTTTCAGGTTAACAAACAAACTTATGATCTTCAGGACTGCTTTATTGTAACCTCAGGGTTACTCTATCCTCCTGATGAGCTCATCATTATTTCAAGACTGCATTGGAGTTGTCATTATTGATGTCTCCATCCTCCTGAAATCAGTACTTCAAGACTGCATTAGAGTTATCATTATTGATTGCTCTATCCTCCTGAAGACATATCACACTATTATTTCAAGACTGCATTGGAGTTGTCATTATTGATGTCTCCATCCTCCTGAAATCAGTACTTCAAGACTGCATTAGAGTTATCATTATTGATTGCTCTATCCTCCTGAAGACATATCACATCATTATTTCAAGACTGCATTGGAGTTGTCATTATGGATGTCTCCATCCTCCTGAAATCAGTACTTCAAGACTGCATTAGAGTTATCATTATTGATTGCTCTATCCTCCTGAAGACATATCACATCATTATTTCAAGACTGCATTGGAGTTGTCATTATTGATGTCTCCATCCTCCTGAAATCAGTACTTCAAGACTGCATTGGAGTTATCATTATTGATTGCTCTATCCTCCTGAAGACATATCACACTATTATTTCAAGACTGCATTGGAGTTGTCATTATTGATGTCTCCATCCTCCTGAAATCAGTACTTCAAGACTGCATTAGAGTTATCCTTATTGATTGCTCTATCCTCCTGAAGACATATCACATTATTATTTCAAGACTGCATTGGAGTTGTCATTATTGGTGTCTCCATCCTCCTGAAATCAGTACTTCAAGACTGCATTAGAGTTATCATTATTGATTGCTCTATCCTCCTGAAGACATATCACATCATTATTTCAAGACTGCATTGGAGTTGTCATTATTGATGTCTCCATCCTCCTGAAATCAGTACTTCAAGACTGCATTAGAGTTATCATTATTGATTGCTCTATCCTCCTGAAGACATATCACATCATTATTTCAAGACTGCATTGGAGTTGTCATTATTGATGTCTCCATCCTCCTGAAATCAGTACTTCAAGACTGCATTAGAGTTATCATTATTGATTGCTCTATCCTCCTGAAGACATATCACACTATTATTTCAAGACTGCATTGGAGTTGTCATTATTGATGTCTCCATCCTCCTGAAATCAGTACTTCAAGACTGCATTAGAGTTATCCTTATTGATTGCTCTATCCTCCTGAAGACATATCACATTATTATTTCAAGACTGCATTGGAGTTGTCATTATTGGTGTCTCCATCCTCCTGAAATCAGTACTTCAAGACTGCATTGGAGTTATCATTATTGATTGCTCTATCCTCCTGAAGACATATCACACTATTATTTCAAGACTGCATTGGAGTTGTCATTATTGATGTCTCCATCCTCCTGAAATCATTACTTCAAGACTGCTTTAGAGCTTTCCATTGCTCTATCCTCAGTGTTACTCCAGACTCCTGACAGCTTTCATTATACTACTAAAGAACTTTCCCCTAGTGGCATCTTTAAGCCCACTCAATCATGTTCAACTATCAATATCACTCTATGCACTGGTGAGTGCAAATTTTTGGGCTTTTGTGTTCAATCCCCTTCAACCTTCCAGGTCACGACTGGCAAATATACCAATCTAACCCCTCAGGTTTCAGAAAATTGAACAGGGGCAGCTGTTGCACCCCAAAATTTGCCCTCACAATACAAGACTTTGTGTTCTAAGAAGGTTCACAAGGTTCACAAGTTCTCCAACACTTGCATAACCTTTCATGAGGTTCATGAAGTCTACAAGTTACTTTATGAAGGTTCACAAGGTTCACAAGTTTCTCAACATTCCCATAACCTTTCATGAGGTTCATGAAGTCCACAAGTTACTTTATGAAGGTTCACAAGGTTCACAAGCTTCTCAACATTTACAAGACCTTCCATGAAGTTCATGAAGTTTACAAGTCACTTCTTGAAGGTTCACAAGGTTCACAAGTTTCACAATGGTTACAAAGCTTTCCTGAGGTTTATGAGGTCTACAAAGCCCCTTCATGAGGTTCACAAGGTTCACAAGCTTCACAATACCTCCCATGAGGTTCACAAGACAGTTTATGAAGATTCACAAGGTTCACAAAGTTCACAATTGGTCAAAGAAGCTGACAATTCCCTCAGACAATGCACCTCCTAAGCAGTGCATCCATAACTAGGGTTTTGACTTTAATCAGGCTAAATGGACTTCCAATACCTCAAGTGAGTTTCATGACATCTTATATGTGTGTAAGAACCCCCATGACAAGTTTCAAGACTTTTCTCAAAAGTTTGTTCAGTCAGATGATCAGATAAGTCAAAATCAGTCAATGCAGTTAAAAAGTCAAACTGAGGTCAACCGTGGTCAAACCAAAGTCAAACTTCATGATTTTTTGCCAACATCAAGTATATGAAGTAAAATTCATCATTTGATCAAGGGTTGATCATGATTCATCAAGGAGATTCCAGATCATCAATAATCAGGAGTTTCTAAATTAGGGTTTCCTCAGTAAAAGTCAACTGAACTTTGACCAGGCATAACTTTCACATACTTCATCACCAAGTCTCCATCCAAAGCTCATTTTGAAGGAAATTGAATTCTCTACAACTTTGATGTTGGAAGTTAAGCCTGAAAATGCTTCATTTGAAAGATATGATCTAAGACATTATAGGTCATTTCAAAAGTCAACAAAAAGTCAACAACTTCAAAAGGGCATAACTTGAGATTGGTAAATGATATGGACCTGAAACCAATGGGGTTGTTTAGAGGACTCTTCAAGCTTTCCAAAAAGTCCAAGAACACCCTCATACCCTTAAAATTGAGGGAGATGTGCCTTTGCAAAGTTGGACAATTTTGTGATGGTTTGTGTTGAAAAGGGAGGTTCAAAATCATTTCTTTTCAAATGGGCCATTCAATTTGTGACCCAATCCACTTCATAATGCCATGCACGAAATTTTCATGATATTCTCATATTTTTTATTTTATTTTATTAATTTATTATGATTTATTACATTTTAAATCATTTTAAATTTAAAAAAAATATTAAATATGAAAAGATATTTTTGTGATTGGATCTAAAAAATCATAAAGTGTGATTGGAGTCAAAGGAGAAGGAAATCATATGAATCATCCCAAGATAGCAAGGTTTTATGATCAAATATTTGACTTTTACAACTTAATCTTTGTCAATCTTTTTTTGGATCAATTTTTCACATAGCCCATCAATATTTCTGACCTAAATTCATCACACATATATACTTAACACAAACCTAATGTTAAAAGACGAATTGGAGCAGCCAAGAGGTAAGAACAAGAACACAAAAATTCTTCAAAAGTTGAAATTCGGATTTGGAGATTGAAGGCTCTACAAGGTAAAACAAAGACATGGCTAGCTTCTTTAGTCATCATTGAGTGGAAACCAACCCTCAAATGCATCCAATTCGTGCACATATGAGTAACCCGTAGCATTGTTCATACTTGAAAGCATTTTTTCGATTCTCATAATTCACTGCCATTTAATGGATTTTGACTGACTAATGTTGTTTATGATGTTGTGTAGTTTGTTTCTGGACAAAAAAACCAAAGAAACCGTGGCCAATTCGCAAAATGCCATAGCTAGGGTTTTGACTTAGGTTTAGGAACTTTGGATTCAAGCAATATAAATTAATTCTAAAAACGTAGCATTGATCGTGTGAATGCCTAGATCATGATTCTGGAATTAATTTGGCCGAATCGTATAGTTTCATTGCTTGTTGATGTCCATAGGTTTTGCTGGGAATCTTCTTTTTCGCAGGAAACTTTGCAGGTAATTTCACAAGAAAATTCGCAGCACAGGAGGTTGAAGATGAAGTCTCCCGCGCGTTTGTAAATTCAAATAATTATTAATCTATTTTATTATTGTTTTGTTGTTTGTAGTCACATGCGCGTGTATGTCCTGGTGGTTAGGCTGAAACGTATTTGTTATAAGGGCCCTGGTTCGATCCTTGGCCATGGCATTATTTTTTGTTTATTTTTCAGGATTACAAAAGACTTAATATATAATGATTACTTGCCAACAAGCTAGCAGAATTGGCTCTTCCAGCCGGGCGGTTAAGCGTGCATGTACATGATCAAAGGTCCTGGGTACGAAACCACCCCAGGCCCTTTTGTTCCTTTTTTTATTTTCTATGGAATTTTCAAGATCAAGCAACAAAACAAACTCGTTCTCCTCACTTACTGCCTGCGCGCCAGTGGCCTGGTGGTTCTCCTTGTTGGCTGCAAATGGACTGACCTGGGTTCAAATCCCAGTCAGGTAAGTTTTTTATTATGCTTTCTTCTTATTTTATTTGTTTTATACAATAATAATCTTAGATTAAACTTAATATATGCATGCAAATATAATTAATAAAATATTCAAATTCTAATTTCTTTTCTTTTGAAATTATTTTTATAAACATGTAGATAAATTATAATATGTATGTTAAAATAATCTTGTATCAAAATTCTAAAAAAAAATATTCTTTATAAACCTTAATTCTAAAACCCTAAAAAATGTAAAAACCTAATTTTCCAAATCTTAAAATATTTTTCTAAATAACATTTAATTCTGTTTTTTTTTTATTAAATCCTAATATAATTATAATTTTTCATAAAATTTTGTATTTGTAACTTAAGTTAATTTTCTTTTAATATTTAGAAATAGTTTAATTATATTTTTGTATATAGTAAAAAAAAATAATTTGTAAGTATAATGATTAACAAATTTTAACATGATATTTAAAAGTTTATCTTTTTCTCATAATATGTATATAAATGTAAATATATGTTCATAATAATTAAAATTTTTTTTTTTTTGTAATTATAATAATTTAAATATTATATGAATTAAAAAAAATTTATCTAATTATGTATGTTAATTATTCTTTTATATTGTTGATTTCTATTATTATTATTAATTAATTTCTTGCTTATTATAATTTCATTAATCTTTTAATTTTTATTACTAAACATATTATTATTTATATTCTATTCTTATGTTTCTAACATTATTTATTATTTCTAATTACTAACCCATTTATGATTTAATTATGTTTACTATTATTATTTTGTTAATTTTATTTACTAACCCCCTTATTTTCTTATTGCTTATTTATATTTGGTTTATTTTTATTTAATTATTTTGCTTATTATTTCTATTATAATTTCTTGTAATTGTTTCCCGGATGTAATTATTTAATTATTATTGTCATTATGGTTAGTAATTAGGGAGTGTTAATATGTTTGTTATTTAAAATAAATTTAGATAATTTTTAAATAAAGATAATTAAATTAAACACTTCACACACGTAAGTCGATTTTAATCGCCATCTCACTTCCTTAAGGATACCCCTCCAGTTGCCTACGAATAATGGTTAAGTGGGGTGTATAAAGCAAGTCCCTCGAATAAAAATCATCAAAGTCCCTTATGTTGCCTATACGAATCGAGTCCCTTCGGAAAAATGATGATAGTCCCTTATAAATGCTTATTACACCCCACCATTGCCTTCAAAATCAATTTGTCCCTTACATGTCCCTAAACATCCAAAGTAAGGACTACCTACTCCATTATAGTAGGGATAGTCTTACTAAGGAAAGAATAAAAAACAAGAAAGACCTTTAAACATTAGGGAAAGTTACTTTTAAGTACTTAAGCTCATTTCAAAACTTTTTCACACTTAAACAATTCTCAAACAAATTTTCAAACATGTTTTTAACACATCCTTACATGGATTATTTACTAACTATTCTGAAAATTCTTATTCACACACTACACTTTCAAAACAATTCAAAAGTGAGCTTAAGTACCTAAGAGCCCATGGATAACCATGGATGAAAAGGGTGCTAACACCTTCCCTTTTCATAACCTACCCCCCGGACCCAAAATAATTCTCTAAGGTCTTTCCTGTTCTTTTATAACCTTTCCTTATGGATAAAATAAAAGTCGGTGGCGACTCTTGCTATCCGCAACATTGTTTAAAAGTCAGTTCACCGGGTTACACTATGGCATAATGTATTTTCATGGATGTAAACCAATTCTCACTGGCTTCTGTGATGCTGATTGGGCTGGAAGTGCTGATGACAGAAAAAGCACTTCAGGAGGATGCTTCTTTCTAGGAAACAATTTGATTTCTTGGTTCAGTAAGAAACAGAATTGTGTATCCTTATCTACAGCTGAAGCTGAATACATAGCAGCTGGAAGCAGTTGTTCTCAGTTGGTTTGGATGAAGCAAATGCTCACTGAGTACAATGTCCCACAGGATGTCATGACATTGTACTGTGACAACTTAAGTGCAATAAACATATCAAAGAATCCTATCCAACATAGCAGGACCAAGCATTTTGATATCAGACATCATTTCATCAGGGATCTTGTAGAAGAAAAGGTGATTTCATTGGAGCATATAGCTACAAATCTGCAGTTAGCTGATATCTTTACCAAAGCATTGGATGCCTCACAATTTGAGAACTTAAGGGGCAAACTTGGAATCTGTTTATGTGATATTTAGCAGTTAATGAGATGTGCCAACATGTCATATGACATTGTATGGCATAAGTTCCAGATGGCAAAACCAGTCTGGACAAGATCCTTGGGAATTCCATCTCTAATCATTTGCACTGTAACGGCTACTTATTTAGTAACTGTTTATAATCAGCTATCAAGATTCTCATCATACTATCACAAGCGAATCACATTAACTAGCTATTCTCCAGAAATTATAAACCCTAAAGCTTTTCATCCATCTTCCTCAACAATGTCTCAAAACCCTAACACAACTGAAGAAGTTCTCAACCAAGAAGACGTAGTTCATGCCACTCCCATCTCTGTAGTACCAATGCAATCAACCCCATTGGACAAACTCAGGGAAAGCGTTTCTCACACTAAAAAGGCAAGAACTCCCAAGAGAGCTAAAGATCAAGTACGCAGCAAAGCAAAAGGCATTCCCTCTCCTGCTAACAGGCCCCCAAACTCTTCAAAATATGTTGATGATTCCATCAAGGAGATTGTCAACCAAATTCTCTTTGAACAAAGAGTGGTGAGTGGGATCTTTGTTCCTCTGAACACCATGCCTGCACCTCAAGAAGAACAAGCTCAAGCTGCAGAAGAACAAGATGTCCCAACAGATGTTGGAACATCTGAAGATAAGAGAAATAACTCATCTGATGTTGAGTTGGAACAAACTGAGGACCAGAATAAGGCCTCAAATGAAAATGATGAAGAAATCTCTGAGGATCAGACCAAAGCCTCAAATGAAGGTCAAATCCCTGCTGATCAACAAGCTGAAGAGGAGACTGCTCAATCTCCTCTAGTGGTGAACCTGGAGCAGGACTCTGATGCAGAGATCATAGCCTCTGTTAAACCTAGCATAGCCAAAAGGCTCAGGTCCAGGAAAGGCAAGATGCAGGCTGAAGCAGCAATTCCTGAGAAGAAGAAAGCCTCTCCAAAGAAAGGCAAAGCTAAAGCCACTTTTGGGCCATCAAAACAATGGAGTAAAGTCCAAACTCAGAAAAGGAAAGCTGTCACCCCATCTGACTCAGAAGAGTTGCCCTAGAAAGAGAACTGAGCAGCAATGCACTTGAGTGCATTGAACTGATTGACCTCATCTCTGCTGCAGGACTATTCAAGACAGTCTCAGATTTTTCTCCCTGCTATGAACTTCTTGTCAAAGAGTTCATTGTAAATCTTCAGGAGGATTGTTCAAATGGTAAGTCCTCTGAGTTCAGAAAAGTGTTTGTGAGAGGTAAGTGTGTTGAGTTCTCTTCTCAAATCATAAATCAGTACCTAGGAAGAGAAACAGATGGACCAAATGAGCTAGGTAAGACAGATAATCAAGTCTGTAAGGTGATCACTGCAAACCAGGTCAAGGCATGGCCTGTGAAGGGAAAGCTCTCAGTGAGCATGCTTACCAGAAAGTATGCCATGCTGAACAGGATTGGTACAGCTAACTGGGTGCCTACCAACCACACTTCTTCAATCTCAACTGGTCTGGCCAGATTCATCTATGCTGTGGGAACTCAAACCCAGATGGACTATGGAGCTTTTATCTTTGATCAAACCATGAAGCATGCCAGCTCCTCTGCAACAAAGCTACCAATAGCTTTTCCTTCATTGCTATGTGGTATAATATTAAGCCAATATCCTGGGATTTTAACTGAGAAGGACACAGTCTGCAAGAGAGAAAGCCCCCTGGCTTTTCACTACAAGTTATTTCTCAGTCATCATGTTGCAGATGTTGAAGCTCCTTCTGGGACATCTGCAGGATCCTCCACTGCTAAGACTCCAATCTCCAAGAAGGCTTTAATTACTGAACTTAAAATCACATGCAAGGAACTTGAAGCAAGGAAGCTGAAACTTGAAGACATAATCAAAAGGCTGGAGAGTGAAGAAGATCAGAATGCTGCCTTTGATGAAGACAGTGCCTCTGATGAAGACAGTGAAGCTGATGAAGAAACTGAGAGTGATGAATCTGAGTGATCAATGTATGTAAGGCATATGTAATGACAGCAATGTATTTCTGGAATAGTGTCTTTGGCCCCTAATTTTGTGTCTACCAAGGGGGAGAACAACAACAAATTGTATTGCTGTTTAATTATGAATGAAAAATTCTGTTTGTTTGCTTCTGAACTGAATAAGTTTTTCTGTTGGATAAGACTGGATACATATATGTTTGAGGGGGAGTAATCTCAAATAAGAATCAACAGAAAAGTAATGCTATACTCTGATAAAAGGAACTTCTGCTGCACTCTGATAACCAGAAAAGATGTTAGCCAAAAATTAGCCAAAGGGGGAGTTTGTAGATGTTTAAGAATTGGCAGAATTTTTGACCAAACAAGAAATGTTCAATTCAGTTCAGAATGTCCTATCAGATGTTGGGACATTATCAAACAGAGTATATGAACTTATATCAGGATGTCTCATCAGATGTTGGGACATTGTGTTAAGAACTTAGTTCAGTTTTTCAGGATGTCCCAACAGATGTTGAGACATCTCAGACCTGCTACCAGAATTAATTATTGATTAACAGATCAGAGATATTTAAGGAGAATTATCTGGAATTAATTAATGATGGATAAAAACAGAACAAGGCGCATCTGTAGGGAGTTTTATATTGAAGTTTCAGTTTAAAACAGAAGACCTAAAAGCACCTAGAATCTAGGAGGTAACAAACCCTAATTCAAGGTGGAAGCTGCTGCGCATTAGGGCTGGATCATTCTACAGAAAGCCCAAAATTCAGATACCTATTTAATTAACAGAAACTCATAAAATTGAGTACGAATTACAGAAGACAAAATAGGGTGTCTAGAATTTAATAGCAGGTTGTGTTTTATGTACCACTTTATGAGCTTTTAAGCAAAAGTGCATTTGTAACTTGATTGAAACTGTGAAGTAAGATCAAGCTGTATTGTTTGAAGGATGTCTTCAATTTCAGTAAACTTGTAAACTTGATCACTGTGTGATTAAGGGGGAGTGAGTAGGGTACTCTTATCTAAGGTGTGTCTTAGGTAGAAATTGCATTGGGTAGTTATTAAGTGATAGATTAAACAGGGTGGTTTAAGTCTAGAATTAATATTACTAATAGTGGATTTCCTCCTGGCTTGGTAGCCTCCAGATGTAGGTGTGGTTATACACTGAACTGGGTTAACAAACTTCTGTGTTGTTTACTTTTCTTGCTATTTAAGTTTTGGTTAAATCTGTCAAGTGTCCTATCAAGTGTTGGGACATCTCTTAGGACATCTCATACCTGATCACAGAATTTCAGAACACTTCAAATAAGTCTTCCGGTAGTGTATTTGATACAACCTGATACATGGAAACTTGACAACCGGAAGTCTTATTGGTTATGTTCCGAACCGGAACACTTCTCCCTAAGTCTTCTGGTGATCAAAAATTATTAAACCGGAACATTTTTCCTAAGTCTTCCGGTTTGGAAAAAAAATATACCGGAAGTCATATCTAAAGTCTTCCGGAACGTGGCTTTTTGGATAAATTTTTAGGAACTCTGACGGTCTGACATAAATGGTAAAAATTAATATAATAAAATAATAAAATAATGTCAGAGTTATATTTGGTATTTTGAAAATTTTGTAGGGATATAGGTCAAAATGTAGGGGTATATGGTACAATCTTCATTAGTGAGTTGGAATGTGATACATCAGCAAAGTGATCAAAATCCTCAAAAACCTAAAATAAAGGGACTGAAAATCTAAATTTTAAAATGAAAGGATCACAAACAAAAAAAAGAATAATAGGGGGTTTAAAAGTGCAACTAAATCTATTTTTAATTTTTTTTAAAAAGAAACTTTTTAACACTTACGATTTTTGTGAAATTGTATAAATATACACAAATACTAGAAAAAAGCATACATGACAAAATCCATCAATTAAGCCCCCCCACTAAACCAATTATTTTTAGTTTCCCTATTAAATAAGATTTTTCTTGACATTTTGTTATTATTATTATTATTATTATTATTATTATTATTATTATTATTATTATTATTATTAAATTTCATTATCATTATTTTATTTTTATTATTATTAATATCATTATTATTATATTGTTATTATTATTATTGTTAGTTCTGCAGATTTGGTGTTGACATTAATTTTGGTAAAACTAACCTAACAGCGACATGTTGGACAAAATGTCCTAACATGCTGAAGAACATGTTCTATAGCAGGTTTTGCAAGATGTCAGATAAGAAGTCCTGACATGGTTGCTCAAACATCATTACATATATGGTTATAATACTTGGCAGATGTTGAGCCAGATGTTGAAACATCTTCAACTTTCATGACAATATTACTGTCATGTGTCACAGACAGATGTCAAAGACAGACATCATGACATCTTGGTCTGGTACAACAAGTGTTGTTATGTGTTACAGACAAATGTCATGACATATTTGTCTGGTATAACAGGCGCTACTATTTTATATCTATTGACATATTTGATTTTATTTGATGGATATCTTTTGGATATACCTCAAAATGATGCGCAGGTCAAGGAGATTTATTAGCAGCAAGTCCAAATTAAATTGGTTTTCTTAAAATGGATTTTGGGAAAATTTTTAGGAAACTAAAGACTTAAAAGTTTCTATTTTCTTGGAGAATATTTTTGCAGATTCCGTGCAACAGAATTGATGCGTTTTTGAAGCCCAAATCCAATCTAGTTTATGGTTATAAATAGGATGGATTTAACCTAATCAAAGTGTGGATAAAATACATTGTTTCTTTGTGTGTTTTTAGGGTTTGTGTATTTGTGAGCCTCTCTTATATCATGTTGATACTAGAGTTGGACGGTTGTATTGAGTTGTAATTTTTTTCACTGCTGTGATTGAAATGGAATTGAGAAGGGTCTCATACCTAAGAAAGTCTTAGGTAGAAATTAAGCATGTGTAGTGATTAAGTGAGAAGTTGTAAACGTGGGAGTTTAACTTTGAATTAATACTATTATAGTGGATTTCATTCCTAGATTGGTATCCCCTATAATTAGTGAATTGCACCGAAATGGGTAAACAATTGTTGTGTGTTTGTTTACCTTCTACAATCTTTTATCGTGTTCATCTTGTTCATTGTGTTAAGTGCAGAGATCAGTTGTCTCGACGTCTCATAAGACATATGTGATCTGTTATACCATAATTTAAATTGGCATTAGAGCATGCACCCTAATTCGTATTTTGGGTGAGATTCAGGGACGATAATTTATGGTACAATGGACATGGAACTATGGTTTGTTAACAGACCGCCTATTTGAATGGCACCCCAATTATGATACCTGGAAAGCGTGTATGGTGAATTTTCTAAAATATATTGATAGAAAAACCTGGAAAATAGTTATCAAAGGTTGGGAATACCTTGTTGTGAAAGGAAAAGATGGATACAACTGAATTGAAGCTAGAAGAGGACTGGTCTAAGGAAAAAGATGATCTTTCTCTTGGAAACTCTATAGCCTTGTATGTCTTATTCAATGGATCAAATAGGAACACCTTTAGACTGATAAATAATTGCACTATTGTTAAAGATGCTTGGGAGATTTTGAATACTTCTCATGAAGGAACTGTTGCACCCTAATTTTTGCCCTAAGTTTTTCTTTGCATTTTCATCTGCATCTTGCATACAAACAAGATCGCACTGGTTACTTGGTTATTCTCGGGTTAGGTTTATGCCTCGTGGGGGATCATCGTTGTCTTTAATTACTTTATTTGTTTATGTTTACTAACCATTAATCAAAATTCAAAAATATTTTGTTTCCTTTTGCTATCCTTTTTCAAGAAGAGGAACCATTGAAAATGCCAAAAATAGCAGTCTTGCAGCTCGAGTAAATTTCACAGACAAAAGTCAAAGACGATCCGCAAATAATTCAATTTATCTGATCAAGGATTTCGTAAGTTAATTGATTCATTCAAAGGATTTTCAAGGTTCACATGTTTATTTCTTCGATGCACAAGAAGAATTGGGCCGAAACAACCAAGCAACCATGTTTGAATAAAAAATTCAAATTTCAGCTTGGTTAACCGGTTAACCAAATGGTTAACCGGTTAACCAGTGCGAAATTTGAATTTTTTATTCAAATTCAGCACCCTTAGATCATTGATTTAATTGGAATATTCTAGATCCATTGGTTTCTGATTTCTCTACATCACTTTGATCATTTCCTACCATAAACCCTCATTAATCACCACTATTTTCCATTTCCCACCAAAATTCCAATTACCAAACCTAAATTCAAATTACCAAAGCAAGCTCCATTCCACCAAATTTCCATACCTAAGGCCTTTAAATAGGACCACAATTTCATTCATTCCATAAGCTTTTGATAGCCACAAAACCTCTTGCAAAATACTCCCCCAACACCAAAATTCTCAAAAGCTCACTTTCTTTCTTTTGAAGTTATCAAGAATTCACATTGAATTCTTGATTAACTTGAGCTAAACCTTCATCCTTTCATTCTTTTGTTCATCAATTTCAATAGATCTAAGCTTGTGTTGGTCCAATTTGAAGAAGTGACTTTGGTAATTCCTCTCACTCCATAAACCCATATTCACCATCAACATTCAAGATGTAGATTCTTGGTGCCTTTGTTTCTAGATCCTTTGGATCTTTATTTGTTGTTTGATTGCAGGGATTCCACTGTATTTTGGTTTTAAAATTCGTGTAAATTCAGATCATGATCATCCAATGTTTGAGAAAAGGTTTCAAAATGGATCATGCTGAATTTTCTGCATTTTTCAGCTTCTGGTACAGCGTTAACCGGTTAACCATTTGGTTAACCGGTTAACCATCTTCAAAATAGCGCAAATTATTCAAAATCTGCTTGCGTTAACCGGTTAACCAATTGGTTAACCGGTTAACACAAGTCAAAATGGTGTTTTTGGCTTGTTTCAAGCCCTTTTTTGGTTCCTCTTTCTTCTTCTTCTTCCTCCTTTTTTATTTTTACCTTAGGAAGCACTTTTAGGAGTGATTTCTCCTTAATTTCAATGAACTTTGGGTGTAGATTAGAGTAGTTAATGTTCATTAATTCAAAACTACCTTTGAGTGGATTATTCAATTCATTTAAGGTACTTTGCATTAGTGATACATTTTCATGCTTGAACCCACCAAGAAGAGTGATTGAACTTAAGGATGGAAGAATACCATAAGTGCGGCTCAATTTGGTATTCACCTTTAGTATCGTGTCCGGATAATGATTTACATATCGTTTATCTCGCATGCATTAGCACTAACATTATGCACCTTAATTGGTGGTGGCCGACCTCATTTGTAGGGTAATTACTTCGTAAATTACTCGACGATTGCTTAACATAGACCTAAATGTGTCCCGACTTTGGAATAAAAATCTAATTGGGTACTTTCACTTTCGTGGACCGGATCTCTTGTTGATCGCGTAATCCCAAAGTGGTTAATCATATTGCATTAAGAATCGAGACTTATGAATGTTTGATGCATAGGTGCTTTGGGTCTCCCAATCACCTTTCAAATTTCATTGAATTCGGTTTGGTTTGCCTTGATTAATCGCTATAGTGTAAGATGCTAAGCGGATCCGGTTTCCATTCGGTCTTGGTTACTTTTTTTTTGGTTGTGGTTGATTAAGTTCACCATACCATTATTATGTAAATATTATTATACTATTACTACTATTAATATTTTAGATTCTTGCACTTTAATTTCTTTTTGTTACTAACATTTAATTTCTTGCAATGTTATTGCCTTTATTCTATTTTTCTTTATTCATCCATATCATGTTTATTATTTGTTCTTATTATTTTAATTGTTGATTTTCCTTTTGTCCATTCGGATACCAAAAAACATTAATAAAGGATTAAACTTCTAAAAGACTTGTGACTTTAATTTGTGGACTTTTGGTTACTATCCTTGGCATTGGAATTGAGATTTTTGGACTTAGATTCTAGGATCCCTTCCCCTTGCTTTGATCTTCATGAAGTTGGATTTAGCCTTTATTTTGCCATTTGCTAGCTCATAAGGATGGAACTCTTATGCTCATTATTTGGAATGTCATCAAGTTTGGTTAGATCTTTCTTCCCTTATCTCCTTTTTTTCTTTTTTTTCTTCTTTTTTTAGGATAGTCCCTTCATCTCCTCTCATTCTTTAATTTTCAAAACCTTCTCCCTTTTTCAAAGGATTCATTATTTTTAAATCATCACCTCTTTAATAAACAAAAACTTGACTTTTGTCAAGTGGCTTTTACTCTTTTTCTTTTCTTTTAAAATCAATGAATCTAATCATGTTGACCTTAATTCAAAAAATAAAAAGAATCAAACTCATTCAAGTTGTTTTGTGCCTTTGTGCACTTTTGTTTATTTTATTTCAAAAAATAAAAAGAATCAAACTCATTCAAGTGGCTTTTACTCCATGGTCGTAGTTTGATGTAATTGAGTCTCTTGTCATTTGTGGAGGTTTAGTGGCATACTCGTTGATTTTATCCGAGTTGGCGCCCTCCCCATAATGATGTATGAGTCCATGCCTTCATTGTAAACACCCCAAATTTGCCCTCACTCATTTCACCATGGCTTGTGATTATCCTCATATGCATAAACACAAACATATCATCTCATATCTCATTTTTGATTCACTGCATAGTTTCTAAGGCATCTGCACCTAGGGTTTGTGATCTGAGCAATCCCAAAAGCATCCTGAGCCATTCCAAAGGCCACCAATCAACTCAAAAGGGTCCATGTGTGTTCTTATATCATATTCCATCTCCTCAAAGTCAAAAATGCAAAGGAATCACAAGAACTAGGGTTTGAGTGGATGCAGAGCCAGGATGAACTACACAGTTGACCTAAAATTAGGGTTTTGGTTTCAGAGGCCATAACTCCAAATTTTTTGGTCATTCTTGTTTCCATTGGTCTCTATATGGTATAGGGAGTATGAATATCAATTTTCATGAAGAAATTCCATGGGGAAGTCATCTGATCAAGGGTTGACTTTTCAGACAAGTCAGTGTAAAATCAGGGCATCTGAGGCCCCCAATGACCCAACCAATGGTTGATCTTCATCATTTTGAGTGTATATGATCTTTATTTGATCATGGAAGAAGGTTGAAGTTCATAGAAATCAAGAATTTAGGGTTTTTGCAAATGTTGACTTTTTGGGCATAGTTGACTTTTCAAGAATGCCTCATTTTAGGTCATTTTTCAAGCCTTGATTCATGATTCAAAAAGGCTTCAAATGGAAAAACTTTGGTCATGAAAGTTGTAGATCTCATCTTCCCCTTTTTAAAAAGTACAAGAACATGATCAAACTCTTCTTGGATCAAAAGTTATGGCAATGCAAAGTTGGCTAAAATCATTGATTTTCAAGGCATGCCCTAAGTGAGAATTTTGCAAAGTCTTGTATCAATGCATATTGTGACCTCTAATTCATTTCAAACCAGCACATAAACATTCTCTAAGTCCTAAAAATCAGAATTGGACCAAGTTTCCCCATGGTTTGGTTGGTGTAACAAGACTTTCTCACATGTGAACCAAAGTTACAACAAGTTGCAAAACTCATGATCATGCTCCCTACAACTTGCAGCCTTGGATGCTGAGCTTTGCTAGCCTCTCACCTCACCTTGCTGCGCCAGCCCATGCCCATGTACTTGCCTAGCACTTCACCATACTTCTCTTACACATTAGTTGACCTTTTTGCAAAAGTTAACTTACCAATCAATAAAGCACAAGTCACATCCTCTGACCAATGAGAGAGGTTTTTGTGGACAATTTGCAAGCTAAACATAACACAAGGCAAGGCTGAAAGATCCTCATTCATCACATACACAAAAACACTCCCATTTGCATTTTGCTTCGAATCCCTCTGCCCAGCCACAAAACACTCAAGCCAACTTCACCAATCATCTCACCTTGCCTCATTGAGTAGAAAGCACCAAGAGCCAGGCTTGATTTGAGCAAGAATCCCCCATTGCCATTTTTCACCTCAGCCTGCATTTTCTATCGAATCTCTCTCCACAAGCCATGAACACTTAAACAAACTCCACACACCAACTCACCTTGCTTCACTGACCAGGAATCACCCATTACCTTGGCCTGAAACACCCCATATCTCAAATACGATTTTCACACTTCCTTGGTCAGAGCTTCTGCAAACTCTCTCAGGAGGTTGTTTAAACTCCAACTAAGCATTCAAAGCTTCAAAGGGAGATCATTGGAACCTGTTTGAGCCAAAGGACCATCCAGAAAGCTCTTGAATCAGAAGTTCAACCTCAGGTGACTCCATGAACTTTTTTCCCAGAACTCATTTCTCTTGTTAAAATCATGTTGTGCACGTTACACTGATCATTGGGATCTCTTTACTTTTGAAAATAAGCCAGAAATGAGCATGTTATGTTGTTCTGAAAGTTTGACCTAAAAATTTCATTGCTTCGATTCTTGGTTGTGTGTGAGTTTAAATGTGATTTGATGCTGGATTCGCGTTTAGGGTGAGGGGAAGATGATTTCTGGAGAGTTAGGGCTCTTAAAATGGCCTAGGGAAAGAGATTGGTTTTGGGGATGGCCGGAGAAGACGACCGGAACACTGTTCTGGTCGCCTGAAGGTCATTAGGGCACAATTAGGGTTTAATCAGGGTGATTAGCAAGTTTGAATTTGGGCCGTGAGATGTGGCGGGCAGTCAATTCGCGCGCAGGCAGTTTCAAATCTGGACCTTAGGATTAGCTTACTTTTCATTTAATTCAGATTAAATCAATTTTATTTTCATTTCTTTTCAATTAAATTGCATGATTTATTTAAAATAGCAAAAATGTCTTAAAAATTATGAAACTTTTTCCTAAAAGTTTTATTAATTTTTAAGACCCAAAAACATTTTTATTTTATTTTTTATCATTAAAAAAGTATTTTTAAATATTTAAAAGATTATTTTTAATTGATTAGTGGGAATTAATTAATTAAAAATACTTTTAGGTATTTAAAAATTACAAAAAAATTCATGAAATGTTCCAAGACATTTAGAAACATTGTCCAACCTTCAAACAAAATTTCTTTTTTGATCTTGATGCATTTTAAGAATTTTTCATTGAATTAAATCATTTTTTATGCATTATTTTGATCATAAGTTCCAAAAATCATTTCTGCCTATTGGAGAAGAGTTGGACATTGGTTCTTCTTGCATTGTTTTCTATTTTGCATGTATTTTCAAGGATAAAAAGGCCATGAATTGTTCTTGCATTTTCAAATTGTTTGGCATTTGTTTTGTTGAGAACCCTAAAAAACCCTAATAACTTAGAAAAATCATAACTTGAGATTGGTTAAGAGTTGAGAGTTCCCCTTTGGGCAGTGGTTCATTATAGGTTTAGGGTTCCTTTGGATGCCATTTTCCATTTTTTATCTTAGGGTTTGCTTCTGTTTTGGGTTTTTGTTTGTTGCTTGATCCATTAAACCCTAATTTGGGCTTTCTCTTGCATCCTTCTTGCATTCTCTTGCATAACATGACTTGTCTTTGCATTTTGTGCATTCTTGTGATCCATTTGACATCTTAAGACATGTAGGAAGCATGTTTGATCATTGCATTACATATTTGCCATGTCATTTGCCTTGTATGCTTCATAACATTTCATGTTTGTTCATGCTCCTTAACTTGCATCATTTGCATCCATAATCTTGTATGAACATCCCCATGCCTTGCCTCATGATTGCAGCACCTCATAACATCATCATCATCATCAACATGCTTCTGGTTTTGCTTTGCATCATACCATTTCATCTCATCTTGCATTGCATTGCATTTCTTTCTAACATTTCAGGTGGTAAGTAAACTTGGGAAGTGAATTTGCCTTCACTTCTCATAACTTTTCTTCTCATCTCTCTTGCATTCATTGCTGCATTTCTATTTGTGTTTGAGATTGAGCTTGCTCATTCTTATTCTTCCCACTTTCTTTCTTCAAGTGACTTGACTTCTTGAATGAAGCAGGTCACTTTGCTTCTCTTGATCTTATTCATCTGCTTCCTGGTGGCTCCTTTGAAGATTGTTCTTGGAAACCTCACAAACCTTAGGATCAACCAAGCATGATAATGTATTAGGGTTTTGATTAGTCTCCCCTCATAGTTTTTTACCTTTTGTGTCTCTCTTTGAGTCTTCTCTTCTCATCTCATAATCAGGGACTAAACCCTAAAGGCTTTAAGGCTTTGTGATTAAGCTTATGCCTGCATCCTTCTCTTAGGATGGAGTGTATAACTTTAATCCTAAGTGTTAAACCCTTAATGTGTTTAAGTCTCTTAATCAATTCACTTAATAAATATCAAGACATCACACTTGTAACTTGGGCCTTGCATTAGGGTTCTAATTCTTCCTTAAGTGGTTAAGAAGGACTAACCCTAATGTTAATGGACAAGTCCCCCTCAAGTTGTCTTACAAATCATAAAAATCACTTCATCATTATATCATTAAATAAAATCCACTTAATCAAAGGCTTGTTTTGTCATGGGTTTAATCCCTAATCATGGATTAAGTTGAGGAGCTTTCTTCAGCTTAAACATTCTCATCTATCATCCTTCTTTTAGGATGGTGTAATGAGTCTGTTTAATCTTTGATTATGGCTTAATCTCATTACTTAACACTAAACAAAAACCACAAAAACATCTAAATAATCACAAGTAGGTTAATGATCTTAATCCTACACCAAAGGTGATTAAGTGTGAGAATCTGACTTCGCACTTAAGGTAATCTCATTACCCCTAATCAGAGGGAAGATGTGATGAGTTTACTAATCCATTGGTTTAGGTTTAAGCTCATTTTCTTATGACAAACTTCCACAAGCAATAAAAGACTGAAAATACAAAAACAAACAATAATCGTCTCCTTCGGGATTCTTTTCTCATCATACTCACTCACAAACGAGAACTCGCTTCTTCCGTCTAATGCAAGACAGTTCGCACCTGAGCCAGACAGGTCATACACTTGAGCATAGGCAAGCAAGCAGTTCACAAGTCAATTCATCTTTCAGTCTCTTTGGGTCGAACTACGGTGTTCTGACTTCCTCATTGCACGAGAGGATACGTAGGCATAACTTAACAGTTATCGAACAAAAGTCTCTGTACATCCCCCCTCCTTCCAGCTTTATTCTTTAGCCTCATTATCATGAGCATCTTACTCCTGTCCTTACACTGACACTGTACATTTATACACTTCACTTACACTGACACCTGTACATTCCTTTCCAGCTATTTTATACACAAATTGCACTGACACTACCCCTTTAAAACACAAATCTTTTAAGCGTGGATCCCGTCGAGTACGGCGGACAATCTGGGTGCTAATACCTTCCCAGGTTGTAACCAACCCCCTTTCTCAGTCTCTCTGGTTCGCAAACCGTCTTATCCGTATCTTTCTAGGTCTATGCAGCATTGCCTTTCCTCCGGGATAAAAATGCCTAGCTGGCGACTCTATTCATCTCCAGTGAGTTCACGGCTGTGTGTTCTCATTGTCCCTCTCGCCGACCGTTCGCGCTTGTACCAGGATGCAAATCTTTGGGAGCGACAGCTTGGCGACTCTGCTGGGGACCCTTATACTGCAACCAGGGCTTCTGGTTCTTTTTGTGGGTTCCTCCTAGCGCTTGATTGATTTGTGTTTACTGGGGTGTTATGTGCTTGTTTGTGCTTGTATTTATTATTTATTTATGTACAGTTTACTTTACTGCTTTCTTTATTGCATTTGTATATATCATGTTATCATACTGTACTGCTGGCTGGATCTGGTTTTCCTTTGGTGGGTGGGTGTTTCATTGAGAGTTAAGGTCCTATACCTGGGACCTGAGTGACACCTAGGCTAGAGTGAATCATATTCTTTCCCATTCCATTTCGGTCTGGTGCGGGAATATGAAACACGGTTCAGATATGGGTTTCTTCTTGAGAACTCTGTGTTGCGGATTTCCTGCAATGCTAGGGCTATCTGGGAAGCCTGCTAAGTCTGGATGACCTTTTAGTATTGACCTTCAGAAACTGAGGTGAATTAGAGGAGGAATTGTTATGGTTATTGTAAACACTGTGCCTCCGGGTTAGAAGTGTTTACACTTCTCATAACTGATCCAAGTCTGAGGATCCTTGTTCTAGATCATCACCTGTGAGGGGGTTGGGCTGTTTACAGGTTTGCAGGTACCTTGACCTCAGAATACCCTGTTACTTTGACTTTGTTAAGAATACTCCATGTTGGACAGTTCTTGTGATTCTAAAACCTTGGACTTGTGGCTCTTTATTTGAGTCCCCCACCCTGGTTACTGGATTTATAGACCTCCATCTGGATTTCTAGAACACACTTGGACCTATATCAGGGCATTTTGATCAGATCCAGCTCAGTCACAAACCCTTGCATATCATTTGCATACATACTCATTGCATCATATTAACATATGCTTATTTGTGTTTCAGGGTATCCATTTTCATCTGGTTTTTGGTTTTGACCCCATCTGTAGTTTTGACCTATCTCCACCAGCATTTGCTTCAGCTTGTCAGACATATACTTCAGTTACTTGCACTAGCCAGCCAGTGGCCCACTCCTCAGCATCTTCATCAGCACTCTACTCAGTCTTCAGCATCATGGCTCCAAAGAAAAGCAACATCACTTATCATTTCTTCCAACCAGACTTATCAGACATCAGGAGGATCCAAACCCTGATCACTCCAGAGCACATACCTTTGTTCAGGGAGCATTATGGGGATATACTTGACTTGGTCATGGATCTGGACCCATCTCAGAGGAGTTTGATCCACACCTGCATTCAGTTTTATGACCCCCCATTGAGATGTTTCACCTTTCAAGACTTTCAGTTGGGCCCTCTTTTAGAAGAATACTCATCATTGGTTGGTTTGCCAATCAGGAGAGAAATCCCTTTCAACCCTGAAATGGTCTTTCCCAGCAATGGAGAGGTGGCAAAAGCTCTGCACCTGGAACCTGCTCTGATTGAGCAGCATATGACCTCTAAGGCTGGGATCCCTGGTTTTCATCTTGACTTCCTGATTTCCCAAGCTAGTCTGAAGGCCTCCCTGGGGGAGTGGAGAGCTGTTTGTGCTCTGTTGGCCTTAAGTGTATATGGAATTGTGTTGTTTGCAGATGAGCCTCGATTCATCAGCAAGAATGCAATCCATTTGTTCATCCTGAAGAACCCAGTGCCAACTTTGCTAGGAGATCTCTATTACTCAGTGCACCAGAAGAATGAGAAGCAGAGGGGAAGGCTAGTGAGGTGTTGTGCTCCATTATTCCATGCTTGGCTTCTCAGGCATCTACCCAGGACAGATGCATTTCTCAATCCTCATCAGCAAAGCAACTGGGCCAAGAGGCTCACTACCCTAACTTCAGCAGATATCAGATGGTGTACTCAAAGCACCAAAGGCTGGGATATCATCACCAGCTGTGGACATTTTCCTAATGTGCCTTTGATAGGAGTTAAGGGAAGCATCAATTACAACCCTCTGCTGTTCAGGAGGCAACTAGGCTATGCACTGGTCCATGCTCCTAAGGCACAGGACTTGGTGGAGACTCTCTATTGTGAGAACAAGATTAGTTTGGCTGTTGTTAGGCAGGCTGCCTGGGCCTGGGATAATGTTCAAACCAAGGGAATCACCACTCTGGGGAAGTGCAATAATGTGGCATCAGCACAATATTATGAGTGGTCCCATGCCAGGGCCCAATTCTCTGGAATGCCCTTCACCATAGAAGACATGCCTGAGTCATCTTCAGCACCACCCCCTGCCACTATCAGTTTGGAGGAGTTTGAGAGCTTGAAGGAAAGAAATGAGAAGCTAACCCAGGCTTTGCAGAAGACCCTCCGGGAGAGGAGTGAAGGTGTGAGGGAGGTTGAAAGATTGGAGAAATTGAGAGTGGAACACATGACTAAAATTGAGAAGTCTGGAGATTATATCAACAAGTCTAAAGCTGGTGAACAGATTCTGAAGAATGCTTGTAAAGAAGCCCAGTTCCAGAGAGCAAGGACAGACTTGTATTTGAAAGAGAGTCAGGCCAGGTGGGTCCGGATCACTGAGGCCCGTACTCTAGAAGACAAGAGAGTCCAGGACAAGATGGAGCAGATGGAAAAGGCCCTGGCAGCAGCCCAGAAGGAAATTTCAGAGCTAAAAATCAAAGCAGGAGTGAAGAGGTCTAAGGACCAAAGTCAAAACAAGAAATTGGCTGCAGCTGTTGTTACAAGAAACCTTCTCATCAGGAATCTTACGGAGCATCCGGCTGATCCTGTGACCGAAGCACTTCTCAAGGAAGTTCGTGAGGATGAGTTTGGCCTTGGAGTTTGATCATTTGCTTGTTGTTGTTTCTATTCCATGTACTTTTGCCTTTTTGTGATGTATTTTGACCCCTTTAAGGGCTTGTGTTGTAACTTGGACAAGTTGTATTATTTCATCTTATGTAATATATTTGTGTTGGTTTGTTTCCATCTGAGTTCACTTCAAAAGCAACTTCAACAGCAGCATCTTCGAGGGTCTGGAAGGGTCAAAACGGAAGGCCAAACCGGATACCTTGAGAACAAGTAAGCATAACTGCATTGCATGCTAACCCTTTGTTTGTTTTGTAGGTTTTTGTTTTGTTGTTGCTAACCTCTGTTGTGAATCTCAGGAATTATTGCTCGCCGCCGGGTATTTCCCCTCAATAGGCCACACAGGTACCCAACTAGAAACAACCTTCCGGGAATTCAGATGGATCAGATGCAGCAGGACCTTACGGAGGTCAGAAACCAGATGGCCAACGAAAGGTTGGAGATGAGAACCCAGATAACACAATTCATGGAAGTGATGAACAACTTAGCTCAAAGCCAGGAGAGGCTCAGGGCTTTGGTAGAAGCGAGGAATCAAGATGACCCCCATGTGGGGACTGCTGGCACAAGTAACAATGAAAGGGTGAAACCACATGCTAACCCTCCTGTGTTTGGCCCACATCTACATCCTGAGACTAACATTCCTGCAAATGTTCAAGGAACAGCCACTGCAGCCAGAGTACTTCAAGAAGATCCTCAGGAGGACCAATTTACAGTAATGGGTGCTGGAGAGGAAGCTTATGATAGGAGATTGGATGAAATAGCTGAGAAGCTGAGGTCCTTAGAATCTCAAAATTCTTTGGGTTTTGACGTGATGGACATGGGCTTGGTAGACGGGGTCAGGATCCCCCATAAGTTCAAGCCTCCTTGTTTTGAAAAGTATAATGGGACTTCATGCCCCCGGACTCATCTACAATCATTTCTGGGAAGGCTGAAGGCCTATACAATGGATGAGAAATTGTGGATGTTCTATTTTGAAGATAGCTTGACTGGAGCTTCGAGGGAGTGGTATTCCCATTTGACAAGAGCAACTATTAGATGCTGGAAGGACCTGGCAGAGGCCTTCATCAGACAGTATCAGTATAACTTAGACATGGCGCCCAACAGGACCCTCCTAATGGGAATGTCACAGTCTTCAAGGGAGAGTTTCCGAGAATACGCCCAAAGGTGGAGGCAATTGGCTGCTGCTGTTCAACCCCCTATGTCTGAAAGGGAAATGGCAGATATGTTCATGAATACCCTCCAGGGAACGTATATTGATAGGTTGGCTGCTTTCTCCTCCACCAGCTTCGCAGATGTTGTTATAGCTGGGGAGAGAATTGAAAGCCTGTTAAAAATGGGTAAGATCTCTGATAATGGTGCCAGCTCGTCCAGTAGTACAAGAAAGCCTTTTGCAGGCCCGAGAAGAACTGGCGAGACCAATGCCATTCACACCAACAGGGGCAGACCCCAATATGTTCAAAGGTCAATAGCAGCAATCACTATCCCTGCTCCCGCTCATCCACAGCCAGTCTATCAACCTCCTCAGCAAAACTTCCAACAGCAACCTCAGTATCAGCAGAATCAATATCCTCCAAGAAACTACAACAACAACAACTCCAACAACAACAATCAACAGAGGCCATTCCAACAGAGGCCATCCCAAGCTAACAGAGTGATCGACCCGATCCCAATGCCGTATGCTGCCTTGCTGCCACAACTTCTGAAACTCAACCTAGTTGAGCTAAGAACGTTGGCACCTCCGGATCCCAACAGTCTACCAAGAAACTATGACTCCAATGCTAGGTGTGCTTTTCATTCAAACGCACCTGGTCACAGTACAGAAAAATGCAGGGCTCTGCATATGAAGGTACACGACTTGGTAGACTCCAAGGCTTTGAATTTTGCACCTCCGCCCAATGTCAATAAAAACCCTATGCCAAACCATGGTGGTCCTCGAATTAACGCTATTGAAGAAGACCAACCGTCTTATTTGATAACTAGTGTGGATCAGATCAGGACGCCATTGGTGGAAATCAAGGCTCAACTTCGTGAGAACCAAATATTTCCAGGGTGTGAACTAGGGTGTCCCTACTGCAATATTTCATGGAATGGGTGTGAGGACCTGAGGAATGGCATTGACAGCCTTATTCAGAGTGGCCTGCTACAGATCACTACATCATTCCCGACAAACCCAACAACTTCATCAGCAACGGTTCCAGAACCTCCTACAAATGCAGCAACCATTGTTCCCGACAATTCACCAGCAACATCAACAAGTACTTCACCTGTCCTCCCAAATGATCAGTTTTCAACAGTTTCTCCTGCTACAACTTCAGCTTCATTCCATTTCGAATCTCCATCAACAACAGCAACAGTCCTTTCAACAGTACCTCCTACAACACCAGCAATCAATCATGAAGATGTCTCCACTGTTACCATATTCTACGATCCTGAAAATAACTCCGCCTACCATTCAGAAAATGCTGCTCCCACTAGAGCACCAGTTACAATCTTTTATGATCCACAAACAATTACAGTCCCTTCCGCAGCAGCAATCAGTCCAGTCACTGTCACGGTGCCTGGACCAGTACCATATGAAAGCAATAGGGTCATCCCATGGCACTATGGCTCTGACGTGTACTGTGAAGGGAAAAGAATCACTCTTGAAACATCAGCACCTACACCACAAGTAGATAATGTGGGGGGAGGCGGAGGCTTCACTCGAAGCGGACGTCTCTTTGCTTCACAAGTTCGAAGACCTACTGCCGAAGCAGAAGCTGCTGCCAAGGCAAAGGGAAAGAGCCCGGTGCAGGAGGATCAAGCTGCCAAAGAAGCTTTGAAGACTCCGTTCGATCAGGAAGTTGATGAGTTTATGCGAATCATAAAAAAGAGTGATTATAAAATTGTGGATCAACTTCACCAGACGCCATCCAAAATCTCTATCCTCTCACTGCTTATGTGCTCCGAAGCCCATCGGAATGCACTACTTAAAGTCCTGCACGCAGCTTACGTGCCTGAAGAGATTACTGTCAACCAGTTGGAAACCGTGGTTGGAAATGTTACTGCTAGCAATGGGCTAGGATTCACCAATACTGACTTGACAGCGGATGGCCGCAACCACAACAAAGCCTTGCACATAACCATGGAATGCAAAGGAGCTGTCCTTTCACATGTGCTGGTGGACACAGGTTCGTCCCTGAATGTCTTACCAAAGAAGGCTCTGGTGAAGTTAGAATATGATGGTTTGGCATTGAGACCCAGCAACCTGGTAGTAAGAGCCTTTGATGGTTCTAAGAGATCGGTTCTGGGAGAAATTGAGCTGCCCGTGACAATTGGCCCACAGACCTTTAAAACTATCTTTTACGTGATGGACATTCAGCCCGCCTACAACTGTTTGTTGGGTAGACCCTGGATTCACGCCGCCGGCGCAATAACGTCTACCCTTCACCAAAAGTTAAAATTTGAGTGGGAAGGCCAAGTTGTCACAATCTGTGGAGAGGAGGACATTTTTGTCAGCCACCTGGCAACCTATAAGTACATTGAAATGGATGGGGAGATCCATGAAACAATGAGCCAGGGGTTTGAAGCTTTGAATGTGAATGAGGCATCTGCTGTATCTGGTACTCCAATGTCATCATACCAACAAGCCCGGAAGGTTGTTGAGGAGGGAACTGCCCAAGGCTGGGGCAAACTGCTATCGGTGGAGAAAAAAGAAGACAAGTTTGGGTTGGGTTACAGACCAACTCAACATCAAGCGAAGGCTGCTGCAGAGCCAGGTTTTGTCAGTGGGGGAATGCTTACCCCCGATGCTATCAACTGTCTGGAAGACGAGCTGGAAGAGGAGCGCAATCTGGAGAATTGGATTCGTCCAAAGATCCCGGGGAGCAGTGTCTCGAACTGGTCTTCCCAGGAAATTATAAGAGTTACTCATGCAGAGTAATTATTATTTCCTGTATTTTTATAGCATGCATCAAAGTCTTGCATCTTGCCCAAGATGACAAGACTCATTTTGTAATCAGGGCCATCTGTACTTTTGTGCAAACAAGATTAAATTAATGAAATATCAGACATCTTTTTGCAAACGAGTCTTTTTCTTTTTGTTCACTGTTTTTCCATTTTTCTTTTTGTACAAAAATAAATGGCGGTGTTTTCAAAATGATAACTTCACTTCACTTTTTTCTAAAGCAAGATTAAAATCAATCACTAAAATGAACAACTTAACCCTTGCAGAGAGTGCCTTCCTGACAGCACCGACAACAGCACGGCTATGACATCGTATGACTTTGACAATCCGATCAATCAAGCTGATGAAGGGGTTGAAGAAGAATATGAGCTTCCTGAAGAGCTAGCCAGGTTGTTAAGACAAGAGGAAAAGGTTATTACCCCTCACCAGGAGGAGGTTGAAGTGATTAATCTTGGTACAGAGGAAGACGTGAAAGAGGTTAAAATTGGGGCCTACCTGCAAGACTCAGTGAAGAAGCAACTGGTTGATCTACTTCAAGAGTATGTGGATGTGTTTGCTTGGTCGTATCAAGACATGCCAGGGTTGGATACCGACATTGTGGTGCACAAGCTGCCTTTGAGAGAAGAATGCCCACCGGTCAAACAGAAGCTACGCCGAACTCGCCCAGACATGGCTATGAAAATCAAGGAAGAGGTACAAAAGCAATGGGACGCCGGGTTCCTTGCTGTGACTAGCTATCCGCCGTGGGTTGCTAATATAGTACCTGTGCCTAAGAAAGATGGCAAAGTAAGGATGTGTGTTGACTACCGGGATCTGAACAGAGCCAGCCCGAAAGATGACTTCCCGTTACCTCACATTGATGTATTGGTGGATAACACGGCTCAGTTCTCGGTATTCTCCTTCATGGATGGATTTTCAGGATATAATCAGATCAAGATGTCACCTGAAGACATGGAGAAGACAACATTCATCACACCTTGGGGCACGTTCTGCTACAAAGTAATGCCATTTGGGCTCAAGAACGCCGGTGCAACATATCAACGGGCTATGGTAACATTATTCCACGATATGATCCACAAAGAAATAGAATGTTACGTGGATGACATGATTGCCAAGTCCCTTACAGAGGAAGATCACCTGGTGAATCTGCTGAAGCTATTCAAGCGACTGAGGAAGTACCAATTAAAGCTGAACCCCAACAAATGCACATTCGGGGTGCGATCCGGTAAGCTGCTAGGCTTTATTGTAAGCGAGAAAGGGATTGAAGTTGACCCTGATAAAGTCAAGGCTATTCAAGAAATGCCTGCACCTAAAACAGAGAAAGAAGTTCGAGGGTTCTTAGGTCGATTGAACTACATTTCACGGTTCATATCTCACCTTACAGCAACCTGTGAACCTTTGTTCAAGCTGTTAAGAAAAGAACAAACGGTCAGGTGGAACGAAGATTGCCAGAAAGCTTTTGACAAGATCAAAGAATATTTACAAGAACCTCCAATCCTCATGCCGCCAGTTGAAGGAAGACCTCTGATTATGTACTTGACAGTATTAGAAGAGTCAATGGGGTGTGTGCTGGGCCAGCATGACGAGTCTGGTCGAAAAGAGTATGCAATATACTACCTAAGCAAAAAGTTTACCGACTGTGAACAGCGTTATTCACTGCTCGAGAAAACTTGCTGTGCTTTAGCGTGGGCTGCTCGCCGACTGAGGCAGTATATGCTGACCCACACTACTTTATTGATCTCAAAAATGGATCCAGTTAAGTACATTTTCGAGAAGCCAGCTCTTACCGGACGGGTTGCAAGATGGCAGATGATTCTCACAGAATACGACATACAGTACACATCTCAGAAAGCCATCAAGGGCAGTGTACTATCTGAATATCTTGCTGAGCAACCCATTGATGACTACCAGCCTATGAGATTTGACTTCCCTGATGAAGACATCATGTTCATTAAATCAAAAGATCATGAAGAGCCCGTTCACACTGAAGGGCCTGACCCAGAAGAAGAATGGACTATGATGTTTGATGGGGCCGTTAACATGAATGGTCGTGGTGTTGGTGCAGTACTCATTACACCCAAAGGAGTTCACATGCCTTTCTCGGCAAAACTCACTTTCAACTGCACTAACAACGAAGCTGAATACGAAGCTTACATTATGGGTCTTGAGGAAGCCATTGACCTCAGGATCAAGACATTGACCGTATTCGGAGATTCAGCTTTGGTAGTCAATCAAACCAACGGGAAATGGTATACACACCAGGATCATCTGATACCTTACAGGGATTATACAAGGAGGTTACTGACTTTCTTCACAACAGTCAAACTTGAGTATATCCCTCGGGACGAGAATCAGTTTGCAGATGCCTTGACTACCATTTCGTCCATGATCAAAGTTCAAGCTGCTAACTTTGTACCTCAAATATCAGTGTCGAGACTTGATAGACCAGCATATGTATTTGCAGCAGATATTGTTAAGGACAATAAGCCTTGGTTCCATGACATTAAGTGCTTCTTGGAGGATCAAACATACCCACCTGGGGCATCTTCCAATGATAAGAAGACTCTGAGAAGGCTTGCTGGAAGTTTCTTTCTGAACACTGATGGGTCTTTATACAAAAGGAACTTTGATATGGTACTCCTCAGATGTGTTGACAAGACAGAAGCAGATTTGTTGATGCATGAAGTGCACGAAGGACCTTTTGGTACCCATGCTGGAGGGCATGCCATGGCTAAAAAGTTGTTAAGATCAGGCTATTACTGGATCACAATGGATGCAGACTGTTGTGCTTACGCCAGAAAATGCCACAAATGCCAGATCTACGCAGATAAGGTGCATGTGCCTCCTAATCCTTTGAACATCATGTCTTCACCATGGCCCTTTGCTATGTGGGGCATTGATATGATTGGCAAGATTGAGCCAACTGCTTCAAATGGCCATAGATTCATCCTGGTTGCCATTGATTATTTCACCAAGTGGGTTGAAGCAGCCTCATATGCAAACGTCACAAGACAAGTGGTAGCCAGATTTCTGAAAAGAGATATCATCTGTCGGTATGGAGTTCCCGAGCGAATCATTACTGATAATGGTTCCAACTTAAACAACAAAATGATGGCTGAATTATGCCGGGACTTCAAAATCCAACACCACAATTCTTCTCCTTACAGGCCGAAGATGAACGGCGCTGTCGAGGCAGCAAATAAAAATATTAAGAAGATTGTGCAGAAGATGGTAGTCACCTACAAAGACTGGCATGAAATGCTATCGTTTGCCTTGCATGGGTACCGCACATCAATCAGAACATCCACTGGGGCAACGCCGTATCAGCTCGTGTATGGTATGGAAGCAGTCCTACCTATTGAAGTTGAATTGCCTTCTCTACGGGTATTGATGGATGTTAAACTGAGTGAAGCAGAATGGGTTCGGTCCCGATTCGAACAACTGAGTCTGATCGAAGAGAAAAGGTTGGCTGCAATCTGTCATGGGCAGTTATATCAGAAGAGAATGAAGAGAGCCTTTGATCAGAAAGTCAGGCACCGAGAGTACCAAGTAGGGGATCTTGTGCTGAAAAGACTCCTCCCTCCTCATACAGACCACAGGGGCAAGTGGACTCCGAATTATGAAGGACCATTTGTGGTAAAGAAAGTTTTCTCTGGTGGAGCACTGATGCTCAGCACCATGGATGGTGAAGATTTCCCGTCCCCTGTGAATTCAGATGCAGTTAAAAAATACTTCGCATAAAATGACCCGCTGGACATAAAAACAGAATGTAAGTCCAGGCAAAATAGGGCATCCCGGCGAGTCAAAAACAGAATAAAAGACTCGGGCAAAAATAAGGGAAATAAATGAAAAAATGTACACCCGCTGAGTTGAAAAGCCGCATCGGACAGCTCAGGCAAAAATGGGTACCCCGATGGATTGAAAACCCGAAAGGGCGATCCATGCAAAATAAGGGAATAAGCGAACAACTGCATTCTGAATTCATCTGCACTATCTACAACTTGGTAAGCTACAAAGGATCAAGCTTCGATCAGAATCAACTCTCTCCAGAAAGCAAGACGAGAAGAACGTCATTGTCATACGAGTCATAGCAGGAGAGGAAGCTCCTCAAAGCGTCGCCAACACTGCCAGCATTTTGTTTCTCAATTTGTAAACAATCTCCTCATTTCAGGAGATATGTTTCCTTGACTGTATCTTGCCAATTCAGGGCATATAAATTAATGAAATCAGATTTTCAGTCATGTTTCGTTTTTTACATTTATGTTTTGCAAAGAATTGTCTGATATACCTAAAAATACGATTGCATAAGTACAGATGTTTTTCTCCCAAAGTAATAATAATAAAGCACATGCTTACAGGGAATATACTTACTCTTGAGAGTGCTTGACTCCTATGACGGAATCCAGTAGAGGATACCTCGGGACCTTTTGTGCGTCTCCTTATCTTTGCAGGATTGCAGGTATCCAGAACGCAACCTGGGGCATGCAAGTTACGTCTTAGCAAGCAGGCGAATCATTATCAACTCGGTCTATCTTCCACATGGCACTGGAGAGTGCCCACTTCCCCAGCAAAGTTGCCAAATCAACATATACTCAATCTCAGCATCTGAAATGCTCTATCCCCAGCTGAGTTGCCACTTGTTGCTCTCCCCAGCTGAGTTGCCTCTCATAATTCCCCAGCCGAGTTGCCATTTCATCCTCAGCTGAGTACGGAAGTCAGGGAATCATCTCCCCACAGAATCTCCAGCCTCTATCCAGAAGAGCAGCGCATAGAAGATCACAACAGAGTGAAGAAAGCTTCTACAAACCCCAGCTGGGTCCCGTATTATAAGGATATGTCAATCAGTGACCTATATCCCCAAGCAGATACATCATTAGATCTACCAATGATCTCATCCCCGGCTGGGATGTTCACTCCAAGCAGATCAGCCGGAGGTCTTCGCAGCAGCGGGATCCGAATCCCGGATCTGTGCCTCTTTGCATAATCATAGCATTCGCATCATGCTATCCCCTCAGAGCGTAGCATTCCGTCTAATACGGAGCATTACGGCAAAAATCAATGCATAGCATAATCATAAGTCATGCTGTGAATCAACACTTGTGAATAACAAACCGTTCATCATCATTATACAAAAATCCCCATCAGAGTCCCAGCAAAAGCAGTTGCCTCTCCAATCACCAAACACCAGTATATATTTCTGACACCCGTCCGTGTCATCACTTCCCCAAACAGGTTGCCTGAATACACTTTACAAACAAAATCACCCGTACTACAGGTACTTCCTGACACCCGTCCGTGTCAAATCACCAGCAGAAAGTCAAAGACATCCTCTTTGCACTCGTATATACCTGTATACAATTTCTTGACACCCGTCCGTGTCATATCCCCAGCGCAGTCGCTTACACTTTCATCACCCATACACTTGTTAATATTACACTCTTCTCCTTTTGACACTCGTCCGTGTCACTCTCCCCAACAGTCAAAACACTCATCTCATATACCATACTTACTACTCATGGTACACTTATACAGATACTCGTCCGTATCTTGTATACATCACCACTCATATCCCCACAGATTCGACAGTAGTCCTTGTTCTTTGTTAACCAGTTGGTACTCGTCCGTACCATCATCTCAGAACAGTGCGTCTAGTGTTTGTTTCTACATGATACTCGTCCGTATCATAGTCTTAAGGATGCTCGTCCGCATCTTTAACCCATACACCGTGTCAAACACTTGTGTCTTCTTGAATATAGATACTTGTCTGTGTCTGTTATCCCCCAGAAGAATTCTTTCAGAATCAACACTCGTCCGTGTTCTTTGTTAACCAGTTGGTACTCGTCCGTACCATCATCTCTGAACATGTGTCAGTTTGTTTCTACATGATACTCGTCCGTATCATAGTCTTAAGGATGCTCGTCCGCATCTTTAATCTATACACAATACCAAACACTTATACCTTTTGTTTCTTGGATGTAAACGCTCGTCCGTGTTTACTCTCCCCAGTAGATCGCCAACAAAGCATTTTCTTTTATCTGACACTCGTCCTGTGTCATGGTAACCCTGAGAGCAGCCGTACCCTGCTGAGTGGTCGTCCTCCACTTCTTGATGGTCGTCCTCCATCATGCTCGTCCGATGGCCGTCCCCATCGTTGATCTTTTTTCGGCAGCCGTACCCTGCCAGGTGGTCGTCCTCCACCTTTTGATGATCGTCCTTCATCATTTTATCCAATGGCCGTCCCCATTGTTGATTTTGGTTATCTGGCATTCGTCCTATGTCATGATAAACCCCGAGAGCAGCCGTACCCTGCTGAGTGGTCGTCCTCCACTTCTTGATGGTCGTCCTCCATCATGCTCGTCCGATGGCCGTCCCCATCGTTGACCTTTTTTATCCGATGGCCGTCCCCATCGTTGATATTTTCGGCAGCCGTACCCTGCCAGGTGGTCGTCCTCCACCTTTGATGGCCGTCCCCATCATATTTTCTTTTATCCCCAACAGAGCAGCCGTCCCCTGCTAGGTGATCGTCCTTCACCTTTGATGGCCGTACCCCATCATCTGTTTATTTCATTTATTCTTTAACCCGGCGTCCGTCCCCGTCGTGGTCCCTTTTTCTTTTAACCCGATGGCCGTCCCCGTCGTGGTCCCTTTTCCTTTTAGCCCGATGGCCGTCCCCATCGTTGATTACTTTACCTTTATGAACTTGATGGCCGTCCCCGTCATGTTTCATTAATTTCCAGAGAATTTTACAGCTTTATCTTGATGACCGTCCCCATCATGATATCTTACTTCCCCAGCTAGTCGGCCGTCCCCGTCTTGGCTTTACCTCTTATCCCCAGCATGTCGGCCGTCCCCGTCATCGCTTTGCTTCACACATTTTACCCAGCAGTCGTCCTCTGCTCGACGGTCGTCCTCCGTCGCCTACACTTTATAATATACTTTATTTTGCTTTTGCAATCTATATCCCTTTTCTTCTTCATTCCGTGAGTGCAAATTTCGGATTGTCTTTGGTATTCAACCACAAGTTATCTTGTTGGCCTGCTAAGCCGTCGCTTACAACCTGCACAGCTAACTCATGTTTGAATAGGGGCAGCTGTAAACACCCCAAATTTGCCCTCACTCATTTCACCATGGCTTGTGATTATCCTCATATGCATAAACACAAACATATCATCTCATATCTCATTTTTGATTCACTGCATAGTTTCTAAGGCATCTGCACCTAGGGTTTGTGATCTGAGCAATCCCAAAAGCATCCTGAGCCATTCCAAAGGCCACCAATCAACTCAAAAGGGTCCATGTGTGTTCTTATATCATATTCCATCTCCTCAAAGTCAAAAATGCAAAGGAATCACAAGAACTAGGGTTTGAGTGGATGCAGAGCCAGGATGAACTGCACAGTTGACCTAAAATTAGGGTTTTGGTTTCAGAGGCCATAATTCCAAATTTTTTGGTCATTCTTGTTTCCATTGGTCTCTATATGGTATAGGGAGTATTCATATCAATTTTCATGAAGAAATTCCATGGGGAAGTCATCTGATCAAGGGTTGACTTTTCAGACAAGTCAGTGTAAAATCAGGGCATCTGAGGCCCCCAATGACCCAACCAATGGTTGATCTTCATCATTTTGAGTGTATATGATCTTTATTTGATCATGGAAGAAGGTTGAAGTTCATATAAATCAAGAATTTAGGGTTTTTGCAAATGTTGACTTTTTGGGCATAGTTGACTTTTCAAGAATGCCTCATTTTAGGTCATTTTTCAAGCCTTGATTCATGATTCAAAAAGGCTTCAAATGGAAAAACTTTGGTCATGAAAGTTGTAGATCTCATCTTCCCCTTTTCAAAAAGTACAAGAACATGATCAAACTCTTCTTGGATCAAAAGTTATGGCAATGCAAAGTTGGCTAAAATCATTGATTTTCAAGGCATGCCCTAAGTGAGAATTTTGCAAAGTCTTGTACCAATGCATATTGTGACCTCTAATTCATTTCAAACCAGCACATAAACATTCTCTAAGTCCTAAAAATCAGAATTGGACCAAGTTTCCCCATGGTTTGGTTGGTGTAACAAGACTTTCTCACATGTGAACCAAAGTTACAGCAAGTTGCAAAACTCATGATCATGCTCCCTACAACTTGCAGCCTTGGATGCTGAGCTTTGCTAGCCTCTCACCTCACCTTGCTGCGCCAGCCCATGCCCATGTACTTGCCTAGCACTTCACCATACTTCTCTTACACATTAGTTGACCTTTTTGCAAAAGTTAACTTACCAATCAATAAAGCACAAGTCACATCCTCTGACCAATGAGAGACGTTTTTGTGGACAATTTGCAAGCTAAACATAACACAAGGCAAGGCTGAAAGATCCTCATTCATCACATACACAAAAACACTCCCATTTGCATTTTGCTTCGAATCCCTCTGCCCAGCCACAAAACACTCAAGCCAACTTCACCAATCATCTCACCTTGCCTCATTGAGTAGAAAGCACCAAGAGCCAGGCTTGATTTGAGCAAGAATCCCCCATTGCCATTTTTCACCTCAGCCTGCATTTTCTATCGAATCTCTCTCCACAAGCCATGAACACTTAAACAAACTCCACACACCAACTCACCTTGCTTCACTGACCAGGAATCACCCATTACCTTGGCCTGAAACACCCCATATCTCAAATACGATTTTCACACTTCCTTGGTCAGAGCTTCTGCAAACTCTCTCAGGAGGTTGTTTAAACTCCAACTAAGCATTCAAAGCTTCAAAGGGAGATCATTGGAACCTGTTTGAGCCAAAGGACCATCCAGAAAGCTCTTGAATCAGAAGTTCAACCTCAGGTGACTCCATGAACTTTTTTCCCAGAACTCATTTCTCTTGTTAAAATCATGTTGTGCACGTTACACTGATCATTGGGATCTCTTTACTTTTGAAAATAAGCCAGAAATGAGCATGTTATGTTGTTCTGAAAGTTTGACCTAAAAATTTCATTGCTTCGATTCTTGGTTGTGTGTGAGTTTAAATGTGATTTGATGCTGGATTCGCGTTTAGGGTGAGGGGAAGATGATTTCTGGAGAGTTAGGGCTCTTAAAATGGCCTAGGGAAAGAGATTGGTTTTGGGGATGGCCGGAGAAGACGACCGGAACACTGTTCCGGTCGCCTGAAGGTCATTAGGGCACAATTAGGGTTTAATCAGGGTGATTAACAAGTTTGAATTTGGGCCGTGAGATGTGGCGGGCAGTCAATTCGCGCGCAGGCAGTTTCAAATCTGGACCTTAGGATTAGCTTACTTTTCATTTAATTCAGATTAAATCAATTTTATTTTCATTTCTTTTCAATTAAATTGCATGATTTATTTAAAATAGCAAAAATGTCTTAAAAATTATGAAACTTTTTCCTAAAAGTTTTATTAATTTTTAAGACCCAAAAACATTTTTATTTTATTTTTTATCATTAAAAAAGTATTTTTAAATATTTAAAAGATTATTTTTAATTGATTAGTGGGAATTAATTAATTAAAAATACTTTTAGGTATTTAAAAATTACAAAAAAATTCATGAAATGTTCCAAGACATTTAGAAACATTGTCCAACCTTCAAACAAAATTTCTTTTTTGATCTTGATGCATTTTAAGAATTTTTCATTGAATTAAATCATTTTTTATGCATTATTTTGATCATAAGTTCCAAAAATCATTTCTGCCTATTGGAGAAGAGTTGGACATTGGTTCTTCTTGCATTGTTTTCTATTTTGCATGTATTTTCAAGGATAAAAAGGCCATGAATTGTTCTTGCATTTTCAAATTGTTTGGCATTTGTTTTGTTGAGAACCCTAAAAAACCCTAATAACTTAGAAAAATCATAACTTGAGATTGGTTAAGAGTTGAGAGTTCCCCTTTGGGCAGTGGTTCATTATAGGTTTAGGGTTCCTTTGGATGCCATTTTCCATTTTTTATCTTAGGGTTTGCTTCTGTTTTGGGTTTTTGTTTGTTGCTTGATCCATTAAACCCTAATTTGGGCTTTCTCTTGCATCCTTCTTGCATTCTCTTGCATAACATGACTTGTCTTTGCATTTTGTGCATTCTTGTGATCCATTTGACATCTTAAGACATGTATGAAGCATGTTTGATCATTGCATTACATATTTGCCATGTCATTTGCCTTGTATGCTTCATAACATTTCATGTTTGTTCATGCTCCTTAACTTGCATCATTTGCATCCATAATCTTGTATGAACATCCCCATGCCTTGCCTCATGATTGCAGCACCTCATAACATCATCATCATCATCAACATGCTTCTGGTTTTGCTTTGCATCATACCATTTCATCTCATCTTGCATTGCATTGCATTTCTTTCTAACATTTCAGGTGGTAAGTAAACTTGGGAAGTGAATTTGCCTTCACTTCTCATAACTTTTCTTCTCATCTCTCTTGCATTCATTGCTGCATTTCTATTTGTGTTTGAGATTGAGCTTGCTCATTCTTATTCTTCCCACTTTCTTTCTTCAAGTGACTTGACTTCTTGAATGAAGCAGGTCACTTTGCTTCTCTTGATCTTATTCATCTGCTTCCTGGTGGCTCCTTTGAAGATTGTTCTTGGAAACCTCACAAACCTTAGGATCAACCAAGCATGATAATGTATTAGGGTTTTGATTAGTCTCCCCTCATAGTTTTTTACCTTTTGTGTCTCTCTTTGAGTCTTCTCTTCTCATCTCATAATCAGGGACTAAACCCTAAAGGCTTTAAGGCTTTGTGATTAAGCTTATGCCTGCATCCTTCTCTTAGGATGGAGTGTATAACTTTAATCCTAAGTGTTAAACCCTTAATGTGTTTAAGTCTCTTAATCAATTCACTTAATAAATATCAAGACATCACACTTGTAACTTGGGCCTTGCATTAGGGTTCTAATTCTTCCTTAAGTGGTTAAGAAGGACTAACCCTAATGTTAATGGACAAGTCCCCCTCAAGTTGTCTTACAAATCATAAAAATCACTTCATCATTATATCATTAAATAAAATCCACTTAATCAAAGGCTTGTTTTGTCATGGGTTTAATCCCTAATCATGGATTAAGTTGAGGAGCTTTCTTCAGCTTAAACATTCTCATCTATCATCCTTCTTTTAGGATGGTGTAATGAGTCTGTTTAATCTTTGATTATGGCTTAATCTCATTACTTAACACTAAACAAAAACCACAAAAACATCTAAATAATCACAAGTAGGTTAATGATCTTAATCCTACACCAAAGGTGATTAAGTGTGAGAATCTGACTTCGCACTTAAGGTAATCTCATTACCCCTAATCAGAGGGAAGATGTGATGAGTTTACTAATCCATTGGTTTAGGTTTAAGCTCATTTTCTTATGACAAACTTCCACAAGCAATAAAAGACTGAAAATACAAAAACAAACAATAATCGTCTCCTTCGGGATTCTTTTCTCATCATACTCACTCACAAACGAGAACTCGCTTCTTCCGTCTAATGCAAGACAGTTCGCACCTGAGCCAGACAGGTCATACACTTGAGCATAGGCAAGCAAGCAGTTCACAAGTCAATTCATCTTTCAGTCTCTTTGGGTCGAACTACGGTGTTCTGACTTCCTCATTGCACGAGAGGATACGTAGGCATAACTTAACAGTTATCGAACAAAAGTCTCTGTACATCCCCCCTCCTTCCAGCTTTATTCTTTAGCCTCATTATCATGAGCATCTTACTCCTGTCCTTACACTGACACTGTACATTTATACACTTCACTTACACTGACACCTGTACATTCCTTTCCAGCTATTTTATACACAAATTGCACTGACACTACCCCTTTAAAACACAAATCTTTTAAGCGTGGATCCCGTCGAGTACGGCGGACAATCTGGGTGCTAATACCTTCCCAGGTTGTAACCAACCCCCTTTCTCAGTCTCTCTGGTTCGCAAACCGTCTTATCCGTATCTTTCTAGGTCTATGCAGCATTGCCTTTCCTCCGGGATAAAAATGCCTAGCTGGCGACTCTATTCATCTCCAGTGAGTTCACGGCTGTGTGTTCTCATTGTCCCTCTCGCCGACCGTTCGCGCTTGTACCAGGATGCAAATCTTTGGGAGCGACACTCATTATTTGGAATGTCATCAAGTTTGGTTAGATCTTTCTTCCCTTATCTCCTTTTTTTCTTTTTTTTCTTCTTTTTTTAGGATAGTCCCTTCATCTCCTCTCATTCTTTAATTTTCAAAACCTTCTCCCTTTTTCAAAGGATTCATTATTTTTAAATCATCACCTCTTTAATAAACAAAAACTTGACTTTTGTCAAGTGGCTTTTACTCTTTTTCTTTTCTTTTAAAATCAATGAATCTAATCATGTTGACCTTAATTCAAAAAATAAAAAGAATCAAACTCATTCAAGTTGTTTTGTGCCTTTGTGCACTTTTGTTTATTTTATTTCAAAAAATAAAAAGAATCAAACTCATTCAAGTGGCTTTTACTCCATGGTCGTAGTTTGATGTAATTGAGTCTCTTGTCATTTGTGGAGGTTTAGTGGCATACTCGTTGATTTTATCCGAGTTGGCGCCCTCCCCATAATGATGTATGAGTCCATGCCTTCATTCTCATGGTATATTTGTTTGGCTATCCACTTGAAGCTTACGACCAAAGTCATCGCCAAAGCCCTTTTTCTCAAGGAGTCTGATCTTAATGGGAAGTTTCTTCCAAAAGGGAGTGTTCGTGGTATTAATGTTAAGTTCTTGATGGGGAAAGCTTCTACTTCACTTACTTTGGGTCATAAGGATGCATTTGAGGCTATTCTTGTTTTTCTAATTTATAGGATTGTTTTGTTTCCTAACTTAGATGGTATTGTGGACGAGAATGCCATTCATATTTTCTTGAAAAGGAATCCGATACCTACTTTACTTGGAGACATGTATCATGCCTTTCATTATAGGACCTCCAAAGGTGATGGAGAGATTGTGTGTTGTGCACCTCTTATCTATAGGTGGTTTATTTCGCACCTACCAAAGTCTGATGTCTTCAAGGATAATTTAGAGAAGCGAAGATGGTCTCAAAGGATTATGTCTCTTTCTCATAAAGATATGACTTGGTATTGTTCCTATTATGATACTGGAGTGCTTATTGACAGTTATGGAGAGTTTCCTAACGTGCCTCTTCTTGGTACACGTGGGGGAATTAGTTACAACCCTATTCTTGCTAGGCGACAATTGGGATATTGTTTGAAGGACATACCAAGCAACCTTTCTTTATCCCGTTTCTTCTTTCTTAATGGTGCAGATCATGTAGAAATGAAGAAAAGGATTGCTCATTCTTGGCATGCGGTTCATTGGAAAGAGAATGGTCAATTGGGAAGACAACACCTTGCTTCCTCCGAGTGTTACATCCAGTGGGTTCGATCTAGGGCTTCCAAGCTCAAGATGCCTTATCCACCCGAGGAGCCTTTGTTTCCTATACTACTATTGTCCGTTTTTCTTCCTCCTGTTGATGAGAAGGTTTCTCTTCAAGAAGAGTTGGACAAGATGAAGAGAGAGAAAGAAGAATGGCTACTTGAGAAGACGACGATGCAAGAGCAACTGAAAGAGAAGGATGATCTCATTGAGTTACTTGAGCGACACTTGATCTTTGCATTTGCATATGCATACCATGCATCATACCCGCATTGGTCTTGCTTTTTGAGTGTTCTCCAGGGATCTTATGTTGTTTCTTGGTCTTCATTAAATTCTCCTATCAAGCTGACTCACAAGGTTGATACTCGAGGTAATCAGAAGAAGATTTCGGAAACCTTACAACATGAGAATCGCGAGCTACGCGAAGAAGTTGCATATCTGAGGGAAAGTTTGGAAAGAGTTATTGCCATGATGGAAAGCTTGGTGGCTTCTCAGAATCAGCCACCTCCTCATAATTCTCCTGTTCAAAATACAGTCATCTATGAGATTGTTACTGCATCAATTCCTACTGAAACTTTCATTTCTCCTCGTTATTGCATGCCTACTAGTACATCATGGGGCATGCCGGTTGATTTTATTCCTGCTGGTTATCATCCTCCTCCTCCTGAGACTGCTGCATTTAATACTCTTCCACCAGTGATGACTACTACACCGCCTGTGATACACACTATTCCGCACCATGATGAAGTGATTTACCATGCCGATCCTAGTGAAGGCGCTGGTGTGGTTGAAAGACTTGATGATTTTCAAGGTCGTTTTGCTGAAATACAAAAGGAGATGAGAGCCTTGAAGCATAAGGATTTGTTCGGAAAAGATGCTTATGATCTCTGTCTGGTTCCTAATGTCAAGGTTTCGTACAAGTTCAGGTTGCCTGAATTCGAGAAGTATAAGGAAAACACTTGTCCTCTGAGTCATTTGACTATGTATGCTAGGAAGATGTCTGCTCAGACAGACAATGATCAGCTGCTGATTCAGTATTTCCAAGATAGTTTGACTGGTGCAGCCATGAGATGGTACATGAGTTTGGACAATAGCCAAATCAAGACTTTCAATGATTTGGGAGAGGCTTGTGTTAGGCAGTACAAGTATAATGTCGACATGGTGTCGCACCTCGAAAAATACAACCCCACGATAAAAGATACCGCGGATAAAAATTAAACAACAGAGTCGCCACCGAACTTATTTTATTCCAATTAAGGAAAAGGAAAATATCGAGAAACCTTTTTGAAAAAAATAGATGGATAAAACAAGGTCTTTGAACCCAGATTCTAGGTTCGGGAGTCGATTCCGTAAGGGGAAGGTATTAGCACCCCTTACGTCTGTTGTACTCAACGGGAACCTCTTAGTTTAACTTGTGATCTAATGTTGACTTATGCTTTCTATTTTCTTCGAATAATAAAAAAGTAAATGCGAACAATTCTAATATAAGGTTACGAGGGAAATGGGTGGTTTTATTCCTAGGGTGCTCGACAAGGAGTAAGATCCGTGTGCCTACGTATTCCCTTGTGCAATGGGAAAGTCAGAGCCTCGTAGTTCGTGGTACTAAGGTTAGTTGGTTGGTTTATTTTAATGAGCAATTATTTAAACCGCATTCTAACTGCTAAGCGTTGGCTTGTCTGCTCGCGATAGGAGGCAGAAGCGCTAGCTTGTTTGCAAGATAGAAAGGATTTAAACAATGTTCGTTTGAAAAAATATTTGATTCGATTAGTGTTTTAGGAATGAAAGGGCGAATGAATCACGTCCCGTGGGGCGAGCCTCAGGAGCGTTCATTCAAGAATTCGAGGAATGATTGATTCCAGAACTCAATTCTTTCATTATTTGATATGTGGATTAAACGTTTTAATTACGGAAGGTCGAATGAACCACGTCCCGTGGGGCGAGCCTCAGGAGCGTTCATTCAAGAATTCGAGGAATGCTAGACTCCAAAATTCAGTTATTTCGTTATTTGATGTGTAGATTAAGTGTTTTAATTACGGAAGGTCGAATGAACCACGTCTCGTGGGGCGAGCCTCAGGAGCGTTCATTCAAGAATTCGAGGAATGCTAGATTCCAGAATTCAGTTTTTCTGTTATTTAATTAAGAAAATATTTGAATATTCGAGTTTGGAAAGGGTTCGATGGCGAGGCATGGTGCGCTCAACTTACATGGTTGGTGAATAAATTAAAGCGATAAAATTGCGGACAAAAAATTAAAGGCAATTATTCGGAGGCGTTGGACCTTTTATTCAAACGCGTCGAAATAAGTTCGTTAACTTCCTTAGAATCAATTTAAAGCTGAAATCGTTCTATGAGGAGTCGAATCGATTTGTTGGAATGCGATAAATAAATTAAATAAATTGAATAAATTAAATTGCAAAAATAGAATAACAAATATGATATAATAAATTAAATTGATAATAAATTAAATTAAATTGATAAATTAAATTGCGGAATTTAAATCGGAATAGAATACGAAATAATAAATTAAACTGATAATATGTTGAATAGTTGGAATAATACAATAAATAAATTAAACTAAATTAAATAATCCAAATAAAAAATAAATGGTAATTAAAAAATAAATCTAACTATCTAGGCCTCATATTAATCAAGTTCTACCGATTTAATGAAATCTGGTAGACCACTTGATTTTTTATTATATCATTGGAAAATCCATATAAAATAAACATAAGAATAGCAAATAATGGAAATCCATATAAAAGTTCAAAAAAGCCAAAATTAAAGAGAAAACTAAACAAATAAAATAAAAACTAGTAAAAATAAAATAAAATAAAGGGGGATATACGTTAGAACTGTGTGTAGGAAATAAAGTCAGATGGGTTAAGCCCATCATGGAACCAGCCACATCATGCTCATAAAAATAATAATAAGAAAGCCAAAGAAAAATAGGGTTTGCGTCTATATCACATAAGACCTCTCTTTCTCACAAAGTACATTTTTTTAAAATCAGTCCTAAAAACAAATCAGATGCAAGATTTATGAAAGGAAAATGAAAGAAGACCACCCTTTGGTTCTTCGTATTTCGCGGAAGAAAAGAAGATGCTCCACTGTGAATATCTCTTCCTCGAACTCTCTAAATATCTTTTGTTTCCAATTTGAATGGTTTGTGTGTACGTGTTTTAATGGTTGGGTTTTGGGGCTTGGCTTGGTTTTCTGCGTTCCATTTTTTTTCCTGCGATTTGAAGTGTTTCTGGCTTTTTCAGATTTTTTGTTTCATGCATCTTTCTTTATTTTTTTTGTCTGATTTCTGGTTTTGTGTTTAGTTTGAGAGTGGAAATTTATTTGATGGGTGAGTGATATTTGCTGAAATTATGAACGAAAGGGTGTTTTGTTGGGTTACGTTTCTGTGTAATGGTTGAATGAATTTTTGAAGCTTGGTTGTGATTATTTTTGCAGGGATTTTGTAAGATATTCCCAACTTCTTTATGAATGATAGAAAAGATCTTTAAATAGAGATTGAATTGAGGGTAAAATAGAGAGACTTAGGGAAAAAGATTATTGAGGATAAGGATGAGCAATGAGCTGTAAATTTGTTTTTGTAAAAGATTTGTTGTGATTTGTTTGAGGAAGCAAATGGTAGTGGAGATTTAGGACTGATATGGGAAAATTCTGTTTGAGTGGAATATTGCTGATAAAAGAGTGATGTTATGTGGTTTAGAATAATGGTAAACAAAATAAAAAACAAATAATAATAATAAAAAAAAATAAAAAAAACAAAGATTAATAATAATAATAATAATAATAATAATAATAATAATAATAATAATAATAATAATAATAATAATAATAATAATAATAATAATAGGATACTGTTTAATAATAATAGAAAACAAATAATGACTAATAAGAGTAAAAAAAATAATAATAATAATGCTAATGTTAAGGAATAAAAATAGGAAATGAAACAAAAAAAGTGAATAATAATAATAATAATAATAGTGAAAAATAGAAATAACAAAAATTATAAAAATTAATAATAATAATGATAATAAAAGAAATGGAAAATAAAATAATAATAACAAAAGAAGTTATAAAGAGTTAGTAATAATAACAAGATATTTAAAAAAGAATAAAAAAGAGTTAGTAGTAATAATAACAAGTTTTTTTTGTGTTTTTTTGGAATAAATAATAATAAATGAAATAAAAGTGAAATAAAGTAGTAACAGATATTAAAAATAAAATAAAAAATAAAATAAATAAAAGAGACATTGATTTTTTTATAGATTTTGTTATGATGGAAAAAATGTGATAGGAATAACTAATTAAAAATGAAAGTGATAAACGGGGACAAACGTCTACACAACACCGACTTTTAACATTGCGCACGCACACACTAACAAACTTAAATAAACTCCGATTTCGCACAAATTCTGAAGAAATGACATATTTTTTTGATTTTTTTAATAAAGGTAAAAATCGAAAATAAAACAGTTTGACAAAATTGGGGTATAATAGCATGTGTTGTGCTGGCAGAAAAATAAAGAAAGTGATAGAAAAAAAACTGTATGGAATTAATAATAATAATAATAATAATAATAATAAAAAAAGATAAATAGAAATAATAATAACACTAAGAATAGAGATAATAAACTAGTAATAGTAATAAAAAGATTTTTGTGATCTTGTTTAAATAATAGTAAATGGATTTAAGAAGAAAGATAATGGACTTATGAGATATTTACAAATGGGGTCTGATAGAATATTGTAATACGTGAAATTTTGTGATGGTTGTATTAGTTAGGTAGTGGTGTTGAAAAAATAAGAAATATATGGAGGTGGGGTCTGGGTTGTAGAAAGTGTGAGTTGTGAAATTGTGATGCTATAATAATAACCGAAAATAATACTAAATATAATATTAAAAAAAACTAATCATAAAAAATACTAATGATAATAATAAAATAGTAACAATGATAGAATATTTTAATAAAATGTGGTAGTATGAAAAATGATAATAATAATAATATGTGATGAATTTAAAAAGTAATGGTTAAAATAGATTAAAAGTGGATACTAAGTATTTAAAATAGTGAATAAAATAAAAAAGATTAGAATTTCTTATTTTAAAAAGAAATAAATGCATTTTTTTTGTTGGGATTTTTGGTAATTTATTTATTTTTGAATAAAATATTAAAGGATATTGGATATGGATGAAATTAGATAATTGACAAAATCAGGTATAAAATAAAATAAAAACAAGTGACATATTTTGGATTTTTGAATATCTGTTAGACAGTAAAATAAAATGGTACGGGTAGGACAAATTTGGGGTATGACAGTTGCCACTATCGAATTGGCTTAGACCGAGTAAGATGAGCTGACTTGCGTTCAAACTTTCAAGGTATAAGACAATTAGATATTAACAAACTCCGAATTTGTCTGACAAAAGAAAATGTGTAATGATAAAAGCTAAACATTGAAAACTGAAAAGATGGGTGACACAACGGAGAAACAAATTGACTAAAAGTAAATAAATTGCTACCACCAAAAGGATGATAAAGCGACCCCAGCACTCGAACTAGGTCGATATGGATACTGAGTAATAGAAAATTAAATAATTGCTTACCACCGCAAGGATGATAATACGACCCCAACACTCGATGCTAGGTCGATGCTGAGTAACAGAAAATTAAATAATCGCTTACCACCGCAAGGATAATAATGCGACCCTAGCACTCGATGCTAGGTCGATGCTGAGTAACAGAAAATTATATAATCGCTTACCACCTCAAGGATGATAATGCGACCCCAACACTCGATGCTAGGTCGATGTTGAGTAATAGAAAATTAAATAATCGCTTACCACCGCAAGGATGATAATACGACCCCAACACTCGATGCTAGGTCAATGCTGAGTAACAGAAAATTAAATAATCGCTTACCACCGCAAGGATGATAATGCGACCCCAGCACTCGATGCTAGGTCGATGCTGAGTAACAAAAAATTAAATAATCGCTTACCACCGCAAGGATGATAATGCGACCTCAACACTCGATGCTAGGTCGATGCTGAGTAACAGAAAACTTAAATAATCGCTTACCACCACAAGGATGATAATGCAACCCCAACACTTGATACTAGATCGATGCTGAGTAACAGAAAATTAAATAATCGCTTACCACCGCAAGGATGATAATGCGACCCCAGCACTCGATGCTAGGTCAATGCTGAGTAACAGAAAATTAAATAATCGCTTACCGCCGCAAGGATGATAATGCGACCCCAACACTCGATGTTAGGTCGATGCTGAGTAACAGAAAATTAAATAATCGCTTACCACCGCAAGGATGATAATGCGACCCCAACTCTCGATGCTAGGTCGATGCTGAGTAACAGAAAATTTAAATAATTGCTTACCACCACAAGGATGATAATGCGACCCCAACACTCGATGCTAGATCGATGCTGAGTAACAGAAAATTAAAATAATCTCTTATCACCGCAAGGATGATAATGCGACCCCAACACTCGATGCTAGGTCGATGCTGAGTAACAGAAAATTAAATAATTGCTTACCACCGCAAGGATGATAATGCGACCGCAACACTCGATGCTTGGTCGATGTTGAGTAACAGAAAATTAAATAAACTGGAAGAGAAATATCCAACGGGGACGCCCACTGAATAACACCTAGGAGAATCTTTGGAATCTTCGACCGAACCTGAATCCTAACTTCCGCTGGGGGAAGGCTTGGAATCTTTGGTTGATCTTGGAATCTGAATTATGCAACTATCTTTGTTTGTTTTTGAAATGGTATTCCATAATGATGGAGATACGATGCAAGTGTTTATGCATTGAGATGCAACTGAAAAGTTAGGGATATGAAAGTCTGATTTGCTTATATATGCAAATGATGCGTATGTTGTAAATGATTGATGTAAATGATCCTTAATGATGCATATAAGATGATTGGGAAATGAAAGGTGCCAGCTTGGTGGACTTTTGGTTTGGTAGTTGCCAATAATGATTGGACTTTGGGTGGGTGGAGGGTTTGATTCCCTAACACTCGATCTTCGACGATGTATGGTCAGAAGATGGATCTGAATGCTCCAAGTTCGGTTATTTGCTGGTGATGTGAAGCGACTTAATTGACACGATGTATCTTCAACTGCTTTGCTTTAAATGGCTGCCAATGTCTGGCAAGGTCTGCTTGTTCAGTTGGGAAGTAGAGATAGGAAGATTTTCTCCTTGTTTGCTTGCCCCTGCCTGTAGGGTATTTGAAAAATTCTAGTGGGGAAGCTTTGAGAATGATCAAGACATGATCTGCCCCAGTGTCTGGATTTGGTAGGTGTCTGCCCCTGATTGAGCCTTTGAAGGTGATCTTGCCCCTGATTGAGCTGTTAAGAATGATTTTGCCTCTGATTAATGGACTTTGAAATAAATTGCCCCTGATTGGGCTGTTGAAGATAATTTGCCTATGATTGGACTGTTGAGGTAGTCTTGATTCATGTTGGCACCAATGAAGTTCAAATTTCGCTTTTGATTGCCTCTTGTTGGGATTGCACTGATGTCAAGCACTAAATTGCAATTAAATTATTCATACACAAATGGTAGTATTAATGTAACGTTCATGCGAGTTTTGAAAAAGTCAATTTATTTGAATGTCGTGATAGTGTGACGAATGGACCATTAGTCCAAACGTGTTGCTGATTTAGAAAGTGCGTAAAAGATGCAGCAAGAATAATGTGCAAACGAGATTGAAGATTAGCAAATATATGGGAGTCAATTTACGCAACCTTGTTGGTAGCATGCTTTTAGAATAAACCCTGCCTCAATTAGGACTTTTGAGGGTTGCAACGTAGTCTGGTTAATGGTTTGATAAACAAAAGTTATAAGGCTCAAAGTTTTATTTGTACCCACCCATCTTCGTGATGTTCTCCAGTCATACGTTCAGTTACCTCTACACAAGCATTTATTTTCGACGTTGTAAGAGCAAAGATGAAGCTTTAAAGTTTACTTGAAAATGGCAGTCATCTTATTTTGCTGGTGACCATTTGATTCTTGATTTGGTGGTCACTGATATTTGTTTTGTTTTTGCTGAGGATTTGAACTCCTCTTTTGATTTGTTCTTCTTTTTTTTCCGTCTAAGTTTCCCTTCGGGTGCTCAACTTAGCAGTTTTCTTTCCTATTTTTTTTTGTATTTTGTTGAATATTGTGACTGCCAAGTCATTTGTTGATGGTCCTCCGACGAGATGTCTCATCTTGCGATTTGAAAGTGTAGTTAGGTTAACTGAACAACTACCTTGCCCCGGGTTAGATGTGAGGGTTGTATCCGAAAGAAACTCCTACTTCTAGGCTCGAAGTGGTTGACTAGGGATTAACTCCTTATTTCTCCAGTGTTTGGGGATTTGAAAAAAATGCCTGTACATTATTGACGAGATTTTATCCGAAAGCATACCACAACAGTTATGGGTATTTTGTTTTCATCATCCTCCCTCAAATATTTGCTAATGTGAAGTGAGGGAATATTTTTGTGATTTTTGTGTTAAATGAGAAATAATGAACGAATGCAAATAGACTGATTCAAAACATGCATAAACATAATATTAACAAAACCAAGTACAGATGATAATGTTCAAAGCAAATAGTACTTAATAAACAGTACAAAATAACAAGAATGCGAAAATGATAAATGGCAACTGAAATTCTGGGATCAGGTACATGATGTCGAATGAGATGTTTAAACACTTGAAGACTTAAACAAAACTTAAAGTGCAGGTAAATTAAATAACACATGAAATTGTTAACCCAGTTCAGTGTATCTCCACACTTACATCTGGGGGCTACCAAGCCAGGAAGGAAATCCAATATAAGTAATATTAATTCTGGACTTAAACCACTCAGTTTAATCCTTCACTTAATATCTACCCAAGGCAATTTCTACCTAAGACACAACTTAGATATGAGTACCAACTCACTCCCCCTCAATCACACAGTGATATGTTACAAGTTTAATAAAATTGAAGTCACACTTCAAACACAACAGCTTGATTTTACTTAACAGTTTCAATCAAGACACAATACACTTTTTGCTTAAAAGCTCATAAAGTGATACACAACTAAAACCTGCTATTAAACACAAACTCCCTATTTAGTCTTCTTAATTTCGTCCTCTATTCTGAGAGTTTCTGTTCCTTAAATAGATGCTTGGATTTTGGGCTTTCTGTAGATTATCCAGTCCTGATACGCATGCTGTCATCACCTTGAATTAGGGTTTGTTACTTCCTTGATTCTAGGTGAGGTAGTTATTTTGTTATACTGAAATCAGATAACTAAGCTCCCTACAGATGTGCCTTGTATTGTTTATCCATTCACAATTAATTCCAGATAAATTCCCTGAATTTACTCAGTTTTGTTATGCATCATTTAAGTCTGGTAGCAGGTTTGAGATGTCACAACATCTGGTGTGACATCCTGATGTCTGAACTTAATTCATTAACTTATACAATGTCACAACATCTGGTGTGACATCCTGAACTAAGTTCATTAACTTATACTCTGTTTGATAATGTCACAACATCTGGTGTGACATCCTGAACTAAGTTCAACACTTCTTGTTGATCAAAAATTCTGCCAATTCTAAACATCTATAGCAACGACTGCCTTGATTTGAGGAATTGAACTCTCTTGATTTGACTTGCTTAGAGTTGGAGACTATTCATCTCGATCTTCAACAACCCCTTCAAAAGCTTTCACTTGCTGGCACCGTGCGACGGCATTGGATTGTTCTGGACATTCGGATTCATCTGGGTGAAGGTGAGATCCTTAGAGTCGATTAAGTCTTGAACTTTGTGCTTGAATACTCTGCAGTTCTCAATTGTGTGACCTGGAGCACCCTTGTGATACTCACAGCGAGCATTGGCATCATAATCTCGGGCGGTACCAGTTTGTGGTGGCATATCCCTCAAAGTAAGAGATCCCTTTGCCATCAGCCCATTAAATATTTCTACATATGACATAGGCAGTGGATCAAAGTTTCTTTCAGGCCTTCTTTGTTGATACGGTGGACGTTGTTGAGGAGCACGTTGCTGTTGTTGACCAGGCTGTTGTGGATAAGCCGGTTGTTGGTATGGATTGGACGCATACTGTGTAGCTGCAATCATAGGATATGGACGTGGTTGATAAGCCATTTGAGGCGGAAATGGAGCTTGAACGGCTTGTTGATAAGGCATTGGAGGAATTGGCTGATATGGCATGGGAGCATATTGTGCAGCAACAACATAGGGATATTGGTAGTAGGGAATTGGAGTAGGGGCACTCTGTTGAAGTTTCCCACTTGCAGTAGAAATGACATTTGTTTCGCCCTTTTTGTATCCGTTGAAAGGTTTCTTGACATTGGTTTGGCTGCTAGAACCTCCTTGGATCTTTCCACTTTTCAAACCTTCTTCAATTCTTTCTCCGACGATTACCATGTCTGAAAATCCAGAAGATACGCTGCTGATCAACTTTTCGTAGTATTGCCCCTATAGGGTACCCATGAAGATGTCAATCAATTCGCGGTCAACTAACGATGGATGCACTCTGGCAGCTAACTCCCTCCAGCGTTGTGCGTACTCTTTGAAGGATCCGTTTTCCTTTTGAGCCATACTCTGAAGTTGAGTACGATTTGGAGCTAAGTCAGTGTTGTACTTGTATTGCTTTTTGAATGCATCAGATAGATCAAGCCATGTATGAACATTGTTGCGTTCGAGCTGAATGTACCATTCTAGAGATGCTCCAGACAGGCTGTCTTGGAAGCAATGGATCATGAGTCTGTCGTCTTTGGCATGAGCGGCCATTTTTCTGCAGTACATTCTCAAATGGAGCTCAGGACAACTGAGGCCTTTGTATTTTTCGAATTCTGGAAGTCTGAACTTAGCAGGGATCACAACATCTGGAACTAAGCACATGTCTGAGGCACTCAGAGAAGTTGAGATGTGTCCTTCCATGATTCAGAGTTTTCAGCTAACTCGCGACACATCTTCATAGCTTCAGATTCTTGGACAGCATATGGGTTAGTGATTGGAACAGTAGTATTCATCTCGTACTCAACTTGTTGATCCTCTTCAGCATGAGGAAACTGGACTTGGGTTGGAATAGGTTGAGCTTGAGGAATAACACCAACAGTAACACCAGAGGTTGGTACTGGTTGAGAAGTGAGTTCTTCAACAGCAGGAGTGAAGCCTGGAGGCAAACCATAGACCAAAGGATTTGAAACAGGAACTGAAGGCATTGTACGTGAGGCAGATCCTTACACGAGAACATTGTTTCTTGTGGCAGCAGCTTCACGACGTTCTTCCATTCTGGCTAAAGTTTGTAAAGTCTCAAAAATATGGTCGATCTTGCTTTTGACCGAGTCAATCTCTTCCCTCATAGCAACTTGTTCATCTTGAATCATATCCATTAGTCTTCTAGTGTTGGCTCGAGTTAGGTACGGGCGTCGAGAACGATACGGGCGTCGGGAAAACAACTTGATTTACTGAAGATGAAGGAACATGCCATGAGTTTACGGCTTTGGAATGAAATGCAAGATGAACAATTATGCAAATGAAATTAATATGCATATGGATGCAACGCAAGATCCAGGATCACGAGTATAATCTGCTCTGAGGTGAACCATAGTAACAAGTAAATAACCGGTATCTCTGATCAAAGTAACCTTAACAGGTATACTCTTATAGGATTGTTCTAGGTTTTTTACCCATAAAACCACTCACATGATAGTTTCTACGGTTATGGATAAAATACTCAAGGTCACGAACACTAATCGTACTAACGTCCTGCCACAGGCTAGCTGTATTATGACGATAATAACAATAAGATCTACCTTGAGTGGAGTTCTCATGTTAGCCGTATGAGGAGCGGGTCCTCGGAGACTAACACTACGCAACTACCAACATTGAAACCGGTTCTAAAAGTGGGTCCCAGAGTCACAGCCCTTTCATGAATCAAGTCATGCGATAGGCTAACTGTGTTATGAAGAGATCTGTGAATAAGTCTACTCTCTGGGGGGAGCTTTCATGTTAGGCTTGCAAGGAGCGAGTCCTTGGAGACTAACACTAATAACTTCCAATTCTAAACTAGGTGTTCCCTCTTCTTTTTCAAAAACTCAAGTGTCATCCCAGGATACAACAAGCAAGTATGATAATGATCATAATAAGAAGAGCGAATAAACAAGCATAAATAAAAAGCATGAAGAAAACAGATATGCAATGTAAACATTGATTGCAAAGTAAACTAAGTTAGGCTCGACTCTCTGAATGTCCCCAGCAGAGTCGCCAGCTGTCGCACCTCAAAAAATACGACCTCGCGATAAAAGATACCGCAGATAAAAATTAAACAACAGAGTCGCCACCGAACTTATTTTATTCCAATTAAGGAAAAGGAAAATATCGAGAAACCTTTTTGAAAAAAACGGATGGATAGAACAAGGTCTTTGAAACTAGATTCTAGGTTCGGGAGTCGATTCCGTAAGGGGAAGGTATTAGCACCCCTTACGTCCGTTGTACTCAACGAGAACCTATTAGTTTAACTTATAATCTAATGTTGACTTATCCTTTCTATTTTCTTCGAATAATAAAAAAGTAAATGCGAACGATTCTAATATAAGGTTACGGGGGAAATGGGTGGTTTAATTCCTAGGGTGCTCGGCAAGGAGTAAGATCTGTGTGCCTACGTATTCCCTTGTGCAATGGGAAAGTCAGATCCTCGTAGTTTGTGGTACTAAGGTTAATTGGTTGGTTTATTTTAATGAACGATTATTTAAACCGCATTCTAACTGCTAAGCGTTGGCTTGTCTGCTCGCGATAGGAGGCGGAAGCGCTAGCTTGTTTGCGAGATAGAAAGGATTTAAACAATGTTCGTTTGAAAAAAATATTTGATTCGATTAGTGTTTTAGGAACGAAAGGGCGAATGAATCACGTCCCGTGGGGCGAGCCTCAGGAGCGTTCATTCAAGAATTCGAGGAATGCTTGATTCCAGAACTCAATTCTTTCATTATTTGATATGTGGATTAAACGTTTTAATTACGGAAGGTCGAATGAACCACGTCCCGTGGGGCGAGCCTCAAGAGCGTTCATTCAAGAATTCGAGGAATGCTAGACTCCAGAATTCAGTTCTTTCGTTATTTGATGTGTAGATTAAGCGTTTTAATTACGGGAGGTCAAATGAACCACGTCCTGTGGGGCAAGCCTCATGAGCGTTCATTCAAGAATTCGAGGAATGCTAGACTCCAGAATTCAGTTTTTCCGTTATTTAATTAAGAAAATATTTGAATATTCGAGTTTGGAAAGGGTTCGATGGCGAGGCACGGTGTGCTCGACTTACATGGTTGGCGAATAAATTAAAGCGATAAAATTGCGGACAAAAAATTAAAGGAAATTATTCGGAAGCGTTGGACCTTTTATTCGGACGCGTCGAAATATAGTTTGTTAACTTCCTTATAATCGATTTAAAGCTGAAATCGTTCTATGAGGAGTCGAATCGATTTGTTGGAATGCGATAAATAAATTAAATAAATTGAATAAATTAAATTGCATAAATAGAATAACAAATATGATATAATAAATTAAATTGATAATAAATTAAATTAAATTGATAAATTAAATTGCGGAAATTAAATCGGAATATAATACGAAATAATAAATTAAACTGATAATATGGTGAATAGTTGGAATAATACAATAAATAAATTAAACTAAATTAAATATTCGAAATAAAAAATAAATGGTAATTAAAAAATAAATCTAACTATCTAGGCCTCATATTAATCAAGTTCTACCGATTTAATGAAATCGGGTAGACCACTTGATTTTTTATTATATCATTGGGAAATCCATATACAATAAACATAAGAATAGCAAATAATTGAAATCCACATAAAAGTTCAGAAAACCCAAAATTAAAGAGAAAACTAAATAAACAAAATAAAAACTGGAAAAATAAAATAAAATAAAGGGGATATACGTTAGAACTGTGTGTAGGAAATAAAGTCAGATGGGTTAAGCCCATCATGGAACATAATAAGAAAGCCAAAGAAAAATAGGGTTTGCGTCTATATCACATCAGACCTCTCTTTCTCACAAAGTACATTTTTTTAAAAATCAGTCCTAAAAACAAATCAGATGCAGGATTTATGAAAGGAAAATGAAAGAAGACCACCCTTTGATTCTTCGTATTTCGCGGAAGAAAAGAAGATGCTCCACTGTGAATATGTCTTTCTCGACCTCTCTCAATATCTTTTGTTTCCAATTTGAATGGTTTGTGTGTACGTGTTTTAATGGTTGGGTTTTGGGGCTTGGCTTGGTTTTCTGCGTTCCATTTTTTTCCCTACGATTTGAAGTGTTTCTGGATTTTTCAGATTTTTTGTTTCAAGCATCTTTCTTTATTTTTTTGTCTGATTTATGGTTTTGTGTTTAGTTTGAGAGTGGAAATTTATTTGATGAGTGAGTGATATTTGCAGAAATTATGAAGGAAAGGGTGTTTTGTTGGGTTACGTTTCTGTGGAATGGTTGAATGAATTTTTGAAGCTTGGTTGTGATTATTTTTGCAGGGATTTTGTAAGGTATTCCCAGCTGTAATACCTCAAAATTTTCCTTCATATTTATTCCCTCTATTGGTTCATCGTTTCGCATTCATCTGCATTTTTCATCAGTTCATTAATATCATAGTAGTGCATTTCATGGATTTATAAGGCATGTGATTCAGGCCCTTTGAATCTAGGGTCTCGTACCTTATCTGTATCTGCCAGGGATTGAAATGGTGGGGGATATTCACTGGACAACGATTCCACTTCATATGTGGTTGTTCAGTTATATTTCGATCCGTATAGGAGTTTGACCTAATTTTTGGTCAAACTATCAAAAGATCGCTGCAATTGCAAGATTATTTTGGACCACTGGACTATTTCTTAGACGGTGCATATTCAAAGATCATGTTGTCATGTGCTGAGATTCATCCGTTTATCGAACAGTGTTTGGTGTGAAGTTTGGTTCGAATCCTCGGTTTATCAGCGATTCATCTGGATTCGAATGGTCGTGGCATGTTTCAGACGATTCAAGAAGTTGTGACTAATATGGAAAATATTCAGTGGCTCAGAAGTTGGTTGTGTTTATAGACTTGTGGAAAGAATTCAAAATAGGCTTTGGGCTAAAATCGAGACTTCATATTCATTCATTGCTTTGTTCTCATCGTTATAAACCATTCCCGATTATTCCATTCCACGACCATTCCATTCTGCTTTCATTTCTTCAATTTCCAATATCTTTTACATTTCCATCAATTCATCTTCTGTTTCTTTTATTCACTTTTCCATTTATCTTTTTGTCCGTAATCTGTTTTGAACCGTCTTTCAAAGTCCTAGTTTCTCTTTTGTTCATTTTTACACCATTTAAGCTCAATGGCAATTTCGTTTTAGAATCATCACAAATTTCTACAAAAAATAATAGGAGGTCAGTTTCTTTTGTTTTCGTCCTAGTATCCAAATCACTAAATCAATTTCCAGTTAGTCGTCTTAAGTTCAAGTTCATGTCCAATAAGATCCATTTCTAATATCTGTTATTTCCAATTAATATCCTTTTGAATTCTATTCCATTTTTTTTAAGCCCATTTAAAATCCATACCTATTTTTAGGCCCATTATCCATTAACCATTCTCATTTTTTAGTGAGATGCCATAATTTCCTTCTATATGATTTGCAAGTTTAATGGGGTGTCATGATTGTATGTTAACTAAGTAATTTATATGTGAGTCAATCCTATGTCTACTCCAATAAAATTAACAAAAGTCCAAGATGGCTATCATTTGGGATGGAGTTAGCTGGAGAAGTACAACACTTGGATGACTACAAAGTGAATGCAGAGTCAGTAAAACCATACAACTAAGAGCATCAATAATATGATTGACAAAAAAAAAAGTTACATAAAGGGCCGAAAAACCGCAGCTGTTACACAGGAAAATTCAGGAAAATTTAACAGAAGTTTCAATCAAAGTTCTAGTTACAAATCTGAAGAATATTTTTCAATTATAAAAAAAAATCCGTAATGGAATGACAGAAAACAGGGCTCTTCAATCATTCTTCTTCAGCAGGAGCAACCTTCCAATTCATCAACCACCTTCAATCGCGAAGCATCATCATTCATCAACCTCTCTCAAAACCTTCGACAACCGCATCACTATCTTCATCAAGACTTAATCTTCATGATCTTTCGGCCATAATCTCGCAGCAATTGAGACCTTTATCAGCATCATGATCCTCATCATCAGTGTCGCAGATCATCTTTGAAACTCCCCCGATAACCTTCATTACCATTCACCTGCAACAACCTTCAACAAGGTTCATATAAACTCATGCAAGATTTCATGAATTACATGAAATCGCAGGTCAGAAATAAAAGAAGAAGAAGGTGGGAGCAGGAGAAGGAAGGAACCATAGAGCAGCACTTCCTGATATTGGTAATGTGGTCACGGCGGTAACAAGTGTTGAAGTCGAGCCAAATTGTCCCATAACAAGGAATTTCTGCACACAACTATTTGCCAATGCTCAAGCTGCATTAGCTGAAGATAACAAGGAAACAGGCCTGTCCTAATGTAGCCCCTGGACTTGTTCCTCCTGCTGCTGCTGTTAAGGGAGTCCCGGTGGCTAGAAGAGTCGCAATAGCCCCTAAACCTGTTCAGAAGAAAGTCACTACAAAACCAAAGCCTGTGGAGGTTATTGATGTAATATCTGGATAAGTGATTAGTGAGGAAAAGTTTGTGCACAACAGAAGGGAAGCAGAGAATTACAATGTAAACAATCAGTTGTTAGAAAACCATTGAAAGTCAAGCTAATGTTTTTGCGAAGAAAACAGATGAAGCCAAGACAGTCTCACCAAGCTTTAATCCTCACCAACCTGTAATCAAAGAACGAAAATAAGGAATAGAAATCAGTCACCAAATGAATCCACAACTGAAGAATAACTAACTCTAACTGAATCCCAACAAACTCATAACCACGCTAACTGATTTGTGATAACAGAAAAAAGGCTAGAAGTGAAAACTAACATAAAATCAGCTAACCCTAACTGAATTTCATAATCAGAATAACAGAAGAAATTTCTAGAATCTCACCTGAATCGGGTATAAAGCAAAGCTCCTCTTATTCAGTGGGGTTGGCTTCGATCTCTCCACCCTTCAACCATCTCCTCCAAATTCTTCAACCATTTCACTTTTCCTCAAATTCAATCTTCCTCACCCTTTCTTCTACACAACTTCAATCCACACTCTTCACCATTTTCGGATTCCACCTCTTCAACCCTCTCCCTCATTTCGTCCCAAACCTATTCAATCTTCTTATTCACCTTCTTCTCCAATTATTCACTATTTCATTCATTTTCATCCTCAATCCACCATTCTCAGAACTCTATCGCAGGTCGCTACCACAACAACCTGCAAAATTTGAGAGTCAACATTAGAGATAATGATCGCAGAAGTCAAATCATCTCACAGAGTCTACAACAACTCAACAATCCTGAGTAAATCAACAACACTGAACGAAGAAGAAGATCGTACCTGAGGAGTTTTCGTCCGTATCGTCGTCGGCAAAACTTTCATCACCACTGCATGCAACAACAACCTGCAAAGAACGCAAGGCACATCGCGATTTCAGATTCAAAGACGATTGAGAGTCGCGAGCAAAAACCGGTGAACGAGAATTGTAATTGAATCGTACATTAACGAAGTTGTACGGCATTTGAAAACGTCTTTGGTGCATCCGCGAAGCTTCCTCGTCGACGATTCAAAGATTTCCATTCGTATTTTCGCCGACAGTGAGATTGTAAGGTACGAAGAGCTGCTACTTTATTGTTGTGTTGGTTTGATATTCGTTGCTCCCGTGTGGTGTTGATTGAGTGCGAATTTCCGGATTTCGGCGTATGGATTTACAAACTTAGGGTTCCATTTTCGGACTTGAAGAAGAAGAGTTGTAGGTTTATTTGGTTAAGGATTCATCATCATAGAGGAGAAGATAAGGAGGCGAGAGAGATGAGGGTGGTAGCGATGGTGGCGGCGGTAGAAGAAATGAAAAAATAAGCTAGGTTAGAAAGGGGGTTTAGGTTAGAGCTTAGGTTTCGATGTAAGGTTGAAGGTGATGGTGGGGACTGGAAGAAGAAAAAGACGAAGGGAGGAGGGATTATGTGGTTGACGACGACGATGGGGGTTGAGAGAGAAGAAGAGGGTGACGAAGAAGAGAGTGAAGACCTAGGTTTGGCTGAGACTTGTTCGTTCAGCTTCTTAGAGTTTTCTTTAGTTTTGATTTAAATTGTTATATGATTAGTTAATATTAATCACGAGGATCTTGTGGAATTAATGGATATTAAGAGAATTAATCCACCATTAAATCATTTAATCCACCATAAAGTATGGTTATTCCACCGTTTCGATATTCAATGAGATAAGGATAGGTTGATTTTTGAGTTTCAGCCACACCGGCGGTGACACGTGTCACCGTCTTGTTGGCTTCCCCTGCGGCTAATCATATGCATGGTGGTACACCATAATACCACGTTCCTACGACTGTGCATGGCATGATGAGATTACCTTAGGGAGAGTTGAGATCGAGTGGCCCAGATTGGAGTCAACAGAGTTGACTGAAGACCCACCGTATGCACTCTCAGGCCTGCGCTGGATGGGCCTTGCCCTTTTGCTATTCAAACCCCCTTTTTTAAGCCCACTTAAAAAAATAACTGAAAATATTACTAAAACCACCCTCCCTTCTTTTCATTAGATTTTAATTTTTTGTTTAGTCTTAGTTAGAAAATAATGCATTAAAAATAGGAAAGAGATTAGAAAAATTCCTAAAAAATTCAAGTAGATTTTTAATTCACATTAGAAATATTTGGAATTTTATTTTTCTGTTTTTGCCTTATTTTTGATTTTATGTTGAATTTTTCATGTAAATAGTTCTTAGTGAATTTTCTTCAAATATACATAAACTTGTAGATTTTATATTTTAACTTTCCAGTAACTTTATTTTGCCCATTCTTTTTACTATAGTTAGAGGACTCATAATAGTACTTAGGGTAATTTTAGTGGATTTTTTAGGACATTTTATCTTAGGTTTTAGTGGCTTAATCCTTAGGAAATGATGACTAATTCTTAGGTGGAAATAAACAATTTTTAGGCATAGCAAAATTATGATTTTTTAGGATTCCTTTTAACACAATGTTATAGGTAGTTTTAGGACCCCATAGATTAAATTTCATAATTTTTCCAGAAGTTTTACTATTTTTTAGGATATTAATTCTTAGGCTTTGTTACATGTAATTTCCATTAGTTTAGGCTAGTATATTAAATTTCAATAAAAAATGGTTTAGATTAGATTTAATCTTAGAATTTAACATGGACTTAGGTTAGTTTAGATTCTTATTTTTTAGAAGGAAAATATTAGGTATTACCCTTAGTTTAGAACTTAGGCTTAGGATTCATTTTAATTAGACTTAGAATAAAAATTAGGACTATTTTAGGTTTATACCTTTAATTGAATTGTTTTGAATTTTATTCTTACTTTCAAATTTTAATGTTTTGTATGTTGATAAATATTTCAATTGCTTATAGGTTTTCCCTTGGCTTTAGAATCAACTTATCTTCCTTAGGAAGTAAGTTGCATTCTATTAGTTTTAAGTTCTTTTTTCCATTAGGTTTAGAAACTTCACAAACCATAGGATTCCATTGTAAATAAATCAACAAAATTAGGGTTGTGTCTTAGTCCCCCATTAGATTTTGCCTTTTGCAACTTGAGTCATTCTTTCTCATCTTATGAAGAAAAGTAATAAAACATTTAATAAGAACCGAACAATCTTGTACGACACGAGACTTTGTTGCGGAGTGTTTATACGCGTCCTGTTTCGGGGCGAGGTGTAAATACTTCCCGCGATGGATAGATCTTAGTACGAGAGTGTTCACAAACAAATTCAAAATACTTCTCTTAAAAGACAAAAAACACAATAAGCGACTATCCTGCGGGAACTTCTTTTCTCATCTCATTCATTCTGAACGCGAACTCGCGACGACTTGTCTCACATGCAAGACGGTAAACGCACTCGTACCAGACAAGCCTGCAACACCTGAGCATAGACATACGCAGTTCCAGCATAAAAAACACAAACAAATAGTTCCCACCTTAGTTAGGCGAACTACGTCGATTCTGATCCTCATTTTCCCGATGAGGTACGTAGGCAGCGGGGTAGGGCCCGTTCGAGCACATTCTTTATTTTCCCTACATTTCCCTCTTTCTTTCCATTCTCTCTTCTTATTCCCTTTCTCATTTCATTTTCCATCCCAGTTAGCAGTTCAGTTGTTCAGCAGCAGTTATATTTTTCTCACCCTTTGAAAAAAACAAACAAGCGTGGATCTCGTCGGGTACGACGGACGATTTGGGGTGCTAATACCTTCCCAGGTCGTAACCGACTCCCGAACCCAGATCTTTGGTTCGCAGGACCTTGTCCTTTCCTTCTTCCTCAGGTTTTTGCAGCATTACCTTTCCCATTCTTTCGGGATAAAAATGCATGGCTGGCGACTCTACCTTTTCCGCGCCACTTTCGCGTTTGTACTAGGATGAAAATCCCGGGAGCGACAGCTGACGACTCTGCTGGGGATTGAACCCAGAATCTCTGGTTTCCCTTGTAGAGTCAATCCTAGTGCCTGTTTGGTTTTGTTTCTTTGGGTGTTTATCTGTTTGATGATGTGTGCTTTAGTTTAGCTTTACTGTTTTTAGTTTTATTTACAACTTTACTTTACCGCATTTATTTACTGCTTTTAGTATTTATTTTCCATGCATCATATTATACTGGACTGTCTGGCTGTGCTGGTTTTCATTTTTTCTGTGGGATAGGAGTTACTGTGAGATAAGCCAAATACCCGGCTTGAGTGCACTATAGGAATAGCGTGGACAGACATTGTACTTCCATGGTATCTCACCATGATGAGTGGCGATGTGTTCCACACCCAGATTGCGACCGTCTTGGAACTATTCTATTTGGGGATTACCTCACTTCAGGGTACGACCTTGATAGTTATGTGCATCTAGTGACCGATCTTCGAGGACCTTAATGGGAACACCCCTCTCCAGTGATGACAGTGGCAGACCACATTTGTTGGCAAACCCACTCGCATCCGAGGGTCCATTGGGAACTCGCATAGGATGGCCTAGTTCTCTCATAGGAATTCAGTTAAAGCAAACTGATCGTATGACGGTAGTATTGTACCCTTCGGGATGAATGTACTATTGTTTCTCGACTCAGTGCTTGAAGCTGGAGACTTGTGAGGGATGCTTGTTTTTTCCGGACTCAACTGAGGCCTCCCTGAGTAGTACATAATGCCAAACTGATTCCCTGATTTGGCCATGAGCCATTTCTCGGAAATGGTGAACGTATTATTGCTATTCAGCTTTGAGAGTCCGTGATGTTGACCCGAGTAGCACACCCGTGAGTAGCACACCCTAATACCTTCAGGATACCCACGTTTCCTTTGGTTCAGTTTTGTGATCTAGATTTCTGGTTTTAAGATATGGATCCCGGATCAGAGGGATTGTTATATGTGGATATTGTGACCTTGCACCGACACTTGATTATATGACTGGCACATCACATACACTTCACTGATCACATGCCTTTCCTTGCATAAGCATCATATCATCATTAATCATTTGTGTTTATTTTATTCTCAGGGTTTGCATTACTCCCGGTTCCTGGTCATATCTTTTCTTTAGAATGGAAGACGTCAGAAAGAAGAATATTTTCTACATATTTTTGATACCAAGGTGGACTTGCTCAAGCAGATGGTGTCTCTCATTACCCCGGGTCATTTGGGATTCTTCAAACAGCAATATGGTGATATTTTGGACATGGTGTTCAGTCTGGATAGTACGCAAAAGAGTGCCATCCATACCTTGCTATAGTACTATGACCCTAGACTCCGATGTTTCACATTACCAGATTTCCAATTAGGTCCATTGCTAGAAGAGTATGTTGAGATTTTGGGATTGCCTATCAAAGATCAGATTCCTTTCAATTCAGAAATGACAAGACCCACTCATGCCGACATCGCTAAGGCTCTTTATTTGAGCCCATCAGAGGTATCTGCTAATCTGGTTGCCACCAAGGCAGGAGTACTTGGTTTTCCCTTAGAGTTTCTGGTCAGAAGAGCTGAAGAATGTGCCGTGGAAAAGCAATGGGATTCAGTTTGCGCCCTCTTGGCATTATCTGTGTACGGGATAGTTTTGTTTGCTGACATGGAGAAGTTCGTGAATATGAATGCCATTCATTTGTTCGCGATGAAGAATCCGGTGCCTACTCTCCTGGGTGACTTGTATTATTCAGTGCACTATAAGAATGAGAAGAGACGAGGTGGCTTGGTTAGATGTTGTGCCCTGTTGTTCTACACATGGTTTATGAGGCACATCCCTGTTACTGGAGTATTCACGGACCCCAAAGTAATCTGGTCACAAAAGTTAAGCGCGTTGACTTCCAAAGACATTAGATGGTTCACCTTAAGGCTAAAAGGGAAAGAGCTCATCTCCAGCTGTGGAAAGTATCCTAATGTTCCCCTCTTAGGAGTAGTTGGGGGCATTAATTACAACCCCATACTCTTGAGAAGACAACTGGGATACGCTTTGAAGAATGTTCCCAAGGATTCGGAGTTGGATCAGACTTTTTATTTCCCTGTGAAGGACAATCTCCCATTGGTACAGGAAGCTGCAGGTGCTTGGAAACTGATTAATAGAAAGGGTATAGAACGCTTGGGCAGGAGTAATAACCAAATGTTTCTCGAGTTTGAAGCGTGGGTAAGAGAAAAAGCTCAAGTGACTCTAATCCCTTTCTCAGCACCGTTACCACCACCTACCACGGTGCCTTTAGAAGATTATCAGAAGTTGGAAGCTTTGGTCAAGCAGCTTAGGTTTGAGAATCAGGAGGCTTATAATTCTTGTCAGAAATTGATGATTCAAAACCGTCAGTTAGAGGATAGAGCTATACAAGCTGAGGAAGCAGTTCGTCTCAAGCAGAAGGACTTCGAAGAGAGAGAGAGCTTTACTTCAGGAAAAAGGGGTTAGCTGAGACTCACAAGGCGGCCTAGCACCGAAAAGAGAAGAAAGAACTGAATGAAGCCAATGAAGCTGTTACCTTATGGCAAGAAAAATGGGTAGACAATTTGAATAAGCAAAAGGAACTAGACGTCAAGCATGAGCTGGAAATCAAGAGTCTTCAGGATTATTTGGATGGACAGAAAGAACTCCTTCAGAAGGCTTATCATTAAGAGAAGGGTCGTCTCCAGCGTTTAGTAGAAAGTCAACAAGCGTTAAAAGAAGCTCAAAAGGAAATAGAAGACTTGAAGTTGAAAGCTGATGTGAAGAGGTCAAAGGCCGAGCCGGGTCCAAGCAAAGAGAATGAGACAACTTTCCTGCAACAGATTGAAGAGTTACATGCTTCCTTTGATACGAGGGACCTCCTCATCCAGAGACTCATCCAGGAGCTCGATCATCCAGATATTGTTCATTTGTTCCAGAATGTCAAGCGTCTTAGCTGGAGGCTACAAGACTTAGAGTTCCCTAGTGTTTAATTTCATGTTATTGTACTTGGATTACCCACAGGCTTGTTGTGGGATTCCTTTTATTTGATGTACTTTTGTTGTTCTTTTGATTGGTACCCTTCAGGGACTTTGTTATTTCAAACTTCAGTTTATGTGATTGAATTGTTTTGAATCTCTTGTTCGTTATTTGTTGCACCGACACGGGGTAATGAGCACCAATTCTCCACGGCCATCATTATATTTGAATATTGCCTGGGTCTTCTTCCCAATTATTACTCTCTTAATGCCAGGACCAGAAACAGGGAAAGACTTGGGAATAAAAGGAACACATTGCATTGCATACACATCATTCGCATTTTGTCTTTGTCTTTGCAGGTTTTTCTACATGATGCTTAACTTATCTGTGTTTCAAGCAAAGATTGCGAGAGCTGCTAAGACTCGGCATCTCCGACAAGATATCCCGCATCGCTATGCAACTCGCAGCAATCAGAGGACAGTCATGGATGCTATGCAAACAGAGCTTAATGAGTTTCGCACCAGAATGGCAGAGTTCATGACCATGATGCAAGGGATGGCTCAGGGACAACAAGAGTTAAGGAATGAAATTCAAGGGCTCAACCCTCCTCATACTAATACTCCTGCGACCACTTCTGAGGGGCAATGGGCTCCTCCCAACACCAGCAATGGCCCAGGTGGACCTCATATTCCGGAACCAGCCACAACAACTTTCGTTCCCGTACACGACAAGCAGGAGGATCAATTCCCTTATTTCAACAATGACATGGGATTCGCTGGAGAAGGAAATCTTAATGACTTTTTGGTGCTTGCTGAGAAAGTCAAAGCCCTCGAGTGTAGAGATACTTTGGGGATTGATGTGTCTGACATGGGTCTAGTCCCTAGGGTGGTTATTCCTCACAAATTCAGGCCGCCAACTTTTGACAAGTACAACAGTAGTTCCTGCCTAAAGACTCACTTGCAGGCTTTCTATCGGAAGATCGCTGCCCACACTCGGGACGAAAAACTTTGGATGTACTACTTTCAGGATAGTCTCTCCGGAGGGTCCTTGGAATGGAATATGAAGCTAGATAGAAGTTCGGTAAGAAGCTGGAAGGAATTGGGAGAATCCTTCCTCAAGCAGTATCAGTATAATATCGACATGGCGCCCAGTCGCACCCAACTTCAGAGTTTGACTCAGAGGAGCTTGGAGAGTTTCAAAGATTACGCACAAAGGTGGCGTGAAGTAGCCGCTCGAGTGCAACCACCTTTGTTAGAGAGAGAAATGGTTGACCTGTTCCTGGATACCCTCCCTGGGCATTTCATGGAAAGGCTAGCTGGATGTTCTTCAAGTGGATTTTCAGATATCATCTTGACTGGCGAAAGGATAGAAAGTTGGCTCAAGCAAGGGAAGATTTAGAATGGAGGCGCTTCAAGTTCAGGTATTAAGAAAACCTTCGTGAAAAGAAGAGAAGGAGAGACCGATGCAGTGTACGCGCAGAGGGGAGTGATCAACAGAGGATTTTATCAGCAAATGGCCCCTGTTACTATCTCAACTCCACCTGTTCAACAGCAAGTCCAACCACCACAGCCGCAACGCTCACAAGGGTACCAGCAAAGAGCTCCTCGTTCATATTACCCTCAGAGACCCAAGGAAACACATTTTGAAGCTCCGCCAATGTCCTATTCGCATCTTTTGAAGAATCTTCTACAACTTCAGATGATTCAACTCCGAACTCTACAACCCCCAAAGCCAGGCCAGATCCCCGAGGGTTATGATTCAAATGCCAGATGTGAATTTCATTCCGGAGCTCCCGGACATACCATAGAGAACTGTAAAGCATTGAAGCATGTTGTTCAAGACCTACTGGATACTAAAGCAATTAACTTTGCTCCTTCTCCTAATGTGATTCAGAATCCCATGCCTCCTCACAGAGGTACGGTTGGGGCAGTTGATGAAGGGGAGAACCTGAACTTGGTATGTGATGTTTACGACTTGCAGACTTCGTTGATTGTTGTTAAGGTTTGCTTGTTAAAGAAAGGTATCTTCCCTGGATGTGAAGAAGATTGTCCGGAATGTGCTGAAGCTACAAATGGTTGTGAGCAGTTGAAAGCCGGAATCCAAAATATGATTAATGAAGGAATGTTGCAGTTTGACAAGGTTGTAAAAGAAAGCGAAGTCTCCATAGTAACTATCTTCTACGATCCATCTCAAGTTCCTTCATGGGCCAAAGTGACGCCGATAACCATCACCACTGCAGGATCCGTAATGTATCAAAGTGACAGAGCTATTCCTTGGAATTATGGTGGTGAAGTATACTGTAGATGTTTAGAATTGGCAGAATTTTTGACCAACAAGAAGTGTTGAACTTAGTTCAGGATGTCACATCAGATGTTGTGACATTATCAAACAGAGTATAAGTTAATGAACTTGATTCAGGATGTCACACCAGATGTTGTGACATTGTATAAGTTAATGAAGTAAGTTCAGATTTCAGGATGTCACACCAGATGTTGTGACATCTCAAACCTGCTACCAGAATTAAATAATGCTTAACAGAACTGAGTAAATTCAGGGAATTTATCTGGAATTAATTGTGAATGGATAAAACAGTAGAAGGCGCATCTGTAGGTAGATTGGTTATATGATTTCAGTATAACAGAAGAACTGACTCACCTAGAATGAAGGAAGTAACAAACCCTAATTCAAGGTGATAACAGCATGCGTATCAGGATTGGATAACCTACAAAAAGCCCAAAATCCAAGCATCTATTTAAGCAACAGAAACTCTCATAATAGAGTACGAAATTAAGAAGACTAAATAGGGTGTTTGTGTTTTAATAGCAGGTTGTATATGTGTATCACTTTATGAGCTTTTAAGCAAAAAGTGTATTGTGTCTTGATTGAAACTGTGAAGTAAAATCAAGCTATTTTGTTTGAAGTGTGACTTCAATTGTTTTAAACTTGTAAACATATCACTGTGTGATTGAGGGGGAGTGAGTTGGTACTCATATCTAAGTTGTGTCTTAGGTAGAAATTGCCTTGGGTAGATATTAAGTGAAGGATTAAACTGAGTGGTTTAAGTCTAGAATTAATATTACTTATATTGGATTTCCTTCCTGGCTTGGTAGCCCCCAGATGTAAGTGTGGAGATACACTGAACTGGGTTAACAATTTCCTGTGTTGTTTACTTTACCTGCACTTTAAGTTTTTGTTTAAGTCTTCAAGTGTTTAAACATCTCATTCGACATCACGTACCTGATCCCAGAATTTCAATTGGTATCAGAGCAGGCACCCTGCCTGTTTAACTGGGTGAGATCTAGGGACTGCAAATTTTGGGAACATGGACAGAGATGTAGGATCTGTAAATAGACCACCTATATTGGATGGATCAAACTATGACTACTGGAAGCCAAGAATGGTAGCATTCTTAAAATCACTTGATAATAGGGCTTGGAAAGCAGTCAACAAAGGATGGGAGCACCCTATCCAAGACAACAAGGATGGGGAAAAAGTGTTGAAACCTGAAGAAGAATGGAACAAGGAAGAAGAAGATTCAGCACTTGGAAATTCCAAGGCCTTAAATGCCTTATTCAATGGCTTTGGTAGGAACATTTTCAGACTTGTGCATCACTGTAAGCTGGCCAAAGATGTTTGGGACACTCTCAAAACCACTCATGAAGGAACATCAAAGGTGAAGATGTCAAGACTTCAACTTCTCACCACCAAGTTTGAAAACCTGAGAATGAAGGAAGATGAGACAATTCATGAGTTCTACATGAACATCTTGGAAATAGCAAATACTTCTGGTGCTTTGGGAGAAAAGATGAGTGATGAAAAGCTGGTAAGAAAGATTCTCAGATCTTTACCAAAAAGATTTGACATGAAGGTTACAGCAATAGAAGAAGCTCAAGACATATGCACAATGAAGGTTGAAGAGCTCATTGGTTCCCTTCAAACATTTGAGATGGGAATGAATGAAACAATTGTAAAGAAGAACAAAAGCATATCCTTGGTGTTAAATACTGATAAAGAAGAAGAAAATAATGAATCAGACCCTGAAGAAAATTTATCAGAAACAATTGCTATGTTTGGAAGACAATTCAACAAGATTCTCAGAAGAATGGATGGCAGGTCCAGACCAAGTGGAAGAAACTCAAACTATTCTGAGAATAAAAGACCTTATGATGCTAATAGAAGGTCAAATTATGATGAAAAGACCAATCAAGAAAAAGGGATTAAATGTCATGGATGTGAAAGATATGGACACATCAGAAATGAATGCCCTACCTATCTAAAGAAGCAGAAGAAAGGTCTCTCTTTGACCTGGTCTGATGAAGACTTAGGATGTGATTCAGAAGAAGAATCAGCAAAGCACATCACTGCTCTAGCTGGAGTATGTGAATCTGAAAGTGGATCTAGTGATGAGGAGCTGACCTTTGAAGAGCTTGATGAATCATACAAAGAGTTGTGTAAAAGGAGCACTGAAATATGCATGGAGAATATAAAGCAGAAGAAGCAGATTGAGGCATTAAAGGTTGAAAAGACAAGTAATCTAGAAACCATTGACACTTTGAAAAGTGAAGTAAGTCTTCTCAACTCCAAATTGGAACATATGTCCAAATCTGTTAGAATGCTGAACAGTAGCTCAAACACACTGGATGTCATTCTCAACAACAATAAGCATTCAGGGGATAAAACTGGACTGGGATTTAACAAAGCTCAAAAGGTTGAGGCTAGCACCAGCAAAACTACTTCAAATCCCATAAAGTCAAACAAGATGTCCCAACAGATGTCCCAACATCATGAAAAGAACATAATGAAAAAGAAGTATCAAAGATGGAGATGTCATCATTGTGGAAGGTTTGGTCACATCAAACCTCATTGCTACAAGTTGCATGGATATCCAAATCAGATGTATCAGCAACCCCCTAAGCAGAAGATAGAGGTTACCAAGAAAGTTCTGCATGGACATCAAAATCAAAGATATCAGCAACCCTCTAAGCAGAAGACAGAGGTCATCAAGAAAGTATGGGTACCTAAAGCTAGTCTTCATGCTGATCAAAGCTACATGCCCAAGAACAAGTTCAACAAACAACCTTGGAGCTCTAAAAAAGGACACTACACAGGGCAGAGGCATCAAAGGAAACCTCACTACAAGCAAAAATGGTCAAAGAAGAGTGTTGCATATATAGCTCATACATCTCTAAGAGTATCAGCTAAAGAAGACTGGTACTTTGACAGTGGATGCTCAAGGCACATGACTGGATTGAAGAATCTGCTGGTAAACTTAAAGTCACATTCATCCAGATATGTAACCTTTGGAGATGGAGCTAAAGGAGAAATCAAGGGAGTTGGGACCTTGGACTGTCCAGATGTACCAACACTAGATGATGTGCTGCTGGTAAAAGGATTGACTGCTAACTTGATCAGCATAAGTCAATTATGTAATCAAGGTTACAGTGTAAACTTTACCAGAACTGAATTCATAGTGTCTGATAAAGAACAAAAGGTTGTCATGAGAGGAGCCAGATCTAAAGACAACTGTTATATGTGGGAACCTCAAGACTTCAGTCTCACTTCAACTTGCTCCTTAGCCAAAGAAGAAGAAGTGAAGTTATGGCACCAAAGACTGGGTCATCTTCATCTCAGAGGAATAAAGAAAATCATATCTATGGAGGCTGTGAGAGGTATTCCTAAACTGAAGATTAATGAAGGCAAAGTATGTGGTGAATGTCAAATAGGCAAGCAAACCAAGATGTCCCATCCAAAGCTCCAACATCTGACAACTTCCAAAGTTTTGGAATTATTGCATATGGATCTTATGGGACCAATGCAGGTTGAGAGCCTTGGTGGAAAAAGGTATGCCTATGTGGTTGTAGATGACTTTTCAAGATATACATGGATAAATTTTATCAAAGAAAAGTCTGATGTGTTTGATGTATTCAAAGATTTGTGCCAAAGAATACAAAGAGAAAAAGCAAGCTGTGTAGTAAAAATAAGGAGTGACCATGGAAAGGAATTTGAGAATAAAAAATTCTCAGATTTCTGTTCTTCAGAGGGAATCAATCATGAGTATTATTCTCCTATCACCCCTCAACAGAATGGGATTGTTGAGAGAAAGAACAGAACTATCCAAGAATCAGCAAGAGCTATGATTCATGCTAAAAAGTTACCATTGTACTTCTGGGATGAAGCTATGAACACAACTTGTTACATTCATAATAGAGTCACTCTAAGGAAAGGAACCTTGTCCACCATCTATGAAGTCTGGAAGGGCAGAAAACCTACAGTTAAGTACTTCCATGTGTTTGGAAGTAATTGTTACATTCTTGCTGATAGGGAGCAAAGAAGAAAGATGGATCCTAAAAGTGATGAAGGAATTTTCCTTGGATACTCCATAAATAGCAGAGCCTATAGGGTATTTAACTCCAGAACCAAGGTTATCATGGAGTCCATAAATGTGATAATTGATGATGCCCCTGCAGATGTTGCAGATGATGTTGGAACATCTGCTGACAGTCAGACTGAAGCTGAAATAAAGAGTGATTATCCTGACTTCACTCAACTGAGGCAAGGACAGAACAATCCAGCAAACCTCCCTCCATCAGAATCCAGAAGGATCATCCCAAAGATTTGATAATTGGTGATCCCAACAGTGGTGTAAGCACTAGATCAAGAGAGGTGATTTCAGGTTCTTGTTTTGTTTCAAAAATAGAACCTAAAAACATCAAGGAAGCTCTTAATGATGAGTACTGGATTTGTGCTATGCAAGAAGAATTAGGTCAGTTCACAAGGAATGAAGTGTGGGATCTTGTTCCTAGACCTGATGACATAAATGTGATTGGCACTAAATGGGTGTATAAGAACAAGTCAAATGAGCAAGGAGTTGTTACAAAGAACAAGGCTAGACTTGTAGCTCAAGGATACACACAAATTGAGGGAGTAGACTTTAATGAAACCTTTGCACCAGTAGCAAGGCTTGAATCAATAAGACTACTTTTAGGAATTGCTTGTATCTTGAAGTTCAAGCTATTTCAAATGGATGTGAAAAGTGCCTTTCTAAATGGATATCTTAATGAGGAGGTATATGTGGAGCAGCCTAAGGGATTTGTTGATCCAAGCTGTCCAGATCATGTATACAAACTAAGGAAAGCTCTTTATGGTCTGAAGCAAGCTCCAAGAGCATGGTATGAAAGGCTAACTACTTTTCTCATAAAACAAGGGTACAGGAAAGGTGGAATAGACAAAACCTTGTTTGTGAAGGATGAAGAAGGGAATGTCATGATTGCTCAAATATATGTAGATGACATTGTCTTTGGTGGGATGTCAGACAGGATGGTTAAACATTTTGTCACTCAAATGGAATCTGAATTTGAGATGAGCCTAGTAGGAGAACTAACCTACTTTCTTGGACTGCAAATCAAGCAAATGGAGGACTCCATGTTCATATCCCAAAGCAAGTATACAAATAACATTGTCAAGAAGTTTGGGATGGACAATGCTAGTCACAAAAGAACACATGCCCCCACTCATTTAAAGCTGACAAAGGATGACAAGGGTGAGAATGTAGACCAAAGCTTATACAGAAGCATGATTGGAAGCCTTTTATATCTGACTGCTAGCAGACCAGATATAGCCTTTGCAGTAGGTGTATGTGCAAGATATCAAGCTGATCCAAAAGTTAGCCATCTAAACCAGGTTAAGAGAATTCTGAAATATGTCAATGGTACTTGTGACTATGGCATAATGTATTCCCATGGATGTGAACCAATTCTCACTGGCTTTTGTGATGCTGATTGGGCTGGAAGTGCTGATGATAGAAAGAGCACATCAGGAGGATGCTTCTTTCTAGGAAACAATTTGATTTCTTGGTTCAGTAAGAAACAAAATTGTGTATCCTTATCCACTGCTGAAGCTGAATATATTGCAGCTGGTAGCAGTTGTTCACAGTTGGTTTGGATGAAGCAAATGCTCACAGAGTACAATGTCCCACAAGATGTCATGACATTGTACTATGACAATTTAAGTGCCATCAACATATCAAAGAATCCTATCCAACACAGCAGGACCAAGCACATTGATATCAAGCATCATTTCATCAGAGATCTTGTGGAAGAGAAAGTGATCTCATTAGAACATGTAGCCACAGATCTGCAATTGGCTGATATATTTACTAAAGCCTTGGATGCTACCCAATTTGAAAACCTAAGGGGTAAATTGGGAATCTGCTTATGTGAAATATAGCAGTTATGGAGAAGTGCCAACATGTCCTATGACATCGTGTGGCATGATCACCATATGGCAACACCAGTCTGGTCAAAAACTCTGTGTATTCCACTCCTTAAAATTCTCCAAGTAACGGATCTTATAAAAGTCCCAGCTTGCTCTCAGCTATTCATCTCCTCATCATCTTCTCAAAATAAATTGCATACTATAACTGATTTTCAGAGCTCATCAAAATCAATCAAACCTAAACTCTTCTTCCACCACATTCGAAAATGTCTCAACATCAGAACCCTAACCTCACTGATGAGAACCTCAACCAAGAAGATGTGGTGCATGCAACCCCAATCTCTATGGTACCTATGGATTCAACTCCCATGGAAGAAATCAGAGGAAGTGTTCCTCTTGCTCAAAAGCCTAGAATTCCAAATGTGAGAAGAGCAAAGGAACCTGTGTTCAGCAAAAGTAAAGGATTCCTTCAGCCTCAAACACCACCCCCAAAGCTTCTGACTATGTGGATGAATCCATCAAGCATCTTGTGAGCAGAATACTATCTGAGCAAAGAGTTGTGAGTGGTATATCTGTTCCCCTGAACACCATGCCAGCTCCACAAGAAGAACAGAGCAATAAGGCTGAAGAGGACACTCCTGCTCAACAGGATGTCCCAATAGATGTTGAAACATCTGAGGACCAGAACAAGGCCTCAACTGATGATGATGATGAAGCCACTGATGACCAAGCTTCTGTTGATCCACCTGCTGAAGAAGAGACTACCCAACCTCCTCCTGTTGAAGACATAGATAGTGACTCTGACACAGAGATCATTGCTTCTGTGGACCCTAGCATAGCCAAAAGGCTTAGGGCTAGGAAAGAAAAGAAGACTGCAGGACATTCAACTCCTGAGAAGAAACAACCTACACCAAAGAAGGACAAAGCTAAAGTTGCTTTTGGTCCTACCAAACAATGGAGCAAAGTCGGTACACAAAAGAGGAAAGCTGTTACTCCACCAGATTCAGATGTTGAAGAGGATGTCCCAACATCCCAACCAAAGAAGAAACCAGCACCCTCAAGGTCTACCTCTGCTGTTCCAGAAGCTCCTCTGGACAATGTGTCATTCCATCATGTGTCAAGTTTGAGCAGATGGAAATTTGTCTACCAAAGAAGGGTGGCACTTGAAAGAGAGCTGGGCAGCAATACACTTGAGTGCACTGAGGTAATAGACCTAATTTCTTCTACTGGTTTATTCAAAACAATTTCAAATTTTTCACCCTGCTATGAGCTGCTAGTCAAGGAGTTCATTGTCAACCTACAAGAGGACTGTGTTGATGGTAAGTCAGATGAATTCAGAAAAGTCTATGTAAGAGGGAGATGTGTGGAATTCTCTCCTAGGGTTATAAATCATTACCTAGGGAGAGAATCTGATGGACCTTTAATGAGCTGGGGAAGACTGACAACCAGATTTGCAAGGTCATCACTGCCAATCAGGTCAAGACTTGGCCAGTCAAGGGCAAACTTTCTGTTAGCTTGCTAACAAGGAAGTATGCAATGCTGCATAGGATTGGTACTATAAACTGGGTCCCTACCAACCATACCTCTTCAATAGCAACTGGATTGGGCAGATTCATTTATGCTGTGGGCACCCAAACAAAGCTGGACTTTGGGGCTTACATATTTGATCAAACACTGAAGCATGCAGGAACATCAGCAACAAAGCTTCCCATTGCTTTTCCATCTCTGCTATGTGGTATAATCCTCAGTCAGTATCCAGGTATCCTCACTGAGAAGGATTCAATCTGAAAAAGAGAAAGTCCTCTGGCCTTCCACTACAAGCTGTTCTTAAGCCATCATGCTGCTGATATTGAAGCTCCCACTGGGACATCTGCTGGACCTTCAAAAGCAAAGACTCCCATATCCAAAGCTGCTTTAATTGCTGAACTGAAGAACACCTGCAAAGAGCTGGATGCCAGAAAGCAAAAGCTTGAGGAAATTATTCAAAGGCTGGAAATGGAAGAGAGTGCTCAGAAGGCTGCTAAAACTGATGATGACTCTGATGATGAATCTGAAGAAGAGGAAGATACTGAATATGAAGACTCTGAGTGAAAATGTGTGTGAGGAAAGTGTACTGTATCAGCATTGTAATTTTGATTTTGTCTGCTTTTGTAATTTGGCCCCAATTTATGTCTAACAAGGGGGAGAAGAGAACAGAACAACAACAATGTTCGCTACAGTTTACATGATTAATGAACAAGTTGTTTGTCTGTTTAATGTCTGCTTCTGAACTAAGTTGTTTTTAATGAAAAAATTTTGTTGAACAAGTCAGAACACATACAGGTTTGAGGGGGAGCAAACTCTCATATGATTAAAACAGAAAAGAACTCAGCTGCACTCTGATAAATGAAACTCTGCTGCACTCTGATAAAACCAGAAGATTGTGTTAGACAAAAATTAGCCAAAGGGGGAGTTTGTAGATGTTTAGAATTGGCAGAATTTTTGACCAACAAGAAGTGTTGAACTTAGTTCAGGATGTCACATCAGATGTTGTGACATTATCAAATAGAGTATAAGTTAATGAACTTAATTCAGGATGTCACACCAGATGTTGTGACATTGTATAAGTTAATGAAGTAAGTTCAGATTTCAAGATGTCACACCAGATGTTGTGACATCTCAAACCTGCTACCAGAATTAAATAATGCTTAACAGAACTGAGTAAATTCATGGAATTTATCTAGAATTAATTGTGAATGGATAAAACAGTAGAAGGCGCATCTGTAGGTAGATTGGTTATATGATTTCAGTATAACAGAAGAACTGACTCACCTAGAATGAAGGAAGTAACAAACCCTAATTCAAGGTGATGACAGCATGCGTATCAGGATTGGATAACCTACAAAAAGCCCAAAATCCAAGCATCTATTTAAGCAACAGAAACTCTCAGAATAGAGTACGAAATTAAGAAGACTAAATAGGGTGTTTGTGTTTTAATAGCAGGTTGTATATGTGTATCACTTTATGAGCTTTTAAGCAAAAAGTGTATTGTGTCTTGATTGAAACTGTGAAGTAAAATCAAGCTGTTTTGTTTGAAGTGTGACTTCAATTGTATTAAACTTGTAAACATATCACTGTGTGATTGAGGGGGAGTGAGTTGGTACTCATATCTAAGTTGTGTCTTAGGTAGAAATTGCCTTGGGTAGATATTAAGTGAAGGATTAAACTGAGTGGTTGAAGTCTAGAATTAATATTACTTATATTGGATTTCCTTCCTGCCTTGGTAGCCCCCAGATGTAAGTGTGGAGATACACTGAACTGGGTTAACAATTTCCTGTGTTGTTTACTTTACCTGCACTTTAAGTTTTTGTTTAAGTCTTCAAGTGTTTAAACATCTCATTCGACATCACGTACCTGATCCCAGAATTTCATATACTGTGACGGCCAGAAGCAAGAGTTGGCTACGACTAGTATAACCCTAGCTCAAGTAGAAAATGTTGGAGTAGGCGACTTTACTAGAAGTGGAAGGTTGTTTGCGCCGGAAACACTGAGAAATAATGTGATACCACCCAGAGACACCGCAGAAGCCCAAGCTAGAGAAGAGGGAAGCAACCAACAGTTGTTAATGATCCTGCACCAGCAACTGATCCAAACCTCACCTTTGATAAAGAAGCTGAAGAATTCCTGAGGATCACCAAAAAAAGTGACTACAAGATTGTGGACCATTTGCAGCAGACGCCGTCGAAGATTTCCATCTTGTCCTTGCTCATGTGTTCTGATTCTCACAGGAAGGCTCTCTTGAATATTCTGAACAAGGCGTACGTGCCTCAGGATATTTCGGTAAATTAGTTAGAAGCGGTGGTATCCAGCGTCAATGCCAGTCACGGATTGGGTTTCACAAACTTGGATCTAACTTCTGACGGGCGTGCTCATAATCGGGCATTGCATATCTCTCTAGAATGTAAAGGAGCAGTACTCTCTCACGTGTTGGTAGATACTGGATCATCGTTGAACGTCTTGCCTAAGAAAGCACTGATGAAGTTGGATTATGATGTGGAGTGATTCTAAAGCCCAACGACCTAGTAGTTCGAGCATTTGATGGGTCAAGGAGATCGGTATTTGGAGAGGTGGAATTACCCATTAAAGTAGGTCCACAAATTTTCAATACCACGTTTTACATAATGGATATCCAGCCTGCATATAGTTGTTTACTCGGAAGACCTTGGATACATTCAGCAGGAGTGGTATCGTCCACACTCCATCAGAAGTTAAAGTTCGTCTGGGAGGGTCAAATTGTAACTGTCAGTGGGGAAGAAGATATTTTCGTTAGTCCTCTGGCTTCATTCAAATATGTGGAGATGGATGGCGAAATAGTTGAGACTCCGTGTCAGGCTTTTGAGCCCTTGAAGAGTGAACAAGCATCTGCAGTGGTAGCTTCTCCTGAAGAACCGAAGAAGGGGGTTTCCATAGCTTCTTATAAGCAAGCGCTTTAATTGGTAGAGTCTGGGGTACGAGAAGGCTGGGGCAGTCCAGTAGAAGTGCCAGAGAAGAAAGATATGTTCGGAATTGGCTATCATCCTGGGAAGTCATCGTCTGGACCAAGTGCTAAAGGTTGTCAGAGCCCGGTCACTTTCACGAGTGCGGGAGTGGTAGATTACGGAAACATCAGTGCTATGCAGGATGACATAGTTGATAGTGACTGTGACCTAGATGAATGGATCAGGCCTGCCGTTCCAGGGACTCAGCTTAGCAACTGGACATCAGAAAGGCTTATTTCGGTCACCTCTTTCGAAGAGTAATAATTTTTTGTTTCTGTTTTTCCTGTATTGAAGCACTATGTCTTACCCGAGGCATAGTAGCTCTTTGTAAGGGTTCATTTGTTCATTAAAACAATCATAAATAAAGCTGACGTTTCACATTCATTCATGTTGTTCTCTGTCTTTCATTTTTTACTTTTGTTTTTCAAAAAGAAAGAAAAGTTTTAAAATGGCAATGTTTCTCATTTTCTCAAGTTGTTGCTAAAGCCTTGCATGAATCACCATTCATGCAGGTGCTCGTCACCAGATCTTATCAATGACGACCCTGTTATGGCTGAGTATGACTTCGACAATCCAATTTATCAAGCCGATGAGGAAGGTGAAGAGGATTGCGAACTACCTGAAGAATTGGCCAGACTGCTTAAATAGGAGGAGAAGATGATTCAGCTGCACGAAGAAGTTGTCGAAGTAATAAACCTGGGTACTGAAGAAGACAAGAAAGAAGTCAAGATCGGAGTTGCATTAGAAGAATCTGTTAAGACTTGTTTGATTACTATGCTTCGAGAATATGTTGACGTCTTCGCATGGTCCTACCAAGATATGCCTGGTTTAGACACTGACATTGTGGTACACAAGCTGCCTCTCAGAGAAGATTGTCCTCCGGTAAAGCAGAAGTTGAGGCGCACACGTCCAGACATGGAAATTAAAATAAAAGAAGAAGTGCAAAAACAATTTGATGCTGGCTTCTTGGCCGTGAACAGTTATCCTCCGTGGGTTGCTAACATTGTGCCGGTTCCCAAGAAAGACGGTAAAGTCAGGATGTGTGTGGACTACAGGGATTTGAATAGGGCCAGCCCCAAAGATGACTTCCCTCTACCTCACATAGATGTACTTGTCGATAATACTGCTCAGTTTTCCGTGTTCTCCTTCATGGACGTATTTTCAGGCTATAATCAGATTTAGATGGCTCCCGATGACATGGAAAAGACAACTTTCATCACTCCTTGGGGCACCTTCTGTTACAAGGTCATGCCATTTGGTTTGAAGAATGCAGGGGCTACTTATCAACGGGCGATGGTGACGCTATTTCACGATATGATCCATCATGAAATTGAGGTTTATGTTGATGATATGATAGCAAAATCCCAGATGGAGGAAGAGCACTTGGTTAATTTAGCAAAGTTGTTTGACAGACTTCGGAAGTTCAGACTGAGGTTGAATCCGAATAAGTGTACCTTCGGGGTCCGTTCTGGCAAGTTACTCGGCTTCATTGTTAGTGAGCGAGGGATTGAGATCGATCCAGCCAAGGTGAAAGCTATCCAAGAGATGCCTGAGCCGAAGACTGAAAAGCAAGTGTGTGGCTTCTTAGGGAGACTAAACTATATTGCACGGTTTATTTCTCACCTAACGGCCACGTGCGAGCCCATATTTAAGCTTCTGAGGAAGAATCAGGCCATTAGATGGAACGAAGACTGCCAGCAAGCCTTTAACCGAATCAAAGAATACCTGTTAGAGCCTCCAATTATTATGCCTCCAGTGCTAGGGAGACCTTTGATTATGTATCTTACCGTGTTTGAAGGATCGATGGGATGTGTGCTGGGTCAGCAGGACGAGTCTGGTCGAAAAGAGCACGACATTTATTACCTTAGCAAAAAGTTTACCGATTGTGAGACACGTTACTCACTACTCGAGAAAACTTGTTGCGCTTTGGCATGGGCTGCTCGCCGACTAAGACAGTACATGCTGACTCACACTACTCTCTTAATTTCTAAGATGGATCCTGTGAAATACATCTTTGAAAAGCCAACTCTGACGGGAAGAGTAGCCCAGTGGCAGATGATATTAACGGAGTATGACATACAATACACTTCACAAAAGGCAATCAAAGGAAGTGTGTTGTCAGAATACTTGGCACAACAGCCAATCGATGATTATCAACCCATGAGGTTCGAGTTTCCGGATGAGGACATCATGTTCCTCAAGTCAAAAGACTACGAAGAACCACTTCCGGAGGAGGGGCCAGACCCTGAATCCAAATGGAAGTTGATGTTTGACGGGGCTGTGAACATGTATGGAAGTGGAGTAGGTGCTGTTATCATCTCGCCAGAAGGGATCCACACACCTTTAGCAGCTCGGTTGACTTTCGAATGCACTAACAATGAGGCGGAGTATGAAGCTTGTATCATGGGGATCGAAGAGGCAATCGACTTGCGAGTCAAGAACCTTGAGATCTTCGGAGATTGTGCTTTGGTGGTAAAGCAGGTCAATGGCAAGTGGTTGGTTCATCAACCTCATTTGCTCCCTTACAGAGATTATGTCAGGAGGCTATTAACTTTCTTCACCAAAGTCAAGCTGAACTATATTCCTCGAGATGAAAACCAATTCGCTGATGCTCTAGCAACTTTATCGTCCATGATTAAAGTTCATCAAGAGAATTTTGTGCCTCGAATTACGGTCTCTCGTCTTGAAAGGCCCGCTTATTTCTTTGCAGTCGATGATGGTGAAGATAACAAGCCTTGGTATCATGATATCAGGCAATTCCTGAAGGCTCAAGAATACCTGGCTGGGGCATCTAGTAAGGATAAGAAGACCCTTAGAAGACTGGCATGATGTTTCTTCTTGAATCAAGATGGTGTGTTGTACAATTGGAACTTCAACATGGTGCTGCTCCGATGCGTGGATAGACACGAAGAAGACCTGTTGATGCAAGATGTTCACGAAGGCTCCTTCGGTACCCATGCCGGAGGGCATGCTATGACCAAGAAACTGTTGAGGTCGGGATACTATTGGATTACCATGGAATCTGATTGTTGTAAATACTCCCATAAATGCCATAAGTGTCAAATTTATGCCGACAAGGTCCATGTGCCTCCGAATCCGTTGAGTGTCATGTCTTCACCATGAACGTTCGCTATGTGGGGCATTGATATGATCGGAAAAATTGAGCCAACAGCTTCTGATGGTCATCGCTTCATCCTAGTTGCTATTGATTATTTCACGAAGTGGGTTGAAGCGGCGTCTTACACCAATGTCACTAAACAAGTGGTCGCCCGATTTATTAAACGAGACATCATCTCCCGGTACGGAGTCCCTGAAAGGATCATTACTGATAATGGTTCTAATCTCAACAACAAGATGATGGCTGACTTGTGTCGAGACTTCAAAATAGAACACCAAAACTCTTCTCCATATCGCCCGAAGATGAATGGCGTCGTCGAGGCGGCCAATAAGAACATCAAGAAGATTGTGCAAAAGATGGTTGTGACGTACAAAGACTGGCATGAGATGTTACCATTCGCGTTGCATGGGTACAGAACGTCAGTACGTACTTCAACAGGGGCAACTCCGTTCTCACTGGTGTATGGTATGGAGGCAGTCCTACCAGTTGAAGTGGAAATCCATTCGTTGAGATTGATGATGGACATTAAGCTAGATGAAGTTGAGTGGCTCCGATCCAGATATAATCAATTGAGCCTCATTGAAGAGAAGCGTCTAGCAGCTGTATGCCATGGACAATTGTATCAGTGACGGATGAAACAGGCTTTTGATAAGAAGGTGCGACCACAGAGGTACACGCCAGGTGACTTAATGCTGAAAAGGATTCTTCCTCCTCTCAATGATCACAGGGGCAAGTGGACACCCAACTATGAAGGACCGTTCGTGGTTAAAAAGGTTTTCTCAGGTGGAGCCTTGATGCTGACAACCATGGACGGAGAAGACTTCCAATCCCCTGTTAACGCAGACACAGTAAGAAAATACTTCGTGTAAAAAGACCCGCTGGATAAAAACAGAATAAAATTTGTCGCTCCCCGGATTTCCATCCTGGTACAAACGCGAAAGTGGCGCGGAAAAGAATAGAGTCGCCAGCCAGGCATTTTTATCCCGAAGGAACGGGAATGGTAATGCTGCACAAACCAGAAGAAAGAAGAGGAAGGACACGAGTCCTGCGAACCAAAGAGACTGAGTTCGGGAGTCGGTTATGGCCTAGGAAGGTATTAGCACCCAGATCGTCTGCCGTACCCGACGGGATCCACGCTTGCAAAGAAACTGATTCAAAGGGTGAAGAAATGAAAGCTGCTACAAAACTGAAACTGAAACTGGATAAAAAGAAAATGAGAGGAAACTGAACAAGAAATGAAAAGGAAATAAATATAGGGAAAATAAAGATTGTGCTCGAACGGGCCCTACCCCGCTGCCTACGTACCTCATCGGGAAAATGAGGATCAGAGTCGCCGTAGTTCCCCTAACTAGGGGTGGAAAGGAAATTGCTTGTGAATTAAGGCTTGAACTGCCTATGTCAATGCTCAGGTGTTGTAGGCTCGGACGAAGAGTGCGTAACCGTCTTGCAAAATGACAAGTAGGAGCAAGTTCGCGTACGAAGCGAAGGAGATGAGAAAAGAATTCCCGAAGGAAAGACGCTTATTGTTTGTTTGTGTTTTTTATGAAGCTTTTTATGAGTGTGTCACAAGGAAGTGAACTCAAGCTCTTTTCCATGGAATGTGCACTTGTCACTACATTCCAAGATAGAATAATAGAACAAGCACACTCAAGTAAGGAGAAGATCCCCAAAACTTGAGTCCAGAGATTAGGGCATAAGCTCACTAACTCATTAACTTATTAAGTGATTTTGTCATTTACAGTGAAGAAGTGTGTTTTATGATTTTCTTGGTGAAGATGATATCTTGATCAGACTTGTACATCACAAGGCAAGCTTGTACTATCCCAAGATGGGAAGACTACAAGTGTCTCATGGGATAAGGCTATTTCTCAAGGTATCACTTCAAACTTTATTAAGTGTTTTCTTTAAGGTTTTTGAGATGAGAAGAGAAAAGAAACCAAAAGGATCACAAAGGCAAAAGTCTAATGGGGGACTAATGAACCCTAAATGTTGTCATGCATGGAAAATCCTAGGTTAGTGTGGTTTATTATCCTAAAGAAGAAAGAAAAAGGAAGAGAAGAAGAAGAAAGAAGAATAGAAGAAGAGGGAAGTAAGGCCTAAGCCCAACAATCACAAGGTTAGTACAAGTAAGAATAAGAAGAGAAGGGATACGATTTGGAGATGTGGGAATCACATCCACACCTCTCACTTACCATAGCCCCTGAAAAGGTTAGCGACACAAGCATAAAAGCAACATGAAATCATCACAATGCCATACCAACATCATACAAACATAAATGAAGTCATATACATAAATGCTCAATGCTAACACAAGTCACAAGAATGAGAAAAGGAGCATACAAGTCAATATGAGGCAACATGAATCACATGGTAAAGCAAAGTAAACTTGGTAAGATACAAAGCAAAAATAAACAAAACCACATTCTCAAGGCACAAGACCAGAACCCTAATCAAGTTAAAGAAGTACTTAAGAAGCAAGAGAGATGAAGAGAAGAGAAGTACAAAGCTAAGCAAACACATTATGGGGAGAAAGAAGCAAAGAAGTGAGGTGGATGTACAAAAGAAAGGAAGAACTTCAAAGGTAAGCAGATCACAAGATTTCTAAAACACAAACCCCAACCCAAGATCAAAAAGGTATCAATGCCCTAAAGAGACCCTAAACAAGATGAAGAAGTTGGCACAAGTGCCCTTCTAAGCTAAGGAGAGGACTTATGATCAAAAAGAGGCAAAATGGGACAAGTTAAGAACAAAAATTCAAATTAAATCAAATATGCATCCAAAAATTCCACAACCTTGGGCAAGAGATCTTAAATCATGATATAACAATATGCCAAATGGATAGGAAGAAATTCAGAAGCTATACAAGCCAAATGAGGAGTCAAACATCAATTAGGGTTAAGAAACTTCACTCACAAGTCAAGGACCAAAACCAATTGAACAAGTTTCTAAAAATCAGAATAAAAATCACACATAAAGTACACTCTATTATGGATCCAGAGCAAAAAGAATCAATCAAAAATTCAAAATGAGGATCAATGTGGAAAATGGACAAGATAGCATGCTTAAAAATGGAATAAAATGAATTAATTACAATGAACAATTAATATCCACGTGTCAAAGTAAAATAAATGGAAAATAAAAATATTAAAAATTAAAGAAAACTCAAATGATCTTCCATGAATTATTTCATAATTTTTTGAAACTTAGAACTATTTTTAAAAATTAAAAAGCAAAGCTGAAATAAAATGAAAAATAAAAAAAAAAGAATTAAAATAGAGAAATAGCCAGGAGGTGTGAATAGAAAGGAAATCAGTGCAATGTTAATGGGCCTATGCGCATGTGGGGTGTGGATATCAACACAAGCCCACCCAATTCCCAACACAGCCTACAATATATGTGGTGGAAAATCAGAAAATACTGGAAAAACGATAGCCAAAGGATCAAATGGACGCATCCTAATGTCAGCTCATTAATCCTAGTCAGCAAGGCAATTGGTCTGGAGAGAGGGAGCATGCTAGCTAACATGGGGTGCGCAACTCATGGAATAATCAGACTCAAATTATAAAACAAAAGAACACGTGACCAGGAGGGTCTCATTAAATGATGTGGCACGAGCACAAGCGTTGAGATGAGATGATCTGATGGTCCAGGAGTCTTCTTCTTCGTCCAAACCCTAAAATGAACCAGTCCAGAATCCGGTGACCGGAGCTAGGGCTCCGGCACCGGAAAGAGCATACAATGAACAAATCTCAATAATAATACACCAAAAGCTCCAGATTAAGTAATCAAGCTATATTGAATTCAAATATGGCCATGAAAATATCCATAGAACAATGAATAGACTGGATCGAAAGCAAACAAGTTGCACCATGAAAATTCAAATCAACATATAAAGCTCAATAATGCATCATTTTCTAATCTAAAACAAGCAGAGTCATCAGCATGACCAGTATATCATAATGCACACTTCTATTTTCATTTCTAGATCTGAGAATTTTGAACTCACCTGAGACTTGCAGATCTGGAAATAGCTTGTGTTGCCAAGAAATAGATGCCAATCCACTCCAAATACACTCTAGTTGCAAAATAAATGCAACTAGAGCCTTGAAAGTTGCTGGATCTAAGAGCTTGAAGCTTGTTGCTCTGAAATGGCAAGGTGTTGAATCTTGAGAATTAGCTTGAACAATGGATGGATTTGTGATCCTAAGCTCTCAAGGATGAAGAATATGTGGTTGGTTTATGAAGAGAGCAAGTGTAGAGAATGATTCGAAGGAATTTGAAAACTGAGCCAAAACTTGAGAGTGATGAAATGAGAGAGATCTGAGGCAAGTTAAAACCCTAGCTTCTTTTATATGGTCTCAAGAAGCAATGCTGAAAGAATGCACGTGAGATGGGAGTGTGGGACAGATTTTGCAAAATTTGCAAATTTGTTGTGATATCATGAAACACTCATGCATTGCCCTCTTTCTTTCCCATGTTCATTCCACATCTGAACCTTGATTTCAATCCACAAAGATCCTGGCCCTTGGATGTAAGTGTCACACAATTCTCATGATCATGCAAATATTACACTTAGGGAATAAAATTCTCATCATGCACGAATTTGGTGTCATTCTTGGAGAAAAATGGGCCATTTGTATTGCATTGTAACATTGTAACCTTATTTGGTATGTACCAACACCCAAAAATAAGTTTCAAGCCTTTTTGCTTTTGTGTACAAATGAAAACTCAAACCTTGCCCTAATTTTACACTAATTTTCGAGGGCTCTATCTTTCAAACCATAAAGGCTATTAAAGAGTACTTGTACTTTTTGAAAATGGGAGGCTTTAATATCCAACTTTCATGTTTGACTTTGGTTCATTTGAAGAATTTTTCACCAAGTTATGCTCACTTGAAAATTAGGGCAAAAACTTGCTAAAAATGACATTTTCCATGACCAAGCTTACACCAATTTTGCAAAACACCTCAAAACCTCATGATTCTTGATCTTTGATCTTGCCAAACCTCTTTTAACATTATAAGAACATCCCTTGGCTAGAAAAATGGGGTTGGACCCCTTGAAATCCCACAGTTGACTTTTCTAAGGCACAGTTGACCAGTTTCTTCATTTACAAGCAACTGAAGAAATACTTGACTTCCACAAGGAATTTTCTCACCAAATTTCATCCCTATGATCCTCTTAACATGTAAAATACTTTGCCCAAATGAAATGGCCAAAGTATTGAGGTTTTCATGCTTGAAACTCAAACCCTAATTTGGGACCATTGTGTAGGAGCTTTGCCCTAGCCTGGATTCCCTGATGATCTTCCAACCTTCTGAGCTTTTGTAAATGAACTTGAGCTTGTAAATTCAATGTAGACCCCTCATAGGACTTGTACAAATCCATTGGGCCCCTTTTCATAGCTTGTGATGCTTCAAAAGACCTCCACAGATGATCATATGCCTAATGCTAGGTCATGAGGATGTTATGCTTTATCTTTCCATGCTAGGATGTCAAGAATATGATATGTTCATGATGAATATGATGTGATATGATGCTTAAAAAGAAGAGGGAAAATTTGGGGTGTTACAGCTGCCCCTATTCAAACAAATGTTAATCTGACAAGGACGGTAGCACGGGCTATCGACCGTTCAAGATAAACTGTGGTTGAATACCAAGAAGACCTGAAATTTGCACTCTGACGAAGAATGAAAATCTGGGAAATAAACCCAACCAAATGACGCTTTGGTGATTGAAGTGGAGAGAAAGCAGACGAGCTTCTTCCAAGTTGAAACTGTTATCTGGAATCAGAATACTTTGACATACGAGTCTTCTTTAAACAATTCTGTTACGCCAGGAGCTGGACATACGAGTCCTCACCTACTCTGCAAAACATATAACTTGAGACAGATGAATCTCCTTCAGATATACCTGTTACGCCAGGACCGGTGATGCACTTAAGTCTGTGGGATAGCCATTCATAATAAAGGTAGACGAACCCTCTTCATATATTATTCGTGGATATATGGTCTAAGATAGACGAGCCTTCTTCGAGCAAACCTGTTACGCCAGATGCAACATTAATAAGTGGTTCCTGAGACAGACGAGCCTCCTTCGGATATACCTGTTACGCCAGGACTAGTAACCATTTTGACATTTATTCCCACAGTCAGGATTTCAAACCTCTTCAATACAGACGAGTATTGGATGATCATCAAGAGAACACATATGAGTGCCATAAGTCAATGATACAAACGAATATCAGACGATGATCTGAGAAACACAGACAAGCGCTTCAGGCGATGATACAGACGAATATCAGCTACTGGTACAGAAGAATACCATCAATTCAAACAAAGACGAGCATTTGGAGTAGCAATACAGACAAGTACCAGAAATCCAACACAGACGAGTGTAAGGGATGATACAGACGAGTATCCAAACAGTGCAGACGAGCTTCAAACAGACACAGACGAGTGCTGGGGAATGCATACGAGCAACAACAAATATCAAAGCATCAAACACAGACGAGTGTTAAATCTCAAACACAAATGAGTGTTGAGCAATAAATCTCAAACACAGACGAGTGCTGGGAAGTGCAGACGAGCAACAACAATTATCAAACACAGACGAGTGTTGGAAAGTGCAGACGAGTAACAACAATTACAACCATGGGCAACTGCTGGGGAAAGCAAACGAGCAGTACCAAAGTGATAACATAGACGAGTGTTGAGAAATGCAGACGGGCGGCAATAAAGTATGAACATAGACGAGCGCTGGAGAATGTTTCCCCAAATATCTTTGTTAGTGAAAAGAGCTCTGACAGATGAACTCTGTGGGGAAATGAAACGAGCCTCCCACTGCTTGCTGGGCACACTCCACTGGGGAAGATAAACTGCTTAGGCTACCTGCCAAGACTTAGTTGGGGAAGATTCTGCTTGGGAGAGTGTGACGCCATCCTGCAACTTGCAACAACAGAAAACACAAGTGTGCCCCGGGGACTTGCATGGTATGATCTGTTCATCCATCATCACCCGACACTCAAAGAGGATTTCAAATGTTTCCTGCAATGTCATTTTCTTTCAAATTATCACCATGTTTTAAATGCAATGCTATTTTTGCCAAAAATTCAGGATATTTTGCAAACAAAAATAAACACAACACAGCTTTTTGACTGAATATTCTTTTATTGAAAAGCCTCTGAATATGCAAAGTTTTACATCAGGAAGCAACCACCTGGAAAGAGGTAGCCACCATAAAACTGAGAAAACAAACTATCCTAATGACAATGGGCACGACATCCCAATGAGTTCCCTTCCTGCTATGACCAGCATGTCTTCAAAACTCTCCATTCTGCCTTTGCTTTTTGATAAGATGAGGGGACTGATTCGTAACCTTCTGATATTGTCAGGTTGTACGAAATGATGATTTGGTTCAGATTACTCAGATCGCAGTTGTTCGCTTATTCCCTTGGTTTGCGTGGATCGCCCTTTCGGGTTTTCAATCCACCGGGATACCCTTTTTTGCCTGATCTGTCCGATGTGGCTTTTCAACTCAGCGGGTGTACATTTTATTTATTTATTTTCCCCAACTTTTGCTCGAGCTTTTTATTTTGTTTTTAGCTCGTCGGGATGCCCTTTTCTTGCCTGGACTTTTAATTCTGTTTTTGTGTCCAGCGGGTCTCTTTATGCGAAGTATTTTTTAACTACGTCCGAGTTAACAGGGGATTGGAAATATTCTCCATCCATAGTAGTGAGCATCAGTGCTCCACCTGAGAAAACTTTCTTCACTATGAATGGTCCTTCGTAAATTGGGGTCCACTTGCCCCTGTGATCTGAACCTGGAGGAACAATCCTCTTGAGTACAAGCTCTCCTACTTGATACTCCCGAGTACGTACTCGTTGGTCGAATGCTCGCTTCATTCTCCTCTGATAAAGCTGACCATGACAGATAGCCGCTAATCTCTTTTCCTTAATTAGACATAGCTGATTGTATCGAGCACGCACCCATTCAGCCTCATCAAGCTTCACATCCATCATCACACGCAATGAAGGGATCTCTACTTCAACAGGCAAGACTACCTCTATACCATATACCAATGAGAAGGGAGTTGCCCCAGTTGACGTCCTGACTGACGTTCGGTACCCATGCAGCGCAAATGGTAACATCTCATGCCAATCTTTGTAAGTGACAACCATCTTTTGCACAATCTTCTTGATATTCTTGTTTGCCGCCTCTACCGCCCCATTCATCTTTGGTCGGTAAGGAGAAGAATTGTGATGCTGGATCTTGAAGTCCCGACACAACTCTACCATCATCTTGTTATTCAAGTTAGAACCATTGTCATTAATGATTCTTTCGGGCACTCCGTATCTGCAAATAATGTCCCTTTTCAAAAATCTGGCTACCACTTGACGAGTGACATTGGCATAAGACGCTGCTTTAACCCACTAAGTGAAGTAATCAATCGCAACCAAGATGAAACGATGACCATTTGAAGCGGTAGGCTCTATTTTTCCGATCATGTCAATGCCCCACATAGAAAAGGGCCAAGGAGATGACATGACGTTGAGCGGGCTAGGAGGAATATGCACCTTGTCTGCATAAATATGGAACTTGTGGCACTTACGGGCATATGAACAACAGTCTGCATCCATTGTCATCCAATAATACCCCGATCTCAACAATTTCTTAGCCATAGCATGCCCTCCTGCATGGGTACCGAAAGATCCCTCGTGGACTTCCTGCATTAACAGGCTTGCTTCGTGTCTATCCACGCATCTGAGCAAGACCATGTCAAAGTTTCTCTTGTACAAAACCCCGTCTGTATTCAAGAAGAAGCTAGCAGCAAGTCGCCTTAAGGTCTTCTTGTCATTGGATGATGCCCCAACTGGGTATTCTTACTTTTCCAGGAATAGCTTGATATCAAAGTACCAAGGTTTCTCATCAGACATGGCGTCTACAGAGAAAGCATGAGCTGGTGCATCAAGCCTGGAAATGTCAATTATGGGCACATAATTCCAACACAAGACTTTGATAGACGAAGAAAGAGTAGCCAATGCATCGGAAAATTGATTTTCATCACGTGGTATGTACTGAAGCTTAACTGTCGCGAAGAACGTCAACAGTTTTCTGGCATAATCCCTGTAAGGAATTAGATGTTCTTGATGCGTATACCACTTGCCGGTAACTTGGTTAATAACGAGGGCTGAATCTCTGAATATATCAAGGGTCTTAATCCGAAGATTAATAGCCTCCTCTATTCCCATTATGCATGCCTCGTATTCCGCTTCATTGTTGGTGCAGCCAAAAGTAATTCTGGCAGCGAAGGGAAAATGAACACCTTCGGGAGTAATAAGAACAACACCAACTCCACGTCCATTGATATTGACTGCCCCATCAAACATCAACTTCCATTTGGATTCAGGGTCTAGCCCCTCCTCTGGAAGTGGTTCCTCGCAATCGTTTGCTTTGAGGTACATGATGTCCTCATTAGGGAAATCAAACTTCATTGGCTGATAATCATCTTCAAGAGGTTGCTATGCAAGGTAATCTGACAATACACTTCCTTTGATGGATTTCTGAGAAGTATATTGTATGTCATACTCAGTTAAGATCATTTTCCACCTAGCAACCCTTCCGGTTAACGCTGGTTTCTCAAAGATGTACTTGACAGGATCCATTTTGGAAATTAGCAGTGTGGTATGGGTCAACATGTACTGTCTCAGTCGGCGAGCAGCCCATACCAAAGCGCAGCAATTTTTCTCGAGCAGTGAGTAACAGGATTCACAGTCGGTAAACGTTTTGCTAAGGTAATAAATAGCGTACTCTTTTCGACCAGACTCGTCATGTTGGCCTAGAACACACCCCATTGACCCTTCTAGCACAGTCAAGTACATGATTAAAGGTCTTCCTTCAACTAGAGGCATAAGAAATGGAGGCTCCTGCAAATATTTTTTTATCTTGTCAAAAGCTCTTTGACAGTCCTCATTCCACCTGACCGTTTGCTCTTTTCTTAGCAATTTGAATATTGCCTCGCACGTGGCAGTTAGATGAGATATGAACCGTGAAATGTAGTTCAACCTCCCTAAAAACCCGCGCACATCTTTTTCTGTTCTCGGTGCAGGCATATCTTGAATTGCTTTTACTTTTGCAGGATCCACCTCAATTCCTTTCTGACTAACAATGAAACCCAGCAGTTTTCCGGAACGCACTCCGAAAGTTCACTTGTTTGGATTCAACCTCAGCTTGTACTTTATCAGTCTATCAAACAGCTTCTTGAGATTGACCAGATGCTCTTCTTCGTCTCGGGACTTAGCAATCATATCGTCCACATAGCACTCTATCTCCTTGTGTATCATGTCGTGGAACAATGTGACCATAGCCCGTTGATAAGTTGCCCCGGCGTTCTTCAAACGAAAGGCATGACCTTGTAGCAGAATGTACCCCACGGGGTAATAAACATTGTTTTCTCCATGTCTTTCGGCGCCATCTTAATCTGATTATATCCGGAAAAGCAATCCATGAAGGAAAATACCGAGAATTGAGCAGTGTTATCTACTAGCACGTCAATGTGAGGTAATGGAAAGTCATCTTTTGGGCTCGCTCTATTTAAATCCCGGTAATCAACGCACATCCAGACCTTGCCGTCCTTCTTTGGTACAGGTACAATGTTAGCTACCCAAGGTGGATAACTAGTTACGGCAAGGAATCCGACATCCCATTGCTTCTGAACTTCCTCCTTGATCTTCATTTCCATGTCAGGACGAGTTCTTCTCAACTTTTGTTTCACGGGAGGACAGTCCTCTCTCAACGGTAGCTTATGCACAACAATGTCGGTATCTAACCCTGGCATGTCTTTATACGACCAGGCAAAGATATCCACATACTCACGCAGCATACCAATCAGCTCTTTCTTTACTTCGGCCTGCAGACTGGCCCCAATCTTGATCTCTTTCTTCACGTCTTCAGTGCCGATGTTGATGATCTCAATCTCTTCCTGATGAGGCTGAATAACCCGTTCCTCTTGTTTCAACAATCTAACCAATTCTTCAGGGAGTTCACAGTCTTCCTCAACCCCTTCATCAGCTTGGTAAACAGGATTGTCAAAGTCATGCATGGTCATAGCATGAACGTTATCAATGGAATCCGGATGATCAACACTGCACATATGATGTGCTTATTTCAGAATCTGTTTATTTTTCAAAAGAGACGCAAACACAAAAACAAAAAGGAAAAACACATTGCCATTTTTTATATTTTTTGTGAAAAATTTAAAACAAAAGAAAGAGAACACAAATTGTCTGAAAATGTCCTTTATTTCATGGTAAAATAAATGCCTACAAAACATGGTGGCCCATACAATGGATCCTAGCACCTTGGGCAGAGTGCAGGATTTGACAATGCAACATGCTAAGAAAAGGAAACAAAGAAATTACTCTGAGTGTCAGGTAACTCGGACGATGTCTTCAGCAGACCAGTTCTTCAGATCCTCTCCGGGCGCACATGGATGAATCCAGTTGTCCCAGTCACCATCACTGTCTCCCTCTTCATTAGTTGCACAGATTTGGTTGCGGTCGAGCATCCCAGCGCTTGTAAAAGTAATGTCTTTACCACTTGGAGACCAATTAGACCCACTAGGCTGATAACCCAAACCAAACTTGTCGTCATTCTTTTCCAATTCCAGCAATTTTCCCCAGCCTTGGGCGCTTCCTGACTGAACCACTTCCTTTGCCTGCTTGTAGGAGTGAATGGAGGTACCTTCTTTCTCACTACTCTTCTCTACTGGAGTCAAAATGCTGACATTAACTGCTTCGAAGGCCTGACACAGCGTCTCGTAGATCTCTCCGTCCATCTCCATATATTTGAAAGTTGATAAGTGGCTCACAAAGATGTCTTCCTCTCCGCACACAGTGATTACTTGGCCATCAACCACATATTTGAGCTTTTGATGCAGAGTGGAAGTTACAACTCCGGCAGCATGAATCCATGGGCGTCCCAACAAGCAACTGTACGCGGGCTGAATGTCCATGACGTAGAAGGTGCTTTTGAATACTTGAGACCCTATTTTCACAGGCAACTCAACTTCTCCAAACACTGACCTTCTCGACCCATCAAAAGCCTTAACTATCAAATCATTGGGTCTTAGGACGATACCATCAACATTGAGCTTCATTAATGCTTTCTTCGGAAGTACATTAAGAGAAGAGCATGTATCAACAAGTACGTGCGACAAAACAACACCCTTGCACTCCATATTAATATGCAGTGATTTGTTATGGTTACGGCCCTCTGACGTAAGGTCTCTGTCTGTAAAGCCCAACCCATGGCTTGCATTCACACTGCCCACTATAGCTTCCAGTTGATTAACAGTTATTTCTTGAGGAACATAAGCCATCTGCAACACTTTCAGCAAGGCTTCTCTATGTGCAAGAGAACACATCAGCAAAGATAGAATTGATATTTTGGAAGGTGTCTGGTTCAACTGTTCGACCACCTTATAATCACTCTTTTTAATTATGCGCATAAATTCCTCGACCTCCTTCTCAAAGGTACCCTGTCCAGCAGCAGGAGTTATTGTTTCTTCAGTCGCTGTTTGCTTTCCTTTTGCCTTTTCCGAAGCCTCAGCCTCAGGATCTCCTCTCAGAACTGGGAAAGCAAATAGACGACCACTTCTTGTAAAACCTCCAACTCCTCCGACGTTCACTACAGTCGGGTCAATGGCAACAGACTTACTCTTCACTTTCTGTCCTTCCACGTACACATCTGAGCCGTAATTCCATGGGATGGCTTTATCATCTGTATAAGGAATAGGCCCAGGCATAGTGATAGTCACATGACTGACTTCAGGAGCATAAATGGTCACAGGTTCTCTTCTAGCAGGCATCTCAGCTAGATCATAGAAAATGGTTATAGTGGACACATCATCAACTTCATCACCAACTTTGTCAAACTGCAATGACCCTTCATCAATCAGATTCTGCAATCCCATCTTCAGGTTTTCACAACCGTTCACTGAATTCACACATTTCTCACAATTAGAACTGCATCCCGGAAACACTTGTCCGTTCAACAGCCTCTCCTTCACTACCAACAGCGGAGTCTTCACTTCTTCTATGCTCAGAATCAGACTTAACTTCTCACCACTATCAACAACATTTATTCTAGCCCCTCCGTGATTCGGAATAGGGTTTGAAGTAACATTCGGTGGTGGTGCAAAGTTGATCGCCTTGGAGTCGATCAAATCTTGAACTTTGTGCTGTAGCGCCCTGCACTTCTCATTTGAGTGCCCGGGTGCCCCTGAATGGAAAGCGCATCTAGCATTGACATCGTACCCCACTGGAAGCTCTCCAGGTGGTGGTGGTGCCAAAGTTCTCAGTTATATCAAATTCAGGTCCAGCAATCTCGGTAGCAATGCAGCGTAAGTCATGGGAATTTCCTCAAGCACCCTATTAGCCGGGCGAGTCTGCCTTGGCTGATAAGGTCTTTGTTGATAGTTGTTACGTTGTGGTTGTTGTTGTTGTTGTTGTTGAGGCTGTACCTGCTGCACAGGATTGGCAGGGATTGTGACAGCTGCCACTTGCTCATATGATCTTCTATACCTTCGGCCCCGTCCTCGGCCAAACACAGCATTGGTTTCACCTTCCCTTCTTCTCGGGGGTCCGCTGAAAGCTTTTCTTACTCCACTAGAACTGCTTGCACTTATATCCTGAATATTTCCCATCTTTAACAAAGTCTCGACCCTCTCTCCAGCAATTACTATATCATTGAACTTGGTAGCCGAACAAGACGCCAATCTTTCGATAAACACTCCTTGCAACGTCCCCATGAACATATTAGCCATCTCATTCTCCAGCAGTGGTGGTTGCACTCTGGCAGCGAGCTGACACCACCTTTGAGCATATTCTTTAAACCCCTCCTTAGCAGTTTGAGACATGTTTTGCAGTTGAGTGCGATTTGGAGCCATGTCCAAATTGTACTGGTATTGCCTCACGAAAGCCTCTGCCAGGTCCTTCCAGCTCTTAATGTTGGCTCTACTTAGCTTCATATACCATTCCAAAGAGACCCCAACTAGGTTGTCCTGGAAATAGTACATCCATAGTTTTTCATCATCAGTGTGGGCAACAATCCTTCCCACAAATGACTGAAGGTGAGTCTTTGGGCACGCTGTGCCGTTGTACTTCTCGAAAGTCGGGACCTTGAACTTGTAAGGGATTCTAACCCTTGGAACCAAGCCCAAGTCAGTAATGTCGAACCCCAAAGAGTTCTGAGATTGAATAGCCTTGATTTGTTCTGCCATCTCTTCAAATTTCCTGTTCATTTCAGCCCCCTGGCCTTCAGTTTCATCCAACAGAGTGAACTGTTCATCTTGACCGTCCATCTATACATTGTTCAGTCCATCATTGATAATGGTAACCCCTGGCTGTGTTACAGGGATTTCAACTTGATGGGCGCCCGCCCCGTTACGATTACCTCCATCAGTAGTACCGTTGTTCCTGGCTTGACTATTTTCAACCAACTCACGCAGACGTTCCTGATTCTGACCCATGCCTGCCATAAGGGTCATAAAATTGTCCATCCTCAACCTCAAGTCAGCTAAATCAGCCTGCATTTGATCCATGACTCTTTCTCTGTTAACTCTTGTGGGATATCTGTGTATGACTGGCTGTTCTCGAACTTTCCTGGGAGCTATAGTGCCTGAAACAACAAGAACGTTAGAAACTGAAGTACTACCTGCAAAACAAACAAACACGTCATATGCATGCAATGTAACTGCTCATGTTTCCAAATTTTAAGCATTTGTATGCCCCAATTCTGGTATTTACTCCAGACAACCACTTTGAGTACTAACTTTCAGACTTTCTCTTTGAAGAGTATTCAGATATTAGCAGTATCAGACAAACAAGCCTTGCATATTCAGAAATGACAATGCATATTAACACTCTATATCATGGACAACCCACTGCCAACCAAAAGTTAGAGCACAAACAAAAATATTCCCCGAAGGGTTACAAGTTATTACATGAATAAAAGACAAAACAAATAAGCAAGACTCCTACAACAAGTCTGTAGGTAGTCTGAACAAATAAATAATCTAAACTAAAGACCAGGCTCTTCTGCAGCCACCTCTGCTCTGCTCTTCTTTACACCTGCTCTCAGCTTGAGCTCTTCAATCTCCTTCTGTGCCTCCTCCAAGGCTAACTGGCTTTGTGCTAGCTGCTGAGTCTTTTCCCTCCGTATGTTATGGACTTGCTCCACCTCTTCCTTCTTGAAGGCCATTTACACCTCAAAAAACTCTTCTTTCTCCTTAAAATTCTTTTGCTCTTCCTCCCTTTGGCCTTGCAACCAAACAATGGACTGGTGAGCTTCCCTGAGAGTCTTCAAAGTCTTTTTGCGTTCTGCTTCTCTTTTTGCTTCCATCATACCCAACCTTTGAAAGTGAGCTTCCCTTCCAGCAAAGTCTTTCTCTTTAGCTTCCAAAGAGGCTTGGATCTTCTACAGCTTTCCCTCTGCTTCATTTTTGGCCCGGTTGGCAAGATGATACAGGCTAACCATTTCAGCATTCTCCACTCGAACTTCATGCAGCTGAGCTTCCAGTTTCTTGTACTCTTCAAGGGAGACAGTACTCTGGCTTGGCACTTCTTTGGGATAAAGTGGAGCTTCTACTGAGAAAGGCATGAGAACCTCTTCTACATGATTTTGCAACCATATAGTAAAAGGAGGATATGTCTTGGGGTCTACTCTACCAAAGTCTTTCTTACCCTTCCTTATCCTGTGAGCCCAAGCCTGGGATGCTTGTAGAACTAACTCCTTGTTTCCTTCCACGGGAAAATACAAAGACTCAGCAAACTCTTCCATCTGTGGTGGACCTCTCAAAGGATAACCAAATTGCTTCCTGGCTAATGTTAGATGATAACTGATCACACCCTTCCTTCCCAGCAAAGGCACTCCAACAAATCTTCCACAACCGACCAGCAATTCTTTTCCTAGAAGATCTCTGTCATACCCTCAGGCTATATCCTCAGCAGTTAACCCCATCAACCTTCTAGACCATCTCCACTCATTCCTCATTTCCTTGAAAGCTCCTGATTTTGGGAACTGTCTGGCAAACCACTCAGCAAACAATGAAGCACAACAGCCCACCGGTCCACCTCTACCTTTCTCATTCCGGTAATGAACGTTGTAGTAGAAATCTCCCAACAGAGTTGGCACAGGATTGCCTTTAGCAAAGATGGAGATTACTTCTAAGCTTACAAATTCTTTCTCTCCCGGGAACAAACTAGACCCATACACCATCAAAGCCAGCAAAGCACCAAAGTCATCCCATTTACCCTCTTTATCATATCTCTCAGCCTCTGGTATGAGCACACTACAAGGGAGTCCTTTGCCTTCACTATCCTTCAGAGCCTTCTTGACTGTAGCAGCTGGTAAACGACAAACTTTGGCTATGTCTTCTTCCTTAAGCACCACCTCAGACCCATAGAAAGGCAAGGTATCTCTGACTGGAACATTCAAAATGCTGGAAATCTCCTCCAAGGTAGGAACCAAGATGTAATCTGGAAACACAAAGCACCGCAATAGGCGATCATAAAACTGAAGCAAGGTATGCAAACTGTCCTTCTGGTCTGCAATAGGTTTGTTCACATACTTCAATATCTGGCCATATCTCTTTCTGAAATTTCCCAAGACTTGGTCATTCATCAGACCTGCTAATTTCTGAACACTTCTGACTTCAGGTTGAAGAAAAGTATAGTGAACATTCTTTTTCCTTGTAATTCTTCTGATTTCTGCCATCTGGAGATAAGATTTACCAGAACTGGGAGCTGACTATGAACAATGACCTGAAAATGGAAACATAAACAGTTAATGCAAGAATGATGCAAATGCAAATGCAATGCAGGCATATGATCAATCTGGGACCATATGGATACTGGACACTAAACATAAGGACCCTCTGATCAACTGCAAACCAAAATCCTTTGAGTCATAATCCTATGATAAAAAATCTCAGAACCACAGTACCAAGAAAACCAGAACACCAGAACCATAGGACCAAAATCATAACAAGGACCACTGATAATGAGGGTATGTAGAGGCCAAGGGTTCCTGCAAACCTGTAAGACCCTCCCAATCTCACTGGTATGCTCCGGGTCAGACATCACGGACTCTCAAAGCCGAATAATAATAATACTTTCACCATTTCCGAGAAATGGCTCATGACCAGATCAGGGAATCGATTTGGCATTATATACTACGCAGGGAGGCCTCAGTTGAGTCCGGGAAAACAAGGTCATCCTATGTAAGCCCTAGGTGGGCCCTCGGATGCGAATGAGTTTGCCACAAAATGTGGTCTGCCACTGCCATCACTAGAGAGGGATGTTTCCACAAGGTTCTCAATGATCGGTCCCCAGCTGCACATAACTGTCAAGGTTATGAAATGAGAGAGGAAGATCCCCAAATCAAGACATTTCCAAGACGGTCGCAAATCTGGGCGCGGAACTCACTACTACCCCCATGACAAGATCTCATGAGGCCAAAGTGGAACCACTCTAAGTCCTAAGGTGCACTCAAGCCGTGGTAATGAGCTCATCTCTCAGAAACAGTATCACCCAAATCCACCAAACAGAAGATCCAGTTCAGACAGTCCAGTAATAATATGATGCAGAAGATAAATACTGAAGCTATAAATAAAGCTGTAAATGAGACTATAAATAAACAACAATAAAATACAACAAGCAACAACAAGCATCCAGAACCCAAAGAACAGAAACACGCAAGCGCTAGGAGAGACTCACAGGGGAAACCAGAGATTATGGGTTCGATCCCCAGCAGAGTCGCCAGCTGTCGCTCCCCGGATTTCCATCCTGGTACAAACGCGAAAGTGGCGCGGAAAAGAATAGAGTCGCCAACCAGGCATTTTCATCCCGAAGGAACGAGAATGGTAATGCTGTACAAACCAGAAGAAAGAAGAGGAAGGACACGGGTCCTGCAAACCAAAGAGACTGAGTTTGGGAGTCGGTTACGACCTGGGAAGGTATTAGCACCCAGATCGTCCTCCGTACCCGACGGGATCCACGCTTGCAAAGAAACTGATTCAAAGGGTGAAGAAATCAAAGTTGCTACAAAACTGAAACTGAAACTGGATAAAAATAAAATGAGAGGAAACTGAACAAGAAATGAAAAGGAAAAAAAATGTAGGGAAAATAAAGATTGTGCTCGAACGGGCCCTACCCCGCTGCCTACGTACCTCATCGGGAAAATGAGGATCAGAGTCGCCGTAGTTCCCCTAACTAGGGGTGGAAAGGAAATTGCTTGTGAATTAAGGCTTGAACTTCCTATGTCAATGCTTAGGTGTTGCACGCTCGGACGACGAGTGCGTAACCGTCTTGCAAAATGACAAGTAGGAGCAAGTTCGCGTACGGAGCGAAAGAGATGAGAAAAGAATTCCCGAAGGAAAGACGCTTATTGTTTGTTTGTGTTTTTTATGAAGCTTTTTAGGAGTGTGTCACAAGGAAGTGAACTCAAGCTCTTTTCCATGGAATGTGCACTTGTCACTACATTCCAAGATGGAATAATAGAATAAGCACACTCAAGTAAGGAGAAGATCCCCAAAACTTGAGTCCAGCGATTAGGGCATAAGCTCACTAACTCATTAACTTATTAAGTACTTTTTTTATTTACAGTGAAGAAGTGTGTTTTATGATTTTCTTGGTGAAGATGATATCTTGATCAGACTTGTACATTACAAGGCAAGGTTGTACTATCCCAAGATGGGAAGACTACAAGTGTCTCATGGGATAAGGCTATTGCTCAAGGTATCACTTCAAACTTTATTAAGTGTTTTCTTTAAGGATTTTGAGATGAGAAGAGAAAAGAAACCAAAAGGATCACAAAGGCAAAAGTCTAATGGGGGACTAATGAACCCTAAATGTTGTCATGCATGGAAAATCCTAGGTTAGTGTGGTTTACTATCCTAAAGAAGAAATAAAAAGGAAGAGAAGAAGAAGAAAGAAGAATAGAAGAAGAGGGAAGTAAGGCCTAAGCCCAACAATCACAAGGTTAGTACAAGTAAGAATAAGAAGAGAAGGGATAAGATTTGGAGATGTGGGAATCACATCCACACCTCTCACTTACCATAGCCCCTGAAAAGGTTAGCAACACAAGCATAAAAGCAACATGAAATGATCACAATGCCATAACAACATCATACAAACAGAAATGAAGTCATATACATAAATGCTCAATGCTAACACAAGTCACAAGAATGAGAAAAGGAGCATACAAGTCAATATGAGGCAACATGAATCACATGGTAAAGCAAATTAAACTTGGTAAGATACAAAGCAAAAATAAACAAAACCACATTCTCAAGGAACAAGACTAGAACCATAATCAAGTTAAAGAAGTGCTTAAGAAGCAAGAGAGATGAAGAGAAGAGAAGCACAAAGCTAAGCAAACACATTATGGGGAGAAAGAAGCAAAGAAGTGAGGTGGATGTACAAAAGAAAGGAAGAACTTCAAAGGTAAGCAAATACAAGATTTCCAAAAAACAAACCCCAACCCAAGATTAAAAAGGTATCAATGCTCTAAAGAGACCCTAAACAAGATGAAGAAGTTGGCACAAGTGCCCTTCTAAGCTAAGGAGAGGACTTATGATCAAAAAGAGGCAAAATGGGACAAGTTAAGAACCAAAATTCAAATTAAATCAAATATGCATCCAAATATTCCACAACCTTGGACAAGATATCTTCAATCATGATATAACAACATGCCAAAAGGATAGGAAGAAATTCAAAAGCTATACAAGCCAAATGAGGAGTCAAACATCAATTAGGGTTAAGAAACTTCACTCACAAGTCAAGGACCAAAACCAATTGAACAAGTTTCTAAAAATTAGAACAAAAATCACACATAAGGTACACTCTATTATGGATCCAGAGCAAAAAGAACCAATCAAAAATTCAAAATGAGGATCAATGTGGAAAATGGACAAGATAGCATGCTTAAAAATGGAATAAAATGAATTAATTACAATGAACAATTAATATCCACGTGTCAAAGTAAAATAAATGGAAAATAAAAATATTAAAAATTAAAGAGAACTCAAATGATCTTCCATGAATTATTTCATAATTTTTTGAAACTTAGAACTATTTTAAAATAGAGAAATAGCCAGGAGGTGTGAATAGATAGGAATTCAGTGCAATGTTAATGGGCCTATGCGCATGGGGGATGTGGATATCAACACAAGCCCACCCAATTCCCAGCGCAGCCTACAATATATATGGTGGAAAATAAAAAAATACTGGAAAAACGATAGCCAAAGGATCAAATGGACGCATCCTAATATCAGCTCAATAATCCTAGTCAGCAAGGCACTTGGTCTGGAGAGAGGGAGCATGCTAGCTAACATGGGGTACGCAACACATGGAATAATCAGACTCAAATTATAAAACAAAAGAACACGTGACCAGGAGGGTCTCATTAAATGATGTGGCACGAGCACAGGCATTGAGATGAGATGATCTGATGGTCCTGGAGTCTTCTTCTTCGTCCAAACCCTAAAATGAACCAGTCTAGAATCCGGTGACCGGAGCTAGGGCTCCGGCACCGGAAAGAGCATACAATGAACAAATCTCAATAATAATACACCAAAATCTCCAGATTAAGTAATCAAGCTATCTTGAATTCAAATATGGCCATGAAAATCTCCATAGAACAATGAATAGACTGGATCGAAAGCAAACAGGTTGCACCATGAAAATTCAAATCAACATATAAAGCTCAATAATGCATCATTTTCTAATCTAAAACAAGCAGAGTCATCAGCATGACCAGTATATCATAATGCACACTTCTAATTTCATTTCTAGATCTGAGAATTTTGAACTCACCCGAGTCTTGCAGATCTGGAAATAGCTTGTGATAAGCCAAAAAATAGTTGCCAATCCACTCCAAATACACTCTAGTTGCAAAATAAATGCAACTAGAGCCTTGAAAGTTGCTGGATCTAAGAGCTTGAAGCCTGCTGCTCTGAAATGGCAAGGTGTTGAATCTTGAGAATTAGCTTGAACAATGGATGGATTTGTGATCCTGAGCTCTCAAGGATGAAGAATATGTGGTTGGTTTATGAAGAGAGCAAGTGTAGAGAATGATTCGAAGGAATTTGCAAACTGAGCCAAAACTTGAGAGTGATGAAATAAGAGAGATCTAAGGCAAGTTAAGACCCTAGCTTCTTTTATATGGTCTCAAGAAGCAATGCTGAAAGAATGAGGAAGAATGCACGTGAGATGGGAGTGTGGGACAGATTTTGCAAAATTTGCAAATTTGTTGTGATATCATGAAACACTCATGCATTGCCCTCTTTCTTGCCCATTTTCATTCCACATATGACCCTTGATTTCAATCCACAAAGATCCTGGCCCTTGGATGTAAGTGTCACACAATTCTCATGATCATGCAAATATTACACTTAGGGAATAAAATTCTCATCATGCACGAATTTGGTGTCATTCTTGGAGAAAAATGGGCCATTTGTATTGCGTTGTAACATTGTAACCTTATTTGGTATGTACCAACACCCAAAAATAAGTTTCAAGCCTTTTTGCTTTTGTGTACAAATGAAAACTCAAGCCTTGCCCTAATTTTACACTAATTTTCGAGGGCTCTATCTTTCAAACCATAAAGGCTATGAAAAATTACTTGTAATTTTTGAAAATGGGAGGCTTTAATCTCCAACTTTCATGTTTGACTTTGGTTCATTTGAAGAATTTTTCACCAAGTTATGCTCAATTGAAAATTAGGGCAAAAACTTGCTAAAAATGGCATTTTCCATGACCAAGCTTACACCAATTTTGCAAAACACCTCAAAACCTCATGATTCTTGATCTTTGATCTTGCCAAACCTCTTTTAACATTATAATAACATCCCTTGGCTAGAAAAATGGGGTTGGACCCCTTGAAATCCCACAGTTGACTTTTCTAAGGCATAGTTGACCAGTTTCTTCATTTACAAGCAACTGAAGAAATACTTGACTTTAACAAGGAATTTTCTCACCAAATTTCATCCCTAGGATCCTCTTAACATGTAAAAGACTTTTCCCAAATGAAATGGCCAAATTCTTGAGGTTTTCATGCTTGAAACTCAAACCCTAATTTGGGACCATTGTGTAGGAGCTTTGCCTTAGCCTGGATTCCCTGATGATCTTCCAACCTTCTGAGCTTTTGTAAATGAACTTGAGCTTGTAAATGTAATGTAGACCCCTCACAGGACTTGTACAAATCCATTGGGCCCCTTGTCATAGCTTGTGATGCTTCAAAAGACCTCCACATATGATCATATGCCTAATGCTGGGTCATGAGGATGTTATGCTTCATCTTTCCATGCTAGGATGCCAAGAATATGATATGTTCATGATGAATATGATGTGATATGATGCTTAAAAAGAAGAGGGAAAATTTGGGGTGTTACAAAATCCAGGCAAAAATGGGCATCTCGGCGAGCCAAAAACAGAATAAAAGGCTTAGGCAAAAGTTAGGGAAATCTTGAAAAAATGTACACCCGCTGAGTTGAAAAGCCACACCGGACAACTCAGGTAAAAAAGGGTATCCCGGTGGATTGAAAACCTGAAAAGGCGATCCACGCAAAAGAGGGATTAACACAAACGACTGCGATTTGTGAGATCCATGACCTACATACAGTTGAGGCTATCTTAAGGGTTGAAGATCAGTTCACTTACTTTTCCTCAAGAGGCAGAGCGAGTGGAGCGTCTTGAAGACATACGAGTTATAACCGGGTCGAGACTTGATGAGATCCACTTCTCACATTGCCAATAGGATAGTTTGTTTTCCTTTTTAGTTGTTCCCTCTTTCTAGGGAACTTCTTCCTTTGTATTTCCTATTCAGGGCCATTTTTTCAAATTAATAAAAATTCAACTTCAGTCAATTTGACTATTTTGCTTCTTGTTTTTGCTTTTTCTCATCTAGCATTGATTGATTGTGAAAACGTATAGCAAATTGTGATTTACATTATGTTGTGAACATTTGAATGCTTTCTAACTCGTGCAGGAGGACGAAAACATTTAATACAACTCTGAAAGGGTGTCGAGATACCCAGATAATGATCCATACTAAGAGCTTGGGGCAGGCAGGTCCCAAACTAACTCTCTATGTTGCAGGTACTATCGATCACGTTCATGCAGGTACAGGTACTGGTGTTGCTAACAAAGCTAACAACAATTTCCCAGGAGGAGCATTCCCTTATGTTTGAGTAGGAGCAGGTGTCTCCTAGGATGTCTCCAATCATCCCCAGCCAAGTGGAAGTTGAAATTTCTCCCAGCAAGGTAGCAGAAGGTGGGCGTCATCCCCAAGCAAACGTTTTCCTTCAGACAAGGGCAATTCTCACCAGTATAAGGAGTGTTTTGCCTTCACAGCAGTTGCTTCCTCAACAGTATCATGCCTTTGGTTCCCCACCAGAGTTCAAGAAGGGTCCATCTCCAACAGGGTCTTGGCACTCCAATCCCAAAGTCCAATTTATTTTTGGCAATGGCGGCTGTTCAGAGCCGATGAATTATTAACAGCTTTCCCCGCAGAGTTGTCTCCTCCTCATCAGGATGAACCAGATCAATGCAGTGATCATCAGTTCCTCCCCAGTCAAGCCAGTTGGGATACTTGCAGTCTCCTTATCAGGATATCTCTTCACATTTGCATATGCATAATCATCATTACATTTGCATCCTCCAAAGCGTAGCATTTCCATCCTCATGGAGCATTACGCCATAAATCCAAACATATGCATGCCAGCACGGGCCAATTTTGAGGTATATTACGAACATCTTCTCAACCTTAAGTACTCCGCATAGAGGATACCAACATCATTTTTCAGACATCCTTGTCTTTTTCAAGTCAATGTTCGTCATTTTTCCGCGTCTTGTTTGGTACAACAGTCACGTCGCAGGTTCTCGTTTTGTACAACGGTCCTGTTTGCCCGGGCTCTCGTTTATGTACAACGATCCCGTTCCATCTTGTCCTATTTCCATTGTTGTTTCTGGTTACCGCCTGAGGCCGGTATACCATCGCGTCTCCATTTGAGGATGGTTTCGTGTTAGATCCGAGGATCTTTTGAGAATTGTCATTCGAGGATGGCATTTTTTTCTTCAAGTCCTTCTGCGGTTGGTCTTGTTTGTTTTTGTTGTGGCTATTATTCGAGGATGATAGTCCACTTTTTTGAGCTTATTGATTGAGGTTAGTTTGTATCTTTTGCAAAGTCTGTCTGAGGTCAGCTTTGTATGTGGTTATCAGTCGAGGATGGTATACCTTTGCGTCTCCATTCGAGGATGGTTTCGTGTCAGATCCTAGGATCTTTTGAGAATTGTCATTCGAGGATGGCATTCTGTTCTTCAAGTCCTTCTACGGTTGGTCTTGTTTTTTTTGTTGTGGCTATTATTCGAGGATGGTAGTCCACTTTTTTGAGCTTATTGATCGAGGTCAGTTTGTCTCTTTTGCAAAGTCTGTCTGAGGTCAGCTTTGTGTTTGGTTATCAGTCGAGGCTGGTATACCTTTGCGTCTCCATTCGAGGATGGTTTCGTGTTAGATCCAAGGATCTTTTGAATTATCATTCGAGGATGGCATTTCTTTTCTTCAAGTCCTTCTGCGGTTGGTCTTGTTTGTTTTTGTTGTGGCTATTATTCGAGGATGATAGTCCACTTTTGAGCTTATTGATTGAGGTTAGTTTGTCTCGTTCGCAAAGTCTGTCTGAGGTCAGCTTTGTGTTTGGTTATCAGTCGAGGCTGGTATACCTTTGTGTCTCCATTCGAGGATGGTTTCGTGTTAGATCCGAGGATCTTTTGAATTGTCATTCGAGGATGGCATTTCTTTTCTTCAAGTCCTTCTGCGGTTGGTCTTATTTGTTTTGTTGTGGCTATTATTCGAGGATGATGGTCCACTTTTTGAGCTTATTGATTGAGGTCAGTTTGTTTCTTTCGCAAAGTCTGTCCGAGGTCAGTCTTTATTGTTGATGGTTATCGCCTGAGGCCGGTATACCATTGTGTTTTTCGAGGATTTTTTTTAGTACTGGATCCGAGGATCCTGTGTGAGTTGTCATTAGAGGATGGCATTCTTCCCAACCTTTTTTATTACCCACAGTGTGAAAATTTTCAGGTTCTATTCGAGTATTCAATCACTCCACGCCTTGAACGTCTAAAAGCTGTTGCAATTATTCGTTCAGGCTTGCAGATGATTGAATAGGGGCAGCTGTAATACCTCAAAATTTGCCCTCATATTTATTCCCTCTATTGGTTCATCGTTTCGCATTCATCTGCATTTTTCATCAGTTCATTAATATCATAGTAGTGCATTTAATGGATTTATAAGGCATGTGATTCAGGCCCTTTGAATCTAGGGTCTCGTACCTTATCTGTATCTGCCAGGGATTGAAATGGTGGGGGATATTCACTGGACAACGATTCCACTTCAAATGTGGTTGTTCAGTTATATTTCAATCCGGATAGGAGTTTGACCTAATTTTTGGTCAAACTATCAAAAGATCGCTGCAATTGCAAGATTATTTTGGACCACTGGACTATTTCTTAGACGGTGCATATTCAAAGATCATGTTGTCATGTGCTGAGATTCATCCGTTTATCGAACATTGTTTGGTGTGAAGTTTGGTTCGAATCCTCGGTTTATCAGCGATTCATCTGGATTCGAATGGTCGTGGCATGTTTCAGACGATTCAAGAAGTTGTGACTAATATGGAAAATATTCAGTGGCTCAGAAGTTGGTTGTGTTTATAGACTTGTAGAAAGAATTCAAAATAGGCTTTGGGCTAAAATCAAGACTTCATATTCATTCATTGCTTTGTTCTCATCGTTATAAACCATTCCTGATTATTCCATTCCACGACCATTCCATTCTGCTTTCATTTCTTCAATTTCCAATATCTTTTACATTTCCATCAATTCATCTTCTGTTTCTTTTATTCACTTTTCCATTTATCTTTTTGTCCGTAATCTGTTTTGAGCCGTCTTTCAAAGTCCTAGTTTCTCCTTTGTTCATTTTTACACCATTTAAACTCAATGGCAATTTCGTTTTAGAATCATCACAAATTTCTACAAAAAATAATAGGAGGTCAGTTTCTTTTGTTTCGTCCTAGTATCCAAATCACTAAATCAATTTCCAGTTAGTCGTCTTAAGTTCAAGTCCATGTCCAATAAGATCCATTTCTAATATCTGTTATTTCCAATTAATATCCTTTTGAATTCTATTCCATTTTTTTAAAGCCCATTTCAAATTCATACCTATTTTTAGGCCCATTATCCATTTACCATTCTCATTTTTTAGTGAGATTCCATAATTTCCTTCTATATGATTTGTAAGTTTAATGAGGTGTCATGATTGTATGTTAACTAAGTAATTTATATGTGAGTCAATCCTATGTCTACTCCAATAAAATTAACAAAAGTCCTAGATGGCTATCATTTGGGATGGAGTTAGCTGGAGAAGAACAACACTTGGATGACTACAAAGTGAATGCAGAGTCAGCAAAACCATACAGCTAAGAGCATCAATAACATGATTGACAAAAAAAAACAAAAAGTTACATAAAGGGCCGAAAAACTGCAGCTGTTACACAGGAAAATTCAGGAAAATTTAATAGAAGTTTCAACAAAAGTTCTAGTTACAAATCTGAAGAATATTTTTCAATTATAAAAAAAAATCCGTAATGGAATGACAGAAAACAGGGCTCTTCAATCATTCTTCTTCAGAAGGAGCAACCTTCCAATTCATCAACCACCTTCAATCGCGAAGCATCATCATTCATCAACCTCTCTCAAAACCTTCGACAACCGCATCTCTATCTTCATCAAGACTTAATCTTCATGATCTTTCGGCCATAATCTCGCAGCAATTGAGACCTTAATCAACATCATGATCCTCATCATCAGTGTCACAGATCATCTTTGAAACTCCCCCGATAATCTTCATTACCATTCACCTGCAATAACCTTCAACAAGGTTCATATAAACTCATGCAAGATTTCATGAATTACATGAAATCGCAGGTCAGAAATAAAAGAAGAAGAAGGTGGGAGCAGGAGAAGGAAGGAACCATAGAGCAACACTTCCTGATATTGGTAATGTGGTCACGGCGGTAAGAAGTGTTAAAGTCGAGCCAAATTGTCCCATAACAAGGAATTTCTGCACACAACTATTTGCCAATGCTCAAGCTGCATCAGCTGAAGATAACAAGAAAACAGGTCTTCCCTAACGTAGCCCCTAGACTTGTTCCTCCTCCTGCTGTTGTTAAGGGAGTCCCAGTGGCTAGAAGAGTCGCAATAGCCCCTAAACCTGTTCAGAAGAAAGTCACTACAAAACCAAAGCCTATGGAGGTTATTGATGTAATATCTGGATAAGTGAGCAGTGAGGAAAAGTATGTGCACAACAGAAGGGAAGAAGAGAATTACAATGTAAACAATCAGTTGTCAGAAAACCATTGAAAGTCAAGCTAATGTTTTTGCGAAGAAATCAGATGAAGCCAAGACAATCTCACCAAGCTTTAATCCTCACCAACCTGTAATCAAAGAACGAAAATAGGGAATAGAAATCAGTCACCAAATGAATCCACAACTGAAGAATAACTAACTCTAACTGAATCCCAACAAACTCATAACCACCCTAACTGATTTGTGATAACAGAAAAAAGGCTAGAAGTGAAAACTAACATAAAATCAGCTAACCCTAACTGAATTTCATAATCAGAATAATAGAAGAAATTTCTAGAATCTCACCTGAATCGGGTATAAAGCAAAGCTCCTCTTATTCAGTGGGGTTGGCTTCGATCTCTCCACCCTTCAACCATCTCCTCCAAATTCTTCAACCATTTCACTTTTCCTCAAATTCAATCTTCCTCACCCTTTCTTCTACACAACTTCAATCCACACTTTTCACCATTTTCGGATTCCACCTCTTCAACCCTCTCCCTCATTTCGTCCCAAACCTATTAAATCTTCTTCTTCACCTTCTTCTCCAATTATTCACTATTTCATTCATTTTCATCCTCAATCTACCATTCTCAGAACTCTATCATAGGTCGCTACCACAACAACCTGCAAAATTTGAGTGTCAACATCAGAGATAATGATCGCAGAAGTCAAATCATCTCACAGAGTCTACAACAACTCAACAATCCTGAGTAAATCAACAACACTGAACGAAGAAGAAGATCGTACCTGAGGAGTTTTCGTCCGTATCGTCGTCAGCAAAACTTTCATCACCACTGCGTGCAACAACAACCTGTAAAGAACGCAAGGCACATCGCAATTTCAGATTCAAAGACGATTGAGAGTCGCGAGCAAAAACCGGTGAAGGAGAATTGTAATTGAATCGTACATTAACGAAGTTGTACGGTATTTGAAAACGTCTTTGGTGCATCCGTGAAGCTTCCTCGTCGACGATTCAAAGATCTCCATTCGTATTTTCGCCGGCAGTGAGATTGTAAGGTACGAAGAGCTGCTACTTTATTGTTGTGTTGGTTTGATATTCGTTGCTCCCGTGTGGTGTTCATTTAGTGCGAATTTCCGGATTTCGGCGTATGGATTTACAAACTTAGGGTTCCATTTTCGGACTTAAAGAAGAAGAGTTGTAGGTTTATTTGGTTAAGGATTCCTCATCATAGAGGAGAAGATAAGGAGGCGAGAGAGATGAGGGTGGTAGAGATGGCGACGGCGGTAGAAGAAATGAAAAAATAAGCTAGGTTAGAAATGGGGTTTAGGTTAGAGCTTAGGTTTCGATGTCAGGTTGAAGGTGATGGTGGGGACTGGAAGAAGAAGAAGACGAAGGGATGAGGGATTATGTGGTTGACGACGGCGATGGGGGTTGATAGAGAAGAAGAGGGTGACAAAGAAGAGAGTGAAGACCTAGGTTTGGCTGAGACTTGTTCGTTCAGCTTCTTAGAGTTTTCTTTAGTTTTGATTTAAATTGTTATATGATTAGTTAATATTAATCAGGAGGATCTTATGGAATTAATGGATATTAAGAAAATTAATCCACCATTAAATCATTTAATCCACCATAAAGTATGGTTATTCCACCGTTTCGATATTCAATGAGATAAGGATAGGTTGATTTTTGAGTTTCAGCCACACCAGCGGTGACACGTGTCACCGTCCGGTTGGCTTCCCCTGTGGCTAATCATATGCGTGGTGGTACACCATAATACCACGTTCCTACGGCTGTGCATGGCATGATGAGATTACCTTAGGGAGAGTTGAGATCGAGTGGCCCAGATTGGAGTCAACAGAGTTGACTGAAGACCCACCATATGCACTCTCAGGCCTGCGCTGGATGGGCCTTGCCCTTTTGCTATTCAAACCCCCTTTTTTAAGCCCACTTAAAAAAATAACTGAAAATATTACTAAAACCACCCTCCCTTCTTTTCATTAGATTTTAATTTTTTCTTTAGTCTTAGTTAGAAAATAATAAATTAAAAATAGGAAAAAGATTAGAAATGTAGATGTTTAGAATTGGCAAAATTTTTGATCAACAAGAAGTGTTGAATTTTAGTTCAGGATGTCACATAAGATGTTGGGACATTATCAAACAGAGTATAGGTAAATTAACTTAATTCTGGATGTCACACCAGATGTTGGGACATTGTATCAGTTAATGAAATAAGTTCAGTTTACAGGATGTCACACCAGATGTTGTGACATTGTATCAGTAAATGAAGTAAGTTCAGTTTTCAGGATGTCACACCAGATGTTGTGACATCTCAAACCTGCTACCAGAATTAATTAATGACTAACAGAACTGAGCAAATTAAGGGAAGTCATCTGGAATTAATTATGGATGGATGAAACAGTATAAGGCGCATCTGTAGGGAGTTTTGTTATGTGACTTCAGCATAATCAGAAGAACTGAATCACCTAGAATCTAGGAAGTAACAAACCCTAATTCAAGGTGGTGGCAGCATGCGTATCAGGATTGGATAAACCTACAGAAAGCCCAAAATCCAAACACCTATTTAAGCAACAGAAACTCTCAGAATAGAGGACGAAATTAAGAAGACCAAATAGAGTGTTTTGTGTTTTAATAGCAGGTTGTTTTAATTGTACCACTTTATGAGCTTTTAAGCAAAAGTGTATTTGTGTCTTGATTGAAACTGTGAAGTAAGATCAAGCTGTTTTGTTTAAAGTATGACTTCAATTTTATTAAACTTGTAAAACATATCACTGTGTGATTGAGGGGGAGTGAGTTGGTACTCATATCTAAGTTGTGTCTTAGGTAGAAATTGCATTGGGTAGATATTAAGTGAAAGATTAAACTGAGTGGTTTAAGTCTAGAATTAATATTACTTATATTGGATTTCCTCCTGGCTTGGTAGCCTCCAGATGTAAGTGTGGTTATACACTGAACTGGGTTAATAAATTCATGTGTTGTTTAATTTTCCTGCACTTTAAGTTTTAGTTAAGTCTTCAAGTGTTTAAACATCTCATTCGACATCTCGTACCTGATCACAGAATTTCAATTGGTATCAGAGCAGGCACCCTGCCTGTTTAACTGGGTGAGATCTAGGGACTGCAAATTCTGCAAACATGGACAAAGATGTAGGATCTGTAAACAGACCACCTATATTGGATGGATCTAATTATGACTACTGGAAGAAAAGAATGGTAGCATTCTTAAGATCACTTGACAATAGGGCCTGGAAATCAGTCAACAATGGATGGGAGCACCCTGTCCAAGACACCAAAGATGGAGCAAAAGTGTTGAAACCTGAAGAAGAATGGAGTAAGGAGGAAGAAGATTCAGCACTTGGCAACTCCAAGGCCTTAAATGTCTTATTCAATGGCATTGATAGGAACATCTTCAGACTTGTGCATCACTGTGAGCTGGCCAAAGATGTTTGGGACACTCTCAAAATAACTCATGAAGGGACATCAAAAGTGAAGATGTCAAGACTTCAACTTCTCACCACCAAGTTTGAAAACTTGAGAATGAAGGAAGATGAGACAATGCATGAGTTCTACATGAACATCTTAGAAATAGCCAATACTTCTGGTGCTTTGGGAGAAAAGATGACTGATGAAAAGCTTGTATGAAAGATTCTCAGATCTTTGCCAAAAAGATTTGACATGAAGGTCACAGCAATAGAAGAAGCTCAAGACATATGCACAATGAAAGTTGAAGAGCTCATTGGTTCCCTTCAAACATTTGAGATGGGAATGAATGACACAATTGTAAAGAAGAACAAAAGCATAGCCTTGATATCAAATACTAATAAAGAAGAAGAAAATAATGAAGAAGAACCTGAAGAAAATTTATCAGAAAACATTGCTATGCTTGGAAGACAATTCAAAAAGATTCTCAGAAAGATGGAAGACAAGACCAGACCAAGTGGAAGATACACAAACTCTTCTGAGAATAAAAGACCTTATGATGCTAATAGAAGGTCAAATTATGATGAAAAGACCAATCAAGAAAAAGGGATTAAATGTCATGGATGTGAAGGATATGGACACATCAGAAATGAATGTCCTACCTATTTAAAAAGGCAAAAGAAAGGTCTCTCTGTAACCTGGTCTGATGAAGACTCAGGATGTGATTCAGAAGAAGAATCAGCTAAGCATATCACTGCTCTAGCTGGATTATGTGAATCTGAAAGTGAATCCAGTGATGGGGAGCTTACTTTTGAAGAGCTTGAGCAATCATACAGAGAACTGGTTAAAAGGAGCACTGAAGTATGCATGGAGAATATAAAGCAGAAGAAGCAGATTAAGGCACTAAAGGATGAAAAAACAAGTGATATAGAGATCATTGACTCCTTGAAAAGTGAAGTAAGCCTTCTCAATTCCAAGTTGGAGCACATGTCCAAATCTGTTAGAATGCTGAACAGTAGCTCAAACACACTGGATGTTATTCTCAACAACAATAAACATTCAGGGGATAGAAGTGGACTGGGATTTAACAAAGCTTATAAGGCTGAAGCTAGCACCAGCAAACCTACTTCAAATTCCATACAGTCAAACAAGATGTCCCAACAGATGCTTCAACATCATGAAAAGAACACAAAGTCAAACATAATGTTCCAACAGATGTCTCAACATCATGAAAAGAACATAATGAAGAAGAAGTATCAAAGATGGAGATGTCATCATTGTGGAAGGTTTGGACACATCAAACCTCATTGTTACAAGTTGCATGGATATCCAAATCAGATGTATCAGCAACCCCCTAAGCAAAAGATAGAGGACGTCAAGAAAGTATGGGTTCCTAAAGCTAGTCTTCATGCTGATCAAAGCTACATGTCCAAGAACAAGTTCAACAAACAACCTGGAAGCTCTTCTAATGGACACTACACAGGGCAGAGGCATCAAAAGAAACCTCAATACAAATGGTCAAAGAAGAATGTTGCATATATAGCTCATACATCTCTAAGAGTATCAGCTAAAGAAGACTGGTACTTTGACAGTGGATGTTCAAGACACATGACTGGATTGAAGAATCTGCTAGTAGACTTAAAGTCATATTCATCCAGATATGTAACATTTGGAGATGGAGCTAAAGGAGAAATCAAGGGTGTTGGGACATTGGACTGTCCAGATGTACCAAGACTAGATGATGTGCTGCTAGTAAAAGGATTGACTGCTAACTTGATCAGCATAAGTCAATTATGTGATCAAGGTTACAGTGTAAACTTTACCAAAACTGAATGCATAGTGTCAAATAAAGAACAGGAGGTTGTCATGAGAGGAGCCAGATCTAAAGACAACTGTTATATGTGGGAACCTCAAGATTTCAGTCCCACTTCAACTTGCTCTTTAGCCAAAGAAGAAGAAATGAAACTATGGCACCAAAGACTGGGTCACCTTCACTTCAGAGGCATAAAGAAAATCATATCTATGGAAGCTGTGAGAGGTATTCCTAAACTGAAGATTGATGATGGCAAAATATGTGGTGAATGTCAAATAGGCAAGCAAACCAAGATGTCCCATCCAAAGCTTCAACATCTGACAACTTCCAAAGTTTTGGAATTATTGCATATGGATCTTATGGGACCTATGCAGGTTGAAAGCCTTGGTGGTAAGAGGTATGCCTATGTGGTGGTTGATGACTTTTCAAGGTATACATGGATAAATTTTATCAAAGAGAAGTCTGATGTATTCAAAGATTTATGCCAAAGAATACAAAGAGAAAAAGCCAGCTGTGTGGTCAGAATAAGAAGTGACCATGGAAAGGAGTTTGAGAATCAAAAATTCTTAGATTTCTGTTCTTCAGAAGGAATAAATCATGAATACTCTTCACCAATCACTCCTCAACAGAATGGGATTGTTGAAAGAAAGAATAGAACTATTCAAGAATCAGCAAGAGCTATGATCCATGCTAAAAAGTTACCTTTGTACTTCTGGGCTGAAGCTATGAACACAGCTTGTTACATCCATAATAGAGTCACTCTAAGGAAAGGAACTTTGACCAAAATCTATGAAGTCTGGAAGGGCAGAAAACACACAGTTAAGTACTTCCATGTGTTTGGAAGTAATTGTTATATTCTGGCTGATAGGGAGCAAAGAAGAAAAATGGATCCTAAAAGTGATGAAGGGATTTTTCTTGGATACTCCATAAACAGCAGAGCCTATAGAGTATTTAACTCTAGAACCAAAGTTATCATGGAATCCATAAATGTGATAATTGATGATGCCCCTGCAGATGTTACAGAAGATGTTGGAACATCTGCTGACAGTCAAACTGAAGCTGAAGAAAAGAATGATCATTATGATTTCACTCAAACTAATGCAAGGACAGAACCATCCAGCAAACCTCCCTCCATAAGAATCCAGAAGGATCATCCCAAAGATTTGATAATTGGGGATCCCAACAGAGGTGTAAGCACTAGATCAAGAGAGGTGATTTCAGGTTCCTGTTTTGTCTCAAAAATAGAACCTAAAAACATCAAGGAAGCTCTTACTGATGAGTACTGGATCTGTGCAATGCAAGAAGAATTAGGTCAATTTACAAGGAATGAAGTGTGGGATCTTGTTCCTAGACCTGATGACATAAATGTGATTGGCACTAAATGGGTGTATAAGAACAAGTCAAATGAGCAAGGAGTTGTTACAAAGAACAAAGCTAGACTTGTAGCTCAAGGATACACACAAATTGAGGGAGTAGACTTTGATGAAACCTTTGCACCAGTAGCAAGGCTTGAATCAATCAGACTACTTTTAGGAATAGCTTGTATCCTGAAGTTCAAGCTATTTCAAATGGATGTGAAAAGTGCTTTTCTGAATGGATATCTTAATGAAGAAGTGTATGTAGAACAACCTAAGGGATTTGTTGATCCAAGCTGTCCAAACCATGTGTACAAACTAAGGAAGGCTCTTTATGGACTGAAGCAAGCCCCAAGAGCATGGTATGAAAGACTGACTACTTTTCTTATCAAGCAAGGATACAGGAAAGGTGGAATAGACAAAACCTTGTTTGTAAAGGATGATGAAGGTAATGTCATGATTGCTCAAATATATGTAGATGACATTGTTTTTGTTGGGATGTCAGACAGGATGGTTAAACATTTTGTCACTCAGATGGAATCTGAATTTGAGATGAGCCTAGTAGGAGAATTAACCTACTTTCTTGGACTGCAAATAAAGCAAATGGAAGACTCCATGTTCATTTCCCAAAGCAAATATGCTAAGAACATTGTCAAGAAATTTGGGATGGACAATGCTACTCATAAGAGAACTCCTGCCCCCACACATTTAAAGCTGACTAAAGATGACAAGGGTGAGAATGTAGACCAAAGCCTATATAGAAGTATGATTGGAAGCTTACTATATCTGACTGCTAGCAGACCAGACATAGCATTTGCAGTAGGTGTATGTGCAAGATATCAAGCTGATCCAAAAGTTAGTCATCTAAACCAAGTCAAGAGAATTCTGAAATATGTTAATGGTACTTGTGACTATGACATAATGTACTTTCATGGGTGCAAACCAATTCTCACTGGCTTCTGTGATGCTGATTGGGTTGGAAGTGCTGATGACAGAAAAAGCACATCAGGAGGATGCTTCTTTCTAGGAAACAATTTGATTTCTTGGTTCAGTAAGAAACAAAATTGTGTATCCTTATCTACTGCTGAAGCTGAATATATTGCAGCTGGAAGCAGTTGTTCTCAGTTGGTTTGGATGAAGCAAATGCTCACAGAGTACAATGTCCCACAAGATGTCATGACATTGTACTGTGACAACTTAAGTGCTATTAACATATCAAAGAATCCTATCCAACATAGCAGGACCAAGCATATTGATATCAGACATCATTTCATCAGAGATCTTGTGGAAGAGAAAGTGATTTCATTGGAACATGTAGCTACAAATCTGCAATTGGCTGATATATTTACTAAAGCCTTGGATGCTACCCAATTTGAAAACCTAAGGGGTAAACTGGGAATCTGCTTATGTGAAATTTAGCAGTTATGGAGATGTGCCAACATGTCATATGACATCGTGTGGCATGATCACCAGATGGCAACACTAGTCTGGTCAAGCACCTTGTGTATTCCACTCCTAGAAATTCTCCAAGTAACGGCTCTTATAAGAATATCAGCTCACTTTCAGCTATTCATCTTCTCATCATTCTCTCAAAACAACTTGCGTGCTATAGCTAACTTTCAGAGATCATCAAACTCAACCAATCTCAATCTATTTCTTCACCACATTCTAAAATGGCTCATCACCAAAACCCTAACATCTCTGAAGAAATCCTCAACAAGGAAGATGTGGTGCATGCAACCCCCATCTCTGTGGTACCCATGGATTCAACTCCAATGGACGAAATCAGAGGAAGTGTTCCTCTTGCTCAAAAGCCAAGAACCCCTACTGTGAAAAGGGCAAAGGAACCTGTATTCAGCAAGGCCAAAGGCATGCCTTCATCATCAAACACCACTCCAAAAGCTTCAGAATATGTTGATAATTCTATAAAGGAACTGGTGAACAGGATCTTGTCTGAGCAAAGAGTTGTGAGTGGCATCTCTATCCCTCTGAACACAATGCCAGCTCCACAAGAAGAACAACAAAATCAGGCTGAAAAGGACACTCCTGCTCAACAGGATGTCCCAATAGATGTTGAAACATCTGAAGACCAGCAAAAGGCCTCATCTGGTACTGCTGATGAAACATCTGAGAACCAGCAAAAGGCCTCCACTGATAGTGATGAAGAAACATCTGAGGACCAGCACAAGGCTTCCACTGAAGATCAAACCTCTGTTGATCCACCTGCTGAAGAGGAGACTACTCAACCTCCTCCTACGGTAAACCTAGAGCATGATTCTGATACAGAAATCATTGCTTCTGTAAACCCTAGTATAGCCAAAAGGCTTAGAACTAGGAAGGAAAAGAAAAATGCAGGACATGCAACTCCTGAGAAGAAGCAAGCTACACCAAAGAAGGACAAATTTAAAGTTGCTTTTGGTCCCACAAAACAATGGAGCAAGGTGCAAACACAGAAGAGGAAAGCTGTCACCCCTCCAGATTCAGATGTTGAAGAGGATGTCCCAACATCCCCACCAAAGAAGAAACCAGCACCCTCAAGGTCATCAACTGCTGTTCCAGAAGCTCCTCTAGACAACATCTCTTTCCATCATGTTCCAAGTGTGAACAGATGGAAGTTTGTTTATCAAAGAAGGGTAGCACTTGAAAGAGAGCTGAGCAGTAATGCACTTGAGTGCACAGAGGTAATTGATCTTATCTCTTCTGCTGGCCTATTCAAAACTGTCTCCAACTTCTCTCCTTGCTATGAGCTGCTAGTCAAGGAATTCATTGTCAATCTCCAAGAAGATTGTGCTGATGGTAAGTCTGCTGACTTCAGAAAGGTATATGTAAGAGGGAGATGTGTGGAATTCTCTCCTAGGGTTATCAACCACTACCTTGGAAGAGAATCTGATGGTCCAAATGAGCTAGGGAAAACTGATAACCAGGTTTGCAAGGTTATCACTGCTAATCAGGTCAAGACTTGGCCAGTCAAGGGGAAGCTCTCTGTTAGCATGCTGACAAGGAAGTATGCCATACTGCATAGGATTGGCACTGCAAACTAGGTCCCTACCAACCATACCTCCTCAATAGTAACTGGATTGGGCAGGTTTATATATGCTGTGGGCACCCAAACAAAGCTGGATTTTGGAGCTTATATATTTGATCAGACATTGAAGCATGCTGGATCATCTGCAACTAAGCTGCCAATTGCCTTCCCTTCCTTGCTGTGTGGAATTATGCTTAGTCAATATCCAGGCATCCTCACTGAGAAGGACTCCATCTGCAAAAGAGAAAGTCCTCTGGCCTTCCACTACAAGCTGTTCTTGAGTCATCATGCAGCTGATGTTGAAGCTCCCTCTGGGACATCTGCTGGTCCTTCAAAGGCAAAGTCTCCAATCTCCAAAGCTGCCTTGATTGCTGAGTTGAAGAACACATACAAAGAACTGGATGCAAGGAAGCAGAAGCTTGAGGAGATTATCCAAAGGCTGGAGATTGAAGAAAGTGCTCAGAAAGCTGCTGCTTCTGATGAGGAGACTGAGGAAGAGGAAGATACTGATTATGAGGAGTCTGAGTGAAACTTGTATGTGAGGAATATGTAAAGACTGCTTCTGCATTGTAATTTTGAATTAGTAACTTTGGCCCCAAATTTATGTCTAACAAGGGGGAGAACTGAACAACAACAACAATGTATGATGCTGATTAGTGATTAATGAAAAACTTCTGTTTGCTTCTGAACTAAAATTGTGATTTTAATGAAAAAATTTTGTTGCAACAAGTCTGAACAAATGTAGAATTGAGGGGGAGTAAACTCTCACATGACTCAACAGAAAAGAACTGTTGTACTCTGATAAAAGAACTTCTGCTGCACTCTGATAATCAGAAAAATATGTTAGCCAAAAATTAGCCAAAGGGGGAGTTTGTAGATGTTTAAAATTGGCAGAATTTTTGATCAACAAGAAGTGTTGAATTTTAGTTCAGGATGTCACATAAGATGTTGGGACATTATCAAACAGAGTATAGGTAAATGAACTTAATTCTGGATGTCACACCAGATGTTGGGACATTGTATCAGTTAATGAAATAAGTTCAGTTTACAGGATGCCACACCAGATGTTGTGACATTGTATCAGTAAATGAAGTAAGTTCAGTTTTCAGGATGTCACACCAGATGCTGTGACATCTCAAACCTGCTGCCAGAATTAATTAATGACTAACATAACTGAGGAAATTAAGGGAAGTCATCTGGAATTAATTATGGATGGATGAAACAGTATAAGGCGCATCTGTAGGGAGTTTTGTTATGTGACTTTAGCATAATCAGAAGAACTGAATCACCTAGAATCTAGGAAGTAACAAACCCTAATTCAAGGTGGTGGCAGCATGCGTATCAGGATTGGATAAACCTACAGAAAGCCCAAAATCCAAACACCTATTTAAGCAACAGAAACTCTCAGAATAGAGGACAAAATTAAGAAGACCAAATAGAGTGTTTTGTGTTTTAATAGCAGGTTGTTTTAATTGTACCACTTTATGAGCTTTTAAGCAAAAGTGTATTTGTGTCTTGATTGAAACTGTGAAGTAAGATCAAGCTGTTTTGTTTAAAGTATGACTTCAATTTTATTAAACTTGTAAAACATATCACTGTGTGATTGAGGGGGAGTGAGTTGGTACTCATATCTAAGTTGTGTCTTAGGTAGAAATTGCATTGGGTAGATATTAAGTGAAAGATTAAACTGAGTGGTTTAAGTCTAGAATTAATATTACTTATATTGGATTTCCTCCTGGCTTGGTAGCCTCCAGATGTAAGTGTGGTTATACACTGAACTGGGTTAACAAATTCATGTGTTGTTTAATTTTCCCGCACTTTAAGTTTTAGTTAAGTCTTCAAGTGTTTAAACATCTCATTCGACATCTCGTACCTGATCACAGAATTTCAAGAAAAATTCCTAAAAAATTCAAGTAGATTTTTAATTCACATTTAGAAATATTTGGATTTTTTTTTCTTCTGTTTTTGCCTTATTTTTGATTTTATGTTGAATTTTTCATGTAAATAGTTCTTAGTGAATTTTCTTCAAATATACATAAACTTGTAGATTTTATATTTTAACTTTCCAGTAACTTTTTTTTTGCCCATTCTTTTTACTATAGTTAGAGGACTCATAATAGTACTTAGGGTAATTTTAGTGGATTTTTTAGGACATTTTATCTTAGGTTTAGTGGCTTAATCCTTAGGAAATGATGACTAATTCTTAGGTGGAAATAAACAATTTTTAGGCATAGCAAAATTATGATTTTTTAGGATTCCTTTTAACACAATGTTATAGGTAGTTTTAGGACCCCATAGATTAAATTTCATAATTTTTCCAGAAGTTTTACTATTTTTTAGGATATTAATTCTTAGGTTTTGTTACATGTAATTTCCATTAGTTTAGGCTAGTATATTAAATTTCAATAAAAAATGGTTTAGATTAGATTTAATCTTAGAATTTAACATGGACTTAGGTTAGTTTAGATTCTGATTTTTTAGAAGGAAAATATTAGGTATTACCCTTAGTTTAGAACTTAGGCTTAGGATTCATTTTAATTAGACTTAGAATAAAAATTAGGACTATTTTAGGTTTATACCTTTAATTGAATTGCTTTGAATTTTATTCTTACTTTCAAATTTTAATGTTTTGTATGTTGATAAATATTTCAATTGCTTATAGGTTTTCCCTTGGCTTTAGAATCAACTTATCTTCCTTAGGAAGTAAGTTGCATTCTATTAGTTTTAAGTTCTTTTTTCCATTAGGTTTAGAAACTTCACAAACCATAGGATCCCATTGTAAATAAATCAACAAAATTAGGGTTGTGTCTTAGTCCCCCATTAGATTTTGCCTTTTGCAACTTGAGTCATTCTTTCTCATCTTATGAAGAAAAGTAATAAAACATTTAATAAGAACCGAACAATCTTGTACGACACGAGACTTTGTTGCAGAGTGTTTATACGCGTCCTGTTTCGGGGCGAGGTGTAAATACTTCCCGCAATGGATAGGTCTTAGTACGAGAGTTTTCACAAACAAATTCAAAATACTTCTCTTAAAAGACAAAAAACACAATAAGCGACTATCCTGCGGGAACTTCTTTTCTCATCTCATTCATTCTGAACGTGAACTCGCGACGACTTGTCTCACATGCAAGACGGTAAACGCACTCGTACCAGACGAGCCTGCAACACCTGAGCATAGACATACGCAGTTCTAGCATAAAAAACACAAACAAATAGTTCCCGCCTTAGTTAGGCGAACTACGTCCACTCTGATCCTCATTTTCCCGATGAGGTACGTAGGCAGCGGGGTAGGGCCCGTTCGAGCACATTCTTTATTTTCCCTACATTTCCCTCTTTCTTTCCATTCTCTCTTCTTATTCCCTTTCTCATTTCATTTTCCATCCCAGTTAGCAGTTCAGTTGTTCAGCAGTAGTTATATTTTTCTCACCCTTTGAAACAAACAAACAAGCGTGGATCCCTTCGAGTACGGCGGACGATTTGGGGTGCTAATACCTTCCCAGGTCGTAACCGACTCCCGAACCCAGATCTTTGGTTCGCAGGACCTTGTCCTTTCCTTCTTCCTCAGGTTTGTGCAGCATTACCTTTCCCATTCTTTCGGGATAAAAATGCATGGCTGGCGACTCTACCTTTTCCGCGCCACTTTCGCGTTTGTACTAGGATGAAAATCCCGGGAGCGACACCAGCTTCTTTATGAATGATAGAAAGGATCTTTAAATAGAGATTGAATTGTGGGTAAAATAGAGAGACTTGGGGAAAAAGATTATTTAGGATAAGGATGAGCAATGAGCTGTAAATTTGTTTTTGTAAAAGATTTGTTGTGATTTGTTTGAGGAAGCAAATGATAGTGGAGATTTGGGACTGATATGGGAAAATTCTGTTTGAGTGGAATATTGCTGATAAAAGAGTGATGTTATGTGGTTTAGAATAATGGTAAAAAAATATAAAAAAAACTAATAATAATAATAATAAAAATAATAATAATAAAAATAACAAAGATTAATAATAATAATAATAATAATAATAATAAATAATAATAATAATAAAAATAACAAAGATTAATAATAATAATAATAATAATAATAATAGGATACTATTTAATAATAATAGAAAACAAATAATGACTAATAAGAGTAAAAAAAATAATAATAATGCTAATGTTAAGGAATAAAAATAGGAAATAAAACAAAAAAAGTGAATAATAATAATAATAATAGTGAAAAATAGAAATAACAAAAATTATAAAAATTAATAATAATAATGATAATAAAAGAAATGGAAAATAAAATAATAATAACAAAAGAAGTTATAAAGAGTTAGTAATAATAACAAGATATTTAAAAAAGAATAAAAAAGAGTTAGTAGTAATAATAACAAGTTTTTTTTGTGTTTTTTTGGAATAAATAATAATAAAAGAAATAAAAGTGAAATAAAGTAGTAACAGATATTAAAAATAAAATAAAAAATAAAATAAATAAAAGAGACATTGATTTTTTTTTTAGATTTTGTTATGATAGAAAAAATGTGATAGGAATAGCTAATGAAAAATGAAAGTGATAAACGGGCACAAACGTCTACACAACACCGACTTTTAACATTGCGCACACACACACTAACAAACTTAAATAAACTCCGATTTCGCACAAATCCTGAAGAATGACATAGTTTTTTGATTTTTTTTAATAAAGGTAAAAAACGAAAATAAAACAGTTTGACAAAATTGGGGTATAATAGCATGTGTTGTGCTGACAGAAAATAAAGAAAGTGATAGAAAAAAAACTATATGGAATTAATAATAATAATAATAAAATAAAAAATAAAAAAATAATAGAAATAATAATAACACTAAGAATAGAGATAATAAACTAGTAATAGTAATAAAAAGATTTTTGTGATCTTGTTTAAATAATAGTAAATGGATTTAAGAAGAAAGATAATGAGTTTATGAGATATTTACAAACGGGGTCTGATAGAATATTGTAATACGTGAAATTTTGTGATGGTTGTATTAGTTAGGTAGTGGTGTTGAAAAAATAAGAAACATATGGAGGTGGGGTCTTGGTTGTAGAAAGTGTGAGTTGTGAAATTGTGATGCTATAATAATAACCGAAAATAATACTAAATATAATATATAAAAAATTAATAAAAAAAAAGAAGTAATACTAATGATTATAAAAAAGGGACAATGATAGAATATTTTAATAAAATGTGGTAGTATGAAAAATGATAATAATAATAATATGTGATGAATTTAAAAAGTAATGGTTAAAATAGATTAAAAGTGGATAGTAAGTATTTAAAATAGTGAATAAAATAAAAAGGATTAGAATTTATTATTTTAAAAAGAAATAAATGCATTTTTCTTGTTGGGATTTTTGGTAATTGATTTTTTTTTGAATAAAATATTAAAGGATATTGGATATGGATGAAATTAGATAATGGACAAAATCGGGTATAAAATAAAATAAAAACAAGTGACATATTTTGGATTTTTGAATATTTGTTAGACAGTAAAATAAAATGGAGCGGGTAGGACAAATTTGGGGTATGACACATGGCACCAGACAGAGATCAACTTCGTGCTATGTCCCAGAAGGACAATGAGACTTTCAAAGAGTACTCACAGAGATGACGCGAGCTAGCAGCTCAGATTGTTTCTCCTCTGGAAGAGAAAGAGATGACGAAGATCTTCTTGAAGACTTTAGGTTCTTTCTACTATGAGAAGATGATAGCAAGTGCTCCTTCTGATTTCACTGAAATAGTGAGTATGGGGATGCGTTTAGAAGAAGGTGTCCGTGAGGGACGGTTGAGCCAAGAGAGTAGTAATGGCTCAAGCTCTAGGAGATTCAACTTTGGTAAGAAGAAAGAAGGCGAGACTAATGTTGTGTCTCGGGAAAGTTACAGAAGACCTCGTGGTCGTGAGAATCGTCATCAGCAGCATGTAGCTTCTGTAACTCTAATGATTAATGTGACTCCAACTGTGCCAACAACTCCAAAGTATCAGTCTCGTTATCAACAACCTTCTGTGCAACAGAGTGGTAATCAACAGGTTCACGCTAAGCCAAGTTTTGATCCTATTCCGATGTTGTATGCGGACTTGCTTCCATCTTTAATTTCAAAGAATCTTGTGCAAACACGTTCTCAACCTCCAGTTCCAGAGACCATCCCATGGTGGTATAAGCCAGACGCTCACTGTGCTTTTCATCAAGGTGCCCTGGGGCACAATGTTGAGAATTGTTATCCATTGAAGTTTGAAGTGCAAAAGTTGATGAGGATCAATGTTCTGTCCTTCAATGATGTTAATCCAAATGTGAAGACAAATCCGCTTCCGAAGCATGGTAATACGTCTGTGAATATGGTTGATGGTTGTCTTGGTTTGTTCAAGATTTATGAGGTCTGCCATATTCGAAGGTCTTTGGTTGAGATGCATGCTTTCTTAAGTAAATATCATGATATTGATCGTGATTATGCTAGTTGTTGCATTTCCTCGGTAAACCCTCGTGGTTGTGTGATTGTTAAGAGAGACTTCAAAAGATGATGGATGATAAGTTGATTGAGGTAACAACGAAGAGAGATGAGTATGAAAATGAAGTGAACGTTATTGTGACTCAGTTCAATATTCCTGAGAACGTTGTTCCTGAGAAGGTGGTTATTTCTTTTGATAGCCGCAAATATGATGTTACTCCCTTGGTGATCAATTTTCCTGGTCCAATGTCATATGAGTCTGATAAAGCTGTTCCGTATCGATATAATGCTACGATGATAGAAAATGGTAAGGAAGTTCATATTCCTTCTCCAAGGTCTGTGGTTAGTATTGCTGATGTGACAAAGGTTACTCGAAGTGATAGAGTTTATGCTTCAGATCCTCCGAAGAGAGCTGAAGATATAAATGCGAGTAAACAGATTATGGATGTTGTTGCCCGATCAGGCCAATTTGGTGATAGTGAAGATGAAGTGTTAAAATTGATAAAGAAAAGTGAGTACAACATTACTGAGCAGTTGTTGCATACTCCGTCGAAAATATCAGTTTTATCACTCTTGATGTGCTCTGAGGCTCATAGGCAATCTTTGCAGAAGATTCTTGATCAAGCTTATGTTGATCACGATATGACTGTTGATCAGTTTGATAGTATTGTGGCTAATATCACATCGTGCAGCAATCTGAGTTTCTGTGATGATGATTTGCCTGAAGAAGGAAGGAACCATAATTTGGCTCTGCATATTTCAATAAACTGTCAGGAAGATGCTATGTCTAAGGTGCTGGTTGATGTTGGGTCTTCTCTGAATGTGATTCCGAAGTCGACTTTGTCAAGGCTTGCGTACCAAGGTGCTCCCATGAGGCATAATGGGATTATTATGAAAGCTTTTGATGGATCGAAGAAGATTGTGATTGGTGAAGTTGATCTTCCTATTCTGATTGGACCGTTCATATTCCAAATTACTTTTCAGGTAATGGATACACGTCCCGCTTACATTTGTCTCCTTGGAAGACCCTGTATTCATGAGGCAGGAGCTGTGACATCTACTCTCCATCAGAAGCTGAAGTTTGTGAAAGATGGGAAATTAGTGACTATTGGCGGTGAAAAGGCGATGCTTGTGAGCAATGTTTCATCTTTCTCCTATATTGATGCTGAAGAGGAGGTGGGAACTTCATTCCAGGCTCTTTCTGTTGTTGATAATGCTGCTAAGAAGAATGTCATGCCTATGTCTTCTCTCAAGGATGCTCTGCGCGTACTCGAAACTGGTCGATCTGACAGTTGGGGACGAATTATTAATGTTGTTGACAACAAAGAAGGATTTGGTATTGGTTTTACACCAGGTGTGGCTCTCCATGACCCAAAGACTATTCAGGAAGGATTTCGAAGTGCTGGGTTTATCAACGATCATTCCGCTGCTGCCATCATTGAAGATGATGAAGATGAAGAAATACCTAACTTTGTTACGCACGAAAAGATTTGCAAGAACTGGATTGTTGTTGATGTTCCTTCTATTGTTCATGCTTCAAAGTAATTTGTTTTATTTTCTTCCAATAAATCCTTTCACTTTTCCCAAGGTGAAAGTGATGTTTGTCGGGCTTTGTTTCAAATTTTATCATCATCAATAAAATGTTATTTTGTTATATCCTTATGTGTTTTTCTTTTTTGCTTTATTCTGAAAAATGGTAACCTAAAAAACCCAAAATAAAAACAACCATTGTTTATCTACATAATGTTTGCACTTTTGTTCATACTCTAAAATAAAAATAAAATCATTATGCATATTGATTGATAAACCCATTGAAAACAATGATCCTATACCCACTCCCAACTTTGAATTCCCTGTGTTTGAAGTTGAGGAAGAGGATGATTAAGAGATTCCTAATGAGATTTCTCGGTTGCTTGAGCACGAGGAAAAGGTTATTCAGCCTCATGGAGAGTCTATAGAGATGGTCAACTTGGGTTCTGAAGATGATAAGAAAGAAGTCAAAGTTGGAGCATTACTTGGTCCTGATGTTATGAGGAAGATTGTAGAGCTTCTTAGAGAGTATGTTGATGTGTTTGCTTGGTCTTATCAAGACATGCCAGGTCTTGATACTGATATTGTGGAGCATAGATTGCCGATGAAGCCTGAATGTCCACCTGTGAAGCAAAAGTTGAGAAGAACTCATCCTGATATGGCCGTAAAGATCAAAGAGGAGGTTCAAAAGCAGATTAATGCAGGTTTTCTTGTGACATCTAATTATCCTCAATGGGTGGCCAATATTGTGCTTGTTCCAAAGAAAGACGGAAAAGCCCGAATGTGTGTTGATTAAAGAGATTTGAATAAAGCCAGCCCAAAAGATGATTTTCCATTGCCACACATTGATGTGTTGGTAGATAATATGGCTAAGTTTGATGTGTTATCTTTTATGGACGGATTTTTCGGTTATAATCAAATAAAGATGGCACCTAAGGACATGGAAAAGACCACATTTATTACACCATGGGGAACATTCTGCTACAGAGTGATGCCTTTTGGATTGAAGAATGATGGTGCGATATACCAAAGAGCTATGACCACACTTTTCCATGATATGGTGCACAAAGAAATTGAGGTATATGTTGATGATATGATCGCTAAGTCGAGGACTGAAGAGGATCATGTTGAGCATTTGGTGAAGTTGTTTCAGAGGTTAAGGAAGTTTAAGCTTCGTTTGAATCCGAACAAGTGCACATTTGTTGTACATTCTGGAAAGTTGTTAGGTTTCATTGTCAGCCAAAGGGGCATTGAAGTTGATCCTGATAAAGTGAAAGCTATTCAGGAAATGCCTGCTCCAAGAACTGAAAAGCAAGTAAGAGGATTCTTGGGACGTTTGAATTATATTTCGAGGTTTATCTCTCACATGACTGCCACATGTGCTCCGATTTTCAAGTTGCTTCGAAAAGACAAAGGTTGTGTCTGGACAGATGATCGTCAGAAGGCGTTTGAAAGTATCAAAGATATCTGCTTGAACCTCCTATTTTGTCTCCTCTGGTGGAAGGTAGACCGTTAATCATGTACTTGACTGTGTTGGAAGATTCCATGGGTTGTGTGCTTGGTCAGCAAGATGAATCTGGAAGAAAAGAATATGCAATTTACTACTTGAGTAAGAAATTTACTGATTGTGAGTCTTGGTACTCCATGCTTGAAAAAACCTGTTGTGCCTTAGCTTGTGCTGCAAAGCGTCTTCGCCAGTATATGCTGAATCATACAACTTGGTTGATCTCTAAAATGGATCCGATCAAGTATATATTTGAAAAGCCTGCTTTGATTGGGAGGATTGCTCGTTGGCAAATGTTATTGTCAGAATATGATATCGAGTACCAAGCTCAAAAAGCTATAAAAGGTAGTATCTTGGATGACCATTTGGCACATCAACTGATTGATGATTACCAGCCTATCAAGTTTGATTTTCCAGATGAGGATGTGATGTACTTGAAAATGAAAGATTGTAATGAACCTTTGATTGAGGAAGGGCCGAAGCCTGGATCTCGATGGGGTTTAGTTTTTGATGGTGCTGTGAATGCATGCGGAAGAGGAATTGGGGAAATGATCATTACTCCCCATGGTTCGCATATTCCTTTTGCTGTGAGGTTGACTTTTCCTTGTACCAATAATGAAGCTGAGTATGAAGCCTGTATTATGGGTCTTGAGGAAGCTATTGATCTGAGGATTAAGCATCTTGATATGTATGGAGATTCTGCCTTGGTAATCAATCAAATAAAGGGTAAGTGGGTAACTCATCAACCCCATTTGATCCCTTATGGAGATTATGCCAGGAGGATATCAACTTTCTTCACTAAAGTTGAGTTTCATTATGTGCCTCGTGATGAAAATCAGATGGCAGATGCTTTGGCAACTATAACTTCTATGATAAAGGTGCACCAGTGGAATGACGTTCCCATGATTAGAGTAATGCGGCATGAAAGACCAGCTCATGTGTTCGCAGTTGAAGAGGTCCATGATGACAAACCTTGGTATCATGATATTAAATGTCTTCTATAAAGTCAGGAATACCCACTTGGGGCATCTGATAAAGATAAGAGGACTTTGAGGAGATTGGCAGGCAATTTCTTCCTGAATGGAAATGTGCTTTATAAAAGGAATTTTGACATGGTCTTGCTCAGATGCGTGGATAGACACGAAGCAGACATGTTAATGAAAGAAATTCATGAAGGGTCTTTTGGTACTCATGCTAATGGGCATGCAATGGCTAAAAATATGTTGAGAGCAGGTTACTATTGGCTGACAACGGAATCTGATTGTTGCAAGTATGTAAAAAAGTGCCATAAGTGCCAAGTGTATGCTGATAAGATTCATGTGCCACCAACTCATCTCAATGTAATTTCTTCCCCGTGGCCTTTCTCTATGTGGGGAATTGACATGATTGGTATGATTGAACCCAAGACTTCAAATGGACATCGTTTTATTCTTGTAGCAATTGATTACTTCACCAAGTGGGTGGAAGCGGCATTGTATGCTAATGTGACCAAGCAAGTTGTGGTTCGGTTTATCAAGAATAACATTATCTACAGATATGGTGTTCCGAATAGAATCATTACTGATAATGGTTCGAACTTGAATAATAAGATGATGAAAGATATTTGTGAAGAATTCAAGATTCAACACCATAATTCTTCTCCTTATAGACCGAAGATGAATGGGGTTATTGAAGCTGCAAATAAGAACATTAAGAAGATCATTCAGAAGATGGTTGTGACATACAAGGACTGGCATGCGATGCTCCCTTTTGCTTTGCATGGGTATCGTACATCTGTCCGCACTTCAACAGGGGCAACCCCTTTCTCACTTGTTTATGGTACAGAAGCAGTGCTCCCCATCGAGGTTGAGATCCCATCAATGAGAATTCTGATGGAAGCCAAGTTGACTGAGGCTGAATGGTGTCAGAGTAGATTTGATCAGTTGAATTTGATTGAGGAAAAGAGAATAACAAATTTGTGTCATGGTCAGTTGTACCAGCAAATAATGAAGAAAGCTTTTGACAAGAAGGTCAAACCTTGTATATTCAGAGAAGGCGATCTCGTGCTAAAAAATATCCAGTCTTTCATTACAGATTCTAGGGGCAAGTGGACTCCGAACTATGATGGCCCATATGTTGTCAAGAAAGCCTTCTCTGGCGGTTCATTAATTCTTGCAACTATGGATAGTGATGAGATCACTCGTCCTGTGAATGCGGATGCAGTCAAGAAATACTTCGCCTAAAAAATAAAAGAACAGCTCGCTAAGTTGAAAATCCGAAAGGGCAGCTTAGGCAAAAATGAGCGTCCCGATGGATTAAAAACCCGAAAGGGCGGTCCAGGAAAAAATTAGACACAAAAAACAGAAATAATTATCCCGGTAGATTGAAAACCCGAAAGGGCAATCTAGGAAAAAGTTAGGGAACATGGCAAGTAACTGCATCGACAGATTGGATCACTTGTAACGACCGAGAATTTCAGATTTTATCCCTAAAAAAAATTGCCCATCAAAGATTCTTATTCACTCATCTTTGATTGAAGTTTCATACACAGTGGAGTTCAAGAATAGTGATCATTGTATTTCAATGTAGCCATTTTCCATGTATTTACCATTTTTCAAACTTGTAATGATCTATGGAGTCCCGCCATTTGCTGACTACCATTCTATCAATAAATTTGACCTTTTATCCAATTGTTTGAAACTCTTTATATTGTTTATGTTTACAAAATTTCAATTTATTGTTGATGATGATTTTTTAAACAAATTTAATAAATTTAATCTTTGAAGATTATAAAAACATTTTCTCTTGATTTGTGAACAAAGAAAGGATATCAATAGTGATTCCAGGGATGGAAAAGTCCGGATGTGTGTAACTTGTCTCTCCCAAAGCAGGGTTTGATCTGTTTGTGTCCTTAAGGAATTTTTGATTGGTCCTGGCATGTCGATGTTAATGATGTTTTGTTCCCCAGCAACCAGCATGATCAAGGATTTTAAATACTCTTAATTTTGTTTCTTTCCCCCCAGAAGAGTTGTTGGAAGATATATCCTAGAAAATCCCCAGCTGAGTCTTGGAAGCCCCCAGCCGAGTCTTTGCTCCTCAGCATAAGTTGGTTGCATCCCTCAGCAGAAGTATGGGTATATCAATCAGTTTAGAGGTTTTCTTTCACCTGCTGGTGATTATTGATTTAAAATCCCTCGTAATTGTGATTTTATATGATGTTAACTTCTGGTATCCCCCGTGGGTCGAAAAGTCCAAACATTGAGTGATGAAAGATCTTCATAGATCCCCAGTAAGTCTGCGTGTGATGGTTTCCAACAGATTTCTATTTTTGATCTTTGACAAATCTTACACTCTTTCCCTAAGCAGAGAAGGAGTGGCGTAACTAATTCCCCAAGCTTAGCAAGAGTGGCATGACTCTTTCCCCAAATGAAGCAGAAATAGTATGATGGTTGTTCTTGCAGGAATTTGTTTAAGAATATTTTTGTCCCCAACATGGATCGTGGAAGTTCTTCCCATCCTCGGTAGATCATTACCTTTCCTCAGTAGGATGGTATCCCTATGCAGAGTTGATGATTGATGTTTGATACTCCAGCAGGCTATGCTTTATTTGCATCACTGGTAGAACTTTTCCTCATATAGAGTTATGCAGATATTCATCCCCATCAGAGTTTAACAGGGACATTTCCCTCTTTCCCCAGAGTATGGAAGATTTTGTGTTGTTGAAGTATTTCCGACGCGTTATCCTCTTAGAGAGGAATTTCTGATGTTATCCTTTTATGGATTCTTGAAGATTCGTTTGAGGATTGGATCTCTAGCAGTTGTTTTCCCCAGTCTGAGTTATGCCTTGTAGTAGGATTTTAATCCTTTGATGGTTTTTTTGATATTCCCCTACAGGATTTCAAATCGAATCTCTAGCATGGTCCCCGGTCTTGTTGCCCTAATTAGCCGAGTATCCGTTTGTTGTGGTGTTTATGTCACCCGTTGCTTATCTTTATGTCTGTTTTGTCAGCATATTCATACGCATGAGCATATCACTTTTTTTGCTTGCATTCTTGCATTTATCTTTGTTCCTCGCTCTTGTGTGTGATTTTTCCCCAGAGAGTGTGTGTGTTGTCTTCCTCTCAAGTTTAGAGTGTCAACCCTTAAGCAGAAAATGTTTATCCTTTCTATTTCCCCACTGAGTTTGTTTCTCGTGGATGATTTTGATTCAATTTCCTCCCCAGTTTATTATCTGGATGGAATTTCCCCAGTTGAGATATTTCCTCCTTGGGATTAGTCTTGTTTGACCGTTTCTCTCCAATTTGTTCTTGGATTGAATTTTGGTCCCTTGTTATGAGTTAATGTTTGCTTTGGAATTACGCTATCATTGTTTGATAGTAGGCAAACGTTTCTCCAACTTGAGTATATTACTTTGGAATTAAGCTATCAATTTTTTGATAGTGGGTAATATTACCAAGTTAATCAAGCTCTTTTGCTTGTACTCCTACCCAGTAAATCATGTAGTTGAGAATTTCTCTACCCAGTAAAAAGGTAGTGGAAGTTATCCCTCTTTTTTTTGCTCCTATCCAGTAAATCGATAGTCGAGTCCCTTGTTTTCCTACCCAATAAACCGGTAGTTGATGATTCTGTTTCGACTTAGTATTCCTCCATTTTTGGACTCGAATACTTTGATTGGTTATTGTTCCCTGGAAGAGTGTTTACTCTTTCCCGTTGAACCTTTTACCTTGATTATATCATATTTTCGTTTCCCCCATGTGGGGTCGGTTATCCAGTGATTTATTTTCCTGGTAACTCTTTTGGTGTCTTTTGTTTTCCCCGGCGGGATATTTCTTTTGTATCCCCAAGCTTTTGCTTTCCTCTAGTGGTCATATGTTCCCCACAGAGATCTTGGGTTTGCATATCATCTCATATTCATATCATATCATGTTTTCTTAGGACAAAAAATTGGGTTTTCTGTATTTAAGTCTCTCCCATCTTGCAGAGACGAAGATGTCAATCTTCATATCTTCAGATTGAAGAAACTTAAATAGGGGCAGCTGTTGCACCCTAATTTTTGCCCTAAGTTTTTCTTTGCATTTTCATCTGCATCTTGCATACAAACAAGATCGCACTGGTTACTCGGTTATTCTCGGGTTAGGTTTATGCCTCGCGGGGGATCACCGTTGTCTTTAATTACTTTATTTGTTTATGTTTACTAACCATTAATCAAAATTCAAAAATATTTTGTTTCCTTTTGCTAACCTTTTTCAGGAAGAGGAACCATTGAAAATGCCAAAAATAGCAGTCCTGCAGCTCGAGTAAATTTCACAAACAAAAGTCGAAGACGATCCGCAAATAATTCAATTTATCTGATCAAGGATTTCGCAAGTTAATTGATTCATTCAAAGGATTTCCAAGGTTCACGTGTTTATTTCTTTGACGCACAAGAAGAATCGGGCCGAAACAACCAAGCAACCATGTTTGAATAAAAAATTCAAATTTCAGCTTGGTTAACTGGTTAACCAAATGGTTAACCGGTTAACCAGTGCGAAATTTGAATTCTTTATTCAAATTCACCACCCTTAGATCATTGATTTAATTGGAATATTCTAGATCCATTGGTTTCTGATTTCTCTACATCACTTTGATCATTTCCTACCATAAACCTTCATTAATCACCACTCTTTTCCATTTCCTACAAAACCTCTTTCAAAATACTCCCCCAACACCAAAATTCTCAAAAGCTCACTTTCTTTCTTTTGAAGTTATCAAGAATTCACATTGAATTCTTAATTAACTTGAGCTAAACCTTCATCCTTTCATTCTTTTGTTCATCAATTTCAGTAGATCTAAGCTTGTGTTGGTCCAATTTGAAGAAGTGACTTTGGTAATTCCTCTCACTCCATAAACCCATATTCACCATCAACATTCAAGATGTAGATTCTTGGTGCCTTTGTTTCTAGATCCTTTGGATCTTTATTTGTTGTTTGATTGCAGGGATTCCACTGTATTTTGGTTTTAATTTGTGCAAATTCAGATCATGATCATCCTATGTTTGAGAAAAGGTTTCAAAATGGATCATGCTGAATTTTCTGCATTTTTCAGCTTCTGGTACAACGTTAACCGATTAACCATTTGGTTAACCGGTTAACCATATTCAAAACTGCACAAATTATTCAAAATCTGCTTGCGTTAACCGGTTAACCAATTGGTTAAACGGGTAACACAAGTCAGAATGGTGTTTTTGGCTTGTTTCAAGCCCTTTTTTGGTTCCTCTTTCTTCTTCTTCTTCCTCCTTTTTATTTTTACCTTGTGAAGCACTTTTGGGAGTGATTTCTCCTTAATTTCAATGAACTTTGGGTGTAGATTAGAGTAGTTAATGTTCATTAATTCAAAACTACCTTTAAGTGGATTATTCAATTCATTTAAGGTACTTTGCATTAGTGATACATTTTCATGCTTGAACCCACCAAGAAGAGTGATTGAACTTAAGGATGGAAGAATACCATAAGTGCAGCTCAATTTGGTATTCACCTTTAGTTTTGTGCAGTATCGCGTCCGGATAACGATTTACATATCGTTTATCTCGCATGCATTAGCACTAACATTATGTACCTTAATTGGTGGTGGCCGGCCTCATTTGTAGGGTAATTACTTCGTAAATTTCTCAGTGATTGCTTAACATAAACCTAAATGTGTCCCGACTTCGGAATAAAAATCTAATTGGGTACTTGCACTTTCGTGGACCAGATCTCTTGTTGATCGCGTAATCCCAAAGTGGTTAATCATATTGCATTAAGAATCGAGACTTATGAATGTTTGATGCGTAGGTGCTTTGGGTCTCCCAGTCGCCTTTCAAATTTCATTGATTTTGGTTCGGTTTGCATTGATTAATCGCTATAGTGTAAGATGCTAAGCGGATCCGGTTGCCTTTCGGTCTGGGTTACTTTTTTTTGGTTGTGGTTGATTAAGTTCACCATACCATTATTATGTAAATATTATTATACTATTACTACTATTAATATTTTAGATTCTTGCACTTTAATATCTTTTTGTTACTAACATTTAATTTCTTGCACTTTTATTGCCTTTATTCTATTTTGCTTTATTCATCCATATCATGTTTATTATTTGTTCTTATTATTTTAATTGTTGATTTTCCTTTTGTCCATTTGGATACCAAAAAACATTAATAAATGATTAAACTTCTAAGAGACTTGTGACTTTAATTTGTGGACTTTTGGTTACTATCCTTGGCATTGGAATGAGGATTTTTGGACTTAGATTTTAGGATCCCTTCCCCTTGCTTTGATCTTCATGAAGTTGGATTTAACCTTTATTTCGCCATTTGCTAGCTCATAAGGATGGAACTCTTATGCTCATAATTTGGAATGTCATCAAGTTTGGTTAGATCTTTCTTCCCTTATCTCCTTATTATTATTATTATTTTTAGGATAATCCCTTCATCTCCTCCCATTCTTCAATTTTCAAAACCTTCTCCCTTTTTCAAAGGATTCCTTCTTCTTAAATCATCACCTCTTTAATAAACAAAAACCTTGACTTTTGTCAAGTGGCTTTTACTTTTTTTCTTTTAAAATCAATGAATCTAATCATGTTGACCTTAATTCAAAAAATAAAAAGAATCAAACTCATTCAAGTTGTTTTGTGCCTTTGTGCATTTTTGTTTATTTTATTTTAAAGAGTGCCGATTATGAGTCATTATTCTTTAGTCGGGTGCAAGTCTCTCAATCTCCATGGTTGTAGTTTGATGTAATTGAGTCTCTTGTCATTTCTGGGGGTTTAGTGGCATACTCATTGATTTTATCCGTGTTGGCGCCCTCCCCATAATGATGTATGAGTCCATGCCTTCATTCTCATGGTAGATTTGTTTGGCTATCCACTTGAAGATTACAATTTCTCTTCACTTAATAAAATGAATCATAACCCACCATTTTCACTATTTGTACCACGAACTACGGGGTTTTAATCTTGCATTGCACTTTGTGGGTACGTAGGCATGAGGTGGTAAACCTCTCCAAATACAAAATATTAAAAAAATGATTCTTTCTCTCACCTCTCCACTCTCATTTTTGCAAACCATTTTCAAACCAAAAGCAGTAAATTTTTCAAAGGGCTCCCGTGGAGTACCACAAACATTTTGGGTGCGTAAAACCTTCCCATTGTGTAACATATCCCCTTACCTATTTCTCTGTTCTGTTTATTTAGCTTTTTGCTTTTAGATTCATTAGGTTTTATTCACTCTTTTTTCCTTTTCCTCTTGGAATAAAAATAAAGCGCGGTGGCGACTCTGTTTACTTTGAGTTAAGTTAACTAATTGCTTACACTCATGTTTTTACCGCTACAAGAACATAAAGATGTCAATACTTCAACTTCTTACAACCAAGTTTGAGAAGTTGAAGATGAAGTAGGATGAGAACATTCATGATTTTCACATGATTATTCTTGACATTGCCAATACATCTAGTGCCTTGGGAGAGAAGATGTCAGAGCATAAGCTGGTCAGAAAGATTCTCAGGTTGTTGCCTAAGAAGTTTGACATAAAGGTCACAATGATTCAAGAAGTCCAATACATCAACAACATGAAGGTGGAAGAGCTTGTTAGGTCACTTCAAACGTTTGAATTTACTATCAAATACAAATCTGAAAAGAAAAAGCATAGCTTTTGTGTCTAATACTGAAGAAAAGACTAACCAAGGCAAAGGAATTCAATGCCATGGATGTTAAGGCTTTCGAAACATAAATTTGAGTGTTCTACGTATCTCAGGAAGCAAGAGAAAGGTTTATTTGTGTCATGGTTAGGAGGTGATTCTAAAAGTGATCCTGAAGGAGAATCTGCAAAAAAAGATACTGCTTTGACTGGGATTTGTGATTCTGATGAAGAATTAGATGGTGGAGAACTTATTGCTTCATATAAAGAGTTGTGCCAAAAAAGTGAAGAAGTGTGTCAACTAGGAGAAGATCAACAAAAATCATTAATCAACTTCAGGCTGAAAGAGTGAGGCATCTGGCTATCATCTCTGATTTGAAGGAAGAAGTTGTATTGCTCAACTCAAAACTTTACAATATGATTAAATCTATAAGAATGCTTAATAGTAGTTCTGATGTGCTGGATGAAATTCTTCAAACTGGGAAGAATGCTGGAGATATTACAAGTCTTGGTTATGATAATCTAGTTATTTTGAAGAAAGGAAAAGTGTCTGCAATGAAGTTTGTTTGACCTAAAAGAAAACAGGAACAAAAGATGTCAGGTCAAAAGTCCCATCATTAGAAAAGACATCATTGTGGAAGCAAGACCCAACGATGGAGATGTCATTATTGTGGAAGGTTTGGTCACATAAAACCCTATTGTTACAAACTATGTGGTTATCCAAAACAGTCAACACAACCTAGGGATAATAATGGTATGATTAAAATTAGAAAGGTATGGAAACCTAAGGTTGTTAAAGGTGAGAAAGATCTTTCTGAAGACAAAGAGAAAAGTGTTGGTGAGAAGAACTATCAGTCTATAGAGTTAGTCAAAGTTGATGATCTGAATAATAATGATGTAGCTTCTACTACTAAGAAAAGTAAGGAAGCATCCTTAAGTCATTCAGGGTATGATGTCGAACAAAATGTTAAGGGTATCATGCCTCTAGAGAAGAAGCAAGTTTTCAGGAAACAAATTTTTGCTCCTTTTAGTGTATTTTCCGCTCTTGGTGATTGGATGTGTTCTGCTGCTAATTTGTTTACTTTTGCTTGGCTGCCCTTAATGCATAGTTTCTTGGTTTGTCATATTATGGATAAAACAAGGGAGAAGTAAGTAGTAGTAGTGTTCTTTGGTTGTTTCCTTGAGGGGGAGATATTTTCTATTGAGGGGGAGACATTTCTTTTAACTATTTACTGCAAAAGAAGTTCTTTTCGTAAGAGGTTTTCTTATTTTCCACTGCTGATCCGATGTTAGCCTCTGACCTGGGTAGAAGGGTTATTTGGTTAGTTTTAGCCAAAATATGCCAAAGGGGAGATTTCTAGTTCTGCAGTTTTGGTGTTAGCATTAATTTTGGTAAAATTAACTTAACAACGACATGTTGGACAAGATGTCCTAGCATGATGAAGAACATGTTATATAGCAGGTTTTGCAAGATGTGAGATAAGAAGTCCTGGCATGGTTGCTCAGACATCAATATAAATGTAGTTATAATACTTGACAGATGTTGAGCTAGATGTTGAAACAACTTTAACTATCATGACAATATTACTGCCATGTGTTACACACAAATGTTGAAGACAGGCGTCATGCCATCTTGGTCTGGTACAACAGGTGTTACTGTTATGTGTTACAAACATATGTCAAATATGTAACACCCAAAATAATTCCCACAAAAATTCAATTTAAATCAGAGTAATTATAAATATAAGAGTAATTTCGAGTGTTACATACTACTTCAAAATACGGCTTAACTGATACGTATTACAAAATAAAGTTGCAACGATAATTTTCAAAAGAAAAACATAAAATAAAGATTTAGTAGAAACATGCTTTTATTAAAATAAATAAATAAGAAATAATAATCGTCGTCCCAACACCCCAAAGTACATATCAGAGCCGACTCCTCTAACGGTAAGTGCGCCGACTTTACCGACCATCAACTCTACTAATCCTGATCACCTGCATGTTACCAGTATAGGGGTAACATCCAAACAGAAGGGGTGAGATACTTACGCCAATAAAAGGGAAAAATAATACAAATAAAGGCAAGTATCATCAAGTATTCACCACTCCCATCAATCAACAACTAAACAAACACACTGAAACACATAATAATATTATGTACACAAACAATAACATATGCAAATGAGACTCCACCAGACTCAATGCATGCGATATCATTCATTGATCCCTGTTTCATGATCAAGTTCCCTTTGTAAATCCCGACCCCTATTTCATGGTCTAACATGATCCCTATTTCATGATCACACCCTCAACCCCTATTTCATGGTCACATACGATCCCTTTTTCATGACCGCACCAACAACACAATGATTCCCTTTGGAATTCAGATGGATATACCATATCTTGCTACACTATCCCCAACTATGCATATGCCATGCACCATCAATGACAATATGCAATGTCTATATCAACTACCTCATGCAACAACATACAACAACAACTACCTAATGCAACAATATCACCAACGACATACAACAATAACTACCTCATGCAACAACATCACTAATAACATACAACAACAACTTCCTCATGCAACAACATCACCAAAAACATACAACAACAACTACCTCAACACATATCAACATTAACAACGTGTATCAACAACCACAACAACACATAACAACATCAACAACATATATCAACAACTACAACAACATATAACAACTACTACATCATATAACCACAACGAAAACAAAAACAACACATAACAACATCGACAATATATAGAAACAACTACAATAACACATATCAACATCAACAACATGTATCAACAACCACAATAACATATAACAAAATCGATAACACATATCAACAACCACAACAACATATAACAATATCCATAACACATATCAACAACTACAACAACATATAACAACATCGATAACACATATCAATAACTACAACATATAACAACGTCAATAATACATATCAACAACTACAACATATAACAACATCGATAACACCTATACATGTTACTCATGTTTTTACAAAGTTATTTTCAACATTCTTCAAAATAAGAACATAACCCCTCAATCCATATCTCTAACATCCCTACAACAATCTCAATCCATTAATATATTAAGAAAAGGATTTTATAGAATTTTTCAAAATAAAATAAATTATTTTTACTTCAGGTCTCGCTAAGCGACCTCAGGCTCGCTAAACGCACTACTCTCTACCTGGAAGGGTCCAAAATTCCCAAACGCTCGTTAAGCGAGCTGCCTCTCGCTAAGCGAGAACTGCGATTTCTGCAAATTTTCCTCTGCGAACCAGTTCGACCCTGCAACGATTCCTACACTCCAAAACCTTCTTAAGGCCAAAAAACTCAGAATTTCCACCATTCTTCATACAATTAATCACCTAACTCAAACAATTATCACAATTTCAACAATTCCTAATTGTTCTAACATACTTTTCATCAAAATTCTTCTAACCTCATGGATTCCTACTTACTAATCCTATGCTCATTACTCATATTATAATACCCTTAGGAGATGAAAGAAATCCCACCCTTACCTAATTCGGTAGATGATTTCTTTCTCTTTGCAGGAATTCTCCTCTTCTAGCCTTGCCCTAGTTCCTTCTTCTTACTTCCTCTGCTCACACGTTCTCCATTCACGATCAGTTTTCACGAACTGATTTCCTTTTTCCTAAATTCGAAACATAACCCTTAGACCCCAACTAAGGATTTCCCATCTTGCCATCCCTATTCCATCGTCTAATTACCATCTTACCATTTCCCTTCATATTTCCAATATTTATTTAATATAATATAAATTATTTAAATTCATATAATATTAAAAATATAATTCTTCCTTCAACACACTACCAACTTCACACAACACACAATACACAACAATTCCAATTATTTAAATTAAATAATTAAATAAATAATCGGGGCATTACAGAAGACACATGTCATGACATGTTTGTCTGTTATAGCAGGCACTTCTATTTTATATCTCTTGACATATTTGATTTTAATTGATGAGTATCTTTTAGATATACCTCGTAATTATGCGCATGTCAAGGAGATTTATTAGGAGCAATTTCAGATTAAATTGGTTTTCTTAAAAAGGATCTTGGGAGACTTTTTAGGAAACTAAAGACTTAAAAGTTTTTATTTTCTTGGAGAATGTTTTTGCAGATTCTGTGCAACAAAATTACTACGTTTTTGAAGCCCAAATTCAGTCTAGTTTACGGTTATAAATAGGATGGATTTAACCTAATCAAAGTGTGGAGAAAATACATTGTTTCTTAGTGAGTTTTTAGGGTTTGTGTATTTGTGAGCCTCTCTTGTATCAAGTTGACACTAGAATTGGACTGTTGTATTGAGTTGTAATTTCTGTCATTGCTATGATTGAAAGGGAATTAAGAAGGGTCTCAGACCTAGGAGAGTCTTAGGTAGAAATTAAACACGGGTAGTGATTAAGTGAGAAGTTGTAAACGAGGGAGTTTAGCTTTGAATTAATACAATTATAGTGGATTTCATTCATGGATTGGTATCCCCCAGAGTAGGTGAATTGCACCAAATTGGGTTAACAATTGATGTGTTTTCGTTTACTGTCTACAATCTTTTATCGTATTCATCTTGTCATTGTGTTAATTGCGGAGATCATTTGTCTCAACATCTCATAAGACATATCTGATTTGCTATACTAGAATTTCAATTATAATAATAATAATAATAATAATAATAATTATTATTATTATTATTGTTATTGTTATTCTTTTTCTTCTTCTTCTTGTTATTATTAATGGTTAAGGCTTTGGTTTTAAGAAAATTAATTAGAATAAAAGACTTTTTTAAAAAAACAATTTAAAATTTGATAAAAAAGTGTTCTGGACTGGCCCAATTCTTAGAATTGGGCCCTATCTATCTCACGTCCCAACGACCCTATGACCCCGATGCTCGGAATCCCGAGGATCTACTGCTCGACGTACCTGTTGCTCGGCGCTAAAGCCATCCGACCCAGGACAAGTCGAGCAGATTCACTATTTCCCTAACGGCTAGTTCCTAACCGTCAACGGTTATTGCGGGATCCACGATCCGTGCCCAATAATTTGGACCAATAACCATCCTCTTTGACCAGTATATAAACCCTCTCATTTGAGAGGGTCAGGTATTAAAATCTTGAGCCAAAATCTCGTACTTGCTCACTCGTTGCTCACTCTTTGACTTTAGCATCGGAGTGCCTTTGCAGGTACACCCCTTTTTCTCCATCATCAACCGTGCTCATTCATGTTCGACGCAGCCACATCGGATCCTGATCTCCAGGTACGATCAGGTGGCGTCGTCTGTGGGAACCCAACTTCCCCGTTCTTCTTCATCAAAAAATCTCAAGAACCAAAGTTACTATTCAAAAAGATCCATGGCCGCTAACGAAATACCGTGCGAAGCCCGTACTGCTGATGGTATCCTCATTACTCAACGGGAGAGAAACCTTTTCACCCCCTTACACGAAGAAACCGTCCAGGATCACTAGGACGAAAAGACAACTTCACCATCTCCCGAGCGCGACCAGCCGCTCGAGAACCAACCCGAAATCATACCTTCCGTGGCCGCGCCCATCGGATCAGACTTCGCCGCACTGGTTGAAACAATCAATCAAACCCATCTATGTCTCCTGGCGCACGGTGCGAAGATAGCCCGTCTCAAAGAAACCGGTCGTCGATCATCTCGATCTCCTAAAAGGCACCGAAGGTAACGCAACCCTTCTCCCCGAAGAAAGAAAGATAAAGGCTATCACGACGAATCTTCTATCCGGAACCGTGGTCGGTCACCTCCATAGAGACGTCGCTCGCCGGTGCCTACCAAGGTTCATCAAGGGTCACAAGAGGACGATCTTCTTTCCCCCCGAAAAGGAAGGCGACCGTGATCTCCATCCCCGAAACAATAAAAAAAGAACAAGTCAAACTCTCCATCCCTACAATGAAACAGAAAACTCCATTCAAGATCCCTTTCGCTCACCTCTAGTGATGATGATGATATCAGAGGGCCCCTCTCATCTGAGATTATGGCTACCAGATTGCCAAGAGGGCTCGAGAATCCCCCACCACTTGGTTCGTATGACGGAACAACTGATCCCAACGAACATATTGAGAACATCGACGCCCTGCTCAACTACAGGGGCGTCCGAGGAGCAATCAAATGTCGTCTCTTTCTAACCAACCCTAAGGAAAGGAGCGATGAATTGGTACAAAATCCTCGAGCCCGAATCCATCACTTCCTAGAGATAGCTCGGTCGAACCTTCTCCAGGCATTTCACTACTTCCAGACGCCATCCAAAGACGAAAGCATCACTTGAAGCCATAATCCAGGGCAAAGACGAGCCCCTCAGGACCTATATCGAAAGGTTCAATAAAGAAGTTGTCCAAGTCTCAACCACGAACGACATGAAGAAATACTTACTGGAGCGCAGATTACGCCCATCTACCGATTTCCACCGAGCAGTGGGTATTGAGACACCCGCCACTCTGGATGCTTTCCTCTTGAAAGCTCAAGCGTATATCCAATACGAAGAAAAGCAGGCGGCCAGTTCCGTCCGCGATGCTCGACGTAGAGAAGACGCAAACCTTTCCAAATCCGACGAACCCTCGACATCTCGTCGGGGAAGCGACAAAAGAAAGGAAGGCCGTTCCTGTAAACCGCGAGAGCAGAGAGGACCAGTGGGCCGATTACGTGAGTATACACCTTTGCTGGTGTCAAGAGAAAATACTGTCCGAATGTGCTAATTCAGAGTTTCGTCAAGCGGGGGTTCGCTTTCCCAAGAAACTGCCCGCCAAACCGGGCACCGATAAAACCAAGTACTGCAGGTTCCACAAGAGCCATGGACACAACACCGAGGGTTGCATCCACCTGAAGGACGTAATAGAGATACTCATCAAATATGGCCACCTCAAACAATTCATAAAATCCAAAGAAACCTCCAGGCCAGAGGCACAAGAAACCATCAAGGTCTAGGAAGTGGTGGTAGTCCCCGCGGACTACAATATGCAAGTAGCCCTCAGCATCTACTGCCCGAAAGATTTCTTTCTGCCCGACCGTCAAGCGAGTCCAAGTTATCTATCTTCCCATAGGCCCTGGGAAGCCTTCCCGTCCGCCATGGTGATCTCGGGCGGAGGATTCAATAGGATCACGATCGGCTCCGTAAAGAGGAAATTTGGCCAACTAATTGCAAAAGGGCCGACCCTGAACGCCACGTTGGACCCGCCCAGAGACAATTCAGTGCCATTTCCTTCTACAAGGTGGAACTATTAGGGGGAGCACCTAATGCCAGCATTCCACTGCTTATCCGAGCCCAAATGGCCAACTTCGACGTCCGCAAAATATTGGTCGACCAGGGTAGCTCATTCGATATCCTGTATTCGCAGCTGTTCGCTACACTCCATCTAAACGAGACTCTCCTGATGCCATATGTGGGATCTGACCTCCAAGGCTTTAATGGCACGGTGTCACGACCATGGGGCTATGTCGATCTCATAATCACGTTTGGGGCCGCAGAAATTGCCCGATCGATCCGCGTCCAATTTTTGGTCGTCGATTTCCCTTCTCTATATCAATGCATTCTAGGTCGACCAACATTGGCCGATCTTCTAGCCGTCCCATCAACCGTCCACATGAAGATGAAATACTACACAACTTTAGGAAGAGTAGCCACCATGCATGGTGACGTGGAGGCCGCCCTTCGTTGTTTCAAAGCTGCCTCTAAAGGCCTTAGCTCAATATCATACCAGCCCAAAGCTTCCACCTCAGCATCTTCCCTGAACACAGAAGTGCCCGTACCTCTCCCTCGGGTCGATTCCATCGATCTAGATTGCAGGTTTCCAGACGAAACTGAAAGTTCTCAGCATCCCTCCTCTTCATTATCCCGAACAATCCCCCGACGGCGAATTCGAGCTAATCCCGTTGGGGGAAGATCCGAGCAGATGCGTGAAGATTGGAGCCCACCTCCTGGAACTAGCAAAGAAACAGCTAGAAGCATGCCTGAAGGGGAACGTCGACCTATTCGCATGGAGTGCACCAGAAATGCCCGGACTCGATCCAGACGTAGCATGCCACAATCTATCCATCAATCCAAATCACAAGGCCGTCACCCAACGGAGGAGAAAACAGTCGACCGAAAAAAGTAAAGCGGCCGAAAAAGCTGTAGAAGACCTCCTAGAGGCAACTTTGTAACGGAGGCCAGGTACACTACCTGGATTTCCAATGTTGTACTTGTGAAAAAATCTAATGGAAAGTGGAGAATGTGCGTTGATTATACCGATTTTAATCGGGCTTGCCCGAAAGATGCTTACCTGTTGCCAAATATTGATAAATTGGTCGACAATTCGGCCGGTTTCAAACTACTATCATTTATGGATTCTTATTCAGGATATAATCAAATTCCCATGGCCTTGGCCGACAATAAACGCACGACCTTCATGACCAAATCAGGCAATTACTACTATAACGTTATGCCCTTCGGTCTAAAAAACGCGGGCGCCATTTATTAGCGTATGATGAACAAAGTTTTCCGAGCAGAAATTGGCGACATGCTCGAAGTATACATGGACAACATGATAATCAAATCTCAGGAAGAAACAGATCACGCTTCCCACCTATGAAAGGTGTTCGACCAAGCTCGAAAATACAAGATGCGTTTCAACCCTAAAAAATGTAAGTTCGGAGTTCGAGTAGGTAAATTCCTCGGGTTTTATTTGACCGGGCGAGGGATCAAAGCCAACCCAGAAAAATGCCAAGCGTTCGCAGAGATGCCTACCCCAAACTCTAAAAAATCCATACGATTGTTAAATGGAGTGCTCGCCTCTCTCGCTCGATTTGTGGCTAAGTCTGCCCAACACCCGCTCTCGTTCTACAAACTCCTCTTCAAAGAATCAACTTTCAAATGGACTGACGAATGCGAGCAAGCCTTGACTCACTTGAAAAAATCACTATCCGAACCGCCGGTACTCTCCATACCTAATGAAGGAGAAACAATGTACCTTTACCACGCTGTAGCAAACGAGGCGGTCTGTGCTGCCCTTATTCGAGAGCTCCCCGAGGGGCAGAAATCCATCTACTTTACGAGCAAGGAATTGAGCGGCCCTGAACTCAGGTACTTACAAATCAAAAAGGTAGCACTGGCCCTACTCTTCGCAGCAAGAAGGTTACGACACTACTTCTTGGCCCATACTATCATCGTCAAGACAGACCAACCCATCAGGCAGACGCTCGGAAGGCCAGATATGGTCGGATGAATGCTAAAATGGTCATTAGAATTATCCGAGTTCGACATCAAATTCGAAGGATGGCAGGCCCTCAAACTCAAGCCTTGGCCGACTTTGTAGCAGAGCTTACCTTCACCGAGCAAACTACGACATCTTCGTCTAAGTGGACCATCTTCGTCGATGGAGCGTCTAGCTCGATAGGCAGCGGGGCCGGGGTGATGCTGGAGAACGAGGAAGGAACACTCATCGAAGTATCCTTAACCTTATCTTCCCCCACATCCAATAATCAAGCAGAGTACGAAGCCTTCCTGGCCGGTTGACGCCATGAAGACGACCTAGGAGCAAAGGAAATTGTAATATGCACGGACTCCCAGTTGGTCGCTAACTAAGTACGGGGCGATTTTCAAGCCAAGAACGACAACATGGCCGAATACTTAGCCTTGGTAAAGGAGAAACTAAAATGATTCACATCCGTGGAAGTCAGGCACGTCCCGTGCAAAAACAACACCTAAGCGGATATATTGTCCAAACTGGAGAGCACCAAAAAGAAGGGGCAACAAATCCATCATACAAGAGATACTCCCTCAACCCAGCATTGGGAAAATGTCAACACCAATCGACATCAACGTCGTGGGTGACACTAACTGTTGGATGACCCCATTATTCAGCTATTTGACCAAAGACGAGTTGCCAATAGACCCGAAAACGGCCAGCATCGTACGACGTGGATCGTGCTCGTACACGATGGTCGGGGGGAAGATGTATTGCCGAGGTTTCTCCACACCACTCCTCAGATGGGTCGAGGAAGAAAACATTCCACACGTGCTGAGGGAAGTCCAGGAGGGGATCAACGCGCAACACCGAGGTGGGAGATCACTCGCTCGCAAGATTCTACGAGCAGGATACTATTGGCCGACAATGAAAGACGATACGAAGGAGCACGTTAAAAAATGTGACAAGTGCCAACGACATGGTGACGTGCACATAGCGCCTCTACTGAGTTGAAATCACTGTCTTCCCCATGGCCGTTCTCCAGGTGGGGACTGGACATATTAGGACCCTTCGTCATCGGCACCCGCCAAAACAAGTATCTCATCGTGGGCGTCGACTATTTCACCAAATGGATCGAAACGGAGGCTTTAGCCAAAATCACCGCACTAAACATCTTACGCTTCTTCAAGCGGAACATCCTCGCTCGATTCGGAGTACCACTCGACATCGTAACAGACAACAGAACCCAGTTCACCGACAAACATTTCCAGGAATTCGTATCCTCGGTGGGAACCAAACAACACTTCGCTTCTGTCAAGCACACCCAGACTAACGGGCAAGCTGAAGCTGCTAATAGGGTAATCTTGAGAGTCCTTAAGCGAAGGTTGGATGAACACAAAAATCGTTGGGTCGAAGAGCTACACAACGTTCTTTGGGCGTACAGGACCACGCCTCACTCGACAACCGGAGAATCCCCGTTCCGGCTAGCATACGGAACCAAAGTTGTCATCCCCATAGAGATGCACATACCGTCCATGCGTACAGAATCACCCATGGACCAAGGTACTAACTCAGAAACGCTAAGGGAAGAGCTTGACTTGGTCGAAGAAATCCGATCAGGAGCAGCTCTTCGAGAAGCCATGCTCAAACAAAAAATTGCAACTCGACACAATACGAAAGTTATTAAACGAGCATTCAAGGTCGGGAGTCTCGTCTTAAGGAAAAACCACAAAGACTCTCAAGAAGGGAAACTAGCACCAAATTAGGAAGGTCCATATCGCGTCCGAGCAAAGACCGAGAACAGAGCCCACTACTTAGAAAATCTTCAAGGGGAAGAACTCGCACGGCCATGGAACAAGAGAAACTTAAGCAATACTACAACTAGTATGAAGGTTGCCAAACTCCCTTACGAGGAGCAAAAGGTCCGACCAAACCTGCATGCCCAGGTACAAGCATTGCAACCCAAAACGTTTGACCAACAGGACCTCCCCATCATGATGAGGAAGTTAATTGTCGCACGAACGGATACTCGAACGAGTTCGACGTCACCTAAGTACCATGCCTAGACAGAACCCCAGCTCGTGATGGGACGTTCAAGCCAAGGGGATCCGAGCCACAATCTTGACCCGGATACTGACCTAGAGCCAGCCTCTATACATCTGATGGATAGGCAGTCATACACATAACAAAAACACTGCATAAATCATAAAACGACCACCAAGGTCGAAAATTTTAATCAAAAGGTTGCGACCCCTAAAGGCCGACTTGTTCGAAATTACATAAAAAGGGGACCACGTCCCCATGCAAGGATTATAAATTACACATAATTTAGGCACGCAGACCGACCTAATTACCCTCCCCTTCTTGCACCCCTGGATGATTTTTACTCAGAGGTTGCTGGACGACACGTTGGATCGGCTGGTCGGACTCCCCTGGCTGGGAATCATCCACAATCATGTAATCAGGGACTATGACCCGACCGTCCACGACCTTATACAAATAGCTAATCTGTTCAGCATCGAGGTTCAGCTCGGGATGAAGGGCCTTAATCTGATCCACAACATTCTGGAAGCTCAACTTGGTCGAGTCCCTCAAATCCTCCAGATCCTGACCCAACCGGGCAAGGAAATGCGCCTTACTCATCAGCCCCTTGGTATCCTCGTCTTCATCGTCCTTGGGGAAAAAGTCTCTTTCAACTTCCTGTTATAATCAACGGCTCTCTTCTTATCCACCTCCAGCTTGGCGATCACGGCCTCATCGGCCTTCCTCTCTCTCTCTCTATCTCTCTCTCTCTCTCTCTCTTGAAGCAGCTAAGATTGTGTTAAGGCGGGTAATTTCGAGCTCCTGCCCAGAACTCCCCTCGACAAACATAGAGGCCATCGACAACACCTGCATCACCGTGCTAGCATCCTGCGCCAAGGATAACCTCCGAGCAGGACGGTCCATCTGCTCAAGAGACAGAGAGTCCGCCCGGTCAACCTCCAAAGAGGTGCTTTCAAAGAAGTTCCGTCGCACGAAACACAGCGGCAAATAGTGTTTTGGTTTTGCCGGGGCATTGATCATCGGATCCGTGATGACCAATCCGACTTTATGCTTCTTAAGGGTTGAGCCCGAAGTCACGTCCGAAGATCCTCGAGCGATAGAACCCGAGCCGGAGCCGCTCGAATCATTTCTCACCAGTCGAGTCTGAATGGTCTTGGCCTTCCGCTTATTGTCTTGCATTAATCTCTCATGGATCCTGTCCAGAGGTTTCTCCATAGAGCCTACAAAACAAAGGAAACGAGGGTCAGACCGACCACAAGCATAAAATCACAACAAATAAACAACAATAAAAATAAAACAAGAAATACCAAACAGGTCGGACACTTCTTGTCCGTTTTTATAGGCCAAGAGAGTTGTGACGTCGATCAGTGGACTTTCCATAACTTCTCCTCCATCAGAAGCCAACATCACCTTTCCCTCCCCGTCGAGCATCGGGATCCGAGTGAAAGATGACACCAACTTACGAAATTCCTCGAAGCTGGTTGCATCATCCTCGCCTAGAGCATCCCCTATTTGGACAAAGTCACTCACCGGTCGCCCGTAATGACCATAATCCCACGAGAAAGGGAACCTCCAAATCCTCCTACGGATCGGACGACCTTCCTCGTCCAACCAGGGCACGTCATTTTCATCAGTATCGTCCCCCATGAAACTGATCGACCTAGTTGCTCCCCTAGTCACAGGCTCGATCAAGATGTAGTCACCTTTGAAAGATCAGATAGATTCTGAATGCGCTATAAAATTTTTAGCCCGTTGTTTGAAAGATATGAAACCCTTCCGAGCAGTTCCACGCCCCAGCTGGCGCTGTAGAGAGAAGAACTGGAAGAAGAGAGGAAGAGTAGCGCCCGCCCCCAGGTGTGCGCATGTCATCTCAAATGCCCTCATGAAAGCATAGGAATTGGGGTGCAGTTGCGGAGCGCTACACGCAGGTAACCGAACACCGAGCAGACCAGGTCACTGAAAGGCATCCTAATCCCCAAGGTCGTGATGGCATACTCGTACATCGAGAAATTTCTTCCGCCAAACTCCGATAAAACCCGATCGTCGTCACCCGGGAATGTCACCCTCCAGTGAGCAGGGTCCCCTACCACATGCAGAGGATCCGCACGCGGTCGAGCGTAATACGATACCTTGTCCAGCAAGTCTTCGACGACCCACTCCTCAGGCGTGGGTACCCTCTTTTCCTCTTGTGGAACCATAGGGGTGCCAACCTCGTCCCCAGATGTTATCCCAACGTCATTTAATTCAGTCGCCTCTGAATTCCCCGAGGAACTTTCAGAGCCCGACGGGACAGTTGCCGAGGAGCCCGAATCCTCCGATGAACTCTCCTCCGAGGATATGTCGAAGGGATCAACGAGCACGTTTTCACCTGAAAAGTAGAGGAAAGTGTCACTCCCACCAAAATGACACACAGAGGTCAAGAAGGGGTACAGACGCGAACGGTCGGCGAAAGGAGAATTGATAACACACAGGAGTGAACTCAAGGGAAAGAAAGAGTCGCCAGCTAGGCATTTTTATCCCGGAGGAAAGGTAATGCTGCATAAACCTAAGAAAAGATATGGATAAGACGGTTGCGAACCAGAGAGACTGAGAAAGGGGGTTGGTTACAACCTGGGAAGGTATTAGCACCCAGATTGTCCGTCGTACTCGACGGGATCCATGCTTAAAAGGTTTGTTTTTTAAAGGGGTAGTGTCAGTGCAATTTGTGTATCAAAAACTGGAAAAGAATGCAAGTGTCAGTGTAAAAGAAATGTGAAGTGTATAAATGTACAATGTCAGTGCAGGAACAAGAGTGAAATGCTCAAGATCATGAGGCTAAAGGAATGATGCTGGAAGGAGGGGGAATGTACAGAGACTTTTGTTCGATAACTGTTAAGTTATGCCTACGTATCCTCTCGTGCAATGAGGAAGTCAGAACACCGTAGTTCGACCCAAAGAGACTGAAAGATAAATTGACTTGTGAACTGCTTATTTGTCTATGCTCAAGTGTATGACCTGTCTGGCTCAGGTGCTAACTGTCTTGCATTAGACGGAAGAAGCAAGTTCTCGTTTGTAGAATGAGTATGATGAGAAAAGAATCCCGAAGGAGACGATTATTGTTTGTTTTTGAGTTTTCAGTCTTTTTATTGCTTTTGGAAATTTGTCATAAGTTAATGAGCTTAAGCCTAAACCAATGGGTTAGTAAACTCATCACATCCTCCCTCTGATTAGGGGTAATGAGAATACCTTAAGTGTGAAGTCAGCTTCTCACACTTAATCACCATGGAGTAGGATTAAGATCATTAACCTACTTGTGATTAGTTAGATGTTTTGGTTGTTTTTGTTTAGTGTTAAGTAATGAGACTAAGCCATAATCAGGGATTAAACATACTCATTACACCATCCTAATAGAAGGATAATAGATGAGAATGTTTAAGCTGAGGAAGATTCCTCAACTTAATCCATGATTAGGGATTAACCTCATGACAAAACAAACCTTTATTAAATGGATTTTAGTTAATGATAAGATGGAGAAGTGATTTTTATTATTTGTAAGACAACTTGAGGGGGACTTGTCCATTAACACTAGGGTTAGGCCTTCTTAACCAATTAAGGAAGAATTAGAACCCTAATGCAAGGCCTAAGTTACAAGCTTGATGTCTTGATGATTATTAAGTGAATTGATTAAAGGAGTTAAACACATTAAGGGTTTAACACTTAGGATTAAAGTTATACACTCCATCCTAATAGAAGGATGCAGGCATAAGCTTAATCACAAAGCCTTAAAACCTTTAGGGTTTAGTCCTTGATTATGAGATGAGAAGAGAAGACTCAAAGATGACACAAAGGTAAAAACTAAATGGGGGACTAATCAAACCCTAATTATTGTCATGCTTGGAAGTCCTAGGGTTTGTGAGGTTTGCAAGAAAGATCTTCAGAGAAACCACCAGGAAGCAGATGAAAGGAGCAAAGAGAAGCAAGGCAACTTGCTTCATTTAAGAAGACAAGTCACTTGAAGAAAGAAAGTAAGATGAACAAGAATGAGCAAGCTCAATCCAAAGCATAAGACAAAATGCAGCAATGATGCATAAGAGAGATGAAAAGAGATTATGAGAAGTGAAGGCAAATCCACTTCTCAAAACAACTTACCACCTGAAAGGTTAGTAAAAGAAATGAAATGTAATGCAAATGAGATGAAATGTGATGATGCAAACCAAAACCAGAAGCAAATACATGATGTTAATGATGCTAAGAGATTATGCAAACATGATGTAAGGCATTAGAATGATCATACAAGCATATGGATGCAAGAGAAGCATGTTTTGAACCATGAACATACATGAAAAGTTATGGAATGCAAATGACATACAACATGGCAAATGAAAGATGCAATAATCAAACATGATTCTAATATGTGCTAAGATGTATTATGAATCAAATTAATGCACAAAATGTCATGGCAAGTCATGGTATGCAAGCAAATGAGAAATGGATGCAAAGGAAGGCCCAAATTAGGGTTTATGATCAATGCACAAAAACAAAATTCAAAACCAGAAGCAAATATCATGATAAAAATTTGAAAATGCATCCAAAGGAACCCTAAACCTATACAAACTCACTGCCCAAAGGAGGGGATCCAACTCTTAACCTAGTGAGAGTTATGAATTTCCTAAGATTGCTAGGGTTTTAAGGTACCTTGTCAAGAAAAATGCAAAACAAATTGGAAATGCAAGATCAATTCATGCCAATTTTATCCTATAAACTACATGTTATGCAAGATGCAATGCAAAAAGAATCATTGTCCAACTCTCAATGGTTAGGCAGAAATGAATTTTTGAAGTTTGAATCAAAATAATGCCTTGAAATGAAATTAATTCCATTGAAAATGATCAAAAGGCATTAAGATCCAAAAAGAAATTTGGTTTGAGAATGGGACAATGTTTCTAAATGTTTTTAAAGGTTACATGAATTTTTTTGTGATTTTTAGAAACCTAAATGCTATTTTAATTAATTAATCTTCATTAATTAATTAAAATAAGCATTTAAATATTTTTAAAATAGCCTAAAAATGTAAAAAATAAAATAAAAATAGTTTTTATGTTAAGAAAAATATTTAGAATAAAAATGCAAGAAGAAAATATTTTTTTGGATTTTCTATGTATTTTAAAATAATTATGCAAAACAAATGACAAAAATATGAAATTAAATGAAATAAATGGGAAAGTTAGCGCATCAAAGGGATAGGATTTGAATAAAAAAGGAGGGAGTTGACGCGCGCGGATTTGGAGGGCTAGGATTCATTCTGAGATTTGAATTTAATTAATCCTAATTAATTAAATAAATGACTGGATTAGGGTTTTAATGAGAAATCTGGGACGTTCATTCGCGCGCGGGTCAACCCTGGTCAAGTCATCCTACGCTCCACATTCAAACTCACATTAATGACACAGATTAACCCTAATCAACTTCAGGTGGCCGGAGAAGACTTTCGGTCGTCTTCTCCGGCAAGACCTCTGACCTAACTTTCTCAAAACTCCATAAAAATGTGCCAAAATCTCCAGAAACAATCAATGATCAACAACAAAGCATAATCCAGCAACAAATCTCATTTATTTTAACTCAAAATCAAGATACGAATCAAACATCAAAAACTGCAAAAATTTCAGAAACACGATACAAGCTCATTTCTCAATCATTTTCAAAAATAAAAGGCTCAGTGAACTCAGGGAAGCATGTAGATCATTTTAGAAACAAGAGATAAGAGTTCTGGAAAAATGAATTTCCATGGCTACCTGAATCGAAGCTTTCAACCCAAGAGCTTCTGGACTAGTTCCTTGCTTCCAATCAACTTCACTGACCTTCCTTAAGTGTTTGCAAAGCTTGCTTGAAGTTTATTTGGGCTGGTTTGAGAGATTGCTTGAGTTCTGTTCAAGGAGAGGCAGAAATCGTATTTGGTTTATGTGAGGTTTCAGGCTGTTTCAATGGTTGGTTTGTGATCAGTGAGTCATGTTGAGATCAATGGTGAAGTTTGTTTGTGTGTTTGAAGCTTGTGCTGTGTGTTTCGAATGGTTTTGCATCTGAGGTGAAAAATGAGAATGTTGGCTTATGGGAGGTTTCAGGCTTGTGTGTTGTGTGCTTTTGCTTGCATTTGATCCACATAAAGAAGTGTGATAGGTCAGAGAGTGGGTGCTGGCCTATTGTGATTGGTATGGGCAAGTTGCCAAAATGTCAAACTTTGTGTAAGAGAAGTATGGGCTCATAGCTAGCCAAGGACAAGTGGGGTGTCCTGTGCAGCAAGAAGTGTGGAGAGCCCTAGGATCAATTCTGAAGTCAGCAAGCAAGTGGATTAGGGTTTGAGTGAAGTTTTGCAACTTGGTTCATCTTTGGCCCTTTTGAAGTTTCTTGATCCACAAGTCACAAAAATGAGTGATATTTTGATGCAATCTGATCTTTAGGCCTTGGTTTATGTTTGTATTAAGATTAGAAGCCCACTTGAAAGCTCAATTTGCCTTGGCAAGGGATTTTGCAACTTTGCCTCTTTGGTGGAAAACTTGAAATTATGTGATTTTTCCCAACTTTGACAAGCCATAACTTTTGATCCAAAATGAATTGGGTCAAGTTCTTGTACTTTTTGAAAAGGGAATGATCCATTCTACAACTTTCATGACCAAAGTTTTCCCATTTGAAGCATTTTTGAATCAAAAAGTAAGGGTTGAAAAAGTTTCCCAAAATGGCAAGTTTCCATTATAAGTCATTTACCCAAAAAGTCAAATTTGCAAATGGCTTGAAATTCTTTGATTTTGTGAACTTCTAACATCTTCCATGATCAAATAAAGATCATACATAATCAAAATGATGAAGAACACCCTTTGGTTGGGTCATTGGGGGCCTCAGATGCCCTGATTTTGCACTGACTTGCTCAAAAAGTCAACTCTTGATCAGATGACTTCCCCATGGAATTTCTTCATGAAAATTGATATGCATGATCCCTATACCATATAGAGACAAATAGAAACAAGAATGACCAAAAAATTTGGAGTTATGGCCTTTGAAACCAAAACCCTAATTCTAGGTCATCTGTGTAGTTAAACCTGGCTCTGTTTCCATGCCAATCTCAGTTCTTGTGATTCTTTGACTTTCTTGACTTTGAGAGGATACAATATGATGCTTGAACACACATGGACCCCTTTGAAGTGATTTATGACCTTTGGAGTGGCTCAAATGGCTTTTAGATTACTCAGATCACAAACTCTAGATGCAGATGACCTAGAAGCAATGCAGTGAATCAAAAATGTGGTATGAGATGCTATGATTGAACTTATGCATATGAAGAGATCACAAGCCATGGTGTGAATGGGTGAGGGCAAATTTGGGGTGTTTACAGCTGCCCCTATTCAAACATGAGTTAGCTGTGCAGGATGTAAGCAACGGCTTAACAGGCAAACAAGATAACTTGTGGTTGAATACCAAAGACAGTCCAAAATTTGCACTCACATAATGAAGAAGAAAAGGGATATAGATTGTAAAGGAAAATAAAGTATATTATAAAGTGCAGGCGACGGAGGACGACCGCCGAGAAGAGGACGACTGCTGGGGATAAAACAATGACGGGGACGACCGACATGCTGGGGAGAATGCGGAAAATAAAGCAATGACGGGGACGGCCGACAAGCTGGGGATATGAGAGATTATGATGGGGACGGCCATCAAGTAAAGTTATAAGACTCTCTGGGGATTATAGGTAAACATAAATGATGAGGTACGGTCATCAGGTTCATAAAGTAATGCAAACAACGATGGGGACGACCATCGGGCTAAACTGATGAAGGACGATCATCAGGAAAAAGAAAAGGGACCACAATGGGGATGGCCATCGGGTTAAAGAATAAATGAAATAATGATGAGGGACGGTCATCAAAGGTGAAGGACGATCACCAGGAAAAGGAAAAGGGACCACGACGGGGATGGCCATCAGGTTAAAGAATAAATGAAATAATGATGAGGGACGGTCATCAAAGGTGAAGGACGATCACCTAGCAGGGGACGGCTGCTCTGAGGGGGATAAGATGAGGGACGGTCATCTAAGGTGAAGGACGATCACCTGGCAGGGTACGGCTGCCGAAAGTATCGCGACATAGGACGAATGCCGGATAAAAGGTCGACGATGGGGACGACCATCGGATGAGCATGATGAAGGACGATCATCAAGAGGTGAAGGACGATCACCTAGCAGGGGACGGCTGCTCTCAAGGTTTATCATGACATAGGACGAATGTCAGATAACAAGATCAACGATGGGGACGGCCATCGGATAAAATGATGAAGGACGATCATCAAAAGGTGAAGGACGATCACCTAGCAGGGGACGACTGCTAAAAATATCACGACATAGGACGAATGCCGGAGATCAACAATGGGGACGGCCATCGGATGAGCATGATGAAGGACGATCATCAAGAGGTGAAGGACGATCACCTAGCAGGGTACGGCTGCTCTCAGGGTTTATCATGACATAGGACGAATGTCAGATAGAAAAGAAATTTTGCTTTGCTGGCGACCTACTGGGGAATAGTAAACACGGACGAATGTTTATATCCAAGAAATAAAAGGTATAAGTGTTTTGACGTTGTGTATAGATTAAAGATGCGGGCGAGCATCCCTAAGACCGTGATACGGACGAGTATCAGGTAGAAACAAACGCTGACGCATGTTCAGAGATGATGATACAGACGAGTACCCACTGGTTAACAAGGAACACGGACGAGTGTCGAATCTGAGTGGACTCTTCTGGGAATAGTAGACACAGACGAGGGTCTAAATCCGAGAAGACATGAGTGCTTGACACGTGTATGGATTAAAGATGCGGACGAGCATCCTTAGGACTATGATACGGACGAGTATCAGGTAGAAACAAACGCTTGACGCATGTTCTGAGATGATGATACGGACGAGTACCAACGGGTTAACAAAGAGCACGGACGAGTGTCGAATCGGAGGGGACGTAAGTGGTATATACAAGATACAGACGGGTATCTGTATGAGGGAAACAGGAGTAACAAGTATGAGTGGTGTATAGGCGAGTGTATATCCTGCTGGGGGGAGTGACACGGACGAGTGTCAAAAGGAGAAAAGTATAGTAAAAACAAGAATCTGATATACAAAAGTGTTCAGGTAACTATGCTGGGGAAAGTGACATGGACGGGTGTCAAGGAATTGTGTATATGTGTATCTGTGAGTGCAAAGAGGACGCTTTGGCTTTCTACTGGGGATAAGACACGGACGGGTGTCAAGAAGTAACTGTAATATATAAGTGGTCTGTTTGTAAAGAATGATCGGGAGACTTTACTGGGGAATGATGACACGGACGGGTGCCACAAGGAGTATGTACTGGTGTTTGTGAGTGTAAAGCAAATACTTTAGCCTTCTGCTGAGGATATGACACGGACGGGTGTCAAGGAGTATTTGAATTTGTAAGAGAAATGTCTGGGCTCTCTGCCGGGGATTTTTGGGGAGTTTTCTGTATATCTTTGATGGATTGTCATTATTCACAAGTGTTCGATTCAGACCATGGCTTATGATTATGCAATATGTTTGATTTTTGCCGTAATGCTCCGTATTAGACGTAATGCTACGCTCTGTGGGGAGAATAATGATGCGAATGCTATGATTATGCAAGAGGTAACCATCCGGGATTGTTGCCATGGAGATCTCTGGCTGATCTGCTTGAAGTGGACATCCCAGCTGGGGATGAGATCATTGGTGGATCTGTCATGTATGACTTTGCTTGGGGAATAGGTCATTGATAAACCTATCTCTTTAAAGAGGGACCCAGCTGGGGTTTGGAGAAGCCTTCTTCATTCTGTTGTGAGATCTTCAGGCGTTGCTCTTCTGGATAGAGGCTGAAACTCTGTGGGGAGATGGTTCCCTGGCCTTTGTACTTGGCTGTGGAGGAATAGTAAAGGGAAACTCGGCTGGGGAGAAAGCACCTCCGGTGCTAAGACTGAATAGATAATGATTTGCCAGCTTGATGGGGTGAAGCTTTCATGCCCCACATTGTGCTTTGAATACCTGCAATCCTGAAAAGACAGAGAAACGCACAAGTAATCCCGAGGTATCCCTTACCGGATTCCGTCATAGGAGTTTAGACACTCCCGGGAGTAAGTATATTTCCTGTAAGCACGTATTTTTAGAAAGTCGCATCTGTATTTATGCAATCAATATCTTAAGGACATCGGACATTTTTGCAAACGAAAATAAAATGTACGAGACGAAACATGACTGAAAATCTGATTTTATTAATTCATGTGCCCTGAATTGGCAAGATACAGTCAAAGAAACAAATCCCCTAAAATGAGGAGATCGTTACAAATTGAGAAACAAAAGTTGTTGGCAATGTTGATGACGCTTCAAGGAGCTCCCTTTTGCTATGACCCGTATGACTTTTGACGTTCTTCTCATCTTGCTTTCTGAAGAAGGCTGATTCTGAAAGAAGCTTGATCCTTTCGAAGCTTACCAAGTTGTAAGTGATACAGACGAATTCAGAATGCAGTTGTTCGCTTATTCCCTCATTTTGCATGGATCGCCCTTTCGGGTTCTCAATCCATCGGGATACCCATTTTTGCCTGAGTTGTCCAATGCGGCTTTTCAACTCAGCGGGTGTACATTTTTTATTTATTTCCCTTATTTTTGCCCGAGTCTTTTATTCTGTTTTTGACTCGCCGGGATGCCCTATTTTTGCCTGGACTTACATTCTGTTTTTATGTCTAGCGGGTCATTTTATGCGAAGTATTTTTTTACTACATCTGAATTCACAGGGGACGGGAAGTCTTCACCATCCATAGTGCTGAGCATCAGTGCTCCACCGGAGAAAACTTTCTTCACTACAAATGGTCCTTCATAGTTCGGAGTCCATTTGCCCCTGTGGTCTATATGAGGGGGGAGGAGTCTTTTCAGCACAAGATCTCCCACTTGGTACTCTCGGAGCCTGACTTTCTGATCGAAGGCTTTCTTCATTCTTTTCTGATACAGCTGCCCATGACAGATCGCAGCCAATCTCTTCTCTTCAATCAGACTTAGTTGTTTGTATCGGGACCGGACCCATTCTGCTTCGTTCAGCTTAACATCCATCAGTACCCTCAGGGAGGGTAATTCAACCTCAACAGGTAGGACTGCCTCCATACCATATACAAGCTGATACGGTGTTGCCCCAGTAGATGTCCTGATTGACGTACGGTACCCATGCAAGGCAAATGGTAGCATTTCATGCCAGTCTTTGTAGGTGACTACCATCTTCTGCACAATCTTCTTGATATTCTTATTAGCTGCCTCAACAGCGCCATTCATCTTTGGCCTGTAAGGAGAAGAATTGTGGTGTTGGATCTTGAAGTCCCGGCATAGCTCTTCCATCATTTTGTTGTTTAAATTGGAACCATTATCAGTAATGATTCACTCGGGAACTCCATACCGACAGATGATGTCTCTCTTCAGAAATCGGGCTACTACCTGCCTTGTAACATTTGCATAAGAAGCTGCTTCAACCCACTTGGTAAAATAGTCAATGGCAACCAGGATGAATCTGTGGCTGTTTGAAGCAGTCGGTTCAATCTTGCCAATCATATCAATGCCCCACATGGCAAAGGGCCAGGGTGAAGACATCACATTTAGAGGATTGGGAGGCACATGCACCTTATCCGCATAAATCTGGCATTTATGGCACTTTCTGGCATAGGCACAACAGTCGGCATCCATTGTGATCCAGTAATAACCCGATCTTAGCAACTTCTTAGCCATTGCATGTCCTCCGGCATGGGTACCAAAGGATCCTTCGTGTACCTCGTGCATTAACAAGTCTGCTTCTGTCTTATCAACGCATCTGAGGAGTACCATATCAAAGTTTCTCTTGTACAGGGAACCATCAGTGTTCAAAAGGAAACTACCAGCAAGCCTTCTTAGAGTCTTCTTGTCATTGGAAGATGCCCTAGGTGGGTATGTTTGATCCTCCAGGAAGCACTTAATGTCATGGAACCAAGGCTTATCATCCTTAACAACATCTGCTGCAAATACATATGCTGGTCTGTCCAGTCTGGACACTGAAATCCGAGGCACAAAGTTGGCAGCTTGAACTTTGATCATGGATGAAATGGTGGCAAGAGCATCTGCAAACTGATTCTCTTCCCGAGGGATGTACTCAAGCTTGACCGTTGTAAAGAAAGTCAATAACCTCCTTGTATAATCCCTGTAAGGTATCATATGATCTTGGTGGGTGTACCATTTGCCGTTGGTTTGATTAACTACCAGAGCTGAATCTCCGAACACAGTCAAAGTTTTGATCCTGAGGTCAATGGCTTCCTCAAGACCCATAATGCAAGCTTCGTATTCAGCTTCGTTGTTAGTGCAGTTGAAGGTGAGCTTTGCCGAGAAAGGCATGTGAACTCCCTTAGGTGTAATGAGTACTGCACCAACACCACGACCATTCATATTAACATCCCCATCAAACATCATAGTCCATTCTTCCTCCGGGTCAGGCCCTTCAGTGTGAATGGGCTCTTCATGATCTTTTGCTTTTATGAACATGATGTCTTCATCAGGGAAGTCAAATCTCATAGGCTGGTAATCATCAATAGGTTGCTCAGCAAGATAATCAGACAATACACTGCCCTTGATGGCTTTCTGAGATGTGTACTGGATGTCATATTCTGTGAGGATCATTTGCCATCTTGCAACCCGTCCGGTAAGTGCTGGCTTCTCAAAAATATACTTGACTGGGTCCATCTTTGAAATCAATAAAGTAGTGTGGGTTAACATATACTGTCTCAGTCGGCGAGCAGCCCACGCTAAAGCACAACAAGTTTTCTTGAGCAGTGAACAACGTTGTTCACAGTCGGTAAACTTTTTGCTCAGGTAGTAAATTGCATACTCTTTTCGACCAGACTCGTCATGCTGGCCCAGCACACACCCCATTGACTCTTCTAATACTGTCAAGTACATTATCAGAGGTCTTCCTTCAACTGGAGGCATAAGGATTGGAGGCTCTTGTAAGTATTCCTTGATCTTGTCAAAAGCCTTCTGGCAGTCTTCGTTCCACCTGACCATTTTCTCTTTTCTCAATAGTTTGAACAAAGGTTCACAAGTTGCTGTAAGGTGAGATATGAACCTCGAAATGTAGTTCAATCTACCTAGAAACCCCCAAACTTCTTTTTCTGTCTTCGGTGCAGGCATCTCTTGAATGGCTTTAACTTTATCAGGGTCAACTTCAATCTCTTTCTCGCTTACAATAAAGCCCAGCAGCTTACCAGATCGCACCCCGAATGTGCCTTTGTTGGGGTTTAACTTCAGTTGGTACTTCCTCAGACGCTTGAATAACTTCAGCAGATTCACCAGGTGGTCTTCTTCTGTGAGGGACTTGGCAATCATGTCATCCACATAACATTCAATTTCTTTATGGATCATGTCGTGGAATAATGTTACCATAGCCCATTGATAGGTTGCACCAGCATTCTTCAGTCCGAATGGCATCACCTTATAACAGAACGTGCCCCAGGGTGTGATGAAAGTTGTCTTCTCCATGTCTTAAGGTGACATCTTGATCTGATTATATCCTGAAAATCCGTCCATGAAGGAGAATACCGAGAACTGAGTCGTATTATCAACCAATACATCGATGTGAGGTAATGGGAAGTCATCTTTCGGACTGGCTCTGTTCAGGTCCCGGTAGTCCACACACATTCTCACCTTGCCGTCTTTCTTAGGCATAGGTACAATATTAGCGACCCACGGTGGATAGCTAGTCACAGCAAGGAACCCGGCGTCCCACTGCTTTTGTACCTCTTCCTTTATCTTCATTGCCATATCTGGGCGAGTACGGCGCAACTTCTGTTTTACTGGCGGGCAGTCTTCTTTTAAAGGCAGCTTGTGCATGACAATGTCGGTGTCCAACCCTGGCATATCCTGGTAAGACCAAGCAAACACATCCACATACTCTCGAAGCATATCAATCAGTTGTCCTTTCACCGAGTCTTGTAGGCAGGCCCCGATCTTAACCTCTTTCACATCTTCTTCCGTACCAAGATTAACCGTTTCGACCTCCTCCTGATGAGGAGTGATAACCTTCTCCTCTTGCCTTAACAACCTGGCTAGCTCTTCAGGAAGCTCATAATCTTCTTCAACCCCTTCATCAGCTTGATTGATTGGATTGTCAAAGTCATACGAAGTCATAGCTGTGTTGTTGTCGGTGCAGTCTGAAAGGCACTCTCTGCAAGGGTTTAGATTGTTCATTTTAGTGATTGATTTTAATCTTATTTTAGAAAAAAGTGAAATGAAGTTTATCATTTTGGAAAACATTGCCATTTTATTTTTGTACAAAAAGAAAAATGAAAAATAGTGAGTGGGAAAGAAAAAAGACTCATTTGCAAAAGATGTCCGATATTCATTGATTGATCTGTTTGCACAAAATTACAAGATGGCCCGATTACAAAATGAGTCTTATCATCTTGGGCAAGATGCAAGACTTGATGCATGCTTTAAAATATACAGGAAATAATAATTACTTTGCAAGAGTAACCCTTATAATTTCCTGGGAAGACCAGTTAAGGACTTGGCTCCCCGGGATCCTTGGACGTATCCAGCTTTCCAGGTTGCGGTCGCTTTCATCCTCGTCTTCCAAGTTGTTTACTGCATCAGGGGTGAGCATTCCCCCGCTGACAAAACTGGGCTTCTTGGCAGCCTCTGATTGACCTTGTTGAGTTGGTTTGTAACCTAACCCAAATCTGTCCTCCTTCTTCTCCACGGGCAGCAGCTTGCCCCAGCCTTGGGCAGTCCCCTCTTCAACAACCTTCCTGGCTTGCTGGTAAGACATCATGGAGGTTCCAAGTACAGAAGATGCTTCATTTATGTTCAGGGCCTCAAACCCCTGGCTCATGGTTTCATGGATTTCTCCATCCATCTCAATATACTTGTACGTAGCCAGATGGCTAATAAAGATATCTTCTTCACCACAGATGGTGATGATCTGGCCTTCCCATTCGAATTTCAGCTTCTGGTGAAGGGTAGACGTAACTGCGCCAGCGGCATGGATCCAAGGTCTACCCAACAAACAGTTGTAGGCTGGCTGAATGTCCATCACATAGAAGGTAATTTTGAAGGTCTGCGGGCCAATCATCACAGGCAGATCAATCTCCCCTAGCACTGATCTTTTAGAGCCATCGAATGCTCTCACCACCAAATTACTTGGACGCAATTCCAAGCCATCATATTCCAGCTTCACCAAGGCTTTCTTTGGTAGAACGTTGAGTGAAGACCCAGTGTCCACCAGTACATGGGATAGAATAGCACCCTTGCATTCTCGAGTGATGTGTAAAGCCTTGTTGTGGTTACGTCCCTCAGTTGTTAAGTCAGCATTGGTAAAGCCCAGTCCATGACTGGTGTTGACATTTCCCACCACAGTTTCTAGCTGATTAACGGTGATCTCCTCTGGCACATATGTTGCGTGCAGGACTTTCAGTAATGTATTCCTGTGAGCTTCGGAACACATCAACAGGGATAATATGGAGATCTTTGAGGGAGTTTGGTGAAGCTGATCCACCACTTTGTAATCACTTCTCTTTATAATCCTCGTGAATTCATCTACATCTTGCTCAAAAGATGTCTTCTGAGTTTCTTTGACAGTTGTCTCTTCAACTACCACACTCTTCCCCTTTGCTTTTGCAGCTGCTTCTGCTTCGGCATTAGGTTTTTGCAATTGTGAGGCAAAAAGGCGCCCGCTTCTGGTGAAGCCTCCGCCTCCCCCAACATTATCAATCTGTGGAGAGGAATTTGAAGAGTCCAAAGTGATTTTCTCCCCATTGCGGTAGAGGTCAGAGCCATAATGCCAAGGTATGGCATTACTGCTTTCATATGGAACGGGTCCAGGCACCGTGATCGTAACTGGACTGACGGCAGCAGAGGAAGGTACTGAAATAGTGTGCGGATCGTAGTAGATGGTGACTGGTGACCTGGAAGGAGGTGCCACTGTTTGTTGTTGAAAGTTGTTGTTTGGAGGAACACTTGACGGATCATAGTAGATAGTGACTGCTGAAATATCTTCATTAATTGCTGTTGGTGTTGTAGAAGATCCTGCTGAATAGAGGGATGCTGATGTTGTAGAAGAGATGGTTGTTGATATCTGATTGGTTGAAGTGATAGATGAAGCTATTGTTGATGAAATTGATGAATTGTTCGGAATGATTGTTGTTGCAGTTGTAGAAGAGTCAGGAATTGTTGCCAAAGGGATTGCTGGATTTGTAGGCGCTGATGTTGTGATCTGAAGTATACCACTTTTGATAAGACCATCTATGCCGCTTCTTAAGTTATCACACCCGTTGACCGAAATGTTGCAATAACCACAACCGAGCTCACACCCGGGGAACATCTGGCATTCAAGGAGCTGAGCTTTAATTTCTACCAGAGGTGTCCGAATCTGCCCAACACTGGTGATTAAGAAAGATGGCTTATCTTCCTCAATGGCATTAATTCTTGGTCCTCCATGATTGGGCATGGGATTCTTGTTGTCATTTGGCGGGGGTGCAAAGTTGAGGGCTTTGGAATCCACTAGATCCTGTACTTTCATTTGTAAAGCCCTGCATTTCTCTATATTGTGGCCAGGTGCATTGGAGTGAAAAGCACATCTGGCGTTGGCATCATAGTTTCTTGGAAGACTGGAGGGATCTGGTGGCGCCAATGTCCTTAGTTCAACCAAGTTGAGTTTCAGGAGTTGTGGCAATAAAGCGGCATAAGGCATAGGGATAGGGTCAATCACCCTATTTGCCTGTGATGGTCTTTGCTGAAAGGGTCTTTGCTGTTGATTGCTGTTGTTGTTGTTGTAGGTTCTTTGTGGCGGATACTGAACTTGTTGTTGATAGTGTGTTTGTTGTTGTGGTGGTTGATATGCTGATTGCTGAGAAATCGGAGCTGGAATAGTGACAGCTGCCACTGACCTATGAACATACTGAGGTCTGCCCCTGCTGGCATGAATGGAATTTGTATCACCGGTTCTTCTAGGTCCCACAAAAGGCTTCCTAGGATTACTTGACGAACTTGCACCATTATCATAAATTTTGCCCATCTTCAGAAGGCTCTCAATTCTTTCTCCAGCTATAACAACGTCAGCGAAGCTGGTGGAAGAAAAGGCAGCTAGCCTATCAATATATGTTCCTTGTAGAGTATTCATAAACATGTCGGCCATTTCCCTTTCCGACATGGGTGGCTAGACAGCAGCGGCAAGCCGTCTCCACCTCTGGGCATATTCCCTGAAGCTTTCTCTGGATGACTGAGACATTCCCATCAAAAGAGTCCTGTTAGGAGCCATGTCCAGATTGTATTGGTACTGTCTGATGAAGGCCTCAGCTAGGTCCTTCCAGCATCTGATAGTAGCTCTGGTCAAGTGAGAGTACCACTCCCTAGAAGCCCCGGTCAAACTGTCTTCAAAATAAAACATCCACAGTTTTTCATCCATGGTGTATGCCTTGAGTCTCCCCAGAAAGGATTGCAAGTGGGTTCGTGGATAGGAAGTTCCGTTGTACTTCTCGAAGCACGGGGGTTTAAACTTGTGGGGAATCCTTACCCCATCCACTAACCCCATATCCATGACATCAAAACCCAGGGAATTTTGAGACTCCAGAGATCTCAACTTCTCAGCAATTTCATCAAGTCTCCTATCATAGACTTCATCCCCAGCTCCCATTACAGTGAATTGTTCTTCCTGGGGGTCTTCTTGTAAGATTCTGCCTGCAGGGGTATTCCCTTGCACATTCACCGGGATATTGACTTCCGGGTGTAGATGAGGCCCATATACTGGTGGATTAACATGAGGCTGAACCCTCTCATTGTTACTTGTCCCTCCAGTTCCCAGATGGGGTTCTTCCAGGGTTTGCCTTTCTACCAATGCCCTCAATCTTTCTTGACTTTGGGCCAAGCCATTCATAACTTCCATGAACTGGGTCATTTGGTTTCTCATCTCTAGCCTTTCATTAGCCATTTGAGTCCTGACTTCTGTCAGATCTTGTTGTACTTGGTCCATCTGGATACCAGGAAGATTGTTGCGAGTAGGATATCTGTGTGGACGGTTGAGAGGGAACACCCGACGGCGAGCAATAATTCCTGAACCACAACAGAGTTAGTAACAAACAAAACAAAAACCTACAAAACAAAACGAAAGTTAGCATGCAATGCAGTATGCTTATTTGTTTCCAAGGTATCCGGCTTGGCATTTGGTTTTGACCCTTCCAGACCCTGAGGAAAATGCTTTGATGTTGCTTAAGAAAAGAAACTCAGATAAAACAGACTGACAAATACATTACAAATGGTGCATAACACATAGTTTGTCTTTACAACACATGCCCTCTGAGGGGTCAAAATACAACATAAAAGGAAAAGTACATGAAATGGAAATAACAACAAGCAAAATAGTCAAACACCAAGACCAAACTCATCCTCCTTAACCTCCTTCAGAAGTGCTTCAGTTATAGGACCAGCCGGATGCTCTGTAATATTTCTGATAAGAAGATTCCTGGTGGTGATAGCAGTGGTCAGCTTCTTGTGCCTGTCTTGGTCCTTTGACCTCTTCACACCAGCCCTAAGCTTCAACTCTGAAATCTCCTTTTGGGCTGCTAGAAGAGCCTCCTGTTGCTTCTTTTCATTGGCCTCCAACTGCTCAATCCTGTCCTGAGTCCTTTTATCCTCTTGAGTGCGAGCTTCAGTGATCCTGACCCACCTAGCTTGACTTTCTTTCAGATAGAGATCAGTCCTAACCTTCTGAAACTGGGCCTCTTTACAGGCATTCTTCAAAATTTGCTCCCCAGCTCTTGATTTCTTGATGTAGTCCTCTGCTTTCTCAATCCTGGCTAGATGCTCCACCTTAAGCTTTTCCAACCTTTCAATGTCTAGACGACCATCACTCCTTTCCCAGAGGGTCCTCTTTAGAGCCTGAGACAAATTCTCATTCCTCTCCTTCAGTTTCTCAAATTTTTCCAGGCTGACAGTGGCTGGAGGTGGTGCTGTGGATGGTCCAGGTGCATCCTCAATGGTGAAAGGCATCCCAGAAATTTGAGCCCTAGCATGAGACCAATCATAATACTGAGCTGAAGCCACATTATTGCATCTCCCAAGAATGTCCATCCCCTTGGTCTGGATGTTGTCCCAAGCCCAGGATGCTTGCCTGACAACAGCTAGATTAGGCTTTATCTCACAATAAAGGGTTTCAGCCAAGTCTTGCACTCTAGGAGGGTGAACCAGAGCATAGCCCAACTGTCTCTTAAACAACAAAGGGTTGTAGTTGATGCAACCCTTCACTCCTATCAGAGGTACATTGGGGAACTGTCCACAGCTAGTAATTATGTCCCTGCCTTTGGTGCTCTGGGTGCAATATCTGATGTCATCTGAGGTCAAAGCAATAAGTCTTCTAGCCCAATTCTTCTGTTGGTGGGGATTCAGGAAGGCATCAGTCTTGGGCAAGTGTTTGAGCAGCCAAGTATAAAATAGGGGAGCACATCATCTCACCAATCTTCCTCTTTGCTTCTCATTCCTTTGGTGGACAGAGTAATAGAAATCTCCCAGCAATGTGGGCACTGGGTTCCTCAGAAGGAAAAGATGAATAGCATTCTTGCTGATAAACTTGGGCTCATCTGCAAATAGTATAATCCCATAAACACTGAGGTCTAATAATGCACAAACTGCCCTCCATTCCCCCAGGGAGGCCTTCAGGATGGCCTGAGAAGTCAGAAAGTCTAAATGTAGGCCATGGATTCCAGCCTTTGTTGTCATGTTCTGCTCAATCAGAATAGGCTCCAGGTACAATGCTTTTGCCACTTCTTCATTGCTGGGAAAAGTCATTTCAGGGTTGAAGGGGATACCACCCCTGACAGGTACTCCAATTAGTGATGAGAACTCCTCCAGCAAAGGTCCTAACTGAAAGTTCTGGAAAGTGAAACATCTCAAAGGAGGGTCATAAAACTGTAGGCAAGTGTGAATCAAAATCCTCTGAGAAGGGTCCAAATCCATAACCATATCAAGGATGCCTCCATAATGATCTTTGAATAATGGGATATGGTCTGGAGTGATGAGTGCCTGGACCTGCCTGATGCCAGCCAGCACAGGCTCAAAGAAGTGGTATGAAATGTTGCTCTTCTTGGGTGCCATGACTGCTGATGAAGAGCTGAAAACAAGTCCTGATGATGAAGACTAACACTGGAGGTGAGCCACTGATAGGCTGATGCTGGTGATGAAGGTAACTGAAGCAGGTAGCTGATGAAGATAGCTGAAGCAGATACTGATGAACAGGGGTCTATGCAGATGAGGGGGTCAAAACCAAGCCAGATATAATGCGGATACCCTGAAAAACAAATAAGCAAATGTTAAATGATGCAATGATGATGTATGCAAATGATATGCAAGGGTTTGTGATCAAGCTGGATCTGATAACTTCCTTGATATAAGTCCATGTATGTTTAAGAAGTCCAGATGGAGGTTCAGAAGTCCGGTAACCAAGGTGGGGGACTCAAATAAAGAGTCACATGTCCAGGGTTAAATCACAAGAACTGTCCAAAGTGGAGTACTCTTAAATCAGACAAGTAACAGGGTATGATGTGGCTAGAGGTACCTGCAAACCTGTAAACAGCCCAACCCCCTCACAGGTGGTGTTCTAGAACAAGGATCCTCAGACTTGGATCAGTTTTGAGAAGTGTAAACACTTCTAACCCGGAGGTACAGTGTTTACAATAACCATAAAAGATCCTCCCCTAATTCACCTCAGTTTCTGAAGGTCATAGTAAAGGTCATCCAGACTTAGCAGGCTTCCCAGATAGCCCTAGCACTACAGGAGATCTGTAGCACAGAGTTCTCAAGAAGAAACCCATATCTGAACCGTGTTTCATATTCCCTCACCAAACCGAAATGGAATGGGAAAGAACATGAACCACTCTAGCCTAGGTGTCACTTAGGTCCCAGGTATAGGACCTTAAACTCTCAATAGAACCCCACCCACCAAAACAAAAACCAGATCCAGCCAGTTGACAATATGACAGTATGATATATAAAGCTGTAAAGAAAGCAATAAATAACTGTACATAAAGCAGTAAATAAAGCAAATATACAAACACAAATAGCACATAACACCCCAGTAAACACAAATCAAACAAGCGCTAGGAGGAACCCACAAAAAGAACCAGAAGCCCTGGTTACAGTATAAGTTTCCCCAGCAGAGTCGCCAAGTTGTCGCTCCCACCAAAATGACACACAGAGGTCAAGAAGGGGTACAGACGCGAACGGTCGGCGAAAGGAGAATTAAGAATACACAGGAGTGAACTCAAGGGAAAGAAAGAGTCGCCAGCTAGGCATTTTTATCCCGGAGGAAAGGTAATGCTGCATAAACCTAAGAAAAGATATGGATAAGACGGTTGCGAACCAGAGAGACTGAGAAAGGGGGTTGGTTACAACCTGGGAAGGTATTAGCACCCAGATTGTCCGTCGTACTCGACGGGATCCACGCTTAAAAGGTTTGTGTTTTAAAGGGGTAGTGTCAGTGCAATTTGTGTATCAAAAACTGGAAAAGAATGCAAGTGTCAGTGTAAAAGAAATGTGAAGTTTATAAATGTACAGTGTCAGTGCAGGAACAAGAGTGAAATGCTCAAGATCATGAGGCTAAAGGAATGATGCTGGAAGGAGGGGGAATGTACAGAGACTTTTGTTCGATAATTGTTAAGTTATGCCTACGTATCCTCTCGTGCAATGAGGAAGTCAGAACACCGTAGTTCGACCCAAAGAGACTGAAAGATAAATTGACTTGTGAACTGCTTATTTGTCTATGCTCAAGTGTATGACTTGTCTGGCTCAAGTGCTAACTGTCTTGCATTAGACGGAAGAAGCAAGTTCTCGTTTGTAGAATGAGTATGATGAGAAAAGAATCCCGAAGGAGACGATTATTGTTTGTTTTTGAGTTTTCAGTCTTTTTATTGCTTTTGGAAATTTGTCATAAGTTAATGAGCTTAAGCCTAAACCAATGGGTTAGTAAACTCATCACATCCTCCCTCTGATTAGGGGTAATGAGAATACCTTAAGTGTGAAGTCAGCTTCTCACACTTAATCACCATGGAGTAGGATTAAGATCATTAACCTACTTGTGATTAGTTAGATGTTTTGGTTGTTTTTGTTTAGTGTTAAGTAATGAGACTAAGCCATAATCAGGGATTAAACATACTCATTACACCATCCTAATAGAAGGATAATAGATGAGAATGTTTAAGCTGAGGAAGACTCCTCAACTTAATCCATGATTAGGGATTAACCTCATGACAAAACAAACCTTTATTAAATGGATTTTAGTTAATGTTAAGATGGAGAAGTGATTTTTATGATTTGTAAGACAACTTGAGGGGGACTTGTCCATTAAAACTAGGGTTAGGCCTTCTTAACCAATTAAGGAAGAATTAGAACCCTAATGCAAGGCCCAAGTTACAAGCTTGATGTCTTGATGATTATTAAGTGAATTGATTAAAGGAGTTAAACACATTAAGGGTTTAACACTTAGGATTAAAGTTATACACTCCATCCTAATAGAAGGATGCAGGCATAAGTGTCGCTCCCGATAGATGGGACCGACCCAAATAAAGGTACAGACGCGAACGGTCGGCGAGAGGGACAATGAGAACACACAGCCGTGAACTCACTGGAGATGAAAAGAGTCGCCAGCTAGGCATTTTTATCCCGGAGGAAAGGTAATGCTGCATAAACCTAGAAAGATACGGATAAGACGGTTGCGAACCAGAGAGACTGAGAAAGGGGGTTGGTTACAACCTGGGAAGGTATTAGCACCCAGATTGTCCGCCGTACTCGACGGGATCCACGCTTGAAAGATTTGTGTTTTAAAGGGGTAGTGTCAGTGCAATTTGTGTATAAAATAACTGGAAAAGGATGTACAGGTGTCAGTGAAAAAGAAGTGAGGTGTGGTATGTACAGTGTCAGTGTAAGAAAAGGAATAAGGTGCTCAAGATCATGAGGCTAAAAATGAAGCTGGAAAGAGGGGGAATATACAGAGACTTTTGTTCGATAACTGTTAAGTTATGCCTACGTATCCTCTCGTGCAATGAGGAAGTCAGAACACCGTAGTTCGACCCAAAGAGACTGAAAGATGAGTTGACTGATGAACTGCTTACTTGCCTATGCTCAAGTGTATGATCTGTCTGGCACAGATGCAAACTGTCTTGCATTAGACGGAAGAAGCAAGTTCTCGGTTGTGAGTGAATGAGATGAGAAAAGAATCCCGGAGGAGACGATTATTGTTTGTTTTTGAATTTTCAGTCTTTTATTGCTTTTTGGATTTTGTCATAAGTTAATGAGCTTAAGTCTAAACCAATAGGTTAGTAAACTCATCACATCTTCCCTCTGATTAGGGGTAATGAGAATACCTTAAGTGTGAAGTCAGATTCTCACACTTAATCACCATGGTATAGGATTAAGATCATTAACCTATTTGTTGATTATTTAGATGTTTTTGTTGTTTTTGTTTAGTGTTAAGTAATGAGGTTAAGCCATAATCAGGGATTAAACAGACTCATTACACCATCCTAATAGAAGGATAATAGATGAGAATGTTTAAGCTGAGGAAAACTCCTCAACTTAATCCATGATTAGGGATTAAACTCATGACCAAACAAGCCTTTGATTAGGTGGATTTTATTTAATGATATGATGATGAAGTGGGTTTTAGGGTTTGTAAGACAACTTGAGGGGGACTTGTCCATTAACACTAGGGTTAGTCCTTCTTAACCAGTTAAGGAAGAATTAGAACCCTAATGCAAGGCCCAAGTTACAAGTGTGGTGTCTTGATGATTATTAAGTGGATTGATTAAGGGAGTTAAACACATTAAGGGTTTAACACTTAGGATTAAAGTTATACACTCCATCCTAAGAGAAGGATGCAGGCATAAGCTTAATCACAAAGCCTTAAAGCCTTTAGGGTTTAGTCCCTGATTATGAGGTGAGAAGAGAAGACTCAAAAGAGACACAAAGGTAAAACTAAGAGGGGAGACTAATCAAAACCCTAATCATTGTCATGCTTGGTTGTTCCTAAGGTTTGTGAGGTTTTCAAGAGAAGATCTTCAATGGAACCACCAGGAAGCAGATGAAAGGATCAAGAGAAGCAAAGCAACTTGCTTCATTCAAGAAGTCAAGTCACTTGAAGAAAGAAAGTGGGAAGAAGAAGAATGAGCAAGCCCAAACTCAAACACATACAAAAATGTAGCAATGGATGCAAGAGAGATGAAAAGAAAATTTATGAGAAGTGAAGGCAAATTCACTTCTCAAAGTCACTTACCACCTGAAAGGTTAGAAAAGAAATGCAATGCAATGCAAAATGAGATGAAATGGTATGATGAAAAACAAAACCAGAAGCACATACATGATGTTAATGATGCTATGAGATGCTACAAACATGAGGCAGCACATGGAAATGATCATACAAGTTCATGGATGCAGATGAAGCAAGTTAAGGCACATGAACATACATGAAAAGTTATGAGATGCATATGGCATACAACATGACAAATGAGGGATGCAATGATCAAACATGTTTTCAATATGTCTTATGATGTCAAATGAATCACATGGAAGCATGGAATGTCATGGCAAGTCATGTTATGCAAGAAGATGCAAGATGGATGCACATGGAAGCCCAAATTAGGGTTTATGAATCAATGCATCAAACACAAACCAAAATCAGAAGCAAACAACATTACAAAAAATTGAAAATTCACTCAAAGGACCTCTAATCCTATACTAAACCACTTCCCAAAGGAGAAGTCTCAACTCTTAACCAATTTCAAGTTATGGATTTCACAAGATTCTAGGGTTTTTAGGGTTTCCAAACAAAAGAAATGCCAAACAAATTGAAAATGAGAGATCAAATCATGGCCATTTAATCTCACAAACTACATACTAAACACAATGCAATGCAAAAAGAATCAATGTCCAACTCTTCATGGATAGGCAGAAATGATTTTTGGAACTTTGGATCAAATTAATGCACAAAAATGATTTTAATTCAATGAGAAATTCTTAAAATACATCAAGATCAAAAAATAAATTTGGTTTGAAGGTTGGACAATGTTTCTAAATGTCTTAGAACATTTCATGAATTTTTTTGTAATTTTTAAATACCTAAAAGTATTTTTAATAAATTAATTTCCATTAATCAATTAAAAATAATCTTTTAAATATTTAAAAATACTTTTTAAATGCTAAAAATAAAATAAAAATATTTTTTGTGTCATAAAAATTAATGAAACTCTTGAGAAAAAGTTTCATAATTTTTAAACAATTTTTACTATTTTAAATAAATTATGTAAAACAAATGAAATAAATGAAAATAAAAATGAATTTAAACTGAATTAATGAGAAGTCAGCAGATCCTAGGGACCAGATTCAAACTAAAACGCGCGCGTGTTGACTTGGCGCCAGATCTCACGGCCCTCATTCAAACTCAGCTAATCAATGCTTATGCCCTAATTACGCCGTTAAACACTTTCAGATGACCGGAACAGTGTTCCGGTCATCTTCTCCGTTCACCCCAAACCTCAAACTCACTCCATACGTTACGAAAATGAAATCTAATTGAACAGAAACGTTTCCCACTCACTCACGAATCATAACCCTCAATCAAAACAAATTTATTTTTCCTGGAATGGCTGAATCGAAGCAAACAAGAACTAGGGCAAAAAAGTTTCAGAGACTAATTAAACTCTCATCTCTCCACCATTTTTAAAACTAAAGATATCAGAGCAATCAGTGAAGCATATAGAACAACTTTAGAACTTAAAAAATGATTTCTGGGAAAAAAGTTCTTGAGCTACCTGAGTTTCGAAGCTTTCACCCTGGTAACTTTCAGACCTCCCCTCCTTGTGAAATCCACTCCTTATGACCCCTTGATGATGCTTGAATGCTTGGAAGAAATTTATGCTGGCTAGTTGAAGAGTTTGAACAGCTTCTGCTCAAGCTCAGTTGAAAATGGTGATGGTGATTCAAGTTGTTTCAGGCCAGTGTGAGTGGTTCTTTGTGATCAGGGTGATGTTTTGAGAAGGTTTGTGGAGTTTTTTTTAGTGTGTATGGCCTGTGGAAGATGTTTCGAAGGGAACTGCAGGTTGGGGTGAAAATGGAGAAACAGTGTTCTTGCTGGATTCAGGCTTGGTTCTTTGTTGGTTTAGGCTCAATGAAGTATGGTGAGATGATTAGTGAAACTTGTTTGAATGTTTGTGAGCTGGGCAGAGAGATTCGAAGAGAAAATGCAAATGGGGTGAGTTTTGTGTATGCTGTCTTAAGGCTTGCTTCAGGCTTGCTTCATGTTATGTTTTGCTTGCAAATGGGAAGTATAAACAATTCCAATAGGTCAGATGATGTGACCTGGCCTGCTGTGATTGGGATGTTCACTTTTGCAAAAAGTCCACTTTGTTGTAAGAGAGGCATGGGCTAAGCTCTAGCTTGGTACAAGAGCATGGGTTGGCGCAGCATGGTGTGGTGAGAAGCTATGGCTGGTTCAAAAGCCAATGCAGCAAGTTGGTGAAGTGTGATCATGAGTTTTGCAAGTTGGTTCCTTTTGAAACTTCATGAAAATGCCTTGTTATACAAACCATGAACATGTGATCTTTTGGTCCAAATATGATTTTTAGGACTTATGTGATGTTTGTACATTGGTTTGATGTCAACTAGAAGTTACAACTTGCCTTGGTTCATGATTTTGCAAATTTCTCATTTGGTGCATATTTTGAAAATTAGTGATTTTTGCCAACTTTGTCACACCATAACTTTTGATCCAAAATGAATTAGATCATGTTCTTGTACTTTTTGAAAAGGGAAAAATGTATTCTACAACTTTCATGACCAAAGTTTTTCCATTTGAAGCATTTTTGGATCAAAAAGTAAGGTTTGAAAAGTGACCTAAATTGACAAATTCCTTAAAAGTCAACCATGCCCTAAAAAGTCAACTTTGCAAAAACTTCAAATTCTTGATTTTTGTGAACTTCAACCTTCTTCCATGATCAAATAAAGATCATACACACTCAAAATAATGAAGATCACCCCTTGGTTGGGTCATTGGGGGCCTCAGATGCCCTGATTTTACACTGACTTGTCTGAAAAGTCAACTCTTGATCAGATGACTTCCCCATGGAATTTCTTCATGAAAATTGATATGCATACTCCCTATACCATATAGAGACCAATAGAAACAAGAATGACCAAAAAAATTGGAGTTATGGCCTCTGAAAACAAAACCCTAATTCTAGGTCAACTGTGCAGTCAAACTTGGCTCTGCTTCCATACTAATCCCAGTTCTTGTGATCCTTTTGCATTTTTGACTTTGAGGGGATGTAATGTGATACTTGAACACATATGGACCTATTTGAAGTGATTGATGACCTTTGGAGTGGCTCAAGAAGCCCTTGGATTGCTCAGATCACAAACCCTAGGTGCAGATGACTTAGAAACTATGCAGTGAATCAAAAATGAGATATGAGGTGATTATGATTGTGTTTATGCATATGAAATGATCACAAGCCATGATGTGAATGGGTGAGGGCAAATTTGGGGTGTTTACAGCTGCCCCTATTCAAACATGAGTTAGCTGTGCAGGTTGTAAGCGACGGCTTAACAGGCAAACAAAGATAACTTGTGGTTGAATACCAAAGACAGTCCAAAATTTGCACTCACAGAATGAAGAAGAAAAGGGATATAGATTGTAAAAGGAAAATAAAGTATATTATAAAGTGTGGGCGACGGAGGACGACCGTCGAGCAGAGGACGACTGCTGGGTAAAGAGCAATGACGGGGACGGCCGACATGCTGGGGCAAGTGCGGGAAAGTAAAGCAATGACGGGGACGGCCGACTAGCTGGGAAAAATAAGATATTATGATGGGGACGGCCATCAAGATAAAGCTGTAGAATTCTCTGGGGAAAACATGAAACATGACGGGGACGGCCATCAAGTTCACAAAGTAAAGTAACCAACGATGGGGACGGCCATCGGGCTAAAAGGAAAGGAAAAGGGACCACGACGGGGACGGCCATCGGGTTAAAGAACAAATGAAATAAACAGATGATGGGGTACGGCCATCAAAGGTGAAGGACGATCACCTAGCAGGGGACGGCTGCTCTGTTGGGGAATAAAGGAATTATGATGGGGACGGCCATCAAAGGTGGAGGACGACCACCTGGCAGGGTACGGCTGCCGAAAATATCAACGATGGGGACGGCCATCGGATGAGCATGATGGAGGACGACCATCAAGAGGTGGAGGACGACCACCTAGCAGGGGACGGCTGCTCTCAGGGTTTATCATGACATAGGACGAATGCCAGATAACCAAAATCAACAATGGGGACGGCCATTGGATAAAATGATGAAGGACGATCATCAAAAGGTGGAGGACGACCACCTAGCAGGGGACGGCTGCTAAATATCAACGATGGGGACGGCCATCGGATGAGCATGATGGAGGACGACCATCAAGAGGTGGAGGACGACCACCTAGCAGGGTACGGCTGCTCTCAGGTTTATCATGACACAGGACGAGTGTCAGGTAGAAACAAATACTGACGCGTGTTCAAAGATGATGATACGGACGAGTATCAACTGGTTAACAGAGAACACAGACGAGTGTTGAATCTGAGGGGACTCTTCTGGGGAATAGTAGACACAGGCGAGTATCTATATCCAAGAAGACAAAAGTGTTTGACACGGTGTATGGATTAAAGATGCGGACGAGCATCCTTAAGACTATGATACAGACGAGTATCATGTAGAAACAAACTCTAGACGTATGTTCTGAGATGATGGTACGGACGAGTACCAACTAGTTAACAAAGAACACGGACGAGTGTTGAATATGCGGGGATATAAGTGGTATATACAGGATACGGACGAGTATCTGTATGAGTGCAACATGAGCAGTGAGTATGAGTATTGTATAGATGAGTGTTTATCTGCTGGGGAGGGTGACACGGATGAGTGTCAAGAGAGAAAAGTATAATAATATCAACAAGTATATGGGTTGTAAAAGTGTAGATGACTGTGCTGGGGGTACGACACGGACGGGTGTCAAGAAAGTGTATATAGGTATATGTGAGTGCAAAGAGGATGTCTTTGGCTTTCCGCTGGGGATATGACACGGACGGGTGTCAGGGTGTATCTGTAATACGGGTGATCTTGTTGTAAAGAGTGTTCAGGAGACTTTATTGGGGAAAGATGGCACGGACGGGTGTCAAAACGAGTATATACTGGTGTTTGTGGATTGTGAGGCAGCTGCTTTTGCTGGGGACTCTGGTGGGGATTTTTCTGTACGTTGATGAACTGTCATTATTCACAAGTGTTGGTTCATAACATGGCTTATGATTATGCAATATGTTTGATTTTTGCCGTAATGCTCCGTGTTAAAACGGAATGCTACACTTTCTGGGTGAATATGATGCGAATGCTATGATTGTGCAAAGATACCAAACCGGGATCCGGGTCCCGTTGCTGCGAAGATCTTCGATCGATCCGTTTGAAGTAAACATCCCAGCTGGGGATGAGATCATTGGTAGATCTGATGAGATGCATCTGCTTGGGGACATGGGTCATTGATAGACCTATCCTTATAAATGAGAGACCCAGCTGGGGATTGTAGAAGCTTTCGTCACTCTGTTGTGAGTTCTTCATACGTTGCTCCTCTGGATTGAGGCTGCAACTCTGTGGGGAGATGGTTCCCTGACTTTTGTGCTTGGCTGAGGGTGAAATGGCAACTGGGCTGGGGAGAAAGAATAAGTGGCGGACTCAGCTGGGAGGAGCAACTCAGCTGGGAGGAGGGCACTTTGGGTGCTAAAATTGAGTGTTGGTTTGCCAGCTTGCTGGGATGAAGCTTACATGCCCCAAGTTGCGTTCTGGATACCTGCAATCCTGAAAAAGGTAGAGAAACGCACAAGATAATCCCGAGGTATCCCTTACTGGATTCCGTCATAGGAGTTAGGCACTTCTGAGAGTAAGTATATTTCCTGCAAGCATGTTTTTGTTTGAAGATAAACATTTGTATTCTTATGCAACCAGTTTTTTTTCTTTTAAGACATCAGACATTTTTTTGCAAATAAAATGTACAAAACGAGACATGACTGAAAATCTGATTTTATTAATTCATATGCCGTGAATTGGCGAGATACAGTCAAAGGAACATATCCCCTGAAATGAGGAGATTGTTACAAATTGAGAAGCAAAAAGTTGGCAGTGTTGGCGACGCTTTGAGGAGCTTCCTCTTCACTATGACCCGTATGACTTTTGACGTTCTTCTCATCTTGCTTTCTGAAGAATGTTGATTCTGATTGAAGCTTGATCTTTTCGAAGCATACCAAGTTGTAGGTGATACAGACGAATTCAGAATGCAGTTGTTCGCTTATTCCCTTATTTTGCATGGATCGCCCTTTCGGGTTTTCAATCCATCGGGATACCCATTTTTGCCTGAGCTGTCCGATGTGGCTTTTCAGCTCAGCGGGTGTACATTTTTTGTTTTCCCTTATTTTTGCCCGAGTCTTTTATTCTGTTTTTGACTCGCCGGGATGCCCTATTTTTGCCTGGACTTACATTCTGTTTTCATGTCCAGCGGGTCTTTTTATGCGAAGTATTTTTTAACTGCATCTGAATTCACAGGGGACGGGAAGTCTTCACCATCCATGGTGCTGAGCATCAGTGCTCCACCAGAAAAAACTTTCTTTACCACAAATGGTCCTTCATAGTTTGGAGTCCACTTGCCCCTATGGTCTGTATGAGGAGGGAGGATTCTTTTCAGCACAAGATCTCCTACTTGGTACTCTCGGTGCCTGACTTTCTGATCGAAGGCTTTCTTCATTCTCTTCTGATACAACTGCCCATGACAGATTGCAGCCAACCTTTTCTCTTCAATCAGACTCAGTTGTTCATATCGGGCCCGAATCCATTCTGCTTCATTCAGCTTAACATCCATCAATACCCGGAGAGAGGGTAATTCAACTTCAACAGGTAGGACTGCCTCCATACCATACACAAGCTGATACGGTGTTGCCCCAGTGGATGTTCTGATTGACGTGCGGTACCCATGCAAGGCAAACGGTAGCATTTCATGCCAGTCTTTGTAGGTAACTACCATCTTCTGCACAATCTTCTTGATATTCTTGTTCGCTGCCTCAACAGCGCCATTCATCTTTGGCCTGTAAGGAGAAGAATTGTGATGTTGGATCTTGAAGTCCCGGCACAGCTCTGCCATTATTTTGTTGTTTAAGTTGGAACCATTATCAGTAATGATTCGCTCGGGCACTCCATACCGACAGATGATATCTCTCTTCAGAAATCTGGCTACCACTTGCCTTGTAACATTTGCATATGAGGCTGCTTCGACCCACTTGGTAAAATAGTCAATGGCGACCAGGATGAATCTGTGGCCATTTGAAGCAGTTGGCTCAATCTTTCCAATCATATCGATGCCCCACATGGCGAAGGGCCAGGGTGAAGACATTATATTCAAAGGATTGGGAGGCACATGCACCTTATCTGCATAAATCTGGCATTTATGGCATTTTCTGGCGTGGGCACAACAGTCTGCATCCATTGTGATCCAGTAATAACATGATCTTAGCAATTTCTTAGCCATGGCATGCCCCCCTGCATGGGTACCAAAAGATCCTTCGTGCACTTCATGCATTAACAAGTCTGCTTCTGTCTTATCAACACATCTGAGGAGTACCATATCAAAGTTCCTTTTGTATAAAGACCCATCAGTGTTCAGAAAGAAACTACCAGCAAGCCTTCTCAAGGTCTTCTTATCATTGGAAGATGCCCCAGGTGGGTATGTTTGATCCTCCAAGAAGCACTTAATGTCGTGGAACCAAGGCTTATCATCTTTAACAACATCTGCTGCAAATACATATGCTGGTCTGTCAAGTCTGGACACTGAAATCTGAGGTACAAAGTTGGCAGCTTGAACTTTGATCATGGATGAAATGGTAGCAAGAGCATCTGCAAACTGATTCTCGTCCCGAGGGATATACTCAAGCTTGACTGTTGTAAAGAAAGTCAATAGCCTCCTTGTATAATCCCTGTAAGGTATCAGATGATCCTGGTGGGTGTACCATTTGCCGTTGGTTTGATTGATTACCAGAGCTGAATCTCCAAATACAGTCAAAGTCTTGATCCTGAGGTCAATGGCTTCCTCAAGACCCATAATGCAAGCTTCGTATTCAGCTTCGTTGTTAGTGCAGTTGAAAGTGAGTTTTGCCGAGAAAGGCATGTGAACTCCTTTAGGTGTAATGAGTACTGCACCAACACCACGACCATTCATATTAACAGCCCCATCAAACATCATAGTCCATTCTTCCTCCGGGTCAGGCCCTTCAGTGTGAATAGGCTCTTCATGATCTTTGGCTTTTATGAACATGATGTCTTCATCAGGGAAGTCAAATCTCATAGGCTGGTAATCATCAATAGGTTGCTCAGCAAGATATTCAGATAGTACACTGCCCTTGATGGCTTTCTGAGAGGTGTATTGGATGTCGTATTTTGTGAGAATCATCTGCCATCTTGCAACCCGTCCGGTAAGTGCTGGCTTCTCAAATATGTACTTAACTGGGTCCATTTTTGAGATCAACAAAGTAGTGTGGGTCAACATATACTGTCTCAGTCGGCGAGCAGCCCACGCTAAACCACAGCAAGTTTTCTCGAGCAGTGAATAATGTTGTTCACAGTCGGTGAACTTTTTGCTTAGGTAGTATATTGCATACTCTTTTCGACCAGACTCGTCATGCTGGCCCAACACACACCCCATTGACTCTTCTAATACTGTCAGGTACATTATCAGAGGTCTTCCTTCGACTGGAGGCATAAGGATTGGAGGCTCTTGTAAGTATTCTTTGATCTTGTCAAAAGCCCTTTGGCAGTCTTCATTCCACCTGACCGTTTGTTCTTTTCTCAACAGTTTGAACAAGGGTTCACAGGTTGCTGTAAGGTGAGATATGAACCTTGAAATGTAGTTCAATCGACCTAAGAACCCTCGAACTTCCTTCTCTGTCTTCGGTGCAGGCATCTCTTGGATGGCTTTGACTTTATCAGGGTCAACTTCAATCCCTTTCTTGCTTACAATAAATCCCAGCAGCTTACCAGATCTCACCCCGAATGTGCATTTGTTGGGGTTCAGCCTCAGTTGGTACTTCCTCAGACGCTTGAATAACTTCAGTAGATTCACCAGGTGATCTTCCTCTGTAAGGGACTTGGCAATCATGTCATCCACATAACACTCTATTTCTTTATGAATCATATCGTGGAATAATGTCACCATTGCCCGTTGATATGTTGCACCAGCATTCTTGAGCCCAAATGGCATTACCTTGTAACAGAACATGCCCCAAGGTGTAATGAATGTTGTCTTCTCCATGTCTTCAGGTGACATTTTGATCTGATTGTATCCTGAAAATCCGTCCATGAAGGAGAATACCGAGAACTGAGCCGTATTATCCACCAATACATCAATGTGAGGTAAAGGGAAATCGTCTTTCGGGCTAGCTCTGTTTAGATCCCGGTAGTCAACACACATCCTTACTTTGCCGTCTTTCTTATGCACAGGTACTATGTTAGCAACCCACGGTGGATAGCTAGTTACAGCAAGGAACCCGACGTCCCATTGCTTTTGTACCTCTTCCTTGATTTTTATTGCCATGTCCGGGCGAGTACGGCGCAGTTTCTGCTTAACTGGCGGGCATTCTTCTCTCAAAGGCAGCTTGTGCACAACAATGTCGGTGTCCAACCCTGGCATATCTTAATAAGACCAAGCAAACACGTCCACATACTCTTGAAGCAGGTCAATCAGTTGTCTCTTCACTGAGTTTTGTAGGCAGGCCCCGATTTTAACCTCTTTCACGTCTTCATCTGTACCAAGATTGATCACTTCAACCTCCTCCTGGTGAGGAGTAATAACCTTTTCCTCTTGTCTTAACAACCTGGCTATCTCTTCAGGAAGCTCATATTCTTCTTCAACCCCTTCATCAGCTTGATTGATTGGATTGTCAAAGTCATACGAAGTCATAGCCGTGCTGTTGTCGGTGCTGTCTGGAAGGCACACTCTGCAAGGGTCCAGTTTGTTCATTTTAGTGATTTGATTTTAATCTTGTTTTAAAAAAAGTGAAATAAAGTTGTCATTTTGAAAACACTGCCATTTATTTTTTTGTACAAAAAGAAAAATGGAAAAAACAGTGAGCGGAAAAGAAAAAGACTCATTTGCAAAAAGATGTCTGATATTTCATTGATTAATCTTGTTGCACAAAAAGTACAGATGGCCCGATTACAAAATGAGTCTTGTCATCTTGGGCAAGATGCAAGACTTTGATGCATGCTATAAAAATACAGGAAATAATAATTACTCTGCATGAGTAACTCTTATAATTTCCTGGGAAGACCAGTTTGAGATACTGCTCCCCGGGATCTTTGGACGAATCCAGCTTTCCAGGTTGCGTTCTTCTTCCAGCTCGTCTTCCAGACAGTTGACAGCATCAGGGGTGAGCATCCCCCCACTCACAAAGTTGGGCTCCTTTGCAGCCTCTGCTTGATCTTATTGAGTTGGTTTGTAACCCAACCCAAATCTGTCCTCTTTCTTCTCCACCGATAACAATTTGCCCCAGCCTTGGGCGTTTCCTCCCTCAACAACCTTCCGGGCTTGTTGGTATGATGATATTGAAGTACCAGGCACAGCAGATGTTTCATTGACATTCAAGGCTTCAAAACCCTGGCTCATTGTTTCATGGATCTCCCCATCCATTTCAATATACTTATAGGTAGCCAGGTGGCTGACAAAAATATCCTCCTCTCCACAGATTGTAACAATTTGACCCTCCCACTCATATTTTAACTTCTGGTGAAGGGTAGAGGTCACGGCGCCAGCGGCGTGAATCCATGTCCTACCCAATAGACAGCTGTAGGCAGGCTGTATATCCATCACGTAGAAGGTTGCTTTGAAAGTCTGCGGGCCAATCGTTATGGGCAACTCAATCTCTCCCAGAACCGATCTTTTTGAACCATCAAAGGCTCTCACCACCAGGTTGCTGGGTCTCAACGCCAATCCGTCATATTCTAGCTTCACCAGGGCCTTCTTAGGTAAGACATTGAGGGATGACCCCGTGTCTACCAGCACATGGGAAAGGACAGCACCTTTACATTCCATGGTTATGTGCAAGGCTTTGTTATGGTTGCGGCCTTCCGTAGTCAAATCAGTATTGGTGAACCCTAGTCCGTGACTAGCATTAACATTTCCAACTACAGCTTCTAGCTGATTGACAGTGATCTCTTCAGGCACGTAAGCTGCGTGCAAGACTTTGAGTAGTGCATTCCGATGGGCTTCGGAGCACATCAGCAATGATAGGATTGAGATCTTGGAAGGCGTCTGATGAAGCTGATCCACTATTTTATAATCACTCTTCTTGATGATTCGCATGAACTCATCAACCTCTTGATCGAAGGGTGTTTTCCTTTCGCCTTAGCAGCAGCTTCTGCTTCGGCAGTGGGTCTCTGAATTTGTGGAGCGAAAAGACGTCCGCTTCGAGTGAAGCCTCCGCCTCCTCCCACATTGTCAATTTGTGGTGCAGGGGTTGATGATTCAAAAGTGATTCTTTGTCCTCCGCAGTACAGGTCAGAGCCGTAATGCCACGGGATGGCATTGCAGCTTTCATAAGGTACTGGTCCAGGCACCGTGATAGTGACTGGACTGACTGCAGCTGCGGAAGGAATTGTGATAGTCTGCGGATCATAATAAATTGTGACCGGTGCTCTGATGGGAGCAGCACCTTCTGAGTTGTAGGCAGAGTTGTTTTCAGGATCATAAAATATGGTGACAGTTGAGACGTCTTCATGATTTGTTGCTGGTGTTGTTGGAGACATTGGTGGAAGGATGGATGTTGTTGTTGTAGGAGTTTCAAAATGGAGTGGTGCTGGAGTTGTAGAAGAATAACTTGTTGATAACTGATCAGTTGAGATAATAGATGAAGTACTTGTTGATGAAGCCGAAGAATTGTCAGGAACAATGGTTGTTGCAGTTGTAGGAGGTTCTGGAGTTATTGCTGTTGAGATTGCTGGATTTGTTGGAAATGATGTGGTGATCTGAAGTTGGCCACTCTGAATGAGACCGTCTATGCCATTCCTCAGATTATCGCAACCATTTACTGAGATATTACAGTAAGCACACCCCAACTCACACCCCGGGAACATTTGACATTCGAGGAGCTGAGCCTTAATTTCTACCAACGGTGTCCGGATCTGACCCACACTGGTTATTAAATAAGACGGCTTGTCCTCTTCAATAGCGTTAATTCTGGGACCACCGTGGTTTGGCATCGGGTTCTTATTGACATTGGGTGGTGGTGCGAAGTTCAGAGCTTTTGAGTCTACCAGGTCTTGTACCTTCATATGCAGAGCTCTGCACTTTTCTGTACTATGGCCAGGTGCATTTGAATGGAAGGCACATCTGGCGTTGGAATCATAATTCCTGGGTAGACTGTTGGGATCTGGAGGTGCCAACGTCCTTAGCTCAACTAGGTTGAGTTTCAGGAGTTGTGGCAACAATGTAGCATATGGCATAGGGATCGGATCGATCACCCTATTGGCTTGAGATGGCCTCTGTTGGAATGGCCTTTGCTGGTTGTTGTTATTGGTGTTGCTGTTGTTGTAATTTCTCGGAGGATACTGATTCTGTTGGTGGTACTGAGGTTGTTGTTGATAGTTTTGTTGTGGAGGTTGATAAACTGGTTGAGGATGAGCTGGAGCGGGAATGGTGACTGCTGCCACTGATCTGTGAACATATTGGGGCCTGCCCCTGTTGGTGTGGATGGCATTGGTCTCGCCAGTTCTTCTCGGGCCTGCAAAAGGCTTTCTTGTACTACTGGACGAGCTTGCACCATTGTCTGAGATCTTGCCCATTTTTAACAGGCTCTCAATTCTCTCTCCGGCTATGACAACATCTGCAAAGCTAGTGGAAGAGAAAGCAGCCAACCTGTCAATATATGTTCCCTGGAGGGTATTCATAAACATATCTGCCATTTCCCTCTCAGACATAGGTGGCTGGACAGCAGCAGCCAATTGCCTCCATCTCTGGGCATATTCTCGGAAACTTTCCCTTGACGACTGTGACATTCCCATTAGGAGAGTCCTGTTGGGTGCCATATCTAAGTTGTACTGATACTGTCTGATAAAGGCCTCTGCCAGGTCCTTCCAGCATCTGATAGTTGCCCTTGTCAAGTGAGAGTACCATTCTATTGAGGCTCCTGTTAAGCTATCCTCGAAATAGAACATCCAGAGCTTCTCATCCATAGTATAGGCCTTCAGCCTTCCCAGAAATGATTGCAAATGAGTCCGGGGGCATGAAGTCCCGTTGTATTTTTCAAAACAAGGAGGCTTAAACTTATGGGGGATCCTGACACCGTCTACCAAGCCCATGTCCATGACATCGAAACCCAAAGAGTTTTGAGACTCTAAGGACCTCAATTTCTCAGCTATCTCATCCAGCCTTCTATCATAAGCTTCTTCCCCAGCACCCATTACTGTGAATTGATCCTCTTGGGGGTCTTCTTGCAATACCCTGGCTGCAATGGCAGTCCCTTGAACATTTGCAGGGATATTGACCTCTGGATGGAGATGGGGGCCAAATACAAGGGGGTTAACATGAGGTTGAACCCTTTCACTGTTGCTGGTGCCGGCAGTCCCTATATGTGGATCTTCTTGATTTTGCCTTTCCACCATGGCCCTCAATCTTTCTTGGCTCTGAGCCATGTTGTTCATTACTTCCATAAACTGCGTCATTTGATTCCTCATTTCTAGCCTTTCATTGGCCATTTGATTTCTGACCTCAGTAAGGTCCTGCTGCATCTGATCCATTTGAATGCCCGGAAGGTTGTTACGGGTCGGATAACGGTGCGGACGGTTGAGGGGAAATACTCGGCGCCGAGCAATAGTTCCTGAACATCACAACAGAGTTAGCAGCAATAAAACAAAAACCTACAAAACAAACAGAGGGGTTAGCATGCAATGCAGTTATGCTTATTTGTTCTCAAGGTATCCGGTTTGGCATTCAGTTTTGACCCTTCCAGACCCTTGAAGATGCTGTTGATGTTGCCTTTTGAGGTGAAACTTGGATGAACAAACTAATACATATATTACAAAAGCAGAATGGTACATAGTTTGTTTACAAATACAAGCCCTCTGAGGGGTCAAAATACATCACAGGAAAATAAAAGTACATGGAATGAAAGCAACAACAAACAAATGGTAAAACACCAAGACCGAACTCATCCTCACGAACTTCCTTGAGAAGTGCTTCGGTCACAGGATCAGCCGGACGCTCCGTGAGATTCCTGATGAGGAGATTCCGGGTTGTAACAGCCGTAGTTAGCTTCTTGTGCTGACTTTGGTCTTTTGACCTCTTCACTCCAGCTTTGATCTTCAGCTCTGATATCTCCCTCTGGGCTGCTGCCAGGGCTTCTTGCTGCACTTTTGCACTAGCTTCCAGTTGCTCTACCTTGTCTTGAACTCTCTTGTCCTCCAGAGTACGAGCCTCGGTGATCCTGACCCACCGGGCCTGACTCTCCTTCAGATACAAGTCCGTCCTTGCTCTCTGGAACTGGGCTTCCTTGCAAGCATTCTTCAGAATTTGTTCTCCAGCTTTAGACTTTTTGATATAATCCCCAGACTTCTCAATTTTAACCAGATGCTCCACTCTCAGCTTCTCTAGCCTCTCAATCTCCATCCTACCCTCACTCCTCTCCCGGAGGGTCTTCTGCAAAGCCTGAGTTAACTTCTCATTTCTTTCCTTCAAGCTCTCAAACTCCTCCAAACTGATAGTGGCAGGGGGTGGTGCTGAGGATGATTCAGGCATATCTTCTATGGTAAAGGGCATTCCAGAGAATTGAGCCCTGGCATGGGACCACTCATAATATTGTGTTGATGCCACATTGCTGCACTTCCCCAAAATGGTTATTCCCTTGGTTTGAACATTATCCCAGGCCCAGGCTGCCTGCCTAACAATAGCCAGATTAGGCTTGTTCTCACAATAAAGAGTCTCAACCAAGTCCTGTGCCTTAGGAGTGTGGATCAGCGCATAGCCCAGCTGTCTTTTGAACAGCAGAGGGTTGTAATTGATACTACCCTTAACTCCTATTAGGGGCACATTGGGAAAATGCCCACAGCTGGTGATGATATCCCTGCCTTTGGTGCTTTGGGTGCACCATCTGATATCGGCTGAAGTTAGAGCAGTGAGTCTTTCAGCCCAGTTTCTCTGCTGATGAGGATTCAAAAATGCATCTGTCCTGGGTAGATGCCTGAGAAGCCAAGTATGGAACAATGGAGCACAACACCTCACTAATCTTCCCCTCTGCTTTTCATTCCTCTGATGCACTGAGTAATAGAGATCCCCCAATAAAGTGGGCACTGGGTTCTTCAGGATGAAAAGGTGGATTGCATTCTTGCTAATGAATCGAGGCTCATCTGCAAACAATAAAATACCATATATACTCAAGGCCAATAAAGCACAGACAGCTTTCCACTCTCCTAAAGAAGCTTTCAGGGTAGCTTGAGAGATCAAGAAATCCAGATGGAAACCAGGGATTCCAGCTTTAGAAGTCATATGCTGCTCAATCAGGACAGGTTCCAGATGCAAAGCCTTTGCTACTTCTCCATTACCAGGAAAGGCCATCTCGGGGTTGAAAGGGACTCCACCTCTGATAGGTATACCAATTAATGATGAATATTCTTCCAATAGAGGGCCCAACTGAAAGTCTTGGAGAGTAAAACACCTCAATGGGGGATCATAAAACTGAATGCAGGTGTGAATCAGGCTTCTCTGTGAAGGGTCCAGATCCATAACCATATCAAGTATATCTCCATAACGTTCCCTGAACAATGGTATATGATCTGGAGTGACCAGGGTTTGAATCCTCCTGATGTCTGCTAACTCTGGCTGGAAGAAGTGGTAGGTGATGTTACTCTTTGTAGGAGCCATGTTGCTGAGACTGAGTAGAGACAGGTGCTGGTGAGGATACTGAATAACGGGCCACTGATTGGCTGGTGCAAGTGACTGAGGTAGATAGCTGATAGCTGAAGCAGGTGCTGATGAAGATAGGTCAATACTGAAGATGGGGTCAAAACCAGAACCAAATGAAGGTGGATACCCTGAAACACAAATAAGCAAATGTCAATATGATGCAATGTTTATGTATGCAAATGATATGCAAGGGTTTGTGACTGAGCTGGATCTGATCAAGAGCTCTGATATAAGTCCAAGACATATTCAAGAATACCAGATGGAGGCCTATAAATCCAGTAACCAAGGTGGGGGACTCAAATAAAGAGCCACACGTCCAGGGTTTGAGAATCACAAGAACTGTTCCAACATGGAGTATTCTTAATCAAATCAAAGTAACAAGGGTATTCTGAGGTCAAGGTACCTGCAAACCTGTAAACAGCCCAACCCCCTCACAGGTGGTGTTCTAAAACAAGGATCCTCAGACTTGGATCAGTTATGAGAAGTGTAAACACTTCTAACCCGGAGGTACAGTGTTTACAATAACCATAAAAGTTCCTCCTCTAATTCACCTCAGTTTCTGAAGGTCAAAACTAAAGGTCATCCAGACTTAGCAGGCTTCCCAGATAGCCCTAGCATTGCAGGAAATCTGCAACACAGAGTTCTCAAGAAGAAACCCATATCTGAATCGTGTTTCATATTCCCGCACCAGACCGAGATGGAATGGGAAAGAATATGATTCACTCTAGCCTAGGTGTCACTCAGGTCCCAGGTATAGGACCTTAACTCTCAAAAGAACCCCACCCACCAAAGCAAACAAACAGATCCAGCCAGACAGCATGACAGTATGATATATGTAAAGCTGTAAAGAAAACAGTAAAGCAACTGTACACAAAGCAAGTAAATAAAACAAATATACAAACACAAATAGCACATAACACCCCGGTAAACACAAATCAAACAAGCGCTAGGAGGAACCCACAAGTTCGACCCAAAGAGACTGAAAGATAAATTGACTTGTGAACTGCTTATTTGTCTATGCTCAAGTGTATGACTTGTCTGGCTCAAGTGCTAACTGTCTTGCATTAGACGGAAGAAGCAAGTTCTCGTTTGTAGAATGAGTATGATGAGAAAAGAATCCCGAAGGAGACGATTATTGTTTGTTTTTGAGTTTTCAGTCTTTTTATTGCTTTTGGAAATTTGTCATAAGTTAATGAGCTTAAGCCTAAACCAATGGGTTAGTAAACTCATCACATCCTCCCTCTGATTAGGGGTAATGAGAATACCTTAAGTGTGAAGTCAGCTTCTCACACTTAATCACCATGGAGTAGGATTAAGATCATTAACCTACTTGTGATTAGTTAGATGTTTTGGTTGTTTTTGTTTAGTGTTAAGTAATGAGACTAAGCCATAATCAGGGATTAAACATACTCATTACACCATCCTAATAGAAGGATAATAGATGAGAATGTTTAAGCTGAGGAAGACTCCTCAACTTAATCCATGATTAGGGATTAACCTCATGACAAAACAAACCTTTATTAAATGGATTTTAGTTAATGTTAAGATGGAGAAGTGATTTTTATGATTTGTAAGACAACTTGAGGGGGACTTGTCCATTAAAACTAGGGTTAGGCCTTCTTAACCAATTAAGGAAGAATTAGAACCCTAATGCAAGGCCCAAGTTACAAGCTTGATGTCTTGATGATTATTAAGTGAATTGATTAAAGGAGTTAAACACATTAAGGGTTTAACACTTAGGATTAAAGTTATACACTCCATCCTAATAGAAGGATGCAGGCATAAGTGTCGCTCCCGATAGATGGGACCGACCCAAATAAAGGTACAGACGCGAACGGTCGGCGAGAGGGACAATGAGAACACACAGCCGTGAACTCACTGGAGATGAAAAGAGTCGCCAGCTAGGCATTTTTATCCCGGAGGAAAGGTAATGCTGCATAAACCTAGAAAGATACGGATAAGACGGTTGCGAACCAGAGAGACTGAGAAAGGGGGTTGGTTACAACCTGGGAAGGTATTAGCACCCAGATTGTCCGCCGTACTCGACGGGATCCACGCTTGAAAGATTTGTGTTTTAAAGGGGTAGTGTCAGTGCAATTTGTGTATAAAATAACTGGAAAAGGATGTACAGGTGTCAGTGAAAAAGAAGTGAGGTGTGGTATGTACAGTGTCAGTGTAAGAAAAGGAATAAGGTGCTCAAGATCATGAGGCTAAAAATGAAGCTGGAAAGAGGGGGAATATACAGAGACTTTTGTTCGATAACTGTTAAGTTATGCCTACGTATCCTCTCGTGCAATGAGGAAGTCAGAACACCGTAGTTCGACCCAAAGAGACTGAAAGATGAGTTGACTGATGAACTGCTTACTTGCCTATGCTCAAGTGTATGATCTGTCTGGCACAGATGCAAACTGTCTTGCATTAGACGGAAGAAGCAAGTTCTCGGTTGTGAGTGAATGAGATGAGAAAAGAATCCCGGAGGAGACGATTATTGTTTGTTTTTGAATTTTCAGTCTTTTATTGCTTTTTGGATTTTGTCATAAGTTAATGAGCTTAAGTCTAAACCAATAGGTTAGTAAACTCATCACATCTTCCCTCTGATTAGGGGTAATGAGAATACCTTAAGTGTGAAGTCAGATTCTCACACTTAATCACCATGGTATAGGATTAAGATCATTAACCTATTTGTTGATTATTTAGATGTTTTTGTTGTTTTTGTTTAGTGTTAAGTAATGAGGTTAAGCCATAATCAGGGATTAAACAGACTCATTACACCATCCTAATAGAAGGATAATAGATGAGAATGTTTAAGCTGAGGAAAACTCCTCAACTTAATCCATGATTAGGGATTAAACTCATGACCAAACAAGCCTTTGATTAGGTGGATTTTATTTAATGATATGATGATGAAGTGGGTTTTAGGGTTTGTAAGACAACTTGAGGGGGACTTGTCCATTAACACTAGGGTTAGTCCTTCTTAACCAGTTAAGGAAGAATTAGAACCCTAATGCAAGGCCCAAGTTACAAGTGTGGTGTCTTGATGATTATTAAGTGGATTGATTAAGGGAGTTAAACACATTAAGGGTTTAACACTTAGGATTAAAGTTATACACTCCATCCTAAGAGAAGGATGCAGGCATAAGCTTAATCACAAAGCCTTAAAGCCTTTAGGGTTTAGTCCCTGATTATGAGGTGAGAAGAGAAGACTCAAAAGAGACACAAAGGTAAAACTAAGAGGGGAGACTAATCAAAACCCTAATCATTGTCATGCTTGGTTGTTCCTAAGGTTTGTGAGGTTTTCAAGAGAAGATCTTCAATGGAACCACCAGGAAGCAGATGAAAGGATCAAGAGAAGCAAAGCAACTTGCTTCATTCAAGAAGTCAAGTCACTTGAAGAAAGAAAGTGGGAAGAAGAAGAATGAGCAAGCCCAAACTCAAACACATACAAAAATGTAGCAATGGATGCAAGAGAGATGAAAAGAAAATTTATGAGAAGTGAAGGCAAATTCACTTCTCAAAGTCACTTACCACCTGAAAGGTTAGAAAAGAAATGCAATGCAATGCAAAATGAGATGAAATGGTATGATGAAAAACAAAACCAGAAGCACATACATGATGTTAATGATGCTATGAGATGCTACAAACATGAGGCAGCACATGGAAATGATCATACAAGTTCATGGATGCAGATGAAGCAAGTTAAGGCACATGAACATACATGAAAAGTTATGAGATGCATATGGCATACAACATGACAAATGAGGGATGCAATGATCAAACATGTTTTCAATATGTCTTATGATGTCAAATGAATCACATGGAAGCATGGAATGTCATGGCAAGTCATGTTATGCAAGAAGATGCAAGATGGATGCACATGGAAGCCCAAATTAGGGTTTATGAATCAATGCATCAAACACAAACCAAAATCAGAAGCAAACAACATTACAAAAAATTGAAAATTCACTCAAAGGACCTCTAATCCTATACTAAACCACTTCCCAAAGGAGAAGTCTCAACTCTTAACCAATTTCAAGTTATGGATTTCACAAGATTCTAGGGTTTTTAGGGTTTCCAAACAAAAGAAATGCCAAACAAATTGAAAATGAGAGATCAAATCATGGCCATTTAATCTCACAAACTACATACTAAACACAATGCAATGCAAAAAGAATCAATGTCCAACTCTTCATGGATAGGCAGAAATGATTTTTGGAACTTTGGATCAAATTAATGCACAAAAATGATTTTAATTCAATGAGAAATTCTTAAAATACATCAAGATCAAAAAATAAATTTGGTTTGAAGGTTGGACAATGTTTCTAAATGTCTTAGAACATTTCATGAATTTTTTTGTAATTTTTAAATACCTAAAAGTATTTTTAATAAATTAATTTCCATTAATCAATTAAAAATAATCTTTTAAATATTTAAAAATACTTTTTAAATGCTAAAAATAAAATAAAAATATTTTTTGTGTCATAAAAATTAATGAAACTCTTGAGAAAAAGTTTCATAATTTTTAAACAATTTTTACTATTTTAAATAAATTATGTAAAACAAATGAAATAAATGAAAATAAAAATGAATTTAAACTGAATTAATGAGAAGTCAGCAGATCCTAGGGACCAGATTCAAACTAAAACGCGCGCGTGTTGACTTGGCGCCAGATCTCACGGCCCTCATTCAAACTCAGCTAATCAATGCTTATGCCCTAATTACGCCGTTAAACACTTTCAGATGACCGGAACAGTGTTCCGGTCATCTTCTCCGTTCACCCCAAACCTCAAACTCACTCCATACGTTACGAAAATGAAATCTAATTGAACAGAAACGTTTCCCACTCACTCACGAATCATAACCCTCAATCAAAACAAATTTATTTTTCCTGGAATGGCTGAATCGAAGCAAACAAGAACTAGGGCAAAAAAGTTTCAGAGACTAATTAAACTCTCATCTCTCCACCATTTTTAAAACTAAAGATATCAGAGCAATCAGTGAAGCATATAGAACAACTTTAGAACTTAAAAAATGATTTCTGGGAAAAAAGTTCTTGAGCTACCTGAGTTTCGAAGCTTTCACCCTGGTAACTTTCAGACCTCCCCTCCTTGTGAAATCCACTCCTTATGACCCCTTGATGATGCTTGAATGCTTGGAAGAAATTTATGCTGGCTAGTTGAAGAGTTTGAACAGCTTCTGCTCAAGCTCAGTTGAAAATGGTGATGGTGATTCAAGTTGTTTCAGGCCAGTGTGAGTGGTTCTTTGTGATCAGGGTGATGTTTTGAGAAGGTTTGTGGAGTTTTTTTTAGTGTGTATGGCCTGTGGAAGATGTTTCGAAGGGAACTGCAGGTTGGGGTGAAAATGGAGAAACAGTGTTCTTGCTGGATTCAGGCTTGGTTCTTTGTTGGTTTAGGCTCAATGAAGTATGGTGAGATGATTAGTGAAACTTGTTTGAATGTTTGTGAGCTGGGCAGAGAGATTCGAAGAGAAAATGCAAATGGGGTGAGTTTTGTGTATGCTGTCTTAAGGCTTGCTTCAGGCTTGCTTCATGTTATGTTTTGCTTGCAAATGGGAAGTATAAACAATTCCAATAGGTCAGATGATGTGACCTGGCCTGCTGTGATTGGGATGTTCACTTTTGCAAAAAGTCCACTTTGTTGTAAGAGAGGCATGGGCTAAGCTCTAGCTTGGTACAAGAGCATGGGCTGGCGCAGCATGGTGTGGTGAGAAGCTATGGCTGGTTCAAAAGCCAATGCAGCAAGTTGGTGAAGTGTGATCATGAGTTTTGCAAGTTGGTTCCTTTTGAAACTTCATGAAAATGCCTTGTTATACAAACCATGAACATGTGATCTTTTGGTCCAAATATGATTTTTAGGACTTATGTGATGTTTGTACATTGGTTTGATGTCAACTAGAAGTTACAACTTGCCTTGGTTCATGATTTTGCAAATTTCTCATTTGGTGCATATTTTGAAAATTAGTGATTTTTGCCAACTTTGTCACACCATAACTTTTGATCCAAAATGAATTAGATCATGTTCTTGTACTTTTTGAAAAGGGAAAAATGTATTCTACAACTTTCATGACCAAAGTTTTTCCATTTGAAGCATTTTTGGATCAAAAAGTAAGGTTTGAAAAGTGACCTAAATTGACAAATTCCTTAAAAGTCAACCATGCCCTAAAAAGTCAACTTTGCAAAAACTTCAAATTCTTGATTTTTGTGAACTTCAACCTTCTTCCATGATCAAATAAAGATCATACACACTCAAAATAATGAAGATCACCCCTTGGTTGGGTCATTGGGGGCCTCAGATGCCCTGATTTTACACTGACTTGTCTGAAAAGTCAACTCTTGATCAGATGACTTCCCCATGGAATTTCTTCATGAAAATTGATATGCATACTCCCTATACCATATAGAGACCAATAGAAACAAGAATGACCAAAAAAATTGGAGTTATGGACTCTGAAAACAAAACCCTAATTCTAGGTCAACTGTGCAGTCAAACTTGGCTCTGCTTCCATACTAATCCCAGTTCTTGTGATCCTTTTGCATTTTTGACTTTGAGGGGATGTAATGTGATACTTGAACACATATGGACCTCTTTGAAGTGATTGATGACCTTTGGAGTGGCTCAAGAAGCCCTTGGATTGCTCAGATCACAAACCCTAGGTGCAGATGACTTAGAAACTATGCAGTGAATCAAAAATGAGATATGAGGTGATTATGATTGTGTTTATGCATATGAAATGATCACAAGCCATGATGTGAATGGGTGAGGGCAAATTTGGGGTGTTTACAATAAGCTTAATCATAAATCCTTAAAACCTTTAGGGTTTAGTCCTTGATTATGAGATGAGAAGAGAAGACTCAAAGATGACACAAAGGTAAAAACTAAATGGGGGACTAATCAAACCCTAATTATTGTCATGCTTGGAAGTCCTAGGGTTTGTGAGGTTTGCAAGAAAGATCTTCAGAGAAACCACCAGGAAGCAGATGAAAGGAGCAAAGAGAAGCAAGGCAACTTGCTTCATTTAAGAAGACAAGTCACTTGAAGAAAGAAAGTAAGATGAACAAGAATGAGCAAGCTCAATCCAAAGCATAAGACAAAATGCAGCAATGATGCATAAGAGAGATGAAAAGAGATTATGAGAAGTGAAGGCAAATCCGCTTCTCAAAACAACTTACCACCTGAAAGGTTAGTAAAAGAAATGAAATGTAATGCAAATGAGATGAAATGTAATGATGCAAACCAAAACCAGAAGCAAATACATGATGTTAATGATGCTAAGAGATTATGCAAACATGAGGCAAGGCATTAGAATGATCATACAAGCATATGGATGCAAGAGAAGCATGTTTTGAACCATGAACATACATGAAAAGTTATGGAATGCAAATGACATACAACATGGCAAATGAAAGATGCAATAATCAAACATGATTCTAATATGTGCTAAGATGTATTATGAATCAAATGAATGCACAAAATGTCATGGCAAGTCATGGTATGCAAGCAAATGAGAAATGGATGCAAAGGAAGGCCCAAATTAGGGTTTATGATCAATGCACAAAAACAAAATTCAAAACCAGAAGCAAACATCATGATAAAAATTTGAAAATGCATCCAAAGGAACCCTAAACCTATACAAACTCACTGCCCAAAGGAGGGGATCCAACTCTTAACCTAGTGAGAGTTATGAATTTCCTAAGATTGCTAGGGTTTTAAGGTACCTTGTCAAGAAAAATGCAAAACAAATTGGAAATGCAAGATCAATTCATGCCAATTTTATCCTATAAACTACATGTTATGCAAGATGCAATGCAAAAAGAATCATTGTCCAACTCTCAATGGTTAGGCAGAAATGAATTTTTGAAGTTTGAATCAAAATAATGCCTTGAAATGAAATTAATTCCATTGAAAATGATCAAAAGGCATTAAGATCCAAAAAGAAATTTGGTTTGAGAATGGGACAATGTTTCTAAATGTTTTTAAAGGTTACTTGAATTTTTTTGTGATTTTTAGAAACCTAAATGCTATTTTAATTAATTAATCTTCATTAATTAATTAAAATAAGCATTTAAATATTTTTAAAATAGCCTAAAAATGTAAAAAATAAAATAAAAATAGTTTTTATGTTAAGAAAAATATTTAGAATAAAAATGCAAGAAGAAAATATTTTTTTGGATTTTCTATGTATTTTAAAATAATTATGCAAAACAAATGACAAAAATATGAAATTAAATGAAATAAATGGGAAAGTCAGCGCATCCAAGGGATAGGATTTGAATAAAAAAGGAGGGAGTTGACGCGCGCGGATTTGGAGGGCTAGGATTCATTCTGAGATTTGAATTTAATTAATCCTAATTAATTAAATAAATGACTGGATTAGGGTTTTAATGAGAAATCTGGGACGTTCATTCGCGCGCGGGTCAACCCTGGTCAAGTCATCCTACGCTCCACATTCAAACTCACATTAATGACACAGATTAACCCTAATCAACTTCAGGTGGCCGGAGAAGACTTTCGGTCGTCTTCTCCGGCAAGACCTCTGACCTAACTTTCTCAAAACTCCATAAAAATGTGCCAAAATCTCCAGAAACAATCAATGATCAACAACAAAGCATAATCCAGCAACAAATCTCATTTATTTTAACTCAAAATCAAGATACGAATCAAACATCAAAAACTGCAAAAATTTCAGAAACACGATACAAGCTCATTTCTCAATCATTTTCAAAAATAAAAGGCTCAGTGAACTCAGGGAAGCATGTAGGTCATTTTAGAAACAAGTGATAAGAGTTCTGGAAAAATGAATTTCCATGGCTACCTGAATCGAAGCTTTCAACCCAAGAGCTTCTGGACCAGTTCCTTGCTTCCAATCAACTCCACTGACCTTCCTTAAGTGTTTGCAAAGCTTGCTTGAAGTTTATTTGGGCTGGTTTGAGAGATTGCTTGAGTTCTGTTCAAGGAGAGGCATAAATCGTATTTGGTTTGTGTGAGGTTTCAGGCTGTTTCAATGGTTGGTTTGTAATCAGTGAGTAATGTTGAGATCAATGGTGAAGTTTGTTTGTGTGTTTGAAGCTTGTGCTGCGTGTTTCGAATGGTTTTGCATCTGAGGTGAAAAATGAGAATGCTGGCTTACGGGAGGTTTCAGGCTTGTGTGTTGTGTGCTTTTGCTTGCATTTGATCCACATAAAGAAGTGTGATAGGTCAGAGAGTGGGTGCTGGCCTATTGTGATTGGTATGGGCAAGTTTCCAAAATGTCAAACTTTGTGTAAGAGAAGTATGGGCTCATAGCTAGCCAAGGACAAGTGGGGTGTCCTGCGCAGCAAGAAGTGTGGAGAGCCCTAGGATCAATTCTGAAGTCAGCAAGCAAGTAGATTAGGGTTTGAGTGAAGTTTTGCAACTTGGTTCATCTTTGGCCCTTTTGAAGTTTCTTGATCCACAAGTCACAAAAATGAGTGATCTTTTGATGCAATCTGATCTTTAGGCCTTGGTTTATGTTTGTATGAAGATTATAAGCCCACTTGAAAGCTCAATTTGCCTTGGCAAGGGATTTTGCAACTTTGCCTCTTTGGTGGAAAACTTGAAATTATGTGATTTTTCCCAACTTTGACAAGCCATAACTTTTGATCCAAAATGAATTAGGTCAAGTTCTTGTACTTTTTGAAAAGGGAATGATCCATTCTACAACTTTCATGACCAAAGTTTTCCCATTTGAAGCATTTTTGAATCAAAAAGTAAGGGTTGAAAAAGTTTCCCAAAATGGCAAGTTTCCATTATAAGTCATTTACCCAAAAAGTCAAATTTGCAAATGGCTTGAAATTCTTTGATTTTGTGAACTTCTAACATCTTCCATGATCAAATAAAGATCATACATAATCAAAATGATGAAGAACACCCTTTGGTTGGGTCATTGGGGGCCTCAGATGCCCTGATTTTGCACTGACTTGCTCAAAAAGTCAACTCTTGATCAGATGACTTCCCCATGGAATTTCTTCATGAAAATTGATATGCATGATCCCTATACCATATAGAGACCAATAGAAACAAGAATGACCAAAAAATTTGGAGTTATGGCCTTTGAAACCAAAACCCTAATTCTAGGTCATCTGTGCAGTTAAACCTGGCTCTACTTCCATGCCAATCTCAGTTCTTGTGATTCTTTGACTTTCTTGACTTTGAGAGGATACAATATGATGCTTGAACACACATGGACCCCTTTGAAGTGATTGATGACCTTTGGAGTGGCTCAAATGGCTTTTAGATTACTCAGATCACAAACTCTAGATGCAGATGACCTAGAAGCAATGCAGTGAATCAAAAATGTGGTATGAGATGCTATGATTGAACTTATGCATATGAAGAGATCACAAGCCATGGTGTGAATGGGTGAGGGCAAATTTGGGGTGTTTACAGAAAGGTGTCAGTGAATTCAATCAGAATATCAAATCCACCATCCCACTACCTATCAAGTGAAAGGGCACGCAACGGCCCGGGAACAGAGTCCCGACCAAAACCCTCGAGTGATCGATGCCCAAAACGTGCGATCAACACTCACCAGGGAATGACTAAAAACGTGGTTCACAACGGACATTGGCTCGTCGCGAAACCCTAAACCTTAGTCAAACATCGACTAAGATCGCCGCCCACCGTGAACCAGGGTTCAAAGTAGGCAGCGATACAGCTACTACTAAAACCTAAAATCTATATACATTACTCTAATCTACCGATAAAATCGAAACCTAAGTCGGATGCATCACTACTTCTTAAGAACTAAATCTAAAAAAGTCAAAATAAAGGTCTTACCTTGGCCTTGAGACACCATTGCAGAAGAATATGCTGAGAAGTGTGGTGGTCGATAACGATCTGCGGTGATCGACAACGAAGTAAGCATGAGCAAGGATGAAAGGAAGAAGACGAAGCAAAAAGTGCCAAAATGAAACAACTTTTCTATTTATAGGGGAAAGGGCACGTGCGGCTGAAGCATGACCCCTATCCATAGGCAATGATAGCCTACACGCTAGCCCCTAGGCTAGCCGTTAGAGCATTAAATTGGCATAAATCCCAAGACACATCACCTTTTCGTTTCCACTTCCTCCACACCGACCAATGAGCAGAACGCTCAAAAGATCAATCCTCCGACGTCCCCCAATATTTCGAGCTAAAAGCCACCTTTAAGTCATCACTTCCTAGACCAAAAGCAACGACTTAGGGGGCTCCTGTTCTGGACTGGCCCAATTCTTAGAATTGGGCACTATCTATCTCACAGCCCAACGGCCCTATGACCCACGATGCTCGGAGTCCCGAGGATCTACTGCTCGACAAACCCGTTGCTCGACGCTAAATCCATCCGGCCCAGGACAAGTTGAGCAGAATCACTCTTGCCCTAACGGCTAGTTCCTAACCGTCAACGGTTATTGCAGGATCCACGATCCGCACCCAATAATTTGGACCAATAACTATCCTCTTTGACCAGTATATAAACCCTCTCATTTGAGAGGGTCAGGTATTAAAATCTTGACCCAAAATCGCGTACTTGCTCACTTGTTGCTCACTCTCTGACTTTAGCATCGGAATGCCTTTGCAGGTACACCCCTTTTTCTCCATCATCAACCGTGCTCATCCATGTTCGACGCGGCCACATCAGATCCTGATCTCTAGGTACGATCAAAAAGCATTTTTTTCATAATGTAAATTTTGTAATTTTTTTAAATAAAAAACGACTTTTTATTAAAAGTATTATATTAAAATAATTTTTTTGTAAATAAAAAAAAAACACAAATATGTGTAAAAACAAGCACGTATTTTTTTTCTTTTTAAAAATGCATAAAAAAAATCTCTTGAAAAAAATGTTTTTGAAAATAAAAAACTTTTTAGAAAACTTGGGGTTTTGGGAATCTACTTTAATTTTATGAGCCTCTAATTTAAAGGGTCTATTTATTTCGTGGTATCTTTTAGGACATTACTTTATCCATACTATGGGATGAAGGTGATTAATCTGAAAATCCAAATATGTCATTCCATAGTTTTGTGCTACATATCCGGACGCACCTAAAATACACACAACACTTCATAAGTGAGTCATCCACATCATATATGTCAAAAACTATTTTGGGGATGCATTTTCATAATATAAACGGAGATGCATTTGTAGATTCACCCTTTAAAGCATTTTATGCTTCATAAGTGAACCATGTGTCCCAAATTTGTCAAAAAATAGATTAGAAATACATCCTCGTAATTGTTCTAGGGTGATTATGTAGATGCATCTTGGGAATAACCTCTGGAAAATTTAAGAGTTTTTTCCCTTGGCGGCAATGGTCCTATTTGATAATTTATAGGCTATTTACACTAAGGATATTGTTTAGGCCAAATTGATATATTAATGCCATGCTAATTATACTAAGATAATTCAAGGATGTCATATGTAAATTCAATCATTAATAAAAAAATCCAAACATTACCATGTTACATAATATGTTCAAAATATACAAATAAAAATACAATTGTCCTGTAATCAAAATACAAATACAAATAAACTACTGTGTATATCAAATCCCCATGTTTCTCCTCTATCGCCTGTACCCCAAGGCATTATTTTCCTCGAGTATGATGACATGTACGACGACCATATCATATATTCCTTCCTTAAAATCTCATCTCCATATGGCATCTTTGGCAATTATCGTAATATGATGACATATCGACAACTAGTTCTAGGCGTGGTCATACCTAGCATTCTCATCTTCCAATATCTCCTAATTAGCTAATCAAGGTGGTGCTCCCGCGACATCTGGTGTCATGTAAGGATGTGACACCTGATAAAAATAATGGATGTAGCCCTCTGCAATAGCACAAGGATCAGATGCTGGCACCCTATATGCCTCATCTGGTACCAGATGGCTATAGAGATCATCGAGTATGACATAAAAATCTATGTAGCAGACTATCGAAGGAGAAAACATGGAGGGATGTCTTGGAATAACCTAAAAATATTCGAGTTGGTGCATGACTTGCTCAGGAAGATGTGGATACATCAGGCGCGACACGCAACCCAACCATCCATAGTAGAAGGTTATTTCGTCCAAGGAACGAGTATGACGACAACCTATGTATGTATATAAGCATATGTCATATGCTACAGATTCTTGTAAAACTTGATAGGTAAAGGTTTTTTTAATTGTTTGATTTATTTTGTTTTTAGTGAGACAAAGAGGAAAAGATGATACAGTCATACCTATATTGAGCGACAAATTAATAGTCATGTTGTAGAGAGCTCTCAAAGAGACGAGAAAGATGGTTCTGATGGTCATTTTTGCACTAGAATGGCTATAGTACCTCCCATCGGTTATCACAACAAGAAGATTGAAGAGACTCATTGTCAAGTACTATCAGATGTAGAAGTGGTATAGCTGAATGTTCCAAATTTGACGGTTATGAGGCACATGCTTTTGTGTCTGATTAGGTTGAGTCAGAGGAGTTGAATACGTGACTCCATACACAAGAGGGGGTGAATTGAAAGAGTTTGAAAAATGATAATTTAAAAAAAAAGAATTAAAGTTTACAAATATTTTCAAAAGAAACGTTTGGATATGCAACAAAAAATCAATGTAAAGAAAATGTGCGAAAAATAAAGAGTTATGGGAACAGAGATGACACTCAAGATTTATAGAGGTTAGGTCTAAAATAAGTGATATACTCCTCTCCCCAAAATTTAATCTAGAGAGTTTCCAATAATTCTCATAAGATTTTACTATTTATAGAGGTTAGGCCTAAAAGAAGTGATATACTCAAGTTTATGGATGCTGAAAAATGAAAGGGTTTGATAGAGAGTTATTACTATTTATTAAACGATACATGGACAAAATTAATTACCTAATCGATTATGTCTTTCATCTAATCGGTTAGATGACCTAAATAATCGATTGTTGTGCCCATTTTTAACCATTTTGATAAAAAGCTATTACTATTTATTAATACACTGTTACAATCAATGATAGACTCATTTAGTCATTATCTAACTGATTAGGTACTTAGTCTAATCAATTAGATGGATGAAAAACTTGCCCTAATCAATCAGACAATTCCTAATTCATCTTGTTAGGCTAAAAAAAAATTTAAGTGATTTTATTTTAAGAAAAGAGGCTTCAAAAATAGTTTTAGTGAGTATTTGATTTAGCCATACTACTTTACGAAAGTCCCGCTGTGTTTTTACAAAACATTGATTTCTCAAACACAATAAGGCTAGCTTTCACACTTCACCTATTTCACACTTTGAAGCTTCAAGTCTTTTGTCGAATAAACTAATCATATAAGCAATTTAATTGATTCTTCTTGGAGATGATGCTTAAGACGTCTTTAAGTCGGGCACCATCATCAGAGGATATTACAATGATCATTAAACCCTAACTCTTCAGCTTTATTTTGAGGAGTAGCATGATCAACCATTATGTACATATTTGGCTGCTTGAAAAATCATTAGAAATTGGTTGTAATTATATGTTATTGTCATCAAAATCTGGATACATCTTCATGATTTGTCATCAAAATAATGTTACATCTTAATGAATTGTCATCACCAAAACCATAATCTTGACAGGACTAGGCATGTCTTGTTTAGCGTTGATCACTTCCTAATTCAACTCGTAAGCACATAGTTCCACAAGATGAAGGTATGAAAAGTACACAAGAAGGACGTGTTGAATTGTGTTTTTTGTTTTCTTAGTTAACTTCTGATCAGAGTTCAAAACTTGAAATGGTGTTCAGATTCTGTTTAATTTCTTAACTGTAGAATGTTAACATAAGCAAATAAATAATAGAAGAAGACACAAAGATTTATATTGGTTCTTCCCCTAATTGAGAGTACTCCAATACCCTTGCTCCTAAGAGATTTTCACTATAACCAAATCATGATTACAATCACTTATGAATTTTTCATAAGACTTTTTCAACTGCTCCGACTCATTTGTCCAAAACTTCCCGCTAAAACATATAGCTCAAGATTTCAGCTACATCATCCTAATTGATTAATACTTTCATAGCTCAAGAAGTTAAGCAAGATACTTACGTGGATCAAGCATCTTTGCTCGAGACTTCCCTTCTTAGGCTCCTCACCCAAGACTCGTCTCTCCATAATTCTAACATCAAAATATTTCATAGATAACTCCAAACTTGTCTCTCCAAATTTTAGACAAATTAGCCTCAGAACTTATGATAACCCCCTGTTGAACACGTAATTCTGAAATAATTCGTCCATAAGGAATAAGAAAATATTTCCCATGTGAGAGGAAGAAAGAGTCTTCTTTAAATAATCAAACATAACTTGAGGAAGATCAATATGCAAGTCTGAATTGAGAAGTAGAAGAAAATATTTTTCAATAGGGTCCACGAGGTCTAAATTTTTATCCTTAGAAAGTAAATTTGAATTCCAAATCTGATTACAAACAACTACATCAAGATGAATATTTGAGAGCACTAATGTATTTGATGGATCCCAAACAAGAGTTCCTAGGATTTCTCCAATCTCCTCACAATTGATCATATTAGCAATCGCTTTAGAGGTTACTATTATAGAAACACCAGCTACTCTAGACAGAATAACACACTCATAATTTAGCTCAACAATGGAGACATTAATCCAATTTTTTTTACAAGACTTGGATAAGTGAAACCATAGAGCATCTCAAAGTATCCATTCCAACCTTGTTCAAACACAATCTTCCAGAAATTTAAACCAATCTTAAGCAACTCATCAAAATCCATAAACTTTTTATTGATGACAACTAGTTGATTCAAAGAAGAATTAACTAAGGAAATCATCTCAAGTTTGGCTGGATCAAAGAACAACCAAAGAGAAAAATAAAAAGAAAAGAACTGAACAAGAATCCTACAAGAATAAGAATCTTGTGACAAAAGGATACAATGATGTTTCACAAGTCAATGGATAGTGACTGTAAGTATCCAAGAGAAAGCATCATTACCCAAAGGTTAATATCCAGCAGATTCGTTGAATCCACTAGATGAATTTCACCTTTATGAGAATTTAATCAATATAAATATTTTTGTCAAACCTATTACTTAAACTGCTTTATCAAAAGTAAGGAATTTTCTTCTGAATCTTGGAATCTGACAATTTTCAGAAGCTAGCATCCATCAGAGTCTAGTAGTTTTAGACTTAGAGAAATATATCTTCTATCAGTCACTTGACTCCAAGATTCTATTCAGAACCAACACTTCCTCTTGAAACAAGAGTCATGAGTGATATATGAATATTGAATTGTTTTCTTTGACAACTAACAAGCAGCAGTAACATCACAAAAGGTGATGAAACTATTTTTATAAACACGATCCTCATCTAGCTTAATGAAATATTAAGTATAGATAAATACAACAGAGTTTATTCTTAAATATTTTTGAAGATCCTATTTTCCAAAAGAGCTTCTCTAGAAGTCTAATAAATACTTTGTATTTATATCTACATAATATCTCATTGAATCAAAAGATAAGCTAGAAAAGAGCAAGCATACTTTTTTTTTGGTCAGTCTCATATCAATATTTAAACTTGACCAAAGAGTTTGAACACCGCTTTGAGTGGATTCTGATTCAATGGATGTTAAACCATTTACTCCACTACTCTCACCAAACTCAGTACCTCCAACACTTGAGTCTGGGTTGTGCGCTCTTCTTCCATCAAATGTTGCAAACAACCTTTGATAAAAACCATGGAAGATGCCTTTGCTCCTTTTCTTGATATCTGCAGCAAATACATTTAATTATGATACTCATATATCTATGAGACCATATATGAAGGTATTGACATACTTTTGTTTGCCTTGTGCCTCATTCTGATAGCAAAACCATAAATCATTCCAAAGTATAAATCTAGGTTGAGTTATGATAAGGACAAAATCTTGTTCTAAGCAGAGTCACTGATCTCATTGTCTAGGATTAATTCTTTTAACTTTGAAATCATTGACAAGCATATAACAAGATAGTGTTAGCTATCAGAGTTTAGCAACAAAAAATCAAAGTAATGTCATAGTATTGTTGACACAACTCAAAGAGAAATTGAAGACTTCTCATATATTTGTTTTTTGACACAAATTCCATGATGAACTTCAATCAAGGAGCAATGGAGTCTCGTAAGATATCACCTTAAAGAGCAGAATCCTTATTATCAAATATTGAACAAGATAGATTTTACAAAATCTCTTTCTCTTTAATACTTGATTTTTATTTCATAATTCAGATTCTTCGTTTTCATATGAATCATGCACTAATGTCAGCTTCATATGAATACGAAGTGAAGTTCAATTGACATTTAGTTTTGGTAGTGTTTCTCCTTTCTTTCTGATATGGGAAAGCAATTGAAATACTAGTATTTCATAAGCTTTTGAAGTTACTCTTCTATCAACATATGTCACAACCCATTAAGCTAGTTAGGAAGTTCTTCTGATAAGAAATATAAGTTTCTTATCATTAGTCATTCCAAAGAGCCAAGCTTTATGAAAATCGATCCGTTGGATAGCTTTTTATCATCTAACTCCATTTCTTTCCTTTGAAGATTGCAAGACAAACCATTAAAACACAATAAGTTCAAGTTGTAAATGTAATAACAAGAGTTGTCTTTGCATTCCATCTCTATGTTTTGATGATAACAATGGTGTATTTAAGAAAGAAACATTTTATGTTATGATGTTTGTTAAAGTGAAGATCATGAATATTTTATATATTAAGATTAAACAAACATTATGAATGAGTACATAAATGCTATTATGAGAAGTTACTATGTGTAACATTAGTCGCAAGCATGCTGAAGAAGCGAGTGTGCTTCTGGATCAAAACATAACCAGAAAGATCCAAGGACGCGGATGTTGCATTGACAATGCTCTTGTGGATGTTGTTCTGAACGTGGTTCTGATTAGATAGAGAAGCGAAGCTTCTAAAATTAATCTTCTGAAGAACTAAGTTCTGAAGACTCAGATGACTTGATGTTCTAAAGACTTAATGTTTGAAGACCAAGTACCTGAAAGATTCTGAAGACTTGCAGGTTCTGAAGATTAAGATTCTGAAGAACTAAGTTCTGAAGACTCTGTAGACAATGTTCAATGTGAACAAATTTCTGAAGACTCTAAGATTTAAAGTTCTGAAGAATGGTTCTAAAGAACCAAGTACTGAAGACTCTAAAGACAATGTTCTATGTTAATAAAGTTCTGAAGACTCTAAGACTTGAAGTTCTCAAGACCATGGGTTTGAAGCTAAGTGCTGAAGTCCTGAAGAACATAGTCCACTATCTTTGAATTATGGAAAAGGACAATATGTGTTTGTACTATTTGATTCCTTGAATAACCGATTTCTTGTAGCCGAATTGGACTGTAACAACTCTTTTATGTTTGGCTATAAAAGGAAAACATCACATGCTTTGTGACATTGTTGGCTCCCAATGGAAGCACAACTAATGTTATTGGTTCCTGAAAAAAACATAACCATATGCATTGATGTTTTTTATTCCTATTTGGTTTAAATGAGCAACCACACTTTTGAGTGTTGTTGATTTTGAATAGGAACTCAACCTGGTTGTTGATCCTCAAATTAGAATGCTTCTATGTGAAGTAATTTTGAAGACAACCATTGAATTAAGTGTTGATACCTCAGTTGTTTCACAATCATGATCATAACAACAATGCAAAAATCAGAGAGTCTGAGTTTGTGTTTCTACACCAAGATCAACATCTACAACAACAACGATCAGACGTTGATAAACTGAAGCTAAAGAAGAAGAAATCCACAAGTCATCAATTAACACCAACAACATCATCTTGGAGCTCATTGAAGATTAGAAGAAAGGAGTTGTTGCTTGTTGCTCATCAATGAACATGAAGAATTCTGAAGATGCAATTTGAATTGTAATATTATGAACATCTTATAATCATGTACTTTGCAAGGAGCAGAATGACCATCTTGTTGTAACTCTGAAGAGTTACTTTGTAATTAAATAGAGAAGTATATGCTTACAAAGAAGCACCTCAGTTAGCTTCGGTATGGCAATTCTACTTAAAAAATTGTTTCTCCTCAAGTGGATGTTATATCTTGATGGGATCCTTGAATGGTCCAGCTGTGAGTCGAGATTCCTCAAGTAGACGTTATATCAAGTAGGATCCTTGAACGGTCTAGCTCTAAGTTGAGATGAAATCCTGGCAAAAATGTTACTTGGTCAGTGAATGTTATATCCAGAAGGATCCCTGAATGTTTCATTGAAGTCATAAAGGTTTTGTGCAGTTAGTCACGGCAGGCCGCCACACAGGTTCCTCCTCAAGTAGATGTTATATCCTGCGGGATCCTTGAACGGTCTAGTTGTGATTGGAGATGAGTTAGTCACAGTGTTGCTATGTGATTGTAATCATGGATCTTGGTTATAGTGGATTAAGTCCTTAATTAAGGAAAAATCACCTTGGCAGGTGGACTGGACTAGCTTGAGAAGTTCTTAAGTGAACCAGGATATATCGTGTGTTATTTACTCTTGATTTATACTTTACTTTACTTATGCTTCCATAACACATTTATAAAATATCTTGACACAACTCATTAAAGTACAAAATGTAGCCAAGAGTGCAAACCTCAATTTAATATCCCCTTTCTTGTGTTTTTCTCACACCTTCATTAAAATCTTCCTAAAAAACAAGGACATTAGGTTTGAATATATAGGAAACCTTCTCAGAATTTGCTTGAAAAGATTAGATGAAGTGTAACTCAACAAGCTTCAAAACTGATTCCCACAAATGTGAACCCACGGACTCAAAGATAGTCCAATCATCAGACATATCAATGATGTTGGTAGACTCATAAGTGAGATAGAGCATATACAATAATGCAATTACCTCTGAAGATTTTCAATATCCTTCTTCTGAGATAGTGATAAGTTTCTCAAACTGAAAATTTACGCACTATCAACTTCTATAGTAATACCTTTTCAAGGATATTCAATAGACCTTCAGCAACCCTTTTATCAAGACCAATGAGTTAAAAATATGCTTATGTTTTCCATCATTTAAATTAAATGGATCACCCTTTGAATATGGTAGGAAAAGCAATATGATATTTTTCAAGGGGCACTTGATTCCTTCTTGAAGAAGAGACATACTTTTCTTTATGAATCATTATTTGCGCCACTGTTAACTATTATGCACAAACCATGCTTTGATACCAATTGAAGGTGTAAAAAGTAACTAAGAAGGGGGTTGAATTGTGTTATCCGTTTTCTTAGTTTACTTCTGATCAAAGTTCAGAACCTAAACTATTGTTCAGATTCTGATTAATTTCTTAGCAGCGAAATGTTAACAGAAACAAACAAATAATAGTAGAAGACACAATGATTTATATTGGCATTTGTCGTACCCCAAAATTTGCCATCATATCTTCAATACAATAAGTCTTAAGAAGTCTCCTAATGGTTATAAGATTCTCAATTGCTCAAAGGGATTCAAGGTTTCATCTGACAAAGCCTCCTCCTAAGAAATAGACCTCAAATTAAGGTTTTGAGTTTCCCAAGGTAAATTCGACTTCCAAAGCCTCAAGTGGACTTCATGATATCCCATATACTTCAAAGGATCCTCATGTCAACTTTCAAGACTTTCCCTACAAAGTTTGGTCATTCAGATGCTCAGATGCTCAATAATCAGTTAACTTGGGTAAAAAGTCAACTGTGGTCAACATACTGTCAAACTTCAAGATTTTTGGTCAACATCAAGATTATGAAGTAAGATTCATCATTTGATCAAGGTTTGATCATGATTCATCAAGAAAACCTCAAATTCATCACAAGGCAAAAGTTGCTAAATTAGGGTTTCTTAAGGAGAAAGTCAACTGTACTTTGATCAGCTCTAACTTTCTCATCCAAAGCTCATTTTGAAGGAAATTAAATTCTTTACAACTTTGTGTCTCACAAGCCAAGGCCAAAAATGCTTCATTTGAGAGATATGAGCCAAGACATTACAGGTCCTTTAAAAAGTCAACAAAAAGTCAACTTTTTTTCAAAAGCTCATAACTTGAACATGGAAGATCAAATGGACATGGGACCAAAAGGAGTGATTAGAGGACACTCTAAGCATTCTAAAAAATCCAAGAATACATCCATGGTATAAAAATTGAAAAAGTTGTGCATTGTTAAAGTTGAGCAAATTTGAGGAGTGGTATATGGCAAACAATGACCAAAAATTAAGTTTTTGCCAAATGTGCCCATCTTATCATAACCCAAACTCAATCTTAAGATAACCCACAACCTTTAAATCATATTTTCTGATTTTTTTTTATATTTTATTGGATTTATATCATTTAAATTCATTTTTTTGTCAAAATAAATATGAAATAAATCAAGGAATTGAATTTGAACTATATTAGGATCAAATATTAAGGGTTTTTAACGGAATATTTGATCCAAATTCGTGTAAGGCAAGAGAGGAAAGGTGTGATGACCAAATATTCCAAAATATAAAGATTTGAATCACACTTGAATAGCAAATCAAATATTCTTCACCCAAGCCCAATTTTTTGACCTAAAATCATCCTCTATATATATTCATCACATGCACAAAGTCAATGGAGGAATTCCATGCTATAAAAACCTTAACGAAGATTCAAAGAAAAGGTGAAAATTAGGGCAAACCACAAAAGTTTTTGTAGCAAGTTTCAACCACTCTTTCACGTTCAAACATCACCAAGGAGATCCCAAGAGGCTATCCACATCCTCTTTGAAGGTTAAAAACACGTGAAGCATGACCTACAAGCCATGGCCGCCCCTCACTATTTAAATTTTTCGAATCTTTCATTACATGCCATCCTAATTGTTGTTTCATTCATATTTATGCTTAACATGACGCTTAGGATCATTTAGATGCATTGTTTTTCAGGTTTTGGTGCAAGAATGGAGAGTTGACATTGTTAGGGCATAAACTCCCCAAGCTTCGAATCTCCTTATATAAACATTTTCTGACCAAACAAACACCACCATTGGATTCCTAGGGGCCGAATAAGTAAATTTGGACAATCTTGATGTATTTAATCCTTCAATTTCATGAGTTTTTGAATTGTAGGTCTTTTTGCTACGAACGAAGTCATAACAAAACCGTAGCCAAACTATAGCAAAATCGTAGCTAATATTGCAGGTTTTGATGAAGAAGATGAGACGTGGCGAGGTTTCAATGGCCAGTTCTAGATTTTTTTTTTACGTTTAATATTTATTTAATCTTTTCTGTTCTTTGTCACACATGCGCACATGGCCTGGTGGTGGAGGCTTACGCAAATGACTTTGAGGGCCTGGGTTCAAACCCCAGCGCCCCCCCCCCCCCCTCTCTTTTTTTCCCTATTTCTTTGTTTTTTCTATATTTCAACTATTTTCTCATTCTTTTTTCTTTTTAATTTTTATTTCAATTTATTTTAATTAATAAATTAACAACTAACATTTTTTAACCAATAATAAAATTAGGAAAAATCAATAACTTTTATCTTTTAAATATAAAAATATTGTTTATATATAATTAATTAGTAGTTAATTTAGGTTTCAAAAATCATAAAAAACTTTTTGTCAATAAAAATCCGGTTAAACGATCTTACACGAATCCTCATATATTTCTTCTTTCCCCAGTCTTATTCTTCCTTGATTTTAATTTCTTTGCCATTTATATTTATTAGAACAAATGTATAGGATGTTAATTGATGTGTAATAGTTAGTAATTTAATTTCCGTCATTTTTATTTCCGCACTCCCCCAATTTAAATTATGTATCCCCTCCCCATGATGTAATAGCTTAGGGTTTACTTTCGTTTTTAAATTCAGCAAAATAATTAACTGTGTGGTTAGTAGTAATAGGGTGTGAAAAGAATATATGTGAATAAAAATGGACTTAGATCACTAATCCAAAGAGAATACCTGAATACAACACACTCTTCACACATACACCTCTAGGGTATCCCCTATTGTTGCCTTACGAAATAATGGTCAAGTCCCTCGAACATAGAGGTGTCTTAGCATAATTGCCTAAAGATAAACATCATCATAGTCCCTTCAACATAAGGATCATAGTCCCTCGGGTTGCCTACGTACGAATGATCTAGTCCCTCGATGACCCTACAGAAAATGATGATAGTCCCTTCGAGTTGCTAAGATACCTTTACAAGGTTGCCTTTTATGATCATACGATGACTCTGTGCATGTCCCTTCAAATCCAAGGATAAGACTACTTACTAACTAATAGTAAGGACGGTTCTATCCATAAGAAAACGAAATGACAAGAAAGACCTTACAATTTAGGGTAAGTAGTTCTTAAGTGCTTGCTCACAATTTTCAAAAATACCTTTCACACCTCACATTTTCAAATATTTTTAAACAATAAACACTTTGTATACGTTCATATGAGAACCATTGTAAAGGTAAACCTTTATGAAATATTTTTCTAATCACACACTACACTATATTTTTCAAACAAAGTAAAGTGAGCTAAGCGGTTAAGAGCCCATGGATAACCATGGATACAAAGGGTGCTAACACCTTCACTTTGTATAAATTACCCCCCGTTCTCAAAATCTTTTTTCTAAAGTTCTTTCCTGTTCTTTTATGCCTTTCTTTATTGGATAAATTAAAAGTCGGTGGTGACTCTTGCTTACCGCAACATATTTTGCGACCAAATAATAAAAGTCTGTTCTCCCACCGTGTTACAGAACTGACGACTTTGTTGGGGATCTTAGACTCTTAAAAAGAGGGGTTACCTTAGAATTAGATCACTTTACTTGTTTGAATTATATGCTTTATTTTTAAAGGGTACTTGTTTTGGGGTTACTATGAGAAAGATCCTAACCCGGATCAAGTGATACCTTAGGTAAGTGGCAATAGACCAAGGAAATTGTACGACATATACCGCTATGGTTGATATGGTAGCCACAGTTAGTGTGACACTTAGGTTAGTAATGATATTCTTCAAGTCTGTTGAGGATAATATCAGGCTGCCATATAGTGTCATTTACACTAACTTCCCTTTAGAACCTTAATTGACTCATCTTGGCCAATAGAAAGTTGTGAGATAGCCGACTTTGGTGCAGTATAAAGTTGGTTGATACTCGATGCTACACTCATTGAGATTATAATCTTGGGATGTTTTGGTTGGTGAAACAGTTTCCACACTGAAATAAACTTTGAGAGGAATCAATGATATTGAGATTCCTTAGAACCTGGTTACTATTGCTAGGACAGGTTGAACCAACTAAACTTCAGTAGGGAGGGTACTTACCTATGAACTTCATGCATGCCTTTAAACCTAAGGCTCTTGTGTGAGTTGTTTGTGTTTGCCATTTGCTTGCTTTAAACATAAACATAACATCATAACATCATGACATCATAACATCATAACATATCATTTTCACTAACTATTTCAAGGAGCAAAGGATTTATCTTTGTTCTTTGTTGTAGGTTATGGATTCCGCTCGCAGAAATACTATTCGAATCAACTTTGTAAAATACCTTCCACAAACTTGCACAAATAATCTTCAATCACACAATATCAACATGCAAAAAAGAGAAGATCAAAATCAGAAGCTTAGCCATTCAAATAAAGGTTCAAACATGGATTAGGGTTAGAAGGCTTCATGCACAAGTTAGAGACTAAAATCAATTAAGAAAACTTCTAAAAATCAGAATAAAAATCATCAACAAACTACATCTCATCATGAATCCATAGCAAAAAGAATCATCTCAAAATTCAAATTAATGACCAAGATAGAAAATGAATAAGCCAGCATGCTTCAAAATGAAATAAAAACAATTAATTAAAAGAAACAATTATTTCCAGCGTGGCAATTAAAAATAAATGAAAAATAAAAAGGCCAAAAATTAAAGAAAACCAAAATAATCACTCATGAATTTTTTTATAATTTTTAATGACCTAAATCTATTTTTAAAAATTGAAAACCAAACTGAAAAACAAAATAAAAAGAAAAAGAAATAAAATAAGAGAAACCAAGCCAAGGGTGCATTCAACAATCAATCCAGTTCATTTTAAATGGGCCTTCAACGCAGGGGGTGGGGATAGCAAGACAAGCCCACTGGCTTCAGCGCAGCTCACCACAATTATTATGGAAATTCAAAAAAAATCAGGAAAAATGATAAACCAATGGATCAAATGGACGCGTGAGATTCAGTCAATCACTTAAACCTAGTATGCACATTCATTGGACAGGGTATGAGAACATGGTAGCTTTAGTGAGGTGCACCACACAACGCATTATTCAGACTAAAATTTGAAACATAAAATCACATGAGGGAGAGGGTGGATTATTAATGTGTTGTCACGTTGATAACCGTCCAGATGAAGGATCCAAGGGCTTGCGTTCATCTTCTTCATTGCAACAAAGTCCAGAATCCGGTGACCGGAGCCCTAGCTCCGGCACCGGAAAATTCAACAGTATTAACAAAACACCACAGAAATGATTCAAAACCTCCAGATCAAATCATTAAACCATGCAGAATCCAAATATGGAAACAAAATTCACAATGGATCAAAGAATAATTCAGATCGAAGACAACAAGTTTCATGTAACAAACTGCAAATCAACATATCAAGCTCATTTCACACTCATTTTACATTCTAAATAGAATGTGAATATGAGAAATGAGAGAGCCTCCACACAAATTTAGGGCATGCTTTTCTTTTATATGCTTTGTATTTTCACCTGACTAGGGTTTTTGAATCAAAAGTGGCATGAGGAGTGTGATTGAGGTGTATTTTCCAAATTGCATGAAAAGTGTGACTGCCTCACACACCCATGAAAACCTTCCCTCAAGTGTGCATTCTGACTTCAATCCATCCCTTGATTTCTTTTGAATCAATCCTGACCTTTGGATGTGAGTGTAACATGCTTTTTGAATGATTATGCAATTTTGCCTCTTATGTAGTATACTTCACTCCATGCACGAAATTGATGATATCTTTGGAGAAAAATAACACTTATGCAATGCCTTGTAACATTATGATCTTATTTGGTCCATGAAATAACTTGGAAATGATGTACATGAGTTTTTGCATTTGGAGGAAGCTTGAAATTCAAGATATGCCCTAAAACTCAAGCAATTTTCGAAGGGCCTATCTCACAATCCATAAGGGCTATGAAAATGTAATTGTACTTTTTAAAAATGGGAGAAACTAATCTTCAACTTTCATGTTTAATGGCAACTCATTTGAAGCTTTTTTCACCAAGTTATGTGTCTTTGAAAATTAGGGCAAAAAGTTGCTAAAAATGGCAAATTCCATGACCAACCACATGCCAAAAATGGAAAACTCCTCAAAACCTTTTGATTCTTGATCTTTGACTTTGCCAAACCTCTTCTAAGGTTATAAGAACATCCCTTGACTTGAAAAATAGGGTTGGACCCTTTGAATTCTCACAGTTGACGTCTAGAATGCACAGTTGACCAATTTCTTCTTTTACAATCAACTGATGATATACCTGACTTCCACAAGGAGTTTTCTCACCAAATTTCATCCCTAGGATCCTCTAATCATATGAAAGACTTTGCCCAGATGAAATGGCCAAAGTCACAAAGTTTTCATGCTTGAAAGTGAAACCCTAATTTGGGATCATTGTGTAGGAGCTTGCCCTAGCTTGAATTCCCTGGTGATCTCCCAATCTCCTGGGCTTTTGTGAATGATCTTGAACTTGTGAATGCAATGTAGACCCCTCATAGGACTTGGAAAAATCCACTGGGCCTCTTGTTATAGCTTGTGATGCCTCAAATCCCTCCACAGATGATCATATGCCTAATGTTAGGTCTTGAGAATGTTATGCCTCATCTTTCCATGCAACGATGCCAAGGATATGATATACTTATGATGATTATGGTATGATGATGATGCTTAAAAAGAAGAGGAAAAATTTGGGGTGTTACAGCTGCCCCTATTCAAACAACTGTTAATCTGAAAAGGACGGTAGCACGTGCTATCGACCGTTCAAGATAAATTGTGGTTGAATACCAAGAAAACCTGAAATTTGCACTCTGCTGGAGAATGCAAGCACTGGGAAATAAACCCAACCAAATGACGCTTTGGTGACTGAAGTGGAGGGAAAGCAGACGAGCTCCTTCCAAGTTGAACTATTATTTTGGATCAGAATACTTTGACAGACGAGTCTTCTTCGAACAATCCTGTTACGCTAGGAATTGGACATAAGAGCCCTCACACACTTTGCAAAACATATGACTTGAGACAGACGAATCTCCTTCGGATAAACCTGTTACGTCAGGACCGGTGATGCACTTAAGTCTGTGGGATAGACATGCATAATCAGGATAGATGAACCCTTTTCATATATTCTCCGTAGATATATGGTCTAAGACAAACGAGCCTTCTTCGAGCAAACCTGTTACGCCAGGTGTGACATTAGGATTTGATGAACCCTCCTCACAAATATTTCGTAGATAAGTGGTGTCTGAGATAGACGAACCTCCTTCGGATAACCTGTTACGCCAGGACCCGTAACCATTTTGACGTTTAATCCCACCGTTAGGTCTTCAAACCTCTTCAATACAGACGAATATTGGATGATCATCAAGAGAAACACAGACGAGTGCCATAAGTCAATGATACAAACAAATATCAGACGATGATCTAAGAAACGCAGACAAGCACTTCAGGTGATGATACAGACAAATATCAGCCACTGATACAGACGAATACCAGAAACCCAACACAGACGAGCATTTGGAGTAGCAATACAGACGAGTACCAGAAATCTAACACAGACGAGCATTTGGAGTAGCAATACAGACAAGTACCAGAAATCCAACACAGACGAGCAATTGGAGTAGCAATACAGACGAGTACCAGAGTGATTATCAAATCAGTATATATGGATATAAGCTAACACATACGAGTGTGAGGGATGATACAGACGAGTATCCAAACAATGCAAACGAGCTTCAAACAGATAACAAACACAGACGAGCGTTGGGGAATGCAGACGAGCAAAAAGCAAATATCAAACACCAACGAGTGATGGGACATGCATACGAGCAAAAGCAATTATAACCATGGGTAACTGCTAGGGAAGGCAAACAGGCAGTACCAAAGTGAGAACACAGACGAGTGTTGGGAAATGCAGACGAGCAACACACAAATAGCAAACACAGACGAGTGCTGGGGAATATTTCAATGCTGGTTGTATCTCAATCATGAAACTCTGTGGGGAATGACAATCTTCCAACACGGCTGGGGAGATGCTTCTTCGAACATCCCATGCTTGGGAAGAAAAGTTTTGACAGTTAAACTCTGTGGGGAATGGGCCTCCCACTGCCTGCTGGGCATACTCCCCTTGTGGGAAAATAAGCTGCTTGGTGATCGCACCTGCCATGACTTAGCTGGAGAAAAAAAATCTACTTGGGAGAATGTAACGCCATCCTGCAAAACCTGCAATAACAGAAAACACATATATGCCCCGGGAACTTGCATGGTATGATCTGTTCATCCATCATCACCCGACACTCAAAGAGGATTTCAAATGTTTCCTTGCAATGTCAATTTTCTTTTAGAAAAAAAATCACCATGTTTTAAATGCAATGCTATTTTTGCCAAAAATTCAGGACATTTTGCAAACAAAAACAAACACAACACAACTTTTTGACTGAATATTCATTTATTGAAAGGCCTCTGAATAGGCAAAGCTTTTACACTAGGAAGCAACTACCTGGAAAGAGGTAGCTACCATAAAATTGATAAAATAAACTATCCTAATGGCAATGGACATGGCATCCCAATGAGTTTCCTTCTTGCTATGACCAACATGTCTTCAAAACTCTCCATTCTTACCTTTGCTTTCACTTTCTGAAAAAGATGAAGGAACTGATTCCTATCCTTCTGATATTGTCAAATTGTACGAAACGATGATTTGGTTCAGATTACTTGGATCGCAGTTGTTCGCTTATTCCCTTGTTTTGCGTGGATCGCCCTTTCGGGTTTTCAATCCACCAGGATACCCCTTTTTTTCCAGAGTTGTCCGATGTGGCTTTTCAACTCAGCGGGTGTACATTTTTTTTAAATTTATTTTCCCTAACTTTTGCCCGAGCTTTTTATTCTGTTTTTAGCTCGTCGGGATGCCTTTTTCTTGCCTTGACTTTAATTTTGTTTTTGTGTCCAGCGGGTCTTTTTATGCGAAGTATTTTTTAATTGCGTCCGAGTTAACAGGGGATTGGAAATCTTCTCCATCCATAGTAGTGAGTATCAGTGCTCCACCTGAGAAAACTTTCTTCACTATGAATGGTCCTTCGTAATTTGAGGTCCACTTTCCCCTGTGATCTGAACCTGGAGGAACGATTCTCTTGAGCACAAGCTCTCCTACCTTATACTCCCGAGTACGTACTCGTTGGTCGAATGCTCGCTTCATTCTCCTCTGATAAAGCTGACCATGCCAGATAGCCGCTAATCTCTTTTCCTCAATTAATCATAGCTGATTGTATCGAGCACGTACCCACTCAGCCTCATCAAGCTTCACATCCATCATCACACGCAATGAAGGAATTTCTACCTCAACAGGCAAGACTGCCTCCATACCATATACCAATGAGAAGGGAGTTTCCCCGGTTGACGTCCTGACTGACGTTCGGTACCCATGCAACGCAAATGGTAACATTTCATGCCAATCTTTGTAAGTGACAACCATCTTTTTCACAATCTTCTTAATATTCTTATTGGCCACCTCTACCGCATCGTTCATCTTTGGTCGATAAGGAGAAGAATTGTGATGCTGAATCTGGAAGTCCCGACACAATTCTGCCATCATCTTGTTGTTCAAATTGGAACCATTGTCAGTAATGATTCGTTTGGGCACTCCGTATATACAAATAATGTCTCTTTTCAGAAACCTGGCTACTACTTGACGAGTGACATTGGCATAAGACGCTGCTTCAACCCACTTAGTGAAGTAATTGATCGCAACCAGAATGAAACGATGACCATTTGAAGCAGTAGGCTTTATTTTCCCGATCATGTCAATGCCCCACATAGAAAAGGGCCAAGGAGATGACATGACGTTGAGCGGGCTAGGAGGAACATGCACCTTGTCTGCATAAATCTGGCACTTGTGGCACTTATGGGCGTACGAACAACAGTCTGCATCCATTGTCATCCAATAGTACCCTGATCTCAACAACTTCTTAGCCATTGCATGTCCTCCTGCATGAGTATCGAAAGATCCCTTGTGGACTTCCTGCATTAACAGGCTTGCTTCGTGTCTATCCACGCATCTGAGCAAGACCATGTCAAAGTTCCTCTTATACAAAACCTCATCTGTATTCAAGAAGAAACTAGCAGCAAGTCGCCTTAAGGTCTTCTTGTCGTTGGATGATGCCCCAGCTGGGTATTCTTGCTTTTCCAGGAAGAGCTTGATGTCAAAATACCAAGGTTTCTCATCAGAAACTGCGTCTACAGAGAAAGCATAAGCTGGTGCGTCAAGCCTGGAAATGTCAATCCTGGGTACGTAATTCCAATACAAAACTTTGATGGACGAAGAAAGAGTAGCCAATGCATCGGCAAATTGATTCTCATCTCGTGGTATATATTGAAGCTTAATTGTTGTGAAGAACGTCAACAGTTTCCTGGCATAATCCCTATAAGGAATTAAATGTTCTTGATGTGTATACCACTTGCCGGTAATATGATTGATAACGAGGGCTGAATCTCCGAATATATCGAGGGTCTTAATCCGAAGATTAATAGCCTCCTCTATTCCCATTATGCACGCCTCATATTTTGCTTCATTGTTGGTGCAGCCAAAAGTAATTCTAGCAGCGAAGGGTAAGTGAACACCTTCAGGAGTGATAAGAACAGCACCAACTCCACGTCCGTTGACATTGACTGCCCCATCAAACATCAACTTCCATTTGGATTCAGGGTCTGGCCCCTCCTCCGGAAGTGGTTCCTCACAATTATTTGCTTTGAGGTACATGATGTCCTCATCAGGGAAATCAAACTTCATTGGCTGATAGTCATCTTCAAGAGGTTGCTGTGCAAGGTAATCTGACAATACACTTCCCTTGATGGCTTTCTGGGAAGTATATTGTATATCATACTCTGTTAAGATCATTTTCCACCTGGAAACCCTTCCGATTAACGCTGGTTTCTCGAAAATATACTTGACAGGATCCATTTTTGAAATTAGCAGGGTAGTATGGGTCCACATATACTGTCTCAGTCGGCGAGCAGCCCATACCAAAGCGCATCAAGTTTTCTCGAGCAGTGAGTAACGGGATTCACAATCGGTAAACTTTTTGCTAAGGTAATAAATAGCGTACTCTTTTCGACCAGACTCGTCATGTTGGCCTAGAACACACCCCATCGACCCTTCTAGCACAGTCAAGTACATGATAAGCGGCCGTCCTGGAACTGGAGGCATTAGAATCAGAGGTGTCTGCAAATATTCTTTTATCTTTTCAAAGGCTCTTTGACAGTCCTCATTCCACCTGACCGTTTGCTTTTTTCTTAACAATTTGAATATTGGCTCACACGTGGCAGTTAGATGAGATATGAACCGTGAAATGTAGTTCAACCTCCCTAAAAACCCGCGCACTTCTTTTTCTATTTTCGGTGCAGGCATATCTTGTATTGCTTTTACTTTTGTAGGATCCACCTCGATTCCTTTCTGACTAACAATAAAACCCAGCAGTTTTCCGAAACGCACTCCGAAAGTGCACTTGTTTGGATTCAACCTCAGCTTATACTTTATCAATCTATCAAACAGCTTCTTGAGATTGACCAGATGCTCTTCTTCGTCTCGGGACTTAGCAATCATATCGTCCACATAGCATTCAATCTCCTTGTGTATCATGTCGTAGAACAACGTGATCATAGCCCGCTGATATGTTGCCTCGGCGTTCTTCAAACCAAATGGCATAACCTTGTAGCAGAATGTACCCCACGGGGTAATGAACGTTGTTTTCTCCATGGCTTCCGATGCCATCTTAATTTGATTATACCCGGAGAAGCCATCCATGAAGGAAAATACCGATAATTGAGTGGTGTTATCTACCAACATATCAATGTGAGGTAATGGAAAGTCATCCTTTGGACTTGCTCTGTTTAAATCCCGATAATCAACGCACATCCGAACTTTGCTGTCTTTCTTTGGTACAGGCACAATATTAGCTACCCAAGGTGGGTAACTAGTTACAGCAAGGAATCCAACATCCCACTGCTTCTGAACTTCCTCCTTGATCTTCATCGCCATGTCAGGACGAGTTCTTCTCAGCTTTTGTTTCACAGGAGGACAATCTTCTCTCAATGGTAGCTTATGCACAACAATGTCAGTATCCAACCCTGGCATATCTTGATACGACCAGGCGAAGATATCTGCATATTCACGTAGCATACCAATCAGCTCTTTCTTTACCTCGGCCTGCAGACTGGCCCCAATCTTTATCTCTTCCTTTGATGATCTCTATCTCTTCCTGATGAGGCTGGATGACCCTTTCCTCTTGTTTCAACAACCTGACCAATTCTTCGGGGAGTTCACAGTCTTCCTCAACCCCTTCATCAGCTTGGTAGATAGGATTGTTGAAGTCATGCGTGGTCATAGCAGGAACGTAATCACTAGAATCCGGATGATCAACACTGCACAGATGATGTTCTCATTTCAGAATCTGTTTTTTTCTTTTCGAAAGAGACGCAAACACACGAACAAAAGAAAAACACATTTCCATTTTTTTTATATTTTTGTAAAAAATTTAAAACGAAAGAAAGAGAACGCAATTTGCTTGAAAAAATGTCCTTTATTCCATGGTAAAATAGAAATGCATTAAAAGCATGGTGGCCCTACAAATGGATCTGTGCACCTTGGGCAGAGTGCAGGATTGACATGCAGCATGATAAAAAGGAAACAAGTAAATTACTTTGGTTGCCAGGTGACTTGAACGATGTCCTCGGCAGACCAGTTCTTGAGCTCCTCCCCTGGTGCACACGAGTGAATCCAACCATCCCAGTCGCAGTCATTGTCTCCTTCTTCGCTTGTTGCACAGATGCGGTTGCGATCAAGCAATCCGGAGCTTGTGAAAGTTATGGCTTTACCACTCTGAGGCCAGTTGGACCCACCAGGTTGGTAACCAAGACCAAACTTGTCATCTTTCGTTTCTAATTCCAGCAACTTTCCCCAGCCCTGGGCGCTTCCAGATTGAACCACTTCTTTGGCCTGCTTGTAGGAGTGAATGGAGGTCCCTTCCTACTCATTATTCCTCTCTACCGGAGCCAAAATGCTGACATTAACAGCTTCGAAGGCCTGACACAACGTTTCATGGATCTCTCCGTCCATCTCTACGTACTTGAAAGTTGATAGGTGGCTCACAAAGATATCTTCTTCCCCACACACAGTGATCACTTGGCCATCAACCACGTACTTCAGCTTTTGATGCAAAGTGGATGTTACTGCTCCTGCAGCATGGATCGAAGGACGTCCTAGCAAGCAACTATACGCAGGTTGAATATCCATGACATAGAATGTGCTCTTGAACACCTGAGATCCTATCTTTACAGGTAACTCAACTTCTCCGAACACAGACCTTCGGGACCCATCAAAGGCTTTAACTATCAAATCACTGGGTCGCAAGACGATGCCATCTACATTCAACTTCATTAAGGCTTTCTTAGGGAGTACGTTGAGAGAAGAGCCTGTGTCAACCAGGACATGTGACAAAACAACACCCTTACATTCCATAGTAATATGTAGTGCTTTGTTGTGATTGCGGCCTTCAGCAGTAAGATCTCTATCTGTGAAGCCCAACCCGTGGCTTGCATTCACACTGCCCACTACAGCCTCCAGTTGATTAACAGCTATCTCCTGAGGAACGTATGCCATCTGCAACACTTTCAACAAGGCTTCTCTGTGAGCTGGAGAACACATCAACAAAGACAGAATTGATATTTTGGACGGCGTCTGGTTCAACTATTCGACCACCTTATAATCACTCTTCTTTATTATCCGCATAAATTCCTCCACTTCTTTCTCAAAGGTACCTTGTCCAGCAACATGAGTTGTCGTTTCTTCAGTCGCTATTTGCTTTCCTTTAGCCTTTGCCACAGCTTCAACTTCAGGATCTCCTCTCAGAGCTTGAGGAGCAAAAAGACGACCACTTCTTATAAAACCACCAACCCCTCCGACGTTTACCACAGTCGGGTCAATTGTTACTGCCTTACTCTCGACCTTATGTCTTTCCACATACACATCTGAGCCATAATGCCATGGGATAACTTTATCATCAGTATAAGGAACAGGCCCGGGAACAGTAATAGTAACGGGACTGACTTCTGGAGCATATATAGTCACAGGCTCCCTCCTGGCAGGTACTTCAGCTGGGTCATAGTAAATGGTTATGATGGACACACAATCACCTTTATCATCAACCTTGTCAAACTGCAACGACCCCTCATCAATCAGATTCTGCAACCCCACCTTCAGATCTTCACAGCCGTTCACTGAACTCAAACACTTTTCACAATCAGAACCACATCCTGGGAACACTTGTCCTTTTAAGAGCCTTTCTTTCACTACCAGCAGTGGAGTTTTCACTTCTTCTATGCTCAGAATCAAACTTAACTTCTCACCACCGTCAACAACATTTATTCTAGCCCCTCCATGGTTTGGAATAGGGTTTGATGTAACATTAGGCGGTGGCGCAAAGTTAATCGCCTTTGAGTCGATCAAATCTTGAACTTTATGTTGTAGCACCCTGCACTTCTCAGTTAAGTGCCCGGGTGCCCATGAATGGAATGCACATCTAGCATTGGCATCGTACCCCACTGGAAGCTCTCCAGGTGGAGGTGGTACTAATGTCCTCTGTTGTATCAAGTTCAGGTCTAACAACCTCTGCAGCAGTGCAGTGTATGTCATAGGAATTGCTTCAAGCACCCTATTAGCCGGACGAGCTTGTCCCGATTGATAAGGACTTTGCTGATAATTGTTACGTTGTGGTTGTTGTTGTTGCTGTTGGGGTTGAGTCTATACCTGCTGCACAGGACTAGAAGGAATAGTGACGGCTGCCACTTGCTCATATGATCTTCTGTATCCACGTCCCCGTCCTCGGCCATACACAGCATTTGTTTCACCTTCTCTCCTTCTCGGAGGTCCATTAAAAACTTTTCTTACACCGCTCGAGCTACTCGCACCGGTGTCCTGAATCTTCCCCATCTTTAACAGAGTTTCGACCCTCTCGCCTGCTATTACTATATCATTGAACTTGGTCGCCAAACAAGACGCCAACCTTTTGATAAACACCCCTTGCAATGTTCCCATGAACATATCAGCCATCTCATTCTCCAGCAAGGGTGGTTGTACTATGTGTAATACCTCAAAATTTGCCCTCATTCTTTTTACCGTAACTGGCTCGCTTTGCATCCATCTGCATTTCTCACTAGGTCATTAAAATCATAATCATGCATTTCATTGGCTCTTAGGGCATGGGGTCAAAAGCATGCTCTTGGGACTCGGAATTCTCCTATTCCTATGTGATTTATCTGGCTATTAAACCTGAGATCAGGACAACGACTGAGTTTCCAACATCATGAGTATTTTCCTATCAAAGCATCAGGTTACTTTCTCCAAAATATTTCTCAAAGACCTCAAGTGTCATGGATTTCAATCGAGAGGGCTTTGTGCAAAGGTTGTGGTTTCTTCACATCATGAACTATCCTTATTTAATATGGATATCAAGAAGGAAATTAGGTTGTGTTGTTCATCATAAGTGAGATTTGTTCGGTGTTCAACAATTAGAGATCATAAGATGAAAATTTCAATATGTTTCAAGGAGTCATCAGTGCGCTAATGTCTTATCAGTTGATTATTGGTCATGACTCAGGTTACATGGTCTATTGATTGAAGTTAAGGATTTGCGGAGAATACATTTTTTACTCGGGATTAGAAGTTTGATATGGATTGAAGGCATTGAGATATGGTCAGGAGAAACACTTGAGGTTTGAGATACGAGTCTACCAGACCCGTTCATTCAGGTCAAATTTAGTTGTCCGCTCATTTTAAAAGCCTTTTTTTATACCTATCTCAAATATCCATTTCTTTTCATTTTTTATCCAAGTTTTGTTAAGTACAAAATTCTTGTTCTATATCGTGAATTTTTTCTCTCATCATAGCTACACCCATTAATAAAACCCAAATCCAAAAGTCATGACATGCCAATAATCATCTTTACAAAGTAGTCACTTTATTATTTAAGATTTAAGCCCATTACACATTATTATTTTTTTCATGGAAACCATAAACCGTTGCTGCCAAAAAACCATCATCCTTTCTAACACTAATTTTAGGCCCATTTTCCTTTTGTTTGCAACAATTGCCTAGAAAATCAAAGAGTCATCAAGTGCTGAAAAATTCAATAACTTACAACTTATGCAGGAATTCAGTTACAGATAACTGATTTAACAGAATCAGTTAGAGGAAATGAAAAAAGAAGGAAAAAAATCAAAAAAAGGGAGGGGGAGGAATTTTTAACAGAAAAAATCAAAAAAAGGGGAAATGGCTGAACGGGGGAACTCAGAGCAAAAAATCTCTTAATTAATCTCCAAGGGAACCTTCACATTTTTCGGGAATCTTCTTCAACTTTCACAAAAAACCGAATTCATTTTTCCCTAGCTCTCTTCAACCTTCGTCTCACTAACCCTCAACAATATCCATCAAGAAGCTCCTGAACCAAGAATCACCACCACCTTCATTTCAACAAACTTCAATCTCTGCAAAATCAGCAACAACAACAACAACGGTCCAACATCAATTTTGGAATCAATGGCAACTTCATAACACCACAAACACACGCAGAGAAACCATATAACAATAACAAGATTCAGAGCATGGCAGAAGGAAGCCAAGAAGAAGGGTTATGAAGAACAATAAAAAGGGAAAGATTCAGAGCGTTTCTTTCACCTGGAACTTTCAATTCGCCTCCATCGACATCAACATCGCAGCATTCTTCAAGCATCTTCTACAATCTTTCACACAAGATCTTCATCTTCAATCTCAACCTAATCAATCTCTGTTTCTCTCAACTTCCAGAAGCTTCATCACGAATTCACCCTCAATCTTACTTTCGGCTCTCGTATCTCCATCAACCTCTTCGTCATCTTCAACGCCAACAACCATTTTCTTCAACTTCAGTGATCTGTATTTCTAACACTCATAATCTCCGCCAAGAATTCGCCGAAAACTTCATAGCAGAACCTCTTTATCAAGAATCATCTTTGTCGATCACTCGTCTTACTTTGGCCTTCATCAACAACTCCATTCAATATCTCCAACAATAACCTGCAAATCGAATCAACAACATCCAAATTCAAGAACACAACAACAATACGATTCATGCCCGCGTACACACGAATTGAAGAAGAATAGTCAAAGATTTATATCGCGGAGGAGATTCGTACCTGAATATCTCGTTCGGAAATTGTCTTCGGAGCGGCGAAGAGTGAGGTTGAAGACGATTCAAGAGCGAGTCGAGATTTCGTGAAAGGAGAACGTGGCGGCGCTTCTTGTTTCCTGCGGCGAAGAGTGAAGTTGAACACGATTCAACAATGGTGATAAGGAACGCACGGCGTTGTGTTCAAAATCTTGAGAGGGAATGTCGAGTTCCGTTATGACGAAGCGGTATCATGTGTGTGGTGGAAGAGACGGCGGAGGCGAGAAAAATGAAGATGATGAAACGGCTCAGGCCGCGGCGGGGTCGAAGACGGGGAAGATTGGAGGTGTTGGTTGTGATGTGGAGTTGGAGAAAGGAACGGCGTCGACGCCGTCGACGGTGTGGGAGTGAAGTGACGAGGGAGAGAAGATGAATCCGACAAGCATGAGGTTCACTCTCCATTTGCTGTTTCATCTCTTTTAGGGTTTTTTTGAGGTTAAGGGTTACCTACTTGGACCGGGTTTTGGTTATGGGCCCATTGAACTGTTATCTGCACCATACAACTACTATCACAACCTCCCCTGCAATCTGTGAAAAACAATTGGGCCTCAAGCCCATGAGGATTTCTATTGACAGCAGTTGTTTCCACTTTAGCACCCCCTCCTGCGGGTTAAGTGATGGTAACGGGCCTTGGGCCATTTTGGACAATTTCCTACCACCTGAATTTCTAGGGAACCCCCTGTTTTTATTGTTTTTTTAAAATTTGTTTTGTATTTTTTTTGGAAAAAGTTTAATTAATTTTCTTTGTTAATTATTATTATTTTTTTTGGATTAATATTTTAATCCATTTTTCTATAATGGTTAATTAGATATTTTCATAATGTTAATTATGGTTGTGAACTAATTAGAATTAAAGTGCTTGTGATGGTTTTTATCGATATGGATCGATTCCGATTATGGCAAAGTTCAACAAAGTGATTATGGAAGATAAGCATTTATTTTGCTTATGGAGATTACAAGACCTTGCTTAAGGTTATTTTTTTCGGATTTCTTTTTGTGAAGAATCGACACATCGATCAAGTAAGTAATTTCAAGCTTTTTCGACTTTTACGCATCATTCTAGTCATATGCGGCTTAGGACCATATAACTTAAGGTGCATACTGAGCCCTCCCACCTGAGGCATTGGATTTATTTGTGATATATATTGATATGTGTCGATTTCGGAGTTTAGGGATTAGGTTACGAATTAGAGAATTCGATTCCTTTCACTTTCCCTTAAAATCCACTTTTTTGTCCGTTTCGTCGCAATTATTAAAAATAGTTTTAGGTGTGATAAAATTCTGGAAAAATTCATGAGTGATCCTCATCCTCTTAATTAATTTGTCATATTTTTGTTTCCAGATTTGGGTGGTTTCAATATTTTATTTGGATTTTAGATCACAAGCTGTCCCAAAAAGGAAGGTTTTGGCATAAGGTACCGAAATCGTTTTTTCCCCATAGGTGTGAAACCTATTTTTTTGTGTGTAATTAAGAACTGTAATTTTTGACATTTTGATGCTCATTAGGCATTTTTTTTCATAATTTTTAGTGCCCTTTTTGATCCACTTTGTGGAGATGTTTTTCGATAACCATGCTTTGTTACCTTGCTAGTCAAGGAATTGTTTTGGCACTTTGGTGCATAATTTTATGAAATCCTTTTGGACAATGTAATATAATCACTATAGTATTCCAGGGATTTAATTTCATAATTTTTAAAGGCTTTTTGCTATTTTTCCATGTCACCTAGATCCTAGGTTGATTCATGTGTTTTTGTGTCGCATAACCTAAGTGTTAAGAAGGCATTCATGCCATTTTCTTGAGGGAATTTTTGGTAGCTTTTAGGATGTGATTATAGGTCATTTGTATGTCTTTAATTCCAGTCATAGGTCACTTTTTTTGAACTATACTCATTTGGTTTGTTTTGTGATTCAAAGTGCATAATTATTTGGACACACTTTAACCTAAAATGGATTCTCTTCTCTTCTAAATAATAACTTGAATTATGTGAAAATCATTAATGCCTATTTATGCATTCTCATTTCATTTCACATCTTGTATGCTACTGGCCCTTAATCATTTCATTCATATTCATATGCTATTCTTCCTTAGTTTGCATCATTTGCGATCTTATGCGATGTTTGTTCCATTTCATCTCACATCTTCTTCTCATTGCTCCATATGCCTAATCCATTGCATCCATGATTGTATATTCATTCATCCATCTTCATAAGCATTCACTACTGACTTTGATGTTCATTTCATGTATTAATTCATGTTTGTAAGCCATATGCATTCATACTTCATCCATAAACCCTAATTTGCATTTATGTGAACTTAGGTGAACTTTTTGTACATAGTTTGACATAGTTTGATCTTGTGGGGTATCCTAGAATCCTTAGGGATCTATATATCATGTAGCTACTGATTTTATAAGTCATGTAACCTTTAGGTACCTTCACCTTTAGACTTAGGTCTTATTTTGAACCCTAGTTCCATTCTAGGACGTTTATGGTACTTAATCGCTTTTATGCTTTGATTTTACTTTCAATATGCATTGTCATGCTAACTTTTGTTTTGTAGGGGGCAAGATTGAGGTAAGCATTACTTCATTCCTATCTCTTATGCATTTTAATTGTGTTTGCCTTAGCACTTTGTGCTTTGCTTTTAGGCTTTCCCTTTCTTTAGAGACAACTTAACTTCCTTAGGAAGTAAGTTAGTTTCTAAGCTCTCTTTTCTTCTTTTCCTTTTCTTCCTTAGGATTAGAATACCTCATTAACCATAGGACCTCTCTTGTAAGTAAACAAATAAAATTAGGGTTGTGTCTTAGTCCCCTTAGTTTGTCCTTTTGCAATTTGAGTCATTCTTTCTCATCTCATAAAGAAAAGCAATAAAACACTTAATAAAAACCGAACAATCTTGTACGACACGAGACTTTGTTGCGGAGTGTTTATATGCGTCCTGTTTCGGGGCGAGGTATAAATATTCACCGCGATGGATAGGTCTTAGTACAAGACCGTTCACAAACAAATTCAAAACACTTCTTTTAAAAGACAAAAACAAATAACAAGCGACTATCCTGCGGGAACTTCTCTTTCTCATCTCATTCACTCACAATGCGAACTCGCGACGACTTGTCTCATTTGCAAGACGGTAAACGCACTCGTACCAGACGAGCCTGCAACACCTGAGCATAGACATACGCAGTTCCAACTGTAAAAAACACAAACAAATAGTTCCCGCCTTAGTTAGGCGAACTACGTCGACTCTGATCCTCATTATCCCGATGAGGTACGTAGGCAGCGGGGTAGGGCCCGTTCGAGCACATTCTTTATTTTCCCTACATTTTCCCCATTCTTTCTATTTTTTTATTCAGTTCCTTTCTCATTTCACTTCCATTCCGGTTAGTGGTTTTTTTTCAGCAGCAATTATATTTTCCTCACCCTTTGAAACAAACAAGCAAGCGTGGATCCCGTCGGGTACGACGGACGATCTGGGGTGCTAATACCTTCCCAGGTCGTAACCGACTCCCGAACTCAGATCTTTGGTTCGCAAGGCCTTATCCTTTCCTTCTTCCTCAGGTTTGTGCAACATTACCTTTCCCATTCATTCGGGATAAAAATGTTTGGCTGGCGACTCTACCCTTTTCCGCGCCACTTTCGCGTTTGTACTAGGATGAAAATACTGGGAGCGACAGCTGGCGACTCTGCTGGGGATTTAACCTGATTCTTCCGGTTTCCCTTGTAGAGTCAATCCTAGCGCCTGTTTGGTTTTGCTTCTTTGGGTGTTTGTTTGCTGTTGTGTGCTTTAGTTTAGCTTTACTGTTTTTATTTATAGTTTTACTTTACAGCTTTACTTTACCGCATTTATTTATTGCTTTCAGTATTTTATTTTCCATGCATCATATTATACTGGATTGTCTAGCTGTGCTGGTTTTCATTTTTTCTGTGGGTTGGGAGTTACTGTGAGATAAGCCAAATATCCGGCTTGAGTGCACCATAGGATTAGCGTGGACAGACATTGTACTCGCATGGTATCTCACCATGATGGGTGGCGATGTGTTCCACACCCAGATTGCGACCGTCTTGGAACTATTATGTGTGGGGATTACCTCACTTCAGGGTACGACCTTGATAGTTATGTGCATCTGGTGACCGATCTTCGAGGACCTTAATGGGAACACCCCTCTCCAGTGATGACAGTGACAGACCACATTTGTTGGCAAACCCACTCGCATCCGAGGGTCCATTGGGAACTCGCATAGGATGGCCTGGTTCTCTTATAGGAATTCAGTTAAAGCAAACTGTTCGTATGACGATAGTATTGTACCCTTCGGGATGAATGTACTATTGTTTCTCGATTCAGTGCTTGAAGCTGGAGACTTGTGAGGGATGCTTGTTTTTCCGGACTCAACTGAGACCTCCCTGCGTAGTACATAATGCTAAACCGATTCCCTGATTTGGTCATGAGCCATTTCTCGGAAATGGTGAACGTATTATTGCTATTCGGCTTTGAGAGTCCGTGATGTTGACCCGAGTAGCATACTTGTGAGATTGGGATGGGTTTACAGGTTTGCAGGAACCCTAAACTTCAATATACCCAATTTGCCAGTATTGTTCAGTGTTTTATGGTTCTTTGATCCAGAGATCTGGGAGTTCTATTCAGAGAAATTGTTACTGTGATTACCATTGCGACCTTGACATTGTGACTGTTATTATGACTCTCCACAGACACTTGGATCGTTGTTCAACTTCAACACCATCAGTGATTTTTCAATTATGTAATCCAGTTCTACAATTATTGGGTTCTCAGTTATGGGGTTCTATACAAAGATGGTGTTACTATTATGGTTCTATTCAGACACTTGACTCATTGCTCAACACCAGCACCAACATCAGACCATTGATCACATGCATGTTTCATACATGATTGATAGCATTCCAGCACACATGTTCAGTTATTTCCGAGGATCGCATATCTGAATCATGCTGTTGGAATTTTTCTATGTCAAAACTTGAATCGAAGCAGATAGATTCCTCAGAAATAACTGAACATGGCATTTGCATACATCCTTGCATTCTTGACAGGTGTTCAGAGACAGATTATTTTCCTGACTTGATTTATCATTAGAATGAACAACTTGAATCACAATCATCGAGGTATATATCAGAAGCAACTCTGGGCGGAGATAACCGAATGAAGACCCAGCTGGGGCAATCCAGGGCATAGGTACAAGCTTTATTTCAGAACCAGAAACTGCTGAAACAGGAAGTCAACCAGATAAAGACTCAGATGAGCTTGGTTATGGAAATTGTGAACGAAGTTATTTTCATCCCTATTGAGGGGAACTACGCTGCTCTGATTCTCCATTGGTCAATGGAGATACGTAGGCAGGAGATCAAATCAGATCTTTCCGAGCAACCTTATTTATTTCATTTATCAACCTCTTCCCTCCAGACATCATTTGTCGGCATCCAATTTCAGCTTCCCAAGAGATTCTTAGGGCCAGAGCATATGGGTAAAGTCCAGAACAACTTGAGAAGAAGTTTGATCATATTTCGATGTCGTACGTGCAACAAGTTTCCTCATTTACTCAAATTCGAACCGGTTGAGCTAGACGTATCAGGATCATCTCTGACAAAGCTTCCTTTGGGGTTTCAATTCCAAGTATAATTACCATTCTGGGGCACTTAGCCTTTTAATTGAAGATTGTAAGTCTTTCAGAGGTAAAGGTGAAGACAAGGTCTCGAATTTCACCGACTCAAAGGTCATCATGCCAGAAAGTCTGCTCACATATTGAAGTCTCCTCATCAAATGGGTCTCCCAATTTGCAAAGGAATCTTCAAAAACAATAAGTTCAGACGGAGTCAAGTCTCCTCAATGACGACAATGTGCAGCTTCTTTACTGCATTTTCATTTGTAGTTTATATTGTTTGTTTAAACATTTGTATGCATGCATGAAACTTATTTGTTTTTGAATGTTAACCATAATAAAATGCACATGTTTTTCTTGAAGTAATCCATTCGTATTCACTCATGATTTTGTGTATGTGCATTGCAATACCAACTGTTGCTTAAACTCTATCAAGGAGGATGACGAAATGAAAACGCAAAAAACTCTAATTGTGTGCTTTTGAGAAAGACCCTGTTGACGATGTACAGGCATTGTTTCAAATCCTAAACACCGGAGATATAAGGGAGATAGACCCTCGCCAACCCATTTGAGCCTTGAAGTAGGAGTTTATTTTCGCATGAAAAAACCCTTGCATTTAACCCAGGGGCAGGGTAGGTGTCAGCTAGCTGGACCGATCGTTCAAATTTCGAAAAGGAGTGCAAATCTGAGGATCCATTACCTTTGGTTGTACCAAATCAAGAGATCCAATGACCAGAAACCACAATGGTTATCCCAATCAAGAGGTCCAAAGACCAGAGACCACAATGGTTATCCCTCATCAACCAAGAAGTGAGACAGTCACGATCCTTTCAAATCCATCAAGACTAACAGTGTCACACGATTTGTTCAAAAAAAAAAGAGAATGAAAAAAAAAAGAAATGAAAAAGCCCGCTAAGTCGAAACTTGAAAACAAGCGACTTATGCAAAAATTAGGGCATCCCGCTGGACTTCACAATCAAAGATTCACAAGAATCAGTCCAGGCAAAAGTTAGGGATAAAGAAAAAGAATGCAAAAGCGAAAGACGAAAAGGATTACACAAGAAAGATCCTTGAACAAGAACAAAGTCGTGTGATACAGACACAAAAGACGAAGGGATGACTGACTCCAAACAACAACCTGAGTGGTGCTTAAACCGTTAGTGTAATTGGTTCCTCAATCATCACAAAACCCCTTTTCGAAAGGTGAGCGCTTGTGCCAAGCTAGCTGAACATAGGAATGGAGAACATCACGAAGATGGGTGGGCACAAATAAATTTCGAGCCTATATCCTTTGTTTCTATAACCGTGAACTAGGCCACGATACAACCCTCAAAAGTCCTAACTGAAACAGTGTTATCTTGAGAGCGTACTACCACGAGACCGCGTTCCTGACTCCTATGAGTGGTGTTGAAAATATTTGTTGGTGTTGCATGTGCATGCTTTCTATTATTCAAAAAAAAAATTAATGTCGAATCTTAACCAATGATTCGCTCACAAAGGTTTGCGACATCTTTTTCAGTAAAACTTCAAGATTGACATGTGTGTTGCATTAGAATTTTCATTCTTAGAATAAACATTTTCTGCTTGCATATATTTGTTGGGCATCATAAAAATTCACATATGAAACTTCAGTCTAGAAGCTTAATCTTGCCAAGTTGATAAGTCTGAAACTTCCGAAGGACAATCTATGAAGATGTAATTTTCCAAAAAAAAAAACTCCATTGAGTAGGGACTTTCCCAACAGTTGTAGCAAGAGCCAATTAATCTGGGGCAATCATGTCGAGCAATCTCTTCAAAATTCAGCCAAGCTGGAGCAATCACTTCGAGATTCAAATCTCTCAAAGAGCCATTAGTCTGAGGCATACTTTCAAATTTTAGTCAAACTGGGGAAATTACTTCGAGATCCAATCTCTCAAAGAACAGTTGATCTGGGTGTTTTCTTCAAAGCACAGTCATTCAGAGGTGATCACTTCAAGACTTGTACCGGGTAGGCCACCACAAGAGCATGAGAAGTCACTTTTTCCCGAAGACGGTAAATCCAAAGCATCTATCCAAAGGTCAAAATACTGGGGCAGAATATTTCACGGTGATATGAGGTTTTTCATGAACCCTCGCGAGGCAAATTTCTTTCATATCATGCAATCTGGGACAGTTATTTCGAGATCCAACGAATCTCTCCAAGAGTTTGAAGACACTAAAGCATTTCGTATGTCATGTTTTCTGTAAAATTCTCTTGTGACATTTTCTTCCGATGGACCTTAGTCGGAGGCGAGTTGAAAATTTCAGAGAACCATTATTCAATCATGGTTAGTTGGCGATCTATCAACCCAGAGGCTGGAAGCAAAGCCATTGTCAGCACAGTACTTCAACGGTTATTTCATCAGCAAGCTTCATTGATCAAAATTACTTAGCGAGTCTCATTAGACAATCCCTTCTCCAGTAGTGCGGCAAATGGAAGATTACTTCTTGAGCAGAAGGATATCATCGTCTCTCATCCTCGGCATGAGACGCCTTACATCTCTCATTCCCAACATGAGAGGATTTATCTTTTATCCCCAGCAAGTGGCAACTTGAGCTCTTATCTTCAGCGGGAAGCTTTATCATTGACATTATCTTTCATCCCCAGTAAAGTGGAAGCTGAAATTTCTCCCAACAAGGTAGCAGAAGGTGGGTGTCATCCCCAAGCAAAAGTTTCCCTTCAGACAGGGGCAATTCTCAGCAGTATAAGGAGTGTTTTGCCTCCCCAGCGGTTGCTTCCTCAATAATATCATGCCTTTGGTTCTCAGCCAAGCCAGGGGGTCCTCACTTCCCCAACAGAGTCAACGGGTAGCGTGACTAGCAAGAAGGGTCCATCTCCAGCAGGGTCCTGGCATTCTAATCCCCAAGTCCAATTTATTTTTGGCAATGCCGGCAGTTCAGAGTCGGTGCATCATTAACAACGTTCCCCGCAGAGTTGCTTCCCCCTCATCAGGATGGATCAGATCAATGCAGTGATCATCAGTTCTCCCCAGTCAAGCCATCCGGGATACTTGCAGTCTCCTTTTCAGGAGATCTCATTTGCATTTGCATTTAGTAATCATCATTACATTTGCATCCTTCAAAGCGTAGCATTTCCATCGTCATGGAGCATTACGCCATAAATTCAAACATATGCATACCAGCATGGGCCAGTTTTGAGGTATATTACATAAGACCCGTTACATCTCCAATTAGATTGAAGTGTTACCCACAGAATGCAACTTCGTTTCCCAGGGTGGTTACTTCTACCACGTCTTGTTGTTATCCCCGGTTAAGTCTTGTTTCAGTACAACAGACTCCTTTTTTCGCGTCTCCGTTTCAGTACAACGGTCACGTCTTGGGCTCTCGTTTAAGTACAACGATCTCGTTCCTTTCGAGTCTCCATTTAAGTACAATGGTCTCGTCTTTGAGTCTTGTTTCAGTACAACAGTCTCATTTTTTTTCGCGTCTCGTTTAAGTACAACGGTCGCGTCTTGGGCTCTCGTTTAAGTACAACGATCCCATTCCTTTCGAGTCTCCATTTAAGTACAATGGTCTCGTCTTTGAGTCTTGTTTCAGTACAACAGTCTCGTTTTTTTTTGCGTCTCGTTTAAGTACAATGGTCGCGTCTTGGGCTCTCGTTTAAGTACAATGATCTCGTTCCTTTCGAGTCTCCATTTAAGTACAATGGTCTCGTCTTTGAGTCTTGTTTCAGCACAACAGTCTCATTTTTTTCGCGTCTCGTTTAAGTACAACGGTCGCGTCTTGGGCTCTCGTTTAGGTACAACGATCCCGTTCCTTTCGAGTCTCCATTTAAGTACAATGGTCTCGTCTTTGAGTCTTGTTTCAGTACAACAGTCTCATTTTTTTTCGCGTCTCGTTTAAGTACAACGGTCGCGTCTTGGGCTCTCGTTTAAGTACAACGATCTCGTTCCTTTCGAGTCTCCATTTAAGTACAATGGTCTCGTCTTTGAGTCTTGTTTCAGTACAACAGTCTCATTTTTTTCGCGTCTCGTTTAAGTACAACGGTCGCGTCTTGGGCTCTCGTTTAGGTACAACGATCCCGTTCCTTTCGAGTCTCCATTTAAGTACAATGGTCTCGTCTTTGAGTCTTGTTTCAGTACAACAGTCTCATTTTTTCGCGTCTCCGTTTAAGTACAACGGTCGCATATCGGGTTATCATTTATGTACAATGATCCTGTTCCTCTTGGTCTCGTCTCAGTGCGAAGATAATGGATCGGTTGATACCATTTACATGTTAGATCAGTTGATCATATTTGAGTTATGAATCGGTTGATATCATTTCTCTTCGAGCTGTAAATCGGATGATATTACATTCTCGCTTTCCGGGGTGGATCGGTTGATACCATCTCCGTGTTAGATCGGTTGATCTTATTTGAGTCGCAAATCGGTTGATGTTGCGTTAAGTCCTGTTCCGATAACAGGCATCTTCCGTGGCTTGGTCCTGCCCAGTAGTCGCGTGTGTTTTCTTTATGGCTTGGTCCTGCTCAGCAGTCATATTTATTTGAGTTCCATTTCGTTGATGGTTTCGTTAAGCCCTGTTTCGCCAACAGGCGCCCTCGTTGTGGCTTTGATTCGTTCAGTAGTCACAGTGATTGCATTGATTCTATTTCCACCTGATTCTATTTTCGCTACCTATTCAGAGGTCAAAATCAAAAAAATACATAAATAAATAAATGGGCAGATGGTGTTTCTACTGTCCTCAATGTGCAAATTTTCAGGTTTTATTCGCGTATTCAATCACTCCATACCTTGAACATCTAAAAGCTGTTGCAATTATCCGTTCAGGTCTGCAGTTGATTGAATAGGGGCAGCTGTAATACCTCAAAATTTGCCCTCATTCTTTTTACCGTAACTGGCTCGCTTTGCATCCATCTGCATTTCTCACTAGGTCATTAAAATCATAATCATGCATTTCATTGGCTCTTAGGGCATGGGGTCAAAAGCATGCTCTTGGGACTCGGAATTCTCCTATTCCTATGTGATTTATTGGCTATTAAACCTGAGATCAGGACAACGGCTGAGTTTCCAACATCATGAGTATTTTCCTATCAAAGCATCAGGTTACTTTCTCCAAAATATTTCTCAAAGACCTCAAGTGTCATGGATTTCAATCGAGAGGGCTTTGTGCAAAGGTTGTGGTTTCTTCACATCATGAACTATCCTTATTTAATATGGATATCAAGAAGGAAATTAGGTTGTGTTGTTCATCATAAGTGAGATTTGTTCGGTGTTCAACAATTAGAGATCATAAGATGAAAATTTCAATATGTTTCAAGGAGTCATCAGTGCGCTAATGTCTTATCAGTTGATTATTGGTCATGACTCAGGTTACATGGTCTATTGATTGAAGTTAAGGATTTGCGGAGAATACATTTTTACTCGGGATTAGAAGTTTGATATGGATTGAAGGCATTGAGATATGGTCAGGAGAAACACTTGAGGTTTGAGATACGAGTCTACCAGACCCGTTCATTCAGGTCAAATTTAGTTGTCCGCTCATTTTAAAAACCTTTTTTTATACCTATCTCAAATATCCATTTCTTTTTATTTTTTATCCAAGTTTTGTTAAGTACAAAATTCTTGTTCTATATCGTGAATTTTTTCTCTCATCATAGCTACACCCATTAATAAAACCCAAATCCAAAAGTCATGACATGCCAATAATCATCTTTACAAAGTAGTCACTTTATTATTTAAGATTTAAGCCGATTACACATTATTTATTTTTTCATGGAAACCATAAACCGCTGCTGCCAAAAAACCATCATCCTTTCTAACACTAATTTTAGGCCCATTTTCCTTTTGTTTGCAACAATTGCCTAGAAAATCAAAGAGTCATCAAGTGCTGAAAAATTCAGTAACGTACAACTTATGCAGGAATTCAGTTACAGATAACTGATTTAACAGAATCAGTTAGAGGAAATGAAAAAAGAAGGAAAAAAATCAAAAAAAGGGAGGGGGAGGAATTTTTAACAGAAAAAATCAAAAAAAAGGGAAAGGGCTGAACGGGGGAACTCAGAGCAAAAAATCTCTTAATTAATCTCCAAGGGAACCTTCACATTTTTCGGGAATCTTCTTCAACTTTCACAAAAAACCGAATTCATTTTTCCCTAGCTCTCTTCAACCTTCGTCTCACTAACCCTCAACAATATCCATCAAGAAGCTCCTGAACCAAGAATCACCACCACCTTCATTTCAACAAACTTCAATCTCTGCAAAATCAACAACAACAACAACAATGGTCCAACATCAATTTTGGAATCAATGGCAACTTCATAACACCACAAACACACGCAGAGAAACCATATAACAATAATAAGATTCAGAGCATGGCAGAAGGAAGCCAAGAAGAAGGGTTATGAAGAACAATAAAAAGGGAAAGATTTAGAGCGTTTCTTTCACCTGGAACTTTCAATTCGCCTCCATCGACATCAACATCGCAGCATTCTTCAAGCATCTTCTACAATCTTTCACACAAGATCTTCATCTTCAATCTCAACCTAATCAATCTCTGTTTCTCTCAACTTCCAGAAGCTTCATCACGAATTCACCCTCAATCTTACTTTCGGCTCTCGTATCTCCATCAACCTCTTCGTCATCTTCAACTCCAACAACCATTTTCTTCAACTTCAGTGATCTGTATCTCTAACACTCATAATCTCCGCCAAGAATTCGCCGAAAACTTCATAGCAGAACCTCTTTATTAAGAATCATCTTTGTCGATCACTCGTCTTCCTTTGGCCTTCATCAACAACTCCATTCAATATCTCCAACAATAACCTGCAAATCGAATCAACAACATCCAAATTCAAGAACACAACAACAATACGATTCATGCCCGCATACACACGAATTGAAGAAGAATAGTCAAAGATTTATATCGCGGAGGAGATTCGTACCTGAATATCTCGTTCGGAAATTGTCTTCGGAGCGGAGAAGAGTGAGGTTGAAGACGATTCAAGAGCGCGTCGAGATTCCGCGAAAGGAGAACGTGGCGGCGCTTCTTGTTTCCTGCGGCGAAGAGTGAAGTTGAACACGATTCAACAATGGTGATAAGGAACGCACGGCGTTGTGTTCAAAATCATGAGAGGGAATGTCGAGTTCCGTTATGATGAAGCGGTATCATGTGTGTGGTGGAAGAGACGGCGGAGGCGAGAAAAATGAAGATGATGAAACGGCTCAGGCCGCGGCAGGGACGAAGACGGGGAAGATTGGAGGTGTTGGTTGTGATGTGGAGTTGGAGAAAGGAACGGCGTCGACGCCGTCGACGGTGTGGGAGTGAAGTGACGAGGGAGAGAAGATGAATCCGACAAGCATGAGGTTCACTCTCCATTTGCTGTTTCATCTCTTTTAGGGTTTTTTTGAGGTTAAGGGTTACCTACTTGGACCGGGTTTTGGTTATGGGCCCATTGAACTGTTATCTGCACCATACAACTACTATCACAACCTCCCCTGCAATCTGTGAAAAACAATTGGGCCTCAAGCCCATGAGGATTTCTATTGACAGCAGTTGTTTCCACTTTAGCACCCCCTCCTGCGGGTTAAGTGATGGTAACGGGCCTTGGGCCATTTTGGACTATTTCCTACCACCTGAATTTCTAGGGAACCCCCTGTTTATATTGTTTTTTTAGAATTTGTTTTGTATTTTTATTGGAAAAAGTTTAATTTATTTTCTTTGTTAATTATTATTATTTTTTTGGATTAATATTTTAATCCATTTTTATATAATGGTTAATTATATATTTTCATAATGTTAATATGGTTGTGAACTAATTAGAATTAAAGTGCTTGTGATGGTTTTTATCGATATGGATCGATTCCGATTATGGCAAAGTTCAACAAAGTGATTATGGAAGATAAGCATTTATTTTGCTTATGGAGATTACAAGACCTTGCTTAAGGTTATTTTTTTCGGATTTCTTTTTGTGAAGAATCGACACTTCGATCAAGTAAGTAATTTCAAGCTTTTTCGACTTTTACGCATCATTCTAGTCATATGCGGCTTAGGACCATATAACTTAAGGTGCATACTGAGCCCTCCCACCTGAGGCATTGGATTTATTTGTGATATATATTGATATGTGTCGATTTCGGAGTTTAGGGATTAGGTTACGAATTAGAGAATTCGATTCCTTTCACTTTCCCTTAAAATCCACTTTTTTGTCCGTTTCGTCGCAATTATTAAAAATAGTTTTAGGTGTGATAAAATTCTGGAAAAATTCATGAGTGATCCTCATCCTCTTAATTAATTTGTCATATTTTTGTTTCCAGATTTGGGTGGTTTCAATATTTTATTTGGATTTTAGATCACAAGCTGTCCCCAAAAGGAAGGTTTTGGCATAAGGTACCGAAATCGTTTTTTCCCCATAGGTGTGAAACCTTTTTTTTTGTGTGTGTGATTAAGAACTGTAATTTTTGACATTTTGATGCTCATTAGGCATTTTTTTTCATAATTTTTAGTGCCCTTTTTGATCCACTTTGTGGAGATGTTTTTCGATAACCATGCTTTGTTACCTTGCTAGTCAAGGAATTGTTTTGGCACTTTGGTGCATAATTTTATGAAATCCTTTTGGAAAATGTAAGATAATCAATATAGTATTCCAGGTATTTAATGTCATAATTTTTAAAGGCTTTTTCTATTTTTCCATGTCACCTAGATCCTAGGTTGATTCATGTGTTTTTGTGTCGCATAACCTAAGTGTTAAGAAGGCATTCATGCCATTTTCTTGAGGGAATTTTTGGTAGCTTTTAGGATGTGATTATAGGTCATTTGTATGTCTTTAATTCCAGTCATAGGTCACTTTTTTTGAACCATACTCATTTGGTTTGTTTTGTGATTCAAAGTGCATAATTATTTGGACATACTTTAACCTAAAATGGATTCTCTTCTCTTCTAAATAATAACTTGAATTATGTGCAAATCATTAATGCCTATTCATGAATTCTCATTGCATTTCACATATTTTATGCTACTGGCCCATAATCATTTCATTCATATTCATATGCTATTCTTCCTTAGTTTGCATCATTTGCGATCTTATGCGATGTTTGTTCCATTTCATCTCACATCTTCTTCTCATTTCTCCATATGCCTAATCCATTGCACCCATGATTGTATATTCATTCATCCATCTTCATAAGCATTCACTACTGACTTTGATGTTCATTTCATGTATTAATTCATGTTTGTAAGCCATATGCATTCATACTTCATCCATAAACCCTAATTTGCATTTATGTGAACTTAGGTTAACTTTTTGTACATAGTTTGACATAGTTTGATCTTGTGGGGTATCCTAGAATCCTTAGGGATCTATATATCATGTAGCTACTGATTTTATAAGTCATGTAACCTTTAGGTACCTTCACCTTTAGACTTAGGTCTTATTTTGAACCCTAGTTCCATTCTAGGACGTTTATGGTACTTAATCGCTTTTATGCTTTGATTTTACTTTCAATATGCATTGTCATGCTAACTTTTGTTTTGTAGGGGGGAAGATTGAGGTAAGCATTACTTCATTCCTATCTCTTATGCATTTTAATTGTGTTTTCCTTAGCACTTTGTGCTTTGCTTTTAGGCTTTCCCTTTCTTTAGAGACAACTTAACTTCCTTAGGAAGTAAGTTAGTTTCTAAGCTCTCTTTTCTTCTTTTCCTTTTCTTCCTTAGGATTAGAATACCTCATTAACCATAGGACCTCTCTTGTAAATAAATAAATAAAATTAGGGTTGTGTCTTAGTCCCCTTAGTTTGTCCTTTTGCAATTTGAGTCATTCTTTCTCATCTCATAAAGAAAAGCAATAAAACACTTAATAAAAACCGAACAATCTTGTACGACACGAGACTTTGTTGCGGAGTGTTTATATGCGTCCTGTTTCGGGGCGAGGTATAAATATTCAATGCGATGGATAGGTCTTAGTACAAGACCGTTCACAAACAAATTCAAAACACTTCTTTTAAAAGACAAAAACAAATAACAAGCGACTATCCTGCGGGAACTTCTCTTTCTCATCTCATTCACTCACAATGCGAACTCGCGACGACTTGTCTCATTTGCAAGACGGTAAACGCACTCGTACCAGACGAGCCTGCAACACCTGAGCATAGACATACGCAGTTCCAGCTGTAAAAAACACAAACAAATAGTTCCCGCCTTAGTTAGGCGAACTACGTCGACTCTGATCCTCATTATCCCGATGAGGTACGTAGGCAGCGGGGTAGGGCCCGTTCGAGCATATTCTTTATTTTCCCTACATTTTCCCCATTCTTTCCATTTTTTTATTCAGTTCCTTTCTCATTTCACTTCCATTCCGGTTAGCGGTTTTTTTTCAGCAGCAATTATATTTTCCTCACCCTTTGAAACAAACAAGCAAGCGTGGATCCCGTCGGGTACGATGGACGATCTGGGGTGCTAATACCTTCCCAGGTCGTAACCGACTCCCGAACTCAGATCTTTGGTTCGCAAGGCCTTGTCCTTTCCTTCTTCCTCAGGTTTGTGCAACATTACCTTTCCCATTCATTCGGGATAAAAATGTCTGGCTGGCGACTCTACCCTTTTCCGCGCCACTTTCGCGTTTGTACTAGGATGAAAATCCCGGGAGCGACACTATGGCAGCAAGCTGACGCCACCTTTGAGCATACTCCTTGAATCCCTCCTTAGCATTTTGAGACATGTTCTGCAATTGAGTGCGATTTGGAGTCATGTCCAAATTGTACTAGTATTGTTTCACGAATGCCTCCGCTAAATCCTTCCAGCTCTTAATGTTAACCCTACTCAGCTTCATATACCACTCCAAGGAGGCCCCCACCAGGCTATCCTGGAAGTAATACATCCATAGCTTCTCGTCATCAGTATGGGCAGCAATTCTTCCTACAAAGGACTGGAGGTGAGTCTTTGGACAAGATGTGCCATTGTACCTCTCGAAAGTAGGAACCTTGAACTTGTAAGGGATTCTAACCCCTGGAACCAAGCCCAAGTCAGTAATATCAAACCCCAGAGAGCTCTGAGATTGAATGGCCCTGATCTGCTCAGCCATCTCTTCAAACTTTCTGTTCATTTCAGCCCCTTGGCCTTCTGCTTCGTCCAGCAAAGTAAAATGTTCGTCTTGACCATCCATCTGTACATTGTTCAGTCCATCATAGATAATGGTGACCCCTGGTTGTGCCATAGGGATTTTAACTTGACGGGCGCCAGCACCGTTGCGATTACCTCCATCAGTAGTCCCATTGTTCCTGGTCTGATTATTTTCCACCATCTCACGTAAACGTTCTTGATTCTGACCTATCCCTTCCATAAGGGTCATGAAATTGTCCATTCTCAATCTCAAGTCAGCTAAATCAGCCTGCATTTGATCCATCACTCTTTCTTTGTTGACTCTTGTGGGATATCTGTGTACAGTTGGCTATTCTCGAACCTTCCTGGGAGCTATAGTGCCTGAAAGGACATAAACGTTAGAAACTGAAGAACTACCTGCAAAACAAACAAACACGTTATATGCATGCAATGTAACTACTCATGTTTCCAAGTTTAGGCATTTGTATGCCCCAGTTCTGGTATTTGCTCCAGATGACCACTTTGATCATTAATTTTCAAACTTTCCCTTTGAAGAGTGTTCAGATCTTAGCAGTATCAGACAAACAAGCTTGGCGTACTCAGAAATGGTAATTTGAATATTAACACTGCATAACATGGATAACCCACTGCCGGCCAAAAGTTAGAACACAAACAGATTCCCCGAAGGGTTACAAGTCAATACATGAACAAAAGACAAAAGATAAAGCAAGACTCCTACAACAAGCCTGTAGGTAGTCTGAACAAAAGTAAAGAAAACCTAAACTAAAGACCCCTGCTCTTCTGCAGCTATCACCTCTGTCCTGCTCTTCTTCACACCTGCTCTCAGCTTGAGCTCTTCAATCTACTTCAATGACTCCTCCAAGGCCATCTGGCTTTGTGCCAACTTCTTAGTCTTTTCCCTTCGTATATTGTGGACTTGTTCCACTTCTTCTTTCTTGAAGGCCATCTGTACCTCAAAAAACTCTTCTTTTTCTTTATACTTCTTCTGCTCCTGTTCCCTTTGGCCTTGCAACCAAACAATGGATTGGCGAGCTTCTTTAAGAGTCTTCAAAGTCTTCTTACGCTCCGCTTCTATTTTTGATTCCATCAGACCTAATCTCTGAAAGTGAGCTTCCCTTATAGAAAACTCTTTCTCTTTAGCTTCCAAGGAGGCTTGCATATTCTGTAGCTTTCCCTCTGCTTCATTTTTAGCACGGTTGGCAAGATGGTACAAGTTAACCATTTCAGCATTCTCTACCCGGACCTCATGCAGCTGAGCTTCCAATTTCTTATATTCTTCAAGAGAGACAGTACTCTGGCATGACACTTCTTTGGGATACAATGGAGCTTCCACTGAGAATGGAATGAGCACTTCCTCTACACGTTTCTGCAACCATGTAGAAAAAGGAGGATATGTCTTAGGATCTACCCTTCCAAAGTCCTTCTTACCTTTCTTCACCCTGTGAGCCTAAGCCTGAGATGCTTGTATGACCAACTCTTTGTTTCCCTCCATAGGAAAATACAAAGACTCAGCAAATTCTTCCATATTTGGTGGATCTCTCAGAGGATAGCCAAATTGCTTCCTGGCTAATGTTGGATGATAACTGATCACACCCTTTCTTCCTAGCAAAGGCACACCAACAAATCTTCCACAACTGACCATTAGCTTTTTACCTAACAAATCTCTGTCATATCCCCAAGCTATATCCTCAGAGGTTAGCCCCATTAGCCTCCTATACCACCTTCATTCATCTCTCATCTCCTTGAAAGAGCCTGACTTTGGCAATTGCCTAGCAAACCATTCAGCAAACAATGAAGCACAACAGCCCACTGGTCCACCTCTGCCTTTCTCATTCCGGTAATGAACATTGTAGTAGAAATCTCCCAACAGAGTTGGCACAGGATTGCCTTTAGCAAATATAGAAATCACTTCCAAGCTCACAAATTCCTTTTCTCCCAGGAAAAGACTAGATCCATACACCATCAAAGCCAGCACATCACCAAAGTCTCCCCATTTACCCTCTTTGGCATACTCTTCAGCCTCTGGTATAAGCACATTCCAAGGGAGTCCTCTTCCTTCATTGTCCTTCAAAGCCTTCTTAACCTTGGCAACTGGTAAACGACAGACTCTGGCTATGCCTTCTTCCTTGAGAACCACCGTAGACCCATAGTAAGGCAAAGTATCTCTGACTGGAACACCCAAAATGCTGGAAATCTCCTCCAAGGTAGGAGCCAAGATGTAGTCTGGAAATACAAAACACCGCAGCAAGGGATCATAAAACTGAAGCAAAGTGTGCAAGCTGTCCTTCTGGTCTGCAGTAGGTTTGTCCATGTACTTCAATATCTGACCATACCTCTTTCTGAAATTCCCTAAGACTTGGTCATTCATCAACCCTGCTAATTTCTGAACACTCTTGACTTCTGGTTGGAGAAAAGTATAATGAACATTCTTTTTCCTTGTAATTCTCTTAACTTCTTCCATCTGGAGAGCTTATAATTACCAGAACTGGGTGTTAGACTGTGAGCAATAACCTGAAAAATGGAAACACAAGTAGTTAATGCGAGTATGATGCAATGCAAATGCAATGCAGGCATATGATCAATCTGGGACCATCTGGATACTGGACACTGAATATCAGGACCCTCATAACTGAAAACCAAGATCCTCTGAGCCACGACCCTCTGATAGAAACTCTTAGAACCAAGAAACCAAGAAATCCAGAACCATAAGGACCAAATCATAACAAGGATCATACTGATAAAGAGGGTATGCAGAGGCCAAGGGTTCCTGCAAATCTGTAAACCCCTCCCAATCTCACTGGTGTGCTCCGGGTCAAACATCACGGAATCTCAAAGCCGAATAACAATAATACTTTCACCATTTCCGAGAAATGGCTCATGACCAAATCAGGGAATCGGTTTGGCATTATATACTACGCAGGGAGGCCTCAGCTGAGTCCGGGAAAACAAGGTCATCCTATATAAGTTCCAGGTGGGCCCTCGGGTGCGAGTGGATTTGCCACACAATGTGGTCTACCACTGTCACCACTAGAGAGGGATGTTTCCACAAGGTTCTCAATGATCGGTCCCCAGTTGCACATAACTATCAAGGTTATGAAATGAGAGAGGAAGATCCCCAAATCAAGGGATTTCCAAGACGGTCGCAAATTTGAGTGTGGAACTCACTACTACCCTCATGACAAGATCTCATGAGGCCAAAGTGGAACCACTCTAAGTCCTAAGGTGCACTCGAGCCGTGGTAATGAGCTCATCTCTCAGAAACAGTATCACCCAAGCCCACCAAACAGAAAATCCAGTCCAGACAGCCAGTATAATATGATGCAGAAAATAAATACTGAAAACTGTAAATAAATAACAGTAAAGTACAACACACAAAAGCAAACAAGCAACACCCAACGAAACAGAAACACGCAAGCTCTAGGAGAGACTCTCAAGGGAACCAGAGACTCTGGGTTCGATCCCCAGCATAGTCGCCAACTGTCGCTCCCTGGATTTCCATCCTGGTACAAACGCGAAAGTGGCGCGGAAAAGAGGTAGAGTCGCCAGCCAGGCATTTTTATCCCGAAGGAACGGGAATGGTAATGTTGCACAAACCAGAAGAAAAGAAGAGGAAGGACACGGGTCCTGCGAACCAAAGAGACTAAGTTCGGGAGTCGGTTACGACCTGGGAAGGTATTAGCACCCAGATCGTCTGCCGTACCCGACGGGATCCACGATTGCGAATAAACTGTTTCAATGGGTGAAAGAATGAAAGTTGCTGCAAGGAAAATGAACTGAACTGGATAAAAAAGAAAATAAGAGGGAACTGAACAAGAAAATGAAAAGGAAAAATGTAGGGAAAATAAAGATTGTGCTCGAACGGGCCCTACCCTACTGCCTACGTACCTCATCTGGACAATGAGGATCAGAGTCGTCGTAGTTCCCCTAGCTAGGGGTGGAAAGATTGCTTGTGAATTAAGGCCCAAACTGCCTATGTCAATGCTCAGGTGTTGCAGGCTCGGACGAGGAGTGCGTTACCGTCTTGCAAAATGACAAGTAGGAGCAAGTTCGCGTACGAAGCGAAGGAGATGAGAAAAGAATTCCTGAAGGAAAGACGCTTATTGTTTGTTTGTTTTTTTAGAAGCTTTTAGGAGTGTGTCACAAGGAAGTGAACTCAAGCTCTTTTCCATGGAATGTGCACTTGCCACTACATTCCAAGATAGAATAATAGAACAAGCACACTCAAGTAAGGAGAAGATCCCCAAAACTTGATTCCATAGATTAGGGCTTAGGCTCACTAACTCATTAAACTTATTAAGTGTTTTTGTATTTTTGAATGAAGAAGTGTTTTTTTGATTTTCTTGGTGAAGATGATATCCTGATCAGACTTGTGCATCACAAGACAAGCTTGTACTATCCCAAGATGGGAAAACTACAAGTGTCTCATGGAATAAGGCTATTGTTCAAGATATCACTTCAATCCTTGTTAAGTGTCTTTTTAGGGTTTTGAGATGAGAAAAGAAGAGAAACAAAAGGATCTCAAAGGTAAAAGTCTAATGAGGGACTAATGAATCCTAAAGTTATCATGCAAAACCCTAGGTTAGTGAGGTTTACTATCCTAATGAAGAGAAGATAAGAAGAGAAAGGGAAGAATGAAGAATAGAAGAGGGAGGAAGTAAGGCCTAAGCCCCAACAATCACAAGAATAGTATCAATGAAGAAAAGAGTAGAGATAAGACTTGGAGATGTGGGAATCACATCCACACCTCTCACTTACCAAAGCCCCTGAAATGGTTAGTGACATAAGAATAAATGCAACACAAAATGAACATAATGTCAAACCAAAGTCACACAACCAGAAGTGAAGTCTTAAACACAAATGCCAAATGCAAATTCAAAGCACAAGAATGAGAAAAGAACTATACCACTCAACATGAAGCATTATGAATCACCATGACAAAACAAAGTAAACATGAGAGAATACAAAGTAAACTAGTCAAAGAAACATAAAAAAGTCCAAGACCATAACCCTAACATGTTAAGAAAGTGCCTAAGGATCATGTAAGATGAAGAGAAGAAGCACACAAAGTCAAGTATTTACATTATGAGAAGTAAAGAAGAAAAAGAAGTGAGGTGAACATGCATAGAAGTGAATGAACTTCAAAAGCAAGCAAACACAAACTTTCTCAAGGCACAAACATCAACTCAAGACCAGAGGGGTAACAACAACCTAAGAAGGCTCTAAACAACTTAAAGAAGTTGGCACAAGTGCCCTTCTAACCTAAGGAGTGACCATATGACCCAAAAGAAGCAAAAAGGAACAAGTAATGAACAAAAATTCAAATCAATTCAAGTATACATCCAAAAATTCCACAAAATTGCACAAATAATCTTCAATAACACAATATCAACATGCCAAAAAGAGAAGATCAAAATCAGAAGCTTAGCCATTCAAATAAAGGTTCAAACATGGATTAGGGTTAGAAGGCTTCATGCACAAGTTAGAGACTAAAATCAATTAAGAAAAATTCTAAAAATCAGAATAAAAATCATCAACAAACTACATCTCATCATGAATCCAAAGCAAGAAGAATCATCTCAAAATTCAAATTAATGACCAAGATAGAAAATGAACAAGCCATCATGCTTCAAAATGAAATAAAAACAATTAATTAAAAGAAACAATTATTTCCAGCGAGGCAATTAAAAATAAATGAAAAATAAAAATGCCAAAATTTAAAGAAAACCAAAAGAATCGCTCATGAATTTTTTTATAATTTTTAATGACCTAAATCTATTTTTAAAAATTGAAAACCAAACTGAAAAACAAAATAAAAACAAAAAGAAATAAAATAAGAGAAACCAAGCCAGGGGTGCATTCAGCAATCAATCCAGTTCATTTTAAATGGGCCTTCAACGCAGGGGGGTGGGGATAGCAAGACAAGCCCACTGGCTTCAGCGCAGCTCACCACAATTATTATGGAAATTCAAAAAAATCAGGAAAAATGATAAACCACTGGGTCAAATGGACGCGTGAGATTCAGTCAATCACTTAAACCTAGTATGCACATTCATTGGATAGGGTATGAGAACATGGTAGCTTCAGTGAGTTGCACCACACAACGCATTATTCAGACTAAAATTTGAAACATAAAATCACATGAGGGAGAGGGTGGATTATTAATGTGTTGTCACGTTGATAACTGTCCAGATAAAGGATCCAAGGGCTTACGTTCATCTTCTTCATTGCAACAAAGTCCAGAATCTGGTGACCAGAGCCCTAGCTCCGGCACCGGAAAATTCAACAGTATGAACAAAACACCACAGAAATTATTCAAAACCTCCAGATCAAATCATTAAACCACGCAGAATCCAAATATGGCAACAAATTCACAATGGATCAAAGAATAATTCAGATCGAAGACAACAAGTTTCATGTAACAAACTGCAAATCAACATATCAAGCTCATTTCACACTCATTTTACATTCTAAATAGATCAATAGCATCAGCACAACATGTAGATCATAATGCATACATTTAATTTCAAGTTTAGATCCACAAATTTCAGAGCATACCTGAACTTGCAACTCCTTCAAAACACCAAGATAATGCTCCTATAGCTGCATATCTGCTCACTTTGACCTCATCTTGCAAAATAAATGCAAGATGGAGCTTGAGGGAAGCTGGATCTTGGAATCCGAAAGCTCTTGCTCTTGAATGGAACCTCTATGATTCTTCACTCTCAGCTTGAATGAGTGTGTGCAAAGTGATCCTTAGGGTTCAAGGAAGCAGAATATGTGAAGAGATTGTGAAGAGAGTGCTTGAGGAGAGAAATTCGAAGAGAAATGCAAGTGAGCAAGAGAATGTGAATCTGAGAAATGAGAGAGCCTCCACACGAATTTAGGGCATGCTTTTCTTTTATATGCTTTGTATTTTCACCTGACTAGGGTTTTTGAATCAAAAGTGGCATGAGGAGTGTGATTGAGGTGTATTTTCCAAATTGCATGAAACGTGTGACTGCCTCATACACCCGTGCAAACCTTCCCTCAAGTTTCCATTCTGACTTCAATCCATCCCTTGATTTCTTTTGAATCAATCCTGACCTTTGGATGTGAGTGTAACATGCTTTTTGAATGATTATGCAATTTTGCCTCTTGTGTAGTATACGTCACTCCATGCACGAAATTGATGATATCTTTGGAGCAAAATAACACTTATGTAATGCCTTGTAACATTATGATCTTATTTAGTCCATGAAATAACTTGGAAATGATGTACATGAGTTTTTGCATTTGGAGGAAGCTTGAAATTCAAGATATGCCCTAAAACTCAAGCAATTTTCGAAGGGCCTATCTCACAATCCATAAGGGATATGAAAATGTACTTGTACTTTTTAAAAATGGGAGAAAATAATCTTCAACTTTCATGTTTAATGGCAACTCATTTGAAGCTTTTTTCACCAAGTTATGTGTCTTTGAAAATTAGGGCAAAAAGTTGCTAAAAATGGCAAATTCCATGACCAACCACATGCCAAAAATGGACAACTCCTCAAAACCTTTTGATTCTTGATCTTTGACTTTGCCAAACCTCTTCTAAGGTTATAAGAACATCCCTTGACTTGAAAAATAGGGTTGGACCCTTTGAATTCTCATAGTTGACTTCCAGAATGCACAGTTGACCAATTTCTTCTTTTACAATCAACTGATGAAATACCTGACTTTCACAAGGAGTTTTCTCACCAAATTTCATCCCTAGGATCCTCTTATCATATGAAAAACTTTTCCCAGATGAAATGGCCCAAGTCACAAAGTTTTCATGCTTGAAAGTGAAACCCTAATTTGGGATCATTGTGTAGGAGCTTGCCCTAGCTTGAATTCCCTGGTGATCTCCCAACCTCATGGGCTTTTGTGAATGATCTTGAACTTGTGAATGCAATGTAGACCCCTCATAGGACTTGGAAAAATCCACTGGGCCTCTTGTTATAGCTTGTGATGCCTTAAATCCCTCCACAGATGATCATATGCCTAATGCTAGGTCATGAGAATGTTATGCCTCATCTTTCCATGCAACAATGCCAAGGATATGATATAATTATGATGATTATGATATGATGATAATGCTTATAAAGAAGAGGGCAAATTTTGGGTGTTACATTATGCTCTAAGTCTCATGCTAAGGCTTTGGTGAAATTCCTGAAATCTATGCACGTACCGCATGAAATCTCTGTGGATCAAATTGAAAATTGTGTTGCTAATTTGATGACTGATAATGGTTTAGGCTTTTCTGATGTTGATTTAACTCTTGCTGGAAGAAACCACAATAAAGCTCTTTATGTCTCTATTGAGTGTAGGGGCATTACTCTATCTCATGTATTGGTGGATAATGGTTCCTCATTAAATGTGTTACTGAAGGTTGTTCTTGACAAGCTCAACTATGAAGATGTTGTGCCAAGACCTAGTAATGTGGTGGTGAGAGCCTTTGATGGTTCAAAAAGAACGATGTATGGAGAAATTGATCTTCCAATAAAAGTAGGTTCTCATGTCTTTGACTCTACTTTCTATGTGATGGATATTCATTCTGCTTATTCCTGCTTGCTTGGATGCCCTTGGATACATGGGGAAGGTGTTGTAACCTCTACCTTACACCAAAAGCTGAAATATCTTGTGAAAAGCAAGATTGTCACTGTCTATGGTGAGGAGGAATACATGGTGATTCATGTGAGTACTTTCAAGTATGTTGAGATGGATGGCGAATTTATTGAGACTCCTTGTCAGACATTTGAAGTGGTTCCTCATACTATTCCTGCTATTAAGTCAGTTCCTATTGTTTCTAGAGCGTCTCTTGCAATGGCCTCTCTGAAAGATGCTAAAGTTGTGGTTGAAAAAGGTGGTTGTACTATTTGGGGTCAGCTTCCTGATATTCCTTACAAATATGAAAAAATTGGCTTGGGTTTCACTACAGAGGCTCAGAATGTTGTCCGTCATGCTTGTGCTATTCGTATCACCAACAAAGGAGTCCAGAAAAATCAAGTCAATGTCATGGAAGACTCTAATAAAGACTAAAACATAGACAGTTGGATCTTTCCTACCATTGGCAATGGACTCAACAATTGGAAGACTGAAGACATTATTCCTATCTCCTTTAGTCAGGAGTAAATGTTATTTTTGTTTTTCTTATTTTGGTTTTGTAATTTGAAAAATTAAAACTTTTAAGCCTTGTGTCTTGCCCGGGGCAAAATGGTATGCTTGTTAGGGATGTCATTTCATTTACATATTTTCATTCAACAAAATCAATGGACGTTTTGCTTTCGTAAATATTGTGCTCTTTATCTTTCTTTTATTTTTTTCTTTCTTTATCAAAAACGCTATGTGTTCTTACACACACCCATATCACTAAACTGCAAATCATCATCCACTCTGGATCCCATTGATAACAGTTCTGCTATTGCCAATTATGACTTCGAAAATTTGATATACCAAGCCGAGGATGGAAATGAGAAAGATTGTGAAGTGCCTGTAGAACTTGCTAGGTTGCTACAACAAGAAGAGAAAGTTATACAGCCACATGAAGAATTGATCGAAGTTGTGAATCTGGGTACTGAGAAAGATAAGAAAGAAACCAAAATAGGAGATGAATAAGAAGAAAATGTTAAGAACATATTAATTTAGATGCTACAAGATTACCTAGAGATATTTGCTTGGTCTTATGAAGATATGCCAGGGCTTGATAGTGATATTGTGGTTCACCGTCTACCGATGAAGGAAGGTTGTCGCCCGAAAAAATAGAAAGTTCATCGTATGCATCCTGAGATGTCAGAAAAGATCAATGCTGAAGTGATGAAACAATTTGAGGAAGGGTTCCTAGTTGTCACTTCTTATCCTCAATAGGTTGCAAATGTAGTATTGGTGCCTAAGAAGGATGGAATAGTACTCATATGCGTGGATTATAGGGATTTGAACAAGGACAGCCCCAAAGATGACTTGCCGCTTCCACATATTGATGTTCTGGTAGACAATAGTGCTCAACATAAGGTATTCTCTTTCATGTATGGGTTTTCTAGTTATAATCAGATTAAGATGGTGCCTGAAGATATGGAGAAAACTACATTTGTCACATAGTAGGGCACCTTTTGTTACAAAGTTATGCCATTTGGTCTAAAGAACATTGGAGAAACATACCGGCGTGCTATGGTAGCTTTGTTCCATGATATGATTCATCACGAGATAGAGGTATATGTTGATGACATGATAGCTATATCCCAGACTGAAGAAGAACATCTTGACCATCTGCACAAACTATTCGAGAGGTTGAAGAAATACATGCTGAGATTGAATCCAAACAAATGTAACTTTGGAGTTAGATCTGATAAACTGTTATGTTTCATTGTCAGTGGTAAAGGTATTGAAGTTGACCCTGCGAAGGTGAAATCTATACAAGATATGCCTGCTCCCCGTACTGAGAAGGAAATCAGAGGTTTCTTGGGACGCCTGAACTACATTGCAAGATTTATTTTCCAATTAACCGCTACTTGTGAGCCAATCTTGAAATTGCTGAAGAAAGATCAAGTAATGGAATGGAACGAAGAATTCCAGATGGCTTTTGATGAGATCAAGAAATATCTCCAAGAACCTCCAATATTTATGCCACCAGTTGCAGGAAGACCCTTGATTATGTACCTGACAGTGTTAGACAATTCAATGGGGTGTGTGTTGGGGAAACATGACGAGTCTGGTCGAAAAGAGCAAGCAATATACTAACTTAGCAAAAAGTTTACCGAATGTGAAACAAGATACTCACTGCTCAAGAAAACTTGTTGCGCTTTTCCATGGGCTGCTCGCCGACTAAGACAGTATATGTTGACTCATACCACTTTATTGATTTCGAAGATGGATCCTATAAAATACATATTTGAGAAACCTGCTCTTTCCAGGCGAATAGCGAGATGGAAAATGATTTTGACAGAATATGACATCCAATACACCACTCAGAAGGCAATTAAGGGAAGTGTAGTAGCTAATCATTTGTCTCATCAAGCGGTGGATGACTATCAGTCTATGAATTTTGAGTTTCCAGATGAAGATATTATGCTTGTTACTGATCATAAAGAACTTAGACTATATGAAGGACCTAAACAGGGATCCCAATGGACTGTGGTTTTTGATGGAGCTTCTAATGCACTTGGCAATGGTATTGGTGTGGTGATTATCTCTCTTGAGGGTTGTTATACACCGTTTACTGCTAGACTTTGTTTCAATTGTACCAACAATATGGCTGAATATGAAGCATGTATCATGAGTATCAAGGCTTCCATTTTGATGAAGATCCAATTCTTAAATGTATATGGGGACTCAACCCTGGTAGTCAGTCAGATTAAAGGATAATAGGACACAAGGCATCCAAATCTCATTCCTTATCGAGAACATGTGTTGACTTTGATTCCATACTTTGAAGAGATCACTTTCTAACATATTCCACGAGAAGAGAATCAATTGGCAGACGCATTAGCTACTATGTCATCTATGTTCAGAATTAGTTGGGATAATGAAGCTCCTAGAATTACTATTGATCGATTAGATGAGTCGGTATACTGTTATGAGGTTGATAATGAGGGAGTGGAAGAAAAACCTTGGTTCCATGAAGTAAAAAGATATCTCGAAGCTCAGGAATATCCTAAAGGGGCATCTATCAGTGACAAGAAGTTTTTAAGGAGATTTGCTGCCAAGTTTTTCCTGAGTAATGGAATTTTGTACAAGCACAATCATGATTCAACTTTGCTTCGTTGTGTGGACAAGAAGGAAGCAAGAGAGATTATGGAAGACATGCATGATAGGATCTTTGGTACTCACTCTAGTGGGCATATGATGGCTAAGAAAATTTTGAGAGCAGGTTATTATTAGTCTACCATGGAAGCTGATTGCTATCAACACTCCAAAACTTGTCATAAGTGTCAAATCTATATTGATAAATTACATGTGCCTCCAATTCCTTTGAATGTTCTAACTGCTCCTTGGCCTTTTGCAATGTGGGGCATTGATATGATTGGTGAGATCAAACCTACCTCTTCCAATGGACATCGTTTCACTCTGTTGCTATTGATTACTTTACGAAGTGGGTAGAGGCAACCTCATTTGCTTCTGTTAATAGGAATGTTGTGGCTCAGTTTATCAAGCATAATCTTATATGTTGATATGGCATCCCTGAAAGGATTATCACAAACAATGGTACTAATCTGAACAATATTATGATTACTAAACTCTGTATGCAGTTCAAGATTAAGCATTACAATTCTTCTCCATATCAGCCAAAGATGAATGGCACAGTAGAAGCCGCCAACAAGAATATTAAGAAAATCTTGCAAAATACGACAGTGACATACAAATATTGGAACGAGATGTTATCGTTTTATCTCCATGGTTATCGCACCACAATACATACCTCAAATGAGGCAACACCATTCTCTCTCGTCTATGGTATGGAGGCATTTTTACTTGTTGAAGTTCAGATTCCTTCCTTAAGAATTATGAAAGATGCAGACCTAGATGAAGACAAATGGATTCAAACTCAACTTGACCAGATAAACTTGATTGATGAATAAAGGCTCGCAGCCGTCTGTCATGGCCAGATATATTAGAAGCGTATGATCAAAGCCTTTAATGAGAAAGTAAAACACCAAGTATACCAGATTGGAGATTTGGTAATAAAGTGTATCATATTACCACAAGTTGATCCCAGGGGAAAATGGACTCCCACTTATGAAGGGCCATTTGTAGTCAAAAGGGTATTTTCTAGAGGCATTATGATACTTACCACCATGGATGGTGAAGATTTCCCGCAACCTGTGAACGAAAACATAGTAAGAAAAATACTACGCATAAAAAGAGACTCACTAGGTTGACTGACCTAGGAAAAAATAAGGGCATCCCGGAGAACCGAAAGGGTTTGGGCAAAAATCAAGGATTTATATATATATATATATATATATATATATATATATATATATATATAATTCTTCACCCGGCAAGTCGAAAACCTGAAAAGGCCGCTTGGGCAAAAAAAGGTATCCCTGTGGACTGAAAACCTGAAAAGGAGGTCCATGCAAAAGTTGGGGATTAAAGCATACGACTATGTCTCGTTGGATTACCCATTTAACTTCAACTAGTTGTGTTACCTATATTAAGTTCAAATAGCAAAAATCAGTCCAGTCATTTCTCTCCCGGTAAAAGATGAGATACTTGAAGATAATGACAATAGCAGAGTTAAAACTTGATGGGATCATTTATACATAGTTGTTTTTCTGTACCTTTTTTATTTTCTACGACGAATTCCTCTTATTAGGATTTCTGTTTCTTTATTAAAAAGTTCCTGTTTATAGGCTACTTTCAAGACCAATACAATTCTATTTCAAACTCAGCTTTACTTTTCTCATTTTTTACTTACGCTCATATCCCCAGTAAAGCTCATATCCAACAGATCTTCGCAGGCTCATCCCCACAGAGTAATCTTTAAAGATATATTTCAGCAAAGTATTCAAAGTAGCCTTTTCCCCGAAAGTACTTGTACTTCCAACCCTACAAAGTCCCAGGCAAGATTCTCTCAAGCCTGATATCCTAAGAAGAATTGACACTTGGCCGGATAAGTCTCTCAGGGAATGTCCGTCTCTTTTATCCTCAGTCAGGGTATTTAAGAATTTAATCTTTCAATAAAAAGTAAGAAGTACGAAAGTCGAAAGATCCCAAGTACAATAATCTAAAACAAGACGGGAACAATGTCTTCATGCTCCTCAGCAACAAGTCGGGATTTATTTTCCCCAACTAGTATTTTGTTGCACGAAGCTACTAATGTGCGTCAACTAGATAATTCATCCATACATCATTTACAGCATATCATAGCATAGACATCCATAACGCATACAACATTCTCATTTACGTTAAGAACATCATGCCATGCATTACATACATCAAATGACCTCACATAAAACTAACTTTTCCCTTTCAGGATAGTTCACAATCAGAGGAACATTGTTGACTCCTAGAGACAGTTCAGAGACGATCAAAATAAAGATCTAGTTCTGATACTTAGTTCAGGATATTTTCTAGAGACAGTTCAAAGACGATCAAAACAAAGATCTAGTTTTGATACTTAGTTCAGGATATTTTCCAGAGATAGTTCAGAGACGATCAAGACAAAGATCTAGTTCTGATACTTATTCTGAAACGACATTCAGATATAGTCAAACATAGACACATTCTGATACTCCTATCAACAGACACTTTGGATGGCATCTATAAGCCCATATCCAAATACTTCGAATGGCATCTTTAAGCCCAATCAAGCAATAAAATCAACCAACAGTGTTACTTTGCGCACCGACAAGTGCAAATTTTTGTGCTTTAAGTATTCAATTATCTTCCACCTTCAAGTCACGAATGGCGTGCATGCCAGTCTAACTCCTCAGGTTTTAGAAAATTGAACAGGGCAGCTGTTGTACCCCAAACTTTGCCCTCATATCTTCAAGACAATATGTCTCAGGAAGTCTCCCAATGGTTATAAGATTCTCAATTGCTCAAAGGGATTCAAGGTTTCATCAGACAAAGCCTCCTCCTAAGCAATAGAAATATTTGAATCACACTTGAATAGCAAATCAAATATTCTTCATCCAAGCCCAAATTTCTGACCTAAAATCATCCTCTATATATATTCATCACATGCACAAAGTCAAGGGAGGAATTCCATGCTATAGAAACCCTAGAGAAGATTCAAAGAAAAGGTGAAAATTAGGGCAAACGAAAAAAGTTTTTGTAGCAAGTTTCAACCACTCTTTCATGTTCAAACATCACCAAGGAGATCCCAGGAGGTTATCCCCATCCTCTTTGAAGGTTAAAAACACGTGAAGCATGACCTACAAGCCATGGCCGCCCCCCACTATTTAACTTTTTTGAATCGTTTATTACATGCCATCCTACTTGTTTTTTCACTCATATTTGTGCTTAACATGATGCTTAGGATCATTTAGATCCATTGTTTTCAGGTTTTGGTACAAGAATGGAGAGTTTCCATTGTTAGCGCATAAACTCCCCAAGCTTCGAATCTCCTTATATAAGCATTTTCTAACCAAACAGACACCACCATTGGATTCCTATGGGTCGAATTAATAAATCTAGACAATCTTGATGTATTTAATCCTTCGATTTCCTGAGTTTTCGAATTGCAAGTCTTTTTGCTACGAACGAAGTCGTAGCATAACCGTAGCCAAACTGTAGCAAACTCGTAGCTAATGTTGCAGGTTTTGATGAAAAAGATGAGACGTGGAAAGGTTTCATTGACCGGTTCTGGATTTTTGTTTATGTTTAATATTTATTTAATCATTTCTAATCTTTGTCACGCAGGCGCACATGGCCTGGTGGAGGCTTACGCAAATGACTTTGAGGGTCTGGGTTCAAACCCCAGCACCTTCCCCCCTCTCTTTTTTGCCCTATTTCTTTGTTTTTTCTATTTTTCAACTATTTTCTTATTCTTTTTTTCTTTTTTAATTTTTATTTAAATTTTTTTTATTTAATAAATTAACAACTAACATTTTTTAAGCAATAATAAAATTAGGAAAAATCAATAACTTTTATCTTTTAAATATAAAAATATTTTTTATATATAATTAAATTAGTAATTAATTTAGGTTTCAAAAATCATAAAAAACTTTTTGTCAATAAAAATCCGGTTAATCGATCTTACACGAATCTTCCTATATTTCTTCTTTCCCCATTCTTATTCTTCCTCGATTTTAATTTCTTTGCCATTTATATTTATTAGAACAAATATATAGGATGCTAATTATCTTGTAATAGTTAGTAATTTAATTTCCGTCATTTTTATTTCCACACTCCCCCGATTTTAATTATGTATCCCCTCCCCATGATGTAATAGCTTAGGGTTTACTTTCGTTTTTAAATTCCGCAAAATAATTAACTCTGTGAAAAGAATGTATGTGAATAAAAATGGACTTAGATCACTAATCCAAAGATAATACTTGAATATAACACACTCTTCACATATACACCTCTAGGGTATCCCCTCTTGTTGCCTTACGAAATAATGGTCAAGTCCCTCAAACGTAGAGGTGTCTTAGCACAGTTGCCTAAAGATAAACATCGTCATAGTCCCTTCGACATAAAGATCATAGTCCCTCAGTTTTCCTACGAACAAATGATCTAGTCCCTCGATGACCCTACCGAAAAATGATGATAGTCCCTTCAAGTTGCTAAGATACCTTTACAAGGTTGCCTTCTATAACCATACGATGACCCTGCGCTTGTCCCTTCAAATCCAAGGATAAGACTACTTACTAACTAATAGTAAGAACAATTCTATCTATAAGAAAACAAAATGACAAGAAAGACCTTACAATTTAGGGTAAGTAGTTCTTAAGTGCTTACTCACAATTTTCAAAAATACCTTTCCCACCTCACATTCAAATATTTTTAAACAGTAAACACTTTCTATACATTCATACGAGAACCATTGCAAAGGTAAACCTTTATGAAATATTTTTCTAATCACGCACTACACTATTTTTTTCAAACAAAGTAAAGTGAGTTAAGCGGTTAAGAGCCCATGGATAACCATGGATACAAAGGGTGCTAACACCTTCCCTTTGTATAACTTACTCCCCGAACTCAAAATCGTTTTTCCAAAGGTCTTTCTTGTTCTTTTATGCCTTTCTTTATTGGATAAAATAAAAGTCGGTGGCGACTCTTGCTTACCGCAACATATTTTGCGACCAAATAATAAAAGTCAGTTCTCCCACCGTGTTACAACACCTACCCTAACTGAGAGTACTCTAGTCCCCCATCTTTAAAGATATTTTCACTATAACCAAATCATGATTATAATCGTTTATGCATTCTACATAATACTTCTACAATTGCTCAGACTTACTTGTCCAAGACTTCCTGCTAAAGCCTATAGCTCAAGTCTTCTGCTACATCAACCTCATTGATTAAGACTTACATATATTAGGTTGTTAAGAAAGACACTTACTTGGCTCAACCATATTGGCTTGAGATTTCCATGATTAGGATCCTCACCCAAGACTTTTGCTCCAGTCCCTCTTGCTGAGAATTTCCTACTAAAGCTCTACTTAATACTTTCTTCTCACGCTATACTGCCAGAGACTTTCCCTGGCTCAAGCTCCCCTTGAGATTTCCTGCTTACGCCACAATGGCTGAGACTCCCTTGCTCAATCAATCCACTTGATTAAGACTTCAAAACTCAAGCACTTAAGCAAAATACTTATGGGGCTCAAACATCCGGGCTCGAGACTTTACCATGCTCAGTCATCTAGCTAATTAAGACTTTTACTGCTCAAGCATATAACAAAAGACTTATTTAGCTCAAGGTTCTTGGCATGAGTCGTGTTGCTTAAATTACAATGAGACAAGACTTATGCTCAAGCAAATAATAAGTGACTTTAATCTAAACTGCTAAATAAGTTCATCAGAATTGAGAACAAGGTTGACATGATACACGTATTATACGTTCGAGAAATCACCATAACAAATACCTAAGGCACTTAATATTTTTAAGATATTCAATGGGGAAATATTAAGGCTTTTACAATTACAACCTACAAAAAAATATATGCATATATAATAGAGTTGATAATTGATGATCTTTCTACTCCTTCTTCAAGATAATCTTTATTTAATATTCAGCTTGAATCTTCATCCATATATATAGCCTTTGAAGAAAACTAGACATTAAAGAGGTAAGGTGGTCAGAGTCTTTGCTTTTTCTCCATAGAACAAGAGATGTTGAAGATATATACCCAAAAGATATTAATCCAATGTGTAATGTGTTTAACCTTTGAGGCTTCAATAGATTATGTATTAATAAAGCCATTGAGAGTAGATATCTGTAAAGCATTCCAACCTTTCTTGAGCCTTGTAAACTATTGATTCTAGATGATAAACTAATTGGACAATGCAGCTTGCTTTCTGCAGTATGGATCACTCCAGCTTTATCACCAACTTTGAATGGTACTAGAAGCCAATATACATTCACTAAGTGTAGTGAATCGTCTAATGTAGAGACCTTCAATATCAAAGACTGCACCAAGCCACACTAGCATGTGTTATTCAGATTCTGCCACCAGAAGTTAGCAATTCAGCAACTCCCAAGGGTTCTAATGTAAAATAGATTTTGGCTAATATTTACAAATAATAGAACATTCACACATGTAACATACATCAAATAAACCATTTTAATTTCAATACTTTGTTATCATCAAAACTCAAAGAGAATATTTCATGAACAAATCGTGTTCTAACACAAGAGATGCATGCAAATTTGTTAGATTAGGATGCTTTACATTCCATTATTATATACTTTTATTGTGAAATCACATATGGAGACATTCACATTTCATATTCAATTCAGTGATATGACAATTACCATGGACAATATCTACAACCTATTCTATCTCCCAATTGTAGGTAACTTTCACCCCTTTATTAATGAACGTCATGATTGAAATTATAAGTGCAGAGGCATACTTGGGGTTACACAATGATCATATTGGAGGAGTTTAGGTTTAATTTGGGTGATCATTTTTTCTCTTGGCTCCAGAAGACTTATACATCATTGATGGAGCATTCTATGTACCATAAGACTGTCGGGATATACATGTTGAATCTCATTAGATGCACTATTTTGGAAAATAAGTCACATGTCTACATCGATGCGACCTCGAGGTACATATTCTTATTCATTAACCTTGGATTTCATAGTTGCGAATGGGGTTATGCTATAGTTACACTACTTTATCATACTAATGGATATGTGACTACATTTGAGAGAGGTAACTTGTTCGTTATATATATATATATATATATATATATATATATATATATATATATATATATATATATATATATATATATATATATATATATATAATGATTTTAAATTAAATATTTATGGATTTCTTAACTCTTTTCTTACTATACTATTACAATTTATATGACTTAACCAGTCAGTTTACCTTCTGGTATTAGAGCTTGAAAAAGTTCTAAGGCTGGTGGGGAAGGGTTTGATAAAATTATTTTTAAAGATTTAATTTTTATTTTTTTAGACAAAAATTTAGTATTTTGAAAGTTACATATTTTTCTTATTAACTTCAACATTTAACTATGTCCTTTGAGTCTTGTTTGAACTATGTCCTATGAGTCTTGTTTGTGTGGCTACTGGTAGTGAGTGGTCCTGGTCGTTAATCTTGTGGGTTGTGGCCGTAAAATAGTTGGTTTAGCTCGATGTAGTTAAAATCATACAAACATACTATTAGCGGTGTAAGAGAGTTAAGAAGACAACTATTGACTTCAAAAAATACTAATTTGTTTAATTTTATGCTGAAATTTGGTGTAGCAGATCATAGATGTCCTATGAGATGTTGGAACAACTGATCTCTGCTTTTTCACACAATGAACAAGATGAAAACAATAAAAGATTGTAGAAAGTAAATAAACACACATCAATTGTTAACCCGGTTTAGTACAATTCACCTACTTTGGGGGCTACCAAGCCAGGAATGAAATCCACTATAATAGTATTAATTCAAAGCTAAATTCCCCCGTTTACAACTTCTCACTTAATCACTACCCATGCTTAATTTCTACCTAAGACTCTCATAGCTATGAGACTCTTCTCAATTCACTTTCAACCATAATAGTGACATAAATTACAACTCAATACAACAGTCCAACTCTAGTACCAACATGATACAAGAGAGGCTCACAAATACACAAACCCTAAAAACTCACTTAGAAAAAATGTATTTTTTAACACCTTTATTAGGTTAAATCCATCCTATTTATAACCATAAACCATACTAGATTTGGGCTTCAAAAACACAGCAATTCTGTTGCACAGAATCTGCAAATATATTCTTCAAGAAAGTAGTAACCTTTAAATATTTGGTTTCCTAAAAAGTCTCGAAGATCCTTTTTAAGAAATCTAATTAAATCTTGAATTGCTCCTAATAAATCTCCTTTACCTTCACATAATGATGAGGTATATCCAAAAGATACCCATCAAATAAAATCAAATATGTCAAGAGATATAAAATAACAACAATTGTTGTACCAGAAAAAGATGTGGAATAACCCTGTTAGGGCACCTTATCTGATATGTCGTTGTCAGGTTAGTTTTACCAAAAATAATGCCAACACCATAACTGACAATCTCCCTCTTTGGCATATTTTAGCTAAAACTAACCAAATAACAATTCTACCCAGGTCAGAGGCTAACATCAGATCAGTAGCGGAAAGCAAGACAGCCTCTTTCGCAAAGAACTTATTCTGCAGCAAATAGTTAAAATAAATGTCTCCCCCTCAATAACATAATCTATCCCCCTTAAGTAAACGACAAAAGAAAACTAGTACTTAATTCTCCCCCTTTTTAGCCATAATATGACAAACCAATAAACTATGCATTAAGGGAAATCAACCAAAAGTAAGAAATCAGTAGGAGATCACATCCAATCACCAAACGCGGAAAAGACACTAAAAGAAGCAAGAATTTGTTTCCAAGATGCAGCTTGCTTCTTTGCTAGAGGCATGATATCCTGAAAATTTTTGTTCGACATCATACTCTGACTCACTTGAGGATAATTCCTTACTTTTCTTAGTAGAAGAAGCCACATCATTAGTATTCAGGGTTTAGACAGATCTTTCTCTTTTTTAGAAACCTTAGGTTTCCACACATTTCTATTTTTAATCATACCATGATTAGACCTAGGTTGTGTTGACTATTTTGAATGACCATACAGTTTGTAACAGTAGGGTTTTATGTGACCAAACCTTCCACAATAATGACATCTCCATCATTGGGTCTTGCTTCCATAATGATGTCTTTTATGATGTTGGGACTTTTGAACTGACATCTTTTGTTCCTATTTTATTTTAGGTTGAAAAAACTTCATTGCATGCACTTTTCCTTTCTACATCACAACTTGATTATTATAACCTAGGCCTGTAACATCTCTAGCATTCTTCCCAGTTTGAATAATTTCATCCAGCACATCAGAACTACTATTAAGCATTCTTACAGATTTAGTCATATTGTCAAGTTTTGAGTTGAGCAATACAACTTCCTCCTGCAAATCAGAGATGATAGCCAGATACTCAAAAATTTCAACCTGAAGTTGAGCAATGACCTTCTTTTAATCCTCTCCCAATTGACACACTTCTTTTCTTCTGAGGCATAACTATTTATATGAAGCAGTAAGTTCTCCACCATCTGATTCTTCATCAGAATCATAAATCCCAGTCAAAGCAGTATCCTATTTTGCAAATTCTCCTTCAAGATCACTTTCAGAATCATATCCTGACCAAGAAATGAATAAACCTTTCTCTTTCTTCTTGAGATATGTAGGACACTTAGATCTTATGTGTCCAAAGCCTTCAAATCCATGGAATTGAACTATTTTGCCTTAGTAAGTCTTCTATTAAGTATTAGACATAAAAGATATGTTTTTCTTCTTTTTCAGATCTGTCATTAATAGTGAATTAAAAAGTTTGAAGTGACCCGACAAGCTCCTCCATCTTCATGTTCCTGATTGTAACACCTCGATTTCGTAATCTAATTGTATAACTTGTTGTTGTCGATTAATTAGTGTTAGACAATCATTGTTGCATTGCTGAAGAGATTATTTGAATTATTTTAGTGAATAATAATATTAAAAATATTTTTTTAGATTATTCAAATTATTATTATTTAATTAAAATAAAAGAAGAAGGGGTCTTGAGGATATGTTGGTAAATTGTGAAGACTAGGTTGAGGGCAAAGTTGGAAAAGAGTATTTGGGGTCCTAAGGGAAATTTTGAAAAAAAAAGGGAATTGAGGTTTAAAATATGATCAGTTGCGATCATTTTTGGGAAAAGAAGAGAGAAGGGGTATGAAGAACGGTGAAAAGGAGCGAAGGTTTGAAGAGGTTTTAGAGGATTTTTGACGGAGAATGTGGAAAAGCTTCACTATAAGGTATGTGGAGTATTACTTTTCAATATATTTTGACGTAGAGTTTAGGTATTGGGGAGAATTGGTTTGTTTAGAGAAAACCTAGGATTTGATTGATATAATTGAGGAATTAGAGATGAATTATGTTGTATTTTATGTTGTATATGTTGTATGAGTGTTAGTTTAAGGTTCTGTTGTTGAATTGGTGATTAAATGATGAAAAAACTGTGTTTTTGGGGTGAAATTTCGTAACTGAGTTGCTGTTGTTTGCAAACTGAGATTTGAAAAAAATCCTATAGCTCACTTAGCAAGCAAGAGCTCGCTTAGCAAGCAAGTGAAACCTTGAAATTTCTCCAACCCAAGAGTTGCTTGCTTAGCGAGCTAGCTATATCGCTTAGCAAGATCTGTAACTTTTTGGAAAATGTTTTCTTTTCTTGGATGACTCGAAATGACTCGTTTTGTTGCCTTATATTGCTATGATGTTGCCATGAGTTCTTGCCATGCTATTACATACTAAATGTGTAAGAATTTATGATGAAATGATGTTTAGTTGATCATGTTGTATCATGATGATATGTAGTAAAGATGACATGAATAGGTAAAGTAGTGGGTGTATGAATGATGAATTATGATGATTATGTGTTGACTTATATGATGGTATGAGTTTTGTGAATGATGCTATGACGAAGTACATAAAAGGTATGAATAATTTATGTTTATATCTGCTAATTGACGAACATGTTGATAAGATGAAATATGATGACTGAGTGTAAAATGGAGTTATGATGTTGCACATGATGTTTATGATTGCTATGTCATGATGCACATATGTTGATAGATTACATGACTGATATATAGATGTCTTATGAAGATTATGATGAATAATTACATGAATGTTGATGCAAGTGTTGATTATGATGATTATGTTGATGTTGTTGCATTGTTGCATTCATGGCATACTTATGATGATTGAGGCTTCAATCCCATTGTGTGGATTGAGGTGTTGTTGTTTGTGTTGTGCTCCCTTGTGGATGGTAGATGGCCCAATGTCCATCACATGTTGAAATCGGTACCACATACATATTAGGATAATTGCATTTCATTATTGGTGGCATCGAATGATGCATATGTGTTGGTTATATGTTTGTTGAGTTTTTATGATGTAATGGGTGATGATTAATGATGTGTTGCTATTTGATGTATGTTGCATGAATATCTTTACTTTATGTCGAATATATTGATTGTGATTACTCACCCCGCCTACCTTTGGTGATGGTCTATTATGCCATCCTGCAAATACTCAATAATAGCTTGGTGCTTGGATATAGAAAGAAGTATTGTTTATGAGTCGTTTATTAGTGATATGGTGTCTTGCTCTGATAGATGTAACATCGAGTGAGCCACGCTCGAGTGAAAATTATGTTGTATGTTATGATGATTTTCTTGAGTTAATAGATGTTAGTTGTATTTATATATGACAATTGACAATGACCTAAGGTCTTGGAATTTTAAATGAAATAAATGAAGTTTTATGAAGTTATAATTCCGCTGCCTAGTTTTGTTGATTATTGATTTATGAAAGAAAAATGAATATTCTGGATATTTTGAAAAACCCATTTGACAGAGTAATAAATGTTGTTAAGACGTTTTATGAAGAAAATGTGGCACCTTTCTGAGATATAATCTGATTTAATTAAGTAATTGTTGTGTTTTATTCTGTGGGGTTAGAAGCGTGTTACATTAGTGGTATCATAGCAGGCCGGTTCATCTAGTCAGGTTATTGCTTCTCTGAGTTGCTTTGGCCGTGGAGTGTTGGCTCCGTGTGTATTAGATTACAAGGTTGCAAATGTTGTTAGGACGATGTTTTCTCGATTCCAGAGGGAATACGGAGATAAGGATTGAGTCAACTAAGGAATTGTGCATGAGGTAATTGAGTGCACAAGTTGCCAAGAACGCTACTGGAGTTTGGTGGACATGTTTTATGCCTCATCATGATTATTGGCTATCTATTGACAAATTGAGGAACTGATCACCCTTAATCCCTTGTTAATAGTAGACATAGTCGTGTTCGATTGAATACACGTGTCTTGCCAACTTAGATGGTGTGTGTTGTGAAGTAGTATGGAGTAAGTCGAGTGCTTACAAATGGTTTTGATGAGTTGATGTAGAGTATTATATTTAAGGATGAAGAAAGTCCAAGTTGTGTAACTGTCGGTTAAGTTTGATTGTTTTGAAGGAGAACAATCAGGTATTGTTGATGTTTTCTTCTCGGGGAGTATAGAGCAATGTGACGGCTAGTGGTATGCCAGTGGTCTGTAATTCCTGATGTTTTCTTAAGGATATTCTTGACTTGTTTCGGGGTGTGAATCTAAGTTCGATGAAAGTGAAGAGTTGTTTGTTCCGTTAAGCAAGTGGTTAAGTTTATGAAAGATGGTGTAGAAGTGTTTACCATGTGATTTTCTTTGAAGGCATAAGAAAATTCAGTGTTAGTGATTTATCTAAGGTGTGTTATCTTTGGATGTGCTATCATATGAAATCAAGAATTTTTTGCTGAAATCATAGAGGACGCTGAGAGCGGGTTACAAGACTGAAAAGCGTGTTTTAATTGACGAAATTGAGTTGAACCATGCATGTATATACTTTGTAGTAAAGTGGTGTTGTTGTAACTTGTGTTAGGTGTTCATGTGTGGTATGACAGTTGGTTAGTGATGTAAGGGATGAACTACCTTATTGTTCGGTTATATGAGTGTTTTGATAAACATGATGTTGATTATGAAGTTCTATTGTGGTGATTTGTTAATAATGTTTTTGTGGCCTAAATGAGGTAATTATAAATGATAAGGAGATAGTCTATTATGTAATAAAATGAGGAATTAAGGATATTCTGAAAACGGTTACCAATGACGAGGTACAATCACCATGAGGACACTGTGTTGTCGGTGGGTGTATCCAATGTACCTGACGTGTTTGTGGAGTTTATGAAGAGGATTTTTCATGAGTATTAGAGGGTATTTTTGTGGTGGTCTTTGTTGGTGATATTTTGGCACAGTCTAAGTCTAAAGGTGTACACTCAAAATCTTTGCAGACTGTGTTGCAAGTATTGACAAAAAGAAAGTTGCATGTCAAATTGTCGAATTGTGAGTTTTGGTTGTAGATAGTGATTTTCCTTGGTCAAGTGATTTTTAGTTGCAATAATTGTTGATCTTTCTAAGATTGATGTTATGAGGTAGTAAGAGACTATAAAGTATGTCTTTGGATTAAGAAGCTTATGGGATTAGTAAGTTGTTATTGCAGGTTTATTGAAGGTTTTCTAAGTTGGTAGTGTCGTTGACCTAGTTGATTCGGGAGAGTCAGGCAGATGCGTGGGAAGTTGCGTGTGAGGAAAGTTTTTTGGAAATCAAGAATGAGTTAGAAATTGCTCTGATGTTGTTTTTACCTAATCCAAGTAAGTCTTCTGTGGTTTGTTGTGATGCGTCAAAGATAGGACTTGGTGGAGTGTTGATATAGAATGGTCAAGTAGTTTCGTATGTTTCCATAAAATTAAGAGTTCATGAAGGGATTATCCTACTTATGATGTAAAATTGGAAGTAGTGGTGCTTGTGTTGGGAGATTTGGAAACATTATCTTTTTGGAGCTAGAATTGAGGTGTTCATCGACTATGAGAGTTTGAGGCACTCGTTGATTATAAAAAGTTAAACATAAGACAGAAAAGATGGATAGAATGTGTTGTACCCAAAAATTTTCCCTCCCATATTCAAATATAATGTGTCTCGGGAAGCCTCCTAATAGTCACAAGATTCACAATTGCTCAAAGGGATTCAAGGTTTCATCAGACAAAGCCTCCTCCTAAGCAATGGATCTGAAACTAGGGTTTTGAATTTCTCAAGGAAAAATGGATTTCCAAAGCTTCAAGTGGACTTCATTACATCCTATATACCTGAAAGAATCCTCATGACAAGTTTCAAGGCTTTCCCAACAAGTTTGGCCAGTCAGATGCTCAGATACCTAAAAATAAGTTAATTTGGTCAACATGTCAATTGTGGTCAACACGAAGTCAAACTTCAAGATTTTTGGTCAACATCAAGATTATGAGGTGAAATTAATCATTTGATAAAGGGTTGATCATGATTCATCAAGGAAACCTCATAATCATCAAGAATCAGGAGTTACTAAATTAGGGTTTTGTGTAGGAAACGTCAACTGAACTTTGACCAGCCATAACTTTCACATACTTCATCAAATATTTCTCATCCAAATCTCATTTTGAAGGATATTCAATTCTCTACAACTTTGTGTCTCACAAGCCAAGTCCAAAAATGCTTCATTTGAGACGTATGAGCCAAAACATTACAGGTCCTTTTGAAAGTCAACAAAAAGTCAACCTTCTTCAAAAGCTCATAATTCAAAAATAGAAAAAGCTATGGACATGAAAGAAAAAGGGTTAGTTATAGGACACTCTAAGCTTTCTAAAAAGTCCTAGAATACCTTCATAGGATACAAATTGAGGGAATTATGTATTGTCAAAATTATGCAATTTTGAGGAGGTATATGAAGCAAAAGGGGCCTAAACTCAAGATATTTTCCAAATGGGCCTATGATATTTCATTCCAAACTCAAAGATAAGTCCATTCACGATCCAATGACAATAATTTCTGATTTTTATTATTTATTTTATTTTATATTTGATTTTAATCATTTAAAATCATTTTTAATTAAAATAAATCATAAGAAATCAAATATTTGATGATTATATTGATTGATTCATTCCAAATTCGTGCAAGACCAATATAGCATGATAAAATTTAATTTTTTGACAATTTTGGCAATGAGGTTTCTTCACCTTCAAGCAATACGTGAAACCCACCCAAAAGCCCAAGTGTTTGACCTAAATCACTCCACTATATATACACAAAGACATAAGGGTTGGACACAAAAATTTGAAGACAAAGGCATCTTCAACATTAAAAAAATCAAAGAAAAGAAAGAATTTGATTTCCATATTGCAAGCTTATTTCAAGAGGTTTAAAGGTGGAAAATCAATCCTTGAGGTTCCCTAAACTCATTGCAATGATCATCATCATCCAATTCATGACATTATGCACAAACCGAACCTTTTTTTTTGCTTTCTTTTATGATTTTCGATTCCTTACATATACTTAATATATATGGTATTTGATGTTTGCTTTGTGTTTGTTGCATGATAAGGATGAGTTCTGGATAATCGCATTGAAGTTCCATGGTCGGAATCGCAACACACCATTATTAGGGTAGCAAGCTCTAAATTGGGGCTTCTTGATTTAGGCAATATAAAGACTGTTTGATGATGTATTTGGACTGTGCAGTTTATGGGCATTCGATTGATATAAATATTATGGACTAATCGTACATATTTGTGATGTTTGAAAAACGCAGGTCAATTAGCTACGAAATATTTGTAGCTAATTTGAAGCAGTTTCGTAGCTAAAAACCCAGGTTGGAGGTTGAAGATGGAGCAGCGCGCGCGTTTTCCATATTTTAATTTTTAACTTATTTTATATTAATTTATTTGTGGTTGTTTATCGGAGGAACGCACATGGCCTGGTGGCAAGCGTGTTGAGGTTGTGAGAGGGAGGTCCTGGGTTCGAATCCAGGCATCTCCCTTTTCTTTTTTAACCACTAATTTTCTTTTTTTTCCATCTTTTTTTTATCTTTTTATTAATAATTATATTAATTAATTAATCCTAATTATAATTAACTTTAAATTAACCATTAAAACCTTAAAACTAATTTCTTCTAAGTATTTTTCTTAAAATATATTTTGTGAATATTTTTTTTTTCTAATCTTGTTATTTTTCTCACATTTTTTTATAATAATTAATTTATTTGTTTTTAAGTTAATTAAATTAATTAGGTTTAAGTTATTTAATCCAACCCTAATTTTTTTTACTAATCCTAATCAAACCTTAATTTTGTATCAAACCCTGTTTTTTTTACTAACTCTAATTAACCCTGTTTTTTTTTTCAAACCCTAATATTTTCATAAAAAATATTTTCTTTTCCTAATTTAATTTAATTCTCTTTATTTATATTATTTAGAAATTTGTATAAGATGCCCTCTTATGTAATTTTAAATTTCTCCGCTCGATTGTGTAATTGCTCCCATTATGTAATATAGTAGATTTAATTTTTCATATTTTAATTTCCGCGATCCTCCTAAAAAGACAAATGTATCCCCTCCCCTAATGTAATAACGTAGGACTTTACTTTCTGCCTTTAATATCTGCAAACTAAATGCATGGTTAGTAAGTTAGGGAGTGCAAATATGGTATGATAAATTAATTGGACCTAGCACACTAAACTTTTAAGATAAATATTTGAAATTAATATTCACACACGTAAGTCGATCATTCTTCGATCGCCATCTGCACTTCCTAGGGTTCCCCTCTTGGTTGCCTTAAACAAATGGTCAAGTCCCTCGAAAGTGGGTGTGTCTTAAAAACAACGCCCCTTCAAAAAAGAATTCATCAAGTCCCTTCAGATTTAAAAGATCATAAGTCCCTTCAGAGTTGTCTACAAAATAATGATCTTGTCCCTACAAACAAATGATGATAGTCCCTACGAATTGCTAAAGACACCTCTACAAGTTGCCTTCGTTGACCATACGATGACCCTACGTCCGTACCTTAATAAATCCAAGGTAAATGACTACTTACTCCTTAATAGCAAGGACAATCTTACCCTTGAAAGGAAATAAAGAAACATGAAAGACCAATCTAGGGAAGGTAGTTCTTAGTTACTTGCTCATATTTCAAACTCTTTTTCACACCTCACTTTCAAAAAAAATCAAAAACTCAAGACTTTGTATACATCCATATGAGGATCATTACAAATACTTATGAAAATTTCTAAACACACACTTCACACTTTTCAAACAAACAAGTGAGCTAAGTAACTAAGAGCCATGGATAACCATGGATACAAAGGGTGCTAACACCTTCCCTTTCTATAACCTACCCCCCGAACTCAAATATTTTAAAAGGTCTTTCATGTTCTTTTATACCCTTTCCTCATGGATAAAATAAAAGTCGGTGGCGACTCTTGCTATCCACACATGTTTTGGTCAAACAAAAACACCAAGTCAGTTCTCCCCCCGTGTTATAGAACTGGCGACTTTGTTGGGGACTACTTAGTAAAAGAGCGGTTACCTTAGGAATTAAGATCACTTACTTGTTTGATTTGTTTGCTTTATCTTTAAGGGATTGTTATGGGGTTACTGTGTGAAAGATCCTAACCCAGATCTAGTGTACCTTAGGTAAGTGGCAATAGACCAAGGAAACTGTACGGCGTATACCGATATGGTTGATCTGGTGGCTATAATTAGTGTGAATTCTTGGTTGGTGCTTATGTTCCTTAAGTAAGTTAAGGATAATATGAGGGTGTCATATGTTGTCATTAACACTAACTACCCTTTAGAACCTTAATTGACCCATCTTGGCCTTTAGAAAGTAGTGAGATATCCGGCTTTGGTGAAGTCTAAAGTAGATTGATACTCGATATTACACTCATTGAGATTCTAATCTTGGGGGTTTTGGTTGGCAAGTCAGTTGCCTACTAAACAACAACCCTTGATAAGGATTAGCGGTATTGATATCCCTTAGAACACGGTTACTTTTGTTAGGACAAGATGAACCAACTAAACTTCAGGGGAGGGTACTTTCCTTTAAACCTCATGCAAGCCTCTAAACCTAGGGCTATTGTGTGACTTTCTTGTGTGTGCCACTTGTTTGTGATTGAACATAACATCATAACATCATGACATCATAAGCATAGAATTTTCACTAGCCATTTCAAGTACCAAATGATTTATCTTTGTTCTTTATTGCAGGTTATGGCTTCCACTCGTAGGAACACTATCTATATCAACTTTGTAGGGATACCTTCCAAGCTTAAGGATTTGGTCTCAAAACTTCCTGAAAGCCCCCAATTCATCAAGAAGCATGGTTATCTACTTGACTTGGTTATCTCAGGATTTGATGAAGATATGATGAGTGTTCTATTCCAAATCTTTGATCCCAAACATCATTGCTTCACATTTCCCGATTATCAGCTGGTTCCTACAATGGAAGAATTCTCCAAACTACTTGGTACACATATCCTTAATCAGAAACCCTTCACAGACTTAAAGAATGAGCCTAAACCTAAATTCATTGATGCAGCCCTACATTTGAAGAAATCAGACATTGTCCTAGAAATAAGGAGCGGAGTTAAGGGCGTTCTTGCTAAAGTGTTGATAGAGAAAGCTCAGGTGTTCTTGGATGTTATGAGTTACGATGCTTTTGAGGAGATATTAGCCTTATTAATTAATGGCTTGGTATTGTTCCCTAATCTAGACCAACTCATAGATGTGCACGTAATCAACATATTTCTGACTCACAATCCTGTGCCTACCTTGCTTGGGGATATCTTGCACTTTCTTCACACTCGTACTACGAAGGCACGAGGAACTCTGATGTGTTGCATGCCTCTACTATCTGGGTGGTTTATTTCTCACCTTCCTCGATTTGTGGTGAAGAATGAACAAGGTTTGAGGTGGTCTAAAAGGATAATGTCACTCTCACATTCAGACATTCATTAGTGTTCCTGATCTATGGAGAATATTACTATCATTGACCGTTATGGAGAATTCCCTAATGTGCCACTCCTTAGCATAAGATGGGGCATTACCTACAATCCTTCTTTAGCACTACGTCAATTTGGTTATGTGTGGAATAACGGTCCTCATGACATGCTTATTCAAGGTATTGTGTTTGATTATGATAACGGTCTTCAAGGTTACCGTCAAAGGTTTATACGAGCTTGGAGAAAGGTAAACAAGGTTGAAAGTAAAACTCTGGAACCAAAGTATTCTATTCATATGGAACCTTATCTCCGATGGGTGCGGTCTCGTGCTCAGACCCTTATGATGCCATATCATGTTGTTCTACCGGTCACTATGGAGCCTATAGTTGAAGGAGATGTTCCTTATACCATTCTTCATCCTGATATGCCTATTAACCTGGAAGAACTGCAGAAGTCCAGGATCCAACTGAAGGAGCAAAGAGATACCTTTGAAGCTCAATTCAGGGTTAGCCAAGAAAGAGTGTTAGAGCTGACAAAGCAACTTCACGAGGAGCGGAATCTCAACACATATCTCAACACCAAGAGGAAGCGTCCATGGGAGACTTAAATCTCAGATGTTTTAGTTTCTTTATAAATTTTGTTCTCTTTAATTTGTAAGCCCAAGGGGCAATATTAATTCAAATGCTACTAATAAATGTTGTTGTTTTTGTTTGTTTTAACAAATTTAAACCATGCGGTCCTTGAAAACATTGCATATGCATCTATATACCATATCATTGCATGACAGGTTCCACAACAGGTTTCTCATCTTCTCGTTGTTTATTTCAGCAGAAATGGATCTCAAACAGTCTGTCAAAGATCTTCAAGCTCAGAATTCCCAATTCCAAGAGATGTTCCTGAACTTGTCCAGGGGACAAGAAGAGCTAAAGGCACTCTTGGCCAAGAAAAAGAAGAAGACCAAAAAACCAGTTGGCTTCATCAATCTGGGTAGAAGGTTCAGAGCTCCGATCAAGATAGATGATGAGGTTGAAAACCCTGGAGATGAATATTCTGCGAAAGAAGAAGAAAGTCTACATGGTACTACTCTGAATTCTGATTATGAGGAGAATTATTACCATGATTCAAGTGGTGATGAGAAATATAAGTTACTGGATGACCGTGTGAATGCTATGGAATTGAAGAAGACTTTTGGGTTGGATTTTGAAGATTTGAGTTTGATTTCTGGAGTTGTCATCCCTATTGGTTTCAAGGTTCCTACTTTTGTGGTATAGGATGGTGTGTCATGTCCCAAGCTGCATTTGAGATATTATGTCCGAAGGATCCAGCCACATACTACTGACAGGAAGTTGTGGATTCATTTCTTTCAAGAGAGTTTATATGGAGCTCAATTGGAATGGTAATATCTACTTGAGAGTACCAATATTCGTACTTGGAATGATCTTGCTGAGGCCTTCTATAGGCAATATCAATATAATTATGATTTAGCACCAACTCGCATGCAACTCCAAAGCATGTTTATGGGTTCTAAAGAAAGTTTCAAGGAGTATGCCCAGAAGTGGAGAGATCTTGCAAGCAAGGTTCAACCTCCTTTGATTGACAGGGAATTTGTTGACATGTTCATGAGTACACTGACTGGTCCTTTCTACAATCACTTAATAGGAAGTTCATCATCTGGTTTCATTGAGCTGATAATGACTGGAGAGAGTGTGGAAAGTGGAATACGAAGTGGTAAAATACAAATAGTTTCCTCTTCAACTACCACCAAGAAGCCCTCTAATGGAAAGAAAGAATTTAATGTTGTGTATGGCCAACAGGGTCGTAATAGGAATAACCAATCTAAGGGAACAGTCCTAATCTCTAATCCTGCACCTGCACAACAAGATAAGCAAAAGAATAGTCAGCCAAAGCAAGGTACGCCTAGGTGAAAATTTACAAAGATCAATATGTCCTTGGCTCAGGCTCTGCAACACATCTTGTAAGGCGAGTTGATTACTATGAGGGACCCTCCTCAGAATCCCAATACTACCTCTCCTCATTATAATCCCAATGAAAGGTGTGCATATCACTCCAAATGCCCAGGCCATGATACTAATAACTGTTAGGCATTGAAGAATAAGATTCGGGATATGATTGATGCTAGAGAAATTGAGTTTGATCCTCCTGAGACTCCTAATGTGATTACTGCTCCTATGCCCAAACATGAGAAGACAATTAATGTTGTTGATGATGGTTCTTATGTTTCTTCGGTGACAAATTTGACTACTCCTCTGTCCATTATCAAGAAGAAGCTGCAGCAAGTCGGTTTATTTCCGGGTTGCAATAAAGACTATTTTTATTGTGCCTCTCAACCCAATGACCGTTGGAAGTTGAAAGAAGGTATTCAGCGTTTAATGAACAACCGTACTATATTGTTTGAGAAGACCCCTTATGTGGAGAGTTTATGTGAAGGCTTGTCTCAAGATCTGAAGCTTAAATATGTGTCTGTGGTTACTAATACTCCTATGAAGATTACTTCTAAGGGTCTTGTGAGGATTACTTCTAAAGGTCCTGTGAAGATTATTGATGAGCCAAAGGTGGCTCCCCTGATTAATACTACTCCTGGTCCAATTCCATATTCTTCTAACAAGGCAATCCCTTGGAATTATGGTTCTGATGTTTATATCCATGGCTTCAAGCAAGAGCCTCTAACTGATATACCTGCTGCAGATACTAATCCTGATATCGATAATATTTTTGGGACTAGTAAGTGTAGCGGTAAAATCATGAGTTTAAGCTATTGTTTAACTTAACTCAAGTTAAACAGATTCGCCACCGTGCTTTTATTTTATTCCAAATGGATAAGGGAAAAAGAGCGAATAAAACCTAATAAATCTAAAAGCAAAAAGCTAAAAGAATCGAACAGAGAACGGGTAAGGGGATAGGTTACAAATTGGGAAGGTTTTACGCACCCAAAATGTTCGTGGTACCCCACAGGAGCCCTTTGAAATATTTACTATTTTTTGGTTTGAAAAAGGTTTGTTTTAAAAGAGATTGAAGAAATGAGAAGAGAAATGTTTTTTTAAGAATTTTTGTGGCTTTGAAAGCTTGAAAAAAAATGAGAAGGGAAAAGCTGAATTTATAGAAGAAAAGAGATACGCAAGGCTGCGTTTTGTATTGATTTCAGATGCATTTTTGAATCATAAGCGTGTTCAATTGCTGAATTTTTCTGCGTTTTATGCAGATTTGTCTTGCGTTTTTTATGCATGTTCACTTGTGCAGGTTTGCGTTTCAAGCTTGTGAATCCTGTGTTTTGTGTGATGTTGGCAGCGTGTGTTTTATGCGTTGGTGATTTCGTTTTTCTTACTAATTCACTATGTTTTCGGGAGTCACGAGTTTTTGCGTTTTGGATGATTTACGTTGAGGCTGATGAAGAAAGGGCTTATGTTTGTGTATGTCATTTGGGCCGAAAGTGTAAGGCTGAGTCTGCAGCTTCGACGGCTTGTGCTGTGTTGTTCAGGTGCGGAGTCATTTTGGCTAAGAGGCTTGGAGTAATGCGTTTTTGTTGTGGCTTGCAAGTGGCTTGGGATGTGCGTTTTGGATTCTTCAGCTGGAGAAAGTCACATGCTGTTTGTGTTGACTTTAGTGGCTGATAGATTGTAGGGTAGCTGAACTATAAAAATGTATAATGGGCCTTGTGCTATTTTTTTTCTTTTCAATGGTAATTGGGCTTGAGATTAACAAAGGAACTTAGAAGAAATTGGATAATTGATTTAAAAGTTTATTATATTTTTAGATTTAATTTTGTGATGGTTTAAAAAATGGAAATAGAAATAAAAGGTTTATGAATGAATGACTAAAAAAAATGGAAATTAATTTGTGGTAATATATAGAATATTTGGACATTGGATGGAAAGGAAATTAATTAATTGGAAATCGGTGGAATATGGATATTTGACAAGACGAAAAAATAGAAATTTTGAACGGAGAATTTAATATGGAAATGGAAAATGAATAATCGGTAAGAATTAGGAAATGAATAGAAATGGATAATGGCTATATAAAAAAATGATGGTTTAATCGGAAAAAAAAGGTAATGGATGAAGTGATGATTTCTAAGCCCACAACCAACTCTTGATTTTTTCACAAGCCACTTGATTAAACTGAACATAGACATTCCTGAACCATTGAATAATTCGCAACTAAGCCACAACCAACGTCTGAATATTGCCTTGATTATTTGAATCCATGCTGAGGAAAATAAATCCTCAGATGAATCACTGGTAAACTAATGAAAACTCAATCAAGACCACATTTTTCACACATCACTGCCTGATAAATTGATGATTTTCGCACATAACACAACTTGAACTTTTGAATACGCACTGTCTATGGAATAAACCACTGGCACAAATAACTTGCAATTGAAACAATCTTCTGATAGTTTGACAAAGATTAGGTCAAACGTCCATCTGAATCGAATCATAACTGAACAACCACATTTGAATTGAAATCATTGCCATGTCTTTGAAATCCTGCAACACAGAGAGAAGAAGAAGCAGACTACAACATATCTTTGTATTTTGGTTAGAGGTTAGTAAATATAAACAAATAACGACAAGTAAAAGCACGGTGATTCCCTGCGAGGCAAAAACCTACAACTGAAAAGGGTAGACGACCCATTGCGTGATCTTGCTTGTATGTAAGATGCAGATGAGATGCGAAAAATATTAGGGTAAAAAATTAGGGTATGACAGTAAGGTGACTAGGAGTGGGAAAATTTCTCTCCAGAAGACACTTCAAAGACTGTTGCCGCTCCAGTTCACATCTCTAACCCTGGCCCAAGTACTGAAACTCGGGGCAAAGGACCAGTGATTGAGCCTATTCAGGCTGAAACACCATCTACTAAAGACCTCTCTAAGCAGACGGATGAAGTACTGAAGATCATCCGCAAGAGTGATTATAATATTGTTGAACAATTGGGGCATACTCCCTCCAAAATCTCTATGTTGTCTCTGTTGTTGTGCTCTAAAGCACATGCTAAGGCTTTAGTAAAATTCCTTAAGTCTTCTCATGTACCACATGAAATCTCTGTGGATAAATTTGAAAATTGTGTTGCAAACTTGACAACTGATAATGGCTTAGGCTTTTCTGATGCTGATCTAACTCCTGCTAAATGAAACCACAACAGAGCTCTGCATATCTCCATTGAGTGTAGGGGCACTACTCTGTCTCATGTTTTGGTGGATAATGGTTCTTCATTAAATGTGTTACCGAAGGATGTTCTGGACAAACTCAACTTTGAAGATATTATGCTAAGACCCAGTAATGTGGTGGTGAAAGCCTTTGATGGTTCAAGAAGAATGGTGCATGGAGATGTTGACCTCCCAATCAAAGTGGGTTCTCAAGTCTTTGATTCTACCTTTTATGTGATGGACATTCGTCCTTCCTATTCCTGCTTACTTGGGCGTCCTTAGATACATAGGGCAGGTGTTGTGACTTCCATTTTACACCAGAAGCTGAAATATCCGGTGAAAAGCAAGATTGTCACTTTTTATGGTGAAGAAGAGTATATGGTCAGTCATGTAAACACTTTCAAGTATGTTGAGATGAAGGGTGAATTTATTGAGACTCCTTGCCAAACATTTGAAGTGGTTGCTCAAATTGTTCTTGCTCCTGAGTATATCCCTGCTGCTAAACCAGTTCCTGCTACTACTAGAATACTTCCTACAATATCCTCTCTGAAGGATGCTAAAATTGTAGTTGAAGAAGGTGGTTGTACTATTTGGGGTCAGCTTCCTAACATTCCTTACAAGTCTGAAAAGTTTGGTTTGGGTTTTACTGCAGAATCTTAGAAGGTTGTTCGTCGTGCTTGTGCTATTCGTATCACCAACAAGGGAATTCAGAAGGATCAAGTCAATGTTGTGGAAGATTCTGATGAAGACTACAACTTGGACAGTTGGATTTTTCCTACCATTGGCAGTGGGCTCAATAACTAGAAGGCTGAAGTCATTATTCCTATCTCCTTTAGTTAGGAGTAAATGCTATTTTTGTTTTTCTTGTTTTTTATTTTGTAATTTTGAACAATTAAAAACTTTTTAGCCTTGTGCCTTGCCCGGGGCACAATGGTATGCTTGTTAGGGATGTCATTTCATTTGCATATTTTCATTCAATAAAATCAATGGACATTTTTGCTTTGGTAAATATTGTGCTCTTTGTCTTTCTTTTATTTTTCCTTTATCAAAAGCTATATGTTCTTACACACACCCACATCACTAAAATGCAGATCCTCATCCACTCTGGATCCTGTTGATAAAAGTTCTACTATTTCCAATTATAACTTTGAGAATCCGATCTACCAAGCCGAGGATGGAAATTAGGAAGATTGTGAAGTACATGTAGAGCTTGCTAGGTTGCTACAACAAGAAGAGAAATTTATACAACCGCATGAAGAACCAATTAAAGTTGTGAATCTGGGAACTGAGAAAGACAGGAAAGAAGTCAAGATAGGTGCTGAATTAGAAGACACTGTTAAGAATAGATTGATTCAGATGTTACATGACAATGTGGAGATCTTCTCTTGGTCTTATGAGGATATGTCGGGACTTGATACTGATATTGTGGTTCAACGTCTGCCAATGAAGGAAGGTTGTCTCCCAATAAAGCAGAAAGTTTGTCGTATGCGTCTTGAAATGTCAGAAAAGATTAAAGCAGAAGTGATGAAACAATTTGATGTAGGATTCCTAGTTGTCACTTCATATCCTCAATGGGTTGCAAATGTGGTACCGGTACCTAAGAAAGATGGTAAAGTACGCATATGCGTGGATTAGAGGGATTTGAACAAGGTCAACCCCAAAGATTATTTTCCGCTTTGACATATTGATGTTTTGGTAGACAACACTGCTCAGCATAAGGTATTCTCTTTTAAAGATGGTTTCTCTAGTTACAATCAGATTAAGATGGCACTTGAAGATATGGAGAAGACTACGTTTGTCACACAGTGGGGCACCTTTTGTTATAAAGTAATTCCATTTGGTTTGAAGAATGTTGGGGAAACCTATCAGCGTGTTATGGTAGCTTTGTTCCATGATATGATTCACCATGAGATAGAGGTATATGTTGATGATATGATAGCCAGATCCCAAACTGAAGAAGAACATCTTGATCATCTGCACAAATTGTTTAAGAGGTTGAAGAAATACAAGATGAGATTAAATCCAAACAAATGTACCTTTGGAGTTAGATCTGGAAAACTGTTGGGTTTTTTTGTCAGTGGTAAAGGTCTTGACGTTGACCCTGCAAAGGTAAAATCTATACAAGAAATGTCTGCTCCCCATACTGAGAAAGAAGTCAGAGGTTTCTTGGGACGCTTGAATTACATTGCAAGATTTATTATCCAATTAACCGCTACTTGTGATCCAATCTTCAAGTTGTTGAAGAAAGATTAAGTAATGGAATTGAACGACGAATGTTAGGCATTTTTTGATGAGATCAAGAAATACCTCCAAGAACCTCCAATATTGATGCCACCAGTTGAAGGAAGACCCTTGATTATGTACCTGACAATATTGGACAATTCAATGGGGTGTGTGTTGGGGCAACATGACAAGTCTGGTCGAAAAGAGAAAGCAATATACTACCTTAGCAAAAAGTTTACCGATTGTGAAAAAAGATACTCACTTCTCGAGAAAACTTGTTGCGCTTTGGCATGGGCTGTTTGTTGACTAAGACAATATATGTTGACTCATACCACCTTATTGATTTCAAAAATGGATCCTATCAAGTACATATTTGAGAAACCTGCTCTCTCCTGACGAATAGCAAGATGGAAAATGATTTTGACAGAATATGACATACAATATACTACTCAGAAAGACATTAAAGGAAGTGTGGTAGTTGATCAGCTGGCTCATCAAGCAGTGGATGATTATCAATCTATGAACTTTGAGATTCCAGATGAAGATATTATGCTTGTTACTAAAGAACCTAGACAATATGAAGGACCTGAACAGGGATCCCGGTGGATTATGGTGTTTGATGGAGCTTCTAATGCGCTTGGTAATGGTGTTGGTGTTGTGATTATCTCTCCTGAGGGTTGTTATACACCGTTTACTGCTAGACTTTGTTTTGATTATACCAATAATATGGTTGAATACGAAGCATGTATCATGGGTATCAAGGTTTCCATTGAGATGAAAATCCAATTCTTGAATGTGTACGGAGATTTATCCCTGGTAATTAGTTAGGTTAAAGGTGAATGGGACACAAAACATCCAATTCTCATTCCTTACAGAGAGCATGTGTTGTCTTTGATCCCATAGTTTAAAGAGATTACTTTTGGACATATTCCACGAGAAGAGAATCAATTGGCAGATACATTATCATCTATGTCATCTATGTTTGAAATCAGTTGGGATGATGAAGTTCCCATAATTACTATTGATCGATTAGATGAGCCAACATAGTGTTATGAGGTTAATACTGAAGGATTAGAAGAGAAACCTTGGTTCCATGAAGTGAAAAGATATCTAGAAACTCAGGAATATCTTGAAGGGGCATCTATCAATGACAAGAAGTTTCTGAGAAGATTTTCTGCCAAGTTTTTCCTGAGTAATGGAATTTTGTATAAGCGCAATCATGATTCGACTTTGCTTCTTTGTGTGGATAAGAAGGAAGAAAGAGAAATTATGGAATACATGCATGATGGGATCTTTGGTACTCATTCTAGTGGGCATAAGAAATAGGCAAGAGAAATTTCCTGCCACTCAAGCAAAATTTCATAGACAAAAATTCGAAGTTGATCTGCAAGTAATTCAAATTTATCTTATCAAGGATTTACCAAGTTGATTGATTAATTCAAGGAATTCCAAGGTTCATGTGTTTATTTCCATGCCTTATTCGACGTAAAACAAAATCGGGCCACAACAAACATGCAACCACATTTGAATTCTTGACTAACTTGAGCTAAACCTTCATCCTTTCCTTTTTTTGTTCATCAATTTCAGCAAGATCTAGCTTGATTTGGTCCAATTTGAAGAAGTGCTTTTGGTAATTCATCTCTCTCCATAAACCCATATTCACCATCAACATTCAAGATGTAGATCTTTGGTGCCTTTGTGTTGCACCCCAAAATTTTCCCTCCCACAATCAAGACAACCTCTCTCAAGACTTCTAGATGATCATAAGATCCTCAAGACTCCCAATTGATCAAGAAGTGTGGAAGTTTCCCCAAGCAAGGCCTCCTCCTAAGCAAAGTGTCCAAAACTAGGGTTTTGAGTTTCCTCAGGTTAAAATAAGTTTCAAGGCATCAAGTGAGCTTCATAACATCCCACATGTATTCAAGAATCCCCATGTCAAGTTTCAAAGGTTTCCCAAAGAGTTTTCCCAGTCAGATGATCAGATATGCAAAAATCAGTCAAAGTAGTTAAAAATTCAAACTGAGGTCAATTGTGGTCAAATTAAAGTCAAACTTCAAGATTTTTTGCCAACATCAATTTTATGAAGTAAAATTCATCATTTGATCAAGGGTTGATCATGATTCATCAAGAAAGTTTCAGATAATCAAGAATCAGGAGTTTCTAAATTAGGGTTTTCTTAAGAAAAGTCAACTGAACATTGACCAGCCATAACTTTCACATGATTCATCAAAAATTTCACATCCAAAAATCATTTTTAAGGAAATTGAATTATATACAACTTTGTGTCTCACAAGCCAATCCTAAAAATGCTTCATTTGGAAGGTATGGGCTAAAACATTACAGGTTATTTCAAAAGTCAACGAAAAGTCAACTTCTTCCAAAGAGCATAATTTGAAAATGGTAAAATATATGGACATGAGACAAAAGAGGATTTTTATAGGACTCTTTAAGCTTTCCAAAATGTCCAATAACACATTCATAACCTTAAAATTGAAGGATTTGTTCCTTGTCAAAGTTTGGAGATTTTTGAAGGTTGTATGAAGAAAATAAGGCCTTAAAACCAAAATTTTCCAAATGGGCCTATCATTTTGCAATCCAATCTTTACAATGACATCATACACGACCCAAAACCAAAAAGTTCTGATTTTTATTATTTATTTATTATTTATTTATTATTTATTTTGATTTTATTCATTAAAATACAATTTAAATATAAATTAAATATGAAAAATCAAATATTGGACAAGATATGTGATTGGAAATCATTTAAATCATATTTGGAATGATTGGAAGTCAATTGAAGTCAGATTGATGAAAATTAGAAAGGTTTTATAAAATTTTTTTGAATATTTGAAAGTGAGAAATCTTCATGATCAAGTTATCTCATAAGCCCACAAGTCCATAGGTTTTTTGACCTAAATTCAATCCTTATAAGTTCATGAACATAACCAGTGCACAAGGACACGAATTCAAGGGCAAAAGCATATCATTCCAACTTCAAAAAACTTCAAGAAAAGTGCCATTCAGTTTTGGAGATTGGGATATTTTCAGGGCAAAATAAAGGTGGCAATGTACTCTATGATGATCATTGAACATATCTCAACCCTCATTCGCATCCATATCATGCTAAAATCCATGAATCGATTCTCTCTTGTTCTTACTTTTGCAATTTTCAATTCTTATGATTTATGCATCATACACTAACTTTGATTGTTGTTTTGTGTTTAGAATGAAGTATGCAAACTTTCTGGATGGTTTTTACAAGGTTCCATGGCTTAGAACCCGATCGACCATTGTTAGGGTTTAGCATCCCAAATTAGGGTTTTCCAATATAATGAATATAAATGAATAATGAAGACATAAATGAATTGTACATGTTGTAGTGATCATGTTGATGTATTTAATTGGATAAAATTGTACGTATTCAATGCAATTCGAATTTCGCAGGTTTATGAGTGCAGGTGAATTCGCAGGAAATTGCCTAAAAAATTTCGCAGGTAAACCTACGAATTCTGAGGATGAAGACGACCAAAGGCGCGGGAAACATTTTTTTTAATTATTAACTTATTTTATAATTTTTGGTTTGTGTTATGTTTCAGAACGCTGCCTAGCTCAGCTGGTTGTGTGTACGCATGTGAAGGCATAATACCCGTGTTCGATCCTTGGCTTGGGCGTTTTTGCTTTTAATTCATTTATTTTGCAGGTTAAAAATATAATAATTTTGTTCCATTACCTTAACACCAACGCTTGCTGGCCCTGTTGGTTTTGTGCTAGGATATTGAGGTAAGGGACCTGGGTTCAATTCCTAGGTCTTATCTTTTTAATCATTTTCTCACTTTTCTTCATATTTTCTTATTTTTTCTTTTATAACTAAATTGTAATTAATTTATTTATTAAATCTAAAACCAATAATGTTTTTTTTATAAATAACTATATTTTTTATTTTTTATTAAACTCATAATTTTTCTTAATACTTATTTTAATTAATCTTATTTTTCTAATAATATTTTTTGTATATAACTTTTACTATAATTATATTTTGTAAATAAAACTAATTTAATTAATTATTTTAAAACCCTAATTTCTTAACTAACCCTAATATTTCATTAATCCTAAAATTTTAACCTAATTTTCTCTAACCCTAAAAAATGTTTTTTTTATAATAACCCTTTTTTATTTTGTATAAAATTTTAACATATTATTATTATCACTATATTATTTTAAATTTATACTATTATTAAATTAATTTCTAAAAAAATTTATAACTAACCTAAATTATTATTTTTATTTATTCTAATCCTTTTTATTTATTGCTTTATTTATTTTTGTTATTATTGTTTATTTATTTATTTTTATTATGTCTATCATTATTATTATTTTTATCCGATCATTTTGTAACTGCCCAAGCCTTGTAATAATTTAGATTTATTTTTCCGTTTTTTTAATTATTATTATTTAATTGTGTGGTTAGTAAATAGGGAGTGCGAAACTACTTGTAATTAAAATTAAATTAGATAATTAACTTTAAATAAGATAAATATTTGAAATAAAACACTCACACACGTAAGTCGATCTTTGATCGTCATCATGCACTTCCTAGGGTATTCCTCTTGGTTGCCTTCTTTAAATGTTCAAGTCCCTCGAAAGTGGGGTGTCTAAAAAGCAATGTCCCTTCACTTATAAAATCATCAAGTCCCTATAGATTTAAAAGATCAAATCCCTTCGAGGTTGCCTACGATAATGATCTTGTCCTTTCGAATAAATGATGATAGTCCCTACGGATTGCTAAAGACACCCTTAAGTTGCCTTCTATGACCATATGATGACCCTACATTTGTCCCTTAACAAATCCAAGGTAATGACTACATATTCCTTAATAATAGGGATAGTCTTACCCTTGAAAGAACATATGAGAACATGAAAGACTTAATCTAGGGTAGGTACCTCTTAGTTGCTTGCTCACATTTCAAAATACTTTTTACACCTCACTTTCTTAAACATTTTTCAAAATGAGGCTTTGTATACATCCATACGAGGATCATTACAAAGTACTTAGAAAAATTTATAATCACACACTACACTCTTCAAAAACAATTTAAGTGAGCTAAGTAACTAAGAGCCCATGGATAACCATGGATATAAAGGGTGCTAACACCTTCCCTTTATATAACCTACCCCCCGAACCCAAGTCTTTTCAAAACGGTCTTTCCGGTTCTTTTATGTCCCATCCTTATGGATAAAATAAAAGTCGGTGGAGACTCTTGCTATCCGCAACATGACTAAAAGTCAGTTCTCCCACCGTGTTACACTTTGTTTCTAGATCCTTTGAATCTTTATTTGTTGTTTGATTGCAGGGATTCCACTGTATTTTGGTTTTAAAATTCATGCAAATTCAGATCATGATCATCAAATGTTTGAGGAAAGGTTTCAAAATGGATCATGCTGAATTTTCTGCATTTTTCTGCTTCTAGTACAGCGTTAACCGGTTAACCATCTTTAAAACTGCACAGGTTTTTCCTGCATTAACCGGTTAACGCAAGTCAGTATGGTGTTTTTGGCTTGTTTCAAGCCCCTTTTTGGTTCATCTTTCTTCTCCTTCTTCCTCCTTTTTATTTTTACCTTGGGAAGAACTTTTGGGAGTGATTTCTCCTTAATTTCAATGAACTTTGGGTGTAGATTAGAGTAGTTAATGTTCATTAATTCAAAACTACCTTTAAGTGAATTATTCAATTCATTTAAGGTACTTTGCGTTAGTGATACATTTTCATACTTGAATCCACTGAGATGAGTGATTGAACTTAAGGATCGAAGAATACCATAAGTGTGGCTCAATTTGGTATTCACCTTTACTTTTGTGCGGTATTGCTTCCGGATAGCGATTTACATATTGTTTATCTCGCATGCATTAACACTAACATTATGCACCTTAATTGGTAGTGGCCGACCTCATTTATAGGGTAATTACTTCTTAAATTACTCGACAATTTCTTAACATAGACCTAAATGTGTCCCTACTTCGGAATAAAAATCTAATTGGGTACTTGCACTTTCGTGGACCGGATCTCTTGTTGATCGTGTAACCCCAAAGTGGTTAATCATATTGCATTAAGAATCAAGACTTATGAATGTTTGATGCGTAGGTGCTTTGGGTCTCCCAATCGCCTTTCAAATTTCATTGAATTCGGTTCGGTTTGCCTTTATTAATCGCTATAGTGTAACATGCTAAGCGGATCATGTTGCCTTTTGATTTTGGTTGCTCTTTTTGGTTGTGGTTGATTAAGTTCACCATGCCATTATTATTATGTAAATATTATTATACTATTATTATTATTATTATTATTATTATTATTATTATTATTATTATTATTATTATTATTATTAATATCTTAGATTTTTGCACTTTAATTTCTTTTGCTACTAACATTTAAATTCTTGCACTTTTATTGCTTTTATTTTATTTTGCTTTATTATATTTTATTCATCCATACCATGTTTATTATTTGCTCTTATTATTGTTTTGTTTATTTTCCTTTTGTCCATTTGGACACAAAAACATTAATAAAGGATTAAACTTCTAAAAAAACTTGTGACTTTAATTTGTGGACTATTGGTTGCTATCCTTAGCTTTGGAATGACGATTTGGATTTAGATTCTTAGGAGACATTTCCTTTGCCTTGACCTTCATGAAGTTGGAATTTTCCTTTATTTGGCCATTTGCTAGCTTATAAGGATGGAACTCTTATGCTCATAATTTTAAGTATCATCAAGTTTGGTTAGATCTTTCTTCCCTTATCTTATTATTTTCTTTCTTTTTTTAGGATAGTCCCTTCATCTCCCCCCTTCTTTAATTTTCAAAATCTTCTCCGTTTTTCAAAGGATTCCTTCTTTTTAAATCATCACCTCTTTAAATAAACAAAACCTTGACTTTTGTCAAGTGGACTTTTACCCTTTTTCTTTTCTTTTAAAAATAAATGAATTTAATCATGTTGACCTTATTCAAAAAATAAAAAGAACCAACTCATTCAAGTTGTTTTGTGCCTTTGTGAACTCTTCTTTGTTTTCTTTAAAAGTGTTGATTACGAGTCATTATTCTTTAGTCGGGTGCAAGTCTTTCAATCTCCATGGTTGTAGTTTGATGTAATTGAGTCTATTGTCATTTGTGGGGGTTTAGTGGCATACTCGTCGATTTTATCCGAGTTGGAGCCCTCCCCATAATGATGTATGAGTCCATGCCTTCATTCTCATGGTGGTTTGTTTGGCCATCCACTTGAAGATGACAAATTCTCTTCACTTAATAAAATTAATTACAACCCGCCTTTTCACTATTTGTACCACAAACTACGGGGTTTTGATCTCGCATTGCACTTTGTGGGTACATAGGCATGAGGTGGTAAACCTCTCCAAACACAAAAATATTAAAACAATAATTCTTTTCTCATCCCCCACTCTCATTTAACAAACCTTTTTCAAACCAAAAGCAATAAATTTTTCAAAGGGATCCCGTGGAGTACCACGGGCATTTCGGGTGCGTAAAACCTTCCCATTGTGTAACCTATCCCCTTACCTATTTCTCTGTTGTGTTTCTTTAGCTTTTTTATTTTAGATTCATTAGGATTTATTCGCTCTTTTTACCTTTTCCTCTTGGAATAAAAATAAAGCGCGGTGGCGACTTTGTTTACTTTGAGTTAAGTTAACCAATAACTTACACTCATGATTTTACCGCTACAAAAAAGTGGCGACTCTCCTGGAGAGTAATCTATAAGTGGATTCCACCTACTTTGATTTATTTACTGATTTGGTTTGATTTGTTTGTTATTTGTTTGTTCTGTTTCGGTTTTGGTGATCCTCTATGAGTGAGATAGATTCTAACCTGAATCTGAGTTGAACTTATAATAGGACGACGATATTCGAAGCGATAAGCGATGGAGTAGTCCAAAGCTATATCAATTTGATAATCTCCACTCGGTTAGGCTCTCTTGAATTATCAATGTCATGATGAGTAATCATACGTGGCATTATTTTCCGACCTTGAGCTGATCATACTGAGGACCGTAGAACCCTTAACCCATCTAAGCCAATTTAGGAACGTAGTGCGGAAACTATCTAGGTGTAAACCTAAGGTGGTTGTCACGCGATACTACACTCGGATGAGGTCTATTTTAAGATTGTTATTGGATGGGGAGTAATCCAATGTACCAATAATATTCTAAAGATGGTTGTTAACTCCGGGCACCTCTGTTAGCACCCTTTTGGTTTTCTGCAGGTACAATGAAGACAAAACCATAGTACTTACCTGTGTGGATTGGTGTTTTGTTACCTTGACTTCATGCTCGTGACTCAGAACCTAAACTCGTGTGCTTTGTGTGATCTTGTTTGTGGTTTTTGCATCCACTCATTCATGTATCATAAACATCATTGCAATCGTTTTTAAGAAAAACAACTCGGATTGTTGCAAATATGGACAAGGAAACTGTTCCTTTTTGTGAAAAGTTTAAATAAAAGTTGTGATTCCCGTGCTCTCGATGTTTCACATGTTTGCAATAATTGAGTCAATTCCATGAAAACGGAAAGTAAAAAAAAAAGCATTGCATTCATCATTTGCATGTGCATTTCCTTGAACAAAAGCTCATTCTCCTTCCGTCTTTGTACCAGTTGATTGATCTCTCGGCATTTGTACCAGATTCTAAGTGATTACTGAGGGATAATGGAGAAGACAAAGAGTGTTGATCTCATGTCAAGTTTTAAGGTGATGACCAATCCAATGTATGACTCTCCTCCAGAAAGCATTGGTCCACAGTTGGATGTTCCTATCCAATCTCATTTTTTACGAGGTAGCTTGGTTGCTCAAATTGATGAAGGGGATTCCCAATTTTAGATGAATATGCCAAATCCTCAAAGTGTCCATCCTGTGACAAAGCTGATTGATTCTAGATTTGTGGAACTCGAGAAAGGATGTTGTGATTTCGAGGAATAATTGAAGATGATTACAGGACTCAACACATATGGCTTTAATGCAGAGGACGTATGTTTGGTACCAGACGCGGTTATTCCTCCGAAGTTCAGGATGCCTGGTTTTGAAATATACAAGTGTTTCAGTTGTCCAAAATACCATTTGATGATGTTCTGTCGGAAGATGAGCGCTCATGTCAAAGACGATAAGTTGATGATTCACTGCTTTCAAGAAAGTTTATATGGAGGATCCCTGATATGGTATATGAAACTCAGAAGGAATCATATTCAGTCTTGGGAACACTAATCTACTGCTTTTGTGAAACAGTACAAGTACAATATTGATATGGAGCCAGACCGTGATCAACTCCGGACCATGTTCCAGAAAAACAAAGAAGGCTTTAAGAGGTATACACAAAAATGATGCGAGTTTGCTGCCCAAGTTAGACCTCCATTGGAAGAAAATAAAATGACCAAGATCGTTTTGGAAACTCTCAGTCCTTTCTATTATGAGAATATGGTTGCTAGTGCACCCACTGATTTTGCTGAAATGGTGAACATGGGAATGAGACGAGAAGAGGGTGTCCTTGAAGGACGGTTAACCAAAGAAGGGAGTTCTGCTAGATTTGATAAAAAGAAAGATGATGAAGCCAATTCTATGTTTCAAGAGAGGTATAGGAGAAACAATCAACATCATCAGCAAGTGGCATCTGTAACCCTTGTTGCTAAGCAAGACAGTGATCAAGAGAAAGCACAGTTTGATCCAATCCTAATGACACCTAGAAAGACTAGGGCAATGAGATCTCGTCCTCCTTGGTACAACCCAGATACCAGTTGTGAATTTCATGGTGGGGTGATAGGGCATCCAATTGAAGAATGCAAGGTTTTCCAAGAACATGTTCAAGAGATAATCGACAATGAAGTGCTAACCTTTAAGGAAGGAGTACCATTTATGAATGGAGTTCCTTTAACCTGAAGAATCAAGAAGGTTGAGAATGTGCCTATAGTCAAGAGCTCAGACTGGGACAGTCTCCTCATGATCTTTAGTTCATTTGCTGCAATCTTATTTTGTAATATTTCATGATTGTTAATGTTTTGTTTGCATATAAGAACTTGTTTGTTTTTAATATTAATCATAATGCAATGAGTATGTTTATCTTGAAGTGATCCATTCTCTTTCGCTCATTTAATTTATTTTCTGCATTACAATACCAACTTCTTGTCTTAACTCTTGGAGGGAGGATGATGAAGTGAAAACGCAAAATTTTTGGTTGTATGCTTTTGAATAAGACCCTGCTGATGATGTAAGGCATTGTTTCAAAATCCCAAACACCGGAGATATAAGGAAGATAATCCATTGTTAACCCATTTGAGCCTTGAAGTAGGAGTTTCTTTTCTAAATGAAAAAACCCTCATATTAAACCTTGGGATTGGGTAGTCTTTAGTTAATTTGACCAAAGTGTCCAAATTTTAAAAGTAATGTGCGCCTAAAAGAAAACCACAATGGTTATCCCTCATCCATGAAGGAAGGAGACATTCACAACCTTGTTTAACAAAGTCAGATAAGCCAATGTCACATGATTTGTTCAAAAAAAAGAGATAGAAAGAAAAAGAAAAGAAAAGGCCACTAAGTCAAAAAAAATTGAATGACTTAGGCAAAAATTGGGGCATCCTGCTGGACGTCAAAATTCAAAAAAAAATGTCTAGGCAAAAGTTAGGGAAAATAAAATGAATGAGAATCGCGAAAAGCGAAAAGAAAGGAATGCAAAGAAAATTCTCATCAAAAGAACAAATATGTGTGACTACTAAGTCAAAAGCTGACAGGGTGACTGTTATTCCCTGAAAATCCTCATTGGATCTTAAACTATCAACCTCATGGGTTCTTAAACCGTTAGTTTAATCCTTTTGAGAGATGAACCTTTGTGTTGAATTAGCTGAATATAGGACTGAAGGACATCATGGAGATTGGGTGGGTACAAATAAATTTTTGAGCCTAAAAATCCTTTTTCCTTAAAACAGTGAACCAGGCCAAGTTATAACCCTCAAAAGACCTAATTGAAGCAGGGTTTGTTTTGAAGGCGTACTTCAACGGGATAGCGTTCCTGATTCCCATGAGTTGTGCTTAAAAGATCTTTGTTGGTATTGCATATGCATTCAAAAATCAATGTCGTATCTAAACTAATGATTCATTCACAAGGTTTTGCGACATCTTTTCAATAAAAACTTCAAGATAAACATATGTGTTGCATTAGAATTATCATTCTCAGAATTAACATTTTCTGCTTACATTGGTTTGACATCATGAAAGCTTACATATGAGCATCAGTGATGAGTCTAATCTTTTGAGGTCTGAAACTCTGAAGAGTGATTGTCAAGTTATCTCAAGAATGAATATATCCAGGGGCATGTTTCCTGAAGAATTTGTTGAGTATGAGCAAGTATGCTTTCCCAGTTGATGATTTCACCTTGGGCAAAGCTTGAAGACTTTGTTGGTCACAAAAGTTGCCAAATTAAGTTAATCTGGGGCAGTTACGTTAAGATTCGATGAATCCCTCTAAGAGTTGAAGACACTGAGGAAAATTATCTCAAGTTTTTATGGTACAAAGTTTCCTCTTGGTGTAAAATCCTTTGTAGACCATGCAGTCTAGGGAAAAAGTGATGAATTGTAGACTCAATGTTATCCTAAGCAGATTTTTGTTTTGAGAAAATAATTTGTTTTCCCCCGTATAGTTATTAATTAGATAATGGTCCCTGCAATGTTATTGATCTTTCTAGACTTTAACATCTAGATTGAGAGTGCATTTATTTTACACATATACTTTGTCTCCCTAGGAAGAATCTATTGAATTTTCCCATTGAAAACGAATTTTATACCTCGATAACAGGTGTGTTCTCAATTAACCTCGGAAGAAGGTATTTTCTCTCCAAGAATCTCGGCAATAGATATCTTGGATGATTTCAAAGAAATATTACACTAAACCTCGGCAAAAGTTGGTTCTATTTTCTTTGATTAATCTCGGCAGAAGGTGTTTCCTCTTGTTTCCTGGTAAGTCTCGGCAGAAGATTTCTAGTTAACTTGATCAGAAGTTATTTTCTTTCCAAAAATCTTGGCAGTAGATTTCTCGGATGATTTTAAAAGAAAAATATTATAGTTGATCTCGATAGAGGATGTTTTATTTGTAGATTCTCTGGTTAATCTCGGCAGTAGATCTCCAGCAGACTTCAACATTAGATGTTTTCTTTTTGGATCTCGGCAGTAGATCTCTAGCAGACTTCATCATAAGATGTTTTCTTTTCGGAATCTCGACAGTAGATTCCATGGCTAGTCTTGATAATATACTTTTCCGGTTGATATCTTTTGAAATTCCCATAGTGTACCTCGGCAGTAGGTTCTCCAGTTGGAATTTGTTAGAAGATTTGTCTAAATTGTTCTCTTGATTTACCTTAAGTGGTTACTTCAAAGGGTATTTGGCTTGATTTATGAATGAGAGAGTATATCAATAGTGATTCCAGGGATGGTAGAGTCCGGATGTGTGTAACTTTTCTCTCCCAAAGCAGGGTTTGATCCGATTATGTTGTTACGAAATTCCTTATTAGTCCTGGCATTTTGATGTTAATGATGTTTTGGACCCCACCAACATGAACGGGGATTGTAAATGCTCCTAATTCCGATTCCTTCCCCAGAAGAGTGGTTGGAAGGGATATTTTTGAAAATCCCTATCTGAGTTTTGATCTCTTCCTCAGCAGTTTACCTTTGACTTGAGAAGCATTGGGAATCTTAATCCGCGTTCTTGTTCCTTAGCTTGAGTTGGTTGCATCCCTTAGAAGAAGTATTGGTATAACAATTAGTTTAGAGGTTTTCTTTCACCTGTTGGTGGGTATTGATTTAAAATCCCTCGTAACTGTGGTTCGCCATGATTGTTAAGTTCTGGTATCCCTGCATGGGTCGAAAAGCCCAAATTTTCTGTGATGAATGATCTCCATAGATCCTCAGTAGGTTTACGAGTAATTGTTTCCAGCATATTTCTATTTGATTTTCAGCGAGTATTACACTCTTTCCCAAGCAGAGCGAGAGTGGCATAACTTCTTTCCCAAGCAGAGTAAGAGTGGCATGACTCTTTCCCAGAGTGGAGCAGGAATAATATCATGATTATGCCCTTCAGGAGTTCAATTAAGAACATTTATGTCCCCAAGAAAGGATCATGGAAGTTTTCCCCATCCCCGACAGATCATTACCTTTCCTCAGTAGGGTGGTATCCCTATGCAGAGTTGATGTTTAAAAATCTAGTAGGCTATGTTGTATTTGCATCATTGGTAGATCTTTATCTTGTCTCCCTAAACAAAGTTATGAATATATTTGTCCCCATAAAAGTTTAAAAGGGACTTTTCCCTCTTTCCCAAAAGTGTGGAAGATTTTGTGTTGTTGAGGTGTCTCCGACATGTTGTCCTCTCAGAGTGGAATTTTTTATTCTTATCCTTCGCAGATTTTTGAAGACTGCTTTGAGGATTGGATCCCTAGCAATTGTTTTCCCCAGTCTGAGTTATGCCTTGCAGCAAGATTTTATTCCTTTGATGAGTTTTGATATTCCCCTGCAGGATTTAGAATTGAATCTCCAGCATGGTCCCTGGCCTTGTTGCCCTGATTAGCCGAGTATCCGGTTGTTGTGGTGTTTATGTCACCTGTTGCTTATCTTTATGTCTGTTTTGTCAGGATATTCATATGCATATTCATACACATAAGCATAGCATCATTTGCTTGCATTCTTGCATTTATCTTTGTTCCCCACTCTTTGGTTTGATCTTTTCCCCTCGGAGTGTGTGTGTTGTCTTCCTCTCGTGTTTAGAGTGTCAACCATTAAGCAGAAAGTGTTGATCCTTTTTATTTCCCCACTGAGTTTATTCCTCGTGGATGATTTTGATTCAGTTTCCTCCCCAGTTTATTATTTGGATGGGATTTCCCCAATTGAGATATTTCCTCCTCGGGATGAGTCTTGTTTGACCGTTTCTCTCCAACTTGTTCTTGGATTGAACTTTGGTCCTTTTAGATAGTTAATGTTTGCTTTGGAATTAAGCTATCATTAATTGATAGTGGGCAAGACTTTCCCCAGCTTGAGTATATTACTTTGGAATTAAGCTATCCATTATTCGATAGTGGGTAATATTACCAAATTAATCAAGCTCTATTACTTTTGCTCCTACCCAATAAATCCGGTAGTTGAGAGTTCTTCTTTCTACCCAGTAAAAAGTTAATAGAAGTTGTTTCCCTTTGCTTGTGTTCCTACCTAGTAAATCCAGTAGTTGAGAATTTTTCTACCTAGTAAAAGGTAGTGGGGGTTATCCCTCTTTGTTTTGTTCCTATCCAGTAAATCGATAGTTGAGTCCATTATTTCCATATCTTCTACCCAGTAAACTATTAGTTGATGATTATTTTCCAACTCAGTATTCCTCCATCTTTGGACTCGAATATTTTGATTGGTTATTATACCCTGGCAGAGTGTTTACTCTTCCTCGTTGAACCCTTTACCTTGATTATACCATTGAACTTTCCCCCCATGTAGAGTCAGTTATCTAGTGATTTATTTTCCCGGTAACTCTTCTGGTGTCTTTCGTTTTCCCCATCGAGTTTTTTCTTCTGGGTCCCCAAGCTTTTTCTTTCCTCTAGTGGTCATATGTTCCCCAAAGAGATCTTGGGTTTGCATATCATATCATATTCATAGCATATCATGTTCTCTTAGGACCAAAATTTTGGTTTTCTATATTTAAATCTCAACCATCTTGCAGAGACAAAGATGTCAATCTTCATATCTTCAGATTGAAGAAACTTAAATAGGGGCAGCTGTAGCACCCTAATTTTTGCACTAAGTTTTCTTCGAATTTCATCTGCATCTTGCATACAAACAAGACTGCACTAGTTGCTCGGTTCTTCTCGGGTTAGGTTTATGCCTCGTAGAGAATCACCGTTGTCTTTAAATTACTTTATTTGTTTATGTTTACTAACCATTAATCAAAATCCAAAAAAATATTTTGTTTCCTTTTACTAACCTTTTTTCAGGAAGAGGAACCATTGAAAATGCCTAAAATATCAGCCCTGCCGCTCGAGCGAAATTTCACAGAAAAAAAGTCGAAGTTGATCTGCAAGTAATTCAAATTTATCTGATCAAGGATTTACCAAGTTGATTGATTCATTCAAGGAATTCCAAGGTTCATGTGTTTATTTCCATGCCTTCTTCGGCGTAAAAAAAATTGGGCCACAACAACCAAGCAACCACATTTGAACAAAATATTCAAATTTTAGCTTGGTTAACCATACGGTTAACCGGTTAACCAGTGCGAAATTTGAATATTTTATTCAAATTCAACACCCTTAGATCATTAGTATAATTGGAATATTCTAGATCCATTGGTTTCTGATTTCTCTACATCACTTTGATCATTTCCTACCATAAACCCTCACTAATCACCACTCTTTTCTATTTCCCACCAAAATTGCAATTACCAAGCCAAATTTTAATTACCAAAGCAAGTTCCATTCCATCAAATTCCAATACCTAAAGTCTTTAAATAGGACCATAATTTAATTCATTCACTAAGCTTTTGAGAGCCAAAAAACCCCTTGCAAAACATTCTCCCAAAACCAAAAATTCACTAAAGCTCATTTTCTTTCTTTTGAAGTTATCAAGAATTCACATTGAATTCTTGACAAACTCGAGCTAAACCTTCATCCTTTCCTTTTTTTGTTCATCAATTTCAGCAAGATCTAGCTTGATTTGGTCCAATTTGAAGAAGTGCTTTTGGTAATTCATCTCTCTCCATAAACCCATATTCACCATCAACATTCTAGATGTAGATCTTTAGTGCCTTTGTTTCTAGATCCTTTGGATCTTTATTTGTTGTTTGATTGCAGGGATTCCACTGTATTTTGGTTTTAAAATTCGTGGAAATTTAGATCATGATCATCAAATGGTTGAGGAAAGGCTTCAAAATGGATCATGCTGAATTTTTTGCATTTTTCTGCTTCTGGTACAGCGTTAACCGGTTAACCATCTTTAAAACTGCGCAGGTTTTACCTGCGTTAACCGGTTAAATGATTGGTTAACCGGTTAATGCAAGTCAGAATGATGTTTTTGGCTTGTTTCAAGCCCCTTTTTGGTTCCTCTTTCTTCTTTTTCTTCCTCCTTTTTATTTTTACCATGGGAAGCACTTTTGGGAGTGATTTCTCCTTAATTTCAATGAACTTTGGGTGTAGATTAGAGTAGTTAATGTTCATTAATTCAAAACTACCTTTAAGTGGATTATTCAATTCATTTAAGGTACTTTGCGTTAGTGATACATTTTCATGCTTGAATCCACCGAGATGAGTGATTGAACTTAAGGATGGAAGAATACCATAATGCGGCTCAATTTGGTATTCTCCTTTAGTTTCGTGCGGTATTGCATTCGAATAGCAATTTACATATCGTTTATCTCGCAGGCATTAGCACTAACATTATGCACCTTAATTGGTGGTGGCTGACCTAATTTGTAGGGTAATTACTTCGTAAATTACTCGACGATTGCTTAACATTGACCTAAATGTGTCCCGACTTCGGAATAAAAATCTAATTGGGTACTTGAACTTTCGTGGACCAGATCTCTTGTTGATCATGCAACCCCAAAGTGGTTAATCATATTGCATTAAGAATCGAGACTTATGAATGTTTGATGCGTAGGTGATTTGGGTCTCCCAATCGCCTTTCAAATTTCATTGAATTCGGTTCGATTTGCCTTGATTAATTGTTATAGTGTAAGATGCTAAGCGGATCCGGTTGCCTTTCGATTTTGGTTTCTCTTTTTGGTTGTGGTTGATTAAGTTCACCATGCCATTATTATTATGTAAATATTATTATACTATTATTATTATTAATATCTTAGATTTTTGCACTTTAATTGCTTTTTCTACTAACATTTAAATTCTTGCACTTTTATTGCTTTTATTTTATTTTGCTTTATTATATTTTATTCATCAATATCATGTTTATTATTTGCTCTTATTATTGTTTTGTTGATTTTCCTTTTGTCCATTTGGACACAAAAACATTAATAAAGGATTATACTTCTAAAAAAACTTGTGACTTTAATTTGTGGACTATTGGTTACTATCCTTTGCTTTCTAATGAAGATTTGGACTTAGATTCTTAGGATACATTTCCTTTGCCTTGACCTTCATGAAGTTGGAATTTGCCTTTATTTGGCCATTTGCTAGCTTATAAGGATTGAACTCTTATGCTCATAATTTTAAGTATCATCAAGTTTGGTTAGACCTTTCTTCCTTTATCTCCTTATTTTCTTTTTTTTAGGATAGTCCCTTCATCTCCTCCCCTTCTTTAATTTTCAAAATCTTCTCCCTTTTTCAAAGGATTCCTTCTTTTTAAATTATCACCTCTTTAAATAAACAAAACCTTGACTTTTGTCAAGTGGACTGTTACCCTTTTTCTTTTCTTTTAAAAATCAATGAATTTAATCATGTTGACCTTAATTCAAAAAATTAAAAGAACCAACTCATTCAAGTTGTTTTGTGCCTTTGTGCACTCTTCTTTGTTTTGATTAAAAGTTTCGATTACGAGTCATTATTCTTTAGTCGGGTGCAAGTCTTTCAATCTCCATGGTTGTAGTTTGATGTAATTGAGTCTCTTGTCATTTGTGGGGGTTTAGTGGCATACTCGTCGATTTTATCCGAGTTGGCAACTTCCCCATAATGATGTATGAGTCTATGCCTTCATTCTCATGGTGGTTTGTTTGGCCATCCACTTGAAGATGACAAATTCCCTTCACTTAATAAAATTAATTACAACCCACCCTTTTCACTATTTGTACCACGAACTACGGGGTTTTGATCTTGCATTGCACTTTGTGGGTACGTAGGCATGAGGTGGTAAACCTCTCCAAACATAAAAATATTAAAAATAATAATTCTTTTCTCATCCCCCCACTCTCATTTAACAAACCTTTTTCAAACCAAAAGCAGTAAATTTTTCAAAGGGCTCCCGTGGAGTACCACTGACATTTTGGGTGCGTAAAACCTTCCCATTGTGTAACTTATCCCCTTACTTGTTTCTCTGTTTTGTTTCTTTAGCTTTTTGTTTTTAGATTCATTAGGATTTATTCGCTCTTTTTTCCTTTTCCTCTTGGAATAAAAATAAAGCGCGATGACGACTCTGTTTACTTTGAGTTAAGTTAACCAATAGCTTACACTCATGATTTTATCGCTACAGATTGATATAAATATGATGGACTAATCCTACATATTTGTTATGTTTGAAAAACGCAGGTCAATTAGCTGCGAAAAAATCCTAGCTAATTTGAAGCAGTTTCGTTGCTAAAAACCCAGGTTGGAGGTTGAAGATGGAGCAGCGCGCGCGTTTTCCATATTTGAATTTTTAACTTATTTTATATTAATTTGTTTGTGGTTGTTTAACGCAGGAACGCACATGGCCTGATGGCAAGTGTGTTGAGGTTGTGAGATGGAGGTCCTGGGTTTGAATCCAGGCCTCCCCCTTCTCTTTTTTAACCACTGATTTTCTTTTTTTTCTTTCTTTTTTTATCTTTTTCTTAATAATTATATTAATTAATTAATCTTAAATATCATTAACTTTAAATAAACCATTAAAACCTTAAAACTGATTTCTTCTAAGTATTTCTCTTAAAATATATTTTGTAAATACTTTTTTTTCTAATCTTGTTTTTTTTCTCACATTTTTTTTATAATAATTAATTTTTTTTAAAGTTAATTAAATTAATTAGGTTTAGGTTAATTAATCCAACCCTAATTTTTTTTACTAATCCTAATCAAACCTTAATTTTGTATCAAACCTTAATTTTGTATCAAACCCTGATTTTTTTTACTAACTCTAATTAACCTTGTTTTTTGTTTCAAACCCTAATATTTTCATAAACAATATTTTCTTTTCCTAATTTAATTTAATTTGTTTTATTTATCTTATTTAGAAATTTGTATAAGATGCCCTCTTATGTAATTTTAAATTTCTCCGCTCGATTATGTAATAGCGTAGATTTAATTTTCCGTATTTTAATTTCCGCAATCCCCCTAAAAAGACAAATGTACCCCCTCCCCTAATGTAATAGCGTAGGACTTTACTTTCTGCCTTTAATTTCTGCAAACTAAATGCGTAGTTAGTAAGTTCGGGAGTGCAAATATGGTATGCTAAATTAATTGGACCTAGCCCACTAAAATTTTAAGATAAATATTTGAAATTAATATTCACACACGTAAGTCGATTATTCTACGATCGCCATCTGCACTTCCTAGGGTTCCCCTCTTGGTTACCTTAAACAAATGGTCAAGTCCCTCGAAAGTGGGGGTGTCTTAAAAGCAACGTCCCTTCAAACAAGAAATCATCAAGTCCCTTCAGATTTAAAAGATCATAAGTCCCTTCAAATTTGTCTACACAATAATGATCTTGTCCCTACGAACAAATGATGATAGTCCCTACGAATTGCTAAAGACACCCCTACAAGTTGCCTTCGTTGACCATACGATGACCCTACGCCCATCCCTTAATAAATCCAAGGTAAATGACTACTTACTCCTTAATAGTAAGGACATTCTTACCCTTGAAAGGAAATAAAGAAACATGAAAGACCAGTCTAGGGTAGGTAGTTCTTAGTTACTTGCTCATATTTCAAACTCTTTTTCCCACCTCACTTTCAAAATAATTCAAAAACTCAAGACTTTGTATACTTCCATACGAGGATCATTACAAAGACTTATGAAAATTTCTAAACACACACTTCACACTTTTCAAACAAACAAGTGAGCTAAGTAACTAAGAGCTCATGGATAACTAAGGATACAAAGGGTGCTAACACCTTCCCTTTGTATAACCTACCCCCTGAACTCAAATCTTTTAAAAGGTATTTCCTGTTCTTTTATACCATTTCCTATTGGATTAAATAAAAGTCGGTGGCGACTCTTGCTATCCGCACATGTTTTTGTCAAACAAAAACACCAAGTCAGTTCTCCCACCGTGTTACAGAATGATTGAAGGATTTCAATTTGACTTGATTTACCATTCGGGTAAAGCAAATGTGGTTGAAGGAGCTTTGAGACGAGATACATTGCATATGTTGATGCTTGGTTAGAAAACTTGAGATAATTGAACTGTTCGAAGACATGAGTTGTTGTGTGAGACTACTTTTGATAGAGTGAAGTTAAGAATGTTAAAATTGACTAGTGATATTATGGAGAGGATATGAGTAGGACAAAAATCTGATTTGAAGTTGGATGATGAGTTGATTTTGGTTAACCAGGGGAACGGATGTGTTAATGGGAATGATGTGATGAGGTTTTATGTTAGGGTGTGTATTTCAGATGTATCGGAGATTGGGAAGAGTATTTCAGAGAGAGGACGTCGAAGTAGGTTGAATATTCAACCTGGTTCTACGAAGATATATCAGGATTTGTAAAAGTTGTTTCGGTGGACGGTTATGAGGGAGGATATTGTTGGGTTTGTGAGTGCGTGTTGATTTTCCATAGAGTGAAGATGGAACATAAGAGGCCTTTGAGTTTGATGCGACCGTTAAATATTCCCTGACGGGAAAAGGATAGTATTACGGTGGATGTTGGGTCAGGATTTTCAAAGACGGTAAAAGGGAATGATTCGATTCGGGCGATCGTAGATGGATTGATTAAATCAGCTCATTTATTGCCAATGAAGACTAGTCATCCTATGCAGGAGTTAGCAAAGATGTACATTGAGGAAATTATGAAGTTTCATGGGATACCGTTGATGATTGCGTCGGATAGAGATTTTTTATTTGTGTCGAGGTTTTGAAAGAATTTGTAAGATGAATTGGGTACTAAGTTGAGGATGAATTGGGTACCGCGAATGGATGGTCAGACATAGAGAAGTATCTAATATTAAAGAATGTATTGATGACTTGTGTGTTAGACTTGATAACATGAAGATTCTATGAGGAAGTTGGACCCAACTCTGTTTTCTTCGGACAATTTTCGAGGACAAAAATTCCTTAAGTGGGGGAGAGTTGTAACACCCTGATTTCGTAATCTAATTGTATAGCTTGTTATTGTCGATTAATTAGTGTTAGAAAATCTTTGTTGCATTAATGAAGAGATTATTTGAATTATTTTAGTGAATAATAATATTAAGAATAATTATTTTAGATTATTAAAATTATTATTATTTAATTAAAATAAGAGAAGAAGAGGTCTTGAGGATATGTTGGTAAATTGTTAAGATTAAGTTAAAGGCAAAGTTGGAAAAGAGTATTTTGGGTCCTAGGGGCAATTTTGACAAAAATGGGATTGAGGTTTGGAATACGATATATAACACGGTGGGAGAACTGACATTTAGTTTTTGCCGCAAAATATGTTGCGGTAAGCAAGATTCGCCACCGACTTTTATTTCATCCAATTAGGAAAGGCATAAAAGAACATGAAAGACCTTTTAAAAGATTTTGAGTTCGAGGGGTAAGTTATACAAAGGGAATGTGTTATCACCCTTTGTATCCATGGACTCTTAAATGTTTAGCTCACTTTTTTCTTGCTTTGTTTGAAAAGTGTAGTGTGTGATCAAAATATTTTTGTAAAATTTTAACTTTGTAATGATTCTCGTATGAATGTATACAAAGTGTTTACTTGTTTGAAAGTATTTTGAAGAAGAGTGTAGGGTGTGAAAAGCATTTGTTTTGAAAGTTGTGAGCAAGCATTTAAGAATTACTTACCCTAAGTTGTAAGGTCTTTCTTGTCATTTTCATTTCCTTAGGGATAGAATTGTCCTTACTATCAGTTAGTAAGTAGTCTTATCCTTGGATTTGGAAGGGACAGACGTAGGGACATTATGGTCATTGAAGGCAACATTGTGAGGATACTTTAGAAATTTCAAAGGGACTAATCATCACATTCATAGGCGACCAAAGGGACAAGATCATTTTTCGAGGGTAACCTGAAGGGACATCGAGGGACTATGAGCTTTTATTCGAAGAGACTTGATGATTTTTTATCGTAGTGTCTTTACTAAAGTACCCCCCACGTTCGAGGAACATGACCATTATATCGAAAGGCAACAAAGAGAGGTTATCCTAGAACTGCAAGTGTGCATGTGATTTAATCAAATATTTTATCTTGAGATTAGGCGATCTAAGGTTGATTTATTAGTCTTGCCATATAAATCCTAATTACTATCAAGAGTTAATATAATAGCATGCACGGTAGTGCGGAAAGTAAATAGCAGAAAAATAAAATCCAACGTTATTACATGGATTTGGGACAATTACATTATAATTGATGCGAAAAATAAAGGTCCTAATTAAACTATTACATCCTCGGAAGTAGTTACAATAATAGAAAAAAGAATGTAAAAGAGTGCGCAAAAAAATTAAAGTTACAACCTCATAAATAGTTCCACAATAATGAGCACGAAATAAAGAAAAATCGGGTAATAGAAAAAAAAAGTTAGGATAAATTAATTAACCTTAATTTAATTGTCAAAAGTCGGGTGAATCGGCGAATACTAAATTAACTAACTTAATTGATTTTAGAATTAAAATTAAATTAATTGTTAAAAAAATTAATTAATTAATTAGTTGAAAATTAAGTGAAATAAAATTAATTGAGAAAAATAATTATCTAATTATCTTAATTATTAAGCTAATGGTGATTAACTAATAATAAAACCTAATTAAATTAATAATTTTTTAATTAGATGATTATAAAAAAACAAGTGTTTGATTTTAATTTTTTAAATAAAAGAAAACAGCGTGTCATGACTTCATCTTCTTCGCGCATGCAACCAGGCTTTTAGCTACAATTTTTGTTTCGTAGCAATAAGTTGTACCTACAAGAATCAAACTCAACAAGTAATGAAAATAAATTTCCTACGAATACATGAATCGATTAGAAATCACCTACTGAATATTATGGTGGTATTGGTTTTGTCCAATTATGGCTATAACAAATAAAACCCTGATTTGGAGCTTTGAACTCTAGCCATGGTGAATCCTTGTACCTGTTCTTAAAATGCAATTGATCTATCCAGAAAACATTGAAACATGATTATAAACACGAATATACAATCAAAACAAATTAAACATGCATGTATATGTGTGTGTGTGTGTATATATATATATATATATATATATATATATATATATATATATATATATATATAATTTCGAATTTTTTTGAGGCAAACCGTATTATGTTTCTACGTATTTTGATGGATGGCAATGGTCTAGATAGCTTCAAAAAAATCTCGGGAACCGATTGCAATGTTTAGAATAGATTGAAATAAGCTAGAAATTGGTCTGCAGATTGCTTCAAGTTCACAATCTTTTCAAGTTATGCTAGGATTCTTGGCTACAAAACTTCGTTTTCTGACAATTTTTGAAAGTATATTTTTTTGGTTTCTAAGGAAAGAATTTGTGTCCTTTGATATGCACATGATGAGAATATATAAGAAAAGAAGTTAGGTCAACAAAAATGGGCTTGGATCAAGATATTTGATCTTGTATTCAAGTGGTGTTCAAAATTCTCCTTATTTGAAAATTTGATCTTCAATCTTTTGATATTTTGTATGAATAATATGATTATTTACAAGAATGAATTTGGAATTATTACGATGAAAGTATCTCTCAAATCTGATCCCATAATGAAAACCATATCAAACATTTGATTTTCTAATATTTATTTTAATAAAAATTGAATTTAAATGAATTAAATCCAAAATAAATAAAATAAATAAAGAAAATGAAAACAGTATGACCATGAGGTCATGGATCCTCTTATAAACAAGTTTGGGTCATGAAAGAATGGGCTCATTTGGCAAAAAAATCAAGTTTTAGCCATTACTTGCTTCATGCACCCCCTCAATTTTCTTCAACTTTGACAATGTATAACTTCCTCAATTTTTATCATTTGAATGTGTTATTGCACTTTTTAGAAATCCAAGATGTCTTTTAACCATTCCTTTTAATCCCATGTCATTTTGATCTTCCATGTTCAAGTTATGAGCTTTTGAAAAAGATGACTTTTTGTTGACTTTTTAGAGGACTTGTAATGTCTTGACCCATGTCTTTCAAATGAAGCATTTTTGGCCTTGGCTTGTGAGACACAAAATTGTAGAGAATATAATTTCCTTCAAAATAGGCTTTGGTTGGGAAACTTATGATGAAGCATATGAGAGTTATGTCTGGTCAAAGTTCAGTTGACTTTTCTTGAAGAAAACCCTAATTTAGTAACTTTTGCCTTTTGATGAATTTGAGGTTTTCTTGATGAATCAAGATCAACCTTTGATCAAATGATGAATCTTACTTCATAATCTTGATGTTGACCAAAAATCTTGAAGTTTGACTGTATGTTGACCACAGTTGACTTTTTACCCAAGTTAACTGATTATTGATTATCTGAGCATCTGACTGGTCAAACTTGTAGGGCAAGTCTTAAAACTTGACATGAGGATCTTTTGAAGTGTATGGGATATCATGAAGTCCACTTGAGGCTTTATAAGTCCAATTTTCTTTGAGAAACACAAAACCCTAATATGAGATCTATTGCTTAGGAGGAGGCTTTGTCTGATGAAACCTTGAGTTCCTTTGAGCAATTGAGAATCTTATGAACATTAGGAGACCTCTTGAGACATATTGTCTTGAAGATATGAGGCCAAATTTTGGGGTACAACCGTTTCCCCTGTTTAATCTTCTAAAACCTGAGGGATTAGATTGGCATACACGTCATTCGTGACCTGATGGTGGAAGAGAATTGAACACTTAAAGCCCAGAAATTTGCACTCACCGGTGCGCAAAGTAACACCGTTGGTTGATTGTATTGCTTGAATGGGCTTAAAGATGCCATACAGAGTAATTAGTATCTGGTGGAGAGAATAAGAGCCCGGAGAAAATGTTTTTCGAATGTAATTCCTGGAGGATAAAGAAGTCCAAGATGTAGATACACATAATGATGGGGAATAGAGCATCCCACAATATCGATAGGTATAATCCTGAGGGATATAGTAGCTCAAGATACCAATAGACATAATCCTGGGGGATGTAGCAGCCCAAAATATTGATAAATGTAGTCTCGGGGGGGTGTAGCAACCCAAGACGCTGATAGATGGGAATGTAGCAGCCCAAGATATTGGTAAATGTAATCCTGGGGGTTTATAGCAGCCCAAGATATTGGTAAATGTAATCCTGGGGGTTTATAGCAGCCCAAGATATTGGTAAATGTAATCCTGGGGGTTTATAGCAGCCTAAGATAGAGACATATATAATCCTGGGGGTTTCTGGCAACCCAAGACATTGGTAGATATAATCTTGGGGGTTTCTAGCAGCCCAAGACGTTTATAGATGTAATCCTGGGGGTTTCTAGCAGCCCAAGATAGAGACAGATACAGTCTTAGGGGTTTATAGCAGCCCAAGACGTTGATAGATGTAATCCTTGGGGTTTATAGCAGCCCAAGATAGAGATAGATGTAGTCTTAGGGGTTTATAGCAGCCCAAGACGTTGATAGATGTAATCCTGGGGATTTATAGCAGTCCAAGATAGAGATAGATGCAGTCTTAGGGGTTTATAGCAGCCCAAGACATTGATAGATGTAATCATAGGAGTTTATAGAAGCCCAAGATATTGGTAAATGTGATCCTGGGGGTTTATAGCAGCCCAAGATATTGGTAAATGTAATCTTGGGGGTTTATAGCAGCCCAAGATATTGGTAGATGTAATCCTGGGGGTTTCTAGCAGCCCAAGATATTAATCTGAAGGATAATAAGTTGATGATGGGGAATGAACCTGAAGAATGTTACATGTGTTTTGTATGCGTATGTTATGTTATGCGGTAGATAATGTATGGATGAATTATATAGTTTGAGCATATTAGTAGCTTCATGTAGCAACTGTTATTTGGGGAAATTAAATCCTTGTTCACTGCTGAGGAAGATGAAAATATTGTTTTTGTCTGCTTTTAGAATACTGCACTTGGTGTCGCTCTCGGGATTTTCATCCTAGTACAAACGCGAAAGTAGCGCGGAAAAGGTAGAGTCGCCATCCATGCATTTTTATCCCGAAGGAACGAGAAAGGTAATGCTGCACAAACCTGAGGAAGAAGGAAAAGACGAGGTCCTACGAACCAAAGATCTGGGTTCGGGAGTCGGTTACGACCTGGGAAGGTATTAGCACCCTAGACCGTCCTCCGTACCCGACGGGATCCACGTTTGCTTGTTTGTTTCAAAGGGTGAGAATATAACTGCTGAACAAAAGAACTGCTACTGGAACTGGAACCGGAGTGAGAAAGGAACTGGAAAAAGAGAGAGTGAAAATAAAGAATGGGGAAAATGTAGGGAAAACAAAGAATGTGCTCGCACGGGCCCTATCCCGCTGCCTACGTACCTCATCTAGAAAATGAGGATCAGAGTCGACGTAGTTCGCCTAACTAAGGCGGGAACTATTTGTATGTGTTTTTTTATGGTTGGAACTGCGTATGTCTATGCTCATGTGTTGTAGGCTCGTCTAGTACGAGTGCGTTTACCATCTTGCATGCGAGACAAGTCATCGCAAGTTCGCGTTATGAGTGAATGAGATGATAAGAGAAGTTCCCGCAGGATAGTCGCTTATTGTTTGTTGTTGTGTCTTTTATGAGAAGTATTTTGAATTTGTTCGTGAACATTCTCATACTAAGACCTATCCATCGTGGTAAATACTTACACCTCGCCTCAAAACATGACGCGTATAAGTACTCCGCAACAAAGTCTCACGGCGTATAAGAACGTTCAATTTTTATTAAGTATTTTTATTATTTCTTTATGAGGAGAGAAAGAAGGACTCAAGTTGTAAAAGGCAAAAACTAAGGGACCTAAGACTCAACCCTGATTTAGTTATTATATTCAAAAAGTGGTCCTAATGGTTTGTGAAGTTTTCTAATCCTAAGGAAGAAAAGAAAACTAGAAAGCTACTAGAACTCAACTTACTTCCTAAGGAAGTTAAGTTGGTTCTAAGAAAAGGGGGGAAGCCTATACAAATGAAAATACTAATAAATATTAAGGCAACAAACAAAAATAGGATGAAAAAATGTTAATTAAAAAAAAGCATATTAAAGCATAAAACTAAAAATAAGGCTAATCCACACTTAATGGGAATTCTAATCCTAAGTCCTAAAACTAAAGGAATTTACTTAATATCATCATTCTAAAATCAGTAGCTAAACTATATTAAGTCCTCCTAATATTCTAAGATTAAGCCTAATTAAACTAAATCTTAAGGAACCATAAAATCCTAAACTAAACTAAGTGGATTTACAATGTAAAATCTAACTAAAATCAAAATAGTAAAATTCCTGGAAAATATATGAAATCAAATTCCTAAGGTCCTTAACCTGACTATAACATTGTGTTAAAAGATCTCCTAAATTTTCAAAGCCTAACTATGCCAAATAGTCACTTAAATCTACCTAAGATCTATTCACAATTTTACACAAACTAAGCTACCAAAACAGTGGATAAAATGGCCTAAAAATATACCAAATATTATTCCAGGTCCTATTACTAGTCCTCTAACCATAGCAAAAAGAATGGGCCGAAAATCATACAGGATGTGGTAGAAAGAAAATGCACAAAATAAAGTGTAGAAGAAAGAAATCAATATAACACTAATTAAATGGAAAATCTAAATTAAATTTAAAAAAGCCAAAATTCAGAAAATAAAAATGTAGAAAATTTCTAAAATGAATTATGAACCTACTGAAATTTTTATGGAATTTTATCATGAGTTTTTCTATTTTTTATGGATTAAAATCAAAAGCTATCTAAACAGAAAATAAAATAAAGAAGAACTATTAAGCATTAAGCCTCGTTGAATCTTGAACTCGGTAATGTTACTTCTGGCAATTCAGATGAGGAGATTTTCCCCTGGCTATTAAGCATCGTTGAATCTTGACCTGACTGCCCCAGATGAATTGGACAACAATATGGCATGCCCCTTGATTGGAAGATAGTGATTGTGCCTCTTGTATACATTGGCTTTGATCCAACTGAGTCAGGCCCAGGAAGCAACTTTGTCTGTCAGGAGGACTTTGGTTTATTGAATGTTAATCATGTAAGCTTCTCTGCTATCAAACACTTAGTTATATGCAAACAATGATATTCAAAATGCAACACTTATGTTTGTCTTGAAGTTTTGAAAAAGAATTATTTTAGAAAAACAATGTTTGTAAAAATTGTGGTATTAACTCAAGATTTATAATAAGCCCTAAAGGAGTCAGGATACCTTTTTGTAGCAGTACACTTTTGAACTAACCATGCTTCAGTTAGGACTTTTAAAAGGTTGTAACGTGGTCTGGTTCACGGTTTAAGAAACAAAGGATGAAGGCTCAAATTTTATTTGTACCCAACCTATCGTTCATGATTTTCTTCAGTCCTATGTTCGTTTAACTTATGCATTGAGGCTCCAAAGGAGTTTGGAATTGTAACACTGACATTTGTGATGGTTCAGAAACCAGAAGTTTACTTGAAAAGCTAGTCATCTTTTTTTGTTGTTGATGATTTATAATGACCTCTTTTTCTCTTGACATTGTTAACCTTTCCTTTTGCATGAACTGTTTGTTTCAAGATTACAGTCAGCGAGATGTCTCAATTTTTACTAAGTCTCCTTAATAGGTTTTAACTTAGTCATCTTTTCTTTTGCTAGATATTAACTGTCGGACTTAGTGATTACAGGGAACCATCATTAGTTGTATACAAAAAGGACAACTAGCATAATTGAGTTAATTGAGGAACTACTCGGCCCCAGGTTATGATTAATGGTTTTAATTTACGTGAGAATGAAAACTCCTACTCCATAGGCTCAAAAGGGTTGACTAAGGATTAACTTCCTTATATCTCCACTATTTAGGAATCGAAACAATGCATGCACATCGTCAGCATAGCCTGTTCAAAAGCATATTGTATGAAATTATGGTATCATCTTCGTCATCCTTCCTCTAAAGGCTTACAACTTTAACAAGAGTTAAATATCACAAAAGAGAAGTAAGAAGCATAGTTTAATCATAGTGAAACAAATGGATTAATTTAAAACAAACATATGCAATGCATTAATGTGAAAACAAAAGTTTGACATAATAGTAAGTGTTTAAGCCAACAAAAGAAATTACAAATGAAAATTCAAATGTTTTCAAAGCCTCTTCCTCTAAACTTGTCATTCCAGATATCTGGAAGCTTCGATGTTTGATGGACGATAGAAGAATTCAATTTGGTCTTCTGGTGTAACCTCGAGGACTCCTTCGTCAACTAGGTCTTGAATCTTATTCTTCAATTCCCAACAGTTATTAGTGTCATGTCTAGGACTATTGGAATGGTATGCACACCTTGCATTAGGATCGTAGCGAGGAGAGGAAGTAATGGGTCTCTGAGGAGGTTCTCTTAACGCAACCAGATTCATGTCTAACATACATTGCAAAGTTTGCGACATTGGCATGTTGATTTTGGTAAACTGTCTTTTATGTTCCTTGTGTTGAGTTGGAATAACCTTATAAGACCTTCTTCCTTTAATTAAAAGACTATCAGTAGTAGCATGTCTCTTTCCTTCTCTTATCATCATCTTCCTTTCAACTAAGTCAACTTGTTTCATCGGAGGTTGACTGATGATTAGATTCTTGACTCCGTTGTCTTGAAGTTTATTGAAGAAGACTCTCAGCTCTTCTTGCCCCTGGGCTAAGTTTTGGATAAGATCCACCTGACCATTCATCTGGATTCTCATCTATTTCATCTCGGCTTGCAGTTTTTCCAACTGATCATCCTTGTTGTCTTCAGGATTCTTCTTTTTCTTGTCCTTATTGAGGAGGGATTTCAACTCTTCTTGCCCCCTTAGACAAATTCAGGATCACTTCTTGCAATTGAGCATTCTGGGTTTGGATATCTTTCACAGACTTCTCGAGATCCATCTCAACTGAAATAAACAGCGAAAATATAAGAAACCTGTTACGGAAACCTGTTATGCAATGGTATGGCATGTAAATGCATATGCAATGTTTTCAAGGACCTTGTGGGATTTAAATTTATTAAATAAAAATAGAAACAAAGCTTTTATTAGTAAGTTCAAAATATAACCGCCCCTTGGGCTTACAATGAAGGAAAAACAAGAAAAAGTTACAAAGAAAATAAAAACATTTGAGACTTAATGTAATACCCCATAATTTATTTAGTGCTCTGAATAATATTATTTGATGCGGGAATCGGTGATGTGGGAATCATATCATCACCTGTTCAGCTAATATTTTAAATTCGAGGACGAATTTCTATTTAAGGGGGGAGCATGTAATACCCCGTAATTTATTTAATGCCCTGAATAATATTATTTGATATTAATAAGGTTTCGGATTACTCTAAGAGATTTTAATAGAAATAATTAGAGTAATCAGCGGGATTTTATTTTATTAACTAATTTTAGATGACTTAGAGGTTTTATAAAATTATGGATTAAGAGACATTTTTGGATACTCTCTATTTGGACTCGTCGGTAGGAAAATTATGTTTTCCTTTTAAGACCTAAGTTTTCTTTTCTTTTGTTTTTCTAAAAATAGAAAGATAGAAAGGAGAAGAAGAGAGAAAGGGAGAGAAAGAAGAAGAAGAGAACGTCTTGGAGAAGAGAGCTCTTGATCTTGTAGCTTCCACCATCCATTCATCACTCAATCTTCTCCAATATTCTTACTAGAGGTGGGTTCATAGCTAGAAACATTTGCTTTTAGTTTTGGTTGAGTTTTAGAGATTATGCATTTTAGGGCTTTTTATGGAAAAATCTTAAAATTGGTAGATTAAACGGTTAGAATCGATGAAAATACTTGAGTATGTTGTCTTTAGGTATATGAACATAGCTATGGCTTGTTTGGAATGTTTAGTGATGTTTGGATATGATTTGGTAAGTTTTGAGTTGTTAAAAACGTGTATTTGCTGCATTCTGGTTTCGGTTAACCGGTTAACCTGGAGTGTTAACCGGTTAACGCTGTTGTGTTTTGGATTCTGTATTCTATTTTTGGTTCTGGTTAACCGGTTAACCCCAGGCGTTAACCGGTTAACGTTGTAGCCTTGGAGAAAAATTGTTTTATTCCAAACTTTGAAAATCCATAAATATTTACTCGGTTATCCTATTTAAGTGTTCTTTATACCGTTTGAAAGCTAAAATTATGTACTATCACATGATGCCAAAAAATATTATTTCTACCCGACGTTTGCCCGACTTTTTGAATAAACCGTAAAAATGTTAAGTTAGGGAATTTGTGAGATAAAGGTAAAACTTGTGAGGTAGCTAGGTTACCCTAGATTGTTACGAATTGATTTAGAGACATGGCAATGCTTAGACACTGATACCCGATTTAGTATCTCATGTTAAGTAGTTATGAGCGGATGGAGGTTTTGTTCCCATCGTGTTAAAATCCTAATTTAATTATATCTAGATCGTGTCGAGGTCCCATGAGGCGGGACATCCGGGGAGATATAATTAATATGTGGATTCGAATCCCTTAATGGATGACCGTGACCCGTGCTCTTCCTGGTGTGGATGGGCGGGGAAAGTATCCATTAGGATAAGTAACGAGTGACCCGTGTTAAGATCTCCGTGTGTGCAATGGCCGAGGAAAGTTACTTTGTGGCAAGGTACCGTGACCCGTGCTATAGTGCTCCGTTTTGTTTTACTTTGATGTCTATAGTTTTTATGTGAACTCGAAGTCTAGGTTTTCCCCAACTTGAGTAGTGTCTAGTTCGAACCTTTTAGAGCCGAGAGAACTCTAAGATAGGGAAATCACTGAGATGTTTTATCTCACCCCATGTTAATGTTGTTATTTCAGGTGCTTCAGGTTCCGCAAAGGGTAAAGATAAGGCGACTTGATTATCTTTGCTTATTTGATGGTTTCTTCCATTGTGGATTTTTGGATATCTTCGGATCTAGTTCTTAGACATTTTATTTTGTGAACATCTTGTATCATTTATAGCCTTTTGTATTAGTACCTTATGTTGTAGTGGCTATGTTTATACAATGTGTTACTAATAACTTGTTGTATTTCAGTACCAAATTTAATTTTATATATGAAAAATATGCTTTGATGTATGTCTTTTATATATGGGTATTACACTTAAGACTCGAGTCTCCCATTGACGTTTCCTCTTTGTGCTGAAATATGTATTGAGGTTCTGCTCATCGTGAAGTCGCCTTGTCAGCTCCAACACTTTCTCCTTGCTAGCATAGAACTGAGCCTCAAAGGTATCCCTTTCCTCCTTCAATTGGATCCAAGATTTCTATAACTCTTTCAGGTCAGTAGGCATGTCTGAATGAAGAATGGTGTAAGGAATATCTCCTTTAACAATAGGCTCAATGATTACCGGTAAAACAACAGGATATGGAATCATAAGAGTTTGAGCATGAAACCGCACCCATATGAGGTAAGGCTCCATAGGGATGGAGTATTTTGGTTCTAGAGTGTTGCTATTAATCTTATTCACCATGCCCCAAGCATGTATAAACCTTTGATGGTAACCTTGAGGATCACTGTCATAATCGAACACAATACCTTGAATAATCATATCATGAGGATTGTCACTCCGAGCATAACCAAATTGACGTAGTGCTAAAGAAGGATTATAAGTAATGTCTCTCCTTGTGCCAAGGAGTGGCACATTAGGTAACTCCCCACAGCGGTCAATGAGATGGTTTCCATGGATCGGGAACACCAATGGATATTTGAATGAGAGAGTGACATTATCCTTCTATACAACCTCAAACCTTATTCATTTTTCATCACAAATAGAGGAAGGTGTGAAATAAAACACCTTGATAGTAGAGGTATGCAACATACCAGAGTCCCCCGTGCCTTCGTAGTTTGAGTGTGAAGAGAGTGCAAAATATCTCCAAGCAAAGTAGGCATAGGATTATGAGTCAGAAATATCTTAATTGCGTGCACATCTATGAGTTGGTCTGGATTAGGGAACAACACCAAACCATAAATCAACAGGGCCAAGATCTCCTCAAAAGCGTAGTAACTCATAGCATCTAGAAACAACTGATCTTTCTCTATCAAGAATTTAGCAAGAAGACCTTTAACTCCACTTCTTGTTTCCAATACAATATCTGACTTCTTCATATGCAAAGTTGCTACAATAAATTCAGGTTTAGGATCCTTCTCTATACCGGTGAAAGGTTTTTGATCAAGAATAGGCATACCAAGTAGTTTAGAGAATTCTTCCATCGCGGACACCAACTGATAATCGGGAAATGTGAAACAGTGATGTTTAGGGTCAAAGAACTGGAATAAAACACTCATCATGTCTTCATTAAACCCTGAGGTAGCCAAACCAAGTAGACAACCATGCTTTTCGGTGAATTGAGAGTTCTCAGGAACTTTTGAGACTAATTCCTTAAGCTTGGAAGGTATCCTTACAAAATTGATTCGGATAGTGTTTCTGCGAGCGGAAGCCATAACCTGTAACAAAGAACAAAGATAAACCCTTGGTCCTTGAAATGGTTAGTGAAAATGCTATGTTATGATGTCATGATGTTATTGTAAACACCCCAAATTTTCCCTCTCTTTTTTCTTACACCTTGGCTTGTGATCCTTCATATTGCATTGCATAAACATTCCATCTTACACTGCATAGTTTTATTTCACTGCATAACTGCATAGCTAGGGTTTGTGATCAGATGAATCCAAGAAGTAATATGAGAAATATCAAAGGTCATGAAGCATTTCAAGAGAGTACTTAAGTGTTCTATGATCATCTTATGCCCCCATGAGTCCATTGAAATCAAGAAATGTCAAAGCATTGCAGAGGTATTGAAGCTAAGCTAAGGATTCCTACATAGATGACCTGAAATTAGGGTTTTGGTTTTGAAGGCCTTACACCCAAATTTTTTGGTCATTCTTGTTGCTATTGGTCCATATATGTTATAAGGAGCATGTGTATCAAATTTTATGGGAAAATTCAATGTGGAAGTCATCTGATCAAATGGTAACTTCTTGAGCAAGAAAAGTCAGATTATAGGCATCTGAGGCCCCCAACAGTGGTTCCAAAGGGTCATCATCATCATTTTGAAGTCATATGGTCTTTATTTGATCATTGGAATACTTGGAAGTTCACAAAGTTGAAGAAAAATGAACAAATCCAAAACTTGCCAAAAATGGAAATGACTTGTAATGATAACTTTCTATTTTGGGAAAGATTTTCAACCTCCTCTTTCTTGATCAAAAAGGTTTCAAATGAAATTTCTTCAAACATGAAAGTTGTAGATTGGATCCTCCCATTTTCAAATAGTACAAGAACTCATTCTAATTCATCCTAGAACTCAAGTTATGGCCTTGCAAAGTTGGCAAAAATCACATAATTTTCAAGTTCATGTCAAAGAGGGATTTATGCAATTTTGAGTTTCAAGATTCTAAGTGACCTCTAATCCACTCAATTATGTCACAACATGTTAATGCAACTCGCCAAGATCAGAATTGGCCCAAGGATTGAAGCATTTCATGGCTTAATTTCCAAGATTTCTCAAAATAACCAAGTTGCATAAACATGTCAATCTCTTCATCTAAGCATTACAGTTCATTTCCATTGATCCAAAGGCTCTCCATGAACCATGCTGAAGCAATCTAGCCACAGAAACCAGCTCTGCCATGGCCCATACCTATAGTACACAATTCTTGACTTTTTTGCACAAAGCTCCCATACCAATCACACAGTGCCACACCAATTATCCTGACCAATGGTATGGCTCATACACACCCTCAAGGCTATAAATATGCAAGCTTCATGGCTGCAATGGACACACAATTCCAGATTGAGAAAAATTCCTCAAAACCTTCATGCTATCGAATTTCACAATCCAGCCAACAAAAACCAAAATTTCTTTCACCATTCAACTCCTCATAGCCTAAGGATCAATTCCCACCCATCACCATAGCTTGAAACAAGCCCAAACACAAACACGATTTCTGCTTTTTCAGAGCTGAAACTCATAAACCAGCCACTCTAAGCTCATTTCAAGCTTGACAATAGCTTTAGGAGGTCAAAGGGGGTTGGATTGCACAAGAGGAGGGCCCAGAAAGTTGCATTTTGAAGTTCTTCATCTCAGGTAACCTTCAAGAACATTTTTTCCAGAAACGTGTTTTTATGTTATAGAATGATTCTACATGCTTCCATGATCATGCTGATATGTTTAGAATTGAAAATAGGCTAGAAATGAGTATTTCATGATGATATGAAAGTTTGACCTAGAAATTTGTTTGCTTCGATTCAGCCTGAATATGCATGATAAATGAATTTTGTTTGTGGATTCATGTTCTATGATGTTAGAGGAGTAATTCTGGGCAAGAAATTTGAAGTTTAGTGGCTTGTAGAAGATTCTGAAAATTTGGTCCACCGGAGAAGACGACCGGAGCTTATCTTCGGTCGCCTGAAAGTGATTACGTTAATTTAGGGTTTAGTTGCCCAGATTCATTTGTGGCCTTAGGATCATGATTAGGGTTAGCAACGGATGATCCAGATTTGTCATTATTTTTAATTTTGATTAATTAAAATAAAGTATAATTAATTAACACAGATTGAATCCTAGCCCTCATATGGTACGCGCGTTTTTAGTTTAAATGTGGACCTTAGATCCTGCATACCCCAAGTCAACAAGACTTTGAATCTGGCACGTTGATCCCCCCCCCCCTTCAATCTGAACCACTCCTTTGAATTACTTTCACTTTTATTTTATTTTGTTTTGTTTTGTTTTCTTTTAATTATTAAAAATAGCAAAAATCATTTAAAAATTCTGGAATTTTTTATCATCACTTTAATTAATTTTTCAGAACCCAAAAATATTTTTATTTTTATTTTTTCCATTAAAAATACATTTTTAAATAATTTAATTGTATATTTTAATTAACTAAGTCCATTTAATTAATTAAAAATACTTTAAAGTATTTAAAAATCACCAAAAATTTCAGAGAGGTTTCTTAAACATTTAGAAACATTTACAAACTCATCCCATAAATTTCTTTTTGGTTTTGATCATGCTTTGACATTTTCCTTTGAATTAGGGTTTCTAAATTTCATATTTTTCAACCCTAACTTCAAAATTTCATAACCTTCAAACCAAGATGAGTTTGCATTTGATTCTTTTTGCAATCTTTCACAATTGACCTCTAGTTTCTAAATATATTTTTGTCACATTTTTATCTTGAATTTTCAATTTAATGTGCATTTTCCCTTTGAGAAATATCCAAAACCCTAGCCAATTTTAGGATGACCCTAACTTGATTTTGGTAAACCTTTAGACCTCCCCCTTTGGATGGTGATTTCATGTGTGCTTAGGGTCCCCTTGGATGCATTTTCAATTTTTTATCTCTTGATTTTCTTATGCTTTTGAATTTGTACATATCTTGCTTTCAAACTAACCATTTCAGGTGCATTTGGTAAGTTAATTAGGATGTGGATGTGCATCCACATCCAACCTCTCTTTCTCTCTTTATTTTTATGCATTTTGTTTGCGTTTGAGGTGAATCTCATTCACTTATGTTATCTCTTGTTCTTAGGTTACTTAACTTCTTCATGAAGTAAGTAACCTAATCCTTCTCTCTCTCTCTCTCCCTCTCTCTCTCTCTTCATCCGCTTCTCCTTCCTTGGTGGCCATCTGAAGACTTCTCTTGATACCTCACAAACCATAGGAACATCCAAGCATGATAACTTTAGGGTTGTACATAGCCCCCCCTAGTTTTTACCTTTTGAGTCTCCTTGAGTCTCTCTCTCATCTCATAATCAAGGCTAAACAGTTAAAGTTTTGGGACTCTGAGTTAGGGTTATGCCTGTATCCTTATCTTAGAATGGAATGTATAACTTTGATCCTTAGTGCTAAACTTTTAAGTTGTTTTCACCTTTAATAAAGAATACCTAATAATCATTAAAGACTTAAGCTTGTAACTTGGGCCTTATATTAGGGTTACATCTCTGCCTGGTGAGGGACTAACCCTAGTGTTCAATGGACAAGTCCCCCTCATGCTAAAGTCTTGCAAACATAAAAAACACTTCTTCATCCAATCTTTAATTAAAATCCACTTAATAAAGCCTTGTTATATAATAAATTTAATCCCTAACCATGAATTAAGTTGAGGTATCTTCCTCAGCTTAAGTGTTCTCATCTATCATCCTTCTCTTAGGATGGTGTAATGAGTTCACTAATCTTTGATTGGAGATTAAACTCATTACTTAACACTAAACAAAAAACCAAAATCACTTAATAATCACAAGTAGGTTAATGATCTTAATCCTGCATCATTAGGGTAATTAAGTTGAGATTTTCATCTCATACTTAAGTAGACTCATTATCCCTATTCAGGGGTGATATAATGAGTTTGCAAACCTTTGATTAAGGCTTAAGCTCATTATCCTATGCAAAGCATCAAGAACAATAAAAAAAACTGAAAAACACAAAAACAAACAATAAGCTTCTCCTCCGGGATTCTTTTCTCATCACATTCACTCTGAAAACGAGAACTCGCTTCTTTCGTCTAATGCAAGACAGTTAGCACTCGAGCCAGACGAGTCATACACTTGAGCATAGACAAGTAAGCAGTTCACAACAAAATCAATCAGTCTCTTTGAGTCGAACTACGGTGTTCTGACTTCCTCATTGCACGAGAGGATACGTAGGCATAACTTAACGGTTATCGAAAAAAAGTCTCTTTGTCTTCCCCCCTCTCTCATCTTTCTGTTTCTCTTTCTTTAGCCTCAGTTTTGAGCACTCACTTTCTTTTTTTGCACTGAAACTTTGTACATCCTTTTCTCCCTAGCTTTTTTTTATGCACTGTTTAGCACATACATTATCCCCCTTTTAAACACAATCATGTACGCGTGGATCCCGTCGAGTACGACGGACGATCTGGGTGCTAATACCTTCCCAGGTCGTAACCAACCCCTTTTCAGTTTCTTTGGCTCGCAACTGTCTTATCTTTCCAGGTTTATGCAGCATTACCTTTCCTTCGGGATAAAAATGCCTAACTGGCGACTCTATTCAACCTCAACCTTCAACATCGCCGACACCAGTTCGCGTTTGCACCAGGATGAAAATCCGGGGAGCGACAGTTATGTTCATGTTTAAATCAAGCAAATGGCAAACACAAATAAGTCACACAAGAGCCTTAGGTTTAAGAGCTTTCATGAAATCCATATGTACGTACCCTCCCTACTGAAAATTAGTTGGTTCAACCTGTCCTATCAATAGTAACCGGGTTCTAAGGAATCTCAATATCACTGATTCTTCTCAAAGGCTTTATTTCAGTATGGCAACTGTCTCGCCAACCAAAACACCCCAATATTAGAATCTCAATGAGTGTAGCATCGAGTATCAACCAACTTTATACTGCACCAATGTCGACTATCTCACTACTTTCTACTGGTCAAGATGGGTCAATTAGGGTTCTAAAGGGAAGTTAATGTAAATGACACCATATGGCAGCCTGATATTATCCTCAATTGACTTAAAGAATATCAGTACTGACCTAAGTGTCACACTAACTATATCTACCATATCAACTATAGTGATATACACCGTACAGTTTCCTTGGTCTATTGTCACTTACCTAAGGTACACTAGATCCGGGTATAAGATCTTTCACACGAGTATCTCCCAAGACAAATTCCCTTAAAAATAAAGCATATAATTCAAATAAAAAAAGAAAGTAAAAAAGTGATCTAACTCTAAGGTAACCCCTTTTTTTAAGAGATAAACTAATCCCCAGCAGAGTCGTCAGTTCTGTAATACAGTGGGAGAACTGACTTTTAGTTTTTTGTCGCAAAATATGTTGCGGTAAGCAAGAGTCGCCACCGACTTTTATTTCATCCAATTAAGAAAGGCATAAAAGAACAAGAAAGATCTTTTAAAAGATTTTGAGTTTGGGGGGGGGGGTAAGTTATACAAAGGGAAAGTAACATGGGTCAAGGCCCCTCTTTGTACTTGTAATTGATACCATTTTCTCTTTAAACAAGAGAACTCAAACCCCCATCCTAAATATGTATCACCGGGAATCTAATAAAACTACTATCTTTCATTGTGTTGTTTGGGACAACATTGACAGTGTCATGGACAGAACTAAACTGGCCTCCGCTAATGACATCAACCGTTGACAATGAAAGTGCTTATTAAAATTATATTGTCTTCGACATATCATCGCACAAAAGATGCTGAGATTCTTGAAAACAGGTACCCTAGAAACATATCATAATTCATTCTAATTAACACATTGGAAGAACAAAAAATATAGTCAATATTTCAATCTAAAGCCAGGGAGTCTAGAGATATCTTGAATATGATAGTTCATTCCACAAGGTCTGGAAATCTACAAGACTTGCACAGTTGCACTTGCATCAATTGCAACAACATAGAAAAGAGGTGTCATAGATGTTTGCGATCACTACTTTGGTTCTGTGCTTGACGAATATTTCTGCAGTTGCTAATGTGCATGTTAGAATTAGGGAACTTTTGACTGTAATATTTCAAATATGCTTATAATATGTATGAATTTAAACATGTTATCTTATGAACTTTTTAAAGTCTATCGAATATGTACATGATAAAAAAAGTCATTGAATGAAATGTTTAATGTCAAAAATTTTCATAAATACATTCTCCACTAAAGCATAGCAAAGAAAACATAGCAAAGAAAAAACACTAAATATGAAGCAAATTGATAACAACGACAACATAGCAAAGAAAAAACACTAAAGCATGTATCTACATTCTCCACTAAATATGAAGCAAATTGACAAATAAAATTCCACCAATATATCTCATAAATAAAATAAACTAACAAAATGTAAACTAATAATTATACAACTACAGTATCAAGCCATGCCATGAAATGAAATAACAACGGAAGACTTCAACAAATCAGAACAACCATCACCAGTGCGTTGATTTTCTGCAACTCCAGAAAATAGTGAGTGAAAAGAATCCGTAATGGACCCAAAACAAGCCAAAATAGAGAAGAATATTGGTTCAAGCATTTTACCAAACACTTGGTGTGCAATTGCGAAATATCAAAAAGGTTAACCACTTTGCAAATAAAAACGAAGCTCTAATCCACAACAAAAACAAATAACCGTCTTGCAGTAAGTCTATAGCAGCAATCGAAGAAAAAGAGGAGGAGAAAAATTCACAACGTTAAATTCCAACTAAAGAAAATCTGATGGCTGAGATCGAAGCATTGAGTTTTAATAAGAAAATTGAAGGTGGAGATTTGAGAGATTTCGATAGCAATGTCGACGAGGTTGTGAAGAATAGTGAAACCCTTGGTTTCCGCCATTTTTGTTCGCATGCGCTTGGAGGTAGGAGTTGTTTTTTCGAGAGAAGGTTAAGAAAGAGTGACACTTTTTTACCGTTGTTAACTGGAGGGTCCCACTAGACCAGCTTTGAATTGGAAAAATATAACAGAGATTATATATATATATATATATATATATATATATATATATATATATATATATATATATATATATATATATATATATATATATATATATATATATATATATATATATATATATATATATATATATATATATATATATATATATATATATATATATAAGAAAAAGAATATAAAATTGAATTGTTTTCCCTCAAAGATATGATAAGATAATATTTTATAATTATATTTATAAACATTAATCAATAATCATTCATTCAAAATAATTATAATTATAAATTTGAGTTTAATCAATGTCTTTTAAGAGAAATAAAAATAACTTTATTTTTTAATGTTTTGAAATCTTAAACTTTTTTCTTTTTTAGATAAAAGCATTATTTAGCCATTGAATTTTACTCTAGGTCACAAGCTCAATAAGAAAAATGTTCAACGATATACATTCACCTCACTATTTTTAATTTTCATTTTCTTATTGACTAGAATATTTTTGTTTCCTTGAACAAATTTGATGCTTATTGTGGTTTTTTTTTATCAATATTGCATATTTTAGCATACTTATTAAATTACAAAAATTAAAATATCACTTATTAATTATTTTAATTAAAAGTACTAAAATTATCTTTAAGAGAATAAGTCTAAAAATGAATAAAAAATAATTTTGACAAAATAATAATAATATGTATTAAAAAATAATATTTTACATTTTACATTGAAAAAATAATAATATTATATATTAAAAATATATAATATTTCATATAAAATTTAAAAATCTCTCAAAAACATACCCTTGAAAACCATATGTCAATTATATTTTACAATTTTATTCAATAATAGTAAAACTATAATTAATTTTTAAAAAAAATTAAATACTAAATAATTCGCTGAAAAAAATCGCAGTAAAGTTCACAACAAATTCCGCAGAAAACAATCGCAGCAAATCCTGCAGATTTATCAGAAACTTTTGAGGTTTAAGGAGAAATGTTTCCTACGACAGGAATCACAGATAAATCCGCAGGAAAATTGTTATATTATTTTAAAATAAAAATTCGCAGGTAAAGTCTCAGGAAATCTTGGGAATATGCTGCGAAATGAAAATTTGCAGGTAATCCATGTATTTCTAGTAGTGATTAAAATAACGCAGCCTAAAGAAAATGTTGAGATAGAAGCATCTCCCTTCAAAACAATTATACATCCCGATGAAACTTGGAAAGATATTAATAACATTCATAGTCAACTTAACTTTACCAACCAAATATTAAGTACTATGTTAAAACAATTAGAAAGAATTGAGGATGTTATTCCTCGTGCTACTGATTTACCCTCTACTAAACTTGACCTTACTAGACAAATATTTTATTATGATATTCCCTCAAAAGAAAAATTGCAAGGTATGATGTTAGGTCAAGAATATAATAGGAAAATTAATGAATTATAACAATTAAATCGTTTAATTTGGAATCAACATCCACTTTACATACCCTCTGTCATGATGGAGAAAGTAGCAGTACCTTGAATAAATTAAGGAATAGAGGCCCTAGGAAAAAAAGTAGAAATTATTATCCCAAACCTTGATTTTTTGACTTTAAATTTGGAGAAAGAAGTAGCTTTTTAGGAGATAGCTACTCTGGAGAATCAATAGTTGAATGGAACAAAGATGGGGCTTCGGAACAACAAGTTCTAGATACCATTTAACAATTGACAATGGTTGCTACAGCCCTTCAAATTAGAAAAAACAGGGATATAAAGACCAATGACATGATAGTCATGGGCTTTACTGGTAAATTAAAGGGCTAGTGGGATAACATCATTGCCCCAAATGATAAGTTAAGAATCTATATGGTTGTTAAAGGGGAAAATAATGAAGAGAATTGTGTTACAATTCTCCCTAGATGATAATATCATTAAGTTTTTTGTAGGAGAACCTTTAAAACTCTAACAAAGAGCCTCTGAGAAATTAATGAACCTTTATTTTCCTACCATGTCTGATTACCGTTCGTTGGTATAAAGACATGTTTCTCTCTAAACTCTGCCTCAGGTCTGATGGAGCGGCATATTATTGGAAAGAAATATTTATTAATGGTTTGTTGAGATTATTTGATGAAAAGGTCAAAACCAATATTAAACAAAATTTTAATGGTACTGTTACTTACAATACTTTGTCTATGAGAGAAACTTCCAATTATATTATAGAAAACGATATAAAAAAAATTGGTACAGATTATAAAATACAAAATAAAATAAAATAAAAAATGAGAAAATGAATAGTAGGCACGAAATGAGAACATTTTGTGAACAATTTGGAGTTATCCCTTTAAGGGCTCCTAGTAACCCTAAAAATAAGAGGCACGTTAGTAACAAAAGAAAACACACTCATTCATGGAGGTTGGAATGGCGTAGTTAAATCTTAGAAGGAGTGTGTTGTGGGTGAGGAGGTAGTGATGGTGTATTATTCTGAGGAAACATTGAAAGATAAGTTGCAGAAAGCCTATGTTGGCATAGTGAACACTTCTGGAATGTCATACAGTGTCCAAATGGGGTTTGAAACTGAGGGATACTTTGCTATTAAGGTTACTCTGATGGCTTCGAATCTTTGTTTACATGAAGAATCAGAAGAAGGTGCAATTCACGATTTGATAGAAGAAGGAGAATCTTGGTGTAAGCAATGGTTCAAATTTATAAGGACATGGAGGGAAACAGACATTGATAATGATAGGGTGGTATGGGTGTGATTATATGGTGTACCTTATCATGCTTGGCACATGGAGTTTTTCTCCTAAGTAGCGAATTCAATTGGGGAGTTTGTGTATGTTGAAGAAAATACAAAGTCTGGTGTTGTCAAGGATGTGGCAAGGATTATGGTGAAGGTACCATGTTTTTTTGTTATCAAATAAATATTGAAGGTGCTCATTGATAACGCCTCGTTTGTTAATTTGATGTAAGAATACGTTTATGGTCTGGTACGAGTCTCTCCTTTAAAACATTCATGCTCTTCGACGGAGACTGGATCATCTTGCTCGGAGGATGAAAAGCGCAATGTTTTTAATGGAAGTTTTGATGAAGAAATAAAGAAGAGTTTGGTAGAATCAGGGGATGAAGTTCTCTCTCTGATGCCAGAAGAGAAAGTTAGGGAGGGACACAATGAGAATAGGAGGAAAATATTTTGTCTAATGGATATGAGAAAATCAGTTTGAAGTAATCTATTATGTCTGGAGAAAAGGAAAACACAAGGGATATGGGTAAGGTGTCAGAAATTGGGTTTTTTTGTGGGACGATAGTTTCTCTTAAAGGGAATTATTGTCCTTTTAGTAACAATGAGCACAACAGAGTATATGGGGCCTTGAGGGTATATATGATTTTATAGTTGCTTTTTCTTTGGTAAATGTTGGAAAAGGAGCATGTGACTCAAAGGGGGATGATTTATTGAATAATAAAGCGGATCCTTTGAGAGATTTAATTAAAGGGAGTGGTAGGTGAAAAGTTTTAAGAAGTATGAAGCTTAAACATTTGATTGACGCGGGTGGGCCCTTTAAAGGAAAAAGAAGGAAAACTAAGAGGAATATTTTAGGAAGGAGGAAGTTGGAGAATTTTATCACTGTGCCAGCTAGTGAGCCAGAGATGTCTGGAGTGAATAATTTTTCACTTCATCCTTTTCGCTATCTTTTGGTGAAGACATTGTAAATTTATTTCATGGGGAGCAGTATGCCGAAACTAGTATTGTTAGGTGCAATCAGAGGCTTATGGACAATTTTGACCCCAATCTTGGCAAAAAATTATGGAAGGAAATTTCTAATTTAGGGTTAATGAAAGGAGAATCGAAGGAGGATTTTCACAGAAGAATTGTTGAAATGGAGAAAGCGGATAAACTCAAATTGCTAGGAGGGAAGGTGAATTCAAAATCTTTGCAATTATCGTGTGATCTTTGAATATTAGAGGGTGAGGTAGTAGAGTCAAGAGGAAAAGAATATCTCACATAATATCTAAGGGTAATGCAGACTTATTCTTGATTCATGAAACCAAAATTCAAGACTTGTCGGATTAGGTAGCTCGGAGCTTCTGGGGGAAGGGAGAGGTGGATTATTGTTTTGCTAATTTGGAACGATTGTCTGGTAGTTTACTTATCATTTGAAAAGTTAGTTCGATAGAAGGTTTATGCAGCTTCATAGGAGTAGGGTACTTGGGTGTCAAGGTTAGGTGGAAGAATAAATTATATTTCATTGTCAATATTTATTCGCCTTGTTCTATTGTGCTGAAAAGAATATTTTGGAGGAAGTTAATTGATATAAAGTCTAGTTTTTCGGATGGAGAATGGTTGTTAGGTGGAGATTTTAACACGGTTAAAAAATTTCAAGAGCGTAGAGGGAGAACCGCCTTTGGTTCGGGATCGGAAGGGAGGGATTTTGAGGATTTCATTAACAACTATAATATGGTGGGTTTGACTTGTAATGGGAGAAGTATAGTTGATATGGTGGAGATGGCAAGACTAAAATTAGGGTTGATCTCTTTTTATTGACGAATGGTATCATTGATGATTGGAGGGTTATGGGCCAATTGATTGGTCTAAGGGATATTTCTGATCATTGTTCGATTTGGTTAATTGTTGAAAAATCGGATTAGGGCCCAAAACCTTTTAGAGTCAATAAGGAATGTTTTTTAACAAACATTTTATTCCTTTTATTCAAGAGAAGTGGAGAAAGTTAGTAGTGGATGGAAGGAGAGATTTCGTTCTTAAATAGAAATTAAGGCTTTTGAAGGAAAGGCTCAAATGGTGGAACATTAATATCTTTGGGAAATTTGATTTGGAGATGGAGGAAGGGTTAGGGAGTTGAATGAAGAAGATAGTGTGGATAATGTGATTTAGGGAGTGGCAGGGGAAGAGGCCTTGAAGAAAAAGAAGGCGGCTAGTAGTAAGTTTTGGTTGAACCTCAAGATTAAGAAGAATATGTTAATTCAAAAATCAAGATTAAGGTGGTTAAATGATGGGGATTCTAATTGTGGATTCTTCCATAGGGTTATGAGAGGAAAGAGGAGACACAATTTATCGGTTTCATTTTGAAGGATAATGGCATTATTGAGAAGGTAGAGGAAGTTAAGGAGGAAATTCAGAATCATTTTGCTTTGAAATTTCATGAGTCAGGTAAGGATAAGCATGTTCTAAATGGGCTCTCTTTTAATGGTATTAGTCTTATGGAGAGAAATTTTCTTGAAGCACCATTTTCAGAGGAGGAGATTAAAATTGCAGTGTGGAGTTGTGATGGTTCCAATAGTTCGGGTCCCGATGGATACTCTTTCTTGTTTATTAAGAAATGTTGGAATTTTATGAAAGAAGATTTTATAGGATGTTTCCAAAGCTTTCATCCTGGAGCGGTTTTTTCTAAGTTTCATTTCCTATTTCTTGACTTTGGTGCCAAAATCCTCCAATCCTTTAAGCTTGTATGATTATAGGCCTATTTGTCTTATTGGTTGTGTGTATAAAGATCTCTCTAAGCTTTTGGCAACTAGATTGAAGGTGGTGTTGGATTCAGTTATCTCTAATTGTCAAAGTACTTTTGTTCCAGGTAGGAAATTGCTTGATGGAGTTTTGGTGGGCATTCAATTCGTGGACTTTATTAAGAAGGAGGGACATGGTTGTTTACTTTTCAAAGTTGATTTCGAAAAGGCGTATGACAAAGTTAGTTGGAATTTCCTTAGATTTATGTTAAGGAAAATGGGATTTGGTGAAGTGTGGTTGAAATGGATGAAGGCTTTAGTTTTTTTGAGTAAAATGTCAGTGTTAATTAATGGGTAGTTGTAACACCCCATTTCTACCAGACAATTATTAACAAATTTAGAGTTATAAAATTTCCAACAAACAATGGAATGCTACACTTCGACTTAAACAACAACATTTAAACACCTGGTCAGTATTAAAAATAGAATACTTTCATTAGTATGTAGTGGAGTCATAAAATTCAACTTAAGACAACATAACTTGTATTCAACATCAAAACAACTTAAAAACAACAATCTTTAATAAAGACAACTAAAAATTCAGCAACATCATCAAATTCGACATCAACAGAAAGGTTGGAAGTTGCAGGTGAAGAGATCACTTGGGTTGTTTTTCGTAGAGAGTTGATGAGAAAGTATTACCCTGACGATGTGCGTGGTAAAAAAGACATTCATTTCCTTGCTTTGAAATAGGGGAATATGTCAGTGACGGATTATGCTGCAAAGTTTATGGATTTGTCGAAGTTCTATACGCACCATGATGCGACAACTGCTGAATTTTTGAAGTGCATCAAGTTTGAAAACAAGTTACGTTCAGAGATTAAGAAAGCTGTAGGGTATAAGAAGATTTGTGTTGTTGCTGATCTGTATAACACCCTAATTGTTTCCCTAGGTTTTCTTCGCATTTCATCTGCATCTTGCATACAAACAAGATCACACTGGTTGCTCGGTTCTTCTCGGGTTAGGTTTATGCCTCACAGGGATCACCATTGTCTTTATATTACTTTATTTGTTTATGTTTACTAACCATTAATCAAAATCCAAAAAAAAGTATTTTGTTTCCTTTTACTAACCTTTTTTCATGAAGAGGAACCATTGAAAATGCCAAAAATAGCAGTCCTGCAGCTCGAGTAAAATTTTAGAGACAAAAGTCAAAATTGATCTGCAAATAATTCAAATTTATCTGATCAAGGATTTCCCAAGTTAATTGATTCATTCAAAGGATTTCCAAGGTTCGTGTATTTATTTCCATGCCTTCTTCGACGTACAAAAAGAATCAGGCCACAACAACCAAGCAACCTCTTTTGAATAAAATATTCAAATTTTGGCTTGGTTAACCGGTTAACCATAGTGTTAACCGGTTAACCAGTGCAAAATTTGAATATTTTATTCAAATTCAGCAACCTTAGATCATTAGTATAATTGGAATATTCTAGATCCATTGGTTTCTGATTTCTCTACACCACTTTGATCATTTCCTACCATAAACCCTCACTAATCACCATTCTTTTTTCTTTCTTTTGAAGTTATCAAGAATTCACATTGAGTTATTGACTAACTTGAGCTAAACCTTCATCCAATTCTTCTTTTATTCACCAATTGCAATAGATCTAAGCTTGATTTGGTCCAATTTGAAGAAGTGCTTTTGGTACTTCATCTCTCTCCATAAACCAATATTCACCATCAACATTCAAGATGTAGATATTTGGTGCCTTTGTTTCTAGATCCTTTGGATCTTTATTTGTTGTTTAATTGCAGGGATTCCAATGTATTTTGGTTTTAAAATTCGTGCAAATTCAGATCATGATCATCAAATGTTTGAGAAAAGGTTTTAAAATGGATCATGCTGAATTTTCTGCATTTTTTCTGCTTCTGGTACAGCGTTAACCGGTTAACCATTTATAGTGCAAATTGGTTAACCGGTTAACCATCTTTAAAACTGCGTAGGTTTTTCTTGCGTTAACCAGTTAATTCATTTGGTTAACTGGTTAACACAAGTCAGAATGGTGTTTTTGGCTTGTTTCAAGCCCCTTTTTGGTGCCTCTTTCTTCTTCTTCTTCTTCCTTTTTATTTTTACCTTGGGAAGCACTTTTGAGAGTGATATCTCCTTAAATTCAATGAACTTTGGGTGTAGATTGGAGTAGTTAATGTTCATTAATTCAAAATTACCTTTAAGTAGATTATTCAATTCATTTAAGGTACTTTGCGTTAGTGATACATTTTCATGCTTATATCCATCGAGATGAGTGATTGAACTTAAGGATGGAAGAATACCATGATTGTGGCTCAATTTGGTATTCACCTTTAGTTTTGTGTGGTATTGCGTCCAGATGGCGATTTATATATTGTTTATCTCGCATGAATTAGCACTAATATTGTTCACCTTAATTGGTGGCGGCCGACCTCATTTGTAGGGTAATTACTTCGTAAATTACTCGGCGATTGCTTAACATAGACCGAAATTTGTCCCTAATTCGAAATAAAAATCTAATTGGGTACTTGCACTTTCGTGGACCGGACCTCTTGTTGGTCACGTAATCCCAAAGTGGTTAATCATATTGCATTAAGAATCGAGACTTATGAATGTTTGATGCATAGGTGCTTTGGATCTCCCAATCGCCTTTCAAATTTTATTGAATTCGGTTCGGCTTGCCTTGATTAACCGCTATAGTGTAAGGTGCTAAGCGGATCCAGTTGCCTTTCGATTTTGGTTACTCTTTTGGTTGTGGTTGATTAAGTTCACCATACCACTCTTATGTAAATATTATTATACTACTATTATTATTAATATTTCAGATTCTTGCACTTTAATTGCTTTTGCTACTAACATTTAGATTCTTGCACTTTTTTATTGCTTTTATTTTATTTTGCTTTATTATGCTATATTCATCCATATCATGTTTATTATTTGCTCTTATTATTGTTTTGTTGATTTTCCTTTTGTCCATTTGGACACAAAAACATTAATAAATGATTAAACTTCTAAAAAACTTGTGACTTTAATTTGTGGACTATTGGTTAATATCCTTGGCTTTGGAATGAAGATTTAGACTTAGATTCCTAGGACACATTTCCTTTGCCTTGACCTTCATGAAGTTGGAATTTGCCTTTATTTGGCCATTTGCTAGCTTATAAGGATGGAACTCTTATGCTCATAATTTGAAGTATCATCAAGTTTGGTTAGATCTTTCTTCCCCTATCTCCTTTTTTTTAGGATAGTCCCTTCATCTCCTCCCCTTCTTTAATTTTCAAAATCTTCTCCATTTTTCAAAGGATTCCTTCTTTTTAAATCAGCACCTCTTTAATAAACAAAATATTAACTTTTGTCAAGTGGCTTTTACTCTTTTTCTTTTCTTTTAAAATTAATGAATCTAATCATGTTGACCTTAATTCAAAAAATAAAAAGAATCAAACTCATTCAAGTTGTTTTGTGCCTTTGTGCATTTTTGTGTATTTTCTTTAAAAGGGTGTCGATTATGAGTCATTATTCTTTAGTCGGGTGCAAGTCTCTCAATCTCCATGGTTGTAGTTTGATGTAATTGAGTCTCTTGTCATTCGTGGGGGTTTAGTGGCATACTCGTTGATTTTATCCGAGTTGGCGCCCTCCCCATAATGATGTATGAGTCCATGCCTTCATTCTCATGGTAGTTTGTTTGGCCATCCACTTGAAGATGAAAAATTCTCTTCACTTAATAAAATCAATCATAACCAACCCTTTTCACTATTTGTACCACGAACTACGGGGTTTTGATCTCGCATTGTACTTTGTGGGTACATAAGCATGAGGTGGTAAACCTCTCCAAACACAAAAATATTAAAAATAATAATTCTTTTCTTATCCCCCCTCTTTCATTTAACAAACTTTTTTTCCAAATCAAAAGTAGTAAATTTTTCAAAGGGCTCCCGTGGAGTACCATGGACATTTTGGGTGCGTAAAACCTTCCCATTGCGTAACCTATCCCCTTACATGTTTCTCTATTGTGTTTCTTTAGCTTTTTGCTTTTAGATTCATTAGGATTTATTCGCTCTTTTTTTCATTTTCCTTTTGGAATAAAATAAAAGCGCGGTGGCGACTCTGTTTACTTTGAGTTAAGTTAACTAATAGCTTACACTCATGATTTTATCGCTACATAAAAAGTGGCGACTCTGTTGGGGAGTAATCTCTAAGTGGATTCATCCTACTTTGATTTATTTACTACTTTGGTTTGATTTGTTTGTTATTTGTTTGTTCCGTTTCGGTTTTGGTGATCCTCTGTGAGTGAGATAGATTCTAACCTGGATCTGAGTTGAACTTATGATAGGATAGAGATATTCGAAGCGATAAGCGATGGAGTAGTCCAAAGCTATATCAATTTGATAATCTCCACTCGGTTAGGATCTCTTGGATTATCAATGTCATGATGAGTAATTATACCCGGCATTATTTTCCGACATTGAGCTGATCATATTGAGGATCGTAAAACCCTTAACCTATCCAAGCCAATTTAGGAACGTAGTGCGGAAACTATCTGGGTGTAAACCTAAGGTGGTTGTCACGCGATACTACACTTGGACGAGGTCTATTTTAAGAATGTTATTGGTTGGGGAGTAATCCAACGTACCAATGATATTCTAAGGTATGGTTGTTAACTTCGGGCACCTCTATTAGCACCCTTTTGGTTTTCTGCAGGTACAATGAAGACAAAACCTTAGTACTTACCTGTGTGGGTTCGTGTTCTGCTACCTTGACTTCATGCTCGTGACTCAGAACCTAGACACGTGTGCTTTGTGTGATTTTTTTTGTGGTTGTTGCATACATGCACTCATGTATTCATGAGCATTGTTCTTGAGATTTCAAGGGACTCATAGGAATTTTTGCAAAATTTCAGATGTCTATGGTTATGAATTTTGAAAGAAGGAACACAAAGAAGTACAGCTTCAAGAATCCTAGTTTAGTAGAGCTGAGAAAGCTAGGAGCATTGGTGGTTGACACCCAAGAGTTCCGAAAATGTTATGGAAAGTTGTTGTTTATCTTGGATACCGATGTACCAGAGGGGATTCTCCCTACCTTGGCTCAGTTTTATGATCCTTTGTATCATTGTTTCACCTTTCCTGATTATTAGCTTGTGCCGACCTTGGAGGTTTACTCTCATTGGATGGGTTTACCTATTTTAGACAAGGAATTTCTTTTCAGTGGTTTAGAGAAGGAGCTTACGACCAAAGTCATCGCCAAAGCCCTTTTTCTCAAGGAGTCCGATCTCAATGGGAAGTTTCTTCCAAAAGGAAGTGTCCATGGTATTAATGCTAAGTTCTTAATGGGGAAAGCTTCTACTTCTTTTACTTCGGGTCATAAGGATGCATTTGAGGCTATTCTTGCTTTGCTCATTTATGGGATTGTCTTGTTTCCTAACTTAGATGGTATTGTGGACGAGAGTGCCATTCTGATTTTCTTGAAGAGAAATCTGGTACCTACTTTTCTTGGAGACATGTATCATGCCTTTCATTATAGGACTTGCAAAGGTGATGGAGAGATTGTGTGTTGTGCGCCTCTTCTTTATAAGTGGTTTATTTCACACCTACCAAAGTCCGATGTCTTCAAGGATAATAGAGATAAGCGAAGATGGTCTCAAAGGATTATGTCTCTTTCTCATAAGGATATGACTTGGTATTGTTCCTATTATGATACTGGAGTGCTTATTGATAGTTGTGGAGAGTTTCCTAATGTACCTCTTCTTGGTACACATGGGGAATTAGTCACAATCATATTCTTGCAAGACGATAGTTGGGATATTGCTTAAAGGACATACCAAACAACCGTTCCTTATCCAATTTCTTCTTTCTTAATGGTGCAGATCATGTAGAAATGAAGAAAAAGATTGTTAATTCTTGGCATGCGATTCATCGGAAAGATAAAGGTCAATTGGGAAGACAACACCATGCTCCCTCTGAGTGTTACATCCAGCGGGTTCAATCTAGGGCTTCCAAGCTCAAGATGCCTTATCCATCCGAGGAGCCTTTGTTTCCTATACTACCTTTGTCCGCTTTTCTTCCTCCCGTTGATAAGAAGGTTGCTCTTCAAGAAGAATTGGACAAGATGAAGAAAGAGAAAGAAGAATGGATACATGAGAAGACGACAATGCAAGAGCAACTAAAGAAGAAGGATGATCTCATTGAGTTAATTGAGCGGCGTGTTATGAAGAGGCCAAGAGAGGATTTATTTTCCTCTAGTACTTTGTCTACTATTCCTCTTACATCCGGTGCTTGGAAGGCTATTGTTGACCAGTTGGTGAAGGATAAGGAAGACATGGAAATCGGTACAAGAAAGAGATTAAGAGGATTCGCATGAATTACCAGCCAGGATTTGGATCTTCTTCAGATGTGATCCCCTAGGCCTAGTTTACTTTTCTCTCATGTATTAGGATTATTGAGATTTGTAGTTCACTTGTAATCCTTACTTTGATTTTAATGAGAACGTGTTTTTAGTACTTCAAAAATGTTTCTTTTATAAATATTGCAATTTATCTTATAGTCCTTTGAAATCTTTTCATTTGCATATGCATACCATGCATCATACTCGCATTAGTCTTGCTTCTTGAGTGTTCTCTAGGGATCTTATGTTGTTTCTTGGTCTTCATTCAGTTCTCCTATCAAGCTGACTCACACGGTTGATACTCGAGCTAATCGGAAGAAGATGTCGGAAGCCTTACAACAAGAGATAAATGATATCTGAAGGATAGCTTGGAAAGAGTTACTTCCATGATGGAAAGCTTGGTGGCTGCTCAGAATCAGCCACCCCCTGTTCCTAATTCTTCGGTACAACATACAGTCATCTCTGAGATTGCCAATGCATCGATTCCTGCTGAAGCTATCATTTCTCCTCATTACCGCATGCCTTCTAGCACACTGTGGGGTATGCCGACTAATTTCACTCTGCTGGATATCATCCTCGTCCTCCTGAGACTGCTGCATTTACTACTCTTCAACCAGTAATGACTATTGCACCGCCTATGATGCACACTACTCCACACCATGATGAAGTGATTTACCATGCTGAGCCCAGTGAAGGCGCTGGTGTAACTGAAAGACTTGATGATTTTCAAGACCGTTTTGTTGAGTTATAGAGAGAGAGATGAAAGCCTTGAAGCACAAAGATTTATTTGGTAAAGATGCTTATGATCTATGTTTGGTTCCTAATGTCAAGGTTCTGTACAAGTTCAGGTTGCCTGAGTTCGAGAAGTATAAGGGCAACACTTGTCCTCTGAGTCATCTGACTATGTATGCTAGGAAGATGTCTGCTCAAACAGACAATGATCAGTTGCTGATTCATTATTTCCAGGATAGTTTGACTGGTGCAGCCATGAGATGGTACATGAGTTTGGATAGCAGCCAAATCCATAATTTCAATGATTTGAGAGAGGCTTTTGTTAGGAAATACAAGTATAATGTTGTTATGGCACCGGACAGAGATCAACTTTGTGCTATGTCCCAGAAGGACAAAGAAAATTTCAAAGAGTATGCATAGAGATGGCGCGATCTAGCAACGCAGATTGTTCCTCCTCTGGAAGAGAATGAGATGATGAAGATCTTTTTGAAGACTTTAGGTTCTTTCTACTATGAGAAGATGATTGCAAGTGCTCCTTCTGACTTCACTGAAATGGTGTGTATGGGGATGCATTTAGAAGAAGGTGTCTGTGAGGGACGGTTGAGCAAAGAGAGTAGTGTTGGCTCGAGCTCTAAGAGGTTCAGCTTTAGTAAGAAAAAAGAAGGTGAGGCCAATGCAGTGTCCCGTGAAAATTACTGAAGACCTCGTGGCCGTGAGAATCATCATCATCAGCATGTAGCTTCTGTAACTCCGATGATTAATGTGACTCCAATTGTGCTAGTAGCTCCAAAGTACCAGTCTCATTATCAACAGCCTTCTGTGCAACAGAGTGGAAATCAACAGGGTCGTGCTAAGCCGAATTTTGATCCCATTCCAATGTTGTATGCAGATTTTCTTCCATCTCAGATCGAGAAGAATCTTGTGCAAACACGTTCTCCACCTCCAGTTCTAGAATCTATTCCATGGTGGTATAAGCCAGAAGCTCGCTGTCCTTTTCATCAAGGTGCCCTGGGGTACGATATTGAGAACTGTTATCCATTGAAGTTTGAAGTGAAGAAATTGATAAGGAGCAATGTTTTGTCTTTCAATGATGTTAATCCAAATTACTTTGAACCGTTTATATTCCAAATTACTTTTCAAGTAATGGATATACGTCCCGCTTACAGTTGTCTCCTTGGAAGACCCTGGATTCATGAGGCAGGAGATGTGACATCTACTCTCCATCAGAAGTTGAAATTTGTGAGAGATGGGAAGTTAGTAACTATTGGCGGTGAACAGGCGATGCTAGTGAGCAATTTGTCATCGTTCTCATATATTGATGTTGAAGAAGAGGTAACCTCATTCCAGGCTCTTTTTGTTGTTGATAATGCTGCTAAGAAGAATGTTAAGTCAATGTCTTCTCTCAAGGATGCTTTGCGCGTACTCGAAACTGGTCAATCTGACGGTTGGGGACGAGTTATTGATGTTGTTAACAACAAAGAAGGATTTGGTATTGGTTTTACACCAGGTGTGGCTCTCAATGACCTGAATACTATTCAGGAAGGATTCCGAAGTGCTGGGTTTATCAATAATCATTCCGCTGCTGCCATCATAGAAGATGATGAAGATGAAGAGGTGCCTAACTTTGTTACGCATGGAAATATTTGCAAGAATTGGATTGCTATTGATGTTCCTTCTATTGTTCATACTTCAAAGTAATTTGTTTTATTTTCTTTCAAAAAACCTTTCACTCTGTCCAAGGTGAAATTGATGTTTGTCAGGCTTTATTTCAAATTTTATCATCATCAATAAAATGTTATTTTTGTTATTTCCATATGTGTTTTTCCTTTTTTGCTTTATTCTAAAAAATGGTAACATAAAAAACCCAAAATAATGTTTATCTGCATAATGTTTGCACTTTTGTTCATACTCTAAAATAACAATAAAATCATTGTGCAGATTGATTGATAAACCCATTGAAAACAATGATCCTATGTCCACTCCCAACTTTGAATTCCCTATGTTGGAAGCTAAGGAAGAGGATGTTGAAGAGATTCCTGATGAGATTTCTCGGTTGCTTGAGCACGAGGAGAAAATTATTCAGCCTCATGGAGAGTCTACAGAATTGGTCAACTTGGGTTCTGAAAATGATAAGAAAGAAGTCAATATTGGAGCATTTCTTGGTCCTGAGGTTAAGAAGAGGATGGTTGAGCTTCTTAGAGAATATGTTGATGTGTTTGCTTGGTCCTATCAGGACATGCCGGGTCTTGATACTGATATTGTGGAACATAGATTGCCGCTGAAGCCTGAATGTCCACTTGTGAAGCAAAAGTTGAGAAGAACTCATCCTAATATGGCAGTAAAGATCAAAGAGGAGGTTCAAAAGCAGATTGATGCGGGTTTTCTTGTGACATCTAATTATCCTCAATGGATGGTCAATATTGTGCCTGTTCCAAAGAAATACGGAAAAGTCTGAATGTGTGTTGATTACAGATATTTAAATAAAGCCAGTCCAAAAGATAATTTTCCATTGCCACACATTGATGTGTTGGTAGATAATACGACTAAGTTTGAAGTATTCTCCTTTATGGACGGATTTTCCGGTTATAATCAAATAAAGATGGCACCGAGGACATGGAAAATACCACATTTATTACACCATGGGGAACATTATGCTACAAAGTGATGCCCTTTGGATTGAAGACGCTGGTGCGTCATACCAAAGAGCTATGACCACGCTTTTCCATGATATGATGCATAAAGAAATTGAGGTATATGTTGATGATATGATTGCTAAGTCGAGGACTGAAGAGGATCATGTTGAACATTTGCTGAAGTTGTTTTAGAGGTTAAGGAAGTTTAAGCTTCGTTTGAATCCGAACAAGTGCACGTTTGGTGTACGTTCTGGAAAGTTGTTAGGTTTCATTGTCAGACAAAGAGGCATTGAAGTTGATCCTGATAAAGTGAAAGTTATTCAGGAAATGCTTGTTCCAAGAACTGAAAAGCAAGTAAGAGGATTCTTGGGCCATTTGAATTATATTTCGAGGTTTATCTCTCACATGACTGCCACATGTGCTCCGATCTTCAAGTTGCTTCGGAAAGACCAAGGTTGTGTCTGGAGAGACGATTGTCAGAAGGAATTTGAAAGTATCAAAGAATATCTTCTTAAACTTCCTATATTGTCTCCTCTATTGGAAGGTAGACCGTTAATCATGTACTTGACTGTGTTGGAAGATTCCATGGGTTGTGTGCTTGGTCAGCAAGATGAATCTGGAAGAAAAGAATATGCAATTTACTACTTGAGTAAGAAATTAACTGATTATGAGTCTCGGTACTCCATGCTTGAAAAACTTGTTGTGCCTTAGCTTGGGGTGCAAAGCGTCTTCGCCAGTATATACTGAATCATACAACTTGATTGATCTCTAAAATGGATCCGATCAAGTATATCTTTGAAAAGCCTGCTTTGACTAGGAGGATTTCTCGTTGGCAAATGTTGTTGTCAGAATATGATATCGAGTACCGAGCTCAAAAAGCTATAAAAGGTAGTATCTTGGCTGACCATTTGGCACATCAATCGATTGATGATTACCAGCCTATCAAGTTTGATTTCCCAGATGAGGATGTGATGTATCTGAAAATGAAAGATTGTGATGATCCTATGATTGAGGAAGGGCCGAAGCCTGGATCTCGATGGGGTTTAGTTTTTGATGGTGCTGTAAATGCACGCGGAAGAGGAATTGGGGCAATGATCATTACACCCCATGGTTCATATATTCCTTTTGTTGCAAGGTTGACTTTTCCTTGTACCAATAATGAAGCTGCATATGAAGCATGTATTACGGGTCTTGAGGAAGCTATTGATATGAGGATTAAGCATCTTAATGTGTATGGAGATTCTACCCTGGTAATCAATCAGATCAAGGGTAAGTGGGTAACTCATCAACCCCACTTGATTATTTATAGAGATTATGCCAGGAGGATATCAACTTTCTTCACTAAAGTTGAATTTCATTATGTGCCTCGTTATGAAAATCAGATGGAAGATGCTTTAGCAACTATAGCTTCTATGATAAAGGTGCACCAATGGAATGACGTTCCCATGATCAGAGTGATGCGGCTTGAAAGACCAGCTCATGTGTTCGCAGTTGAAGAGGTCCATGATGACAAGCCTTGGTATCATGATATTAAATGTTTTCTCCAGAATCAGGAATACCCATTTGGGGCATCCGATAAAGATAAGAGGACTTTGAGGAGATTGGCAGGCAATTTCTTCCTGAATGGAAATGTGCTTTATAAGAGGAATTTTGACATGGTCTTGCTCAGATGCGTGGATAGACACGAAGCATACATGTTAATGAAAGAAATTCATGAAGGATATTTTGGTACTCATGCTAATGGGCATGTAATGTCTAAAACTATGTTGAGAGCAGGTTACTATTGGCTGACAATGGAATCTGATTGTTGCAAGTATGTGAAAAAATGCCATAAGTGCCAAGTGTATACTGATAAGATTCATGTGCCGCCAACTCATCTCAATGTAATTTCTTCCCCGTGGCCTTTCTCTAAGTGGGGAATTGACATGATTGGTATGATTGAACCCAAGGCTTTGAATGGACATCATTTTATTCTTGTGGCAATTGATTACTTCACCAAGTGGGTGGAAGCAGCATCATATGCTAATGTGACCAAGCAAGTTGTGGTTCGGTTTATCAAGAATAACATTATCTGCAGATATGGTGTTCTGAATAGAATCATTACTGATAATGGTTTGAACTTGAATAATAAGATGATGAAAGAGCTTTGTGAAGAATTTAAGATTCAACACCTTAATTCCTCTCCTTATAGACCGAAGATGAATGGGGTTGTTGAAGCTGCGAATAAGAACATTAAGAAGATCATTCAGAAGATGGTTGTGACATATAAGGACTGGCACGAGATGCTCCCTTTTGCTTTACATGGGTATCGCACATCTGTCCTCACGTCAACAAGGGCAACCCCTTTCTCACTTGTTTATGGTACAGAAGCAGTGCTCCCTGTTAAGGTTGAGATCCCATCAATGAGAGTTCTGATGGAAGCCAAGTTGACTGAGGTTGAATGGTGTCAAAGTAGATTTGATCAGTTGAATTTGATTGAGAAAAAGAGAATAACAGCTTTGTGTAACACCCCAAATTTGCCCTCTTCATTTTAAGCATCATATCACATCATATTCATCATGAACATATCATTTTCTTAGCATCCTAGCATGGGAAGATGAGGCATAACATTCTTCATGACCTAGCATTAGGCATATGATCATCTGTGGAGGTTATTGAGGCATCACAAGCTAGGAAAAGGGGATCAATGGTTTTGTACAAGTCCTATGAGGGGTCTACATTGCAATTACAAGCTCAAGTTCATTCACAAAAGCTCAGAAGGTTGGATGGTCATCAGAGATTCCAGGATAGGGCAAAGATCCTACACAAGGCACCTAAACTAGGGTTTGAGATTCAAGCTTGAAAATCTCACAACTGTGGCCATTTCATTTGGGCAAAGTCTTATATATGTCAAGAGGATCCTAGGTACCAATTTTCATGAGAAAATTCCATGTGGAAGTCAAGAAATTCTTCAGTTGCTTGCAGATGAAGTAATTGGTCAACTGTGCCCTTAAAAAGTCAACTGTGTGATTTCAAGGGGTCAAATCCACTTTTTTCTTGCCAAGGGGTGTCCTTACAATGTTATAAGAGGTTTAGGATGTTCAAAGATCAAGAATTATGAATATTTGTGGGTTTTTGCAAAGTTGGTGCAAAGTTGGTTTTAAGGAAATTCCATTTTTGGCAACTTTTGCCCTAAAATTCAAGTGAGCTTAACATGATCAAAAATTCTTCAAATGGACCATGAAAGTTGGATATTAAGGGCTCCCATTTTCAAAAAGTACAAGTACATTTTCATGGGATTCATGGTTTGTTCTATAGGCCCTTCGAAAATTTCCTTAAAACTAGGGCAAAACCAAAAGTTCATGCATGCACCAAAAGCCAAATGATGTGAAACTTAATTTTAAGGATTGGAATGGATCAAGTTTGGTTCCAATGTTAAAATACAATGCATTTGGCACATTTTGCTCCAAAGAATACACCAATTTCGTGCCAAGTAAGTTTGTTATTCAAAAAGTGGATATTTTGCAAATTCATGGAGAAAGTGTGATACCTTAATCTAAGGGCCAAAATTTGTTGGATTATAATCAAGGGTTGGATTTGGATTGCACATGGGCTGAAAGTCCAAGGAAAGCATGAGCATTGCATGTTCTCACACCAATTTGCAAAATTTGCAAGAATCACAAATTCTCCTCATTCCCACGTGCAAACCTCATAATTTTTTCAGCATTGGTTTGTGACTTGATATAAAACAAGCTAGGGTTTCAGAAAGCTCCAACTCTCTCTCATTCTCTCATTTCAAACTTCTTGCACAAATTGCATTTTCTCTCATTTCTCATCACACACTTGCTCAATCAGAAAACAAATTGTAGATCCTTGATCAGTGCAAGCTTAGGATCACAAACATCACCATCATTCAAGCTTTCCTTCAAGATCAACAACCTTGCCATTTTAGGGCAGGTGCTTGCAAAGCCTGAGATCCAGCCATCTTTAAGGATTTAGATGCATTTATTTTGCATCTAGAGTGAATGTAGAGTGATTTGCATCCACCATCTGGTCTTCTAGCACCTTGTTTCAAGATCTGCAACTCAAGTTTGGCTCTAAATCTTAAGATCTGAAAATGAAATTGATTGTGCATTTTATGATCTGTGATGTTTGCTGATCATGCTGCAAGTTGTGGTTTCGAATTTGGTGCAATATTGAGTGAGATATTTGAGTTTCATTTTTCATGGTACAAACTGTTTTGTTTCGATCTGTGAGTTCCTTTGATCTAATGAAAATTCCAAGGCCATATTTGAAATCAGCGTGGTTGATTTACCCAATCTGGAGGTCCTTAGTCATTTCTTTTGAGTTTTGTTCATATGATGATGTTTCCGGTGCCGGAGCCCTAGCTCCGGTCACCGAAATCTGCGTTTGTGGTCTCTAGGGTTTCTAAGGTTGAAGAAGGTCTTCCAGCCCTCAGATCTCTCCTCTCACCCTCATTGGGTCTTGGTCCTTTGACTTGTGAAGGAAGTTATTAACCCTAGTTCTTGTTTGTGTCTTCATTTGACCTATTTGGCTTCTGAATTTTTCCCAATCCTTTTGGCTCATTGATATATCATGTTTGAGGATCATTTGTCTTGAGTTGTGGAATTTTTAGAGGCATTGTTGAATTGATGTGGATTTTTGTTCTTACCTTATCCCACTTTGCTTCCTCTTGATCATTAGCTCTCTTATAAGCTTAGAAGGGCACTTGTGCGAACTTCTTCTTCTCATTTGGGGTCTCTTTGGGGTATGGGTTCCATTCTGGTCTTGACTTAGGGTTTGTGTCTTAGAAATTTTTTGTGTTTGCTTACCTTTTAAGTCCTTTCATTTCTTAAGTGTATTCATCTCACTTCCTTACTTCTTTCATCTCATATTGTGATTGTTTGGTCTTGTGTGTCTCTTCTCTTCACCTCTCTTGCTTCTTAAGCCTTTCTTTGACTTGTTTTGGTTCTGGTAGTGTGCATTGGGTTCATGTTTTGTGAATTTTGCCTTGCATCTTTCTTAAGTTTGCATTTGTTTGCCATATTGTTTCATGTTGCATCATAATTGTCTTGTATGCTTCATTCCTCATTCTTTTGTCTTGCATATCCATTGAGCATTTGCATATAGGACTTCACTTCTGTTTGTATGATGTTGGCATGTTATTATGTTCATTTCATTTCACTTGTATGCTTGTTGCTAACCTTGCAGGGGCTATGGTAAGTGAGAGGTGTGAAAGTGGGTTCCAAATCTCATCTCTTCTCTTCTTATGTTTAGTTGTGCTAACCATTTGCTTGTTGGGCTTAGGCCTTTCTCATCACTTCTTCTTTCTTCTTCTTCTCTTCTTCTTTCCTTCTTCATTAGGATAGAAAACCACACTAACCTTAGGATATCCATGCATGACAACACTTAGGATTCCTTAGTCCCCCATTAGACTTTTGTCTTTGTAATCCTTTTTGGTTCCTCTTCTCTTCTCATCTCATAACCATAAAAAACATCTTAATAATGTTAGAAGTAATACCTTGAACAATAGCCTTATCCCATGAGGTACTTGTAGTCTTCCCATCTTGGGATAGTACAAGCTTACCTTGTGATGCACAAGTCTGATCAAGGTATCTTCTTCACAAAGAAAACTTAAAAAAAAACACTTTTTCACTGTAAATACCAAAAACACTTAATAAGTTAATGAGTTAGTGAGCCTAAGCCCTAATCTCTGGTTTCAAGTTTTGGTGATCTTCTCCTTACTTGAGTGTGCTTGTTCTATTATTCCATCTTGGAATGTAGTGACAAGTGCACATTCCATGGAAAAGAGCTTGAGTTCACTTCCTTGTGACACACTCATAAAAAGCTTCATAAAAAACACAAACAAACAATAAGCGTCTTTCCTTCGGGAATTCTTTTCTCATCTCATTCGCTCCGTACGCGAACTTGCTCCTACTTGTCACTTTGCAAGACGGTTACGCACTCGTCGTCCGAGTCTGCAACACCTGAGCAATGGCATAGGCAGTTCAAGCCTTAATTCACAAGCATTTTCCTTGTTACCCCTAGTTAGGGGAACTACGGCGTCTCTGATCCTCATTATCCTGATGAGGTACGTAGGCAGCGGGGTAGAGCCCGTTCGAGCACAATCTTTATTTTCCCTACATTTTTCTCTTTGTTTTTCTATTCATTTCCTTTCTCAGGTTTCTTTTCCAGTTTCTTTTCTTTTCTTTTGCAGCAGCTTTCATACCCTCACCCTTTGAAACATTTTCTTTTGCAAGCGTGGATCCCGTCGGGTACGGCGGACGATCTGGGTGCTAATACCTTCCCAGGTCGTAACCGACTCCCAAACTCAGTCTCTTTGGTTCGCAAGACCTGTGTCCTTCCTCTTCTTTTCTTCTGGTTTGTGCAGCATTACCATTCCCTTTCTTCGGGATAAAAATGCCTGGCTGGCGACTCTTTTCTTTTTTCCGCGCCACTTTCGTGTTTGTACCAGGATGGAAATTTGGGGAGCGACACTTTGTATCATGGTCGGTTATATCAGCAAAGAATGAAGAAAGCTTTTGACAAAAAGGTCAAACCTCATGTATTTAGAGAAGGCGACCTCGTGTTTAAAAATATCCAGTCTTTCATTACAGATTCTCGGGGCAAGTGGACTCCGAACTATGATGGCCCATATGTTGTTGAGAAAGCCTTCTCTGGCGATTCATTATTTCTTGCAACTATGGATGGTGAGGAGATCACTCGTCCTGTGAATATGGATGCAGTCAAGAAATACTTCACCTAAAAAGTAAAAAGAACATCTCGCTAAGTTTAAAACTCGAAAGGGCGGCTTAGGAAAAAAGGAGCATCTCGGTGGATTGAAAACCCAAAAGGGCGATCCAGGAAAAAATTAGAGACATAAAACATAAATAATTATCCCAGTAGATTGAAAACCCAAAAGGGAAATCTAGGCAAAAGTTAGGGATCATGGCAAGTAACTGCGTCGACAGACTGGATCACTTGAAACGACCGAGGATTTCAGATTCTATCCCTCAGAAGAATTGTCCATCAAAGATTCTTATTCACTCATCCTTGACTGAAGTTTCAGACACAGTGGAGTTCAAAGTTGATAGGGAGAATAGTGATCATTGTATTTCAATGTAGCCCTTTTCCATGTATTTACCATTTTTCAAACTTGTAATGATCCATGGAGTCATGCCATTTGCTGACTACCATTTTATCAATGAGTTTGAGCTTTTATCCAATTATTTGAAATTCTTTATGTTGTTTCTATTTACAAAATTTCAATTTATTGTTGATGATGATTTTTGAAACAAATTTAATAAATTTAATCTTTGAAGATTATAAAAACATTTTTCTTTTGATATGTGAACAAAGAAAGGATATCAATAGTGATTCCAAGGATGGTAAAGTCTAGATGTGTGTAACTTGTCACTCCCAAAGCAGAGTTTGATTTAGTTGTATCCATGTGGAATTCCTGAATAGTCCTGGAATTTTGATGTTAATGATGTTTTGTGTCCCACCAGCATGAACGAAGATTGTAAATGCTCCTAGTTCCGATTCCTTCCCCAGAAGAGTGGTTGGAAGGGATATTCTTGAAAATCCCCAGCTGAGTTTTGATTTCTTCCTCAGCAGTTTACCTTTGACTTGAGAAGTATTGGGAATCCTCAATCGAGTTCTTGTTCCTCAGCATGAGTTGGTTGTATCCCATAACAGAAGTATTGGTATAGTACTCAGTTTAGAGGTTTTCTTTCACCTGATGGTGTGTATTGATTTAAAATCCCTTGTAATTGTATTTTGAGTATGATGTTAACTTCTGGTATCCCCACATGAGTCGAAAAGTCCGGAATTTTCAGTGATGAATGATCTCCATAGATCCCCAATAGGTCTGCGTGTGATGGTTTCCAGCATATTTCTATTTGATCTTCAATAAGTTTTACACTCTTTCCCCAAGCAGAGCAAGAATGGCATGACTATTTCCCCAAATGAAACAAGAATGCTATGATGATTATTCCCCGCAGGAGCTCGTTTCTTAATAAGAACACTTATGTCCCCAGCAAGGATCGTGGAAGCTTTTCTCATCCCAGACAAATTATTACTTCTCCTTAGCAGGGTGGTATTCCTATGCAGAGTTAATGCTTAATACTCCAGTAGGCTATGCTTTATTTGCATCACTGGTAGATCTTTATCTTGTTTCCCCAAACATAGTTGTAAAGATATTTGTCCCTATCAGTGTTTAACAGGGATATTTCCCTCTTTCCCCAAAGGGTGAAAGATGTTGTGCTGATTGTTGTTTCTCCAACATGTTTCCTCTTAGAGTAGAATTTCTGGTGTTATCCTAATAGGGATTCTTGAAGATTGCTTTGTGAATTAGATCCATAGAAGTTGTTTTCCCCAGTCTGAGTTATGCCTTGTAGCGGGATTTTATTCCTTTGATAGCTTTTGATGTTCCCTGCAGGATTTCGATTCAAATCTCCAGCATGGTCCCCAGCCTTGTTTCCCTGATTACCCAAGTATCCGGTTGTTGTGGTGTTTATGTCACCCGTTTCTTATCTTTATGTATGTTTTGTCAGCATATTCATACGCATAAGTATGGCATCTTTTTCTTGCATTCTTGCACTTATCTTTGTTCCCCGCTCTTTGGTGTGTTTTTCCCCACGGAGTGTGTGTGTTGTCTTCCTCTCAAGTTTAGAGTGTCGACCCTTAAGCAGAAAATGTTGATCCTTTCCATTTCCCCACTGAGTTTATTCCCCGTGGATGATTTTGATTTAGTTTCCTCCCCAGTTTATTATCTGGATGGAATTTCCCCAGTTGAGATATTTCCTCCTCGGGATGAGTCTTATTTGATAGTTTCTCTCCAACTTGTCCTTGGATTGAACTTTGGTCCTTTTGGCAGATTTTTATTTGCTTTGGAATTATGCTATCATTGTTTGATAGTGGGAAATATTTTCCCAAGCTTGAGTATATTACTTTGGAAGTAAGCTATCAATTATTTGATAGTGGGTAATATTACCAAATTAATCAAACTCTATTGCTTTTGCTCCTACCCAGTAAATCAGGTAGTCAAGAGTTCTTCTTTCTACCCAGTAAAAAGGTAATAGAAGTTGTTTCCATTTGCTTGTGCTCCTACCTAGTAAATCCGGTAGTTAAGAATTTTTCTACCCAGTAAAAAGGTAGTGGAGGTTATCCCTCTTTGTTTTTCTCCTATCCAGTAAATTGATAGTTGAGTCCATATCTTCTACCTAGTAAACCGGTAGTGGATGATTCTTTTCCAACTCAGTATTCCTCCGTTTTTGGACTCAAATACTTTGTTTGGTCATTATTCCCTGGAAGAGCGTTTACTCTCCCTCGTTGAATCTTTTACATTGATTATATCATTGAACTTTTCCCCCATGTAGAATCAGTTATCCAGTGATTTATTTTCCTGGTAACTCTTTTGGTGTCTTTTATTTTCCCCAGCAAGATTTTTTCTTCTGTGTCCCCAAGCTTTTGCTTTCCTCTGGGGGTCGCATGTTCCCCACAGAGATCTTGGGTTTGCATATCACATCATATTCATATCATATCATGTTCTCTTAGGACAAAAATTGGATTTTCTGTATTTAAGTCTCTCCCATCTTACAGAGACGAAGATGTCAATCTTCATATCTTCAGATTGAAGAAACTTAAATAGGGGCAGTTGTAACACCCTAATTTTTGCCCTAGGTTTTCTTCGCATTTCATAAGCATCTTGCATACAAACAAGATCGCACTGGTTGCTCGGTTCTTCTTGGGTTAGGTTTATGCCTCACAGGGATCACCGTTGTCTTTATATTACTTTATTTGTTTATGTTTACTAACCATTAATCAAAATCCAAAAAAAATATTTTGTTTCCTTTTACTAACCTTTTTTCAGGAAGAGGAATCATTGAAAATGCCAAAAATAGCAGTTCTGCAGCTCGAGTAAAATCTCACAGACAAAAGTCAAAGTTGATCCGCAAATAATTCAAATTTATCTGATCAAGGATTTCCCAAGTTAATTGATTCATTCAAAGTATTTCCAAGGTTCATGTGTTTATTTCCATGCCTTCTTCGACGTACAAAAACAATCGGGCCACAACAACCAAGCAACCTCATTTGAATAAAATATTCAAATTTTGACTTGGTTAACCGGTTAACCACGATGTTAACTGATTAACCAGTGCGAAATTTGAATATTTTATCTAAATTCAACACCCTTAGATAATTAGTATAATTGGAATATTCTAGATCCATTGGTTTCTGATTTCTCTACATCACTTTGATCATTTCCTATCATAAACCCTCACTAATCACAACTCTTTTCCATTTCCCACCAAAATTGCAATTACCAAGCATAATTTTAATTACCAAAGCAAGCTCCATTTCACCAAATTCCCATACCTAAAGTCTTTAAATAGGACCATACTTTAATTCATTCACCAAGCTTTTGAGAGCCAAAAAAACCCTTACAAAATATTCTCCCAAAACCAAAAAATTCACTAAAGCTCTTTTTTCTTTCTTTTGAAGTTATCAAGAATTCACATTGAATTCTTGACTAACTTGAGCTAAACCTTCATCCAATTCTTCTTTTATTCACCAATTGCAGTAGATCTAAGCTTTATTTGGTCCAATTTGAAGAAGTGCTTTTGGTAATTCATATCTCTCCATAAACCCATATTCACCATCAACATTCAAGATGTAGATCTTTGGTGCCTTTGTTTCTAGATCCTTTGGATCTTTATTTGTTGTTTAATTGCAGGGATTCCACTGTATTTTGGTTTTAAAATTCGTGCAAATTCAGATCATGATCATCAAATGTTTGAGAAAAGGTTTTAAAATGGATCATGCTGAATTTTCTGCATTTTTTCTGCTTCTGGTACAACTTTAACCAGTTAACCATTTATAGTGCAAATTGGTTAACCGGTTAACCATCTTTAAAACTACACAGGTTTTGCTTGCCTTAACCGGTTAACCCATTTGGTTAACCAGTTAACACAAGTCAGAATGGTGTTCTTGGCTTGTTTCAAGCCCCTCTTTGGTGCCTCTTTCTTCTTCTTCTTCCTCCTTTTTATTTTTACCTTGGGAGGCACTTTTGGGAGTGATTTCACCTTAATTTCAATGAACTTTGGGTGTAGATTAGAGTAGTTAATGTTCATTAATTCAAAACTACCTTTAAGTGGATTATTCAATTCATTTAAGGTACTTTGCGTGAGTGATACATTTTCATGCTTGAATCTACCGAGATGAGTGATTGAACTTAAGGATGGAAGAATAACATGAGTGCGGCTCAATTTGGTATTCATCTTTAGTTTTGTGCGGTATTGCGTCCGGATGGCAATTTATATATCGTTTATCTCACATGCATTAGCACTAATATTGTTCACCTTAATTGGTGGTGGCCGGCCTCATTTGTAGGGTAATCACTTCGTAAATTACTCGGCGATTGCTTAACATAGACCTAAATTTGTCCCTAATTCAGAATAAAAATCTAATTGGGTACTCGCACTTTCGTGGACCGGACCTCTTGTTGGTCGCGTAATCCCAAAGTGGTTAATCATATTGCATTAAGAATCGATACTTATGAATGTTTGATGCGTAGGTGCTTTGGATCTCCCAATCGCCTTTCAAATTTCATTGAATTAGGTTCGGCTTGCCTTGATTAACCGCTATAGTGTAAGATGCTAAGCGGATCCAGTTGCCTTTCGATTTTGGTTACTCTTTTGGTTGTGGTTGATTAAGTTTACCATACCACTCTTATGTAAATATTATTATACTACTATTATTATTAATATTTCAGATTCTTGCACTTTAATTGCTTTTTCTACTAACATTTAGATTCTTGCACTTTTATTGCTTTTATTTTATTTTGCTTTATTATGCTATATTCATCCATATCATGTTTATTATTTGCTCTTATTATTGTTTTGTTGATTTTTCTTTTGTCCATTTAGACACAAAAACATTAATAAAGGATTAAACTTCTAAAAACTTGTGACTTTAATTTGTGGACTATTGGTTAATATCCTTGGCTTTGGAATGAAGATTTGGACTTAGATTCCTAGGACATATTTCCTTTTCCTTGACCTTCATGAAGTTGGAATTTGCCTTTATTTGGCCATTTGCTAGCTTATAAGGATGGAACTATTATGCTCATAATTTGAAGTATCATCAAGTTTGGTTTGATATTTCTTCCCTTATCTCCTTATTTTTTTAGGTTAGTCCATTCATCTCCTCCCCTTCTTTAATTTTCAAAATCTTCTCCCTTTTTCAAAGGATTCCATTTTTTAAATCATCACCTCTTTAATAAACAAAACCTTGACTTTTGTCAAGTGGCTTTTACTCTTTTTCTTTTCTTTTAAAATCAACGAATCTAATCATGTTGACCTTAATTCAAAAAATAAAAAGAATCAAACTCATTCAAGTTGTTTTGTGCCTTTGTGCATTTTTGTGTATTTTCTTTAAAAGAGTGCCGATTATGAGTCATTATTCTTTAGTCGGGTGCAAGTCTCTCAATCTCAATGGTTGTAGTTTGATCTAATTGAGTCTCTTATCATTCGTGGGGGTTTAGTGGCATACTCGTTGATTTTATCCGAGTTGGTGCCCTCCCCATAATGATGTATGAGTCCATGCCTTCATTCTCATGGTAGTTTGTTTGGCCATCCACTTGAAGATGACGAATTCTCTTCACTTAATAAAATCAATCATAACCAACCCTTTTCACTATTTGTACCACGAATTACGGGGTTTTGATCTCGCATTGCACTTTGTGGGTACGTAGGCATGAGGTGGTAAACCTCTCCAAACACAAAAATATTACAAAAAATAATTCTTTTCTTATCCTCCCACTCTCATTTAACAAACCTTTTTTCCAAACCAAAAGCAGTAAATTTTTCAAAGGGCTCCCGTGGAGTACCACAGACATTTTGGGTGCGTAAAACCTTCCCATTATGTAACATATCCCCTTACCATTTTCTCTGTGGTGTTTCTTTAGCTTTTTGCTTTTAGATTCATTAGGATTTATTCGCTCTTTTTTTTCCTTTTCCTTTCGGAATAAAATAACAGCGCGGTGGCGACTCTATTTACTTTGAGTTAAGTTAACTAATAGCTTACACTCATGATTTTACCGCTACAATCTGGTTGATAGTTGCAGGATCTTCGAGGAAGATAACAACACTCACTACAAGATTGTTATTGATAGAAGGGGCAATAATCAACAAAATCGTGGCAAGCCTTATGATACTCCAGTTGGTAAGGGCATGCAGAAATTTGTTTCGGGTCAGAGAACTAATGAGAGAGATGCTCCTGCTAGTATTGTTTATTTCAAGTGTGGGAAAGTTGGACATAAGAGTAATGTGTGTACTGCTGAGGTGAAACGTTGTGTCCACTGTGGAAAAGTTGGGAATGTGATATTTGATTACACGCATAAAGAGATTATCTGCTTTAACTGTGGTGAAGAATGGTATATTTGTAGCCAGTTCCAGAAGCCAAAGAAAGCAGAGTCTGGTGGAAAAGTGTTCGCTTTAGCTGGGACTCAGACAACTAATGAGGACAAACTCTTCAGAGGTACATGTTTCATTAATAATATTCCTTTAATTACTATTATTGATACGGTTGCTACCAATTGTTTTATTGTTGCTGATTATGTTGAGAGATTGGGTCTTGAGTTGTCTGCTTTGAAAGGAGAAATGGTCGTAGATATTCCGGCTAAGGGATCGGTGACTATTTCTCTAGTGTGTTTGAGTTGCCCGTTGTCTATCTTTGATAGATATTTTTATACTGATTTGGTATGTTTACCGTTGACTGGGATGGATGTAATCCTAGGTATGAATTGGTTTGAGTATAATTATGTTCATATTAATTGTTTTTGTAAGTCAGTGAGGTTTTCTACTCCAGAAGAGGAAGGAGTTAAGTTGTTGTCATTTAGAGAGTTGTAGAAGTTGATGAAAGAGGATACCCAAATGTTTTCATTGATGGCATCGTTATCTGTAGAGAGTAAATCTAAGATTGAAGAGTTGCAAGTAGTGAATGAATTTCCTGAGGTTTTCCCTAATGAAATTCCTGATGTACCTGTCGCACCTCGAAAAATACGACCTCGCGATAAGAAAATATACCGCGGATGAAAATTAAAACAACAGAGTCGCCACCGAACTTATTTTATTCCAATTAAGGAAAGGGAAAATATCGAGAAACCCTTTGAAAAAAATGGATAGAACAAGGTCTTTGAAACCAAATTCTAGGTTCGGGAGTCGATTCCGTAAGGGGAAGGTATTAGCACCCCTTACGACCGTTGTACTCAACGGGAACCTCTTAGTTTAACTTTCAATCTAATGCTGACTTATGCTTTCTGTTTTCTTCGAATAATAAAATAAATGCGAACGATTCTAACATAAGGTTAATAGGGGAAATGAGTTATTTTGTTCCTAAGGTGCTCGGCAAGGAATAAGATCCGTGTGCCTACGTATTCCCTTGTGCAATGGGAAAGTCAGAGCTTCGTAGTTCGGGGTACTAAGGTTGATCGGTCTGTTTTAATGAACAGTTATTTAAACTGCATTCTATTGCTAAGCGTTGGCTTGTCTGCTCGCGATAGGAGGCTGAAGCGCTAGCTTGTTTGTGAGATAGAAAGGATTTAAATAATGTTTGCTTAGAGAAATGCTTGATTCGATTAGGGTTTTTTAGAATGAAAGGGTAAATAAACTGCGTCCTGAGGGGCGGGCCTCAGGAGAATTTATTCGAGAATTCGAGGAATGCGAGACTCCAGAATTCAATTATGTGGATTAAAAGTTTTAACTACGGAAAGTCGAATGAACCAGCATCCCGTGGAGCGAGCCTCAGGAGCGTTCATTCAAGAATTTGAGGAATGCGAGACTCCAGAATTCAGTTAATCCGTTAAAATATTTAAATGTCGAGTTCGGAAAAATCCGATGGCGAGGCACGATGCGCTCGGCTTACATGGTTCGTGATTCGATTAAGAAGGTAACAAAAAGAAGTGAATTAAATTGCGACAATAAAACCGGAATGAAATAATAGATATAAATAAATTAATTAATTGAATTTAATAAAGTGCTAAATAATTGAAATAATATAATATAATAAAATTTAAATTAAATTTACTTTATTGAAATTTAATTACATAATAAAAAAAAAGAAGGTCTCATAATAATTAAATTTTTCAATTAAAAGTATTGGAAATAATTTAATTTTGTTTTATATCATTGGCCCGGGATAAAAAGAAAAAAAAACAAGAAATTGTTAGCATATATATTTTTTAACTATTTTTTCTAAACAAAAACATTACTAACAAAGAAATTGAGAATCATGAAAATAATTTATAAGAATTAAAATAAAAAACTACTAATATCATAAAATAATAATTAAAAAAAAAGAAAAAAAATAAGAAAAGAGAGGAGTTAGCGATGCCATGTGTTGTGCTAATCAGAGGTGTGTGTAGCAGCGAATGCAGTGGTCCAGAAGCAGATTAGCGAGTATATCAGTGAAAACGAATGGGCACATCAAAGAACAAAGCTAAAGGCCCAATCAAACATATTAACAAAAAGTAAATAAAATAAACTCATAAAACATTAATAAATTTATAACAGAGAGATAAATCAGAAATTGACCCATTCTTTCTTTCTGCAAAGCAATTTCCGGTCTCCCTCTAAATGTCGCTTTTTGGGTTTTCGGTGGTTTGATGCTTTTTAGGTTTCAAAACTCAATCGCGGCTCAGGGAAGACGAAAGTGAAGGATCCACCCTTAAGTTCACGGCGACCCCCGATTCAATCTTCTTCAGATCGGTTTCCTGCGCCTTTGGTTTGTAGTTTCTCAAGCGATTCTCGGCGTTTCGCTCATCACTCTCGGCGCGATTCTTTCGACCTCACCCGATCTCGCGACTGCCAAATTTCTCTTAAAGAATCGCTTGGCTCTCACTCGTCTGTGTTCTTGCTCACAACAGATTTCTACTTGGCTGGTTTTTGATGGCGTTTGAAGGATGTTTCAGAGGTATCAACAGATTGGCGTTTTGGGGTGTTTGCTTGTTCGTTCGGACTTGGTGGTGTTTTGGCCCTCTCCGTCTCAGATTCTTTCTTCCTCTGTTTTTTTTCTGAATTTGTGTTTGGTTAAGAAAGAATATTATGAAGGTTTAGTTTATTTGCAGGTTATGCTGATGTATTTTTGGTATTTTTAAAGGTTTGAAGAAGAACGGTTGATGGTTTTGTGGTTCTGTTTGCGTAGATGTGTTTTCGGATTTGACGATGGTGAATTATGTGCTTAGGTGGCTTTGGATTGTGCGGGTTTTGATGGTTCTGTGATAATGGTTTGGTTATTATATCTGTTTATTTTTTTTCTGCAAGTTTTTAGCTTTGAAGTTTGGAGTTGAAATTATTTCCACAGCATAAAATTGGTTTTCAAAACATACCATTAGTGTGATGAAGGGTTGTTTTTATAGAGAGAATTTGCAGGGTAAAATGGGAAGAATTGGGGACAAAGTAATGAATAAAATCTGATTTTTTTGAGTTGTGATTTGGGATAAGAATGAGCTGTGAAATGGAACAAAAAAATTTGTTATGCTGGTGCAAAGTTAGTGAAATGGTAGTGGAAAGTTTGTTTGGGATTGATTAGAAAAGAAACAATACTAATAATAAAAAAAATAATAAAAAAGCTATAATAATAATAATAATAAGAATTATGAAAATAATGACTATGATAAGAAAATAATAATAGTAGAAATGATAATAGAAATAGTAATAATAATAAAGATGAAAAATAGTGATAAACAAATAAATATGGAAAAATATTTTTTTTTGAATTTTGGGATTAATAATAATAAAAATGAAAATGGTTTAAGGTGGATATTTGGAAAAGTGGGATAATAAAAATAGATAATGAGATTTTTTTTGTAAGTTTGTGTGAATAAATAAAAAAGATATTTTCTTGTATTTTTTATAATGAAATGAATAATCTAAAAATAAAAGGAGTTTTTTTTTTTGAGAAAAGAAAATAAATTACTTATTTTTTATTTTTTTTTAATATGATTAGACAGTAAAATAAAATAACGCGGGTAGGACAAATTTGGGGTATGACAATTGCTCCTATCGAATTGGCTTAGACCGAGTAAGATGAACTGGTTCGCGTTCAATCTTTCAAGGTATAAGATAATTAGATATTAACAGAATCCAAATTTGTCTGACAAGGAAAAAATTGTGAAAATAGCAAATGAAATAAACTGGAAATAATGGGTGACACAACAATAAACAAATTGATAAAATAAATCACTTATCACCAGAGGATGATAAGGCAAATAACTGAAAATAAAATCACTTATCACCAGAGGATGATAAGGCAAATAACTGAACATAAAATCACTTATCACCAGAGGATGATAAGGCAAAAGACTGAAAATAAACTCACTTATCACCAGAAGATGATAAGGTAACTGACTGAAAATAAAATCACTTATCAACAGAGGATGATAAGGCAAATGACTGAAAATAAAATCACTTATCACCAGAGGATGATAAGGCAACAGACTGAAAATAAAATCACTTATCAACAGAGGATGATAAGGCAACAGACTGAAAATAAAATCACTTATCACTAGAGGATGATAAGGCAACAAACTGAAAATAAAATCACTTATCACCAGAGGATGATAAGGCAACAGTCTGAAAAATAAAATCACTTATCACCAGAGGATGATAAGGCAAATGACTGAAAATAAAATCACTTATCACCAGAGGATGATAAAGCGACCCCGACACCAAAAGGATGCTGAGTAACAGAAAATTAAATAAAATCGTTATCACCAAAAGGATGATAAAGCAACCCCGACACCAAAAGGATGCTGAGTGACAGAAATTAAATAAAATCGCTATCACCAAAAGGATGATAAAGCGACCCCGGCACCAAAAGGATGACGAGTAACAGAAAATTAAATAAATCGCTATCACCAAAAGGATGATAAAGCGACCCCGACACCAAAAGGATGACGAGTAACATAAAATTAAATAAATCGCTATCACCAAAAGGATGATAAAGCGACCCCGACACCAAAAGGATGACGAGTAACAGAAAATTAAATAAATCGCTATCACCAAAAGGATGATAAAGCGACCTCGGCATCAAAAGGATGACGAGTAACAGAAAATTAAATAAATCGCTATCACCAAAAGGATGATAAAGCGACCCCGACACCAAAAGGGTGCTGAGTAACAGAAAATTAAAAAAAAATCGCTATCACCAAAAGGATGATAATGCGACCCCGACACCAAAAGGATGCTGAGTAACAGAAAAATAAATAATCTGGAAGAGAAATATCCAACGGGGACGTCCACTAAATAATACCTAGGAATATCTCTGGAATCTTCGATCGACCCTGAATCCTGACTTCCGCTGGGGAAAGGCCTGGAATCCTCAATCGATCCTGGATCCTGACTTATGTATGTATGCTTGTTTGATTTTTTTAAAATGATATTCCATAACGATGGAGATACGATGCAAGTGTTTATGCATTGCTGAAAGTTAAAACGATTGGGGAACATAAAAAGGTCTGATTTATTTATGTATGCAAATGATACATATGCTGTAAATGATTGATGTAAATGATGCGTAATGACATTGAGGATGCATAATGATGCATATGAGCGGTTAAAAGGTGCCAGCTTGGTGGACTTTTGGTTTGGTAGTTGCCAATAACAATTGGACTTTGGGTGGGTGGAGGGTCTGATTCCCCGACACTCGATCTTTAACGATGCGTGATCTGAAGATAAGTCTGAATGCTCCAAGTTTGATTACTTGTTGATGAACAAAGTGACTTGATTGAAGCATGAGAACTGATTTGCTTTGGATGATTGCCAACGTCCAGCGAGGACTGCCTGTTCAGCTGGGGAGTAGAGATAGGAAGATTTGCTCCTGTATCTGGATTTGGTAGACGTCTACCCCTGGTTGAGTTGTTTGAAGATGATTTTTCCCTTGATTGAGTTGTTTGAAGATGATTTGCCCCTAATTAGGCTGTCAAGAATAATTTTGCCCCTGATTAATGGACTTTGAGATAAATTGCCCCTGATCGGGCTATTGAAGATGCTTTGTCCCTGATTGGACTGTTGAGGTAGTCTTGATTCATGTTGGCACCAATGAAGTTCAAATTTCTCTTTTGATTGCCCCTTTTTGGGATTGCACTGATGTCAAGCACTAAATTGGAATTAAATTATTCATAAACAAATGGTAGTGTTAATGTAAAATTCATGTAAGTTTTGAAAAAAGTCAATTTATTTGAATGATTGCGATAGTGTGACGAATGAACCGTTGGTCCAAATGTGGTGCTGATTTAGAAAGTGCGTGAAAGATGCAGCAAGAATAATGTGAGATCAAGATTGAAGATTAGCAAATATATGGGAGTCAGTTTATGCAACCTTGTTGGTAGCATGCTTTCAGGATAAACCGCGCCTCAATTAGGTCTTTTGAGGGTTGTAACGTGGTCTGATTAATGGTTTGAGAAATAAAGGATATAAGGCTCAAAGTTTGATTTGTACCCACCCTTTCTTCGTAATTTTCTCCAGTCCTACGTTCAATTAGCTCTGCACACGCGTTCGTTTTGACTTTGCGAGAGTGAAGATGAAGCTTCAAAGTTTGCTTGAAGTGGCAGTCATCTTATTTTGCTGGTGACCCTTTGATTCTTGATTTGGTGGTCACTGATATTTGTTTTGCTTTTGTTAAGGATTTGATCTCCTCTTTTGATTTGTTCTTTCTTTTGTTTCATTTTTCGACTAAGTCTCCCTTTGGGTGCTCAACTTAGTGGTTTTTCTTTTTTTTCTTTTTGTTTGAATGTTGTGACTGCCAAGTCATTTGTTGATGGTCTTCCGACGAGATGTCTCATCTTGCGCTTTGAAAGTGTAGTCATATTAACTGAACAACTACCTTGCCCCGGGTTAGATGTAAGGGTTGTATCCGAAAGAAACTCCTACTTCTAGGCTCGAAGTGGTTGACTAGGGATTAACTCATTGTATCTCCAGTGTTTAGGGATTTGAACAAATGCCTGTACATCATTGACGAGGTTTTATCCGAAAGCATATCGCAACATTTATGGGTATTTCGTTTTCATCATCCTCCCTTAAATATCTGCTAACGTGAAGTGAGAGAATATTATTTTGTGCTTTCGTGATAAAATAATAAATAATGAGCGAATGCGAATAGATTAATTCAAAACATGCATAAACATAACATTAACAAAACCAAGTACAAACGATAATGTTCAAAGCAAATAGTACTTAAACAAACATTACAAAATAACAGGAATGCGGAAATGATAAATGGCAATGAATGCCTTGATTTGAGGAATTGAACTTCTCTTCATTGAATGCTTCAAAGTTGGAGACTACTCAGCTTGGTCTTCAACAACCCCTTCAAATGTCTTCACTTGTTGGCCCAGTGCGGCGGCATTGGATTGTTATGGACATTTGGATTTCTCGGGATGAAGGTGAGATCCTTAGAGTCGATCAGATCTTGAATCTTGTGCTTGAACGATTTGCAATTCTCGATCGCGTGACCTGGAGCACCCTTGTGATACTCACAACGGGCATTGGCATCATAGTCTCGGGCGGTACCAGTTTGTGGTGGCAGGTCTTTCAAAACAAGAGTTCCCTTTGCCATCATCCCGTTAAATATTTCTCCATATGACAAAGGCAGTGGATCAAAGTTTCTTTCAGGCCTTCTTTGTTGATATGGTGGGAGATGTTGAGGAGCGCGTTGTTATTGTTGACCAGGTCGTTGTGGGTAGGCCGGTTGCTGGTACGGATTGGGCGCATATTGCGCAGCTGCAATCATAGGATGTGGACGTGGTCGATAAGCCATCTGAGGCGGAAATGGAGCTTGAATGGCTGGCTGATAAGGCATTGGAGGAATTGGCTGATATGGCATGGGAGCATACTGTGCAGCAGCAACATAAGGATACTGGTAGTAGGGAATTGGAGTAGGTGCATTCTGTTGTAGATTCCCACTTGCAGCAGAAATAGCGTTTGTTTCGCCCTTCTTGTACCCGTTGAAAGGCTTCTTGGTTCCAGATTGGCTACTAGAACCTCCTTGGATCTTTCCACTTTTCAGACCCTCTTCAATTCTTTCTCCGACCATCACCATGTCCGAGAATCCAGAAGATACGCTGTTGATCAGCTTCTCGTAGTATTGCCCCTGTAAGGTACCCATGAAGATATCGATCAGTTCACGGTCAACCAAAGGTGGATGAACTCTGGCAGCTAGCTCCCTCCAGCGTTGAGCGTACTCCTTAAAGGATTCGCTTTCCTTTTGAGACATACTCTGAAGTTGAGTACGGTTAGGAGCAAGGTCAGTGTTGTACTTGTATTGCTTTTTTAATGCATCAGATAGATCAAGCCAAGTACGAACATTGTTGCGTTCGAGTTGCATGTACCATTCTAGAGACGCTCCAGACAGACTGTCTTGGAAGCAATGGATCATGAGCTTGTCATCTTTAGCATGAGCGGCCATTTTTCTGCAGTACATTCTCAAATGGAGTTCAGGCAGCTGAGGCCTTTGTACTTCTCGAATTCTGGCAGTTTGAACTTAGCAGGGATCACAACATCCGAAACTAAGCACATGTCTGAGGCACTCAAAGAAGTTGAATTGTGTCCTTCCATGATTCAGAGATTTTTAGCTAACTCGCGACACATCTTCATAGCTTCGGATTCTTGAACAACATGAGGATTGGTGATTGGAACAGCAGTATGCATCTCATACTCAACTTGATGATCCTCTTCAGCATGAGGAAACTGGACTTGATTTGGAATAGGTTGAGCTTGAGGAATAGCACCAACAGTAACACCAGAGGTAGGTATTGGTTTGGAAGTGACCTCTTCAACAACAGGAATGAAGCCTGGAGGCAAACCATAGACCAAAGGATTTGGAACTGGAACTGAAGGCATTGCTTGCGAGGCAGATCCTTGCACTAGAGCATTGTTCATTGCGGCAGCAACTTTGGGACGTTCTTCCATCCTAGCCAAAGCTTGTATGGTCTCATAAATCTGGTCAATCTTGTTCTTGACCGAGTCTATCTCTTCCCTCATGGAAGCTTGTTCTTCTTGAATCACGTCCATCAGTCTTCTAGTGTTGGCTCTAGTTAGATACGGGCGTCTAGCACGATACGGGCGTCGGGAAACCAACTTTATTTACTGAAGATTAAGGAACAGGCAATGAGTTTACGACTTTGGAATGAAATGCAAGATGAACAGTTAATGCCAATGAAATTAATATGCGTATGGATGCAATGCAAGATCCAGGATCACGAGTATAATCTGCTCTGAGGTTAACCATAGTAACGAGTAAATAACCGGTATCTCTGATAAAAGTAACCTTGACAGGTAGAATCTTATAGGATTGTTCTAAATTCTTTACCCGTAAAACTGCTCACATGATAGTTTCTACGGTTATGGATAAGATACTCAAGGTCAAGGACGCTGATCGTACTAACGTCCTGCCACAGGCTAGCTGTATTATGACGATAATAATGATAAGATCTACCTTGAGTGGAGTTCTCATGTTAGCCATATGAGGAGAGGGTCCTTAGAGACTAACACTATGCAACTACCAACATTGAAACTGGTTCTAAAAGTGGGTCCCAGAGTCACAGCCCTTTCATGAATCAAGTCATGCGACAGGCTAGCTGTGTTATGACAAGATCTACGAATAGGTCTACTCTCTGGGGGGTGCTTTCATGCTAGGCTTGCAAGGAGCGAGTCCTTGGAGACTAACACTAATAACTTCCAATTCTAAACTAGGTGTTCCCTCTTCTTTTTTTTTGAAAACTCAGATGCTAACCCAGGATCCAACAAACAGGTATGATAATAATCATAATAAGAAGAGCAAATAAACAAGCATAAATAAAAAGCGTGAAGAAAACATATAAGCAAAGTCAATATTGATTGCAAAGTAAACTAAGTTAGGCTTGACTCTCTCTAGCTTTCCCCAGCAGAGTCTCCAGCTGTCGCACCTCGAAAAATACGACCTCACGATAAGAAAATATACCGCGGATGAAAATTAAAACAACAGAGTCGCCACCGAACTTATTTTATTCCAATTAAGGAAAGGGAAAATATCGAGAAACCCTTTGAAAAAAATGGATAAAACAAGGTCTTTGAAACCAAATTCTAGGTTCGGGAGTCGATTCCGTAAGAGGAAGGTATTAGCACCCCTTACGTCCGTTGTACTCAACGGGAACCTCTTAGTTTAACTTGCGATCTAATGCTGACTTATGCTTTCTATTTTCTTTGAATAATAAAATAAATGCGAACGATTCTAACATAAGGTTAATAGGGGAAATGGGTTATTTTGTTCCTAGGGTGCTCGACAAGGAGTAAGATCCGTGTGCCTACGTATTCTCTTGTGCAATGGGAAAGTCAGAGCTTCGTAGTTCGGGGTACTAAGGTTGATCGGTCTGTTTTAATGAACAGTTATTTAAACCGCATTCTATTGCTAAGCATTGGCTTGTCTGCTCGCGATAGGAGGCTGAAGTGCTAGCTTGTTTGTGAGATAGAAAGGATTTAAATAATGTTTGCTTAGAGAAATGCTTGATTCGATTAGGGTTTTTTAGAATGAAAGGGTAAATAAACTGCGTCCTGAGGGGCGGGCCTCAGGAGAAGTTATTCGAGAATTCGAGGAATGCGAGACTCCAGAATTCAATTCTTTCATTAGTTGATATGTGGATTAAAAGTTTTAATTACAGAAAGTCGAATGAACCGGCATCCCGTGGAGCGAGCCTCAGGAGCGTTCATTCCAGAATTCGAGGAATGCGAGACTCCAGAATTCAGTTAATCCGTTAAAATATTTAAATGTCGAGTTCGGAAAAATCCGATGGCGAGGCACGATGCGCTCGGCTTACATGGTTCGTGATTCGATTAAGAAGGTAACAAAAAGAAGTGAATTAAATTGCGACAATTAAACCAGAATGAAATAATAGATATAAATAAATAAATTAATTGAATTTAATAAAGTGCTAAATAATTGAAATAATATAATATAATAAAATTTAAATTAAATTTACTTTATTGAAATTGAATTACATAATAAAAAAAAGAAGGCCTCATAATAATTAAATTTTCCAATTAAAAGTATTGGAAATAATTTAATTTTGTTTTATATCATTGGCCCGGGATAAAAAGAAAAAAAAACAAGAAATTGTTAGCATATATATTTTTTAACTATTTTTTCTAAACAAAAACATTACTAACAAAGAAATTGAGAATCATGAAAATAATTTATAAGAATTAAAATAAAAAACTACTAATATCATAAAATAATAATAAAAAAAGAAAAAAAAAGAAAAGAAAAGAGAGGAGTTAGCGATGCCATGTGTTGTGCTAATCAGAGGTGTGTGTAGCAGCGAATGCAGTGGTCCAGAAGCAGATTAGCGGGTATATCAGTGAAAACGAACGGGCACATCAAAGAACAAAGCTAAAGGCCCAATCAAACATATTAACAAAAAAATAAATAAAATAAACTCATAAAACATTAATAAATTTATAACAGAGAGATAAATCAGAAATTGACCCCTTCTTTCTTTCTGCAAAGCAATTTCCGGTCTCCCTCTAAATGTCGCTTTTTGGGTTTTCGATGGTTTGATGCTTTTTAGGTTTCAAACTCAATCGCGGCTCAGGGAAGACGAAAGTGAAGGATCCACCCTTAAGTTCACGGCGACCCCCGATTCAATCTTCTTCAGATCGGTTTCCTGCGCCTTTAGTTCGTAGTTTCTCAAGCGATTCTCGGCGTTTCGCTCATCTCTCAAGCGATGGTTTTGTGGTTCTGTTTGCGTAGTTGTGTTTTCGGATTTGACGATGGTGAATTATGTGCTTAGGTGGCTTTGGGTTGTGCGGGTTTTGATGGTTCTGTGATAATGGTTTGGTTATTGTATCTGTTTATTTTTTTCTGCAAGTTTTTAGTTTTGAAGTTTGGAGTTGAAATTATTTCCACAGCATAAAATTGGTTTTCAAAACTTACCATTAGTGTGAATGAAGGGCTTTTTTTATAGAGAGAATTTGCAGGGTAAAATGGGAAGAATTGGGGACAAAGTAATGAATAAAATCTGATTTTTTTGAGCTGTGATTTGAGATAAGAATGAGTTGTGAAATGGAACAAAAAAAATCGGTTATGTTGGTGCAAAGTTAGTGGAAATGGTAGTGGAAAGTTTGTTTGGGATTGATTAGAAAAGAAACAATACTAATAATAAAAAAGCTATAATAATAATAATAATAATAATAATAAGAATTATGAAAATAATGACTATGATAAGAAAATAATAATAGTAGAAATGATAATAGAAATAGTAATAATAATAATGATGAAAAATAGTGATAAACAAATAAATATGGAAAAATATTTTTTTTGAATTTTGGGATTAATAATAATAAAAATGAAAATGGTTTAAGGTGGATATTTGGAAAAGTGGGATAATAAAAATAGATAATGAGATTTTATTGTAAGTTTGTGTGAATAAATAAAAAAGATATTTTCTTGTATTTTTGATAATGAAATGAATAATCTAAAAATAAAAGGAGTTTTTTTTTTTGAGAAAAGAAAATAAATGACTTATTTTTGATTTTTTTGAATATGATTAGACAGTAAAATAAAATAACGCGGGTAGGACAAATTTGGGGTATGACAGTACCACCGGAGAGAGAAGTTGAGTTTGCGATTGATCTTTTACCTGGTACTAGACCTATTTCTATGGCACCATACAGGATGTCCGTAACTGAGTTCGTTGAATTAAAGAAGCAGTTGGAAGAGTTGCTTGAGAAGAAGTTTATAAGACCAAGTGTATCACCGTGGGGAGATCCAGTTTTGTTGGTTAAGAAGAAAGATGGAAGTATGAGGCTTTGTGTGGATTATAGACAGTTGAACAAGGTGACAATTAAGAACAAGTATACGTTACCGTGAATAGATGATTTTATGGATTAGTTGGTAGATGCTCTTGTGTTTAGCAAGATCGATTTGAGATCGGGCTATCATTTGATTAAGGTGAAAGATGGGGATATTCAAAAGATGACGTTCAGAATATAGTGTGGACATTACGAGTATTCGGTGATGCCTTTCGGTGTGACTAATGCGCCGGGAGTATTCATGGAGTACATGAATCATATTTTTCATGCTTATCTGGATTGTTTTGTAGTTGAGTATTCGTAGAGCATTTTAGAACAGTATTAGAAGAGTTAAAGGATAAGAAGTTGTATGCGAAGTTGTCCAACTGTGAATTTTGGTTGAAGGAAGTCAGTTTTCTTGATCATGTGATTTTAGGTAGTGGTATTGTTATGGATCCTTCTAAGATAGAAGTTTCTTGGGATTGGCCGGTTATTACTGAAGGTTCATTGAAGGATTTTCTAAGTTGGCACTTCCGTTGACTCAGTTGACTTGTAAGAGTAAAGCTTTTGTGTGGGATGTCAATTGTGAAGAAATTTTTGCAAAGTTGAAGAAGAGGTTGACGTCGGCTCTGGTTTTGACGTTACCGAATTCAGAGGAACCGTTTGTTGTATATTATGATGCTTCGTTGATGGGTTTGGAAGGTGTTCTTATGCAGAATGGTAAGGTGATTACTTATGCGTCGAGACAGTTGTGGGTTCATGAAAAGAACTGTCCTATACATGATTTGGAACTTGTCGCAGCTGTCTTTGTATTGAAGATCTGGAGGCATTATCTTTATGGTTCTAGATTTGAAGTGTTTAGGGACCATAAGAGTTTAAAGTATCTGTTTGATTAGAAAAAGTTTAATATGAGACAACAGAGATGGTTATAACTGTTGAAAGACTATGATTTTGGTTTGAATTACTATCCAGGAAAAGCTAATGTTGTAGTAGATGCTTTGAGTCGGAAAACGTTGCATATGTCGGCAATGATGGTTAAGGAGTTAGAGTTGATTGAGCAGTTCCAAGATATGAGTTTGGTTTGCGAAGTACGCCGAAGAGTGTTATGTTAGGTATGCTGAAGATTAATAATGTTTTTCTGGACAATATTAGAGAAGTTCAGAAATTAGATGTGAAACTAGTGGATGTCATAATTGATTGTGGTGAATCAGAGAAGAGCGGTTTTAAGTTGGATGCGTATGGTGTTTTGAGATTAAATGATCGGATTTGTATTCCTGATGATGCGGAAATGAAAAGAATGATTCTGGAGGAAAGTCATAGAAGTAATTTGAGTATTCATCCAGGAGCGACTAAGATGTATCAGGATTTGAAGAAGTTGTTTTGGTGGTCTGGGATGAAGAATGATGTAGCGTGTTTTGTGTATGTCTGTTTGATTTGTCAGAAGTCAAAAGTTGAGCATCAGAAGCCTGCTGGTTTGTTGAAACCATTGGAAATTCCAGAATGGAAATGGGATAGCATTTCTATGGACTTTGTAATGGGATTTCCTAGAGGGCATGATTCAATTTGGATGATTGTTGATATGCTTACTAAATCGGCTCATTTTATTCCTATTAACATCAGTTTTCCAGTATCGAAGTTGGAAGAGATTTATGTCAGAGTAATTGTGAAGTTGCATGGTGTTCCTTTGTGCATTGTGTCGGATTGAGACCCGAGGTTTACTTATGAGTTGTTGGAAGAGTCTACAAGAAGCATTGGGTTCTAAGTAGAGGTTGAGTTCAGCGTATCATCCTCAGACATATGGTCAAATTGAGAAGACAATTCAATCGTTGGAGGATTTGTTGAGAGCTTGTGTACTTGAGCAGGGATGTTCATGGGATACTTATCTTCCATTGATCGAGTTCATGTATAATAAAAATTACCATTTTAGTATCGAAATGGCGCCTTTTGAGGCATTGTATGGTCGAAGATGTAGGACTCCGTTATGTTGGGATGAATCTAGTGAGAGAGAGTGGTGTTGGGACCATAGACAGTTTGAGAGACTACCGATAAGGTGAAGTTGATTCGAGAGAAGATGAAAGCTTCTCAAAGTCGACAAAAGGTGTTCCATGTGTCACAACTCCAGAAGTATATTTCAGATCTTTCTCATGTGATTAGTATGGATGATGTGAAAGTACGGGATAATCTCACTGTGGAGACAATACCGGTACGAAGTGAGGATCGTGAAATGAAGACTTTTAGAGGCAAAGAGATTGCTTTAGTGAAAGTTGTCTGGTTGGGAGTTGCCGGAGAAAGCATGACTTGGGAGTTGGAAAGCAAGATGTAGGAATCATATCCTGAGTTGTTTGAATAAGGTGAGATTTTCGAGGAAGAAAATGTTCTAAGTGGGGGAGAGTTGTAACGCCATTATTTAATTAAATATTATTGCCCATCTTTCCTTATTAATTGTTGTTATGTGTTGTTTTGTCGTTTTTGTCATTAAGTTGTATAAGTCGGTATCAATTTGATAGGTAAGTTGTGTTTGGGTTGTTTAATTTAATTTAGTCGAATAATAAAATAATTATTAATAATATAATATTAAGTTGGACTTAGTTAAGGAGTGAGAGTAGTAAAGTGGGGGTGCTATTTTAGGCCCATAAGAAATAGTTGATTAGTGATGTTTTAGAGATAATAGGTTGAAAAACCTAATTAGAAGGATAATCAGAATTTTGAGAGAAGGACAAGTCTTGAGGAAGAACAAGATGCTAGGTTTTGGATTTTCGCGGAAGTTTTGCTGTGAATTCGAGTTGCCTTCAATCTAAGGTAAAGGTGGGGTTCTAATTCCATAACCAGGATTAGATAATCCGTATGTAGGTTGAGATTTCGCATAATTGATGTTGTATTTTTGTATGGGTTGTTGTTGAAATTCGCGTGGATCTCCCATGTATAAAATGTTGTTCTTGTTGTGTTGTTGTCATGAGAATTATTCATGTTGTTAGATCTGTTGTTGTATCTGTTATTGTGTTGTGGACTGGTTGTTGCAGGAATTCGGGTAGAAGGAGATTAGGATTCGTAAAATCAGTTGTAGAAATTAGTAGATGAATAGATACAGAAGATTTGAAGTCTAAAATCAATGTAGAAACCCCATTAAGCTTGAATTGAGTGATGAAGTTGTGTAATTCGTAGCAGAAGTAGGAATGGTATGCATTCTGGTGTTTCACGTAACAGATCTTGTATTACGTGTAACAGGAGGGGCATTACGCGTAACATATCCCAGTTACACGGGCATTATGTGTAATAGGTGAGGCATTACACGTAAGAGGTGGCATGAAGTAAGTTGTTACACGTATGGAGTAGCCATTACACGTATGGGCAGAATGGTGTGTAGAAATTGTAGTTTTTGGCGATTCGTCATGTTTTTACATCCGTTTCGAGTTTAGTCGATCCTAGACTTTAAGTAGAATTTAACTAAGTTGATTATAGTAGATTCGAGGATTAAAAATAATTAATTTAGGAATCTAATTGATTAAGCCATAATTAGTTTTTTCCATGTTGAAGTTGTATTAAGTTGTTATAAGTTGTGTTGTCCCAATCTTGGGGAAGATAATTAAGTTGCAGGTTGATTGACCAATGTTGATTCACATTGTTGAGTTGTTAAGCTGATAATTATGTTGTTACTGTTATTGTTGTATGACCTTCGTAGTTGTATACATTTGCATATTCTTAAGTTAGAGCGAATGCTCGATTCAAGTTGGCCTGGATTGGCAAATAAGTTGTTAATGTCTCGATAACCTGGAAAGATTTCATATTGGGAGTTTACTTCAAATGGTACCACATGCATATATAAGTTGAGTCACATTAAGTCACATTTTGTCTATGTTGTTAGTGGTTGTTGGTCGCAAGTTGTATGATGATGTTGCTAGTTGTGTGAAGTGGTGTGATTGGATGATTGCTTGCTTACATATTGATTATCATACTCCTATTTATGTTATTCGATATCTCACCCCTTTTGTTTGAATGTTTCCCTCTATTGATAATGTGTAGGTAACCAAGATTCGAGTACCTAGTCATCTTAATTTGGTGTTTGAAGCTCTGATACGTAGCACTTCGGGGAGATGAACGTATGTTTTGTTTTTGTGTATTTTTATCTAGTTTATGAACTCATTTCAGTTGTTTTATGTTGAAAAACATGTTGAAGTATTTGATGTTGAATATACTTGAAGTTGTTTTAAAGTTGCAAATTTTGTTGAATCCGCTGCGTAGTTTGTGAAGCATGATTATTAATGAACTTTTGTTATTTGATTTTAAAGTTGAAAATTGTAATATCCCATGTTTTGGTGAATTTTTATACAACTCTTATTTGAATTATAAAGTCGGGTAGAATGGGGTGTTACATAAAGACTTCCTACTCAAAGCATCAACTACTACATTTGCTTTACTAGGATGGTAATTCAAATAAAAATTATAGTCCTTCAGAAGTTCAAGCCACCTTCTCTGCCTCATATTCAACTCTTTCTGATCAAACAGATACTTCATACTCTTATGATCACTGAACACTTCATACTTAGAACCAAAACGATAATGTCTCCAAAATTTTAACACACACACTACAACTGCCAATTCCAGACCATGAATCAGATAATTTCTTTCATGAACCCTTAGTTGTCTAGAAGAATAGGCGACAACCTTACCATTCTGTATTAGTACCCCTCCAAGACCCATCTTCGAGGCATCACAATAGACTACAAAAGATTCACTCGGGTTCGGCAAAATCAACACCGATGCATTCGTCAAATTCTTCTTCAATTCTATAAAACTCTCCTTACACGCAACATCTCACACATAAGCTTTCCTTTTTCGAGTCAATTGAGTCAAAGGCAATGTCAACTTAGAAACGCCTTCTATAAACTTGCAATAGTAACCTGTTAATCCAAGAAAACTTCGGATTTCAATAGCAGATTTCAGAGTCTCCCATTGCAACACTACATCAATTTTTGAAGGGTCCACAGAAATCCCACCACTTGATATTACGTGTCCCAAAAAGCTTACTTCTTTCAATCAAAACTCGCATTTCGACAACTTAACATATATCTTCCTTTCTCTCAATACTTGTAATACAATTCTCAAATGCTCTGCATGTTCTTCTTCTGATTGAATATATCATAATATCATCAATAAAAACCACCACAAATTTATCCAGATACTCATGAAATATTCGGTTCATATATTCCATAAACACACTAGGTGCATTGGATACCCTAAACAGCATCATTGTGTACTCATAGTGACCATACCTTGTTCTAAAAGTTGTCTTCAGAACATCATCTATTTTAACCCAAATTTGATGATAACCAGACCTCAAATCAATCTTATTGAACATATAAACACCCACTAGTTGATCCATCAAATCGTCGATTCTTGGAAGCGAATATTTATTCTTGATAGTCACCTTGTTCAATTGTTGGTAATTGACACACAATCTCATACTACCATCTTTCTTCTTAACTAGTAACACATGAGCACCCCACGGCGAAACACTAGTCCGAACAAACTTCTTTTCCAACAAGTCTTCTAATTTCTTCTTTAATTCACTCAGTTCTGAAGCAGACATTTGATAAGGAGCCATAGACACTAGACTTGTAACTTGTACTAAATCCATGGTAAACTCAATTTCACGCTCTGGCGATAGATCACTTACGTCATTCGGAAACATATTTGTAAACTCGCAAACAACAGTTAACTCGACATTGGTAGCTTCTCGGTCGACTTGAAAGGATGCAAATATTGCAAACATCAAGTCTCCATCCCCTAGAAGTTGTTCCACTTGCCTAGCAGATAAGAACATCAACTCTCCATTGTCACCTAACTCAGGAAACCTCACAGTCTTAGCATAATAGTTTATATAGACATAATTGAATTCCAGCCAATTCATACCAAGAATAACATCAATTTGATGTAAAGGCAAACACACTAGATCCATAGCAAAACTCTTTCCAGAGATAGTCAAAGGACGTTTCAGACAAACATAAGTAGTAGTAACAAAACCACTAGCATGAGTATCTATTATCATACTACTATTCATATCATACATTTCAAACCCAATTTAGTCGCACAATCAAACTAAATAAATGAATGCATAGCTTCAGTATCAATAATAGCAACCAGTTCAACATCATTAATAAAACAAGTATCTCGAATCAAGTTATCCTTTGCAGGAGTCTCTGTACCACTCAAAGCAAACACTATACCATTAGTCTGGGCAGAAGCAACATTCTTCTTTGGTTTCTGGCATTGAGTACTGATGTGGCCATGTTCTCCATAATTGAAACAAGCCGGACTAGCGTTCTTGCACTTAGAAGCCCGATGACCTGTCTTTCTACACTTATAGCATCTCAAAACCTTGTTCTCACACTCACTAGAGCGATGATCAAGTTCGCCGTATCTGAAGCATTTGATAAGAGCCGAAGCTCCTCCCCCACTGTACTTTTTCTCATCAACAATTTTATGTTTCCCTTTGTCACTTGGAGCATCATAAGGCTTCCCACGATTCTGATGTTGTCTTCCCCTCTTATCACTTAAGTTCTTATAATGATCGGAATAGGCTTTGTTATCCTCCTCATAAATTCTACAGCTGTTCACCAACTCTTCAAACCTGCGGATTTGCTGATAACCAATTGCCCGTTTTATCTCCGGAAGTAACCCATTCTCGAACTTAACACACTTGGAAAATTCAGCAGTTGCTTCACTGTAATGTGGATAATATTCAGCCAATTCCACAAACTTGGAAGCATACTCAATCACATTCATATTCCCTTGTTTCAATTCTAGAAACTCAACCTCTTCCTTACCCTGCACATCTTTAGGAAAGTACTTCCTCAAAAACTCTCAGTTGAACCCAGCCCAAGTAATAACACCACCTCCCTCATTCAACCTCCGACGAGTACTAACCCACTAGTCATCAGCTTCCCTCTTCAGCATATGTGTACCAAAATGCACCTTCTATTCATTCGAGCAATCCATGACTCTAAAGATCCTCTCAATCTCCTTGAGCTAAACACGTGCCCCATCGGAATCATATCAGCCTTCAAAGGTAGGCAGATTGTTCCTCTGGAATGCCTCTAACACATGAGTAATATCATTCCCTCAAATATTGGGTATTTATTGCACAACTTAAACAACAACTTGCAAAGCAAAAGCCATGGCAACATTGTTTCTTCCAACCATTCTGCACACCAACAATCAAGTTTAGATAGAACAAAGCATCGATAGTGTACACACACTCATCGACTGACAATTACTGACTCTAAACAACCTAGTCGGACAAACCGACCTGCTATGATACCACTAACGTAACACCCGTCTAAACCCCAAATAATAATACAATTTTATTTAAGATAAGTAAACTCTTCATCAAAATATCACGAATGTCACATCTTCATAATAACTCTTTATCAAAAAGATCATGCTTCGTAACACGGGTTTTAATGTTTTCATCAAATAAAATAACAACATATCCAAAATCATTTAAAATATTCTCGCATCGCATTAAAGTTCTAAACTTCTTTAAGAATCAAATTAATACCCTAAGGTATTCCTTAGAAAATCACATAGTTCAAAAGTATCTCAAGGTTTATAATTCAAAACTCCAAATAAAAGAAATCATCAAAACATCTCATAATCTTCAAAACAACAAAACATGAAATATTTTAAAGCAGACAAATCCCCAACATCGGTGTTACGTATCAGAGCAAGACTCATTTTACTTCTACGAAGTAAAATTACACACTCTGAAGCAATTCCTAAGCTTCCTACACTATTCCGAATTACCTGCAAGTTACCCACGAAAGAGGAAACTATTCAAAGCAGAAAGGGTAAGTAATCATAATCATTATAAAAGATGCAGTAATTTGACAAAAAGTAAAGTCACCTAAATAACATCAATAATATCCATATATTCATCATATAACTCATCATAATCATCAAACGTCATTTAACTCATCGTCCTAAAAATGCCAACAATAATGTTATGCAACTCAATGGACTCAATGCATACGGTACCGAAACATCATTGATGACTTAGTCATCATTATCTCCAAAGATCCCCACCAATAGGACTGGTTCCTGCTTGGAACCAGAGCAATTCACTTTTTGCACTTAATCCGCACAATGGGATTAATGCCATCACTGGACATTATCTTCCTAAAATTCATCATTGGATCTTCATCCTGAAAAAACGTCACTGGACCATTTGTCCTAAATAATTCATAGAATGCATGATGCATCAACAATTAAACACAACCACGGCTAGTCAAAACGCATCATCATTCATTCATATTCTTTAGTTTACCTTCACATACTAATACACAATTATATTGCACATACTTCACAAATAACATAGTAGCACACAATTAAACCAACAACATTAGCACACATATATAATTTCGAAACAGTAGAACACATCTCATCTATTTTGACAGAAAAATCATTTACAAAATTTTCCACTAACACTACTCTTAAGTCCCACTGATTTGTTAGCAAAATGTAATGTTTTCTATTGTCCATTGTTAGCTTCTGCTTTTATAAAAATCCAAGTTCCAGAGGTCAAAATTTGCATACTCAAAAAAATATTCAGAAGCGTAACTACTCACAAAACAGAAAATAGGACAAATGGATTTCATTGGGTGGCGCAGGCCACAAGGAAGTGGCACTGTCCACCGCGCCACCCCTTCCCACACACTAGGTGGCGCAAGCTATCCACTAACACATTGGGTGGCATAGGCCACCCCTTATAACACCCAGGTGGTGCAAGCCACCTCCCATAATCCCCAAGTGGCGCAATCCACCTTCATGTGAGAGGTAGTGACGCCAACCACTAAAACCACTTCCCTAGGTGGCGCAAGCCACCTATGCATAAGGTGAATGATGGCGTAGGCCACCCCTGTTCTCTAATTTTTCCTCAAATTCAATCGTTCCTGGTTTTGGTTATTCACGATTCTTCCCAAAATAATCACAATCACCACTACCGATTACAGTTTGATACAAAATCAATTTCTCTTTAAACCCTCAACAGGCATTTCATCGATTCAAATACAGATGATTACCATTTAATCGGTTCCTAATCAAACATAATAACTATGATCAAACACCCATTACCTTGTGATTATCGTTTTTCGATCGAATATTGTTCTCGTTCTTTCGATTCCTCGGTTTCTCCTCAAGTTCACGTTCTTGATTTTTCTCTCAGTTTCTCTTCTTCGACAAAAAATATAGAATGCACTATCCTTCATCTAACTCCCTACGGAACCCTTATGTCCCTAATTATGAATTTTCGAAATTACCCTTGCTACTTCTCTTAATGACCACCATGTCCTCTAGTTCCATAATTCTTATTATTTTATTTTCTTTAATCGATTTAATTATAACTAACTCTATTTTTCTCCAAATAAAATCGGTAAGTCCACTAAGACCAAAATTTCATCAAATATATTTCTCTGACACGTTCGAATTCAATTGTTCTCACCCAAAAATTCAATTAAAACCAATAATCGACTTAATTAATCAAATAAATAATTATTTAAAAATAGGGGAGTTACAAAGTACCCCTACCATCTCTTGTCAGCGTCGATGATATCATTTGAGTCACTAAAAGTGGACGATTATTCAACCGAGGCGTTGAAGAAACTGCAAAGGAAAAGGAACCTCAAGCTGAGGTCATCAACCCGACAATGGGTCAGACAAGTATGAAATCCTCAGGCACATCTAGAGAAGCGAGTATAACATTATGGATCAATTACTACAAACTCCTTCGAGAATTTTGGTGTTATCTTTTCTGCTGAACTCAAAAGCTCCCTGAGAAGCATTACAAAGGGTTTTGGAGCAAGCCTTCATAGAACCAGACGTGATCGTGAACCAATTCGACAGTATCATGTCTAGCATCACTAATTCCAACAATTTGGGATTTAATGAGGATGATCTTTCTGAAGAAGACAAAAATCACAATATGGCATTGAACATTACTATCAATTGTGATGATGATGCTCTAGCCAACATACTCGTAGACACAGGTTCATCTCTGAACATAATGCCAAGTTCCACTCTCACAAGACTGATTATTCAAGGTCCTCCTATGATAAAAAAAAGTGGTCATAGTCAAAGCATTTGACGGATCTCGAAAAGCAGTTATCGGCAAAGTGGATATTCCCATAACCATTGGACCTCACACCTTCCAAATTACCTTTCAAGTCATGGACTTCCGCGCGACATACAATTGTTTACTTGACCAACCATGGATTCATGAAGTAAGGGCTATGACCTCCACACTTAATCAAAAACTGAAGTTTGTGAAAAATAACAAATTGGTAACAGTATTCGAGGAAAGAGCCCTGATTGTTAGAAATTTATCCTTATTCTTGTATTTAGAACCATAAGACGTCATTGGAACTCAGTTCCAAGCTATCTTTGTAACCAACGAGGATCAGTCAGAAATAGGAACGTCAATCACTTCCTACGAATATGCTCTCCAAGCCCTGGAAAGCAACAATATCAAAGGTTGGAGTCAAGTCGTAATTCCCGTCAACAACAAATTAGAAAAGGTCTAGGTTGCTCTTCAAGAGTAACTAAACCTACAACAAAGGACGAAAACTTTGGTCCTATTAAAAACTTTTTCCATAGTGGAGGCTTCCTTCACCCAATCTCTCAAGAGGGTCATACCATCGAGGAAAACAGTTTGGAAGGCTCCGAAGATCCTGATGATGAGTGGAAAACATACTTTAATGAGGAAGGATACATTTCTCAGGACGAAGCGCGCAAGCCATTCGACTTTCCAATATCCATTTCAAAATACATTCTAGAAGAGGACAGAGAAATCCCCGAAGAACCTCATGCTCCTCACAACTCGTTATTAGACACTCCAATGACATACAACTTTGATTGTACTTTCAAAGATTCAATGGACAATCTTCCCATATGGGAACCTTATCGGGAAAATCTGAGAGACAAGCAATGCCATCTCGATGAATTTGCAAGGATTACAGGACAAGACTTCCTCAACTTTGCACTACCATAAGTGAATGTCATTACTGAAGATGACTCATCAACTCACACAAAAGTACACTACTCCCGCAAGTTTTCGCATCAATATCAAAGACATCAAGTAAACTAGATGAGGAGACTCTTTAAAGAACATCAATGAAGAAATAACTGACAATTTCTCGCACAATCAAGTTGCGTGGAAGGAAGACTCTGTGGATCCTCCTTCACCAGAAATCAATGTCATTACAAAAGCTACTCCGGGAAGACAAGTTCCAGACTTCTGCTTCTCTAACAAAGTTCTTTACGATTGGACCCTTGTTAACGTCCCAAACATTATTCACATTCCAAAGTAATTGCTTAATTTATTTTGACCTTTCATCTCGCCCTAATGACAAGGAATGTTTTATAGGGCTTACTTGTTGTAAATGTCCTCTTCACTTAACCCAAAGTGACAGAGTTTTGTTTTATAGGGTTGTGTGCTTCAAGCATCAACAAATCATAAATAAAATGTCATTCTGGACTTCCACACTTGTTGTTGTTTTCTTTATTCGCCTTTTCAGAAAATCATAATCCCTAAAAAAAACAAAAAATAAAAACAAAGATTTTTCAAAACTAATCTGCATATAATTTCTTTTGCATTCTCTAAATGTGTTTTCTCGATATCATTATCGCACATATTAACTGTTTTAAACCCCATTGAAACATGTGATCCAATTCCTTCTCCCAACTTTGAGTTCCCGATATTCGAAAATGAAGAGGGAGATGACGAAGAAATTACATAAGAGATCTCCATATTTCTCAGACACGAGGAGAATTCCATTCAATCTAACAAAGAACCATTAGAAATTATCAATTTAGGTTTGGAACAGGAAAGAAAGGAAGTCAAGATCGGTGTACTACTCAGTTCGACTGAAAGGAAAAGCCTGATCTCACTACTCAAAGAATTTCCTGATGTATTTGCTTGGTCCTACCACGACATTCCAGGTTTGGATACCTACATCGTGGAATATCATCTACCGTTGAAGCCAGAATGCTTACCAGTTAAGAAGAGATTGAGAAGAACTCATCCAGACATGGCTATCAAGATAAAGGAAGAGGTACATAAGAAAATTGACTCATGATTTCTCGCCACTTCAGAATATCCTTAATGGTTGGTAAGAATTGTGCCAGTACCAAAGAATGACAGAAAAGTCAGAATGTGTGTAGACTACAGGGATCTCAACAAAGCAAGTCCAAAGGACAACTTCCCCTTACTGGACATCGACATGCTGGTAGATAACATAACAAAATACAAAGTATTTTCCTTCATGGATGGATTTTCGGGCTATAACCAGATAAAAGTGACACCCGAAAACATGGATAAATCATCTTTCATTATGCCATGGGGCACCTTCTGTTACAAATTAATGCCGTTCATATTAAAGAATGTTGGTGCTACCTATCAAAGGGAAATGACAACTCTCTTTCATGACATGATGCATAAAGAGATCGAAGTATACATCCACGACATGATCGCCAAGTCGAAGACCGAAGAGGAACACGTTGAACATCTGCATAAATTGTTCCAACATCAGAGAAAATATAAACTACGACAAAATCCTAACAAGTTCACCTTTAGTGTATGATTAGGCAAGCTCTTGAGATTCATCGTCAATCAGAAAGGAATCAAAGTCGATCCTGACAAAGTTAAGGCTATTCAAGAAGTGCCTGCTCCGAAAATGGAGAAACAAGTTCGAGAATTCTTGGGACGTATTAACTACATCTCAAGGTTCATATTCCTCATCACTGCGACATGCACACCAATATTAAAACTTCTTCGAAAAAATCAAAGTCATGAACAGACAGAAGACTGCTAGAAAGCGTTTGAAAAGATCAAAGAATACTTGTTGAAGCCATCAATTTTGTCTCCTCTAGTTGAATGCAGACCATTCATCATGTAGCTCACTGTTATGGAAGATTCCATGGGATGTGTACTTGGCCAGCAAGACGAAATGAAAAGAATACACTATTTACTATCTGATCAAGAAATTCATTGATTGTGAAACTCGGTACACAATGCTCGAGAAAACTTGTTGCACTTTAGCTTGGGCAGCTAAACCTCTTCGCCAATATATGATCTGTCATACTACTTGGCTCATCTCAGAAATGGATCCGATCAAATATGTGTTCGAAAATCCTGCATTAATGAGACAAATTGTTCGGTGAAATACGGTCGCGGCTGGGCTGACATGAGAGTCGCCATCTAATTTTGATTTCTTCCCAAAGAGGGAAGGGGAAAATATAGATAAAACTCAGGAAGAAAAGGATAAAGACAAGGTCGTTGTAACCATTGCCTGGGTTCGGAAGTCGGTTACGCAAAGGGAAGGTATTATCACCCCTCATATCCATCGTACTCGATGGAAACCATCTAAGTTGTCACGCGAGAAAGGATGTATATGCCTAATGAGTTACTTCCTAAGGGGAAAAGTGTTTAGATTAAACTTGATTGATCCTAGGTGTTCGGCAAAGATTAAGATTTGTATGCTTACGTATTCCCTCGTGTAATGGGAAAGACAGAGCTTCGTAGTTCGACTCACTACGGATGGTTTTTGATTTTATTGCCTTTCTTTCATAAAAGGAATTTAGGAGTCGAACTACACTAAATACTATGGGTAGAGTTGATTATTCCGAACCAACAAGCCAAGCGTCTTGCGACGAAATAATCGGAGCGAGTAACGGGATTCCTATCATCCTCCTTCTACCACTTAAGGCTTGTGGCGTACAATTGTTCTCGTATTATTAATGTGTTTTATTAACTAAGACCACTTGATGTTGGATCAAGGGTTTGGATCTAAAAGTAACGTCTTTGTCAAAGGGTGGTGTAACACGGTGGGAGAACTGACTTTAGTTAAATGTTGCGGATAGCAAGAGTCGCCACCGACTTTTATTTTATCCAAAGGAAAGGGCATAAAAGAACAGGAAAGACCTTAAAAGATTTTTGGGTTCGGGGGGTAGGTTATGTAAAGGGAAGGTGTTAGCACCCTTTACATCCATGGTTATCCATGGGCTCTTAGTTACTTAGCTCACTTTAAACTGTTTTGAGAAATGTAGTGTGTGTTTAGAAATTTTCTTAAGTACTTTATAATGATCCATGTACGGATATATATAAAGCCTTTGTTTTGAAAATTGCTTAAAAATGTGAAGTGTTTTGAAATGTTTTGAAAAGTGAGCAAGTACATAAGAGGAACCTACCCTAAGTTAAATCTTTTCTGTTCTTAAATATCCTTTAAATGGTAAGACTATCCCTATTATTAAGGAATAGGTAGTCATTACCTTGGATGTATGGGGGACAAATGAAGGGACAACTGTGATTAGGCAACTGTAAGGTGTATTTAGCGATTCGAAGGGACTTATCATCTTTATTCGAAAGAGACAAGATCATTTACGAAGGCAACCATGAAGGGACTTGATCTTATTATCTTTTAAGGGACTAGATGATGTAAATAAATGAAGGGACCTTGCTTTATACACCTTACTTGACCTTTTTCTTTAGGCAACATGAGAGGTATCCTTAAGAATGTGAGATGGCAATCCAAGATCGACTTACGTGTGTGCGTGTACCAGTTCATATATTTATCTTAAAATTAATTATCTAAATTCAATTTTAAATACAAACATGTTTACACTCCCTATTTTACTAACCATAGCAATTTAAATAAATAAAAATTCTACAACTATTACATAATTTGCACAATTACATTATAATAATAAAATAATTTAAATAAATAAACATATAATAAATAAATAAATAAATTGGTTAGTAATAATAAACAAAAAAAATAAATATAAGAAAAAGAAATTAGCATGACAATATAATAATAAATTAAAAGTTCAAATTTAAATAAATAATTATTTTTTTAGAATTTTTAAGAAAAAAAGAAATAAATAATAATAGTTATATACTAATAAATATGATTAATAGTTCTAATAATTTAATTATATGTACATATTAAAAATATTTGTTAATTATCATTATACAAGCATAATAAAAACAAGAAATTAAAATTATAAAATAAAATTAAGGTTTTTAATTATTTAGGAAAATAAATTAGGGTTTATAAAAAAAAATTAGGTCTTATGTATAAAATATTAGGGTTTATAAATTAATCTAAATATAATTTATTTATACAAAAACATACAAATATTAAATATATACAATAAATATAAACAATTTTATTAATAAAGTTTGAATTGTTTTAAAAAACTATAAGTTTTTTGAATTATATAAGAAAATAATATAAATATTTTTTTATTTTAAACTTTTATTATTATTAATTAAATTAACCAAATATAATATAAATAAAACAAAATAAATGAAAAATAATGAGAAAAAAGAACTTACCTGGGGCTGGGATTCGAACCCAGGCCCTAGGCTTCACATCTCCAAGACCAACCTCCCTTCCACTGGGCTGCGCTGCGTTTGGTGATAGTGAACAAGCATCAATGCGTTTTGTTTCTTAACCTGTAAAAATCATAGAAAAAAAGCAAAACAACACAAAATGGCCTGGGGGGATTCGAACCCAGGACCATTAGTCTCACGCGCACACACACAAACCAACTGAGCCAAGCTGCTCTTCTGAAATAATATTCACAATAATATCATAAAATATAATACCCAATTTTAAAATACAAATTTTGCGCCAGACTTCATCTTCTTCATTCAAATTACCTGCGAATTTTCTTGTGCTTTCTCCTGCAATTTTTTAGAACCAGAATCCTATGTTTTTCAAATATCAAGCAAATTGTAATGTTAATTCAAATTAAAAGCTTCAAACCCTAGCAATGGTGAATTTCAACACAGTCCATAATAATTGAATTAAATCATCCAGAAAGTTTCTAAACATCACAACAAACACAAATCTACAGTTAGTTTTTAATATTAATGCACAAATCATTCAAAACGAAAAAATTTAAAAGATGAAGAAGGTGTATTCGGTTTTCATGATTTAAGGCATGAATGAATGATGTTATGATCCAGAATCAATCCATGAACTCCAAGGAACATGTTGCAACCTTTGGTTTGTCTTGAAAGAGGCTCTAAGTATCAAACCGAATTGGTGTTTTTGGTGTGAAAATTGAAACTTTGTTCTTACCCTTGGAGGCTGTAATTTCGTCCTCTCTCATTGGCAATGTGTTTAGGTATATATATGGATTGAATTAGGTCAGAAATATGCCCTCACTATTTGGATTTTTTGATGTTTGAAGATTGAAAAAGATATGTCATGAAATTTGATTTTTATTTGATCTAACATTGCTATTTTGGGACAATCCTCATAACTTGTGTATCAATCTGATCCAAATGTCATTTATAACATTCTAGAAGCAAAATCCCCTTTTAAATATATGATTTTATATTTTATTTCAATTTAAATGGTATTTTAATGAATAAAATTCAAATAAATATGAAATAAAAAATAAAAAATCAGAAAATAGGTGGGTTGGGTCGTGCTTGGTGTTTTTGTGAAGATGGGATAGCAATTTGGTGGGCTCATTTAGCAAAAATTTGATTTAAGGCCTTATTTGCTTCATAAACTTCCCTAAAATTTCCCAACTTTGCAAGGGCACAAATCCTTCAATTTTAATGCTATGAGGGTGTTCTTGGACATTTTGGAAATTTTAAAGAGTCCTCTAACCAACCTCATTGGTTTCATGTTCATATCTCTTACCATTCTCAAGTTATACTCTTTTGAAGTTGTTGACTTTTTGTTGACTTTTAAAAGGACCTATAATGTCTTAGCTCATACCTTCCAAATGAAGCATTTTTGGGCTTGGCTTGTGAGAGACAAAGTTGTAGAGAATTCAATTTCCTTCAAAATGTGCTTTGGATGGAAAAATTTTGATGAAGCATGTGAAAGTTATGGCTGGTCAAAGTTCAGTTGACTTTTCCTGAGGAAACCCTAATTTAGAAACTCCTGATTCTTGATGATCTGAAATCTCCTTGATGAATCATGATCAACCCTTGATCAAATGATGAATTTTACTTCATATACTTGATGTTGGAAAAAAATCATGAAGTTTGACTTTGGTTTGACCACAGTTGACCTCAGTTTGACTTTTTAACTGCTTTGACTGATTTTGACCTATCTGATCATTTGACTGAGCAAACCTTTGGGAGAAGTCTTGAAACTTGTCATGGGGATTCTTGAACACATATAAGATGTTATGAAGCTCACTTGAAGTCTTGGAAGTCCATTTAGCCTGATTAAAGTCAAAACCCTAGTTTATGATGCATTGCTTAGGAGGATGCATTGTTTGAGGGAATTGTCACATCTTCTGACTAATTGTGAACTTTGTGAACCTCATAAGATGTCTTGTGAACCTTGTGAACCTTGTGAGCCTCTTAGTACACCAAGTCTTGTCTTGTGAGGGCAAATTTTGGGGTGCAACAGGTAGGTCGGTTGCGAGGCACGAAGCGTTCGACAAGGGTGAATGCAAATGGAGTGCAAGGGTTGATTGGTGACGTGGGATTGAGTCCTAGTCCTAAGGAAGGTGCATAGTAAATGAAACCAAAACCAAAGGAAAGCGCGAGTGTGCATGTGAAACCACTTGGCATTGGACCAAGGGTTCGAAACGAGTGAAAACGATAATATAAACAACATACATCAGAATCGAGGGAGGGATATAAGGTAAGTTACACAGGATTGCACGAAATAAAAGGGTTCATTGTATTTGCCCAAGAGGAAGCGTGTGTGAAGTGGCCTAAGTTATACGAAGCCGTTGGAGCTTGAGTTTAAATCAAAAGCGTCGTAATGTAGCTTTTTAACTATCTTAGAATCGATTAAATTTTAGAATTATTCTATGAGAAGTCGAGCGTCGTTTTATGCATCCAAACGGTCTTTGAAAGTTAAATCGAATTTTAACTTCGAAATCATAATGCAAAGGTAATTGAATAATCAAACAATTATTAAATAGATAAATGTTCTAGTCTTAATCACGATTTGTTAACTATCATGATTTTTTTTACTTTCATCTACCATAAAGAAAAGCGATAAAAAGAAGATTGGTCTCAGATTGATCTAAATGACGTTGATTTATCGAAATCAAACATTTAGATTGTTTGTTATATCATCGACCATAAAATAAAGTAAAGTCGGAAAATAATTACAAAAATAAAGGAATGGCCTCATATTAGTTTAGATGACGTCGATTTATTTGAAATCGAAAATCTAAACTTTTTATCATAAGCCGAATAAAAAATAAAATCAGAAAATCGGGAAATAATAAAGAAAATAAAAGTGTGGCCTCATATTAGTTTAGATAACATCGATTTATTCTGAATCGAATATTTAACCGTTTTTCATAGGCTGCGTAAAAATAAATCTAGAAAAGAATGAAATAAATAAAGGGCCTCATATTAGTTTAGATAACGTCGATTTATTCGAAATCAAATATCTAATTGTTTGTCATTGGCCGAATAAAATCGGGAGATAATAATGGATCTAAAAATTAAATTAGAAACCATAAAAAACAATAGAAATAAAAGTGGTCTCATATCGATTTAGACAACATCGACTTTAAGAAATCGAATGTCATAAATCGGGTGATAATATCATCGACCCAAATAAAAGAATAATTCGAGAAATCGATAAATAATAAAGAAACATAAATGATGACCTCATATTAGTTTAGATAACATCGATTAAATCGAATATCAATAAACCATATTTTATATCATCGGCCCAAATAAAAGAATAAATCGAGAAATCAATAAATAATGAAGAAACGTAAATGATGGCCTCATATTGGTTTAGATAACGTTGATTAAATCGAATATCAATAAACCATGTTTTATATCATTGACCCAACAAAACAACAAAATAAAAGAAATAAAATGTTAACAATTGAATAAAAATGGAGAGGGATGTAGACCTATCAGTAAGCCCAAACTTACTACATCTGGGTCTTGAAAGACCCATTTAACCCCATAGCCCATTTATAAAAAAAAAGGTTTCAAAATAAAAAACAAATGACCTAGCCTCCCAAAGGAATCATCGGTCAACACCATTCAACAAGCCTATCAATTTCCTGACAAAAGTTCTAACTAGGGGAGATAAACAAGGCAGCATCTATAACACCCCAATTTCATAATTTAATTAATTAAGTAATTATTTATGAATAAGTGGAAATAAGTGGTGTTTTGTGGAAAATAAAAGATTATTTTATTTAAGATAATGATATAATAATATTGAGAATTATTTAATATTATTATTAAGAAAATAAAATAAAAGAGTTTGGAGGTCTAAGGGGTAAGGTTGTCTTTTGAGTGCTTTATGAGAAAAGAGGTCTTGATCAAATTCTCATAACGTGTTTTGGATGAAGGTGAAGGTTGCTCTGGAGAACAAGAAGAACAAAGAGGCAAAGAGGGATTATGATCAAAGAGGAAGAGAAAGCTACATTGATTAAGGTATGGGGAGAATTCTTGTTCAATAATCATAGTATATGATTGTTTATGAGAAGGGTTTTGAGATGAAAACCTAATATTTGGGATAATTGTTGGTAGATAGTGATAATTAGTTGTTGTAGGTTGTTAGTAATGATGATTTTATGATGATAATGTGGTAATTGGACATTTTATGTGGTTTTCCTAATGTTTTGTGAGGCTTAGGGATGTTTTGGGTGTGTTTGAGTTCTATAGAAATCGCATGGTTTTACTCAGCGAATCGCGTCCCTTGTTTAGCAAGCTGGAGCTCGCTTAGCAAGCAAAGTCAATGGGCTTGCCGCTAAGCGAGCAGGTTTTCTCGCTTAGCAAGCCTTATATTTTCCGGAAAAAAATGTTTCTTCTATTGCTGATTTTGATGTCTGATCTTTCATGCCATGTTGCTATGTTGTTGCTGGAAGAATTACTACCTATTTAAGTATGTTAGGTTTAATAGTAATAATGATGATATGAGATAAAATGATGAATAAGTTGTAGATATGATGACATGATGAATTGATAGTATGAATAAATTATGATGATGATAAATGATGAATGTCGATACACGTATTGATGAAGGATGATGATGATGATGATGTTGTTTTGTGTATCTTACATTCATGGCATCACCCATGTTGAATTTAGGCTTCAATCCTATTGTGTGGATTGAGATGTTTTTTATTATGTTGTGCTCCCTTGTGGAGAGTAGATGGTCAGTGTCCATCACATGTAGAAACCGATACCACATGCATTTACGATGTTGCATTTTATTCTATGTGGCATAGCATATGATTGTATTTGTTGTTTGATGATGTGTTTTTTTATGATTATATATGGGTGAGTTCGTTGTAGCTATTGTATGATTATTTTTTCTTATGACTCAATCTTTTATTATTTTTATTGAATTTGGATTACTCACCCTGCCTGCCTTTTCTAATGGTCTATTATGCCATCCTGCAGATTCTCAAGAATAATTCAATGATCGGAAGTCGCTCGGAGTGCGTCTCGTGTGTATGGAGTTAGGTGGCATCCTACTCTGAGTCGTGTAACACTAGGGAAAGTTTGTTTTAATTAGTTGTTTTTGTTGAATTTAAACTATCTTTTGAGTATGTTTGACCGTAAATGTATGTTTCTTTTAAGGCTTAAATAGTGTTTTAGTCCCTGTAATTTAGCAAGTTTTTGGTTTTCGTCCCTGAAAGTTTTTTTTTTCGGGTTTAAGTCCCCACATTTCCAAAACGCTTTGGTTTTAGTCCCTACTGTGAGTTAGACGTTAAAAAAAAGGGATGTGGCAGACGGTGCTTATGTGGCAGGTCGTTTGGCATTTCTCAATAATCCAAGTGGCATTCTCATTTACACATGTGGATTTGTCATTTTCCTACCACAAAATGGAACATGAAAGGTTATTTTAGCATTCTCACTATCGTCCCTTCAAAGTTAGGTTTTCAGCCATTGAAGAGTTTTCAAGGAAATTGTCAAGTAAACTTCATACATTGAAGACGACGGGACTGACCTGCAGCAAAGGCCATCGGGACTGATCAACTTCAGGTATGACATTTATACTGAACATTCATTATGGGGGAAGGATGGTTAGGGATAATGTGGTGTATTACTTAGGTGGGGTTAAACATGAAGTAGAGATAGACCCTGATAGGTGGAGCTATTTTGAAGCAACTGGTATTGTGAAAGATATTTGCAACCTTGAGGCCACTGATTATTCTCTATGGTGGTATAACAATGTATCGGGCAAACATGCAAGGCTAATTAGTGATAGGGATGCAGCTAATATTTATGAAAATGTTGTTGAAACTTGTTGTAGTGTGGATTTATTTGTTGAGCATAAAGTTAATGATAATGCTGGAAATGTGAATGATAATGCTGGAAATGTCAATGATATTGCTGGAAATGATGATGAAACTGTCAATGATAATGCTGCTGCCAATGCCAATGGTGCTGAAAGTGAAGGAAATGCTGATGAAACTGCCAAGGTTGATGTTAATGCTGATAATCTTGATGACAGTGATGACAGTGATGATAGTGATTTTAATTGTTTATCATTTGAGGACAGTGAGGAAGATAGGGCCCTTGGCAAGGATGATGGCTTTTTCTTTGCAGAGAAACCATCAAGAAGGATTAAGCAGATTGCAAGGAAACATAGGGCTACTCCAAAAAAGATAAGAAATGTTGGTGTTACTAGGGGTTCATCAAGTGGAGTTAGTGTTGATAATGACTTGGTTGACACTAATTATTTAAGTGAAGATCTAGGCAGTAGTGATCCTGATGCATCAGATAAAGAGGTTGGACCAAATTATCCTAGGTTTAAGATGGAGGAATTGCACAAGGATTACAAGTTCAAAGTTGGTTTGGAGTTTGTTTCCTTGCATGAATTTAAGGATGCAATAACTGAATGGTCAGTATTAAATGGAAGAGAGATAAAGTATGTGAAAAAATGACAAGGTTAGAGTGAGAGTAGTTTGCAAGGGCAATTGTGGGTTTTTGGCTCTTGTTAGTAAAGTGGGGAATAAGCACACATATAGAATGAAAAAATGGTATGGTGCTCACACGTGTGGTAGGGTTTTGAACAACACCACTGCTAACTCCAAGTGGATTACAAAGACTGTGGCGGCTAGGATGGCTTCATCTGATGGAATTAAGATTCGTGATATTGTCTCTGATATTAGGAATACTTACTCTGTAGGTATAAGTATGAACAGGGCATGGAAGGCAAGGCAAATTGCAAAAGGTTTGGTTGAAGGTGATGCAACAAAGCAATATACTCTGCTGTGGAGGTATTCTGCAGAATTAAGGAGGGTCAATGCAGGGAATACCTGCAAAATTAATGTCACCAGAGTTGGTCCCACAATTCAACCCAGATTTGGCAGCTTTTATTTTTGCTTTGATGGAGTAAAGAAGGGATTCACTACTGCTTGAAGGCCATTCATTGGTGTTGATGGATGTCACCTCAAGAACAAATATGGAGGCACTTTGCTTGTTGCTGTTGGAAGGGACCCTAACGACCAATATTACCCCTTGGCTTTTGGTGTATGTGAGACTGAGACAAAGGAGTCATGGAGGTGGTTCTTGAAATTGCTTTTGGAAGACATTGGACAAGACAAAAGATGGGTATTCATTTCAGACCAGCAAAAGGTACCTTATCAATTCCTTTTTTTGTTAACTTCATCCCTAAGTAATGTTTGATTTTTTAAATTCATCCCTAAGTCATGTAATTGTGTTTTGATTTGGTCCCTTATTATTTTTCTTGTAATGATTTCAAGGGCTTAATTCCAGTATTTGAAGAGATGTTTGAGAGGGTTGAGCATAGGCTTTGTCTTAGGCATTTATATGCCAATTTCAAAAAGAAGTTTGGTGGTGGCACACAAATCAGGGATTTTATGATGGCTGCAGCAAAGGCCACATACATTCAAGCATGGGAAGCAAAAATGAAAGAGTTGAAGGTATTACATCCTAAGGCTTGGGAGTGGTTGATCAAAATACCTACAAAATCATGGTGTAAGCATGCTTTCTCATTCTATCCCAAATGTGATGTGTTAATGAATAATGTATCTGAAGCATTTAATAGCACAATACTAGTTGCTAGGGATAAACCAATCTTAACCATGTGTGAATGGATAAGAAACTACCTTATGACTAGAAACTCTAACTTAAGAGAAAAAGTTGATAGGTGGGAACATAGGATAATGCCAAGACCTAGATTTAGGTTAGATAAAGAGGTAGAAAATGCTGGTAATTGGCTTCCAAACTGGTCTGGGGATACTATTTGGCAAGTTGAACATATCCATAGCAAACATAGTTTCATAGTTGACACTTCTAAAAGAACTTGTACATGTAACTTTTGGGAATTGGTAGGCATACCATGTAGACATGCAGTTGCTGCCTTAGGCTATAGAAACCAACCACCAGAAGACTATGTAGATGACTGTTATTCTAAAGAAACATATGTGGCATGCTATGATTTCAATGTTAGCCCAATTAATTGCCAAGACATGTGGCCTGAGGTTGAAACTGAGGACATGTTGCCTCCATCCTACAAAAGAGGCCCTGGTAGGCCAAAGAAATTAAGGAGGAGGGAACCTGATGAAGACCCAAACAAGGTAAGGACACAAACATCTTATTGTTGTACCAACTGTGGTGGAAATGGCCACAATGCAAGAAGCTGTTCAGTTCAGGTGCCTGACCCTGAAGCTCAAAAAAGAAAGGTATGTATTCATACTACAGACATGAATCATGTAGTCTTACTATATGTATTTTTTAATTTTGAATACATATTTTAAAAATCTAGAGTTTTGGTCCCTCTATTTTAATTTTATTTTTAATTTTGGTCCCCCAATTTTATTTTTAATTGTGCTACTCTGTATGCAGAAAAAACCAAAGAAACAACCACAGCCTCAGGATGAACCTCCAACTCAGCAACAACCACAACCTCAAGATGTACCTCCAAGTTCAGTTCAGGTGCCTGACCCTCAAGCTAAAAAAAGAAAGGTATGTATTCATACTACAGACATGAATCATGTAGTCTTACTATATGTATTGATTGTACTAATCTGTTTGCAGAAAAAACCAAAGAAAAAACCACAGCCTCAGGATGAACCTCCAACTCAGCAACAGCCACAGCCTCAAGATGTACCTCCAAGTTCAGGTCAGGTGCCTGACCCTCAAGCTAAAAAAGAAAGGTATGTATTCATACTACAGACATGAATCATGTAGTCTTACTATATGTATTGATTGTACTACTCTTTTTGCAGAAAAAACCAAAGAAACAACCACAGCCTCAGGATGAACCTCCAACTCAGCAACAGCCACAACCTCAAGATGTACCTCCAAGTGAACAACAACAACAGCCTCAAGATGAACCTCCTTCAGAACAAGAACAACAGCAAGATACACAATGTGATATGGACCAAGAGTTTGAAATGCTTGCAGCAGATCTTTGTGCAGCTTTTGATACAACACAACCTCAACCCAATCTCAATGATCTCAGTTCCAAAATTCCATCTCCACCTCAAGTTGCTAGTGACCAGCCTCCAACTGTTGAGGTTCCACCTGTAATGGCTTCACAAGGAGTTAGTGACTCACAACCAAACTACATTCTCTCTGCACCTGTTCAAGAGGTTGTTCCTACACCTAAAGAACATGTTAATTCACTTCCTAAACAAAAGGTGAGTCTGTTATTAATGTTATTAATGTGTCTGTTTTCTGTTTTGTAAATTGGCATCTATGTATTTTCTTTGGCCTAATATATTTTGTTTCTATTGTGTTTATTGTGTCTTTCTAGGCAAAACAACCCAAACAACCCAAACAAAAGGTTGCAAGGAAGTTAGAGTTGAGGAGAAGTGATAGAACAAGGGTACTCAGGTGCAAGAAACTCAAGGGAGAAGGAAGTAGCCCTGCACAACCATGGAAACTGTAGACATATGTTTTGACTGATACAATGGACTTGTTGTTTTGTATTATGTAATTTGATTACAGTTGAACCATTATGTTTTGATTACAAATGTTGTTTTGTATTATGTTTTGATTACAAATGGTGTGCTTTATGATACAATGTTACACATTAATGTGTATTTTGATTACAGTATTTTGATTACAAATGGTGTGTTTTAGCCTTAAAGTTTATTATGATTACAAAGAGTGTACTTTATCCAATGGCTTTAGCCTTAAAATTTAGTTTCATATATACTGGTATACTTTATATACAATTCAAAAGAGTGTACAAATGAGGTACTTTATCAACAGTGTACTTTATGCATACAATTAAAAACATATATACTGTCAATTGGTGTACATTTAAACACATATATTTGCACACATATATATGTACAAAGACCAAACTCAAAAAATACTTTATTATTACAAGGACTAAAAACAAAAACAAAAAACATAATGACAATGGGTGTATTTTGAGTTAAAGCATTGTTGTGATAAGTAATTGGTGTACTTTATGCACAATTCAAAAGAGGAGTAAGATAATTGCATACATAAACTAGCCAAAACCATAACATCTATTTCATTAATCATTTGGTACATGAACAAATGTCAAAATACATTAATTTTACAGGGACTAAAAACCAAAAACAAAAATACAGACACAAACAAATGGGATTCATCACCATTTGTGATAAGCAAGGAAGAACCCCCATGACCCAAACAACAAAAACTTCAACAATGTCACTTTTCTTTTTTCCTTCTCCAACTTAATCTTCACTTTTTCCTTTTTTTTAACCTCAATATCCTTAACAAACTCCTTCAACATTTCAGAACACTCACAACCACTTGAAATTTTAAGATCACTGGCTGGATTTCGTTCTATTTCATCATCCCAAATGAACAACTTGCATCCAGAGATTAACCCTGAGTTTTGACACTTCCAAAATCTTCTATTAGGGTTATCAACAGTGTTTGACATAAACAATTTCATTCTTCTGTTGCAACCACAAACTGGTGCTTGAACGTGATGAGATTGTGCAGAAGAAGAAGATGCCATTGGAGACGATAGGGAAGAAAGAAGAAAAAAGAAAGCTTGAAGAAGAAAGACCACACTGTGATTCTATATTTTGGATTTGGTCCCTCTAGAATAAATAGGAAAATGACAAATCCACATGTGTAAATGAGAATGCCACTTGGATTATTGAGAAATGTCAAACGACCTGCCACATAAGCACCGTCTGCCACATCCTTTTTTTTAACGTCTAACTCACAGTAGGGACTAAAACCAAAGCGTTTTGGAAATGTGGGGACTTAAACCGGAAAAAAAACTTTCAGGGACGAAAACCAAAAACTTGCTAAATTACAGGGACTAAAACACTATTTAAGCCTTCTTTTAATTAAGAATATTTACACAAGTTGACTTTTGATCCGCTGCGAAATATTGGAATATTTTGTTATTATGAATTGAAGTTGTAACCCGTGTTACAGGACAAAACACAATATTTGTTGTTATTATGCTGCTTTGAAAGTAAATATGATGATGCCCTTTTCATGTAAACCTCTGATTTTATTAAATAATACGATTAATTGTGTTGTGGGTAGAAAAGATGTTACAACATTGAGCAATGTAGTAGTATAAGTTTTGAAAAGAAGTCCCATTAAATTTATTTATTAAGACTAACGAAAAAGAAACAACTATGCCTTTAACTCTCATTAAGCCATTTAAAACCAAATTAAAAAAACTACATAAGAGAATAAGTCGACGAAACTTGGAAAGGAAATTAAAGTGTATTTCCCTCCTTAACTCTCTTTATTTTTTTCAGTACTTAGTTCTTCTTCTCCAAGAGAAATCGGAAGAACATTCATCGTACATCCACAGATCAAACATTTAACATGGTTTCAATTTCATCGTACAACGAAGCCAAAAGGTCACAAATCAAACCACAAAAAACATTTCCTCAATTGAAACCCTAAACCCCATTTCACTATTTTCATGATAAATCACAACATACAATCAAAAGCTTAGAGTGAAAGAAGAGGGGAAAAAAGTTCGAGGGATCTACCAATCGAGATATTTCAGATGCAGATTAAACGGTGCGTTCTCCTTCAAATTTTCTTGTTATATTGCTCAAATCCTCTTCTTCCTCTTTTTTTATGCTTGTCTGGTGTTTGAGCTTCACTCCTGATCAGAGCTCTGATGTGAGTTCTAGGGGACTTTCTGAAGTAGCTTTGGTATGGGTTGAAGGGGATTTTTAGCAGAAATTCTTTAGGGTTTCTAGGTCTCTTTTCCAATGATTGGGTGGGTCTCTTTATAGGGTGAAAATCTCAAATTCTAATACGCGTGAATCGTGTGATGGTGAGCTGTGAAAAATCTGAATCTGTTAGAGAAGGATTTGTGAGATTTGGTGGGGACCGAGCCTTAGAGTGAGTCATGGAACTGTTTGTCTGTTGTGTGTTGTTGTCCCAAAATTTCCATTGAATATTACTACAAAGTAAACTAGTTTTCACTACTACAAAAGTCAAATTTTTACTGCTGCGATTTGGTTATTGTATTGTGGTAAATTTAGATTGCTTTCAATGCCTTGAACTTGAATTTTCCCTGCTTGTATTGAAACTGAATTGGTATCTTGAAATTGTGCTCACTGCTTTTACTGTGATAAATGTAACTTATACTGATCTCTGATAATTTGCAGATGAGGTTTCAAAAGATTGGTAGCCAAACTTTGATTTTGAAGTCATGAGGTTTGATGGAATTTCCTAGTGCCATGGTTCTGTACTAACTTTGACTAAAAAAAGTGATATTAGTGACCTACTGATGAAACTTTATTGCTCATGTTGTCCCTGTTTCTCAGCCCTGATTATTGTTATACTTAACTACTAATCAACTTGTTTCGGTATTCCGCATGTTTGAAATGGCTGCATAACCAATGCTTTGGCAGGATGAAGTTGGAATAACATGGAAATTGGATATGCTGTAGCCATGGCTCACGTGAGAGGAGTTGTTTTGAGAAACGATTTATGATCTTCACACATCACAAATTTGTTGAAGAACTCCTTCTCTAACTTTGTAACTTACAATGATCCTTCTCTCTTTTTTTACTGATGTAATGGTAACTTGAATCTCAATTTTGTGTTGCACTTTCACATGTGATGCAGGGCTTTGGTATCTTTGGAGGTGCAACTTTCCGTGTTTCATGGCTTGTGGAGTCAGCTGGTACCATTGTAAATTAGGTGCGTCTTGCTGCTACATGAAGAGTGGGGTCTGTTGATTGTGCTGCAGGAATCATGAAGTGGCTGGCAGATGGATTGTATTTGGTGCAGAAGAAAAGAATATTTATGTCTATCTTGTTTTGATCATTTGATGTAAATAGTCAAAGGTTGGGATCCTTCTGCTCTAATATTAATTAGCCTTAGAAAACTTTGAATTGTATTGCTAGTATTGTGCTATAACACGGCTTCAACGGATTGTAAAACATATTGAAATTCCAAACATGTCTTGTACTAAACCGAACACAGTTTGAAAACTTCTTCTCATGGCTGGCAATTTGCAGACACATAATAAAAAATGGGCATAACTAATTTGATTACAAGGTCTAGCAAAGTTTGAGATAATTTTTAGAATCCATTTGATAATGAATTGGTCACGGCTTGAAAACTTATCATCATTTAAACCATGATAACCACATTTGATTATTTCACCTTGGCAAGAAAAGTTTGTATTTTAATTGTCCACCATATGATGATTCCCAAACAAACATTTGAATTTGCCCATATGAACTTGAACTGATCCTCAAAAGATTAGAAATCCACTAGAACTTGAACTGATCCTCAAAAGATTAGAAATCCACTATAAATTGATCTTCCGGAAATTTGGTAAAACATGAATCAAACTTTGGACTTGAATTGAACTTTTGAATTAACCTGGCAAAACCCTTCCTTATGAACCAAATGAGCAAGAAAATGTCTTGAGATCAAAGGACCATGACCTGAAATATGGACTTTAATGCATTGCCCAAAAAACCTAATTGGTAATGAACTGATCTTTGACGGTTCTCGATCACATAAAGCATTTGAATTTAATCAAATCCTAAATTACAACCATCCTTACACACAAATTTGACCTGATTACTTTGCCTGACCCCTATTTTATCCTTGTAAGAACTTGAGCCTTAAAACGGAAGAAATAACACATGCATATAAATTATTATTTTTTTGAATTATTTGAATAAGGGTTAATATTGAAAATACGAATGAAGATGATTATATAAGTAGGAAAATTTTGGGGTATGACAGTTGGCAAATGTTGTTATCAGAATACGACATTGAGTATCACACTCAGAAATCCGTCAAAGGAAGTATCCTAGTTGATCATTTGTCTCATCAGCCCATCAGTAATCAGGAACCAATCACATTTGACTTCCCAGACAAAGACGTCATGTATCTTAAGATGAAAGATTGTGATGAACCACTGCCAGACAAAGGACCAGAACCAGGATCCCTTTGGGGACTCATCTTCGACGGAGCAGTAAATGCTTATGGAAACGGGATTGGGGCAATCATTGTCACTCTAAACGGAACTCATATTCCATTCACTTCCAAATTGGCATTTTAATATACAAACAACGAGGCTGAGTATGAAGCTTGCATCATAGGTCTCGAAGAAGAAATTGATCTCAGGATCAAGAATGTACACGTGTACGGAGATTCTGCCTTAGTGATCAATCAGATCAAAGGAGAATGGGAAACATAGCCCCATGGACTGATCCCATACAAGGACTACGCAAGGAGATTGCTGCCATTTTTCAAAAAAAGTTGAATTCCATCACATCCCTCATGAGGAAAATCACATGGCTAATGCACTTGTTACTCTCTCTTCCATGATTATGGTTAATCAATGGAACGACATCCCAAGAATCGACATTATGCACTTAGACAGTCTAACATACATCTTTGCAATCAAAACTGACACTGATGGTAAACCTTGATATTACGACATTCAATAATTCCTACAGAAAAGGGAATACTTGTATGAATCGTCAAGAAAATACAGGAAGACCCTCAGAATATTGGCAGTCAACTTCTTCCTCAACCAAGATATACTTTACAAGATAAACTTCGACATGGTTCTACTCAGATGTGTAGACGAACGCGAAGCAAAAATACTCATGAAAGAAATTCATGAAGGATCTTTTGGTACTCATACAAACGGGCATATGATGGCAAGAAAAATACCCCGAGCAGGATACTACTGGCTCACAATGGAGGCAGATTGCTGCAAGTGTGCGAGGAGATGTCATAAATGTCAGATTTATGCTGATAAAATTCATACGCCTTCGACACTTCTCAAGGATATCTCTTCACCATGGTCATTTTCAATATGGGGAATCGACATGATTGGAATGATCGAACCCAAAGCTTCAAATAGACATCGGTTCATCTTGGTAGCCATTGATTACATCACCAAGTGGGTCGAAGCAACATCATACGCCAATGTTACCCGACAAGTGGTCGTCCAGTTTATAAAAAGCAATATCATATGCCGTTAAGGTGTTCCAAGTAAACTCATTACTAACAATTAGTCCAACCTGAATAACAAAATGATGGAGGAATTATGCACAAAGTTCAAGATTGAACACCATAATTCTTCTCCTTATCGACCAAAGATGAATGGTGTTGCGGAAGCCACCAACAAAAATATCAAGAAAATTTTCCAGTAGTTGGTCATAACATACAAGGATTGGAACGAGATGCTCCCTTACGCACTTCATGGATATCGAACTTCTATTCGCACTTCAATAGGAGCAACCCATTTCTCACTAGTATATGGCATGAAAGTAGTGATCCCCATAGAAGTTGAAATCCCATTATTAAGGGTATAGATGGAGGCCAAACTCACTGAACCTGGGTGGTGCCAAAGCAGATTCGAAGAGCTCAATCTGATAGAAGAACAGAGAATGACTGGCCTCTGTCATGGTCAGTTATACCAACAATGGATGAAGAAATCATTCGGAAAAAAGGTTCAACCCCGTGTCTTCAAAGAAGGAGATATCGTACTCAAGAAAATCCAATCATTTCTCATCGACACTCGGGGCAAATGGACTCCGAATTATGATGGTCCTATGTGGTCAAGAAAGCCTTCTTAGGCGGTTCCTTGATACTCGTGACAATGAAAGGTGAGGAATTCATTTATCCTAAAAATATTGATGCAGTCAAGAAATACTCCGCCTAAAAATAAAATAAAAAATAGTCTCGGTGGATCGAAAACCCAAAAGGGAGATCCAGGAAAAAATTAGAGACATTCAAAAAATATATATCCCGCTAGAGAAATCTAAGCAAAATGTTAGGGATTCATGGCAAGTAACTGCATCCAACCAGATTGGATCATCAGAAGAAAGTCATTCAAGTCATCATCAGCGGAAGCTCTGAAGACTCCAAACTCAGAATTGGTAGAAGGATAAGGATCATTATGTTTCAATGTAGCCATTTTCCCAATAAATTACCATTTTCCACTTTGTAAATACTATGTGGAATCACACATTCGGTTGATTACCACCCTATATATGAAAATTTAAGCCTTTGCCCATTTGTTTGCAACTCTCATTTTTATCTGCTTTACAAAATAATATTTTCAAAAATGATTTGTCTTTTTCTTGAAATTAAAATGAATTTACTTCACTTTTATTTTTCAAAATAAAATTTGCAATTTTCCTTGGTATGTGAACGTAAAAGGAAATCATCCAGTTGCTTCAAAAGTAACTGAACTTCTGAAATATCCCACGAGGATGAACTTGTGACTCCCTGCAAATCCATGTTTCCATAAATCAACAGCAGCAGGAGCTCCCCTCTACAATGATCAATCCAGCCAAGCCACAATGATATTCCATCTCCGGATCGGCCCAGTATTCTTTGTCTTGTCTTTTTAACTTGTGTGTCTTTTCTTTTTTGTCAGCATACAAATTCATTCATACATTTATAATCATATTTGCATTCACATTTTGCATAATGATACTCGCATTTATCCCACATGATAAAGAGTCTTTTCTCCAGTTCTTTCCTGGATAGAATGTCAGTTTACAAGCTTTGATAACTTGAACCTCTACAACAACACTGTAACCAAGCCTCTGTAACCTCAAGATTGCCGACAGGATGAACGGTCTGGCATCTTAGGAACAAAATTTCAGGTATTCTAAGGTATTTAATCCCCTTGTACCTCGAATCTCCCAATGATTTAACCATTCATATCTTCGGGTCCAAGAAGATTAAATAGGGGCATCTGTCATACCCTAAATTTTTACCCTAAGATATATACCTCATCATAAGAAATCCTCTGACCAAAGGATTGTTTCATACTGGTCTGGATAGTATCCCCGCAATGAATCAGGATTCCTGAGTCCCTCAGGGGATTCAGGAAAACGACCAATCATTAATACATAAGATTTTCAACCTTTTAATCATTCTCAAAGGATTAAGAAATCTCAAATTATGGAGAATCATTCAAAGATTGTATAGAAATTTCAGTGATCTGAACCCCGAGTCATTAGTATCACCAATTAGGGTTTCAGTTAACTGAGCCCTCTAGATGAAATTTTTCATCGGAAAAGGAGCCAATGCTTACAAATATCATCAAAAAATGTTGACAAGACTTTGACAAGCCATCTACAAAGAGATGCAAAGATCAAGGACTTCAAGATTAGGGTTTCACAGTGCCCAAATCAGGGTTTCTGACAAATCGGGGAACCCAAAGTCAAAATTTTCATCTGGACAAGAGCCTATACCGTAGGGAATGGTTTAAATAGCTCATATATATATATATATATATATATATATATATATATATATATATATATATATATATATATATTGTGAAAGTCCATTAATAAGGTCAAAATACTTCAAGGATGTCCATTCAAAAAATCAGAAAACCAGGCGTATCTAGTGTATTTTCCATTTGGACAAAAAAGTCAAAGTTTGACTTTTTAACCCAAAATGATCCTCCTGATCTATATTACAAGAATATATGGTCCATTAATGCATTTGATCGCAAAAAAATCAGAGATTTGAATATAACATGTAAAAGGGGCAATCTTTGAAACTTAGAAAATTTTCTAAGTTACAAGAAAAAAGTGTTCAAGTACCTTACGTCCAAACATCATAACTTGTGATCCAAGCATCTGATTTGTGTAAACCAAAGCTCAAATGAAAGATCTTGCCACAAACTACAAATGATTCAACTACACAAAACTCAAATTCATTATGGATTTTAAGTTGAAGATTGATCAAAATCAAGAAAAAAACTGAATTTCAACACTTAGAAAAAATTTGGCTAAGTACAAAATCAATCCAAACATCAAAACTTGGAGGCATTTTTCACATAGTTCCAAGTTGATTCAGGTCCTTGTGAAAACACCAATATTTTTGCAAATGTTGCCAACAATTTAAAGAACCAATTGGCATAAAAAGATCTTGCTTGTGCATGAAGAAACCATGGATCAAAGAGACCATACAAAACGGTATTTCAAAAACAGATTTTCACAAAACTTGAAAATATGATTTTGTGAGTCAAAGGATAATATCAAGTCGTCTTAAGCATCTAAACAATCATTACAAACCTGATCAAACATGCAAATTCATGATTGCACCAAGGAATTCCCATAAATGGCATTTATGGCATTCAACACCTATGCATTTCAATTCAATGGTCACCATGCTCCATAATGGAATATTCTTGGATATCTTGATCAACAAGAAATAGGTGTCCATAATCCAAGTTCAAAACTTCTGAAGAATGTGAATTAGCCTGTTGCATCACTGAACCATTTGGGAATCTCATCATTTCAATATTTAAGAGATTTTATGGCAAGCAATGATCAACAATGCTGAACTTATCTCTTCAAGACTTAAGAGCTAAGCAATCTTAACATGTTTGCCTATAAATAGAGACCTCATTTGATCATAAAAATTACACAAAAACCTCTGATTTCTAAGCTTTCTCTCCTTCACTCCTAAAGACTTAAAACTTAATATTTTGAGCAAACACCATCGGTTTTTGAGTTTGAGCAGCAATAAGATCAAACCAATTGCTCAAACACATCAAATATGATGTATCTGAGGTGTTCAAACACTTGAACCAACCCCGAAACACCTAAAACCCAAAATCGCTCTTCAAAACCTCAAAAAAGCCTTGTATATGCAACTTGAAGATCAAAACTTGATCCAACCACTTGCAATCAAGTCTAAGGGTTCAAACACACTCCATACCATCCAAGGAAGTTGTCCAGACCATCACCAGTCATCTGTAACATATCATACTCAAAATCATTTCAGTTGTTGTAGCTCCAAGTTCAGGTAAGCCTCAAACTTGGTCTTCTCTCAATCCATGCATATTCCAGCGCACTATCTTTTAACCATGTGTGCATAACATATTCTAAGTAATTCCCCTCAATCAATTTCACAAAATCATCATCATGTAGAATTTAACGAGGCTTAAGCCAAATTAGGGTTCTTCAGTGTTCATCACAAATTTTTTGCTCTACACTTAAAATAAAATAAATTAATTGTTACCATGTTGTTCGTGAGTTAAAATCGAGCAAGTTTGATATTTATTTCATTCATTTTCATTAAGAAATCACTAAGATATGATCCATTTTGCAAATATAAGATTTTATGGGCAAAACACCCTTTGCGTGTGTTCTTCAGCCATGTTCTTGGCGCCTTTTTCAAATATTCAAATATTTTAATTTTTTAATTTTATTTAATTGATTCAAAAATTAATAACTTTCTGATCTTTTTGGATTTTTAAATGATTCTTTTTTCATTAATTCTAAAAACATGTTTAAATATTTTATTCCATGAAAAAGTCACCAATATATATATTTTAATATATTTTATGTTTTCGTAAAGAATTAATTTTATTTGTTTTTTAACATTTAAAAAAATCATTTCTTTCACTTGATTCTTCAAACATAAATGATATTCAAGGAATCCCATGGATAAAATATAATTTTTCAAACATTGATCTAAGGTTTCAACTTGTTTTTTTACTTATGTTTGAAATTTATCAAAGTTTTTAAATATTTCTTAATATTTAAAATATTCAAAATTAGGGTTTTATTTAATCACCCTTAAATTGATTTTTATCACACTTTTGGGTCTCTATTAGAGTATAAGACCCATCCTTTTTTGAAAAATGAACCATTAGGGTTCATCTTATCCATTTTTAAAAACTCGACGCGATCGCCTTTTTCATCGCATTGAATTTCATTTGTGAATATCTTTTTGTGAACTACTTTACACATAACCTTTTATTTTCTAAAATGAACTGTGAAAAAGTTTCATGGGGAATCCTTTGTGTTTAGGACCCGTTCTTCTGTTTTAAACTTTCTCCGGTCTGTTTTAAAACCCCGTTAGGCTTCCCTATAAGTCCTGAATCCTCCAATTGTTTTTTTAAATAGTTTTCAATTTCCAAAACAAAGATATTGGGCCACTTGTTTACAAGTCCCATCTCTTTCAAATTAAAGATATAATCCACCCGCAACTAGACTGAGCTTTACTCCAGTGAATTGCTTTCTAGGCAGTAGGCAGCTTTTCAGCACCCAAGCTATACCATGTGTATAAAATCACAAGATTATTAATCAACAAAACAAATTTCATAGGCATCCTTATGTATAAGCCTTATTATTGACTTTTGAGTCATCTATTCTCTCTCTAACTTCTTGTTGTTTTCTTAAATTGTTGTTGCTTGTTAGATTAAGGTTGTTTGCCAAAACTATCTTTCTTTATCTCATACTAAAGCAAAGATAATAAAATAATTCTTAATGACAAAGAGAATACATTATAAAACATATATGTAATCTCCCCCTCTCCCTCGGGATTTTGGGCCTCTGCTTCCTAGTGTAACTCCCAACATCATTATTAAAAATCACTTAAGAATATTCAATCCATAGCAATGACATAATAAAATATTCAACACATTCACTGACACATTTATTTATCTGCATGCATCTTACTGTATATATTTGCATCTCTGCTAGAATCTCTAAGTACTCGGGTTACTATCACCAGACCAAACCTTTTGAATAACTTAGAACCATATTAAGGCAAAACATAGCCTCCCATGGGGCTTAATTCAAGGACCTTCAGGCCTCTTAAAGGTACCTTCTCTCAAGCTTAGAAGTTACTCAGCCCCCTCAACCTCCTCTTGGGCTTTGTTCAAGGACCCATGGGCCTCTTAAAGGTCATCTAGCCTCCTCTTGGGATTAAACACAAGGACCCTCAAAGGCTTCCTAAAAGCATAAGAACAAATCCTTTAGAATCAAAACACATACAATAGTCTCCCTCCCCGATGGATGACCAAGATATCCTTCTCTTGGGCTTTGTACAATTGATCCTCACCAGACAAAGGAATGTCTGATGACCTCCAAAACTTTTATCAAACAACAAATAAAACACTTCATATAGAGTCAGTCTCCCATAAAATTTTCAGCCTCCCATCTTAGGCTTCATATAATATACAAACAATCAAGAATCAGTCTCTCACCAAATAAGCATCATACATGGGCTTCCAAATCAGGACACAGATAAACTTTCCCTACAAAGTCATTTTTATTTGTTTAGCTTCAACCTTGGGCTTCAATCAAGGCACATATAAATCACACCTTTCCCTCTTTTGAGATGAAAAATTCTCTCTACTAAGTATCTTTTAGCTTCAACCTTTGGCTTCAATCAAGGCACAAAAGTCAAACACTTCACAGTAAAAAACAATACAGTCATAGTCTTGGACTTTAACTAAGCTATTCAACAATACAATCATAATCTTGGACTTTAACTAAGCTAATTCCCAACAGTCATAGTCTTGGAGTCTAACTAAGCTAATCAGTCATACACTTGGACTATAACTAAGATCATTTTTCATCAGTCATTTTTCTTCAACCCAATTCAACTTTCCTGAGCTATACAATTCAGGTCAAAACATTCAGTCCTCCTTGAGCTATGCAATTCAGGGTACCCATTAAACCTTTCTTGAGCTATGCAAATCAATTCAGCTTATACCTTGAGCTATGCAACTCAAGCACTCCTATCAGTTACAACAAACTTTTCAGCTTCATCCTGGGCTTTGATCAGGACACAAACAAACTTTTAGCTGGGCTTTGATCAAGATACAAATATAAACTTTGAGCATCAACATCATGTGCTTTAACCGGGATACAAATCAACTTTTCCTCCTAGCTCTAGCCTTTTAGGAGGAACTACGATGCTCTGATCCCTCAATTCTCTTTTTGGGGGTACGTAAGAAAAATGTCGTAAGATCTTTGCGAGCACACCAAACAAAAAATAACAATTAGGTTCTCAGACCTATCCAAAAACATCAGAAAAATATGAAAAACACAAAAAAAACTTCATCCCATCTTACCAACACTCATTTCATTTCCAGACCCAGATCAAAGAAATCTCACCAATATCAAAAAGAACAAATTTTGTCATATACTTAAGGGAAATAATCTATGAAGGAATCCAAAACCATGAGGGATTCTGTCAATCAACAATATGCAAAGCGGGGTGAGTTTAAGATATATTTTCCCTCCCATAACCAGCTTCATCATGAAAAATAAAGAAACCAGAAAGTAGCAAAAATGTGATAGTGATTAAAGACCACAAAATCGAGCTACAGATAAGTCGATGTCAAACAAGACTATCTTCTCCTTTACCGAGTAATTTCAAAACGGCTCGGTAACTACAATTACAATCCCTTACAACATTAACGATCCACTCAATATATTTGTGCATAAAAAATGGCATTTCGTCGATGAATGGAATCTTTGGTGGAAGCAGCGTCAGAGGTGGTTTGCTAATACGAGCTCCTTTCACAATACTTTTTTGAGATTTTGGAGTTGGTGAGTCGGGAAAACTTTGTTAACATGTTAAAAATATGAAGGAGACCGTGTATTCGATTTGTCATTCGGTGTCGTCTTCATTTTCTTCAGAGCACCTTTTGTTTTTACCGGTTGAGAAGGCAGTTTCATGTCGGTGATTTCTATATAGGCAATTTTCCTCAATTGTTCTTTGATGCGGAGTTTCATGTTGTCATCGTCCTTAAAAAATCTCTCTTGTATCACTTCTCATTCAGTCAAAATAGAAATATTCGATTTACCGTCATCCATGCATCCATCATCATCAAATCTAAGTCGCTTCCAATGAGTGCAAACCTCATCCATTCTTATTGGTTCACAAAGTTTCATTTTTTAGCAATAATACAAGCACACAGGAGACCATATGTTTTCACAATTGTGCATCCACACTTTGCGTTATCGGAGCCTACATTTTTAGCTTGTTTAGCCTCATGAAAAATATAGTTCAAACTCGCCCGAGAAATGTTACCAACCAACTACGGATATATAATGTTGTCTTTAAATCTGTGTTCCAAAACTGTGATGCTCCGACCAAATGATATTTGTATCTCATTATGCTGGTTTTGAATCATGTGGTTCATGGATTCCTAGTCTCTACACAAATATCCCTTACTATTTCCCAACCAATTTTTCAAAATAGCATGGGCAAATTCAACTCTGTTAGTTTTTGTATTTCCAAGGTGTCTAACATTATCAGTCCACGAACAAACTATTTTCTCCTTCACCTGGTCAAGAATCTGCTTTCAATATATTTCAAAAAATATGAATACTTTTCACACACTTTCATGAAATGAATAATGAAATCGGCATATAGTTCTTTTATTGAAGAATTTATTATACGATTCCATGCATCCATTATTTTATCAACAACCATACACGTTTTCACCAAATTTCCATCTTCAGACTCTATTTGTTTCGTCCCTATTGCAGGTTTAACCCGACTTCTCTCATTCTTTGTTATGTCATACCTATAAAGTAATGCATAAGAAGAAGGAATTACCTTTGCAACCGAATTCATCAATGATGTATCGCGGTCGATAACAATCGCTTTAGGAATCTCACCTTGGACCTTCAACAGTGACTGACACACCTCTAATTCCCAAGTAAAATTGTCCTTTTTTCATACTCAAGAAATGAAAAACCAACAGAATATGTCTTCTCAGTTGAGGTAGCACCAACCATCTCAAATAATGGAAGTTTATACTTGTTGGTCATGTAGGTTGAATCAAGTATGAGCATTGTAGAAAATATGTTGAACAACTTTATGGAATCAAGATGAGTCCAAAAAATATCGCTAACAGTAACTTCATCACTGCATGTTCGGTACCTGGACACGTAACTATTATCATCCAACAGTTTTAAGAGTTGTTGCATCTTCGTTCTATCCCCTTGAAGCACCTTGTTAGTGAGGTACCGAATATTATACACTTACTTGATATTTGATATATTATCGGGTCGTTACTGTTTCAATGTTGCAAGTATATTTTTCGTTTGAACAAGATTCATGGTCATGTCAACAACACATTCCTTCTCTTCCGGCTTGAGTCGATAGACAGTAGGATGCCAGACTAATTTTAAACACAAATCATGGTTATGCAAATCTCATCACATTAAATCTTCAATTTTTGTTTGCCAACATGTAGCTGCGAACCTTAAACAATTACTAATATTTTCTTGTACCAGTGTCGTCTCTTTTAAAATTTCAGTAGTTTGATATTTCTTGCTTCTTTCGCACATCATTGTCACAAAGGCGCATCTTTTATCCGAACCATTATCTGACTTTCCGATAATCACACGAAATCCAAGTTTAGAGACCTCCATACAAATCCAGTGAAGCATTTGATCACGAGATTCAAACTCTTGCTTGTTTTTAAAATCATTGTCAACATCTACCGCCTTCACAACAACACCTTGAACATTCGAAGAAACAACCACACCTTGGACATTCAGAGAAACAACTTATTTTAGGAAAACATCGGTGTGCATCATATCTAATGAAAACAATAGCAAAACATAAGGTCAACTACTGTTGTAGAATGACTTCAAAAATGAACACAAACAACTTCCAGAAATGCATATTCGAACAAGTTCATACACGATTCAGTGATACATTTTCGGACACAGCGTAACTTTTTTCAGGAAAAATGTATGATTAATGTGAGCAATTCATAGGGAAAAGAAGAATCTTTAACTGAAATTCTATCTTCTTTTGTTGCCTATAATATGTTGAACCAAAAGGATGGAGAATTGAAGTGAAAAATGGATTGAGAATGAAGGATTTTTATAGCGAAGGGTTTGGTTGAAAACCAAGTATGTCAATAATGGTCAAGTGATCATGCAACTAGTTTCTATATCAGATATTTTCGGAAGTGCATCTCCGAAAATATTTGACATGCAAAGGTGACAAGAAATTTCAAAATGCCGCTCATAATTCCAGAGATGCATCTACGTAATATCTACTGAACTGGTAAATAATTAGTCTTTTTTAAAATATTCCTCATATACATCTCCGAAATAAAAATAACCCAATATATGAGACACCTCTCCTCAAAATGATCTTTGTTAAGTGTAAAGAAATTCCCTTCAATCAATTCTTATAAATTTTCTCCATTATAATTTTTTTAAAAAGCAATATTTTAATGAAATGAAAAATAAAATAAAGTGAAATTCTCAAATCCGCCTCTCAACCATGTCAAACTTTCCAAATTATAATTTTGATCTTTTCGTAAAGTAGTGAGATCCATATAAACTTCTTTAATTTAAGAGAATGAATGTGACAAAGTATTCAAAAGAAAATATTTCTTCCACTCCACTAAAATTCAATCTGCATATTATTCAATTTATAACATCAGCAAAATTTAATCTCCTTTTAATGGAGGAGAAAATTTTTTATTTAAAAAAAAAAAAAAACTATGGGACTAATATTATCTAATTTAATAATTCGAAAACTAAAATGTAAATCAATAAAAGTTTCAAATAAATAGGCACAATTTGACTCCTATTCATGTATCACAGATAGCAATGGAATGCTAATTGGTCCCAAAGCAGTTCTATTCTACTTAGCAACTAATAAAATGTTTGGTTACACGTCCAATTTCGGTTTTCGATACTCGCGGTATCACCACGTTTTCTTACTTTTCCAAACATGTTCTAAGATATAATAGAAAGGAGAAAGTTATGTTTCAAAATCAGCAAAACCAAGAGAATGCAGATGTAATCATTCATTCAAACCTTATGATGATACTTAATCATTGAAAACAAAAGTTAGTAAAATAACAAAATCAATAGACTAATAAAATGCATGCTGCTTCAATTCGCAACCCGGTCGGAAGAAAATGAAAAAAATGAATGATTTGAATTATACTATACTAGGTGAGGATGAAGAGAGGGAGACGAGGATTAGTATTTGAAGCTAATCACCAGCTTTTCTGTATTCAGGCTTCAGTTCATAGGTGCCTTGATTAGTTCCTTTGTTATTGTAGACACAAAGATCTTTCAGTATATCTTTCAAAAATTGCTGCATTAGATGCAACATAGTACTAGTTAAACATAGCCACTGATAAACATATACAAACAAATGTTCAATAACAAAGTGGTGTGTGTTTGGAAGAAACAAATGTTCAAAGCAGCAGTAGCAACATACTTCAGGTTGGTCGGTTTCTTGTATGAGGTTTCTTAAACTCCAATTTGGCTGCCTTTCAAATAGCTTAAATATGATCTCTTCCATTTCTCCACGGTCTCTTCTTGTTCTTTTCGTCTCAGTTCCTCGTGCTGGAGCTTTCTTCTTTTCCTAATGTAGTAAATCAACTTCTTTTACATTTCAAATATCAAACAGTAAAAAGTATAAATTGAAAGAAACTCAATTACATAACACTAGAGATTAAACTATTTGCTGTCGTTTAAATCTCATTATCATAGTTATAAATTGTCTTCAACAGCAACTATGGCTGCAATATAAAGGTTTTAGAGATCTCCACAAAGTTATTGCATTAACAATTGCCACTGCATTTGCTTGCACTTTGTCCCAATATCAAGGTTCACATTGGAATCATAACTGTAACTGCAACCACGATTTAGAACCATGCTCATTATTGAGCCAAAAAGGTTCGATGGGGAGTTACAAAAGTACCGCACATGATTTTAGAAGAAGGAAAGTTTCATTTCACATGCAAATGCAATCACTGAGAAAACAAATTAGTAGCAGGATGAAAAAGGCATTTATTTACGGCGACGGGTCCAGCAACTGAAAAACTGATCATCCCTGGCATTGGCATCATATGAGCTCCATGGTCTTTGGCATCAATGACCTGAAAATAGAGTTCAGGTGAAGTCAAAGGTAAATAAGATATGTCTGTCAAAATCATTGGATCAAATGTTATTATGAGAATAAAAGCCGTAAGAAAACCTGTATCTGTCTATTTTTGACCGTATATTTCAGTGTTCTTTCACGGCAGATTTTCCCATAGACATCAAGATTTTGATTATCCGACCTCATGTCAATCTTGCTCACTATTTTCCCCTCCACAGATACTTTTCCTACAAATATGCCAAAAATATCAACTGCTTGAATTACATTTTGCTGAATCAGAGACTTCCTATCTAGTTATATCCTTTAATCTGGTTTACTTTAAAAATAAAATAAAAGATCAAATTTCATTAAATAAACAATAAAATATCAAAGAAACCAAAAAATCAATAGATCAAACTGAACGAGGATGGTAAGCCTATCTACAATAGACCCTGATTCCACTCTGCAATGAAAGGAGCTTTACAACACCAGGTTGCTGGTAGGCAACTTATTTCGTAGTGCTAGTTAGAGGGTTAGGTTATGTGTTAATAAGCTTTAGTTAAGATCGAATCAATTGGGAGTATCCAAGTTCAATCCATGGTTAGACTTTACATACTTCTCAGTCGAACTCCGGATCACCAGAACTCTCTTTGCTCTTCAGAACCCTCTTTGCTCTTCTTCAGTGAATCAGAGGGTTAAGGTAAATAACAAGATGGTTAGGTTATATTGTACATACAAACCATTGAAGTTGCACACAAATGTACTATCTTTGTAATTGGGATTCTATTCCTCTTAAACTTTCAACTAAGAATCTCACAGTTGTTTACATTGTTGAAGTCTAACATTATGATGTGATACGAAAGAAACAAAATCAAATGTATGTGGTGATTGAAAAGGTACCTTGTGTTGAGTCAGAAAAGACAGACATAGGCACGAAGTCTTTAGACATGTCCATAGCAAAACATCTTGATGCATTACCTTCACCTCCACCCAACTCCATTGTAAACTGACCATTTTATTATTTAACTAAACAATCAATCAATCAATTTTAAAGTAGCAAATAGAAAGATACAAGGAAAAGTGTCATCATCAATAAAAATAGGATTAAATATATTTTCAATTTAGTCCCTACAAAATATTTATTCATTTATCTACTTACTAAGTAAAAAAATATTACTATTTTTTAAGTCACTGATTATGTTCTCTATAGCACCGGTACCTATTTGTCAATATCCGAATCCGACGCCGACATATGTTATTAAGTTTAATTAATTTAATTTTCAAATTATTATCGATATCAATTATCTTTAATTTTATTGATTTTTAAATTATTATCGGTATTGAAGATGTCTAATGTTAGACGTTGCTTATGTATGTGTGAGCAAGGTTCTAAAAAAACGGCTTATTATCACGAAAACAACTGGGGTGACAAAACGGGACCGACCTATTGGGCATGCCCGTTTTCCTGGAACTTTAGTGTAGGGTGAGTCAAGAGTTTAGGCCCGCACCATTTAATATGTCTGTCCCGCTCCGCCTTGTTTTTTTTGGGCATAGACATATACATAACTTCTGTATTTTTAGGCTTACAATTTTTTCGGGCATAAACATATACTGTATTTTTAGGCTTAAAATGTGCAAGGCCCACGGGCCTCTCACTTTTTCACTTTTAGTGACGGACCAATGTTTTAGGCCTTCTCAACTATGTCCGCCCCGTTTTTTTTTCCGGACTTTTGCGGGACAGGCCTAAATGGGATGGGTGTGCCACACCTAAAAACAAATTGTGGTTAATTACACCACCACAATCAGAACTGCGACAAGACTAAAACTTGTGTGAGTTATTCATAAATTATGATTTAGCTACGTTGTAAAAAAGTTATACAAAAATTGATATAGTGAGTAACAAGAATAGAAACACATTTAACCCTAAGAGAAGAGAATAAGCGCGCATGCATGGAGATTGAAAATGATGATGAGAATGGAAACATCAATTACTACCTCAGATGGATAATCTTCGGGTTTGAGAGGATCGACGGAGACGATGACTTTAGCACCGGGAAGAGAAGGATCGGAGGAGGATGGTAGGGCTCGCAAGGATTGAGCGACAACTGGCGGACATTTCATCAACCAAATAGGATTGAGCGCCTTGGAAGTGTCGACGTAACGAGCACCACCGCCGCCGCCACCAGAAGAAGCAACGTTTCTCTCTCTGGTTCCGCCACCAGAAGAAGCAACGTTTCTCTCTCTGGTTCCGCCACCAGAAGAAGCAACGTTTCTCTCTCTGGTTCCGCCACCAGAAGAAGCAACGGTTCTCTCTCTGGTTCCGCCACCGGATTCCTCCTCCTTCTTAATCATTTTTGTTTATCTGTTGTGTGGGAACGAACTCGTTTTGTTATTACTACTAAACTAGTATACTATTCGTGGCATTTTCATTTTCTTTTATTTTTTAAATATCAAACACTTTCTGTTTTTCGGTTTTCCAGTCATTATTTTCGTGGGAACATTAGCCAAGTGCGTCAAAATACAAACGATGTATTGACCTAGAAAAAAAACGGGTAATGAAAATTGAATATTATAGGATTAATACTATTTTACCCCTCGTCATATAGTCGAATTCTGTTTATCTCTTATACAATTTTTTTATTTTTGTAAAATTAATATTGTTATATAAAATTTTTATTGTTTTAGATCCGGTAAAATTGTTTTTTTTATTTTAAAACTAACTTTGTAAAATTAATCCCTATAAAAATGGTAAGTTTTAAAAATAAATAATTTAATAGAGTATAAAACAACATAATCTTCTTATGATAAAATTATTTTTACAAAATACAATTTCACATGGTTTAAAATAACATAATCTTCATATGACAATATTAGTTTTACAAAAAAGAATTATAGGGGGATTTTTCAAAACTCGTCAATAAGACAAGGAGCAAAATAACTATTAATCGAATATTATATTAGATAACTTTTACATCTTTTATTTATATAATGGATATAGAATTTGTTTGGATAAACATCTTATAATATAATATTATAAGTGTTTATCAAAATAAATATTGTTTTGGATTAGACCTGACACCAAGAGTGTCAGGCACAATCCAATCCAGTGGGCAGAAGTCCAAGACCTATTAACTGATGGGCATGAGAGGAGCATCTTCCCCACGTGCTATCTAATTCCTCAGTCAAGTGTCTCCCTCGCAATAATCTCACCTTCTGGATTTATGGGGCAATTGGACCAGGGCAAAGACCACATGCTAGTTCTTGACTGCTTCTTCACAGACCTTGATAGTCCCCATAGTGGGCCTAATTGATCCAGTCCACAAAGAGCGCATTGGCCCAACGTTGGGGCACATTATAAATACCCTATTTCACTAGAGGGTCAGGTATTTTATTCACTACTACCTTTCTCTGTATTTGCTCTCACTCTGTTTCTTATTCTCACTTTGGCATCGGAGTACCTTGCAGGTATACCCCCTCCTTCTCCCCTCCAACCATATAAGATGCACTATTCTACAAGGTCCCTTATGATCAGGTGAGATCAGTGGCACCGTCTATGGGAAACTTCATTGCTCTCCCGTCTTTCTCGAAACAAAATACCAAAGCTTCAACCCATTTCATCAACCAACCATCATGATTAGCGAACACGGTGACAACCACGACCCAACCCTTGTTAACTACACCATCGGCGATGATGATAGCCTTCAGGTCGTCCACGAGGTCAACTTCAAGGATGGGAAGACTGCCACCCCATCACCTGAACCCATTGCCAACGGATCTGTCCAGCAACACACAACAGCCACTTTCGAGCCCATTTCGGTACCAGTTGAGGGGGACCCGACGATGATAGTTATGGTCCACGCCCTCAACCGGAAAAACCTCATGTTGTTCCAACAACGGGAGATAATTGCCCTGCTGCAAACCAACTATCACGTTGACACTCCTCAACGGAGACCCCGACGTTCACGCAATCCCTCTTCTCGCGGTCACATACACAGATCTCAGCCTGAAAGTATTCAACCAGAAACCACCAAGAAGTGTTGTCGCACCCCTCCTCACTAGGGATGATGCTCCCCGGACCCCAAGAAGAACAAAGCCAGTGAGCGTCTCGAGTAGACCACCAGCCGGTCCAGAGGATCCCCCTCCGCGGTCAAAGCCCTAGGGATGATCTTCCCTTACCCTTGAGGAGCTAAAAAGAGGATACGTGTTGGCCACTATCTCGGGCCATCATGGAGACCCGACTCCCTATGGGCATGGAGAAACCCCCAAACCTCTCCATGAAGTGATGGATTCTGGAGCTAGGCTTTTGTAACAGGCCATGACACCTTTTCTCAGAGTCGTGGAGATCAGCCTTCACTTGGCGATGCTCCCAAAGTCGTTACGGTAGTCGAGCATGTCATTGATGTTTTCAACATGGTCATCAGGGTCTGTAGTCCCGTCGTACTTCACCGCATCTCGGCGTCACCCTAAATCAAAGGCTACACTCGAGGCCATCATCCAGGGAAAGAACGAGAAATTGTGTTCCTACATCGAAAGGTTCAACCAATATGCCATCGAGGTGGAAACATCAGACTACATAAAAAGTACCTCCTCGAGAAGGGGCTTCTCTCCGGCAGCGAATTCAATCGGGAAAGCGGGATCGAGCTTCCACGTTCATTGGATGAACTTATACACAAGGCATAGACGTACATCAGGTACGAGGAAAAACAAGTTGCCCACAACGACAAGAATAACCGCAACCAGGACGAAACCAAAACTGACATGTATGATGACCATGTTGCTCCTCGTCGTATTGGGGAAAGGCAAAAGGATGACAAACCTCGCGAACCCCGCGGAGGCAGAGAGCTAGTGGGCCCTTCTCCGAATACACCTTTCTCACTGACCCCCGTGAGCGCATTCTCGCCGAGTGCATCAACTCAGAGTTCAAACAGGGGAGGGTGCGTTTCCCCAAACCAACAACATCCAAACCCAAAACCGACAAGTCAAAATACTGTAGGTTTCACAAAAGTCACAGACACGTCACAGAAGATTGCGTCCACTTGAAGAACACAATAAAATTACTTATAAAGGAAGGCCACCTCAAACAGTACACTAAGAGGAGCGACCCTCCTCGACATGACGACCACAACTCAAAGAAAGGCCGTGAAGACACTCCACTAAATGAATCTCCCTTTCCAGTAGCCTTATGTGTGTTATGACCAGAAGACTTCCACATCCCTGGAGGACATACAGAGACCCCTTACCTAGAAACACATAGCCCCTGGGAAGATTTTACGTCACTCATGGTGATTTCCGATGGCGGGATAAACAACGAGAACGTCGTGGTTTCCGTAAAAAGGAAATTTTACGAACTCCTCTTGACCGCCCATAACAATCTGGTAACACTGACTAGATCTCAAGGAAAATCTATCCCCATTTCCTTTTACCTCGAAGAACTCCCAGAAGGAACCCCCAACTCGAGCATACCTCTCCCGATAAGGGCAAAAATGGTGCGCTTCGATGTCCGTTGCATCTTGGTCGACCAGGGAAGCTTCGTCGATATCATGTATGCCCACTTGTTTAGGACCCTCAAGCTTGAAGAAAAGAACCTGTCTCTATACGTTGGGTCCAACCTCCAGGGATTCAACGGAGCAACAACGAGGCCATGGGGCTACGTGGAACTCCTCATCGGGTTCGGGGGAAATGAGATGGCCAGAGAAGTCAAAGTCCAATTCCTAATAATAGAATGCTCGTCTCTTCACAACTGCATCTTAGGTCAACCTACGTTGGCTGAACTAACCGATGTGCCCTCGACGGTCCACCTCAAAATAAAATACTACACCAAACTAGGTCGCATGGTCACACTCCACGGAGATATCGAAGCAGCCAAAAGGTGCTTCGACGCGGCCATCAAGGGACAAACCGTGGTTAATATGGCGCTCGGGGAAAACAAGAAAGCCTGGGTCGAAGAGCAGAAGTCACCGCCTCGGATCAACTCGATTGGCCTCAACTGCCGCTTCAACGAGGACGACACAGTGCGGGGCACTCTCCAGGTTCCCGTTGGCAAACAAGCACTTGATCATCCTACGCGGACCATCCGGACGGAGACTTCGAGCATATCCCTCTCAGCGACAACCCTGACAGAAACATGAAGATTGTAACACCCAAAATTCCCCCGAATAATTTAATCGAAAAATCAGAGTAAAATGAAACAACTCGGAATAAAAGGGTATTACTTTCAACATGAACTTGCTCATAAATAAGATATGTAACATATAATAATTATTATTGCAACTTTAATTCAAAAATAAATATTTATTAGACTGCGGAAATTATTTATTTTGGACAACAAAATATAATTGTTTCACTTAACCAAACTAGTATCCGCATGATAAACAACTAAGGATTCTTTTACAAATAAAAATATGCATAAGCATTCCCGACTCCTAATGTTACATATCAGAGCACACTCCAAATTAAAGTGAATCTTATAATCTTCACTATTATAACTTCTGCACTACTCTAGATTACCTGCATGTTACCCACGTAGAGGTAACATTTAAACAGAATGAGTGATATTCTTAAATCAACGAAAGAGAAGATGATATAAATACAAGGCATATATCATCAAGATTTTCACCGTGTCTTAACATCCAACAAGAATCACACACCTCAACTTATATACCGACAATTATCGGTAATCATACAAGACATCACACAACACAACCAATAAGAGAATGGAAATGAGACCCAACTAGACTCAATACATGTGGTACCAATAATGATCCCAGTTCCCTTCGGAACTCTCGACCCCTATTTCATGGTCCAGTATGACCCATATTTCATGATCACACCCACAACCGTGATTGCACCCAATCACTCCAACAACAACAATTCCATCAAGGAATTCAGATAGATGATAACACCCCATTAGGGCTCGACATCCCACAACTTATGCACATGCCAATGCACCATCAATGACATCATGCAACAACAACTAAATGCACACATATTAGCATTTCATCACCACACCAATATCAATCAACACTCAACATGCATTTATCAAAACATACATCGTTATGCAACTACAACATCAACACATCTTTGCACCATTTTATCATGCATTGCACTTTATCACATCAAACATAAAAAAAACATGCATATAACTCACAATACATGCCTCTGACATAGCATGGCATAACAACTCAACGACATCATCACACTACCACATAAGCAACAACTAATGCATTTACAATTTATGCCACAACAACTCAACAACACCATCAAGCAACATCATAAGAAACAACCATAACACACATTCCTACGACTAACTCCCACATTTCACAATTCAAAATATAGGAACCTACACGGAAAACATATATGGTGCGTCTAACAGTTGGAAATCTATCATTGAAAATAATTTTAACATAAAGTACATGAAGTCAGTTTTCCAAGGATTCGAACGACGATCCAAACAGACTTACGAGTCAAAAGTTATGAATTTTCGAAGTTTTCAAAATCAAGCTGTCAAGGGGGACCTCGCTAAGCGAGCCTTGCGAACTAACCAAAAATCCATGCGATGACAATACTTTTTCACTACGATTCTACACCCTTAAACTGCATTTTTAACCCCAATAATCTCAGTTTAAGTCATTAAAATCCCTATATATCACACATACATTATCCACAATAATTCAAACACAACAATTTAGTCAATCCCAAATATTTAATTATAGATTCTTCCTAACAACCCCAATTAACCCACAAACAACAATCCATGACATCAACCTAATGATTTCTACCAATATACCTACATCATCTAAGCCTTGAGTGATTAAAGAAATCTCACCCTTACCTTATAGTGATGAGCTTTCTTTATCTTCAATGGGTTCTCCCTCTTCCTTCCTCTTGCCCTATGTCTTCCTCTTTTTCTCTTATGCTCTTTTCTTTTCTTTTTCACGATTGATTCCAAATGATCCTCTTCTCTCTAATTTTCTTCTTTTCCTACTATAACCCTTAGACCCTTTCTATGAACTTCCACTTAAGCCCTTACTTACTCACTTTAAATTACCACTAAGCCCTTCATATATTCACACTACTATTTCTATTATTATTATTATTATTATTATTATTATTATTATTATTATTATTATTATTATTACTCTTATTATATTATTATTATTACTTATTCTAACTAATGAAATAATAGCAATAATAATATTTTTCCATACATACTTAATTAAATCAATATTCAACTATTATTATAATTAAATAATTACTAACTAAAATAATCTAATTAGTCTTACTCCCCACACCACCAATCTCTACGTTATTAGTCATACACCCCTAAGACTCACCTCTTAAGGCCACTATCCTTCAGCGCGGTACACCAAACCTAATGAACGCACAATAAATACACAGTCGATCATAACAATTCACAATTAATTACAAATAATAATCAAAATAAAAACGGGGCGTTACAACTCTCCCCCACTTAGAATATTTTCGCCCTCGAAAATTTACCGGATACGAACTACCCCAGACACACTCTCGCATCCAAATGGTCAACTCCCATGCCATGAAAGGCAACACCACGAATAACACAAAACAACAAACTACCTTATAAGCAACAAGAACAACAAGATGCAATGCTCACACAATGCACTCAACAACCAACTTAAGACACAAAGAATAACCAAGTTAAGAACACACATGTTCACTATGAACCAGAACACAACACGATCGCTACCATCCCTATATGCAACACTCCCCTAATTTCTCATCATAAGAATTAGCTACTCGCACTCGAACTATCACCATAGGTTAACGAGGAAACAACAAAGATAAGAACATAAAATCCCATAACATAACATCAACGTAACCAAACTACCAACATCGTTGTTACCTTCATATGAATAAATTGTGCTACACCATGCTTCTGTTGCGCACTCTGAGTACTCGCAACTATCAAATCTACCAAGTTCACATCACAATTCCGACCATCAAAGTAGACATAAGAAAATACTTTTGACTTAACACATCGAAAATTCCGACCAAACATGTATTCTACACTCTTGTAAATACTAAACGCTTCGAACCCAGATCCATAAAAATAATACCTCTGAATACTCAACACAATTACAACCACATCCAATTCCAAATCTTGAATAGGATAGATGTTTCCATGATTCCCCAATTATCGTAAAACATAAGCTACAACTTTACCACCTTGTATTAACACGTTTTCCAAACTCATCATAAACACCTACCAATACCATAACAACAACAATACAGCATTCCAACAACATAAGTGTCGCTCCTGGGATTTCTATCCTGGTACAGACGCGAAAGTGGCGCGGAAAAGGAAGATTCGCCAGCCAGAGATTTTAATCCTGAAGGAAGGGTAATGCTGCACAAACTCAAAAGAAGGAGAAAGTGGGGTCTCACGAACCAAAGAGAAAGGGTAAGGGAGTCGGTTACAAACTAGGAAGGTATTAGCACCCATATAGTCCATCGTACCTGATGGGATCCATACTTTCTAGCACTATTTCAAAGGGTGAGAGTATCTGCTACTGCTGCAACTGATTTTGGAAAGTACTGAAAAGAAATAAGGAAGAATGAAATGAAAGGATAAAGAGATGAAATGGCACAAAGAACGAGGAAAAATACTGAAGGAATGTGTTCGCCAAGTGTCGCCGCTTGTACCTACATATTCCCTTTGTGCAATGAGAAAGTCAGAACACCGCAGTTCGACTCAATAAGACTGACACAACTTATTTGTGTTTTTGGGATTGAACTACTTATGCCTATGCTCAGGTGTTGCAGGCTCGTCTGGAATGAGTGTGTTTACCGTCTTGCAAAAGACAAGTAGGAGCGAGTTCTTTCATTTAAAGTGAAGGAGATGATAAGAGAATTCTCGAAGGAAAGACGCTTATTATTTGTTGAATTTTTTTAGTAGCTTTTTATTTGAGAGTTTGCATAGGAGAGTGTATTTTGTAACACCTTTTTTACCCACAACAAAGTAATCATATTATTCAAATAAAATCAGAGTTCTACATAAAGGGTATCGCACTTTCAACATAAACATCATAATAATAACAAGTATGTGTCATGTCCCGTAACACGGGTTGCAACTTCATGTTATAAATAAAACAAGCCTCAAATATTCGCAGCGGATCAATATTCAACTTATTAAACCATGTAAAGGGAAATGTACAATTATAATCCAAACATCATCAACAAGTGTTACTATTAAACCAAAAACAACAAATTAAATCATGTGTTCCCCAGTGTTACATGACTCAGAGCAGGACACCACCTAAACTCTATAAACAACGAGAGACACATTACAAGCTACTTCCGAAATATTCTTGAGAATCTGCAGGATGTCATAATAGACCCCATCATAAAAGGCAGGCAGGGTGAGTAATCCAGATTCATTATACATAATATAAAGACTGAATTAAAAGAAACATGCAATCATACATCATCGATTCTCACCCATATACTATATCAATGAGTCATATCATCATACAACAAATGTAATCATGTTATGCCACATAGAATGAAATGCAACTTCATAAATGCATGTGGTGTCGATTTTCAACATGTGATAGACACTGGCCATCTACCCTCCACAAGGGAGCACAAAATAATCAACAACACCTCAATCCACATGATGGGATTGAATCCTCATATCAACATAAGGAATGCCATGAATGCACGATGCAACAATAACAACATAATCATCTTCATCAAAATTTGCATAAACATTCATTCATTATTCATTTACTTAGTCTATTCATACTACTAATACTTCATGACATCATTTTTACAACATATTCATCTTTACATTATGTCATCATTATTATTATTAAATTTAGCCTAAGATAGCATGGTAATAATTTCCAGCAACAACACAGCAACATGGAACAACAAAACAAAGCATTATAGGTCATCAATTAAGAGAAATTATTTTTTCTAAATTCTACAGGTCTCGCTAAGCGAGATAGATAGCTCTCTAAATGAGCAACTCACAGATTTTGAACTTCCAAAATTCTCATTTGCTCTCTAAGCGAGCTCCTGCTCGCTAAGCGAGGAAGGCGATTTTCTGAGAAAAACCCCGCGATTTCTGTACATCACAGCCACACCCAAACTCCCCCCAAACATCACATTGCATCAGAAAATAGCAGAAAACGACCAATTAACTCATTATCATCATATATTCATCATTATTAACATCTAACAACAACTAATCATCAAAACCTACCAACAAATTACCCAATCCTAAGGTTTCCGCTCAAAAACCCCTTTTTCCTCATAAAACAATCCAATATTATGAACAATGAATGAGAATACTCCCCATACCTTGATCAATTGAGCCTTCTCTTGCACTTCTTGATTAAAATCCCTCTTTGTCTCCTTGTTCTTCAGAAGAACCTTCACCTTTTCCAAAAACATGATTGTGAGAAGTTTTATCGTACTCTTCTTTTCTCATAAAACACTCAAAAGACAACCTTGCCCCTTAGACCTCTAACCTCTTTTATTTTATTTACTTTAATAATAATAATATTTAAATAATATCATATTATTATCATATCATTATGTTAATAAAATAATCATTTTTCCTTAATATTCCACAAATACCTCCAAATGCTTCTTATTCATAAATAATCACATAAATCATTAAATTTTGAAATTGGGGTTTTACAACTCTCCCCCACTTTAGGAATTTTCGTCCTCGAAAATGTTACCTGAAGCAAACAGAATCGGGTACGACTCCTTCATATGATATTCGTGTTCCCAAGTCCAAGTTTCACCTGCTTGTCCACCCCACAATACCTTCACTAAGGCAATCTCTTTTCCTCGTAACCGCTTCATTTCTAGACCATCTATCTGTAATGGTAAAGCTTCAACAGTCAGATTATCTCTTACCTCAACATCATCCATCTGAATCACATGCAATGGATCGCACACATAGTTCCTCAACTGCGACACATGGAACACATCATTCAAATTTGCAAGCGATGGCGGTAACGCAATCTGATATGCTACCTCTCTCATCCTTTGTGAAATCTGGTACGGACCAACAAAACGCGGATTGAGCTTTATAGACTTCAAAGCTCTCCTGACACCCATCATCAGAGTAACTCTCAAGAACACATGATCTCTCTCTTGGAACTCAAGTGTTTTTATTCTCTTATCATGATAACTCTTCTGCCAACTCTGAGAAGCCTTCATTTTCTCTTGTATCATTTTAATCTTCTCAGTCGTCTCTTGCACAATATGAGGTATGAGTACCACACTCTCACATGATTCATACCAACACAATGGAGTCCGACATCTTCTACTATACAACGCTTCATACGGTGTCATTCCAATACTAGCATGATAATTGTTGTTGTAGGTAAACTCAATCAACAACAAATGACTATCCCAAGATCCTCCTTGATCCAACACACAAACCCTCAGTAAATCGTCTAAAGATTCAATAGTCCTCTCTGTCTGATCATCTGTCTGCGGATGATAGGCTGAACTCAACTTAGTACCCAAAGCATCTTGCAAACCCTTCAAAAACCTTGAAGTAAACCGCAGATCTCTATTTGATACATTACTCAACGTTATCCCATGCAAATTCACAATATCTTCAATATACAACTCAACTAGCTTCTGCATATAATGATTAATCTTCATCGGCAAGAAATGGGCCAACTTAGTCAATCTATCTATAATTACCCAAATCGAATAATTTCCCTTAGCAGTCTTCGGTAAACCTGTCATAAAATCCATGGAAATATTACCACTTCCATTCTGGAATATTCAACGGTTGCATCATACCTAACAATTTCTGATGTTCAATCTTCGACTTCTCAGAAGTCAAGCATGCATATACAAATTCGGCAACATCCTTCTTCATACCGGGCCACCAAAATAATTTTTGCAGATCATGGTACATCTTCGTAGCACCATGATGGATACTCAATCTACTTCGATGTCCTTCTTCTAAAATACTCTTCTTAATTTCTGAAACATCAGGAATACACACTCTATCCCGGAATCTAATCACACCATTTTTATCACCTCAGAATTCACCTTCCCTGCCTTGGTTAATCAAAGTCAGTTGATCAACCAACTTCAAATCAAATTGTTGTCCTTCACGGATCCTGTCTACATTTTCACTAGTCAACTTCAGCATTCCCAACTTCACACTTTCAGATGTAGTTTCGCATAGCCAACTCATATCTCAGAACTGTTCAATCATTTCAAGTTCTTTCACCATCAGTTTCGACATATGTAATGTCTTCCTACTCAAAGCATATGCAACCATATTTGCCTTACCAGGATGGTAATTTAAATCAAAATCAAAGTCATTCAACAATTCTAACTATCTTCTCTGCCTCATATCCAGTTCCTTCTGATCAAACAGATATTTCAAACTCCCGTGATCACTGAACACTTAGAATTTCGAACCAAAGAGGTAATGTCTCCAAATCTTCAACACAAACACCATAGTTGCTAACTCCAAATCATGCGTAGGATAATTCCTTTCATGAACTCTCAATTGTCTTGAAGCATAAGCAACCACTTTACCATTTTGCATCAAAACTCCTCAAAGTCCCATCTTCAACGCATCACAATACACCACAAACGACTCATTTAGATTCAGAAAAATCAACATCGGAGTAGTTGTTAACTTCTTCTCCAACTCTACAAAACTCTTTTCACACGCAACAATCCCACACATAAGCTAGGCTCTTTCTTGTCAACTGAGTCAAAGGTAGCGCCAACTTCGAAAAACCTTCAATAAACTTCTTGTAATAACCCCATAAACCCAGAAAACTTCTAATCTCAGTAGCAGACTTAGGGATCTCCCACAACAACACTGCATCAATCTTCGACGAATCAACAAAAATTCCACTACTGGGAATCACATGTCCAAGAAAACTCACTTCTTGTAACCAAAAATCACACTTTGATAGCTTCACATACAACTTCTTCTCTCGCAACACTTGCAACACAATCTTCAAATTCCCTGCATGTTCCTCTTCTGTCTTGGAATAAATCAGAATGTCGTCAATAAAGACTACCACAAATTTATCCAAGTACTCATGAAAAGGTTATATTCATGTACTCCATGAACACACCGGGTGCATTGGATACACCGAACGACATCATCGTATACTCATAATGATCATACCTCGTTTTGAAAGCTGTATTCGGAATATCATCATACTTAACATGAATTTGATGTAACTAGACCTTAAATCAATCTTGCTGAATACACAAGTTCCCACCAAATGATCCATCAAATCGTCGATCCTCGGAATTGGATACTTATTCTTGATAGTAACCTTGTTCAACTGCCGATAATCAACACACAACCTCATGCTACCATCTTTCTTCTTAACCAACAACACTGGAGCACCCCATGGAGAAACACTAGGTCGAATAAACTTCTTAATTCCTTCTTCAAGTCTTTGTCCAATGGTAACCAAGTCAGTGAAACTGGAAGAGACGCTTCTGATCATCTTTTCCCAATAGAAAGGAGCCAAGGTATCCATGATCATACCAGTCATTTCTTTCTCAACTAGAGGAGGTTCAACCTGAGATGCCAACTCTCTCCAATGTTGAGCATACTCCTTGAAGGATTCCCTCTCCTTCTGAGATATATTTTGCAATTGGCGACGATCAGGTGCCATGTCTAAATTATACTTATATTGCTTTACGAAAGCATCACCCAAATTTGTCCAGCTATGGATACGATCCTTCTCAAGTCCCATGTACCACTTCATAGAGGCAGTTGTTGCACCCCAAAATTTGCCCTCCCACAATCAAGACAACCTCTCTCATGACTTCTAAATGATCATAAGGTCCTCAAGACTCCCAATTGGTCAAGAAGTGTGGAAATTTCCCCAGACAATGCCTTCTCCTAAGCAAAGTGTCCAAAACTAGATTTTTGAGTTTCCTCAGGTTAAAATGACTTTCAAGGCTTCAAGTGAGCTTCATGGCACCCCATATATATTCAAGAATCCCTATGTCAAGTTTCAAAGCTTTCCCAAAGAGCTTTCCCAGTCAGATGATCAGATATGCAAAAATCAGTCAAAGTAGTTAAAAACTCAAACTGAAGTCAACTGTGGTCAAATTAAAGTCAAACTTCAAGATTTTTTGCCAACATCAAGTTTATGAAGTAAAATTCATCATTTGATCAAGTTTTGATCATGATTCATCAAGGAAGTCTCAGATCATCAAGAATCAGGAGTTTCTAAATTAGGGTTTTCTAAGGAAAAGTCAATTGAACTTTGACCAGCCATAACTTTCACATGCTTCATCAAAAATTTCCCATCCAAAGCTCATTTTGAAGGAAATTGAATTCTCTACAACTTTTTGTCTCACAAGCCAAGCCTAAAAATGCTTCATTTGGAAGGTATGAGCTAAAACAATACAGGTCATTTCAAAAGTCAACAGAATGTCAACATCTTCCAAAGGGAATAATTTGAAAATGGTAAAGCATATGGACATGAGACCAAAGAGGTTAGTTAAAGGACTCTTTAAGATTTACAAAATGTCCAAGAACACCTCCATATCCTTAAAATTGAAGTATTTGTGCCTTGTCAAAGTTGGTAGATTTTTGAAGGGTGTATGAAGAAAATAAGGCCTTAATACCAATTTTTTCCACATGGGCCTATCCTGTTGCAATCCAATCTTTGTGGTGACCTCAAGCACGACCCAAAACCAAAGAGTTCTGATTTTTATTATTTATTTATTATTTATTTGTATTTTATTCATTAAAATTCAATTTAAATATAAATTAAATATGAAAAATCAAATAATGGACAAGATATTTGATTGGAAATCATTTAAATCATATTTGGAATGATTGGAAGTCAATTGAAATTAGATTGGACCAAAATTCGAAAGGATGGATGAGATTTTTTGAATATTTGAAAGTGAGAAATCTTCACACTCAAGTTATCTCGTAAGCCCACAAATCCATAGGTTTTTTGACCTAAATTCAATCCTTATAAGTTCATGAACTCAACACAAGCAAAGGGAAGATTTTGGCAGCCAAGAACACCAAGAACAAAGTCAAAATTTTCAAGGAAAAGTGCAAAATCGGTTTCATCATTCCAACCAATTTCCAAGGTTTTGAAGGTTCCATTTGAAGGAAAATTGCGATCTAAACGCAGCGGAAAACAAAAATTTTCCTTTAGTGATCCTTACGAATGAGCATGGTCAGTGATAGAATCGTTACCTCTTTGTGGCGATTCAGATCTTTGATGCAGCGATCACAAGCGTTGATGAAGTGCAACGCCTCTACTCAGTCCACACGAACAGCTTCCGGTCACAGTGCTAGCTGCTTACGAACAGAATTATTTGAGTGAGAATCAAAAACGAAATTGCATCAAGTAAAAGCTTCATCACAAGGGTTCCTTTTATAGACTCTCTTGTGGGCTGCGGGCTAAAAACCCAATTCACATGATCCATAATAATATTATATATTATTATAATAACTATTATTATAATAAATATATTTATTTTATTATTATTTTATAACCATTATAAAATAACAATAATTATTATTATATTATCCGAATTTCTATTTTTCACTTAAGTGCACCGTACCTTACGGTGTTCCTTTGATTTCTCTATCTCTCATCAAACTGTCCTTATGTGTGTGACCCTGTAGGATTTCGTAACGTTGGTAATTATATTAAATTATATATTTAACATAATAAACAGTGAGCGGTATCTAGCAACACATCACTGCTACCCAAGTCACGAAAATGTCATGTGATCTGACAAAACCTTTTTCGTGATAATATATGTTTGTACAATTACCCTTTTGCCCCTATGTCTATATTGAACACAAGGCATACACTGTGTCATCCTTGTCCAGTTCAATATTGGGCCTTTAGACATTTCTCCTGTTATGCAGGATTGGCAAATTCCATCTAGGACACTCATGTCCCTCAGCATGCTTCGTGGAGTGCCCATCAACTGTCTTTATGATCATCCAGTTACGGATAATGTTTGATCAGCAATAAAGCACCCGACTCTACATCTAGGGTCCATAGTGGTTTCAGGTCGAAGGGTGGTAATACACCATTATCACCATGAGAATAACTTATGACACTTTGCATAACATACTATGTAGTATTCTCATAGCGGGTCAATCCGGTATAAATATTACTCCTAATATTTATACCTATGTCAAGACTTGATAACCCTTTATCCATGATCCATGAGATGTGATCATCAGTCTATCTTCATAATAGTCTCAATGCTTTAATGTTATCCCACTTTGCAATAAAGCTTGACTACAGATATTTTAAGAATAATGTCTTTATGTTTAATGGGATCTCATGATTAAGTCACACTTAACATTTCATTAAACAGACTAACTATTCTAGGGACTTTATTATTCTGAAAGACAAACATAATAAAGAAATGCCTTTTATTATTAAACGAATAATCCGATACAAGTACCAAAAAGTATTGGCCTCTAGGGCTTACACCAACAATCTCCCACTAGCACTAGAGCCAATTAGGCATACCCTTAATACCCATAGATCTAGTATGACCATCATGCTTCTGTTGCGCAAGAGGCTTTGTTAATGGGTCAGCGATATTGTCAAGTGTAGGTACTCTGCATATCTTCACATCTCCCCGATCGATTATCTCTCGAATGAGGTGATAACGCCTAAGTATGTGTTTGGATCGTTGGTGAGATCTAGGCTCCTTAGCTTGTGCGATAGCACCATTGTTATCACAATATAAACCAATGGGATCCACAATGCTAGGGACTATGCCAAGTTCACTAATGAACTTCTTGATCCAAACAGCTTCCTTTGCTGCATTTGAGGCAGCAATATACTCAGCCTCAGTTGTAGAATCAGCAACTGTTTCCTGCTTTGAACTTTTCCAGCTCACAGCGCCACCATTGAGACAGAACACATAACCAGATTGTGATCTAAAATCATCCTTATCTGTCTGGAAGCTAGCATCAGTGTAACCAATTACATCAAGCTCTTCCTGACCTCCATATATCAAGAATGAATCCTTAGTCCTTCTCAAGTACTTAAGGATATTCTTGACAGCTACCCAGTGAGCATCACCGGGATCAGATTGGTACCTACTCGTTGCACTTAATGCATACGAGACATCTGGTCGAGTACATAACATGGCATACATGATAGATCCTATTGCAGATGCATATGGAATCTTATTCATGCGATCCCTTTCTTCCTTAGTTGAAGGGGATTGTGTTTTTGATAAACACAGACCATGTTGCATAGGTATGAATCCTTTCTTGGAATCATGCATATTAAAGCGTCTCAACACTTTATCTATGTATGTACTCTGACTTAGGCCAAGCAGTTTTTGTGATCTATCTCTATAGATCCTAATTCCTAATATATAGGCTGCTTCACCTAGGTCTTTCATAGAAAAACAATTCCCTAACCAAGTCTTCACTTGTTGCAAGGTAGGGACATCGTTTCCAATGAGTAATATGTCATCTACATATAATACCAGAAACACGATCATGCTCCCACTAACCTTCTTGTAGACACAAGGTTCATCTTCATTTTTGATGAATCCATATTGTTTTACGGTTTCATCAAAACGAAGATTCCAGCTTCTGGAAGCTTGCTTTAATCCATAGATTGATCGCTGTAACTTGCATATCTTTTGGGCATCTTGTGGTATGTCAAATCCTTCAGGTTGTGTCATGTACACATCCTCAAGAAGATTCCCATTAAGGAAAGCAGTTTTGACATCCATCTGCCATATTTCATAATCATGATATGCAGCGATGGCAAGTAAAATCCGAACAGATTTAAGCATTGCAACTGGTGAAAAGGTTTCATCATAGTCAACCCCATGAATTTGTTTATAGCCTTTTGCAACCAGTCTTGCTTTATAGGTATGTACCTTACCATCCATGTCAGTCTTCTTCTTGAAGACCCACTTGCATCCTATAGGGTTAACTCCTATAGGAGGTTCTACCAAGGTCCAAACCTGGTTTGTGTACATGGAATCCATTTCAGATTTCATGGCTTCTAGCCACTTCTCAGACTCAGGACCAGTTATGGCCTCTTTGTAGGTCACAGGCTCATCTTGATCCATGAGTAATACATCACCCTGATCACTTATGAGATATCCATATCTCTCAGGTTGGTGACGTGTCCTGCTTGACCTACGCTGGTCTTGTTCTACTTGAGCAGGTTGCTCTTCCACAACTACTTGTGTTTCCTGCTCTAGTTCCTCCATAGGTGTTTCAATGTTTTGTGATTCTTGAATTTCTTCAAGCTCTATTTTCCTCCCACTGTTTCCTTTGGAAATAAAATCCCTTTCCAGAAAGACTCCAGTTCGAGCGACAAACACTTTGCCCTCAGAAGGATTGTAGAAGTAATATCCTCTTGTTTCTTTAGGATATCCCACAAATAAGCATTTGTCAGATTTGGGCTCAAGCTTGGTTGAAATTTGTCGTTTGACGTAAACTTCGCAACCCCAAATCTTCATGTAAGACATATGTGGTTTCTTACCACTCCATATCTCATATGGTGTCTTATCAACCTTTTTGGATGGAACACGGTTAAGTGTGTAAGCTGCTGTTAATAATGCATGTCCCCAAAAGGAGTTTGGAAGATCGGCGTGACTCATCATGGATCGGACCATGTCTAACAAGGTTCGATTTCTTCTCTCAGATACACCATTCCATTGTGGTGTTCCAGGAGGAGTAAGTTGGGATAGAATCCCATACTCTTTTAGATGGTCATCAAATTCTAGGCTTAAATATTCACCGCCTCGATCTGATCGAAGAACTTTAATATTCTTCCCTAGTTGGTTTTGTACTTCATTCTTGAATTCCTTGAACTTTTCAAAGGACTCAGATTTGTGTTTCATTAAATACACATATCCGTATCTACTGAAGTCATCAGTGAAAGTGATGAAGTACTGAAAACCTCCTCTGGCTGGTATGTTCAGTGGTCCACATACATCAGTATGTATGAGTGCCAAAAGATCATTAGCCCTTTCACCTTTTCCTGTGAATGGGGACTTTGTCATCTTTCCAATTAAACAAGATCTGCATGTGTCATATGATTCATAATCAAAAGAGTCCAAGAGTCCATCTTTATGGAGTTTGGAAATGCGTTTCTCATTTATGTGGCCTAATCGACAGTGCCAAAGGTAAGTTGGATTCAACTCATTAGGTTTCAACCTTTTAGTATTAATGTTATAAATTGGCATTTCAAGATCAAGGACATATAGTCCATTATTCATTTTTGCAGTAGCATAGAATATATCATTCAAATAAATGGAGCAACAATTGTTCTTTATTATGAATGAAAAACCAAACTTGTCCAAACAAGAAACGGAAATAATATTCCTGCTAATTGCAGGTACATAATAACAGTTCTCTAACTGAATTATTAAACCACTAGGTAAAGTTAAAACATAAGTTCCTACAGCTAAAGCAGCAACCTTTGCTCCATTGCCAACTCGTAGGTCAACTTCACCTTTTGCCAAATCTCTACTCCTTTTTAGCCCCTGCACATTAGTACAAATGTGAGAACCGCATCCAGTATCTAATACCCATGATGCAGAAGTAGATAAATTAATTTCAATAACAAAAATACCTGAATTTGAAGTCTCTACTCCATTTTTCTTATCTTCCAGGTACTTTGGGCAATTTCTCTTCCAATGTCCGGTCTTACCGCAATGGAAGCAAGTGCCCTCCTTTGCTATTCCTCCACTAGGCTTCAAAACAGGAGGAGTGGGTTTGGGTTTGGCAACTTCCTTGCCTTTCCCTCTACCACCCTGTTTGATGGGCCTCTTGTTCTGTTTCTTTCCATTACTGACCATCAGAATAGATTTCCCTTTTGTCTTCATATTCTGCTCAGCAGTTCTCAACATGCCTAGCAGTTCTGGAAGGCTTTTGTCCAAGTCATTCATATTGAAATTCAGGACAAACTGACTGAAGCTCTCTGGCAACGATTGCAAGATCAGATCAATCGCAAGTTCTTTTCCAAGGGGAAACCCTAATCTGTCAAGGTTCTCCACATACCCAATCATCTTGAGTACATGGGGACTTACAGGGGCTCCCTCAGCTAACTTGATGTTAAAAAGGGACTTTGAAACCTGAAACCTCTCATTTCTTGCTTGCTCTTGATAAAGCATTTTCAGATGTCCGATCATATCGAACGCAGACATGTTCTCGTGTTGCTTTTGCAACTCAGAGTTCATGGTAGCAAGCATGAGGCAAGCGGTTTCATTGGCATCATCGAAATGCTTCTTATAAGCATCTCTTTCTGCCTTTGATGCAGAACTAGGAGGTTCCTCCTCAGGAACTGGTGTCTCCAAGACATACAGCTTCTTATCGTGCTTGAGGACAATCCTCAGATTACGGTGCCAATCCAGGAAATTTGTCCCAGACAATTTTTCCTTATCTAGGATGGATCGCAAAATATTGTTCGATGTGTTTGTTGTCATGGTAATCTACAAGAGAAATATGAAAATATAAGTATCATTAAAACAACATATTTAATTAGGCCTTTAATCAAATATGCTCCCACTATTTTATTCAAAACAAATGACCCTCATCATTTGATTCGGAAAATCCCGTTGGAAGACTTTCTAGTGGGTCGAGATCCATGTTTCACTTTGTTTTAAGTCAGCGTTAGGCTGATTACACAAAACTAAGTTATTTAGGTAGGAACTCCTTCCAATTGTATCTCATACAACTCTCGAATATTTTCAATTGGGTGAATAACTCCTTATTCTGATCCATCACATGAATCATTCCCAATTCTTGCTTCTAAACATGTATAATCTTATTATAATTTGTTTAGTTAAGTTTGACCCATTGTTTTAGCAATTGGATATTACAATTATCCCATCACACCTTACTAATATAGAACATGCACCTCGCGTAGGCGAAACCTACAATGCTCGATACTAGTCTTGATGAGTGCTAAAAATTGGAAAGCATAAACTTAATATTTAATTTTGAGGGAATTTGTTATTAGTTTGATCTCACCGGCTTAACATGCAAAACGTCTCTCACATGCATCAACATACAATTACATGCATCAACATACATATAAAAAGATACAATTATGGCCCCTAACGCAATTGTTCTCTCAAGCCAATGAGAGAACCTAAGCTAACCTAATAACGATCTAAGCTTCTCCAAGCATGATCTCCAAGGTTATCCTCCTTTAATATTGAATACTTCCTTTTTCTTCATAACATAATATTACATTACATATAAGAATACTCGTTTTACATACGAGGGAGTGAGATGAGAAAAGAAGTTACATAAAGAGATTGAGAGAGAGGCACGACTCGCAGGCCGTATTTAAAAATCCCAAAACAATAATAAAGGATAAACTAAGGCCATAACTGATCACCACAAATAAATAATAATAAACACACTTTTATTATTAGTTTAAAAATTCCGATAATTAAATAAACTAAATTAAATTTCGGCTGATTGATCACACTTTGCAGACTTAGCCGGGGGTTCCGCTGCCCGGTCAGCGAAAAATTTTATGAACACTTCATTGTATTTCACGTCGTTTCCTGCACAACTTTTGTGCATTTACAACCCCAACCGGAAAAGTCTGCGGCAATACAACACTTGTACTGCCATTAATCCTAATGCAACAATTTCATGCCGTCAAACACAACTCGATTGATAACTCAATATGATAGATCAACATGTCATTGCTTCACCATACTAACGTCGGATTCCGAAGCGAATGAAAATGATGATCTTTCAAAAGAATTACAATCCTTATGTGATTGAATGGATGAAATCAAAACAGTATATCCCATATACCATCTTTGCATCAGAATTTCTTATATCTTATATAAAAGTGATCGATCTAATTGTGTAACCTATGGATGATCAATGTATCGCACAACTTCACCATACTAATGTCGGATTCCGAAGCATAATCATCATCAATCATCCAAATCGTACACAACAGATGCCAAATTTAATTAATCGTTTATTGTTAAATTCGTTCTGTGTTTTAATCGAATCAAATACAGAAAAAAAAAACGGAAATTTAACAACTATCAGATCCATGGTTTCGTAAGTGGCTCTGATACCACTGAAGGAAAATTGCGATCTAAACGCAGCGGAAAACAAAAATTTTCCTTTAGTGATCCTTACGAATGAGCATGGTCAGTGATAGAATCGTTACCTCTTTGTGGCGATTCAGATCTTTGATGCAGTGATCACAAGCGTTGATGAAGTGCAACGCCTCTACTCAGTCCACACGAACAGCTTCCGGTCACAGTGCTAGCTGCTTACGAACGGAATTATTTGAGTGAGAATCAAAAACGAAATTGCATCAAGTAAAAGCTTCATCACAAGGGTTCCTTTTATAGACTCTCTTGTGGGCTGCGGGCTAAAAACCCAATTCACATGATCCATAATAATATTATATATTATTATAATAACTATTATTATAATAAATATATTTATTTTATTATTATTTTATAACCATTATAAAATAACAATAATTATTATTATATTATCCGAATTTCTATTTTTCACTTAAGTGCACCGTACCTTACGGTGTTCCTTTGATTTCTCTATCTCTCATCAAACTGTCCTTATGTGTGTGACCCTGTAGGATTTCGTAACGTTGGTAATTATATTAAATTATATATTTAACATAATAAACAGTGAGCGGTATCTAGCAACACATCACTGCTACCCAAGTCACGAAAATGTCATGTGATCTGACAAAACCTTTTTCGTGATAATATATGTTTGTACAATTACCCTTTTGCCCCTATGTCTATATTGAACACAAGGCATACACTGTGTCATCCTTGTCCAGTTCAATATTGGGCCCTTAGACATTTCTCCTGTTATGCAGGATTGGCAAATTCCATCTAGGACACTCATGTCCCTCAGCATGCTTCGTGGAGTGCCCATCAACTGTCTTTATGATCATCCAGTTACGGATAATGTCTGATCAGCAATAAAGCACCCGACTCTACATCTAGGGTCCATAGTGGTTTCAGGTCGAAGGGTGGTAATACACCATTATCACCATGAGAATAACTTATGACACTTTGCATAACATACTATGTAGTATTCTCATAGCGGGTCAATCCGGTATAAATATTACTCCTAATATTTATACCTATGTCAAGACTTGATAACCCTTTATCCATGATCCATGAGATGTGATCATCAGTCTATCTTCATAATAGTCTCAATGCTTTAATGTTATCCCACTTTGCAATAAAGCTTGACTACGGATATTTTAAGAATAATGTCTTTATGTTTAATGGGATCTCATGATTAAGTCACACTTAACATTTCATTAAACAGACTAACTATTCTAGGGACTTTATTATTCTGAAAGACAAACATAATAAAGAAATGCCTTTTATTATTAAACGAATAATCCGATACAAGTACCAAAAAGTATTGGCCTCTAGGGCTTACACCAACACCATTGTGTTCCTTGAAGCATTCTGAACGTGAATACATAATCACCATCATCGAAAGCATGCCAAACCATACAAACAGAAACCACTTTTGTGTTTCATTCTTGAATTTTCGATTCTTCATATTTATGCATAATAAATTGATTTTGTTTGTTTAATCTTGTTTGTAATTGTGTGTAGATGGTTTCTGGATGATTCGATTGGAGTTTCAATGCAGGGAGAGTGATATGCCATTGTTAGGGTTTCGTAAACTTAAAATTGGGAACCACTGTTAAAAGCAATTTCACATGAAATTGATGGATCAATTGGACTTAGAGGACTGTTATTAACTGATTTGTGTTATTCAAATGTATTTATATCATGTGTTGTGAATTTTTGAATGTATAGGACATGTAGTGACGAACAAAACTCGTCACTATAAGCTTTAGTGACGGGCAAAGTGTCACTATAGCCTAACTAGACAGACATGCGAAGAAGATGAAGTCTGGCGCCATTCTGGATTTTAAATTTTAAAATTAATATTTATTTCTTGTTTTCTATTTGTTATCACAGCAAGCAGAGTGGCCCAGTGGTAGTGTATGCGCGCAAAGGAATGTAAGGGTTGGGTTCGATCCCTGGTTCCAACATTTTTTCACATTTTATTTTTTGCTTGCAGGTTGGAAATATAAGGGTTTTGGTCCATAGCCCATTTGGTTTTTATGAAGTGTGGTGGAGGTAAGGGACCTGGGTTCAATTCCCTGGTCCTATCTTTTTGGCCATTTTTTCTCATTTTTTTCATATTTTCTTATTTTTCTTTTATAACTTTATTTTAATTAATTAATTTATTAAATCTAAAACCAATAATGTTTTTTATAAGTAACTAAATTTTATATTTTTAATTAAACTGATAATTTTTCTTAATACTTATTTTAATTAATCTTATTTTTCTAATAATAATTTTGTATATAACTTTTACTATAATTATATTTTGTAGATAAAACTGATTTATTTTAATTAATTATTTTAAAACCCTAATTTCTTAACTAACCCTAATATTTCATTAATCCTAAAAATTTAACCTAATTTTTTCAAACCCTAAATAAAATATTTTATTTTATTTTATTAATAACTCTTTTTTTAATTTGTATAAAATTTTAATATATTATTATTATCACTATATTATTTTAAATTTATGCTATTACTAAGTTAATTTCTAAAAAAATTTATGACTAACCAAAAATTTTTTTTTTCTAACCCTTGATTTTTATTGCTTTATTTATTATTATTGTCTATTTATTTATTTTTATTATGTCTGTTATTATTTGTATCCGATAATTTTGTAACTGCCCAAGCCTTGTAATAGTTTAGATTTACTTTTCCGTTTTTTTTAATTATTATTATTTAACTGTGTGGTTAGTAAATAGAGAGTGTGAAACTACTTGTAATTAAAATTAAATTAGATAATTAACTTTAAATAAGATAAATATTTGAAATGAAACACTCACACACGTAAGTCGATCTTTGATCGCTATCTGCACTTCCTAGGGTATTCCTCTTGGTTGCCTTTAAATATGGTCAAGTCCCTCGAATATAGGGGTGTCTTAAGCAAAGTTCCTTCAAGTATAAATCATCATAGTCCCTTCAGTTTAAAAGATCAAGTCCCTTCGAGGTTGCCTACGATAATGATCTTGTCCCTTCGAATAAATGATGATAGTCCCTACGAATTGCTAAAGACACCCTTAAGTTGCCTTCATTGACCATACGATGACCTTACGCGCGTTCCTTAATAAAATCCAAGGTAATGACTACCTATTCCTTAATAATAGGGATAGTCTTACCCTTAAAATAACATATAAGAACATGAATGACTTAGTCTAGGGTAGGTACCTCTTAGTTGCTTGCTCACATTTCAAAATACTTTTTACACCTCACTTTCTTAAACATTTTTCAAAACGAGGCTTTGTATACATCCATACGAGGATCATTACAAAGTACTTAGAAAAATTTATAATCACACACTACACTTTTCAAAAACAATTTAAGTGAGCTAAGTAACTAAGAGCCCATGGATATCCATAGATATAAAGGGTGCTAACACCTTCCCTTTGTATAACCTACCCCTCGAACTCAAGTCTTTTAAAATAGGTCTTTCTTGTTCTTTTATGTCCTTTCCATTTGGATAAAATAAAAGTCGGTGGCGACTCTTGCTATCAGCAACATGACTAAAAAGTCAGTTTTGTCACCGTGTTACAGCACCGCTCAACCTGTCTTGGAAATAATGAATAAGAACTTTATCATTCTTGGCGTAAGCAGCCATCTTGCGATAATACATCGTTAAATGGAGCTTTGGACAAGTGTGTCCCTTATATTTCTCAAACTCTAGAATCTTGAACTTGGAAGGCATGACAAGGTTAGAAACCAAAAACATGTTGCTTTCATCAATGTTGAAGAAGTCGTTACCCTCTACAGCCCTTAGTTGTTTGTCAATAGCTCGATATTGCTCACTATCAACTTCAGGTTCAACATAATCTTCAAGATCATCACCTTGAGAACTACCAGCATTGTACTCGTAAGGAACGGGGCCAGTATGAACCACTGGTCTAGATTCAGTAAAAATAGGAGCTTGAAAAGCTGGTCTAGACGCCTAACCGACCATAGAAGTAGTAATATGAGATAGAGAGTAGTTGTGTGGCAAACCAAACTCCGGACAAGTTGAAGGTGGCAATTGAGTAGGATGAGGTTTGACAATAGTGTTTTCAACCTCTTGAATCACTATCCTCTGAGGTGTCTCTCCTCTAGCAATCAAAACTTGAAGTATCTCAGTCAGCTTCGTCACACTCGTCTTCAACTCCTCAATTTCCATTCGGACCTCAAAATTGCGAACCTCTTGCTCAGAAATCCTGCATATGGAGTAAGCTCTGGTTCTATATCGACTACGAAGAATCAGCTTGACGGTTGATAGATGACTGAAATATAGAGACAAATAGAGATGAGGTGACAAACAACTTGGATGTATGCATGAATCAATGCAAATGATATGCAATGTCATGCAACACAGGATGCAAATACATGTAACATGATCAAAGGTTCGAGATCACATGCGTGGAGTATGGGTAAAGAACCAACCACAAGGTGTGTACTAGGGGTAAAGTACCTGCACAACGGGTTCTAAGAGTTCCCAGAATCATTGGCCCATCTTTCGGATATTACCAACTTCCTAACTCAACTCAGTAATCAATAATATTCTCAAGAGAGTCTCATCTGAGTGTAGCATCGCGTATCAACTATTTTTTATTTACACCCTCATAGTCATTGCACTACATCCTAAAAAAGGCCAAGTGGGGTAAATGGGTTCAACGGTCCTCAGCATTAACGGCTCTCGGGTCGAAAATAGTAATGTTTTCACGACTGAACTCGATCAACAAAACTACATCCGAGGAGGCATCCGCTGAGTGGTGGATTATCGATTCAGCTTATTCGGGACTCAACTCCCTATAAGCCTACTCGAATATACCACCGTCCTATCATAAGAGCACTCAAGTTCGGGTTAGGACTTATCTCACCACACATGTATCATCAAACCCTGAAAAATATAAAAACCCAGACAGATAGAAAACTATACTAATATCACAAAAAACACATATAAAACAAGTTAGGCTTAACCCTCTTGGGGTGTCCCCAGGGAAGTCGCCAATTCTATCGCGGTGAGAATTAGATATCAATCTATCAATTAACTTGTATCGCAAATCATAAAATTCACCACCGAACTTTAATTTATCCAAGGGAAGGGAAAAATATCGAGAAACCCTAATAAATATGTTAAGCTGAAAGACGAGGCTAAAAGCTAAGCAATCAGAGATCAAAGGGACAGGGTTTGGTTATACCTAGGGAATGTGCTAGCATCCTAAGTAGCTGTAGTACTTTATGGGAACCTCTTGTAATATCTATGTTTGTGCTTAATTGTCTGCTAACTGAATGAGAACTAAAATGGGAAGGATGAAAAAGAAACAAATGAAAGATGAAGAAAATAAAAATGTGAAAGAGGAAAGAATATGAAAAAAAAAGAAAATTATGCTCACCAAGGATAAACCTCGTGCCTACATATTCCCTCGTGTAATGGGAAAGTCAAAGCGTCGTAGTTCGAAAAACTATGGGTAAAAAGGAGAAAAAGCTTGAATGCAAAGCTTGTGAAAAATGATAAAAAGGTGGAGAGATTAATGACCATCTCTTATGAAGGAAGAAATTAGGGGTCTAAAAGTGAGAAGACTGAGACAATATATGCGAGCGGTAAGTGATGTGACAGTAAGTCAGTAAAGCGTCCACTTTCCCTAGGATCGGGTCAAAAGCGTCAGGAAGAAGTCAACAGATAAACGACGAAGCATCGCGGTATCGAAGAAGTATTGATTGAGGAAAACTCTGTTAAAAGTCGAACAAAATAAATTAAAATGTTTTTTTTGTTTTTTCTAATATAGGGATAAGTAACAAAATAATAAAGAAAATAAAATAAGAGAAAAAAGGATATGCATTTTACACTGTCAACCAATCACAACCATGTATCAGAATAATGTAACACCCCAAATTTTCCCTCTTCATTTTTAATATCACATCATATTCATCATGAACATATCATTTTCTTAGCATCATATCATGGAAAGATGAAGCATAACATCCCTCATGTCCTAACATCAAGCATATGGTCATTTGTGGAGGTCCTTGAAGCATTTCAAGCCATGACAAGGGTCCCAATGAGTTTGTACAAGTCTTATGGTGAGTCTAAACTCCATTTACAAGATCAATTCCATTGGCAAAATCTCAGAAGATTGCATGATCATTAGAGATCTCAGGACAAGGCAAAGCTCCTATACAAGGCACCCAAATTAGGGTTTGTGATTCAAGCACCAAGATCTCACAACTTTGGCCATTTCATTTGGGAAAAGTATTATATATGTTAAGAGTATCCTAGGTGTCAATTTTCATGAGAAAATTCCATGTGGAAGCCAATCAATGCCTCAGTTGCTTGCAGATGAAGGAAAAAGTTAACAGTGCCCTTAAAAAGTCAATTGTGCAATTTCAAGGGGTCTAACCCAAATATTTTGGCCAAGAGGGGTCCTTACAATGTTATAAGAGGTTTGGAATGCCTAAAGTTCAAGAATCATGGAGATTTGAGGGGTTTTTCAAAAATGGTACAAAGTTGGTTTATGGAATTTTCCAAATTTGGCAACTTTTGCCCTAATTTTCAAATGGCCTTAACATGATCAAAAATTCTTCAAATGGACCAAAGTCAAACATGAAAGTTGAAGAGTAAGGGCTCCCATTTTCAAAAAGTACAAGTACATTTTCATACTATTCCTAGATTTTCCTATGGGTCCTTCAAAAATTCGCACATTCTAGGGCAAAATTCACTCTTCAAGTTTGCCACCAAATGCAAAATGCTTCAAATCTTAATTGTGTGACTTGGTACTGGCCCAATTGTGTTTCAAATTCAAAATAAATTACATTATGACCAATTTGCTCCAAAGAATTGTTCATTTTCGTGCACAACAAGAAAATCACTCAAAAATTGCAAATTTGGCAAAAGTCATGAAACAAGTGTGATGCTTGAATCTAAAGGCCAGGAGTGATTGGATTTGAATCAAGGGTGGGAAATGAATTACCCATGTTCTTAGAGGCCCAAGAGAGCATGATCATAGCATGCTTATCTCACATGTTGCACAAAATGCAAAATCACACAAAACTCATGACTCATTCGTGCATTTGAATTCATTCTTTCAGCATTGCCTTGTGAGGTCACAACAAGAACAATTAGGGTTTAGCAAGTCTCAGATCTCTCTCATTCTCTCACTCTCAAACTTCATGCAAATTTGCATTTTCTCAAATATCTCTTCATACTCTCACATTATTCACAAACTTCTTCCACATTCTTGATCAGTGAGTGACATAGATCAAGATTCTACCATTCATTTGAGCTTAAGACACAGAAATAGAAGCTTACCATTTCAAGGCAACTTGCTTTGAAACTTCAGATCCAGTGTGTTTCAAGACTCTAGATGCATTTATTTTGCATCTAGGGAGTAAGAGGAGTGCATTGCTTCTGTTCTTTGTTTTCTAGCTCACTATATCAAGATCTCCATCTCAGGTACGACTCTAAATGTTGTGATCTAGAAATGGAATTAAGTTGTTGCTTTGTGTTCTTTGATCTTCACTGATGATTATGCACTTTTTGGATTTGAAAATGGTGCATCATAGCATAAGTTATTTGAGTTCAAAGTTTCATGGTGCATTATGTTTTTCTTCGATCCGTCCAATCCTTTGATTTTTAGCCTTTTTTGATGTCATATTTGAATTCAGTGATGTTGAATTAGTAAATCTGGAGTATTTGATTCATTATTTTGGTTGTTTGTGAGACTGTCATGAGTTCCGGTGCCGGAGCCCTAGCTCCGGTCACCGGAAAGTTGCATATGTTCATCTTAGGGTTTCTACGAAGAAGATGATTCAGCCACCGTCAGATCACCTCATCCAGCGTCCATCATGAGGCCAGGTAGCCCTAGGGCGTCTCCGTCTCATGTTTATTTTCTTTTTTCATTTTAATACAACGTGTGATACAGCCTATAGTTAGTACCGTGTGCCAACCAACCACAGCATACCATCATGCCACCTCATTTAATGAGGTTCTCAATCCCAGCCGCTTGATCAATCCATTGCTTCTCTTTTTTTTTTTCTCATTTTTATTCACTAAATTCCACACTAAAACTCATACACCAGCGCAGAAAATGGGCCTTCAGCTTACTCTTTGCACCCTGTAACACGGTGGGAGAACTGACTTTAGTTATGTTGCGGATAGCAAGAGTCGCCACAGACTTTTATTTTATCCAAAGGAAAGGGTATAAAAGAACAGGAAAGACCTTAAGAGATATTTTTGGGTCCGGGGGGTAGGTTATGTAAAGGGAAGGTGTTAGCACCCTTTACATCCATGGTTATCCATGGGCTCTTAGTTACTTAGCTCACTTTTGAATTGTTTTTGAAAGTGTAGTGTGTGAATAGAAAATTTTTCATAATAGTTGATAATGATCCATGTACGGATGCGTAAAAACTTGTTTCTGAAAATTTGTTGGAAATTTGTTAAGTGTTTGAAAAATGGAGTGAGCAAGCAACTAGGAGGTACCTACCCTAAAGTTTTAAGTCTTTCTTGTTCTTTGTCCTTTAAGTGGTAAGACTATCCCTACTATTAAGGAGTAGGTAGTCATTACCTTGGATGTTAGGGACAAGTGAGGGTCATCTGTTTTTATGAAGGCAACTGTGGGGTGTATTAAGCATTCAGGAGGGACTATCATCATTATTCGAAAAGGGGCTTGATTTTTTAAAGGCAACCATTAGGGACTTGATGATTTTTCTTTTAAGGGACTTGCTTTATACACCCCACTTGACCTTATGATTTAGGCAACATTGAGGGATAGCCTTAGAAAGGTGAGATGGCGATTAAAAATCGACTTACGTGTGTGAGTGTTCAATATTATTTATCTTTAATTAAAATGATCTAAATTTATTTTAAATAGAATACATGTTTTGCACTCCCTAAATTACTAACCATAGCAAAAATTAAATAAATTAAATATTACAAAATTTACATCCAGGAGCATTTACAAAATTATAATAATAAGCAAATTAAAAATAAATAGCAAAAAGCAAAAATATAAATAATAAGCAACAATATAATAAGCAATAAATAAATAATTAAAGGTTAGTAATAATAATAATTAAAAATAAATAGGGTTAGTTAAAATAATAATATTAGTGAAATAATAATCAAAAGTTAGAAATAGTAAAAATAAGCAAAATTAGTAAAATAATAATAATAATAAAATATATAAGATTAATGGAGCAAAAATAAATAATAACATGGTTAGTGACAATAATTAAATAAATAAAATTACCCAAAATAAGAATAAAAGATTAACAATTTTTTTATGTAGGCAACTATATTTACAAATTATTAAATTATTTTTAAATGTATCATAATTATAAAATTTAATTATTATAAGTTAAATTATTTCTAAACAAAAAGTTCTAAAAAAAAAATATTTTACATATTATATAAAGAAAAATAGGCTATAAGCATAGTATATAAAATATATTTGCATATTGTAAAAAATAGGTCCTAATTATATTTACAACAAATTAATTATATCAAAGATTAGATTAAATAAATATATACATGACAATTATATTAAAAATTAGAGAATAACAATTAAGTTTTTTAATAAGTATTTAGAAAATAAATTAGGGTTTTGAAAATTAGGGTTTTTTAGAAAAATATTTTTTAGGTTTTTTTAATTTAATTATACAAAATCATTTAATTAACATGTATATATTATATTTACATATATAATAAAGAAAATAATTTTTTGAATTAGAAAAAAAATAAAGTTTAGAACTTTTAGAAAATAAAATGTTTTTTTTTTAGATATTTGAATATATATATACAATACATAGTTTTATTTTTTATTAATAATAAGAAATGACTAAATTAATTAATTAAAGGAATTAAAATAGAAAAAGGTGTAAAAAATAAGAACTTACCTTGGCTGGGTTTAAACCCAGGATGCCCTATTTACCAGCAACAAAACCTTCCACCAGGCCAGCCCACACGCAAGCAGGAGAAGAGAGAGTGAAATTGGTTTTGTTCTCTATCTGGAAAAATCAGAAAAATACAAGAAACAAAAAGGCCTGGGGTGGGAATTGAACCCAGGACCTTTACACATGCAAACGTACACATCACCACCCGGCTGGAAGAGCCCATCTGTTAATCAAACAACTACAAACAATAATATATTAAGAATACGATTTAAATGAAAAAATATCAAAAAAACTTGGCTGGAGGCAGGATTCGATCCCCTCCCCTTTTTGTCAAACGCACACAAGCCTTTCCACTGGGCCACGCAGCAAGCTGTGATAACAAATTAACATAATAACATAAAATATTTTAAACATAATTTGAATATTTCCTGGGCGCGCCATCAGCTTCATCTTCTTCCTTATACCTGCACTTTTTCCTGCGAAATCACCCACGACCTTTCCTGCGAATTCTCCAATGCTTCAAACCTACGAAAGTGAAACTTGTACAAAGCAGTAACAATTCAAGAAATTAAAGATATCAATGAGTTCCTTATGACTCATACAATCTTTCTACGTTGTTAAAATTCATTTATATGGCTTGAATCATGAAACCCTAAAATTGAGTTCTAAACCCTAACAATGGCCGCGGGTAGTATAGGTCATGAAGCTTCAATCCAATTGTCCAGAATCATTCTAGGCATCAAGATAAACACATATCAGTCATCAAAAACAATTCATAATGCACATATTAATGGATTCGAAAATTTGAATTTCAAGAGAAAGATTGATTCGGGTAGAGCCATATGAGATGGTATTGATGCATATGACTGATGGTTTATGATCAGTGATGTCTAATGAAGCTTTCCATGTTCTTATTTTACCTTCTAGTGCCCTGGATTGAAGAATCCGAATGTGAGTTTTGGATGGTTTTTTTGAGGTTTGAAACTTACACTTAGAGGCAGCCAATTCGTCAATGAGTGATAGGGTTGTGATCAGTACTTATATGTGATTGAATCTAGGTCAAAAACTTGATTGATTGTGTGCAAGATTTGATTCAAAAAGATTCATCATGATAAGCTTTGAATTTTCAATATTTTTGCATCAATGCTTTCTATTTCAAGCCATTCCATATAATTCTTGTATCAACTTGTTCCATGCTGATTTTATGACCTTCTAGAATCAATAATAAAATTAAATCTTCATATTTAATATTTTATTTAAATTTAAAATGATTTTAAGTATAAAAAATCATAATAAATTAATTAAATAAAATAAAAATTATGAAAATAATATGGAAATTTCGTGCATGATGTTGTGGTATGGGTTGGGTCATAATTTGGCAAGCCCATTTGGAAAGAATTGTTTTTAGACCTCCATTTTCATTATAAACCATCACAAAATTTCCCAACTTTGCAAGGGCATATCTCCCTCAATTTTAAAGGTATGAGGGTGTTCTTGGACATTTTGGAAAGCTTGAAGAGTCCTTTAAACAACCCCATTGGTTTCAGGTCCATATCATTTTCCAATCTCAAGTTATGCCCTTTTGAAGTTGTTGACTTTTTGTTGACTTTTGAAATGACCTATAATGTCTTAGCTCATATCTTCCAAATGAAGCATTTTTGGGCTTGACTTGCAAGATCAAAGTTGTAGAGAATTCAATTTCCTTCAAAATGAGCTTTGAGTGGAGACTTGGTGATGAAGTATGTGAAAGTTATGGCTGGTCAAAGTTCAGTTGACTTTTACTGAGGAAACCCTAATTTAGAAACTCCTGATTCTTGATGATCTGGAATCTCCTTGATGAATCATGATCAACCCTTGATCAAATGATGAATTTTACTTCATATACTTGATGTTGGCAAAAAATCATGAAGTTTGACTTTGGTTTGACCACAGTTGACCTCATTTTGACTTTTTAACTACTTTGACTGATTTTGACTTATCTGATCATCTGACTGAGCAAACTTTTGAGAAAAGTCTTGAAACTTGTCATGGGGGTTCTTACACACATATAAGATGTTATGAAGCTCACTTGAGGTCTTGGAAGTCCATTTAGCCTGATTAAAGTCAAAACCCTAGTTTTGGATGTACTGCTTATGAGGTGCATTGTCTGAGGGAATTGTCAACTCTTCTGACCAATTGTGAACTTTGTGAGCCTTGTGAACCATCATAAAATGTCTTGTGATACTCATGGGAGGTATTGTGAACCTTGTGAACCTTCATGAAGTGACTTGTAGACCTCATGAACCTCATGAAAGGTTATGTAAACATTGTGAATCTTGTGAACCTTGTGAACCTTCATGAAGTGACTTGTAGACTTCATGAACCTCATGAAAGGTATTGAAAGCATTGGAAAGCTTGTGAACCTTGTGAACTTTCATAAAGTGATTTGTAGACTTCATGAACCTCATGAAAGGTTATATAAGTGTTGGGAACTTGTGAACCTTGTGAACCTTCTTAGAACACAAAGTCTTGTATTGTGAGGGCAAATTTTGGGGTGCAACAGCTGCCCCTGTTCAATTTTCTGAAACCTGAGGGGTTAGATTGGTACATTTGCCAGTCGTGACCTGGAAGGTTGAAGGGGATTGAACACAAAAGCCCAAAAATTTGCACTCACCAGTGCATGGCTAGTTGAATATGATTGAGTGGGCTTAAAGATGCCACTTGGAAGAACTGGGGATGGGCTTAGAGATGCCATCTAAAGTATCAGAATATGATGATGTCTTTATGTTGATACTGGATATCAGTACTAGGTCTTTGTATAAGCCGTCTCTGAATCATTTATGCAACATGACTTGAATTGTTGGATGGACCAGTAGAAATTAGTCTTGTGATGATTATCTCTTCTGGAAATATTTTGGACTAGGGAATAGATCTTTGTACAGACCGTTTACCTATTCTCTAAGGGCCAAAAGAACGTCAGGATTTGTTCTTAAGGATCAAAAGAACGTCAGGATTTGTCCTTCTGAGTAAAATATCTTGAACAAGGAGTCAAAAGAGCGTCAGGATTTGCTCTTAAGGGTCAAAAGAACGTCAGGATTAGTTCCTCTGAGAAATGTTTTGAACAAGGGGCCAAAAGAGCGTCAGGATTTGCTCTTAAGGGTCAAAAGAACGTCAGGATTTGTTCTTCTGAAAGAGTCTTGGAGGATGAAGCAGTCTAGAAGTAATGATGATAGCTGTCAGGAGGATGGAGCAATCCTGAGGTAATAATATGATTTCAGGAGGATGAAGCAATCCTGATGTAATAAAAAGCTGTCAGGAGGATGGAGCAATCCTGAGGTAATAATATGATATGCTTTCAAGAGATTGGAGTAATCCTGATGTAACAGCATGTCTTCAGGAGGATAGAGTAGTCCTGATGAGATTATAAGCTTTCAGGAGGATGAAGCAGTCCAGAAGTAATGATGATAGCTGTCAAGAGGATGAAGCAATCTTGAGGTAATGATATGATTTCAGGAGGATGAAGCAATCCTGATGTAATGATATGATGTATAAAAAGCTGTCAGGAGGATGGAGCAATCCTGAGGTAATAATATGATATGCTTTCAGGAGACTGGAGTAATCCTGATGTAACAGCATGTCTTCAGGAGGATAAAGCAGTCCTGAGGATCATAAGTTTCTTTGTTGGATAATTAACCTGAAACCAAGGTGACATTCCGTATAATGATATTAGTTTATGCTTTATGTATGCATGTATGATATGATGCACTTAGATAATGTACTATGTATCTATGGATATGTATGTTATGGTATGATGTAAATGATGTATGTATGATATGATACTGCCGGAAGCGTCTGGATGTCTTTGTATAACAACTGCTGGCCAGGGAAAATAAATCCCGACTCGTTGTTGAAGAATATATTATACATAACCTTCCATATGCTGGGGATAGCAAGGTATATATAACCTCCCGTCTGCTGGGGATGGCAAGGTATATATAATCTCCCGTCTGCTGGGGATAGTAAGGTATACATAACCTTCGTCTTCGTTTGATGGTAGGGCAGATATAACCTCCCGTCTTCGTTCGTCGTACCCTTATTGGAAAGTAAATTCCCGTATATCCGTATGAGGATAAAAGAGATGGATATAAATTCCAGGGGAGATAAGACTTTGTGAAGATGGATTCGTCCTACTGAGGGTTTGTAACTGTCTTGTAGAGAGGAACCGGCGAAGCTTTGTTGAAATCCTTCCCTCGTTCGTCCTTAGTAAATACTATTACTGCATTTTTATGCATTTCTGGTAAACATCAACCATATTAAGCATACATGCATTTCTGGTAAACATCAATCATATTCAAAAGCATACATACATTCAAACACAACCAATGGACGTTTCGCTTAGGTAAATAGGGTAAAAGTAAATCTGGATTCAAAAGATGGAATTTATTTATATCAACAAGTGACCCATACACGGGTAAGTTTGTACAAGGAGACATAAACCCTAGTAAGAGGATTTTGTCATAAGGTTCTTTACAAAACAAAGAGAATCAGCTACGTGGGAAACAATCCTATTGAGTTTCAATTCTACTATTGCCATTATCTTCAAGTATCTCATCTTCTGTTGTTCAGACGGAAACGATTGGATTGAGCTTTATCTGTTCGAACTTGAGTAAGTAGTACAACTGGTTGCAGTTTTATGGGTGATCCAAACGAGACATAGTCATACGCTTTAATCCCTAACTTTTGCCTGGATTGCCCTTTCAGGTTTTCAATCCACCGGGATACCCTTTTTTGCCCAAGCCGCCTTTTCAGGTTTTCGACTTGCCGGGTGTACATCTTTTTTATATATATCCCTAATTTTTGCCCAAACCCTTTTGGTTTGCCGGGATGCCCTTATTTTTGCCTAGGCCTGTCAACCTAGCGGGTCTCTTTTTATGCGTAGTATTTTTTAACTATGTCTGCGTTTACAGGCTGTGGAAAATCTTCACCATCCATTGTAGTGAGTATCATAGCACCTCCTGAGAACACTGTCTTGACTACGAATGGTCCTTCATATGTTGGAGTCCACTTGCCCCTAGGATCACCCTGTGGTAATATGATACGCTTGATTACCAAGTCACCAGCCTGATATACCTTTGGCTTAACCTTCTTATTAAAAGCTTTGATCATCCGTTTCTGGTACATCTGGCCATGACAAACTGCTGCTAACCTCTTCTTATCAATCAAATTTATCTGGTCAAGTCGAGTCTGAATCCACTCATCTTCATCCAAGCCTGCATCCTTCATAATTCTTAAGGAGGGAATCTGAACTTCAATGGGCAGCACTGCTTCCATACCATAGACTAAGGAGAATGGGGTTGCCCCTGTTGAAGTACGTATTGTGGTACGATAACCATGAAGAGCAAATGGTAACATCTCATGCCAATCCTTGTAAGTAACAGTCATCTTCTGTACAATCTTCTTAATGTTCTTATTAGCAGCTTCAACTTCCCCATTCATCTTCGGACGATACGGAGAAGAGTTATGATGCTTAATCTTGAACTGCGTGCAGAGATCAGTAATCATAGTGTTGTTCAGATTAGAGCCATTGTCAGTGATAATCCTTTCAGGGATGCCATATCTACATATGAGATTATTCTTAATGAACCGAGCCACAACATTCTTTGTAACAGATGCAAATGAAGCTGCCTCCACCCACTTCGTGAAGTAATCAATAGCAACCAGGATGAAACGATGCCCATTAGAAGCAGTAGGCTTGATCTCACCAATCATATCAATGCCCCACATGGCAAATGGCCAAGGAGCAGTCAACACATTCAAAGGTGATGGAGGTATATGGATTTTATCAGCATAGATTTGACATTTGTGACAAGTTCTGGAGTGTTGATAGCAATCAACTTCCATGGTAGACCAATAGTAACCTGCTCTCAAAATCTTCTTTGCCATAGTATGACCACTAGAATGAGTACCAAAGATCCCATCATGCATATCTTCCATAATCTCAGTTGCTTCCTTCTTATCCACACAACGAAGCAAAGTTGAATCATGATTACGCTTGTACAAAATGCCATTACTCAAAAAGAACTTGGCAGAGAACCTTCTCAGAAACTTCCTATCTTTGACAGATGCCCCTTCAGGGAACTCCTGAGCTTCAAGATATCTTTTTACTTCATAGAACCAAGGCTTCTCCTCTGCCCCTTCTGTATCAATCTCATTGCAATATGTAGGTTTTTCAAATCTGTCAATAGTAATCTTGGGAGCTTCATCATCCCAACTGATCTCAAACATTGATGCCATAGTAGCTAATGCATCTGCCAACTGGTTCTCTCTTCGTGGAATGTGTCCAAAGGTAATCTCTTTGAAATGTGGGATCAAAGACAACACATGCTCTCTGTAAGGAATGAGGTTATCATGCTTGGTATCCCAATCTCCTTTAATCTGACTTACTACCAAGGCTGAATCTCCATACACATCAAGGAACTGAATCTTCATATCAATAGCAGCTTTAATACCCAGGATACATGCCTCATACTCAGCCATGTTATTGGTACAATGGAAACAAAGTCTGGCAGTAATCGGGGTATGACAACCTTCAGGGGAACTAATCACAACACCAACACCATTACCAAGTGCATTAGAGGCACCATCAAAAACCATAGTCCATCGGGATCCTTGTTCAGGTCCGTCATATTGTCCAGGTTCTTTGGTAATAATCATAATGTCTTCATCAGGAAACTCAAAATTCATTGACTGATAATCATCCACTGCTTGATGAGCCAAATGATCAGCAACAACACTTCCTTTAATGGCCTTCTGAGTAGTATACTGTATGTCATATTCTGTCAAGATCATTTGCCATCTTGCAATTCTTCCGGAGAGAGCAGGTTTCTCAAATATGTACTTGATTGGATCCATCTTCGAAATCAATAAGGTAGTATGAGTCAACATATACTGTCTTAGTCGGCGAGCAGCCCATGCCAAAGCGCAGCAAGTTTTCTCGAGCAGTGAGTATCTTGTTTCACAGTCGGTAAACTTTTTGCTAAGGTAGTATATTGCCTACTCTTTTCGACCAGACTCGTCATGTTGCCCCAATACACACCCCATTGAATTGTCTAACACTGTTAAGTACATAATCAAGGGCCTTCCATCAACTGGTGGCATCAAAATTGGAGGTTCTAGCAGATATCTCTTGATTTCATCAAAGGCAGTCTGGCACTCATCATTCCATTCCATCACCTGATCTTTCTTCAACAACTTGAAGATTGGCTCACAGATGGTAGTTAATTGGGAGATAAATCTTGCAATGTAGTTCAATCGTCCCAAGAAACCTCTAACCTCCTTCTCAGTACGGGGAGCTGGCATCTCTCGTATAGCTTTCACTTTTGCAGGATCCACTTCAATACCTTTTCCACTGACGATGAAACCCAGGAGTTTACCAGATCTAACTCCAAAAGTACACTTGTTTGGATTCAATCTCAACTTGTATTTCTTTAACCTCTCAAACAACTTGTGCAGATGATCAAGATGTTGCTCTTCATTCTGAGACCTGGCTATCATATCATCTACATATACCTCTATCTCATGATGAATCATGTCATGAAACAAAGCCACCATAGCACGCTGATATGTTGCCCCTGCATTCTTCAAACCAAATGGCATTACCTTATAGCAAAAGGTGCCCCACTGTGTCACAAATGTTGTCTTCTCCATATCTTCAGGTGCCATCTTGATCTGATTGTAACCAGAGAAACCATCCATAAAAGAGAATACCTTATGCTGAGCAGTGTTGTCTACCAGAATATCAATATGAGGAAGTGGAAAGTCATCTTTGGGGCTAGCCTTGTTCAAATCTCTGTAGTCCACACACATACGTACCTTACCATCTTTCTTAGGAACTGGTACCACATTTGCAACCCACTGAGGATAAGAAGTCACTGCTAAGAACCCTGCATTGAACTGTTTCATTACCTCTGCCTTGATTTTTTCTGACATTTCAGGCCGCATACGACGAACCTTCTGCTTCTTTGGACGACAATCTTCTTTCACTGGCAAACGGTGAACCACAATGTCTGTATCCAACCCTGGCATATCTTCATAAGACCAAGCAAAGATCTCCACATAGTCACGTAACATTTGAATCAACCTGCTCTTGACACTGTCCTCTAAATCAGCCCCTATCTTGACCTCTTTTCTGTTTTTTTCAGTTCCCAGATTCACAACTTCGACTGGCTCTTCATGTGGCTGTATAGCTTTCTCTTCTTGTCGTAACAACCTAGCAAGCTCTACAGGTATTTCACAATCGTCCTCATTTCCGTCTTCAGTTTGATAGATCGGATTCTCGAAATTATAATTGGCAATAGTAGAACTGTTATCAACAGGATCCAGAGTGGATGAGGATCTGCATTTAGTGATGTGGGTGTGTGTAAGAACACATAGCTGATAAAGCAAAAATAAAAGAAAAGCAAGACAAGGAACACAATATTTACGAAAACGAAACGTCCATTGATTTTATTGAATGAAGTATGCAAATGAAATGACAACCCGTAACAAACACACCATTGTGCCCCGGGTAAGGCACATGGCTTGAAAGTTTTATTGTTCAAGAAATTACAAATTTAAAAACACAACACAGTAATAGTATTTACTCCTGAATAAAGGAGATAGGGATAACATCTTCAGCTTTCCAATTATTGAGTCCAGCACCCACAGTAGGAAAAATCCATGCATCCAAGTTGTAGTCTTCATCTTGATCTCCCATAGCATTAATCTGGTCCTTCACAACCCCTTGATTAGTGATACGGGCAGCATGAGCACGACGAACAGCCTTCTGGGACTCTGCAGTGAAACCCAAACCAAACTTGTCAGACTTGTATGGAATATCAGGAAGTTGACCCCAAATAGTACAACCACCTTCATCCACCACAGCTCTAGCATCATTGAGGGAAGCCATTGCCATTGTTGGAGGTTTTCTGGTGACCACAGGAACTTTCTTCACAACAGGAGGAGCTACATAATCATTAACAACCCAAGGAACCACTTCAAATGTCTGACACGGAGTCTCAATGTATTCACCTTCCATTTCCAGATACTTGAAAGTGTTTACGTGGCTGACAAAGTATTCTTCTTCTCCATAGACAGTAACAACCTTTCCATCCACCGGATATCTCAACTTTTGGTGCAATGTAGAGGTTACAGCACCTGCCCCATGGATCCAGGGACGACCAAGCAGACAAGAGTATGAAGGACGAATATCCATCACAAAAAATGTAGCAGTAAACACCTGGGAGCCAACTTTGATTGGAAGATCAATTTCTCCATGCACTACTCTTCTAGAACCATCAAAAGCCTTCACCACAATGTTACTGGGCTTCAGCACGGCATCTTCAGGACTCAGCTTATTCAGGACTTCCTTAGGCAACACATTCAAAGAGGAACCATTGTCTATCAGCACATGTGACAGGGTAGTGCCCCTGCATTCAATTGAGATATGCAAGGCCCTGTTATGATCCCTCTTGGCAGGGGTTAAATCAGCATCAGAAAATCCTAACCCATTGTCATAGGTCAGGTGGGCAACACAGTTCTCAAATTGGTCAACAGAAATTGCACTGGGTACATGAGCAGTCTTCAGAAACTTGATCAAGGACTTGGCATGAGCCTCAGAACATAACAACAGGGATAGCATAGAAATCTTTGAGGGAGTATGCCCCAACTGATCAACAATGTCATAATCACTCTTGCGAATGATTTTTAATACTTCTTCCATCTGCTTAGAGAGGTCATCAGCAGCTGGCACATCAGTAGATACAGGCTCAATAACAGGACCCTTGCCCCGAGCATCAGTGGTGGAAGCAGGAGTAACTGCATTCTTAGAAGCAACTGGAGGAGAGAAGACTCTTCCGCTACGAGTGATCTTGCTAGATCCAGCAATATTGTCAACATCAACAGGCACATCCGCTACAGGCTCTTGCTTAACACCATGGATGTAAACATCAGATCCATAATGCCAAGGCACAGCTTTGTCAGACGTATACGGGATAGGACCAGGAGTAGTAATGACCACAGGAGCTACTCTGGCTTCAGCAACAACTTTCACAGGACCTTCAGCAGTAATTTTGATTGGACCCTGATGAGTGATTTTAATAGGACCCTTTGAAGTGATTCTTATTGGTACTTTGTCAACCATGTCAACCTCTTCAATCTTCCTACCCTGAGTCAGATGATCCACCATACTTTCTACAGACGACGGAGTCCTTTCAAACACTATAGTATACTTATCCATGAGACGTTGAATTCCATCTCTCAATATGAAGCAACTATCCGGCTTATAGGTACAATACAAACAATCTTCACGACAACCTGGAAAGATCCCAGCTTGTACTAACCTCTTTTTGATAACAGACAGTGGTGTGGTCAACTCCATAACTGAATAGACATGTAGATCTTCATCAATGGCATTGACAGTCTTCTCGTGATTCGGAGTTGGAGCAGTAATCACATTTGGAGTACCTGGAGGATCAAACTCAATTTCTCCAGCATCAATCATATCTTGAATTTTATTCTTCAAGATCCAGCAGTTATTAGTATCATGTCCCTGACAGTTTGAATGATATGCACATCGTGCATTGGGATTGTACCTGGGAGAGGTAACATTAGGATTCTGAGGGGCCTCTTTCAAAGTAATAAGTTCAGCCTTCAACAAGTGTTGCAATGCCTGAGCCATTGACATGTTGATCTTCGTGAACTGCCTTTTAGCCCTCTGTTGGTTGCCCTGTGGCTGCTCTGTTGTTGCAGGAGTTGGATTTGAAATATGTACTGCACTAACAGACTGATGTCTTCTGTTACGATCAGGTTGACCATAAACAGCATTGGATTCTTTCTTCCCAGTGGGAGGCTTCTTTGCAGCACCTGATGAGGAAGTACCTACTTGGATCTTACCATTCTTTATACCATTCTCTACTCTCTCTCCTGTCATGATCAACTCAGTGAAGCCAGATGATGAGCTTCCAATGAGATGACTGTAAAATGGACCATTCAGCGTGCACATGAACATATCAACCAATTCCCTATCAGTCAAAGGGGGTTGAACTCTTCCAGCTAAGTCTCTCCACTTCTGAGCATACTCTTTAAAACTTTCCTTGGCACCCATTGACATGCTCTGAAGCTGCATGCGAGTGGGGGTTAAGTCAGCATTGTATTGGTACTGCTTATAGAAAGCTTCAGCAAGATCATTCCAGTCCCTGATGTTGACACTCTCCAACTGATAATACCACTCCAACTGAGCTCCAGATAAACTCTCTTGAAAGAAATGGATCCACAATTTCTTATCAGCAGTGTGGGGTTGAATTCTTCTGACATAAGACCTCAGATGCAGCTTGGGACAAGAGACCCCATCATAAAAAACAAACGTAGGAACCTTGAAACCAATGGGTATGACTACCCCAGATATCAAACTCAAATCCTCAAAATCCAGCCCAGATGATTTCTGCAATTCCATAGCATCCATCCTATCCACCAGCATCTTGAATTTGTCTTCATTAGGCTCATGGTAGTAATTAGCCTCAGAATCAGAGTCCCCCATAGTGTTGTGGAGACTGCCTCCCTCTTTTTCAGATTCTTCAGATTCATAGTCTTCAGCTGGTTCTTTGGTCTTGGCAAGACCTTTGAACCTTCTTCCCATGTTGATCAAACCAGCTGACCTTCTAGTCTTCTTAGTCTTCTTGGCCAGCAGTGCCTTCAATTCATCCTGCCCCTTGGACAGGTTCTAGATCAGCTCTTGGAACTGTGCATTTTGTGTCTGAAGATCCTTAACTGTTTGTTCAAGAGCCATTGCTGAAATAAACAGCGAGAAGATGAGAAACCTGTGCACAATTATAAACCTGTGATGCAATGAAATGATATGGGAATGCATATGCAATGTTTTCAAGAACCGCAGGATTTAAATTTGCTTAGACAAACACGAAAGTAAACTTTTATTAGTAATAACTTTGTTTTGCCTTTTAGGCTTACAAAAATGAAAATGAAATAAGTACAAAAGATGGGGTTTTAAGTCTCCCATGGACGTTTCCTCTTTGTGTTGAGGTATGAGTTAAGGTTCCGTTCCTCGTGCAGTTGCTTTGTTAGTTCTAGGATTCTTTCTTGGCTTGCTTTGTAATGAGCCTCGAAAGTATCCCTTTGCTCCTTCAGTTGGATCCATGATCTCTGCAAGTCTTCCTTATCAGTAGGCATGTCTGGGTGAAGGATGGTATAAGCTGTGTCTCCTTCAGCAACAAGTTCCATGGTAACTGGTAGGACGGCAGGATATGGCATCATGAGAGTCTGAGCACGTGATCGTACCCATCTGAGATAAGCCTCCATAGGAATAGTGTACTTAGGCTCCAGTGTCTTGCTGTCAACCCTGTTTACCTTTCCCCAAGCTCGTATGAATCTATGACGGTAACCCTGAAGATCGTTGTCATAGTCAAACACAATGCCCTGAATCAACATGTCATGTGGACCATTGCTCCGAGCATAACCAAACTGTCGTAAAGCTAGAGAGGGGTTGTAAGTGATGCCTCCTCTTATGCCTAGAAGTGGCACATTAGGAAACTCCCCACAACGGTCAATGATGGTGACATTCTCCATAGATCGGGAGCACCAATGGATATCTGAGTGAGAAAGTGACATGATCCTCTTGGACCATCTGAACCCTTGATCATTCTTCATTACTGATCGAGGAAGGTGAGAAATAAACCACCTAGAAAGCAAAGGTATGCAACACATCAAATTTCCTCTTGCCCTTGTAGTACGGGTGTGAAGAGAATGCAGGATGTCTCCCAGCAATGTAGGCACTGGATTGTGACTCAGGAAAATGTTGATGGCATGAACATCTATGAACTGATCTGGATTGGGGAACAATACTAAGCCATATATCAGCAAGGCTAAGATCTCCTCAAAAGCATCATAGCTCATGGCCTTCAAGAACACTTGAGCCTTTTCTGTCAACACCTTAGCTAGAATACCCTTGACTCCACTTCTCGTTTCTAGAACAATGTCAGACTTCTTCAGATGTAGAGCTGCAGCAATAACCTCTGGTTTAAGCTCCTTCTCCAAACCTGTGAAGGGTCTTTGATCAAGAACAGGTATACCCAGAAGTTTAGAGAACTCCTCCATTGTAGGAACCAGCTGATAGTCAGGGAATGTAAAGCAATGGTGCTTAGGGTCAAAGAACTGAAATAGAACACTCATCATGTCTTCATTGAACCCTGAAGTGACTAGATCCAATAGGTGACCATGCCTCTTGATGAACTGGGAGTGATCAGACACCTGAGAAACCAACTCTTTAAGCTTGGGAGGTATCCCCACAAAGTTGATCCTGATGGTGTTTCTACGAGCAGAAGCCATGACCTGCAACAAAGAACAAAGATAAATCCTTTGGTCCTTGAAATGGTTAGTGAAAATGCTATGCTCATGATGCATGATAATGTCATGATGTTATGTTCAATCACAAACATGTGGCACACACAAACAAGTCACACCATAGCCCTAGGTTTAAAGGCTTGCATGAGGTTTAAAGGTAAGTACCCTCCCCTGAAGTTTAGTTGGTTCATCCTGTCCTACAATAGTAACCAGGTTCTAAGGGATCTCAATATCATTGATCCTTCACAAGGGTGGTTGATCAGAAGGCAACTTACTTGCCAACCAAAACCCTCCAAGTTTAAGATCTCAATGAGCGTAGTATCGAGTATCAACCAACTTCAGTCTGCACCAAAGCCGGTTACCTCACTACTTTCTAAAGGCCAAGATGAGTTAACTAGGGTTCTAAAAGTTAGTTAGTGCATTGACAACATATGGCAGCCTCATATTATCCTCAACTTGACTTAAGGAACATAAGCACCAACCAAGAAGTCGCACTAACTATGGCCACCAGATCAACCGTATCGATATACGTCGTACAGTTTCCTTGGTCTATTGCCATTTACCTAAGGTACACTAGATCCGGGTTAGGACCTTTCACACATAAGAGCACCCCAACAATATAATAATAAAGCAAACAAATCAAACAATATTAAAGTGATCTTAATTCCTAAGGGTACCCCTCTTAAATATTATCCCCAGCAGAGTCGCCAGTTCTGTAACACGGTGGGAGAACTGACTTTAGTTATGTTGCGGATAGCAAGAGTCGCCACCGACTTTTATTTTATCCAAAGGAAAGGGTATAAAAGAACAGGAAAGACCTTAAGAGATATTTTTGGGTCCGGGGGGTAGGTTATGTAAAGGGAAGGTGTTAGCACCCTTTACATCCATGGTTATCCATGAGCTCTTAGTTACTTAGCTCACTTTTGAATTGTTTTTGAAAGTGTAGTGTGTGAATAGAAAAATTTTCATAATAGTTGATAATGATCCATGTACGGATGCGTAACAACTTGTTTCTGAAAATTTGTTGGAAATTTGTTAAGTGTTTGAAAAATGGAGTGAGCAAGTAACTAGGAGGTACCTACCCTAAAGTTTTAAGTCTTTCTTGTTCTTTGTCCTTTAAGTGGTAAGACTATCCCTACTATTAAGGAGTAGGTAGTCATTACCTTGGATGTTAGGGACAAGTGAGGGTCATCTGTTTTTATGAAGGCAACTGTGGGGTGTATTAAGCATTCAGGAGGGACTATCATCATTATTCGAAAAGGGGCTTGATTTTTTAAAGGAAACCATTAGGGACTTGATGATTTTTCTTTTAAGGGACTTGCTTTATACACCCCACTTGACCTTATGATTTAGGCAACATTGAGGGATAGCCTTAGAAAGGTGAGATGGCGATTAAAAATCGACTTACGTGTGTGAGTGTTCAATATTATTTATCTTTAATTAAAATGATCTAAATTTATTTTAAATAGAATACATGTTTTGCACTCCCTAAATTACTAACCATAGCAAAAATTAAATAAATTAAATATTACAAAATTTACATCCAGGAGCATTTACAAAATTATAATAATAAGCAAATTAAAAATAAATAGCAAAAAGCAAAAATATAAATAATAAGCAACAATATAATAAGCAATAAATAAATAATTAAAGGTTAGTAATAATAATAATTAAAAATAAATAGGGTTAGTTAAAATAATAATATTAGTGAAATAATAATCAAAAGTTAGAAATAGTAAAAATAAGCAAAATTAGTAAAATAATAATAATAATAAAATATATAAGATTAATGGAGCAAAAATAAATAATAACATGGTTAGTGACAATAATTAAATAAATAAAATTACCCAAAATAAGAATAAAAGATTAACAATTTTTTTATGTAGGCAACTATATTTACAAATTATTAAATTATTTTTAAATGTATCATAATTATAAAATTTAATTATTATAAGTTAAATTATTTCTAAACAAAAAGTTCTAAAAAAAAATATTTTACATATTATATAAAGAAAAATAGGCTATAAGCATAGTATATAAAATATATTTGCATATTGTAAAAAATAGGTCCTAATTATATTTACAACAAATTAATTATATCAAAGATTAGATTAAATAAATATATACATGACAATTATATTAAAAATTAGAGAATAACAATTAAGTTTTTTAATAAGTATTTAGAAAATAAATTAGGGTTTTGAAAATTAGGGTTTGTTAGAAAAATATTTTTTAGGTTTTTTTAATTTAATTATACAAAATCATTTAATTAACATGTATATATTATATTTACATATATAATAAAGAAAATAATTTTTTGAATTAGAAAAAAAATAAAGTTTAGAACTTTTAGAAAATAAAATGTTTTTTTTTTTTAGATATTTGAATATATATATACAATACATAATTTTATTTTTTATTAATAATAAGAAATGACTAAATTAATTAATTAAAGGAATTAAAATAGAAAAAGGTGTAAAAAATAAGAACTTACCTTGGCTGGGTTTAAACCCAGGATGCCCTATTTACCAGCAACAAAACCTTCCACCAGGCCAGCCCACACGCAAGCAGGAGAAGAGAGAGTGAAATTGGTTTTGTTCTCTATCTGGAAAAATCAGAAAAATACAAGAAACAAAAAGGCCTGGGGTGGGAATTGAACCCAGGACCTTTACACATGCAAACGTACACATCACCACCCGGCTGGAAGAGCCCATCTGTTAATCAAACAACTACAAACAATAATATATTAAGAATACGATTTAAATGAAAAAATATCAAAAAAACTTGGCTGGAGGCAGGATTCGATCCCCTCCCCTTTTTGTCAAACGCACACAAGCCTTTCCACTGGGCCACGCAGCAAGCTGTGATAACAAATTAACATAAAACATAAAATATTTTAAACATAATTTGAATATTTCCTGGGCGCGCCATCAGCTTCATCTTCTTCCTTATACCTGCACTTTTTCCTGCGAAATCACCCACGACCTTTCCTGCGAATTCTCCAATGCTTCAAACCTACGAAAGTGAAACTTGTACAAAGCAGTAACAATTCAAGAAATTAAAGATATCAATGAGTTCCTTATGACTCATACAATCTTTCTACGTTGTTAAAATTCATTTATATGGCTTGAATCATGAAACCCTAAAATTGAGTTCTAAACCCTAACAATGGCCGCGGGTAGTATAGGTCATGAAGCTTCAATCCAATTGTCCAGAATCATTCTAGGCATCAAGATAAACACATATCAGTCATCAAAAACAATTCATAATGCACATATTAATGGATTCGAAAATTTGAATTTCAAGAGAAAGATTGATTCGGGTAGAGCCATATGAGATGGTATTGATGCATATGACTGATGGTTTATGATCAGTGATGTCTAATGAAGCTTTCCATGTTCTTATTTTACCTTCTAGTGCCCTGGATTGAAGAATCCGAATGTGAGTTTTGGATGGTTTTTTTGAGGTTTGAAACTTACACTTAGAGGCAGCCAATTCGTCAATGAGTGATAGGGTTGTGATCAGTACTTATATGTGATTGAATCTAGGTCAAAAACTTGATTGATTGTGTGCAAGATTTGATTCAAAAAGATTCATCATGATAAGCTTTGAATTTTCAATATTTTTGCATCAATGCTTTCTATTTCAAGCCATTCCATATAATTCTTGTATCAACTTGTTCCATGCTGATTTTATGACCTTCTAGAATCAATAATAAAATTAAATCTTCATATTTAATATTTTATTTAAATTTAAAATGATTTTAAGTATAAAAAATCATAATAAATTAATTAAATAAAATAAAAATTATGAAAATAATATGGAAATTTCGTGCATGATGTTGTGGTATGGGTTGGGTCATAATTTGGCAAGCCCATTTGGAAAGAATTGTTTTTAGACCTCCATTTTCATTATAAACCATCACAAAATTTCCCAACTTTGCAAGGGCATATCTCCCTCAATTTTAAAGGTATGAGGGTGTTCTTGGACATTTTGGAAAGCTTGAAGAGTCCTCTAAACAACCCCATTGGTTTCAGGTCCATATCATTTGCCAATCTCAAGTTATGCCCTTTTGAAGTTGTTGACTTTTTGTTGACTTTTGAAATGACCTATAATGTCTTAGCTCATATCTTCCAAATGAAGCATTTTTGGGCTTGACTTTCAAGATCAAAGTTGTAGAGAATTCAATTTCCTTCAAAATAAGCTTTGAGTGGAGACTTGGTGATGAAGTATGTGAAAGTTATGGCTGGTCAAAGTTCAGTTGACTTTTACTGAGGAAACCCTAATTTAGAAACTCCTGATTCTTGATGATCTGGAATCTCCTTGATGAATCATGATCAACCCTTGATCAAATGATGAATTTTACTTCATATACTTGATGTTGGCAAAAAATCATGAAGTTTGACTTTGGTTTGACCACAGTTGACCTCAGTTTGACTTTTTAACTGCTTTGACTGATTTTGACTTATCTGATCATCTGACTGAGCAAACCTTTGAGAAAAGTCTTGAAACTTGTCATGGGGGTTCTTACACACATATAAGATGTTATGAAGCTCACTTGAGGTCTTGGAAGTCCATTTAGCCTGATTAAAGTCAAAACCCTAGTTTTGGATGTACTGCTTAGGAGGTGCATTGTCTGAGGGAATTGTCAACTCTTCTGACCAATTGTGAACTTTGTGAGCCTTGTGAACCATCATAAAATGTCTTGTGATACTCATGGGAGGTATTGTGAACCTTGTTAACCTTCGTGAAGTGACTTGTAGACCTCATGAACCTCATGAAAGGTTATGTAAACATTGTGAATCTTGTGAACCTTGTGAACCTTCATGAAGTGACTTGTAGACTTCATGAACCTCATGAAAGGTATTGAAAGCATTGGAAAGCTTGTGAACCTTGTGAACTTTCATAAAGTGATTTGTAGACTTCATGAACCTCATGAAAGGTTATATAAGTGTTGGGAACTTGTGAACCTTGTGAACCTTCTTAGAACACAAAGTCTTGTATTGTGAGGGCAAATTTTGGGGTGCAACACACCCCAACCAACTTAGGCCCAATCATTTCCAGTTCAAATTCCTGCTTCATACACCTCCTTCCATTTTCATTTTTAATTTCTTTTTCTTTTGTTTTCTTTTTTAATTCAGTTTAGTTTCAATTTTTATAAAATAGTTTCCTCCATCTAAAAAATCCCAAAAAAATCATGTATATTATTTTGAGTCTCTTTTATTTTATCATATTTTTATTTTATTTTTTTTCATTGGCCACGTGTCTTAATTAATTCATCCTTTCACCTAGCTTCTTTTTAAGTCCATTTTGACCACTCTTCCTTGTTCATTTTCCATAATCTTCAATATTTTGCTTTTTGATCCCATTCTTTTTGATTTGGATTCCTAAGACATTGAACTTTTCATGTGATTTTTCCCTGGATTTTTAAAAACTTATTTCTGGAGTTTTGATCTTGTGACTTGTGATGTAAGTTTGTAATCCTCACTTGTGTTCTTGCTTCCATTTGACTTAGTTTACTTCTGAATCTTTTCAAATCCTTTTGGCTAGTTAATATAACATGTTTGAAGATAATTTGGCTTTAATTGTGGAATTTTTAGATGGTTGGTTGATTTGTTTTGAATTTTGGTTTGAACCTTGTCCCATTTTGCTTCCTTTGAACCTTTAGTTCTCATATAAGCCTAGAAGGGCACTTGTGCCAACTTTTTATTCTCATTTGGGGTTCTTTTGGGGTGTGGGTACCTTCCTGGTCCTAGGATAGGGTTTGTGTCTTCTGAATATTTGTGTTTGCTTCTTCTTTAAGTCATTTGTTTCCTTAAGTGCTTTCACTTCATCTTATTGTTTCTTTTGCTTCCATTGGGTATTGTTTGGTCTTGTACCTCTCTTCTCTTCATCTTGTTGGCTTCTTAAGCCCTTCTTCATCTTGTTTTGGTTCTGGTTGTGAGCTTTGTGTCCATATCTTGTGCATTTTGCTTTTCATCTTTCATAAGTGTGCATTTGTCTTCATATGTGTTCATGTTGCATCATTTTGTCTTATAAGCTTCATGTCTCATTTCTTTGAGTTGCATTTGCATTATGCATATGTTTATATCATTTCACTTCTGATTGTTTGATGTTAGCATGCCATTTTCTTTATCTTGCTTCACTTGTATGCTTACTAACCTTGCAGGGGCTATGGTAAGTGTGAGGTGTGGGAATTGAGTTCCACATCTCCAAATCTCATCTTCTCCTCTTATGTTTATGCGCACTAACTCTTTGTTGTTGGGATTAGGCCTTTCTCATCCCTTCTTCTATCTTCTTCTTCTCTTCTTCTTTCCTTCCTCATTAGGATAGAAACTTCACTAACCCTTAGGACATCCATGCATGTTAACACTTAGGATTATTTTAGTCCCCCTTTAGAATTTTTCCTTAGTGATCCTTTTGGTTCTTCTTCTCTTCTCATCTCATAACTCTTAAAAAAACACTTTAATAAGTGTGAAGTGATGTCTTGATCCATAGCCTTATCCCATGAGGTATGCTTGTAGTCTTCCCATCTTGGGATAGTACAAGCTTACCTTGTGATGCACAAGTCTGATCAAGGTATCTTCTTCATAAAAGAAAAGCATAAAAAACACTTCTTCATCTGTAAATACCAAAACACTTAATAAGTAAACAAGTTAGTGAGCTTAGGCCCTAATCTTTGGGTTCAAGTTTTGGGGATCTTCTCCTTACTTGAGTGTGCTTGTTCTATTATTCCATCTTGGAATGTAGTGACAAGTGCACATTCCATGGAAAAGAGCTTGAGTTCACTTCCTTGTGACACACTCAATAAAAGCTTCATAAAAAACACAAACAAATAATAAGCGTCTTTCCTTCGGGAATTCTTTTCTCATCTCCTTCGCTCCATACGCGAACTTGCTCCTACTTGTCACTTTGCAAGACGGTTACGCACTCGTCGTCCGAGTCTGCAACACCTGAGCAATGGCATAGGTAGTTCAAGCTTTAATTCACAAGTAATTTCCTTGCCACCCCTAGTTAGGGGAACTACGACGTCTCTGATCCTCATTATCCTGATGAGGTACGTAGGCAGCGGGGTAGGGCTCGTTCGAGCATAATCTTTATTTTCCCTACATTTTTCCTTTGTTTTCTTATTTAGTTCTTTTCTCAGTTTTCTTTTCCAGTTCATTTCATCTTTTTTGCAGCAGCTTTCATACCCTCACCCTTTGAAACAGTTTCTTTGCAAGCGTGGATCCCGTCGGGTACGGCGGACGATCTGGGTGCTAATACCTTCCCAGGTCGTAACCGACTCCCGAGCTCAATCTCTTTGGTTCGTAGGACCTGTGTCCTTCCACTTTCTTTCTTCTGGTTTGTGCAGCATTACCATTCCCTCTCTTCGGGATTAAAATGCCTGGCTGGCGACTCTATTCTTTTTTCCGCGCCACTATCGCGTTTGTACCAGGATGGAAATCCGGGGAGCGACAGTTGGCGACTCTGCTGGGGATTGCACACCAGAGATCTCTGGTTCCCCTGTGAGTCTCTCCTAGCGCTTGTGTGTTTCTGTTTCATGGGGTGATGTTTGTTTGCTATGGCTTGTTGTATTGTATTGTTGTTTATTTACAGCTTTATTTACAACTTTATTTACAGTTTTCAGTCTTTATTTTATGCATCATGTATATATACTGGACTGTCTGGACTGGTTTTCTGTTTGGTGGGATGGGTGTTACTTGTTCTTGAGAGATGAGCCAAGTACCCGGCTCGAGTGCACCTTAGGACTTAGAGTGGTTCCACTTTGGCCTCATGAGATCTTGTCATGGGGGTAGTAGTGAGTTCCACACCCAGGTTGCGATTGTCTTGGAAATGTCTTGATTTGGGGATCTTCCTCTCTCATTACATAACCTTGACAGTTATGTGCAGCTGGGAACCGATCATTGAGAACCTTGTGGAAAAATCCCTCTTTAGTGATGACAGTGGCAGCCCACATTTTGTGGCAAACTCATTCGCATCCGAGGGCCCACCTGGGGATCACATAGGATGACCTTGTGTCCTGGACTCAGCTGAGGCCTCCCTGCGTAGTATATAATGCCAACCCGATTCCCTGATTTGGTCATGAGCCATTTCTCGGAGATGGTGACAGTATTATTGCTATTTGGCTTTGAGAGTCTGTGATGTCTGACCCGAAGCCTTTTACCAGTGAGATTGGGAGGGGTTTACAGGTGTGCAGGAACCCTTGGCCTCAACATACACTCATTATTCAGTGGTCCTTGTTATGATCTGTGGTCCTATGGTTATGATCTTTGGTTCTATGGTCTTATGGTTCTGGAGTTCTGGTTTTCTGGTTTTCTTGTTCTGGGTTTCTTGGTACTGTGGTCCTGAGATCTTCTTCAGAGAGTTGTGATTATCAGAGAGTGTGACTCAGAGGACTTTTGGTTTGTCAGTGATCAGAGGGGCCCATGTCAGTGTCCAGTTCAGATGGTCCCAGTTGATCATATGCTTGCATTGCATTGCATTTGCATCATTCTTTGCATTAACTGTTTATGTTTCCCATTTTTCAGGTCATTGTCCCTAATCTGCTCCCAGTTCTGGTAATCTTATCTCCATGGCAGAAATCAGAAGAGTTCCAAGGAAAAATAATGTTCATTATACTTTTCTTCAGCCTGAAGTTAGAAGTGTTCAGAAGTTAGCAGGTCTAATGAATGACCAAGTCTTGGGCAATTTCAATAAAGGATATGGCCAGATACTGAAGTTTGTGGATAAGCCCACTGTAGACCAGAAGGACAGTTTGCATACCTTGTTACAACTTTATGATCCTCTGCTGCGTTGTTTTGTTTTTCCAGGTTACATCTTAGCTCCTACATTGGAAGAGATCTCCAGCATTCTGAATGTGCCAGTCAGAGAGACCTTGCCATTCTATGGATCAGAGGTTGTGCTTAAAGATGAAGACATAGCCAAGGTTTGTAGGTTGCCAGCTGCTACAGTCAGGAAGGCTCTGTAAGAGAGTGAAGGCAAAGGATTACCTTGGAGTGTGATCATCCCAGAGGCAGAGAGATATGCTATAGAGGCTAAGTGGAATGACTTTGGTGTTGTGCTTGCATTGATGGTATATGGGTCCAGCATGTTCCCTGGAGTGAAAGAGTTTGTCAGCTTAGAGGTGATCTCAATCTTTGCAAAAGGCAATCCAATGCCTACTCTTTTGGGTGACTTCTACTACAGTGTCCATTACAGAAATGAGAATGGTAGGGGTGGTCCAGTAGTTTGTTGTGCTCCTTTGTTTGCTGAGTGGTTTTCTAGACAGTTTCCTAAGTCAGGTGCCTTCAAGGAGATGAGGGATGAATGGAGATGGTCCAGAAGACTGATGGGTTTGACTGTTGAAGATATTACCTAGGGATATGACAGGGATCTGCTAGGTAAAGAGTTGATGGTTAGTTGCGGAAGATTTGCTGGAGTACCTTTGCTGGGAAGGAAAGGTGTCATCAGTTACTATCCATCATTAGCCAGGAAACAATTTGGTTATCCTTTGAAAGATCCTCCTCAAATGGAAGAGTTTGCTGAATCTTTGTACTTTCCTGCTGAAGGGAACAAAGAGTTAGTTCAACAAGCAGTCCAAGCTTGGGCTCACAGGATCAGGAAGGGTAAGAAAGACTTCGGCAGAGTTGATCCCAAGACATATCCACCATATGCTGCATGGTTGCAAAGACATGAAGAAACAATTCTCATGCCTTTCTCAGTTGAGGCTCCACTTTATCCTAGAGAAGGGCCTAGTCAGAGCAGTACTGTCTCTCTTGAAGAGTACAAGAAGCTAGAAGCTCAGCTGCACGAAGTCAGAGTGGAGAATGTTGAGATGGTAAGCCTATACCACCATGCTAACAGGGCCAAGAATGAAGCTGAAGACAAGTTGCAGAAGCTCCAAGCCTCTCTGGAAGCCAAAGAGAAGGACTTTGCTGGCAGAGAAGCACATTTCCACAGGTTGGGTCTAATGGAAGCCAAAAGAGAAGCTGAACGTAAGAAGACTTTAAAGACTCTCAAGGATGCTCGTCAATCCATTGTTTGGCTGCAAGGACAAAGGGAGGAAGAGCAGAAGAAATTCAGAGAGAAGGAAGAGTTCTTTGATGTTCAGATGGCTTTCAAGAAGGAGGAAATGGAGCAAATCCATACTATCCGGAGGGAAAAGACCCAACAGCTAGCACAAAGTCAGTTAGCTCTGGAGGAAGCAAGTAGAGAGATTGAAGAGCTCAAGCTAAGAGCGGGTGTCAAGAAGAGCAGGGCAGAGGTGGCAGAGCCTGGGTCTTTAGCTTAGTTTATTTTTCAGACTACCTACAGACTTGTTGTAGGAGTCTTGTTTTTATGTCTTTTGTCTTTATTTATGTACTGGCTTGTAACCTTTCGGGGAATATTTCTGGTTGTATTCTGACTTTTAGCCGGCAGTGGTTTGTTCATATACAGTATTAATGTGCAAGTTATCATTTTGAATGTGCAAGACTCGTTTGTCTGATACTGCTAATGTCTGAACACTTATCCAAGAGAAAGTTTGAAAGATAATCTTCAAAGTGATTGTCTGAGAATAGATGCCAGAACTGGGGCATTGCAAATGCTTAAAAACTTGGGAACATGAACAGTTACATTGCATTGCATATAACCTGTTTGTTTGTTTTGCAGGTAGTGTCTCAGTTACTAACGTGTTTTGTGTTTCAGGCACTATAGCTCCCCGGAAAGTTCGGGAACAATCAGTAGCACATAGATATCCAACCAAGATTAACAGAGAGCGAGTCATGGACCAGATGCAAGCTGACCTGGCAGATCTGAGACTGAGAATTGATAACTTTATGACATTGATGGTCGGCATGGTTCAGAACCAAGAGCGTCTGCGGGAGATGATAGAAAATAGTCAACCCGGGAATAACACTGTTGCTGCTGATAATCGTACCGGTGCGGGTGCACGTCAGGTTGAAGCTCCTGTAACACAGCCAGGGGTGACAATAATCAATGATGGGTTGAATAATATTCAAATGGATAATCAGGACGAACAATTCACTCTCCTGGATGAAGCTGGAGGTCAAGGAGCTGAGATGAACAAGAGGTTTGAAGAAATGGCAGAACAAATCAGAGCCATTCAATCCCAGAGTTCTTTGGGATTTGACATAACAGATTTGGGCTTGGTTCCTGGGGTCAGGATCCCATACAAGTTCAAAGTTCTAACCTTTGAGAAATACAATGGCACTGCCTGCCCGAAGACCCATCTTCAATCATTTGTTGGGAGGATCGCTGCTCATACGGATGATGAAAAACTCTGGATGTATTATTTTCAAGACAGCTTGGTTGGAGCTTCTCTGGAATGGTACATGAAGCTTAGCAGGGTCAATATCAAGAGTTGGAAAGACCTAGCAGAAGCCTTTGTGAGACAATATCAATATAATATGGACATGGCTCCGAACAGCATGCAATTGCAGCACATGGCTCAGACTGCTAAGGAAGGTTTCAAAGAATATGCTCAGAGGTGGCGCCAGCTTGCTGCCAGAGTGAAACCACCGCTGCTTGAGAACGAAATGGCTGACATGTTTATGGGTACTTTGCAGGGTGTGTTTCTTGAAAGACTGGCGTCCAGTTCTGCCACTAAATTCAACGATATTGTTATTGCTGGTGAGAGGGTTGAGACCTTGTTGAAGATGGGGAAGATACAAGATCCTAGTGCTAGCAGCTCGAATGGATATGAGAATGGATATGAGAAGCTGAAGATGGGTTTGCAAGGTTTGATTGATGATGGATCCTTACAGTTCAGTAAAGTTGGTACTGATGAAGCTGATGATGTGTCAACAATTACTATTTTTTATGACGAAGCTGACATGCCTATCAGAAGAGAGCCTGTTACAATCTATGCTCCTGAGATTAGTCCCGTGACTATCACTGTACCTGGGCCTGTTCCGTACACAGAAGATAAAGCCAATCCTTGGCATTATGGCTCAGATGTATATGTAGCTGGACAGAAGATTGAGAGCAAGTATGTTGTTGTGGACCCGACTGTAGAGAATGTCGGAGGAGTTGGGGGTTTCACCAGAAGTGGTCGTTTATTCGCTCCCCCTGTGTTGAAAGGAGATCCTGAGGCTGAGGCTTCATCCAAGGCCAAAGGAAAGCAAGCTGTGAATGATGAATCAGCTACTCCTGTGGCTGGGCAGGGTACATTTGAAAAAGAGGTCGAGGAATTCATGCGGATTATCAAAAAGAGTGACTATAAGGTGGTTGATCAGCTGAACCAGACACCTTCCAAGATTTCCATCTTATCGTTGCTGATGTGTTCTCCTGCACACAGAGAGGCCTTATTGAAAGTTCTGCAAATGGCCTATGTTCCTCAGGAAATCACTGTCAACCAACTTGAAGCTGTTGTAGGAAGTGTTAATGCAAGCCATGGCTTAGGCTTCACAGACAGAGACCTCACGTCGGAGGGACGAAACCACAACAAAGCACTACATATCACTATGGAGTGCAAGGGTGTTGTGTTGTCGCATGTTCTTGTAGACACAGGCTCTTCCCTGAATGTGCTTCCGAAGAAGGCATTGATGAAGTTAAATGTTGATGGGATTGTCCTGAGACCAAGTGATCTGATTTTCAAGGCTTTTGATGGTTCGAGAAGATCAGTTTTTGGAGAAGTTGAGCTGCCCGTCAAGATAGGCTCTCAAGTCTTCAAAAGTGTTTTCTACGTTATGGATATCCAGCCTGTATACAGCTGCCTATTGGGATGCCCGTGGATACATGCTGTTGGAGCTGTTACTTCAACCCTGCATCAGAAGCTCAAGTATGTGGTTGACGGCCAGGTCATCACAGTCTGTGGAGAGGAGGACATCTTCGTAAGCCACTTGTCAACATTCAAGTATGTAGAGATGCATGGAGAAATCCATGAGACTTTATGTCAAGCCTTCGAAGCAGTCAACGTTAGCATCTTGACTCCTGTGGAGAAGAGCAGTGAGAAAGAGGGTACATTCATCCATTCTTACAGAGAAGCAAAAGAGGTTGTTCAATCAGGGAGTGCCAAAGGCTGGGGCAAGCTGTTGGAGCTAGAAAAGAAAGATGATAAGTTTGGCTTAGGGTATCAGCCTGGTGGATCTACTCCAAGTGGTAAGGCTATCACATTTACAAGCGCTGGATTGCTCGACCGCAACCAGATCTGTACAGAAGGCCAAGATGGGGACAGTGACGGTGACTAGGACAATTGGATCCACCCGTGTGCGCCCGGCGAGGAGCTAACAAACTGTTCTGCTGAAGACATTGTTCAAGTCACCTGGCTCTCAGAGTAATTATTTTGTTTCCTTTTATTAGCATACTGCATTGTCAAATCCAGCATTCTGCCCAAGATGCTTGGATCCATTGTATTGGGCCACCATGTTTTGTATTGCATCTTATTTTGCTATGAAATAAAAGGACATTTTCAGACAAACTGTGTTCTCTTTCTTTGTTTTTAAACTTTTTCACAAAATATAAAAATGGCAATGTGTTTTCCTTTTTTTTTTGTGTTAGCGTCTCTTTTTCAAAATAAGCAGATTCTGAATAAGCACATCATCTGTGCAGTGTTGATCATCCGGATTCCACAGATAACGTTCCTGCTATGACTATGCATGACTTTAACAATCCAGTCTACCAAGCTGATGAAGGGGTTGAGGAAGACTGTGACCTCCCTGAAGAATTGGTCAGATTGTTGAAACAAGAGGAACGGGTTATTCAGCCTCATCAAGAAGAAATTGAGATCATCAACATTGGCAGTGAAGATGTGAAGAAAGAAATCAAGATTGGGGCCAGTCTGCAGGCCGACGTCAAAAAAGAGCTGATCAGTATGCTGAAAGAGTATGTGGATATCTTCGCTTGGTCATATCAAGATATGCCAGGGTTAGATACCGACATCGTTGTGCATAAGCTACCCCTGAGAGAGGATTGTCCTCCTGTGAAGCAGAAATTGAGAAGAACTCGTCCTGACATGGCGATGAAGATTTAAGAGGAGGTTCAAAAGCAATGGGATGCCGGGTTCCTTGTTGTGACTAGTTACCCACCTTGGGTAGCTAACATTGTACCTGTACCAAAGAAGGACGGCAAGGTCCGGATGTGCGTTGACTACCGGGATTTGAATAGAGCAAGCCCAAAAGATGATTTTCCGTTGCCACACATTGACGTGTTGGTAGACAATACTGCTCAATTCTCGGTGTTTTCCTTCATGGATGGCTTCTCCGGATATAACCAGATTAAGATGGCACCGGAAGACATGGAGAAGACAACGTTCATTACCCCGTGGGGTAAATTTTGCTATAAGGTCATGCCCTTTGGTTTGAAGAACGCCGGGGCAACTTATCAACGGGCGATGGTCACATTGTTCCATGACATGATACACAAGGAGATTGAATGTTATGTGGACGATATGATTGCTAAGTCCCGAGACGAAGAAGAGCATGTGGTCAACCTGAAGAAGCTTTTTGATAGACTGATCAAGTACAAGATGAGGTTGAATCCAAACAAGTGCACTTTTGGAGTGCGTTCCGGGAAACTGCTAGGTTTCATTGTTAGTCAAAGAGGAATTGAGGTAGATCCTGCTAAAGTAAAAGCTATTCAAGATATGCCTGCACCGAGAAAAGAAAAAGAAGTGCGCGGGTTTTTAGGGAGGTTGAACTACATTTCTTGGTTCATATCTCATCTAACTGCCACGTGCGAACCGATATTCAAGCTGCTAAGAAAAGATCAAACGGTCAAGTGGAACGATGACTCCAAAGAGCTTTTGACAAAATAAAAGAATATTTGCAGGAGCCTCCAATTCTAATGCCTCCAGTGGAAGGAAGACCATTAATCATGTACTTGATCGTGCTAGAAGGATCAATGGGGTGTGTTCTAGGCCAACATGACGAGTCCGGTCGAAAAGAGTACGCTATTTATTACCTTAGCAAAAAGTTCACCGACTGTGAATCCCGATACTCACTGCTCGAGAAAACTTGCTGCGCTTTGGTATGGGCTGCTCACCGACTGAGGCAATACATGTTGACTCATACCACACTGCTTATTTCCAAGATAGATCATGTCAAGTACATCTTTGAGAAACTAGCGTTAACCAGAAGGGTTGCTAGGTGGCAGATGATCTTAACGGAATACGACATCCAGTATACTTCTTAGAAAGCCATCAAGGGAAGTGTATTGTCGGATTACCTTGCACAGCAACCTCTTAAAGAAGATTATCAGCCAATGAAGTTTGATTTCCCTGATGAGGACATCATGTACCTCAAAGCAAACGATTATGAGGAACCACTTCCGGAGGAGGGGCCAGACCCTGAATCCAAATGGAAGTTGATGTTTGATGGGGCAGTTAATATCAATGGTCGTGGAGTTGGTGCCGTACTTATCACTCCTGAAGGTGTTCACTTACCCTTCGCTTCCAAAATTACATTTGGCTGCACCAACAATGAAGCGGAATATGAGGCATGTATAATGGGAATAGAGGAGGCAATTAATCTTCGGATTAAGAACCTTGATATATTCAGAGATTCAGCCCTCGTTATTTACCAAGTTACCGGCAAGTGGTATACGCATCAAGAGCATCTAATTCCATACAGGGATTATGCTAGAAAGCTGTCGACGTTCTTCACGACAGTCAAGCTTCAATACATACCACGTGATGAAAATCAGTTTGCCGACGCATTGGCCACTCTCTCTTCGTCAATTAAAGTCTTGTGTTGAATTATGTGCCCAAAATTGACATCTCCAGGCTTGACGCTCCAGCTCATGCCTTCTCTGTAGACGCCATGTCTGACGAGAAACCTTGGTATTCTGATATCAAGTTATTCTTGGAAAAGCAAGAATACCCAGCTGGGGCATCTTCCAATGACAAGAAGACTTTGAGGCGACTTGCTGCTAGCTTCTTCTTGAACACAGATGGAGTTTTGTACAAGAGAAACTCTGACATGGTCTTGCTCAGATGCGTGGATAGACACGAAGCAAGCCTGTTGATGCAGGAAGTCCACGAAGGATCTTTCGGTACCCATGCAGGAGGGCATGCTATGGCAAAGAAATTGCTGAGATCAGGGTATTACTGGATGACAATGGATGCAGATTGTTGTTCATTCGCTCGTAAGTGCCACAAGTTCCAAATATATGCAAACAAAGTGCATGTTCCTCCCAGCCCGCTCAACGTCATGTCATCTCCTTGGCCCTTTTCTATGTGGGGCATTGACATGATCGGGAAGATAGAGCCAACTGCTTCAAAAGGTCATCGCTTCATCCTGGTTGCGATTGATTACTTCACCAAATGGGTAGAAGCAGCATCTTATGCCAATATCACTCGTCAAGTGGTGGCAAGATTTCTGAAAAGAGATATCATATGCAGATACGGAGTGCCCAAAAGGATCATTACTGACAATGGTTCTAATCTCAACAACAAGATGATGACAGACTTGTGTAGGGACTTCAAGATTCAGCATCACAATTCTTCTCCTTACCGACCAAAGATGAATGGTGCGGTAGAGGCAGCAAACAAGAATATCAAGAAGATTGTGCAGAAAATGGTTGTCACCTACAAATATTGGCATGAGATGTTACCATTTGCTTTGCATGGGTACCGTACGTCAGTCAGGACGTCAACAGGGGCAACTCCCTTCTCTCTGGTGTATGGTATAGAAGCAGTCCTGCCTGTTGAAGTAGAGATTCCTTCATTGCGTGTGATGATGGATGTGAAGCTGGATGAGGCTGAATGGGTGCGTGCTCGTTACAATCAGCTGTGTCTAATTGAGGAAAAGAGATTAGAGGCTATCTGTCATGGTCAGCTTTATCAGAGGAGAATGAAGCGAGCATTCGACCAACGAGTACGTACTCGAGAGTATCAAGTGGGAGAGCTTGTGTTGAAGAGGATCGTTCCTCCAAGTTCAGATCACAGAGGCAAGTGGACCCCAAACTACGAAGGACCATTCATAGTGAAGAAAGTCTTCTCAGGAGGAGCACTGATGCTCACCACTATGGATGGAGATGACTTCCAATCCCCTGTTAACTCGGACGCAGTTAAAAAATACTTCGCATAAAGAGACCCGTTGGACACAAAAACAGAATGTAAAGTCCAGGCAAAAAAAGGGCATCCCGGCGAGCTAAAAACAGAATAAAAAAGCTCGGGCAAAAGTTAGGGAAAGAAATAAAAAAAATGTACACCCGCTAAGTTGAAAAGCCACATTGGACAGCTCAGGCAAAAAAGGGTATCCCGGTGGATTGAAAACCCGAAAGGCGATCCACGCAAAACAAGGGAATAAGCGAACAACTGCGATCCGAGTAATCTGAACCACATCATCGTTTCGTACAACTTGACAATATCAGAAGGATAGGAAACAGTCCCCTCATCCTCCCGGAAAGCCAAAGTAGAATGGAGAGTCTCGAAGACATGCTGGTCATAGCAGAAATAGAACTCATTTGGAATGCCTTGTACATTGCCATTAGGATAGTTTCTTTTCTCAATTTTACGGTAGCTACCTCTTTCCAGGTGGTTGCTTCCTGATGTAAATCTTTGCCTATTCAGAGGCCATTCAATAAAAAGAATATTCAGTCAAAAAGTTGTGTGTGTTTATTTTGTTTGCAAAATGTCCTGAATTTTCGGCAAAAAAAATAGCATTGCATCTAAACATGGTGATAATTTTGAAAAGAAAACTGACATGCAGGGAAACTGTAACCCTCTTTGAGTGTCGGGTGACGATGGATGAACATATCATACCATGCAAATCCCCGGGGCACACTTGTGTTTTTTGTTGTTGCAGGTTGCAGGATGGCGTCACATTCTCCCAAGCAATGTACTCTTCCCCTGTAGAGTATTCCCCCAAGCAGAGATTTCTTCTCCCAGCAGGTATCTGAAAGCCTGACATCTCCAGCAGAGATTTTCTCCAGCTAAGCCTTGGTAGCAGCCCAAGCAATTTCTTCTTCCCCAGTGAAGTAGCAGTTTGTTCTTCCCCATGGGAGTATGCCCAGCAGGTATCTGAAAGCCTGACATCACCAGAGTTGGAATTATTAGAAGTCTATCCTCAGCAAGAGTCTTTCCTAGCCAGAGCTTTGAATCAGCAGATGCTTTCCCCAACTAGAGTATGATTGAAGCATCTTTTCCAGCCAAGTCTGAAGATGATCCTGTCCCCACAGAGTTCATATTGGATTTTCACCTCTGTCAGTGAAATATTCCCCAGCAAGGTTGCCATACTTTTGGGTCAATTTGATGATACAATCAGGTATTCATCACCTCAGTTAGTCAGGTATCCAGACCTCTTGACTTGTCTTCCCCTGCAGAGTTGTAACTTTTGTGGCCAATCAGGCAATTGTCTACCGCTCGTCTGTGTTTCTCAACACTCGTCTGTGTTATCTCTAAACAGAGTTATCCCCAGTAGTGATATATTATTGCTCTATTGATGCTCGTCTGCATCTTTCAACACTCGTCTGTGTTATCTTTGGTATTGCTCGTTTGCTCTTCCCAGCAGTGGTCTATGATTACCTTGATATTGCTCGCCTGCAATTCTCAGCGCTCATCTGTGTTGTGATGTCTCCTATGCTGTTGCTCGTCTGCAACTTTCCATCACTCGTCTGTGTTTGGTATATAATCTTGTGATTGCTCGTCTACAATTCTCAACACTCGTCTGTGTTGTGGTTATCTCTTTGTGGTTGCTCGTCTGCAATGTTCAACACTCGTCTGTGTTGTGATATCTCATATATTGTTGCTCGTCTGCAACTTTCCAGCACTCGTCTGTGTTTGGTATGCCTGATATTTGTGGATACTCGTCTGTATCATTTCCAACACTCGTCTGTGTTGATTATATGTTTGAAGCTCGTCTGCTTGTTTGGATACTCGTCTGTATCATCCCCAACACTCGTCTGTGTTAGCTTATATTTGTATGTGTGGATTTGCTATTTATCCTGTTGCTTCAAATGCTCGTCTGTGTTTGAATTTCTGGTATTCCTCTATACCAGTTGTTGATACTCGTCTGTATCATTGCCTGAAGCGCTCGTCTGTGTTTCTCAGATCATCGTCTGATACTCGTCTGTATCATTGACCTTTGACACTCGTATGTGTTATCTTAATGGTCATCCAATACTCGTCTGTATTGAAGAGGTTTCAAATCCTGACAGTGAGATTTAATGTCAAAATGGTTACCGGTCCTGGCATAACAGGTAAATCCGAAGGAGGCTCGTCTGTCTCAGGCACCAGTTATTGTTGCTGCACCTGGCGTCACAGGTTTGCTCAAAGAAGAATCGTCTGTCTTATACCATATATCCGCGGATAATATATGAAGAAGGTTCGTCTACCTTGATTGCATGTCTATCCCACAGACTTTAGTGCATTTCCGGTCCTGGCGTAACAGGTAAATCCGAAGGAGACTCGTCTGTCTCGATTCATATGCTCTTGTAGTGTTTGAGGACTCGTATGTCCAGCTCCTGGCGTAACAGGATTGTTTGAAGACTCGTCTGTCAACATTCCAAACTCCAGCCAAGTTGAAGGTGGAAATTGAGTAGGCTGAGGTTTGACAATAGCGTTTTCAACCTCTTGAATCACTGTCCTCTGAGGTGTCTCTCCTCTAGCAATCAAAACTTGAAGTATCTCAGTCAGCTTCATCACACTCGTCTTCAACTCCTCAATTTCCATTCGGACCTCAGAATTGCGAACCTCTTGCTCAGTCATCCTGCATATGGAGTAAGCTCTGGTTCTGTATCGACTACGAAGAATCAGCTTGACGGTTGATAGATGACTGAAAGATAGAGACAAATAGAGATGAGGTGACAAACAACTTGGATATATGCATGAATCAATGCAAATGATATGCAATGTCATGCAACACAGGATGCAAATACATGTAACATGATCAAAGGTTCGAGATCACATGCGTGGAGTCTGGGTAAAGAACCAACCACAAGGTGTGTACTAGGGGTAAAGTACCTGCACAACGGGTTCTAAGAGTTCCCAGAATCATTGGCCCATCTTTCGGATATTACCAACTTCCTAACTCAACTCGGTAATCAATAATATTCTCAAGAGAGTCTCATCTGAGTGTAGCATCGCGTATCAACTATTTTTTATTTACACCCTCATAGTCATTGCACTACATCCTAAAAAAGGCCAAGTGGGGTAAATGGGTTCAACGGTCCTCAGCATTAACGGCTCTCGGGTCGAAAATAGTAATGTTTTCACGACTGAACTCGATCAACAAAACTACATCCGAGGAGGCATCCGCTGAGTGGTGGATTCTCGATTCAGCTTATTCGGGACTCAACTCCCTATAAGCCTACTCGAATATACCACCGTCCTATCATAAGAGCACTCAAGTCCGGGTTAGGACTTATCTCACCACACATGTATCATCAAACCCTGAAAAATATAAAAACCCAGACAGATAGAAAACAATACTAATAGCACAAAAAACACATATAAAACAAGTTAGGCTTAACCCTCTTAGGGTGTCCCCAGTGAAGTCGCCAATTCTGTCGCGGTGAGAATTAGATATCAATCTATCAATTAACTTGTATCGCAAATCATAAAATTCACCACCGAACTTTAATTTATCCAAGGGAAGGGAAAAATATCGAGAAACCCTAATAAATATGTTAAGCTGAAAGACGAGGCTAAAAGCTAAGAAATCAGAGATCAAAGGGACAGGGGTTGGTTATACCTAGGGAATGTGCTAGCATCCTAAGTATCTATAGTACTTTATGGGAACCTCTTGTAATATCTATGTTTGTGCTTAATTGTCTGCTAACTGAATGAGAACTAAAATGGGAAGGATGAAAAAGAAACAAATGAAAGATGAAGAAAATAAAAATGTGAAAGAGGAAAGAATATGAAAAAAAACGAAAATTATGCTCACCAAGGATAAACCTCGTGCCTACATATTCCCTCGTGTAATGGGAAAGTCAAAGCGCCGTAGTTCGAAAAACTATGGGTAAAAAGGAGAAAAAGCTTGAATGCAAAGCTTGTGAAAAATGATAAAAAGGTAGAGAGATTAATGACCATCTCTTATGAAGGAAGAAATTAGGGGTCTAAAAGTGAGAAGACTGAGACAATATATGCGAGCGGTAAGTGATGTGACAATAAGTTAGTAAATCGTCCACTTTCCCTAGGATCGGGTCAAAAGCGTCAGGAAGAAGTCAACAGATAAACGACGAAGCATCGCGGTATCGAAGAAGTATTGATTGAGGAAAACTCTGTTAAAAGTCGAACAAAATAAATTAAAATGTTTTTTTTTGTTTTTTCTAATATAGGGATAAGTAACAAAATAATAAAGAAAATAAAATAAGAGAAAAAAGGATATGCATTTTACACTGTCAACCAATCACAACCATGTATCGGAATAATGTAACACCCCAAATTTGCCCTCTTCATTTTAAGCATCATATCACATCATATTCATCATGAACATATCATTTTCTTAGCATCATATCATGGAAAGATGAAGCATAACATCCCTCATGTCCTAGCATCAAGCATATGGTCATCTGTGGAGGTCCTTGAAGCATTTCAAGCCATGACAAGGGTCCCAATGAGTTTGTAAAAGTCTTATGGTGAGTCTACACTCCATTTACAAGATCAATTCCATTGGCAAAATCTCAGAAGATTGCATGATCATTAGAGATCTCAGGACAAGGCAAAGCTCCTATACAAGGCACCCAAATTAGGGTTTGTGATTCAAGCACCAAGATCTCACAAATTTGGCCATTTCATTTGGGCAAAGTCTTATATATGTTAATAGGATCCTAGGTGTCAATTTTCATGAGAAAATTCCGTGTGGAAGCCAGTCAATGCCTCAGTTGCTTGCAGATGAAGGAAAAAGTCAACAGTGCCCTTAAAAAGTCCACTCTGCAATTTCAAGGGGTCTAACCCAAATTGTTTGGACAAGAGGGGTACTTACAATGTTATAAGAGGTTTGGAATGCCTAAAGTTCAAGAATCATGGAGATTTGAGGGGTTTTGCAAAAATGGTACAAAGTTGGTTTATGGAATTTTTCAAATTTGGCAACTTTTGCCCTAATTTTCAAATGGCCTTAACATGATCAAAAATTCTTCAAATGGACCAAAGTCAAACATGAAAGTTGAAGCGTAAGGGCTCCCATTTTTAAAAATTACAAGTACATTTTCATAGTATTCCTAGATTTTCCTATGGGTCCTTCGAAAATTTGCACATTCTAGGGCAAAATTCACTCTTCAAGTTTGCCACCAAATGCAAAATGCTTCAAATCTTAATTGTGTGACTTGGTACTGGCCCAATTGTGTTTCAAATTCAAAATGCATTACATTATGACCAATTTGCTCCAAAGAATTGTTCATTTTCGTGCACAACAAGAAAATCACTCAAAAATTGCAAATTTGGCAAAAGTCATGAAACAAGTGTGATGCTTGAATCTAAAGGCCAGGAGTGATTGGATTTGAATCAAGGGTGGGAAATGAATTTCCCATGTGCTGAGAGGACCAAGAGAGCATGAGCATAGCATGCTTATCTCACATGTTGCACAAAATGCAAAATCACACAAAACTCATGACTCATTCGTGCATTTGAATTCATTCTTTCAGCATTGCCTTGTGAGGTCACAACAAGAACAATTAGGGTTTAGCAAGTCTCAGATCTCTCTCATTCTCTCACTCTCAAACTTCATGCAAATTTGCATTTTCTCAAGTATCTCTTCATTCTCTCACATTATTCACAAACTTCTTCCACATTCTTGATCAGTGAGTGACATAGATCAAGATTCTACCATTCATTTGAGCTTAAGACACAGAAATAGAAGCTTACCATTTCAAGGCAACTTGCTTTGAAACTTCAGATCCAGTGTGTTTCAAGACTCTAGATGCATTTATTTTGCATCTAGGGAGTAAGAGGAGTGCATTGCTTCTGTTCTTTGGTTTTCTAGCTCACTATATCAAGATCTCCATCTCAGGTACGGCTCTAAATGTTGTGATCTAGAAATGGAATTAAGTTGTTGATTTGTGTTCTTTGATCTTCACTGATGATTCTGCACTTTTTGGATTTGAAAATGGTGCATCATAGCATAAGTTATTTGAGTTCAAAGTTTCATGGTGCATTATGTTTTTCTACGATTCGTCCAATCCTTTGATTTTTAGCCTTTTTTGATGTCATATTTGAATTCAGTGATGTTGAATTAGTAGATCTGGAGTATTTGATTCATTATTTTGGTTGTTTGTGAGACTGTCATGAGTTTCGGTGCCGGAGCCCTAGCTCCGGTCACCGGAAAGTTGCATATGTTCATCTTAGGGTTTCTACGAAGATGATTCAGCCACCGTCAGATCACCTCATCCAGCGTCCATCATGAGGCCACGTAGCCCTAGGGCGTCTCCATCTCATGTTTATTTTCTTTTTTAATTTTAATACAATGTGTGATACAGCCTATAGTTAGTACCGTGTGCCAACCAACCACAGCATACCATCATGCCACCTCATTTAATGAGGTTCTCAATCCCAGCCGCTTGATCAATCCATTGCTTCTCTTTTTTTTTCTCATTTTTATTCACTAAATTCCACACTAAAACTCATACACCAGCGCAGAAAATGGGCCTTCAGCTTACTCTTCGCACCCCCAACCAACTTAGGCCCAATCATTTCCAGTTCAAATTCCTGCTTCATACACCTCCTTCCATTTTCATTTTTAATTTCTTTTTCTTTTGTTTTCTTTTTTAATTCAGTTTAGTTTCAATTTTTATAAAATAGTTTCCTCCATCTAAAAAATCCCAAAAAAATCATGTATATTATTTTGAGTCTCTTTTATTTTATCATATTTTTATTTTATTTTTTTCATTGGCCACGTGTCTTAATTAATTCATCCTTTCACCTAGCTTCTTTTTAAGTCCATTTTGACCACTCTTCCTTGTTCATTTTCCATAATCTTCAATATTTTGAGTTTTGATCCCATTGTTTTTGCTTTGGATTCCTAAGACATTGAACTTTTCATTTGATTTTTCCCTGGATTTTTAAAAACTTATTTCTGGAGTTTTGATCTTGTGACTTGTGATGTAAGTTTGTAACCCTCACTTGTGTTCTTTCTTCCATTTGACTTAGTTTACTTCTGAATCTTTTCAAATCCTTTTGGCTAGTTAATATAACATGTTTGAAGATAATTTAGATTTAATTGTGGAATTTTTAGATGGTTGGTTGATTTGTTTTGAATTTTGGTTTGAACCTTGTCCCATTTTGCTTCCTTTGAACCTTTAGTTCTCATATAAGCCTAGAAGGGCACTTGTGCCAACTTTTTATTCTCATTTGGGGTTCTTTTGGGGTGTGGGTACCTTCCTGGTCCTAGGATAGGGTTTGTGTCTTCTGAATATTTGTGTTTGCTTCTTCTTTAAGTCATTTGTTTCCTTAAGTGCTTTCACTTCATCTTATTGTTTCTTTTGCTTCCATTGGGTATTGTTTGGTCTTGTACCTCTCTTCTCTTCATCTTGTTGGCTTCTTAAGCCCTTCTTCATCTTGTTTTGGTTCTGGTTGTGAGCTTTGTGTCCATATCTTGTGCATTTTGCTTTTCATCTTTCATAAGTGTGCATTTGTCTTCATATGTGTTCATGTTGCATCATTTTGTCTTATAAGCTTCATGTCTCATTTCTTTGAGTTGCATTTGCATTATGCATATGTTTATATCATTTCACTTCTGATTGTTTGATGTTAGCATGCCATTTTCTTTATCTTGCTTCACTTGTATGCTTACTAACCTTGCAGGGGCTATGGTAAGTGTGAGGTGTGGGAATTGAGTTCCACATCTCCAAATCTCATCTTCTCCTCTTATGTTTATGGGCACTAACTCTTTGTTGTTGGGATTAGGCCTTTCTCATCCCTTCTTCTATCTTCTTCTTCTCTTCTTCTTTCCTTCCTCATTAGGATAGAAACTTCACTAACCCTTAGGACATCCATGCATGTTAACACTTAGGATTATTTTAGTCCCCCTTTAGAATTTTTCCTTAGTGATCCTTTTGGTTCTTCTTCTCTTCTCATCTCATAACTCTTAAAAAAACACTTTAATAAGTGTGAAGTGATGTCTTGATCCATAGCCTTATCCCATGAGGTATGCTTGTAGTCTTCCCATCTTGGGATAGTACAAGCTTACCTTGTGATGCACAAGTCTGATCAAGGTATCTTCTTCATAAAAGAAAAGCATAAAAAACACTTCTTCATCTGTAAATACCAAAACACTTAATAAGTAAACAAGTTAGTGAGCTTAGGCCCTAATCTTTGGGTTCAAGTTTTGGGGATCTTCTCCTTACTTGAGTGTGCTTGTTCTATTATTCCATCTTGGAATGTAGTGACAAGTGCACATTCCATGGAAAAGATCTTGAGTTCACTTCCTTGTGACACACTCAATAAAAGCTTCATAAAAAACACAAACAAACAATAAGCGTCTTTCCTTCGGGAATTCTTTTCTCATCTCCTTCGCTCCGTACGCGAACTTGCTCCTACTTGTCACTTTGCAAGACGGTTACGCACTCGTCGTCCGAGTCTGCAACACCTGAGCAATGGCATAGGCAGTTCAAGCTTTAATTCACAAGCAATTTCCTTGTCACCCCTAGTTAGGGGAACTACGACGTCTTTGATCCTCATTATCCTGATGAGGTACGTAGGCAGCGGGGTAGGGCCCGTTCGAGCACAATCTTTATTTTCCCTACATTTTTCCTTTGTTTTCTCATTTAGTTCTTTTCTTAGTTTTCTTTTCCAGTTCATTTCATCTTTTTTGCAGCAGCTTTCATACCCTCACCCTTTGAAACAGTTTCTTTGCAAGCGTGGATCCCGTCGGGTACGGCGGACGATCTGGGTGCTAATACCTTCCCAGGTCGTAACCGACTCCCGAGCTCAGTGTCTTTGGTTCGTAGGACCTGTGTCCTTCCTCTTTCTTTCTTCTGGTTTGTGCAGTATTACCATTCCCTCTCTTCGGGATAAAAATGCTTGGCTGGCGACTCTATTCTTTTTTCCGCGCCACTTTCGCGTTTGTACCAGGATGGAAATCCGGGGAGCGACAAATAAAATATATTTTTATTTTAAAAAAATTGATAATAGGTGGCAATTATAAACATTTTGATTGGTTGTATGTGTAATACTTTATTACACTGACAGTGCACTATCTTTAAACCCATAAAATAAAAGGACATACTCATATTAATCATAAAAAATTAATCTTAAAAAAATTTAATTAACATATAAACTAAATTAAAATTATACTATAATGAAATTAAACTAAATTTAAAATAAATGAAGTAAAATAAAATTCTAAAATCTAATATATATATATATATATATATATATATATATATATATATATATATATATATATATATATATATATATATATATATATATATATATATATATATATATATTTCTAAATTAAAATTAAAATTAAGAATAAAATTCTAAAAAATATCTAACAAAATTCTTTAAAAAAACAAGAATAAAATAAAATGACATTGAATGATTAAAATGTATAGAAAATGCAATGATTAATGATTTATAGACTAAAATGAGTCAGATGAATAAAAATTTCAAAAAAATGTTCGGTCAAAATTTAGGGTGTGATATGTTGCTACTCGGTGTCTTACTCCATATTTTAATAAGAGTTTATCGAATATTTTAGATATGAAATGAGATCATCTATCAATTATGATGAGTCTTGGCACACCGAATCTCGGGAAGATACTGTTCTTGAAAAGCTTTATGACTACTCGTGTGTCATTTGTCGGAGAAGCTACATCTTCGATCCATTTTGAAACGTAATCGACAGCTACGAGTATGTACTTATTTCCAAAAGAAGATGGAAATGGTCGCATAAAGTTAATTCCCCATACATCGAAAACTTCTACTTCTAAAATGCCTTTTTGGGGCATCTCATCGTGCCTCGAGATGTTACCAGTGTGTTGGCACCGGTCGCAATTTAGAATGGCGACGTGAACATCTTTCCAAAGAGTGGGCCAAAAGAGGCCTAATTGAGGGATCTTTGCGCAAGTCTTCAAAGTGTTTGCATGTCCACCATAAGAAGCAGAGTGACAATTGGATATTATGTTTTTCATTTCTTCTTCTGGGACACATCGACAGAAAATACCATCATATCCAAAGAGTGCCTCGAGATGTTACCAGTGTGTTGGCATCGGTCGCAATTTAGAATGGCGACGTGAACATCTTTCCAAAGGGTGGGCCAAAAGAGGCCTAATTGAGGGATCTTTGCGCAAGTCTTTGAAGTGCTAGCGTGTCCACCATAAGGAGCAGAGTGAGAATGGGATATTATGTTTTCCATTTCTTCTTCTGGGACACATCGACAAAAAATACCATTAGATCCTCGCTTAAAAAGTAAAGGTTCATCCCAGTAATACTATTTTAGGTCGTGGAAGAACTTCTTCTTTTGTTGGTATGTGAGATCAGGTGGAAGTACCCCGACAGCTAAATAGTTGACTATGTCAGCATACCATGGAAAAGTAGTTTGCGCACAAATTTCATCCATTGTTTCTTCTTGAAGTTGTTCATCTAGAGTCAAGGAAGATATCTCATTCTCTAATTGGGCTATAAGACGTCTATTAGGAAAGTCATCATTAATTGGTATTTTGTTTGGTTTAATTCCTTCCATACGTGATACGTGATCTACTACTACATTGTCGGTTCCTTTCTTATTCTTAATTTCCAAATCGAATTCTTGTAACAAAAGGATTCATCTTAGTAGTCTAGGTTTCGCATCCTTTTTACCTAAAAGGTACCTAATAGCGGCATGATCGGTATAGATGATGATTTTAGCTCCTACTAAGTAGGAACGGAACTTATCGAGCATGAATACGACGGCTAAGAGTTCTTTCTCTGTTGTGGCGTAGTTCATCTGAGTAGGGTCTAAAGTTATACTTTCATAATATATTGCGTGAAGTTTCTTATCATTTCTTTGTCCTAAGACTGCGCCTATAGCATAATCACTCGCATCACACATAATCTTGAATGGTAGTGTCCAATTAGGTGGTTGCATGATGGGTGCGGTGATAAAAGTTGTTTTGAGTGTTTCAAATGCTTTCAGACAGTTTTCATCAAAGATAAACTTAGCATCCTTCATTAGTAGATCGGTCAACGGCTTGGTGGTTGAAGGTCTTTTATTACTTCTATTTTCTCTTTGTCCACCTTGATGCCTCTGTTGGATATCACATGTCCTAGAATCATTCCTTGTCTGACCATAAAATGGAATTTTTCCCAATTTAGTACAAGGTTAACTTTTACGCATCTCTCAAGTACCATCTCTAAGTTAGATAGACATCCTTCAAAGATTTGTCCACATACGGAGAAGTTATCCATAAACACTTCCATGATGTCGTCTATGAAATCAGCAAAAATTGCCATCATACACAATTGAAATGTCATTGGAGCATTACATAAACCAAATGGTATATGACGGTAAGCAAATGTTTCGTAGGGGCACATGAATGTGGTCTTTTCTTGGTCTTCAGGATGAATAGGAATTTGGAAGAATCCTAAGCAACCATCTAGGTAGCAAAAATAAGAATGTTTGGCTAATCTTTCCAACATTTGATCGATGAAGGGTAAAGGAAAATGATCTTTCTAGGTAGCTTTGTTCCTTTTTCGGTAATCGATACATATTATATTCTTGGTCACTACTCTCTATTTTATGGATTCACCTTTTGAGTTCTTAGTAACTGTAATGCCTTCCTTCTTTGGTACGACATGCACTGGGCTGATCCATTGACTGTCGGATATTGGATAAATGATTACAGCGTCTAGTAACTTATTTACTTCCTCCTTGACTATAGTACTTAAAATTGGGTTGATCCTTCTTTGGGGTTCTCTAGAGGTTTTATAATCTTCCTCTAGCATAATGCAATGCATACATATTAAAGGACTTATTCCTTTTAGATCGGATATGTTGCAGCCTAACGCAGTTGGATATTTTCTTAAGACGTCTAATAATTTATCGGTTTCGAGCTGTCCTAAGTTTGCATTTATTATAATTGGTCTTTTAAGTTCTGAATCTAGGAATTCGTATCTAAGATTGTTAGGTAGTACCTTGAGTTCTAGAGTGAGTTCCTATGAGCATGGCATATGGTCGGGTGTAAGAGATAAGCATTTGTTTACATTTTCATCCCTATAAGGTTCTTGCCAATTCTCGTCTTCAAAGATCAGAGAGGATGTGATCTTCATTATCTCAGAATAGGTAGTATCTTCTTTCTCTATTTCCTTTCTGCACTCGTCAATGACATCTATAAGGTGACATGTATCGTCTATGGCTGGAGCTTGGAGGAATTGGGTTTAAATGAATTTGACTTTCTCTTCTCCTACTTCGAATGGCAGCCTGCCTTTCTTTACATATATGATTGCCCCGGTTGTGGCTTAGAAGGGTCTTCCCAGTATGATAGGACTCGTAGCATCTTCCTTAATATCCATGATTATAAAATCAGTTGGGATGTAAAATTGGCTTATTCGTACAGGAACTGTAACACCCTAATTTTTGCCCTAAGGTTTCTTCGCATATCATCTGCATTTCGCATACAAACAGGATCGCACTGGCTTTCGAGTTTCGCCTCAGATATAGGGTCTATGCTTCGCAGGGGATCACCATTGTTTTTATTTCTTTATAGTTATTTATATTTACTGATCACTAACCAAAATACCAAAAATATGTTGCAGTATTCTTCTTCTTCTCTGTGTTGCAGGATTTCAAAGACAGGGCAATGATTTTAATTCAGATGCGTTTGTTCAGTCACAATTCGATTTCAGATGGATGTTTGACCTAATATTGGTCAAACTATCAAAATTTGTTTCGATTGCCAGTTGTGTGTGCCAGTGATTTAGACAGTGTGTGTTCGAAGATTCAAGATGTGCTGTGTACAAAAGGCATCAGTTATCAGACAGTATTTTATGCAAGGTTTGGTTTGGGTCTGCAAGTTCATCAGTGATTCATCTGAGGATTTATTTTCCTCAGTATGGATTCAGTTTATCAGGGAAATAACCAGACATTTTTCAAATGACAGTTGGCTTAAGGTGTGAAATATTCAGTGGGTCTGTGTTGGCTGTGTTCATTTTCATCAGTGGCTTGTGCAAGAAAAATCAGGATTTGTTGTGGGCTTTAAAACCAAATTCCATCCATTATCCATTTCTCGATTAAACCATTTTATCCAAATCTTCAATAACCTTTTAATCCAATTCCCGATTATCCCTTTTTTTTTTCATTCTCCATTTATATATATATATATATATATATATATATATATATATATATATATATATATATATATATATATATATATATATATATATATATATATATATATATATATATATCTCTTTTAACCAATTTTTTTAATTATTTTCTTTTTAATCATTCCCAATTAATTCATTTTTTTAAAATCCATATTCTTAATTCATATAATAAGCCCATTTGTTTTTTCTTTAAGACCATATGTTTTTTTTATATAATTCATTTAGTAATAGGTAATAGAAAATAAATAATAAAGTCAATTGTTTTTTTATTTGTTTTCTAAAAAGTCCCACATGACCAAGTACACCACAAGCCAATACATCTTAAGCTTTTCCTCAAGCCAAACTTCCCTAGCCCCACTAGCCCCAAACCGTACAGCCTAGTACTCCTGCGCACAAGCCACAGCTACCAAAATTTACATCTTTTCTTCAGCCAGCTTTTTCACACATCACACTTTTGCCAACACTCCCCAAGCCATCCGTACCTTTCCCACAAGTCAGCTCAATAGGTCACATTTCCTAGGCCCCACATGCCTTCCATCAGCCTGCACAAGCTTGCCCAAGCCAAAACACTCCCACGCGCGTGAGAACCAACTTTAGCCATCGCGCCCACAAGCATTTCCCAGCTTTTCCTCCCAATAGCCAAGCTTGTACTATACCTCCAGCTGCAAAAAAAAACGAAACAATTAGCAAAACATTAAGTCATCAACTTATGCCCACAAAACTCAAGCAGCCATTTCACAAAGCCACAACATTTCCAAGCCTTCAAATCCGCACGCCCTCAGCAAACCGTAAGCCATCACTTCAACATGCCAAGAGCCCTTTGCCTCAAGCCGCCAACAGCATGTATCCCGCAAGCAAATCCACAACAGATTTCAAGCCATCAACAATTTTCACAGCCAGGCCTACAAATTATCCCGCGCATCAACAACATCCAAACAAGCCGCAAGCCTCAAAATACACAGGCCCAGCTCATAAGCCTCATACTTCGCAAGACAACACCTACAGCAAAACGAAATCAGTACTTGACAAAAGAAATCAAAATGCAAAAGAAAAGAGAACAAAACGCACAAGAATCAAAACGAAAATTCACAACACAAAACTCAGATTTGAAATGCAAGCCCACAGGAGAATACCGTGACCCCTTCCAAACGCTCAAAATCGTTCAAACGGCATTTCCCAAATCTCACCTCTTCTCCTATTTAAACAACCATTTCCCTCTTCCAAAACCAAGCTTCAAGAGCCAAAAAAACCCTCCCAAATCAATTCCCAAACTTCAAAATCCCTAATCCCATTTCATTTCACCTTCAAATCCGAATTTCTCAAACCAATTTTTTTCGTCTTGCTCACTTCATAAGACCTTCAACCTGAAACAAAGAAAAGAGGTTAACCGAAAGTGAAAAAGAAAGAAGAAAGGAGATCGGCGAGAGAGAAGAGATTTGTCAATTTCGTGAAGGTGAGGTGGTTGCCGTGAGAAATTTGATTTTCGTTTTCATTCCTTTCTTGCCTCCTTGTTTCCGCCGCCATGATTCGCAAGGAAAGAGAAGAGGAATTTGTTTTATTTCTTGACCCTATTTCCATCATTATGTTCATGAAGAAGAAGAGGATTTATTTGCCTTGTTTCATTTTTTATTTTTAATTAAAGAAATTGAAATGAGATGGGTTTAGATCCAAGTGGATCCTTTGTTGCTATCCTGACCCACGGGTTTATTATTCCCCTCCCCCTCCATTTTATTTTATTATCTTTTTTATTAACTTTTGTTTATATTATATTTATTAACTTTTATTTTCTTTAAAAATTGGTTTCAAATATGTTAGATGTAAAAAGCTCTAGAATATATTTTAAGAAAAATTTTGGAAATATATTTTAGAAACAAATTTGGAAAAGAATTTTTAGAAAATGATTTAAAAATTTTTTTAATTCTTTTATGGATCTATTTTCTTAGATTCATTTTTCTTCATCTTTTTCTTTTTTTGGTCGATGACAATCTCCGATTCGTAGATTGTTGATTTTCGATCGGTTTAATCTTCATTATTTCAAATCTATGGATGAATGATCATTTGGATCATTCTCCATACTTTGAGATCGTGATAGGTTGCTTTTCAATAAAATCAACGAAAATCTCGATTAAGATTAGACCATCCTTTTTCTTTTAGTGTGGCATGTTTTTGGAGAACGATCCATTATATCGTTTCTCTAACATGTATTAACACGAATATTTTCCACTTTAATTAGTGGTGGCCGGCCTCATTTGTAGGGTAATTACTTCGTAAATTACTCGGCGATTGCTTAACATAGACCTAAAGTTGTCCCGATTCGGATTAGGATCCACTTGGATCCGGTTGCCTCAATTTTATTATTCCTTGTCGTGGTTGTGCTTGATTAAGTTCATCATACCACTTTATATTGTAAATATTATAATATTGTGAATATAATCTGTTTAAATTTAATCTCTCGCACCTTATCCTTTTATTTTAATTTCTTGCTCCCTTATCTCTTTATTTTGCTTTATCATATTATATCATATATCATTTGTTTATGTTTATATTGTTGCTTGTTTTTTTTTTTTGTCCATTTGGATATCAAAACACTAATAAAGGATTAAACACTTAAAAGACTTGTGACTTCTAATTTTGGACTATGGTTACTATCCCTTGCTTTGGAGAATGGACTTAGACTTTAAGATCTTCCCCCTTGCTCAAGTTGGAATGGATTAGAAACCTCAGCCTCAAGTTATTTCATTAGCCTTTGAAGATGGGATTCCGAACTTTGAAGAATTGTGCATATTATGGTTTGGTAAACTCTTTTCTTAACCTTTTAATTCAAGTATTAGGATTAGTCCCTTCATCTCCTCCCCATTCTTAAATTTTCAAAACTTCTCCCTATTTCAAAAATCTTCTTGTTTTCTAAACTTCAAACACTTTCATAAACAAACCTTGACTTCGGTCAAGCGATTTTAATTTTTCACTTTGTTTTCTTAACTAAATGTTAATTCATGTAAATATATCAAAACCATTTTCTTACATACTTTAAAAAACTCAAAACTCACTCAATTGTTTTTGTGCCTTGTGCACCTTTTTTTTCATATGTTTAGATATGATTCATCTTTTCTAGCGGAATTATTCGCTAAAGGATGACGACTTATCTCTACATTTTAAAATTAATGCAACTCATTTGTTTCTTTTCAAATTTTGTACCACGAACTACGAGGTTTTGATCTCGCATTGCACTTTGTGGGTACGTAGGCATGAGGCATTAAAAACCTCATCAAACACAAAATCATTAAAAAAAAACATTTTTCTCCTCATCTCTTCAATCTTTTCAAGCAAACCAATTTTAAACCAAAAAGCATTAAATATTTAAAAGGGCTCCCGTGGAGTACCACGGACGAGTCGGGTGCCTAAAACCTTCCCGGTTCGTAACCAATCCCCTTACCCATTCTCTGTTTGTTTCTTTTAGCCTTTGCTTTTAGACTCCTAGGTTTTTATTCGTTATTTTACCTTTTTCCTTTCGAAAATAAACAAAAGCGCGGTGGCGACTCTGTGTATATCGAGTTAGGTTAATTAATAGCTTACACTCACGATTTTACCGCTACAGAAAAGTGGAGACTCTGTTGGGGAGTAATCTCTAAGCGGATTCAGCCTTCTTTGATTTATTTATTGCTTTGGTTTGACTTGTTTGTTATTTGATTGTTCTGTTTTGGTTTTGGTGATCCTCTGTGTGAGATAGATTCTAACCCGGATCTGAGTTGAAACTTATGATAGGACGGCGATATTCGAAGCGATATGCGATGGAGTAGTCCAAAGCAATATCAATTTGATAATCTCCACTCGGTTAGGCTCTCTTGGACTATCAATGTCATGACGAGTAGTCGTACGTGGCATTATTTTCCGACCTTGAGCTGATCATACTGAGGACCTTAGAACCCTTAACCCATCCAAGCCAATTTAGGAACGTAGTGCGGAAATTGTCTGGGTGTAAACCTAAGGCGGTTGTCACGCGATACTACACTCGGACGAGGTCTATTTTAAGAATGTTATCGGTTGGGGAGTAATCCAATGTACCGATGATATTCTAAAGATGGCTGTTAACTCCGGGCACCTCTGTTAGCACCCTTTTGGTTTTCTGCAGGTACAATGAAGACAAAACCTTAGTACTTACCTGTTTGGGTTGGTGTTATGTTACCTTAACTTCATGCTCGTGACTCGGAACCTAAGCCCGTGTGCCTTGTGTGATCTTGTTTGTGTTTGTTGCATACATGCCATCATACATTCATGAGCATTGTTCGTAAGATTTCAAAGGACTTATAAGGAACTTTTGCAAAATTTCAGATGTCCATGGCTATGAATCTTGAAAGGAGGAACACAAAGAAGTACACCTTCAAGAATCCTAATATAGTAGAGTTGAGAAAGCTAGGAGCTTTGGTTGTTGATACCCAAGAGTTCCGAAGATGTCATGGAAAGCTTTTGTATATGATGGATACCGATGTGCCTGAAGGGATTCTCCCTACTTTAGCTCAGTTTTATGATTCGTTGCATCATTGTTTCACTTTTCCGGATTATCAGCTTGTGCCGACTTTGGAGGAGTATTCTCATTGGTTAGGTTTGCCTATTCTGGACAAGGAGTTTCTTTTCACTGGTTTAGAGAAGGAGCTTAGTATCAAAGTCATCGCCAAAGCACTTTTTCTTAAGGAATCCGATCTTAATGGGAAGTTTCTTCCAAAGGGGAGTGTTCGTGGTATTAATGCTAAATTCTTGATGGGAAAGGCTTCTACTTCACTTACTTTGGGTCATAAGGATTTATTTGAGGCTATTCTTGCTTTGCTTATTTACGGGATTGTCTTGTTTCCGAACTTGGATGGTATTGTGGATGAGAATGCTATTCAGATCTTCTTGAAGAAGAACCCGGTTCCTACTTTGCTTGGAGATATGTATCATGCTTTTCACTATAGGACTTCTAAAGGTGATGGAGAGATTGTATGTTGTGCACCTCTTCTTTATAGGTGGTTTATTTCGCACCTACCGAAGTCGAATGTTTTCAAGGACAATAGAGAGAATCGAAGATGGTCTCAAAGGTTGATGTCGCTTTCTCATAAGGACATGACATGGTATAGTTCTCATTATGACACTGGAGTTCTTATTGATAGTTGTGGAGAATTTCCTTATGTACCTTTTCTTGGTACACGTGGGGGAATTAGCTACAACCCCATTCTGGCTAGACGACAGTTTGGTTATTGTTTGAAGGATGTTCCAAATAATCTTGCCTTATCCCGTTTCTTCTTTCTTAATGGTGCTGATCATATAGAGATGAAGAAAAGGATTGCTCATTCTTGGCATGCTGTTCACCGGAAAGAGAGAGGTCAATTGGGTAGACAACACCTTCCTCCTTCCGAATGTTATATTCAGTGGGTTCGATCTAGAGCTTCCAGGCTCAAGATGCCTTATCCACCTGAGGAGCCTATGTTTCCCATATTGCCTTTGTCTGCTTTTCTTCCTCCCGTTGATGAGAAGGTGGCTCTTCAAGAGGAGTTAGACAAGATGAAGAAAGAAAAAGAAGAATGGCTACTTGAGAGGACTACTATGTAGGAGTAGCTGAAAGAGAAGGATGATCTTATTGAGCTACTTGAGCGGCGTGTCACGAAGAGGCCGAGAGAGGATTTATCTTCCTCTAGTACTCCATCTACTATTCCTCCTACTTCTGGTGCTTGGAAGGCCATTGTTGACAAATTGGTGAAGGATAAGGAAGATATGGAAGACCGGTACAAGAATGAGATCAAGAGAATTCGCATGAAGTATCAGCCAGGATTCGGGACTTCGTCGGATATGATTCCATAGGCTTAGTTTACTCTTCCTCTTATGTATTAGGATTATTGATGTTTGTACTTCATTTGTAATCCTCACTTCGATCTTAATGAGAATGAGTTTTTAAGTATTTCAAAAATGTTTCTTTATGAATATTGCAAGTTATCTTATAATCCTTTGAAATCTTTGCATTTGCATACGCATACCATGCATCATACTCGCATTTTGTCTTGCTTTTTGAGTGTTTTCCAGGGATCTTATTGTTGTTTCTTGATCTTCATCCAGTTCTCCTGTCAAGCTGACTCACTGTTTTGATACTCGAGCTAATCGGAGAAGAGTGATGGAAACTTTGCAACAAGAGAATCGCGAGCTACGCGAAGAGGTTACTTATCTGAGGGAAAGCTTGGAAAGAGTGTCTGCTATGATGGAAAGTTTGGTGGCTGCTCAGAATCAGCCACCTTCTTCTCCTGTTCAGAATATTGTCATCTCTGAAGTTGTTACCGCATCAATTCCTGTTGAGACTGTTATTTCTCCTCGCTATCGTATGCCTTCTAGCACACCTTGGGGCATGCCAGTTGACTTTATTCCTGCTGGATATCGTCCTCCTCATCATCCGGAGACTGCTGCATTTAACACTCTCCCACCACCAGTGTGGACTACTCTTCCTCCAGTTGTGACAATTGTACCGCCTGTGGTGCATACTATTCCGCATCATGATGAAATGATTTACCATACTGAGCCCAGTGAAGGTGCTGGAGTTGCTGAAAGACTTGATGACTTCCAGGGACGCTTTGTTGAGATCCAGAGGGAGATGAGAGCTTTGAAGCATAAGGATTTGTTCGGAAAAGATGCTTATGACCTTTGTCTGGTCCCGAATGTTAAAGTTCCGTACAAATTCAAATTGCCTGAGTTTGAGAAGTACAAAGGCAACACTTATCCGTTGAGCCATTTGACTATGTATGCAAGGAAGATGTCTGCTCAGACAGATAATGATAAGCTGCTGATTCACTATTTCCAGGACAGTTTGACCGGTGCACCCATGAGGTGGTATATGAGTCTAGATAATAGCCAAATCAAGACCTTCAATGATTTGGGAGAAGTGTTTGTGAGGCAGTACAAGTATAACGTTGATATGGCGCCAGATAGAGATCAACTTTGTGCTATGTCCCAGAAGGACAAAGAGACTTTTAAAGAATATGCGCAGAGATGGCGTGAGCTGGCAGCCCAGATTGTCCCTCCGCTGGAAGAAAAAGAAATGACGAAGATCTTCTTGAAGATGTTAGGTTCTTTTTATTATGAGAGGATGATAGCAAGCGCTCCTTCCGATTTCACTGAAATGGTGAGTATGGGGATGCATTTAGAAGAAGGTGTCCGTGAAGGACGGTTGAGTCAAGAGAATAGTAATGGTTCAAGCTCTAGAAGGTTCAACTTCGGGAAAAAGAAAGAAAATGAGACTAATGCAGTATCCCGTGAAAGTTATAGAAGGCCTCACAGTCGTGGGAATCACCATTCGCAGCATGTAGCTTATGTAACACCGATGATTAACGTGGCTCCAACTGTGCCAGCAATTCCAAAGTATCAACCTCGCTATCAACAACCTTCTGTGCAACAAGGTGGTAATCAACAGGCTCGGGCTAAGCCAAATTTTGATCCTATTCCGATGCCGTATGCAGACCTGCTTCCATCTTTGATTGCAAAGAATCTTGTGCAAACCCGTCCTCCACCTCCAGTTCCAGAGACTATTCCATGGTGGTATAAGCCAGAGGCTCGTTGTGATTTTCATCAAGGTGCCCCGGGGCACGATGTTGAGAATTGGTATCCATTGAAGTTTGAAGTACAGAAGTTGATGAGGAACAATGTTCTGTATTTTAATGATGTTAATCCAAATGTGCAGAAAAATCCGTTGCCGAAGCATGGTAATGCGTCTGTGAATATGGTTGATGGTTGTCCTGGTCTGTTCAAGATCTATGAAGTCCGTCATATCCGAAGGTCTTTGGTTGAGATGCATGCTTTCTTAAGTGAATATCATGATATTGATCACGATTATGCTGGTTGTTGTATCTGCTCGGTGAATCCTCGTGGTTGCGTGATTGTTAAGAGGGATATTCAAAAGATGATGGACGATAAGCTGATTGAAGTGACAGCAAAAAGAGATGAATATGAAAATGAAGTGAATGTTATTATGCCTCAGTTCAATCTTCCTGAGAGGATTGTTCTTGAGAGGGTGGTTATTTCTTTTGATAGTTGCAAAACTGTTGTTACTCTGTTGGTGATTAATGTGCCTGGTCCAGTACCATATGAGTCTGATAAAGCTGTTCCGTACCAGTATAATGCTACGATGATAGAGAATGGTAGGGAAGTTCTTCTTCCTACTCCAAAGTCCGTGGTTAGCATTGCTGATGTGACGAAGGTTACCCGAAGTGGTAGAGTGTATGCTTCAGATCCTCTGAAGAGAGTGGAATATATAAATGCGAGTAAGCAGATTATGGATGTTGTTGTCCAATCGGGCCAATATGGTAATAGTGAAGACGAGGTGCTAAAATTGATAAAGAAGAGTGAGTATAACATCACGGAGCAGTTATTGCAGACTCCATCGAAGATATCAGTTTTGTCTCTCTTGATGAGTTCTGAGGCTCATAGGCAGTCTTTGCAGAAGATTCTTGATCAAGCTTATGTTGACCATGATGTGACTGTTGATCAATTCGATAGTATTGTGGCTAATATCACGTCATGCAACAATTTGAGCTTCTGTAATGACGATCTGCCTGAAGAAGGAAGAAATCATAACTTGGCTTTGCATATCTCGGTGAATTGTCAGGAAGATGCCATGTCCAAGGTGCTAGTTGATACCGGATCTTCCCTGAACGTTATGCCAAAATCGACTTTGTCAAAGCTTGCGTTTCAAGGTGCTCCCATGAGACACAGTGGGATTATAGTAAAAGCGTTTGATGGGTCGAAGAAGACAGTAATTGGTGAAGTGGATCTTCCTATTCTTATTGGACCGTTTATATTCAAGATTACTTTTCAAGTAATGGATATACGTCCCGCATACAGTTGTCTCCTCGGAAGACCATGGATCCACGAAGCTGGAGCTGTGACATCCACTCTTCATCAGAAGTTGAAGTTTGTGAGAGAGGGTAAATTGGTGACCATTGAAGGTGAGAGGGCGATGCTTGTGAGCAATTTGTCTTCTTTCTCCTATATTGACGCCGAAGAAGAGGTGGGAACTTCGTTTCAAGCTCTTTCTGTTGTGAATAATGTTGCTAAGAAGAATGCCATGCCTATGTCCTCTTTCAAAGATGCTTTGTGAGTGCTCGAAGCTGGTCAGTCTGATGGTTGGGGAAGAATTATTGATGTTGTCGACAACAAGGAAGGTTTTGGTATCGGCTTTGCACCAGGCGTAGTTATCAAAGATCCAAATACTATTCAAGAAGGCTTCCGAAGTGCTGGATTTATCAACGATCATTCCGCTGCTTCCATCATTGAAGATGATGAAGACGAAGAAATGCCTGACTTCGTTACGCATGGAAAGATTTGACAGAATTGGATCGTTGTTGATGTTCCTTTTATTGCTCATTCTTCAAAGTAATTTGTTTTTATTTTCTTTCAAAAATCCTTTCACTCTGCCCAAGGTGAAAGTGATGTTTGTCGGGCTTTGTTTCAAATTTTATCATCATCAATAAAATGTTATTTTGTTATTTCCATATGTGTGTTTTTCCTTTTTGCTTTATTCTGAAAAATGGTAACATAAAAAAAAACCAAAATATAATAATTGTTTATCTGCATAATGTTTGCACTTTTGTTCATACTCTAAAATAAAAATAAAATCATTGTGCAGATTGATTGATAAACCCATTGAAAACAATGATCATATGCCCTCTCCCAACTTTGAATTCCCTGTGTTTGAAGCTGAGGAAGAGGATGATGAAGAGATTCCAGATGAAATTTCTCGGTTGCTTGAGCACGAGGAGAAGATTATTCAGCCTCATGGAGAGTCTATAGAGATGGTCAACTTGGGTTCTGAAGATGAAAAGAAAGAAGTCAAAATTGGAGCATTGCTTGGTCCTGATGTTAAGAAGAGGATTGTTGAGCTTCTCAGAGAGTATGTTGATGTATTTGCTTGGTCTTATCAAGACATGCCAGGTCTTGATACTGATATTGTGGAGCATAGATTGCCGTTGAAGCCTGAATGTCCACCTGTAAAGTAGAAACTGAGAAGAACTCATCCCGACATGGCAGTAAAAATCAAAGAGGAGGTTCAAAAGCAGATTGATGCAGGTTTTCTTGTGACGTCAACTTATCCTGAATGGGTGGACAATATCGTTCCTGTTCCGAAGAAAGACGGAAAAGTCCGAATGTGCGTTGATTATAGAGATCTGAACAAAGCCAGTTCGAAAGATGATTTTCCATTGCCACACATTGATATGTTGGTAGATAATACGGCTAAGTTTGATGTGTTCTCTTTTATGGACGGATTTTCCGGTTATAATCAAATAAAGATGGCACCCGAGGACATGGAAAAGACCACATTTATTACACCATGGGGAACATTCTGCTACAGAGTGATGCCCTTTGGATTGAAGAATGCTGGTGCGACGTACAAAAGAGCTATGACTACACTTTTCCATGATATGATGCACAAAGAAATCGAAGTATATGTTGATGATATGATCGCCAAGTCGAAGACTGAAGAGGATCATGTTGAACATTTGCTGAAATTGTTTCAGAGGCTAAGAAAGTATAAGCTTCGTTTGAATCCGAACAAGTGCACATTTGGTGTACGTTCTGGAAAATTGCTAGGTTTCATTGTCAGCCAAAGAGGTATTGAAGTTGATCCTGATAAAGTGAAAGCTATTCAGGAAATGCCTGCTCCAAGAACCGAAAAGCAAGTAAGAGGATTCTTGGGCCGTTTGAACTATATTTCGAGGTTTATCTCCCACATGACTGCCACATGTGCTCCGATTTTTAAGTTGCTTCGGAAAGATAAAGGTTGTGTCTGGACAGATGATTGCCAAAAAGCATTTGAAAGTATTAAAGAATATCTGCTTGAACCTCCTATATTGTCTCCTCCGGTGGAAGGTAGACCGATGATCATGTACTTGACTGTGTTGGAAGATTCCATGGGTTGTGTGTTTGGTCAGCAAGATGAAACTGGAAGAAAAGAACATGCAATTTACTACTTGAGTAAGAAATTCACTGATTGTGAGTCTCGGTATTCCATGCTTGAAAAAACTTGTTGTGCCTTAGCTTGGGCTGCAAAGCGTCTTCGCCAGTATATGCTGAATCATACAACTTGGTTGATCTCTAAAATGGATCCAATCAAGTATATCTTTGAAAAGCCTGCTTTGACTGGGAGGATTGATCGTTGGCAAATGTTATTATCAGAATATGATATCGAGTACCGAACTCAAAAAGCTATAAAAAGTAGTATCTTGGCTGACTATTTGGCACATCAACCGATTGATGATTACCAACCTATCAAGTTCGATTTTCCAGATGAGGATGTGATGTTCTTGAAAGTGAAAGCTTGTGATGAACCTTTGATTGAGGAAGGGCCGGAGCCTAGGTCTCAATGGGGTTTAGTTTTTGATGGTGCTGTGAATGCACGTGGAAGAGGAATTGGGGCAATGATCATTACTCCCCATGGTTCACATATTCCTTTTGCCGCAAGGTTGACTTTTCCTTGTACCAATAATGAAGCTGAGTATGAAGCCTGCATTATGGGTCTTGAGGAAGCTATTGATTTGAGGATTAAGCATCTCGATGTGTATGGAGATTCTGCCTTGGTGATTAATCAGATTCAGGACACGTGGGTAACTCATCAACCCCACTTGATCCCTTATAGAGATTATGCCAGGAAGATATCAACGTTCTTCACCAAAGTTGAGTTCCATTATGTTCCTCGTGATGAGAATCAGATGGCAGATGCTTTAGCAACCATAGCTTTTATGATAAAAGTGCACCAGTGGAATGATGTTCCCATGATCAGTGTGATGCGACTTGAAAGACCAGCTCATGTGTTTGCAGTTGAAGAGGTCCATGATGACAAGCCTTGGTATCATGATATTAAATGTTTTCTCCAGAGTCAGGAGTACCCGCTTGGGGCATCTGATAAAGATAAGAGGACTTTGAGGAGATTGGCGGGAAATTTCTTCCTGAATGGAAATGTGCTTTATAAGAGAAATTTTGACATGGTCTTGCTCAGATGCGTGGATAGACACGAAGCAGACATGTTGATGAAAGAAATTCATGAAGGATCTTTTGGCACTCATGCTAATGGGCATGCAATGGCTAAAAAGATGTTGAGAACAGGTTACTATTGGCTGACAATGGAATCTGATTGTTGCAAGTATGTAAAAAAGTGCCATAAGTGTCAAGTGTATGCTGATAAGATTCATGTGCCACCAGCTTATCTCAATGTGATTTCTTCCCCATGGCCTTTCTCTATGTGGGGAATTGATATGATTGGCATGATTGAACCCAAGGCTTCGAATGGACATCGTTTTATTCTTGTGGCGATTGACTACTTCACCAAGTGGGTGGAAGCGGCATCGTATGTTAATGTGACCAAGCAAGTTGTGGTTCGGTTTATCAAGAACAATATTATCTGCAGATATGGTGTTCCGAATAGAATCATTATTGATAATGGTTCAAACTTGAATAATAAGATGATGAAAGAGCTTTGTGAAGATTTCAAGATTCAACACCATAATTCCTCTCCTTATAGACCGAAGATGAATGGGGCTGTTGAAGCTGCGAACAAGAACATTAAGAAGATCATTCAGAAGATGGTTGTGACGTACAAGGACTGGCATGAGATGCTACCGTTTTCTTTGCATGGGTATCGTACATTTGTCCGCACTTCAATAGGGGCAACCCCTTTCTCACTTGTTTATGGTACAGAGGCAGTGTTCCCCGTCGAAGTTGAGATCCCATCAATGAGGGTTCTGATGGAAGCCAAGTTGACCGAGGCTGAATGGTGTCAGAGTAGATTTGATCAGTTGAATTTGATTGAAGAAAAGAGAATAACAGCTTTGTGTCATGGTCGGTTGTACCAGCAAAGAATGAAGAAAGCTTTTGAAAAGAATGTCAAACCTCGTGTATTCAGAGAAGGCGACCTCGTGCTCAAAAAGATTCAGTCTTTCCTTAAAGATTCTCGGGGCAAGTGGACTCCGAACTATGATGGCCCATATGTTGTTAAGAAAGCCTTCTCTGGCGGTTCATTAATTCTTGCAACTATGGATGGTGAGGAGATCACTCGCCCTGTGAATGCGGATGCAGTCAAGAAATACTTCGCCTAAAAAAATAGCTCGCTAAGTTGAAAACCCGAAAGGGCGGCTTAGGCAAAAATGAGCGTCTCGGTGGATTGAAAACCCGAAAGGGCGGTCCAGGCAAAAATTAGAGACATAAACAGAAATAATTATCCCGGTAGATTGAAAACCCGAAAGGGCAATCTAGGCAAAAGTTAGGGATCATGGCAAGTAACTGCGTCGACAGACTGAATCGCTTGTAGTAACCGAGGATTTCAGATTCTATCCCTCAGAAGAATTTCCCATCAAAGATTCTTATTCACTCATCCTTGACTGAAGTTTCGGACACAGTGGAGTTCAAAGTTGATAGGGAGAATAGTGATCATTGTATCTCAATGTAGCCCTTTTCCATGTATTTACCATTTTTCAAACTTGTAATGATCCATGGAGTCATGCCATTTGCTGACTACCATTCTATCAATAAATTTGAGCTTTTATCCAATTGTTTGCAATTCTTTATATTGTTTCTGTTTACAAAATTTCAATTTATTGTTGATGATGATTTTTGAAACAAATTTAATAAATTTAATTTTTGAAGATTTTAAAAACATTTTTTCTTTTGATATATGAACAAAGAAAGGATATCGATAGTGATTCCAAGAATGGTAAAGTCTAGATGTGTGTAACTTGTCTCTCCCAAAGCAGGGTTTGATTCGGTTGTGTCCATACAAAGTTCCTGGATAGTCTTGACAGGTTGATGTTAATGATGTTTTGTTCCCCAACAATAAGCATGAACGGAGATTGTATGCATCCCCCAGAAGAGTTGTTGGAAGGGATGTTCAGAATCCCTAGCTAAGTGTTGATCTCTTCCACAGCATGTTATCTTTGAATGGAGAAGTATTGGGAATCCCCAGCTGAGCTCTTGTTCCTCATTTTGAATTGTTTGCATCCTTGAATATAGAAGTATTGATATAGCAGTCAGTTTAGAGGTTTTCTTGTATCCTATGTTGGGTATTGATTTAAAATCCCTCGTAACTGTATTTTGGCTATGATGTTAACTTCTGATATCCCCATATGGATCCCCAGTAGGTCTGCATGTGTTGGTTTCCAGCAGATTCCTATGTGATTTTCAACAGGTATTGCACTCTATCCCTAAGTGGAGCAGGAGTGGTATGACAGTTATTCCTCGTGAAGTTTGATTTTTATCAAGAATACTTCCATCCTCAACAGATTATTACCTTTCCTCAGCAGGATGATATTCCTAGCAGATGCTGTCTCTTTATGATTTAAACCTTGAAGTAGGATTTTATTCCTTTGATGGCTTATGATATTCCCCTGCAGATTTCAAGTTGAATCTCCAGCATGTTTCCCTGCATTGTTGCCTTGGGATTAGCCGAGTATCTGGTTGTTGTGGCGTTCATGTCACCCGTTTCTTATCTTTATGTCTGTTTTGTCAGCATATTCATAAGCATATTCATACGCATAAGCATATCATCGTTTGCTTGCATTCTTGCATAGATCATTGTTATCTTCTCTTTGGTGTGAAATTTCCCCACAGAGTATGTGTGTCGTCATCCTCTCAAGTTTAGAGTGTCGACCATTAAGCAGAAAGTGTTAATCCTTTCTAATTCCCCACTGAGTTTGTTTCTCGTGGATGATGTTGATTCAGTTTCCTCCCCAGTTTATTATCTGGATGGAATTTCCCCCAGTGGAGATATTTCCTCCTCGGGATGGGTCTTGTTTGACCGTTTCTCTCCAATTTGTTCTTGGATTGAACTTTGATCCTCTTTTGTGGATTGTTGCTTTGGAATTAAGCTATTATTTATTGATAGTGGGTAACATTTTCTCCAGCTTGAGTATATTACTTTGGAATTAAGCTATCAGTTAATCGATAGTGGGTAATATTACCAAATTGATCAAGTTCTTTTACTTGTGCTCCTACCCAGTAAATTCGGTAGTCGAGATTTCTTCCTCTTACCCAGTAAAAAGGTAATAGAGTTTTGTTTTCCTTTGTTTAAGCTCCTACCCAGTAAATCAGGTAGTTGATAATTTTTCTACCCAGTAAATCCGGTAGTCGAGATATTTTCGTCTTACCCAGTAAAAAGGTAATAGAATCAGATACTTTCTTCTTACCTAGTAAAAAGGTAATGGAAGCGGTTTCCCTTTGATTGAGTTCCTACCCAGTAAATCAGGTAGTTGATCATACTCCTATCCAGTAAATCGATAGTCAAGTCCTTTATACTTCCTACTCAATAAATCAGGTAGTTGAGATTTCTTACCCAGTAAAAAGGTAATTGAGGTTATCCCTCTGTATTTCACTCCTATCCAGTAAATTGATAGTCGAGTCCTTTATATTTTCTACCCAGTAAATCAGGTAGTTGAGAATTTGTTCTGCCCAGTAAAAAGGTAGTGGAGGTTGTCCTTCTGTATTTTGCTCCTATCCAGTAAATTGATAGTCGAGTCCTTATATTTCCTACCCAGTAAACCGGTAGTTGATGATTCTTTTCCAACTCAGTATTTCTCCATTCTGGACTCGAATACTTTGATTGATTGATATTCCTGGCAGGATGTTTATTTTCCCTGGTTGAATTTGTATCTTGATTATTTCATATCTTTTTCCAAGTGGAGTCGATTATCCAGTGATTTATTTTCCTGGTAACTCTCTTTGTTGTCTGTTGTTTCCCCGGCGGTATTTTCTTCTATGTCCCCAAGTTTTTGCTTTTCTCTGGTGGTCATATTTTCCCCACAGAGATCTTGGGTTTGCATATCATATTCATATCATATCATTTTTTCTCTTAGGACAAAAATTGGGTATCCTGTATTTAAGTCTCTCCCATCTTGAAGAGACGAAGATGTCAATCTTCATATCTCCGGATTGGAGAAACTTAAATAGGGGCAGCTGTAACACCCTAATTTTTGCCCTAAGGTTTCTTCGCATATCATCTGCATTTCGCATACAAACAGGATCGCACTGGCCTTCGAGTTTCGCCTCAGATATAGGGTCTATGCTTCGCAGGGGATCACCATTGTTTTTATTTCTTTATAGTTATTTATATTTACTGATCACTAACCAAAATACCAAAAATATGTTACAATATTATTATTCTTCTCTGTGTTGCAGGATTTCAAAGACAGGGCAATGATTTTAATTCAGATGCGTTTGTTCAGTCACAATTCGATTTCAGATGGATGTTTGACCTAATATTGGTCAAACTATCAAAATTTGTTTCGATTGCCAGTTGTGTGTGCCAGTGATTTAGACAGTGTGTGTTCGAAGATTCAAGATGTGATGTGTACAAAAGGCATCAGTTATCAGACAGTATTTTATGCAAGGTTTGGTTTGGGTCTGCAAGTTCATCAGTGATTCATCTGAGGATTTATTTTCCTCAGTATGGATTCAGTTTATCAGGGAAATAACCAGACAGTTTTCAAATGACAGTTGGCTTAAGGTGTGAAATATTCAGTGGGTCTGTGTTGGCTGTGTTCATTTTCATCAGTGGCTTGTGCAAGAAAAATCAGGATTTGTTGTGGGCTTTAAAACCAAATTCCATCCATTATCCATTTCTCGATTAAACCATTTTATCCAAATCTTCAATAACCTTTTAATCCAATTCCCGATTATCCCTTCTTTTTTTTTTCATTCTCCATTTTTTTTTATATATATATCTTTTAACCAATTTTTTTTATTATTTTCTTTTTAATCATTCCCAATTAATTCATTTTTTTAAAATCCATATTCTTAATTCATATAATAAGCCCATTTGTTTTTTCTTTAAGACCATATGTTTTTTTTATATAATTCATTTAGTAATAGGTAATAGAAAATAAATAATAAAGTCAATTGTTTTTTTTATTTGTTTTCTAAAAAGTCCCACATGACCAAGTACACCACAAGCCAATACATCTTAAGCTTTTCCTCAAGCCAAACTTCCCCAGCCCCACTAGCCCCAAACCGTACAGCCTAGTACTCCTGTGCACAAGCCACAACTACCAAAATTTACACCTTTTCTTCAGCCAGCTTTTTCACACATCACACTTTTGCCAACACTCCCCAAGCCATCCGTACCTTTCCCACAAGTCAGCTCAATAGGTCACATTTCCTAGGCCCCACATGCCTTCCATCAGCCTGCACAAGCTTGCCCAAGCCAAAACACTCCCACACGCGTGAGAACCAACTTCAGCCATCGCGCCCACAAGCATTTCCCAGCTTTTCCTCCCAATAGCCAAGCTTGTACTATACCTCCAGCTGCAAAAAAAAAAACAATTAGCAAAACATTAAGTCATCAGCTTATGCCCACAAAACTCAAGCAGCTATTTCACAAAGCCACAACATTTCCAAGCCTTCAAATTCGCACGCCCTCAGCAAACCGTAAGCCATCACTTCAACATGCCAAGAGCCCTTTGCCTCAAGCCGCCAACAGCATGTATCCCGCAAGCAAATCCACAACAGATTTCAAGCCATCAACAATTTTCACAGCCAGGCCTACAAATTATCCCGCGCATCAACAACATCCAAACAAGCCGCAAGCCTCAAAATACACAGGCTCAGCTCATAAGCCTCATACTTCGCAAGACAACACCTACAGCAAAACGAAATCAGTACTTGACAAAAGAAATCAAAACGCAAAAGAAAAGAGAACAAAACGCACAAGAATCAAAACGAAAATTCACAACACAAAACTCAGATTTGAAACGCAAGCCCTCACGAGAATACCGTGACCCCTTCCAAACGCTCAAAATCGTTCAAACGGCATCTCCCAAATCTCACCTCTTCTCCTATTTAAACAACCATTTCCCTCTTCCAAAACCAAGCTTCAAGAGCCAAAAAAAACCCTGCCAAATCAATTCCCAAACTTCAAAATCCCTAATCCCATTTCATTTCACCTTCAAATCCGAATTTCTCAAACCAATTTTTTTCGTCTTGCTCACTTCATAAGACCTTCAACCTGAAACAAAGAAAAGAGGTTAACCGAAAGTGAAAAAGAAAGAAGAAAGGAGATCGGCGAGAGAAAAGAGATTTGTCAATTTCGTGAAGGTGAGGTGGTTGCCGTGAGAAATTTGATTTTCGTTTTCATTCCTTTCTTGCCTCCTTGTTTCCGCCGCCATGATTCGCAAGGAAAGAGAAAAGGAATTTGTTTTATTTCTTGACCCTGTTTCCATCGTTATGTTCATGAAGAAGAAGAGGATTTATTTGCCTTGTTTCATTTTTTCTTTTTTTATTTTTAATTAAAGAAATTGAAATGAGATGGGTTTAGATCCAAGTGGATCCTTTGTTGCTATCCTGACCCACGGGTTTATTATTCCCCTCCCCCTCCATTTTCTTTTATTATCTTTTTTATTAACTTTTGTTTATATTATATTTATTAACTTTTATTTTCTTTAAAAATTGGTTTCAAATATGTTAGATGTAAAAAGCTCTAGAATATATTTTAAGAAAAATTTTGGAAATATATTTTAGAAACAAATTTGGAAAAGAATTTTTAGAAAATGATTTAAAAAATTTTTTAATTCTTTTATGGATCTATTTTTTTAGATTCATTTTTCTTCATCTTTTTCTTTTTTTGGTCGATGACAATCTCCGATTCGTAGATTGTTGATTTCCGATCGGTTTAATCTTCATTATTTCAAATCTATGGATGAATGATCATTTGGATCATTCTCCATACTTTGAGATCGTGATAGGTTGCTTTTCGATAAAATCAACGAAAATCTCGATTAAGATTAGACCATCCTTTTTCTTTTAGTGTGGCATGTTTTTGGAGAACGATCCATTATATCGTTTCTCTAACATGTATTAACACGAATATTTTCCACTTTAATTAGTGGTGGCCGGCCTCATTTGTAGGGTAATTACTTCGTAAATTACTCGGCTATTGCTTAACATAGACCTAAAGTTGTCCCGATTCGGATTAGGATCCACTTGGATCCGGTTGCCTCAATTTTATTATTCCTTGTCGTGGTTGTGCTTGATTAAGTTCATCATACCACTTTATATTGTAAATATTATAATATTGTGAATATAATCCGTTTAAATTTAATCTCTCTCACCTTATCCTTTTATTTTAATTTCTTGCTCCCTTATCTCTTTATTTTGCTTTATCATATTATATCATATATCATTTGTTTATGTTTATATTGTTGCTTGTTTTTTTTTTATTTTGTCCATTTGGATATCAAAACACTAATAAAGGATTAAACACTTAAAAGACTTATGACTTCTAATTTTGGACTATGGTTACTATCCCTTGCTTTGGAGAATGGACTTAGACTTTAAGATCTTCCCCCTTGCTCAAGTTGGAATGGATTAGAAACCTCGGCCTCAAGTTATTTCATTAGCCTTTGAAGATGGGATTCAGAACTTTGAAGAATTGTGCATATTATGGTTTGGTAAACTCTTTTCTTAACCTTTTAATTCAAGTATTAGGATTAGTCCCTTCATCTCCTCCCCATTCTTAAATTTTCAAAACTTCTCCCTATTTCAAAAATCTTCTTGTTTTCTAAACTTCAAACACTTTCATAAACAAACCTTGACTTCGGTCAAGCGATTTTAATTTTTCACTTTGTTTTCTTAACTAAATATTAATTCATGTAAATATATCAAAACCATTTTCTTACATACTTTAAAAAACTCAAAACTCACTCAATTGTTTTTGTGCCTTGTGCACCTTTTTTTTCCATATGTTTAGATATGATTCATCTTTTCTAGCGGAATTATTCGCTAAAGGATGACGACTTATCTTTACATTTTAAAATTAATGCAACTCATTTGTTTCTTTTCAAATTTTGTACCACGAACTACGAGGTTTTGATCTCGCATTGCACTTTGTGGGTACGTAGGCATGAGGCATTAAAAACCTCATCAAACACAAAATCATTAAAAAAAACATTCTTCTCCTCATCTCTTCAATCTTTTCAAGCAAACCAATTTCAAACCAAAAAGCATTAAATATTTCAAAGGGCTCCCTTGAAGTACCACGGACGAGTCGGGTGCCTAAAACCTTCCCGGTTCGTAACCAATCCCCTTACCCATTCTCTGTTTGTTTCTTTTAGCCTTTGCTTTTAGACTCCTAGGTTTTTATTCGTTCTTTTACCTTTTTCCTTTCGGAAATAAACAAAAGCGCGGTGGCGACTCTGTGTACATCGAGTTAAGTTAATCAATAGCTTACACTCACGATTTTACCGCTACAGGAACATTCTCTAAAATACCAACCGGGAATTTTACTGAGCGGTTAGCTTGTTGAACTGACATCTTGTTCTGTCTTAGTTGTCCCATATCGAGCTTTTTGCAAATCTATAACGGCATAACACTTATACTGGATCCTAAATCTCATAGAGCTTTGTTTATGACGAACTTTCCTATTACACAAGGAATAAAGAAACTTCCTGGATCCTTCAGTTTATGAGGCATATTATTTTGGATAATAGCGCTACACACAGCAGTAAGTGTAACTGTTTCATTCTCCTTGATTTTCTTTTTGTTGGATAAGATTTCTTTTAGAAATTTAGCATATGAGGGCATCTGAGTAATAGCTTTTGTAAAGGGTATCGTAATGTTTAAATGTTTCAGAAACTCTACAAATTTCTTGAATTGTCCCATGGTTTTAGAATTGGTTAACCGTTGGGATACGGAATTGGTGGTTTATACGGTGGCGAAGGTACATAAGTTTTTTCCTTTTCCTCGGCCTCTTGTTCATTTGCTTCCTTTTCCTGTGGTTGATCTTTCTTCTCAATTGATTTCTCAGGCTTTTGGTACATGGCTGAGTTTTCAGTTCTAGGATCGGAAGGTCCATCCACTTCTTAGTATAACTGCATTTACATGACCTTTATGATTTGGTTATGGTTGTCCAGGAAACGTTCCGGTTGGGGAAGCAGTGGATGCTTGTTGTTGGGATACTTGAGAAATCTGAGTTTCTAACATCTTGTTATGAGTAGATAAAGCGTCTACTTTTGTCACCAATTGTTTGATCTATCACTAGTATGGATGTTCTGGTTCAGGAATTCCTTGTTTGTTTGAGTCTGTTTGACTATGAAGTTTTCCATCATCAGTTCAAGTTTGGATTTCCTAGGAGCATTTGGAGCGGGTGAGACATCCTTTTGGTATCCTGGTGGTACAGTTGGTGTTTGGTTAGGCGCATACAAGTCGTTATTGTTCTTGTAAGAGAAATTTGGATGATTCTTCCATCCTGGGTTGTAGGTATAAGAGTATGGATTTCCTTGAGCATAGTTCACCTGGTTTGTGGTTAATCTGACAAGAAGTTGACATTCTGATGGTGTGTGTCTTGGGATTCCACAAATTTTTCAATTAGTAGTTACGACAACCACGATGGCTGGTGGTGTTATGGTCAAGTTATCAATCTTCTGAGCTATGGCATCCATCTTAGCATCCACGTGATCTAAACTGTCCACTTCATACATTCCTCCACTACTAAAAATAAGACATTTGGTTAAATGATTTTACATCAGATTTCAAGATATATGATGTGAAAAATATTTGTGTTGTACCCCAAAATTTTCCCTCACATTATTAAGACAATATGTCTCAAGAGGTCTCCTAATGGTCATAAGATTCTCAATTGCTCAAAGGGATTCAAGGTTCATCAGACAAAGCCTCCTCCTAAGCAATAGACCTCAAATTAGGGTTTTGAGTTTTCCAAGGTAAATTGGACTTCCAAAGCCTCAAGTGGACTTCATGATATCCCATATACTTCAAATGATCCTCGTGTCAAGTTTCAAGGCTTACCCTACAAGTTTGGTCTGTTAGATGCTCAGATGATCAATAATTAGTTAACTTGGGTAAAAAGTCAACTATGGTCAACATACAGTCAAACTTCAAGATTTTTGGTTAACATCAAGATTATGAAGAAAGATTCATCATTTGATCAAGGGTTGATCATGATTCATCAATAAAACCTCAAATTCATCACAAGGCAAAAGTTGCTAAATTAGGGTTTCTTAAGGAGAAAGTCAATTGTACTTTGACTAGCTCTAAATTTCACATACTTCATCATAAATTTCCCATCCAAAGCTCATTTTGTAGGAAATTCAATTTCTTAGAACTTTGTGTCTCACAAGCCAAGGCCAGAAATGTTTCATTTGAGAGATATGGGTCAAGACATTACAGGTCCTCTAAAAAGTCAATTTTTTCAAAAGCTCATAACTTGAACATGGAAGATCAAATGGATATGGGACAAAAAGGAGTGATTAAAGGACACTTTAAGCTTTCTAAAAGTCCAAGAGCACATTCATATGATAAAAATTGAGGAAGTTATGTATTGTTAAAGTTAAGCAAATTTGAGGAGGTGTATAAAGCAAATAATGACCAAACTTGAGTTTTTGCCAAATGGGCCTATGTTTTTACAATCCAAACTTAATTCTAAGATGATCCACGACCTATAAGTCATATGATTTTATTTTCTTTGTTTATTTTATATTTTATTGGATTTAATTCATTTAAATTCAATTTTAATTAAAATAAATATTGAAAAATCAAATATTTGATCTATGGATTATTTTGGGATCAGATTTTGAGGTTTATTGTCATAATGTTTGATCCAAATTCGTGCAAGGCAAGAGAGGAAAGGTGTGATGACCAAATATGTCAAAATAGAAAGATTTGAATCACACTTGAATAGCAAATCAAATATTTTTCACCCAAGCCCAAATTTCTGACCTAAAATCATCCTATATATATATATATATATATATATATATATATATATATATATATATATATATATATATTCATCACATGCACAAAGTCAAGGGACGAAATTTCTTGCACAAGAACCCTAAAGAAAAAGTTACATAAGGTGAAGAAATTAGGGCAAGTTGCAAAATCAATCTCAACAAGTTCCAACCAATTTCATACGTTCAAACATCATCAAGGAGATCCCAGGAGGCTATCCCAGTCATTCTTGAAGGTTGAAACCACGTGAAACATGACCTATTCTTCATGGTCGTTTCTAACATTTTTCCACTTTCGAATCTCTTGCTTTATGATGTATTAAGCTATATTTCATGCATGTTCATATTCATATACCTTGTTAAGATTGTTTTGATGCGTTTTTTTCAAGCTTCCATGCAGGAACCGAAAGTTACCATGGCTAGGGCACGAAGAAGGAGTTCTTCGAATCTCCCTCTATAGTTGCTTTTAGCCAAAAAATAATGATGGATTTGGATTTTTAGGGTTCGAATTAGTGGATCTGGATAATTTTTCTTTGTTTAAACCTTCGATTTCTTGGATTTTTGTTTTGTAGGTTTTTTTACTACGAACGAAGTCGTAGCAAAACCGTAGCAAAACCATAGCAAATTTGTAGCTAATTTTGCAGGTTGTGATGAAGAAGACGAGACGTGGCGAAGTTTCATTGGCTGGTTCTGGATTTTTGTTTACGTTTAATATTTATTTAATCTTTTCTGTTCCTTGTTACGCAGACGCACATGGCCTGATGGTGGAGGCTTATGCAAATGACTTTGAGGGCCTGGGTTTAAACCTCAGCGCCCTCCCCTCTCTCTGTTTTGGCCAATTTCCTTGTTTTTTTTTTCTATTTTTCTTACTATTTTCTCATTCTTTTTTCTTTTTAATCTTTATTTCAATTTCTTTTAATTAATAAATTAATAACTAACATTTTCTAACCAATAATAAAATTTAAAAAAATTAATAACTTTTTTTCCCTTTTAAAAAAAATACATATAAAATATTTTTATATATAATGAAATTAAGAATTAATTTAGGTTTCTAAAATCATAAACAAAACTCATTTTGTCAATAAAAATCCAATTAATCGATCTTACACGAATTCTCCGATATTTCTTCTTTCCTCATTCTTATTTTTCCTCGATTTTAATTTCTTTGCCATTTATATTTATTAGAACAAATGTATAGGATGCTAATTGTCTTGTAATAGTTAGTAATTTAATTTCCGTCATTTTTATTTCCGCACTCCCCCAATTTAAATTATGTATCCCCTCCCCATGATGTAATAACTTAGGGTTTACTTTCATTTTTAAATTCCGCAAAATAATTAACTGTGTGGTTAGTAATGATAGGGTGTGAAAAGAATGTATGTGAATAAAAGTGGACTTAGATCACTAATCCAAAGAGAATAGTTGAATACAACATACTCTTCACACATGCACCTTTAGGGTATCCCCTCTTGTTGCCTTACGAAATAATGGTCAAATCCCTCGAACGTAGAGGTGTCTTAGCACAGTTTCCTAAAGATAAATATCATCATAGTACCTTCGACATAAAGATCATAGTCCTTCAGGTTGCCTACGAACAAATGATCTAGTCCCTCGATAACCCTACGGAAAAATGATGATAGTCCCTTCGAGTTGCTAAGATACCTTTACAAAGTTGTCTTCTATGACCATACAATGACCCTACGCTTATCCCTTCAAATCCAAGGATAAGACTACTACTAACTAATAGTAAGGACAGTTCTATCCATAAGAAAACGAAATAACAAGAAAGATATTATAATTTAGGGTAAGTAGTTCTTAAGTGCTTGCTCATAATTTTCAAAAATACCTTTCACACCTTACATTTTCAAATATTTTTAAATAGTAAACACTTTGTATACATTCATACGAGAACCATTGCAAAGGTAAACCTTTATGAAATATTTTTCTAATCACACACTACACTATTTTTTTCAAACAAAGTATAGTGAGATAAGCAATTAAGAGCCCATGGATAACCATGGATACAAAGGGTGATAACACATTCCCTTTGTATAACTTACCCCCTGAACTCAAAATCTTTTTCCAAAGGTCTTTCATGTTCTTTTATGCCTTTCTTTATTGGATAAAATAAAAGTCGGTGGCTACTCTTGCTTACCGCAACATATTTTGTGACCAAATAATAAAAGTCAGTTCTCCCACCATGTTACAGAACTGGTGACTCTGCTGGGGATCTTAAACTCTTAAAAAGAGAGGTTACCTTAGAGTTAGATCACTTTACTTGTTCGAATTATATGTTTTATTTTTAAAGGGTACTTATTTTGGGGTTACTGTGAGAAAGATCCTAACCTGAATCTAGTGATACCTTAGGTAAGTGGCAATAGACCAAGGAAACTATACGGCGTATACCGCTATGGTTGATATGGTAGCCACAGTTAATGTGACACGTAGGTTAGTACTGATATTCTTCAAGTCAGTTGAGGATAATATCAGGTTTCCATATGGTGTCATTTACACTAACTTCCCTTTAGAACCGTAATTGACCCATCTTGGCCAGTAGAAAGTAGTGAGATAGTCGGCTTTTGTGAAGTCTAAAATTTGTTGATACTCGATGCTACGCTCATTGAGATTCTAATCTTGGGATGTTTTGGTTGGCGAGACAGTTGCCATACTGAACTACATCCTTTGAGAAGAATCAGTGATATTGAGATTCCTTAGAACCCGGTTACTATTACTAGGACAGGTTGAACCAACTAAACTTCAGTAGGGAGGGTACTTACCTATGAACTTCATGCAAGCCTTTAAACCTAAGGCTCTTGTGTGACTTGTTTGTGTTTGACATTTGCTTGCTTTAAACATAAACATAACACCATGACATCATAACATAGCATTTTCACTAACCATTTCAAGGACCAAAGGATTTATCTTTGTTCTTTGTTGCAGATTATGGCTTCCGCTCATAGAAACACTATCTGAATCAACTTTGTAAGGATAGGACTTGAGTGGACGTTGTTGTGGTCCTCTGTTTTCGGCCATTATCGGTTCTTCAACTGGTTCGGGTATAATTTCTTCAGGTAAAAGGGTTTCGTTAGTTTCGGTTTGGCGTCTCAAACTTAAGAAACGCTCAACTTCGTCGACTTGTGGTTCTAAGTCTTCTCCTCGGGAGCGAGTACTGGGAATATAATCGACAAAGGGTAAATTTTGTTGCCTTGGTCTAGACGGTGCAACAAATGAATTGCATTATTGAGTAAATCGAAGTCCCCGACAACGGCGCCAAAAACTTGGTCGCGACTTTCCGAGTCTAAAGATTCTAACTGCAAGTATACAGCATAACCGTGTAGTAATAAAAGATATTGATCCCATATAGACTCGATAATCAACCTAGCGCTATTGGGTGTTACTATGTTTAGCTAAGACGAGTGATATTTTAGTTTTAAAGGGCGAGGAAGTAAGAATTTTAAATTAAATTATAACAGGGATATCAGTATGTAAGTGGTACGCCTTCGCGAATTCAATAAAAGGTTTGCTTATTAAGATTTATCAACTTATCTTTCTGTAGAAAATGTCGGTTTAAAAGTCGTCAGCTCACACTCTCGTGGTCATGCCTATTACTATACTCATAAGTTCAATTGAGCGCTTTCGTTGTGTCAATTCAAGTTAGAAATACTTTTTTGAAACCTATAGATTCTAATTGGTTTTAAAGCGCTTCTGCTGTATTTAAAATCAACGTTCGATTTCAGCTATCCAGTTACAATCTCACACTCCCGTGGTCTTAATTCTAACCTTTTTTTTTTACCTTTTTACTTTCGTAACAAAAGTTGTTTTATAATAAGAAATCGAAACCAAAAAGTAAATTGAGTTAAGGTTTTAGCCTAGATCTATTGAATTCGTTCCGGTTATACAATCACATACCAATTAAACGGTTTAGCCAGACATATTAATTAAATAAAAAGAAAGGTAGAAGAAGTGCATAAAAATATAAGGCATAATAATTAAAAAGTAAGGCATATAATTTATTAAGAAACCTGGCTGAAGTACACTTGAATCAATAATTCTTGCAGAAAACTTAAACTGAAACAAAGCAGTGGCTGGAAACAAAAACAAATGGTGATAGCTTCCCAAGGTAGGAGGCTATCACTAAGGTTCGGGAAATAAATGTTGAAATTGAAACAAAATAATAAAAAGCTCTGAACTTAAATAAACGGCTTCGAATGGAAAATTAGCAGAAATTAGGTAAGGTAATTCAAGCTCTCCTTTGGAACTTGAAACAACTACTATTTATAGTCTCCGGTAAATACTGTTGTTGAGAATTAGTAGCAAAATCATTAGTTGGGCCTTGACTATGTAGGGTTGATTGGAGACTGGAACTACTGAGGAAATATCTCAGTTGAACGAGAGAAATTCGTATAACGGCTATGTTGTTTGACTAGTGCGCGCTTAATAGGTTTCTGATATCACAAGTGTGACGTTTGTCCTCTTGCTATGACGTTCGTCTGAGCTTTCTAAGGTGTGACGGTCGTCACCTTGCTGTGACGGTCGTCATACAGTCAGAATGCAGAACTTCAGCTATCTGCTTCATTTCTTCTGCTAAAAAGCTTTGTTTCTGTCTGTTTTTCATTCTTTTCTTCCACAAGTCATGCATAATATAATACCTGCAAAATAAATACAAACTTCGCATAATATTAATCGAAATGCGGAAAATAGCAAATTAAATAAACGGAAATCATACTAAATAATCGATACAAAATCGTGTTATCACATTCTAGTTATTGTCAAGGGGTTTATAATATTCTCCAAAAGTTTGTCTAGATTTTGAAATCTAGGTTCACCCCATTGTTCTGAAATAAAGACCTATCCAATGGATAAAATACTGTCTAGGAATGTTTGGATTTTAAAATCTCAATTCACCCTTCTGTTTAACACACACAAACAAAACATACAGTTAATATTATTCTAAAAGATAGTTTGGAGATTGATATTCAAATATATTTTTTATTTGAATAGAGTGTCTTTCTGATAAAAAGATCTGTTGTATACCTTGTATGTTTGGATTTCAATCTCCAGAATCCAGATGATGCGAAGGGTATTTTTTAATTTGCATAAAATCAGTGAAGTGTAGTATACACCACCCCAAGATTAAAATTAAAAATTTGTCAACTTTAAGGACCAATGTTGCTTATAAATACAAGGATCAAATAATAAAATAATGACACTCATGAAACTAATTAGACATGAGATATTGGACACAATTTCTTACAACTAAATAAATTATTCTCTCCGTCCTCACAATAGGTGTCGTTTTTCCTATTTTTATTTGTCTAGAATTATTTATCTTTTTAGAATACTATTGTGATATTTAATTTCACTAATTTACCCTATTTATTGTATTTTAATCATATAACTATTTCACTACATATTATTAATAAGATTGTTTTAATAAATATCGCTCATTTTATCATTGAAATTGATACAATTAATCATTATTTTAAAAAATGTAAAAATTTCAAAAAAATATATATATATATCTATTATGAGATTGGAGTACATCAAAAAGTTAAGTTTCAGAAATGAATGTGTGCAGATGTTATTTTTCATACTTTCTTTACGTGAAATCAATTAAACAAAAGTTTACCAGGTGTGTTTGAAAGTTAACTTTTATACTCGAGAATGTTTTTAATTTTCGTAGAGTTTGTGTAAAAATCATATAGAATATAATGATTTAGTACAATTTGATTAAAAAGAAAGAAGCAGTTCAGCTCAAAAGAGTATCATTTCACCTTCAGACAAATTCAATATGTTTGACAAATCCAAATCCCTTTCACAACACAACCATTCTCTTCATTTTTCAGCTTCCTGTCTACTACTATTGGTTCTTTTATATAATATACATGATTCCCATGATTGATCCATCGAATTCTGACATAAAATTAAAAGAAACAACTTACCATAATGTAATAAACTTTTATCATCCAAACATTGGAAATGATCAAATTAATGTTACAGGGTCCTGAAGCACGAAAAAAATGCCTTCAAAACTAGGTTAAATTTCAAGGATTTCTTGGAAGCAAAAACAAACCACCGAAACAAAACTAAGCTTGACATAAGAGACAAATGTGAGCAACAAAATTTGTGCCAGTTTCCAGGAAAATTTCTACAACAAGGTGGTTTGGCTTAATTTATTCAGGAAAGAACTCCTTGGGTTATCATCACTAACTCAAGACAACCTAAGAGTATACATGTTATCTCCAAATGACCTTCAAATAAGCTTCTTGGATTTCTTCTTCTTCCTCGATACTTTTGCAATAGCATCGCACAATTCTCTTTTACGTTTGTTGTTCGGGTTTTCTTCTACATCCATGCTTCCTGAATTCTTGCTCTGGACTTCAAGAGCATCCCTAACAAAAAAATTCAACCTCCACAAGGTAGACTCACTCTGCAAACAAAAACAATATCCTTATTAGTATTAGCATACGGATAATATATAATCAATATCATATCAATTTGATACAAACAGAAGTAGCGAAATCCAAGGAACAACGGTTCTATTTGTGTTGTGACCTGAGCATTGATGTCGAGTTCCACCTCGTCGGCATTTGGTTGGAAGCTTGGATTAGCTTCGGCAACAATATCCAATGCTCTGCTAAGATCCTCCGCAGACAGTCTGCTGAGATCAATACCAAGGTTTCGCTTTTCTTCTGATGACATTTTTCTGTAACATTTTTTTCTCAAATTTAGCTTTGTACGAATAACAAAGTATTACACCGAGTGCATTTTTAAGGAAACACATAAAAGCTAACCTGCATCTTTTAACAACCATCTCTCGCAGCTCTTTTAAATGTACATCAATTTCATCCAGCTGAAAGAAAAAGAAAAAAAAAAGACAAGGCAACATCATCTAAATAAGCTTCATATGATTCTATCCTCATATTAGATACTGTTAGGATCCTTTCTTTGAGCAAGAAAGAATTCTTAGAATAGTGGTGTAAAAACAGATACAAATGAAAACAGATTGTAAACAAATGAAGGGTTCTTATTGGTGTAGAGAGATTGAAAGAGAAGATACAAAAGGTAAACAATGAAAATGATAACCTTACACACAAGGCTACCTCAAAGGAGCACTCCCCTCTCATACTAGATAGCTCTTTAGTCACAAATTCACAATTTAATTATTCAAATCTTTCCCCTTCCACTCTACCAATTGAGGGCTATTTAAAGACTTGGGAAAAACCAGAATAACCAACTAACAAACTTATCAACTTTCTAACTAACTCTTAACTACTCTAGTTATCATATAGGTTATTTGATCAATTGTGTTGCATATTGAGCTGTTCAATAACGTTGTGAATACCTCATTACTCAGGTCTCTAGCCATTTTAGCATGAGCTGCTTCTTGAGCAATTTGCATTGCTAACTGTGCTTCAGCTTCTTCCTCTTCTCGTCTTGTTTCCTACAATTTCATAGCCCCAGATAAAAACAAGTAATAAGATAATGTTCTTAGACAATATTCAAGCAGTCTCCGAGATTAAATATGACCAGAAAAATAAACAATTAGTAATCAAATTCTGTCCAACACAACAATTGGTCTAAGGAAACAAATCGTTGGAACGAAGTTACCTCTTCAGTAACTTTGGGGAAAAATTGCAACCATTTCTCCTCAAACTTTTCCAGTAAAGTTTTTGCCATCACATGAACATCACTTCTTTCATCATTATATTTCATTGCATTCTTGAAAACCAACCTCACATCAGCACATACTTCCCGAACATGCTTATATCCAATACCATCTTGAAGTTCCATTTGGTTCTTAATGGTATTGAAATCCATGGGCTTGTCAATGACCTAGCATGCATCATATTACAACAGATTAATCAAAACTCAAGCATAAAAAGTTGAATGCAAATTAAAGAATAATAAGTCACTTAATGAAGGGAAGGTTTGTATAGCTTTAATTAAATAAGCATTTGTAGCTTTATAAACGAGCTGTAAGTGTCTATTAATTAATCCATTATAAAGATGATATGCCAATTATTTAAAAAAAGATAATTACTTTCTTTCCATAGTATTTATTAGAAAAAGAGAATGAGTTCCAGGACAAGATAAAAATAAAAGAAAATAGAAGGCAGTGTTTTTGTTGAGAGTCTCACATCAGATGTGACATGGCCAAAGAAAGGTAGGTATCCCTCAACTTAAAAGCCGGCTTTTTGTTGACGAGTTAGGCCCAACCCAAATTCTATGATGGTATAGGCCCAGCCACAGGAGAGAATATGGATGCCCTAAAGAAAAGATGAGCATTAGGGAATAAAAAAGGGTGGTCAAGCCAAAATCAGTCATGCACTATTTTGCGTATTGCAGACTGATCCTGGTAGTGGACATTGTCCACAAGGTTGTCTCAAAAAGTTTCAAGCTGAGAGGTGTGGACTTATTATGTATTAAAGGAGACGATGCAGGGTGGTCCTTTAGAAATTCAGAGAATTTAAGGCAGTGGAACTCTCTTCAGCTTTCACAAACCATGATGACAAGGTGAATGTTTAGAAGTTGGAACTTCGAATAGTTAGTTAGGGTAGAAATCTAGCCAACTTTGTATTTTGAATTATTTGTTTCCTGAAACAGGAGATTTGGTAGTTTTGTTACCATATTTCCAAATTACCTAGTTTCTGTTTTGTGATTTTGTTTAATAGGGACTAATGTTGGTTCCTTTGTAACCCAATTTTCTAAAGTATGAGAATACACTATCTCTATTCTGTCATTCTACAGTTAATTAGATAGTTGGTCAAATAAGAGAGAGGATAGGTTATAAATATGAAGATAGGTAGTTTAAATAGGGTGTCCTTTGGTTTTGGAGAGGAATTTAGCATGGGAGAGAGCTAAGTCTCTCGAATACTTGGAGTTGGAACATAATAGAGGTTTCGAATACTTGGAGTTGGAACATAATAGAGGTTTCGAATACTTGGAACATAATAGAGATTTATATCAATAAACACAATTTTCATCTATGTTCCGATCCAGTATTTAGCATAAGGTCATTTCTAATGCAAATGTAACAATGGAAAATGCATGTATGAACCATACCTCATGATAAAGGCCATTACTAATGCAAATGTAACATTGGAAAACATGCATACATATATACCTCGTAATAATCATTTAAGCCAAGGCCCTCAACATCCACCGGTTGCATAAAAGGCCAAGCCCATTTGTGTTGTGTCATCTGACAGAAAAAGAGCATTAGAAGAACATCAATTTATAATTCAGAAACAGACAGAGCCATTCACTTTCCTAACCTCATCTGTCGTCTAAGACCCGGACAACTTTCACCTTTACGTGTATGGGCTCAATAAATTTACAATGTACATACAAAATATTTATATTTGAATTAAGATGAAAAGTGCAAGTAACCACACCATGTGACATCGGGAAATGAATTATTAACAATATCTTCTGTTGATTGTTCTAGCGAGAGAAATCTTCTTGAGTAGAAGTTTGTCACTGATGATTTTCTTAACAAATAATTCAAAATAGACGCACGATAAAATGTATTTCTCCATCTTATCAGCCAAAAAATACAGAAGGAAAACACCAGGCATTTCATTTTGCATATGTATCACATAATTACAAATGAAAGGGAAGTTGCTTGGTAAAACATCGATGCGGAAAAATAAGCTTGAGAGTTGGTGCGGTTTTCAAATGCATAAAACAAAACAAACAAATAAATAAAACAAGAACCACAATCAACGTTGTCGATGGAGGTCTATGGCGGAGAGCCAAAATCCCACCATACCGGCTGCTTTGCGGCGCCATTATTGCAGATTATGGCAGAAAAACCCGCAATAGCGGACGATACTTACCATTGCGGCACGCTCAAAAACCGCCATGTATATAGTCCATTGCGGCCATGGCACCGCAATTTAATAACACTGACCTCAATTCAAACATTTGACTATTTGATGGAATCCTCAAAAGATATTTTATAATTTATTCAATAATACCTAGGTCAGTAATCCCATGTGTTCTATAGCAAGCTTCTCATTTTTTTCCCGTGAGTTGTGATCATTTATTTTGAGAATATCATGGGAAAAAAAAGAATTGCACAAAAGTATTTACGCCTATGTCATCAATCTCAGAAAGCGGCGTGGCGCAGCTATCCCAAAAAATGGAGTAGAACGGGAGCGGGGAGTGGAACAAACGTTATTTTAGTGACGCGGACACTAATACAGTTAAGACTAATAATCACAATTGTTAAAAACTAAAATAATAATTGCTCAAAATTAATTAAGTATTCATAGATAGTAATAAAAATCACAAGTCTTGAGCAAAACACACTTGCAAATGCCAGTAAAATTCAACAAAATAACCTTGCTATCATTAAAAAAACAGTTGAGTAATATCATATACGGATGACGTGGCGCTCTCGGCAGCGTCAACACTGCGTCGTTCCGAATCCAATCCTATTATGGTGTTTGTTCCAGCCGAGTCACCCATCTGTGCCAGAACGACACGGCCTGTCACAGATTTCTTGGTTATGCTATTCAGTGTTGAGATAACGGTCGGAATGGGTGAGTTTGATATGCAAGGAATTTTTCAAGCTACATATCTTCGTACGGTTATCGACAATTAACACATTGGTAATGGTGCACACATGGCAAACTACCACAAAAATTGACATTAAATGAAAAAGCATTACCTGGCGTAATATTGTGCCAAACTGACGTATAAGATCTTGCATTCTTTTCTGAGCTGCCGCTTCTCTACGTGATGCATCCTGCAGTTGCTTCTTAATACTTGGAACATGTTTGTCCTTATCTTTGTCCTTCGTAGTTGAGTTACCTTTCAACACATCTGTTTGCTTTTTATTCGCGCTGGAGAAAAAACTACCAATCACCTGCCCTTTCTGCTCGAGCTGCAGGAAAAGAAGCATATTACATGTTAGAGATACCTTCTTGGGGTGTAAAATTAAAGAATGTGCAATCTTAAACAGCACGCAAATGAAGCACAAACAATTGTCCATACAAAAATAAATAAATAAATTGTAAAAACCGCTTAAAGCTAAGACCACACAGATACGTTGATACGATTTCCTTGCTGCTTGCAATAATTGCAAAATTTCAGTGAATAATCTTTTGCAATATGGCCAAATTGTATACTATAAAAGCTGTAAATTAATACCCTATTTGGATAAATAGCTTAATGTCCATTTTAAAAGCATGAGTGCTTCTTATCTTGATCAAAAACTTATGTATAAGTTTTTTTTGATAACAAAAGATAAAATAAATGTAATTATTAGAACTTAAGAAAATAACCTGAAAACAACTTATGTTGCCATAACTCATAAGTTGTTTTAATGAAGTTCTTCCTAATAGTTTCACAAGTACTTGTAACACTAGTTCATTTCAAATAAGTCAATCTCTAACATCTTAGAATTTGTATTGAGTCTAACTCAACCTTACAAACCGGTTGTAAGATGAGAGTTGCTCAATATTTTAAACAAAATCGGTCATATCTCATCCGATTTAAGACTTTTAACTCTAAATCATCTCATATAAGTCAATCCTATCATCTTCGAATTTCGACCAAGTCTAACTCAACTATACAAAACTGTCTCATATAAGTCAATCATATCATCTTAAGAATTTCGCACAGGTCTAACTCAACTATATAAAACCGGCATAAAACCGGCTTGTAAGGTGGGGATTCCACCTACTTATAAACATATATTCAAATCATATTTCATGTTATGTAAACTCTTTAACACTAGATCATTTCAAATAATCAAATCTAACATACCCTAAGTTGTTCAACCAAACAATGCCATAGTTAAATATTGATCAACACATTCAATTATTCAAACACTTATACAAAGGAAACAGCATCCCTAAAAAAATATACAGTGCCTAGTTCACAAAAACATGATCCATTTGATTGAACAATATCATATACTTTACCTGATCAACTTTCGAAACAAGCTCGTCAACGCGGTTCTTGAAGTTGAAACTCTCCATCAATCTCTTCTCTTCTCTTCCGCAACGCAACTCAATCACCTCTACTTTGCCTTATGCAGAGGCGGGAAGTGCAGCCGTAGCTTCAAATCACGCTAGAGTCGAACTCTCGGGAGGAGAATGGAAGAAAACAGAGTTTGTAACCGTTTCATACGGCGGAGGAAAAAACCCGGCGGCGGTTTCCGGGAAGTTGAGTTCAGTAGAAGATTTTCATACAAAATGGCCAAAGCGGCAGCTTTGCATGTTTTTTACTTTTTATAGAGGTGCGGTATTTTAGGGTTGTAATTAATATTGAATTCAAATGGTGTTAGAATATTAGTTTGACTTCACAAAATAAATAAAGTTGTGTTAAATTTATTTTTAAAGTGAAACTAAATTAACTAAAAACAAAACAAGATGTATTGGAATTAGTTTTTAGTAGAATGGGTCAATTTGATTTTCAACATTGCGGTGATTATGAAAAGTTAGAAATAATCTTATCTTTAATTTAAGTCGGGATAGTTTTTCTGATATTTGTTGCGATATTAAATTCTTGGCTTGGAAGTGGTCGATTTTATGTGATATTTCTCATTCCAAAACTGATTATCTTGCTTTTTGTTTGAATCTGTTGGGTCATTAGCTAGATCGGTATTGGTGAGGAATTTTTTTTTGTAATCGTTTTTCGGTTCCCCTTTATAAGGTTTGAATACACCTAATATTTTTTATCAATTCCAATTGCTTGAAAAAAGTAGAACACAAAATTTAATAAAGGATAACAATGTTCTAAAATATTTAAACAAAGATATCTTTTATTTTTAAAATTCGTGGTAAATTGATCGTCTCATTTTGATGTTATTTAGAGGTTTTTTATATTTATAAATGTATTTTGAAAGTACTAACGATTTATTTGTTATTAATTGTATATAATTTGTTTTTTTAGTGGTTAATTTTTTTTCTTTAATTAACATATACAATCATGATTATACATAAAGAATGGGCAAACGGATAACAAGTTGCACCGATATGTGACATTCTTAAAATATACCAACAATATATTTATAATCGACGACATTAGACATCTCATGCTTGGAAGTATGTTATACTTCTCATATGCATTTTAATATGGGGGAGAGGTGGGGATGCAATACACGAAACTTTGAAAAAGGCATGGTATCAAATTTCGTCACTTGTTTCAGGAATGATTTATCTTATTTATATAAGGGTTAAATATGTTTAAGGTCCCTATAAATATCCCAACTTTCAGGATTGGTCCCTCAAAATATTTCCTTCAAACATTGATCCCCCTAAAGTTTTTCGTTTCCAAATGTAGTCTTTGCCGTTAGTTTCAACTAACGGAGGGTGATGTGGCAAGCCATGTGGGTAGAAATCATTTGCCATGGTGTAATGTATTGATAAGTGCATTTTAATGCACATTCTACCATGTTTGCACTTAAGTATTTCTTTGGTTTTCTTTATTTATTTTTATAGTTTAATTTGTTTTTCTATTTTATTTTATTTTTGGCTTAATTTAATTTTCGTACTTAATTTTCAACTTTAACAGCTTTTACGGAAATGATCATAATCGGAGTTCCAGGAATCTAATTGAGGCGTTCTACCAGTTGATGGAAAGCTAAGAGAGAGCTACAACTTTTGTGTTGAAGTCGAAGTCAGATTCGGAGTCATATTTTCCAGAATTTCGTTTGAAGCTGCTGCATTAGTTTTATTTAATTTCGGGTCATTCATAATTGGGCCTGGGTTATGTGTTTGACCCAGTTGGGTTGTAAACGGGTTTTTTAGGTTTTTATATTTAACCTAGCAGCCGCAACTATTCAAGATACACTTTTTACGATTTTATTTTATTTTTCTTACGCTTGAAAGAACTGGAATGGAGAACTAATTCCAAGGCAAAATCCTGATGATTACAGGTTCCATCATACTTTGAGGTTATAATAATTTTCAATCCAAATTCTATTCCTTTCAATATTATGATATGTGATCATTGTTTGCTTAATTCGATTATCATATATTAGTGTTGATTTAATTTGATTGTTGTATGATCCTTGACCGTAGTCACGTTAGTGTTTGCTTAATTTGTTATCGTGTTTGATTAAACCGTGTTTGCTTAATTCACGAGAGATTAAATTCGTTTGCTTAATTCGGATAATAGGAACATACATCACATAAAACCATTTGCACTTGTCAATGAATTTTATAATCAAATAGGAATAGATAATTCACTTAGGAGGTTGAAATTATAATAACCAATGATAAGTTGGAATCCAAATCAGTAGGATTAACCGTTTTAGCTTATTTGATAATCACTTTTTATTTTAACTGCTTTTTCTTCAAATTAAAATCTAAACCCCCATTAATTGTTACTATCGTTAGTTAATAAGATCAAGAATCCTTGTGAGACGATACTCGAGTTGTCGTTACCGTAACTACATTTTTAAATCACTCGTTTTTTATCCGCGCGCGACACACGGATCAAATTGGCGCCGTTGCCGGGGATTCTTGTTGTTATTAACCAATTTTATAGTCATAGATATAGTTTGCTTGCTAGATTTTTTTTTGTTTGTTGATTTTCAGGGTTGCAATACCGGTTGCAGTATAGTGATAAGTTTTCCAGCCTTTCAGGTAAGTTGGAAGCTATTGTTTCGATTTGCTCCGATTTGTTTTTCAAAAAATCAGAAATAAATCGAAGAACAATACTCTTGTAGAATAGAATTCTAAAAGATTTCGACCCTCAAAATCGCAAATTTTGCGTTTTTCTATTTTATTTGATTTATTTTCTGTTTTCATATATTCAAAAAAATCTAAATTTTTTTGTGTGGTCTTTATTTGATTTAATTAGATTTTTAGCATTATTTTTATATTTTTTAGATTCTATTTTAATTTCTTTTCTTATTTTACATTCTTTTTAAATCTGCAGTGATTTTATTTGATCATGTGTTGAAATTTATAATCATATCATGGCTGATCAAAGAACTCTGAGAGAACTGGTTGAACTTGTGAATTATAATTCTTTATATATTGAATATCCTGATGTTGTTGATGCACCTTTCGAATTAAAATTTGGTTTAACACACTTGTTGCCAAGTTTTAATGGTTTTGCAGATGAGGATCCGAATAAGCATCTAAAAGAATTAGAAGTAGGGTGCTCTGCACCTTCTGAACCTTCACTAGAGGATCTTGTAAACCAAATGGCTACAAATAATATCAAGAATCAACAACAAATAGATTCTAATTTTCAGACTTTGCAAATACAGCTTGATCAACTTACCACTTCGATAAATGCCATGCAGCAAGCTCAAGGATCAAACCAACAACCTTCAGAAGAACATTCTATTTTTCAAATAGAGTTGCCTTCTGAAACTGTTGATGATACTTGTATTAATTTGTTTGCAGCTGATTTTCCATCATTGTCTGATTTTAATGATGTTTACTCTTGTGATGTTTGTACTGACACAAAAATTTGCTCTGTTTGTACTGAAGTTGAGGTTTCCTTGCAAGTTGATATTCTTACTGCAAATGAGGTTGCAAATGAAGTTGTTCATGTCAATGAAGCTCTCGACACCTCGACTTCTCGGAACAAACCATCCATCGAGAAATCTCCCTCTTTAGAGCTGAAGCCACTTCATAATAATTTATTTGAATTTGTGCAGGAAGAGAAATCATTACATGAACATAAGAAGGGAATTGGATGGACTTTGGTTGACACTTGTGATATTATCCAATCCATGAGTATGCATAGGATCTCAATTGAAGATGGAACAAAAGTAGTGAGGCAACCCCTTAATCCTTTGATTCTTGAAGTTATAGAAAAGGAGATCACTATCACCTGCACATTCAACACTTTTACTTATCGAAGATTCTTCTTTGATCCTGGAATAAAAGGCGAAGGCACTAATAAAAACTCCAAGATTAATGGATACTACCCAAAGTTACTCTATGAGATCCCCACTTTGGAAGAAGAGCTCTCTTTAGGAAATGCTGCTTATGTGATCACTTATCCACCTTGACTACTTGGGTGTGTTCTTTCCTTTCTCTCCCTCTTATTTTATATTTATGTCATTTCATTGAGGACAATGCTTGTTTTAAGTGCGGGGGAGGGAATAATTTATTTTCTTTGTTTTTGTTTTGTTTTTGTTTGTTTTGTTTTGTTTTAGAAACACTAGACATTTTTTTTAGAAACACTAGACATTTTTTTTAAGTTTTAGGCTATAGATTGTTTTGAGGTTAGTTGTGGAGACTTGGGAAAAGTTCACAAGATCAGTATCGTTTTAACACCTTAAATCTCCTGAATATGGAATTTTTTTTTGAATACTTGTTATGCCATAGCCTTGAGTTCTCATCCTTTAATATCTCTTAAGTAGTTTATCAAGCAGTCAACACCATCTAGAAATCACACACTAAGTAATTAAGTTGATACAAATAAGTGAATGATCTTGCGCTTAAAAAGAAATCTGAATAGGAATCCGCCTTTTAAGTTAGGTGACCCTCACCCGGTCATTTAGCCTAATGGATGTGAAACCTTAAGAAAAAAAATAATAATAATTTGTTGTTACTAAAGTAACTTTAAAATATTGTCAAGTATGGATCATAATCACTAACAGGCTTATTTACCATGTGTATGAATAGATAACGGGCTTAATGTGATTGCAGTAGAATGAAAGAGAGAAAAAGGGAGGATGAGTAAGTTAGACTTAGGCATAATAACATGATTCAAAATGGGTTGTATAGGATGGAGGCTTATGACCGCACAATTGCAGATTTGTGTTCTTACGATATCCTTAGTGTGTAAGATCAGTACCTATCGATGTTATCTCAATCGAAGAAGAGTTTGTAGCCTAGAATAAGTATCTGAATGATGTTGTGTTTCTTGAGTCTTGAGTTTATTTTTGCTCGGAGTGCAAAAGTTCAAGTGTGGGGGAATTTAATTAGTGCATTTTAATACACATTCTACCATGTTTGCACTTAGTATTTCTTTGATTTTCTTTGTTTATTTTTATAGTTTAATTTGTTTTTTCTATTTTACTTTATTTTTGGCTTAATTTAATTTTTGTACTTAATTTTCAGCTTTAACAACTTTTACGGAAATGATCATAACCGGAGTTCCAGGAATCTGATTGAGGCGTTCTACCAGTCGATGGAAAGCTAAGAGAGAGAGAGCTACAAATTTTGTGTTGGAGTCGAAGTCAAATTCGGAGTCATATATTCTAGAATTTCGTTTGAAGATGGTGCATTAGTTTTATTTAGTTTTGGGTCATTCATAATTGGGCATGGGTTATGTGTTTGACCCAGTTGGGTTGTAAACGGGTTTTTTAGGTTTTTATATTTAACCTAGCAGCCGCAACTGTTCAAGATACACTTTTTACAATTTTATTTTATTTTTCTTACGCTTGGAAGAACCGGAATGGAGAACTAATTCCAAGGCAAAATCCTGATGATTACAGGTTCCATCATACTTTGAGGTTATAATAATTTTCAATCCAAATTCTATTCCTTTCAATATTATGATATGTGATCATTGTTTGCTTAATTCGATTATCATATAATAGTGTTGATTTAATTTGATTGTTGTAGGATCCTTGACTGTAGTCACGTTAGCGTTTGCTTAATTCGTTATCGTGTTTGATTAAACCGTGTTTGCTTAATTCACGAGAGATTAAATTCGTTTGCTTAATTCGGATAATAGGAACATACATCACATAAAACCAGTTGCGCTTGTCAATGAATTTTATAATCAAATAGGAATAGATAATCCGCTTAGGAGGTTGAAATTATAATAACCAACGATAAGTTGGAACCCAAATCAGTAGGATTATCCGTTTTAGCTTATTTGGTAATCACTTTTTATTTTAACTGCTTTTTCTTCAAATTAAAATCTAAACCTCCATTAATCGTTACTATCGTTAGTTAATAAGATCAAGAATCCTTGTGAGAGGATACTCGAGTTGTCGTTACCGTAACTACATTTTTAAATCACTCGTTTTTTATCCGCGCGCAACACGCGGATCAAATTGCCATGAGGGTAGAAATCATTTGCCATGGTGTAATGTATCTAATCCACGTGTTAAATAAGATGCATAGTATTTGTAATCAGCATTCCTCTTTTTCGGTCAAACCCTAAATCCTCTCTTCCTCCCCAAATCATGATTCTCTCTTCATCTCTTCACCATATTTTGTCTCTTCTTCCCCAAATCCTTCAACTCCTTCCATTTCGTCATGTCTTCTTCTTCTTCAAGAGAAAGAAATTTCGTGTCACGACACTCCATGATTGCCACCAATAGTGAAAAGAAAAAGTGTGGATGCAATGGTACTTTGATTGCATACATGTGCAAGAAGGGAAAGAACCAAGGGAGATTGTTTTGGAGATGCCCTTTTGGAAGAACGCGGGAACTTGTAATATATTTGTTTGGGATGATGAGTATGGTTTAAGGAAGGAAGATGTTAAAGTGTTGGAATCTGAATGCAATAAAGATGAGAGGGATATGCAGTTTGTCGATATATTTAAGGAGCTTTATGAAGCATCAATGAAGAAGAACAGTAGGTTGAAGCTGAAGTTAAAGAAGGAGGAATTTTATGGAAAGTTTAAGACCATATGTGTTGTAAATGTTGGTTAACATGTATTTTGTTCTTAGATGTAACTATTGAAGTGGTATGTTAATGTTGTTTTGATTTGTACAAGTCCTTTTGTAATGTTTAGGTACAAGTCCTTTTGTAATGTTTAGGTGTTATTAAATGTAATTTTGCTATGTTGGTTTGTTATGAACAAGTCCTTTTGTTATGAACAAGTACTTCCTTTTGTAATATTTGTTCTGTTATGATATACAAATTTAAGTTAAGTTGTTGATTTGAAATAACCTATCAATCCATACCATTTTTTGATACAGATTTTGTTTAACCAGTAATGTTAACATAAAAAGGCCTATACAAATAGTGATGTGATTAGTACATCAAAATATCAAAAGATTTTTCATTTCATTGTATATCCAAGTGTCATAATGTAATTAGTACATCAAAATATCATTATGTATATCATTACACCAGAAGTACATTACACCAGAATCCAAAACAAGAAGTACATTACATCAAAATATCATAATTGTAAAACATCAAGAAGTACAAAACAACAAGAAGTACATTACACCAGAATCCAAAATAACAAGAAGTATTTCACACCATAATTATTTCTTAAATACTTAAACAAAACCAAAACAACAAAAAAGCTCATAAGATCTTCACTTCATTCAGTTCGAACCTTACTAGTGCAGTCATCCTCTTGTATCACTAATGGATCATCAGGTTGTTTGCCTAGACCTGGTATGTTCTTGGAATTCAATATCCTCAACCTCTCACTGTGTCTTTTTTTAGGTAAGACATGACTTGTGGATTTGTACTTGTTTTGTGTCCTATGCTTGATTGGTTCATTGTTGGATGGCCTTGACAAAGTCGTTCTTATTCCTGGTGGTTTAAAAGGAATGGTTCTAAACAATTTTGGTTGCTTCCCGAAATAGACTCTTGTTTCACTTAGCTTAGAGGGTGATTTGATAGATGACTTGAGAGGTGACTTATCAACTCTTATAGGTTGAATGTCCAATACTTCACCACCAGTTTGTATAGCAGCTAAGGTCTCATCCAAAGTTGTAGAGTTCTCCATGACAATTGGCTCTGGTTTTGGCTCAATAGTTGTTTCATTCTCAAAGATGGTTTCATTCTCAAAGATTGTTTCTTGCATAATAGGGTTCTCCTTCTCAATGACAGTTTCCTTCAGAGTTGGTATTTCCTGTAGAATTGGTGTTTCCTTTAAAGTTGATTGCTTTTTTGCTACCCCTTGACTGACAACTGTTGAATCCTTCAATGTTTGATCTTTTTTTACAGTAAATTTGTCTCTTTTGTCATTTAATACATATTTGCTAGTTGATGCTCGCTTAACAGAATCTTTTGATGCTCCTATGCTAGTTGGTGCTCCCTTAGAATTTGATATTTCAAAAGTCTTTGCCTTTTTTGGCTCTTTGTTTATGGAGCCCTTAGGCCTCCCCTACAACACATAAGTTAACAAAATTTGAACAAGCACAAAAATTAGCATTTTACCTAATAAAAAAGTAAACACCAACATAAGTATTACCCTTTTTTTGGTTCCCACGTTTGAATCTACATTAGCTTGACTTGCTTGTATAGGTATGTCTTGAGCATCTTGTGTAGGTGTGTCTTGAGCATTTTGTGTGGAATCTACATTATCTTGACTAGCAAGTGACTTAGCTTCTACATATTGCTTCCATTTCTTGCATGTCCTATTGTTATGGCCCAATTGAAAGCAAAAATTGCATATATGGCTTGTGTTTGTTCTTTGCCACTTAGTTTGTGCAACTTCATCAGGTTCCTTCCTTCTCAATTTCTTAGGTCTACCTGGCCCACGTTTAAGCTTAGGTGGAAGCATGATTTCATTCTCAGTTCTAGGCCACTTGTTTTGTCTATTTAATGGAGTAATGACTTCACTATAATAGGCCTGATATGTGATCTTGTGATAGCACTTATGTACATACTTTAAAGGGTCATCAACCTTCCTATGTATGGCAGCTACAACATACCTACATGGAATACCTACAAGCTCCCAATAATTACAAGAACAAGTTTGTTTCTCTAAGTCTACAACAAAACTGTCAATAAACAACACATGAGTAACTTAAAATGTCAACCTACCATCATATGTTGTTTTCCAGCTAGCACTTTTTTCTATCTCTATATCCAACCTCCTTAAGGGTTTTGTCATGATAAGTCCCTTATAACCCTCTACTTTTTCCCTAAGTGTAGCAAACCTCCCCATTAGATAATTTATAATCCACTCCAACATTGTTATGATGGGGTTTTCTCTTTGTAACAAAATTATTGCATTGAATGGCTCACTTAAATTGTTCATTAAGACATCACATTTTGAAAAAATTGGAAAATCATGCTTACACCATTTGTTCTTTGGAATTTCTTCAATCCACTCATATGCTTCCAAACTGATTTCTTTAATCATTAACATCTTTGCCTCATGTGCTTCAAAATAGGTAGCTTTTGCAACAACCATCATGAGATCTCTAAACAAGGTCCCTCCTCCAAATTTCTTCTTAAAGTTTTCATAAAGATATCTCAAGCAAAATCTATGCTCATATGTTGGATACTCCTCCTCAAATACCTGTATCAAACCCTGTTCAAGTAGCCATCATTAGTACAATGTTTTAACATGCAATGAAATAAATACTATGATTACCTTTTGTTGGTTAGAAATGAAGCACCACCTTCCATCACTTATGTCTTCAATTAGAAATTTCATGAACCAGCTCTAAGAATCCTTAGTCTCCATCTCAACCACATCAAATACAATTGGTAGGTATTGATCATTAGGATCTCTCCCAATAACAATAAAAAAATCCCTTCATTTGAGTCACATTTTTTCTTGTCCTTACACACAATCCTACGTCTATTTGAGTAATTTATTTCAAATTTAACCTCCCTTCCATTCAACATATTGTGTTCTAAAATAGCATCTTTGAACTGTCTAAGAGATGAAAACTCCATTCCAACTTTGAAAACATAATCCTTACATAATGTATCATCCTCATTATACCTTAAAATACAAGGCTTTTCATCACAACTATCATCATCACCACCACTGTCAAGCTCATTTGTCATATATTCATCCTCAATCAAATGTTCCTTACCCATCTCTTTAGTTATAAATACTTTCTTATCTCTTTACTCTTGTCTTCTTTAGTTTCAGCATTTTCAATCTTGTTTACTACATCATCACTATTGACAGTCACATCAACAAGTCCTTCTTCAAAACCAACCATCCTCTCATCTTCACTATCCTCAAAGTGTACACCTTCCACAGAATTATCACTAGAATCACGACTTGATTCACTCAAATTGTCAGCTTTGTCTTCACAGTTAACTCCCTTTCCTTTCTCTATATACTTAGTCATAAAAGTTTCCTCTCCATCAACCTTAGGCTCACAATAAATCTTAACATCACATCTATATCCAATAGCATACAAGGCTAACTCATGTGCATCTCCATCATTTACCCTTTGTGTAAAACACTATATTGAACTTATCAATTACCTTGTAGACATAATTTAACCTTGGTTTAATATCATTTATCGTTTCAGTATTAAACATAACATTAACCCTAATTTTTTACCAATTATATATCGAAAACCATAAAATTTATATTTGCCCTAATTATTTACTCACAGTAACAACATCATTCAGTTAAAGCATCTACAACATTGATCATACCTGAGATCAGAATCTCCAATGGTTGTTGATGTGGACTCTAAGGTCTGTTCGAATGCTGAGGAGAACGGGGGGTTGTACCTGCAAGGTACTCCGATGCCAAAGTTAGAACGGGCACAAGAGATGAAAATCACAAGTAAGAGTGTTCAGGGTATGAATATTTGATACCTGGCCCCCTCAAATGAGAGGGTTTATATAGAGAGCCCCCATCGTGTGACTAACACAGTTCCTATTTTTGGGCCTGGATCGCGGATCCCCCAAAAATAGCTAACTGCTAGAAACTAACCGTCGCACGAGTATCCTGGTCGTGATAATGATGAGTCGGACACAATATCCTCCGAGCAAGAACTATCCAGGCTGAATTTGGATGATCTCTGCCGTTGTCGAGCAGAGATCAGGAACGACTGTAACACCCCGATAATAATATAATAATTATTTAAATTAAGTTAATAATATATTTATTGATTTAATTAAATAATTGAATTATTATTATTATTATTATTATTTTGGAATAATAATTATTGGGATAATTATTTATTGGAATAATATATAAGTTGGAAATGAGAAAAATCCCATTTTTTGGTAAAAAGGTTATTTCACGTGAAAAAGGGAAAAGAGGCAGAAAGGGCAAAAAGCCAGAGGACGAAGGTTGAAGGAAGGAAAAGCTTAGAGCTCGGAGGCTACCGGATTAACTCAGGTAAGGGGGGTTTATCATCGATTAAAGGGTATTATATGATAATATGTACTGGGTAGTGATAACCATTGGTTGTACCTCTAATTTGATTGATGCATGATGAATTTGTGAAATATTGGATGAATGAAATTGAATGATAATTGAAAAGAATTCGTAGGAATTAGAAGGGATAATGTTAGGATTGGTGAAGGTGAATAGGATATGATTCGTGTAGATGAAGTGAACGATTACTTTGTGAAATTTGGACTGTGGAAGGTTGAATCGGATAGGTTTCGTAGCAGAGGAAGCCATAGTAGATCTGAGAATTCTGGTTTCTGGTCATACGCGTATGGCACTAGGCAATACGCGTATGAGCTGGCTGGTACGCGTATGGAGGAAGCCTTACGCGTATGGGTGGAAAAGATGGTATTTTGAACGTAAATTGGTCTCTGTTGGTACGCGTATGGAGTAGGTAATACGCGTATGAGTTGAGCGAGGCAATGCGCAATACGCGTATGAGAGTGGGCGTTACGCGTATGGACTTGGTCAGGTTTGGGCAATACGCGTATGGACATGGGCAATACGCGTATGGGCAGAATTGTGATTTTTCTGTGCTACTGCTGTGCAGTTTCGGTTGTTTAGGCTGAGTGATGCGACTTAGCCGAGATATGATGTGATAGGGATCATTTCCCGTTGTTTTGAGTGGTAAAGGCATTAGTAGAGTGTGCTAATACTGTGTTTGATTATGTGGCATGATAGGATATGCTTTTGTGATTAATTATGTTGATAATGTGTGATGGTATACATGATAATGTGAATGTATACATTTGTGAATAGACTTTATTATGGCTTAGAGTGTGAGCATGTGTCTATTCTTGATTTTGTTGATGTTGCATTGCTAGGTGATTAGCATGCATATTGTGGCCTTCGGGTGGTAGCTAATTCCCATGGTGAGGAATTAGTGAGTAAATCATTTTGATTTTTGTTGATTGTTGCTTGCTAGGTGAGTAGCTTGCATAGCATGGCCCAATTGGGGTGGTAGCTAATTCCCATGGTGAGGAATTAGTGAGTGAGTCACTATGTCTCAAATGAGTGGGACTAGTGAGCTTGGTAGCCGTGCCTGGATTTGGACGGTGAGGTTGAACTATATGTTCACAACATAGTCGGTACCGCATGCATGGAGTCTCATTGCATAATGAATGTATGGCATATAATATGAATGGATGTATTCCAGTATTATATGTGTGTTGTGTGTTGCGTTGTGGATGTTGAATATGGTTGAGAATCTACTGTTGAGTATGATGTTTTGAACGGATATTGATGTTGCTGCAGGCGTAGCCTGATTTGGGTGAATTAATGTGTTAATTACTTGGCATTACATGTTGTTTTATAATGCTTATTATATTGATTGAGGAACTCACCCTTACGACTATTTTTCAGGTATCGAGAAATGAGTGGAGTAGAAGCTAATGCTTGGAGTCTAGGGTAGTTCTTATGGGTCATGCTCTGATAGATGTAACATCGGGAGGGGATGTTTTAATTAATTTGAGATTGGTTGTTGAATGATTTTCATGTAGTGTGTTACATGTTTTACATTGATGTTGGATTTTATTCCGCTGCGAATTATGCAAAGGAACCTTGTTTTGATTAAATAAATGAGCATGACAGGATGTTTTGATAATTGTTGTGAAATGATTGTGTGGCACCCTTCGGGGCATAATTACTCTGATGAATATATTGTTATTTTAATTATAATAATTTGGGGTATTTAGAAGGGTGTTACATTAGTGGTATCAGAGCATAGTCGGTCGTGTCGAGTCGTAAATTTTCTGTTTTCCCTGTACGGTATAGGTGTTGTGTAACCCTATCAGTACTTATTGTTTTAGTTGTTGGGTTTCAGAATAGAGATGGTTGGAAGAGGTAGAGATGATGCTGCGATTGCTGAGGCTCTGGGTATGCTAGCTGGAGTACTTGGAGGAAATCCGAATGTTATGGGAATGGGAGCTGCTCGTCAGTTGAGTGAGTTCCAGAAGAACAATCCTCCAATGTTCAAAGGAGCATACGATCCAGATGGTGCTCAGAAGTGGTTGAAGGAGATAGAGAGGATCTTCAGAGTAACTGAGTGTGCTGATAACCAGAAGGTCAGGTTCGGTACACATATGCTGTCAGAAGAAGCCGATGATTGGTGGGTTGCTACCCGCACTGAGTTGGAAACTGCTGGAAATGCTGAGATTTCTTGGGCGGTGTTCAGAGAGAGATTTCTGAGGAAGTATTTTCCCGAGGATGTCAGAGGAAAGAAGGAGATAGAGTTCTTGGAATTGAAGCAGGGTAACAGGTCTGTTACGGAGTATGCTGCTAAGTTCACAGAACTGTCGAAGTATTATACTCCCTATGCTGAGGCTGCTGGGGAATTTTCAAAGTGTGTGAAGTTTGAGAACGGGTTGCGTCCCGAGATCAAGCAGGCTATTGGATATCAAAGGATTAGAGTGTTTTCTGATTTGGTTGACTGTTGCAGGATTTTCGAACAGGATTCCAAGGCCAGAGCTGAGAGCTATCAGCAGAAGGTTGATAGAAAAGGTAAGAATCATATTGATCGTGGAAAACCGTATGCAGCTGGCAAAGGTTTTCAGAGGCAGAGTGGGATGAAGAGGCCTGGTGGGGGAGACTCTAGTGCTCCTGTTAAGTGTTACAGATGTGGTCAGGCTGGACATCGTATCCATGAGTGTACCAGTAGTGAGAAGAAGTGTTTCAAATGTGGAAAAGGTGGTCATTTGGCTGCAGATTGCCGGTTGAAGACTGTGACTTGCTTCAACTGTGGAGAAGTGGGTCATATCAGCCCACAGTGTCCTAAGCCGAAGAAAGAGAATCAGTCAGGAGGCAAGGTTTTTGCTTTATCGGGTTCTGAGACTTCTGCAGATGATCGTTTGATCCGAGGTACGTGTTATATTAATGGCTTTCCTCTTGTAGCTATTATTGACACAGGTGCGACTCATTCTTTTATATCCTTGGATTGTGCTGTGAAACTTAAGTTAGAGATATCTGAGATGCGGGGTAGTATGGTGATTGATACTCCTGCGAAGGGTTCGGTGACTACTACTTCGGTTTGTTTGAGATGTCCTTTGAGTATTTTTGGTAGAGACTTTGGGATAGACCTTGTGTGTCTTCCATTAGTGCAGATTGATGTTATTCTGGGTATGAACTGGTTGGTGTTTAACCGAGTTTATATTAATTGTTTTGATAAGACTGTGATATTTCCTGAGGATGAGGAAGGAAAGAGTTTGTTTCTATCAGCAAGACAAGTGAGTGAGGAAGTGGCAGATGGGGCAGAGTTGTTTATGCTGTTAGCGACCTTGGAGGCTAAAGATAAACTAGTGATTGGCGATCTAGCGGTGGTGTGTGATTTTCCTGATGTGTTTCCGGAAGAGGTGAATGAATTGCCGCCAGAGCGTGAAGTTGAGTTCTCGATTGACTTGGTACCTGGTACTAGACCGATATCGATGGCTCCTTATCGTATGTCTGCTGTTGAACTAGCTGAATTGAAGAGTCAGCTGGAAGATCTGTTAGATAAGAAATTTATTCGTCCGAGTGTGTCACCGTGGGGTGCACCAGTGTTGTTGGTTAAGAAAAAAGAAGGTACTATGAGGTTGTGTGTAGATTACAGGCAACTGAATAAAGTGACGATCAAGAATCGGTATCCTTTGCCGAGGATTGATGATTTAATGGATCAGTTGGTTGGTGCGAGAGTGTTCAGCAAAATAGATTTGAGATCGGGATATCATCAGATACGTGTGAAAACTGAGGATATTCAGAAGACTGCCTTCAGAACAAGGTATGGACATTATGAGTATTCTGTAATGCCTTTTGGCGTGACTAATGCACCTGGAGTATTTATGGAGTATATGAATAGGATTTTCCATCCGTACCTAGATCAGTTTGTTGTGGTGTTTATTGATGACATTTTGGTGTATTCGAAATCTGAAGAAGAGCATGCTGAACATTTGAGAGAGGTTTTAGGAGTTCTGCGAGAAAAGAAGTTATTTGCTAAACTGTCTAAGTGCGAATTTTGGTTAGAAGAAGTTAGTTTTCTTGGTCATGTGATTTCCAGAGGTGGTGTTGCTGTTGATCCTTCTAAGATAGAAGCGGTGTCTAAGTGGGAAACTCCTAAGTCTGTTACTGAGATTCGAAGTTTCCTTGGTTTGGCTGGGTATTATAGGAAGTTCATTGAGGGATTTTCTAAGTTGGCGTTACCGTTGACAATGTTGACTAGAAAGGGGCAAGCGTTTGTTTGGGACTCAAAATGTGAAGAAGGTTTCCAAGAGTTAAAGAGAAGGTTAACTACTGCTCCTATCCTGATATTACCGAGTTCGTCGGAACTATTTGAGGTTTATTGTGATGCTTCATTGTTGGGTTTAGGTGGTGTGTTGATGCAGAATAAGCAGGTTATAGCTTATGCTTCGAGACAGCTAAGGGTTCACGAGAGGAATTATCCGACACATGATTTAGAGCTGGCAGCTGTAGTATTTGTTCTGAAGTTATGGAGGCATTATTTGTACGGTTCAAGATTTGAAGTTTTCAGTGACCATAAGAGTTTAAAGTATTTGTTTGATCAGAAAGAGCTGAATATGAGACAGAGGAGATGGTTAGAATTTCTGAAGGATTATGATTTTGGTTTGAATTACCATCCGGGTAAAGCAAATGTAGTAGCTGATGCATTGAGTCGGAAATCATTACATATGTCTATGTTAATGGTTAAGGAATTGGACTTAATTGAGCAGTTTAGAGATCTGAGTTTGGTGTGTGAGAGTACTCACAATAGTGTTAAACTGGGAATGTTGAAGTTAACGAGTGGTATTCTGGACGAGATCAGAGAGGGTCAGAAATCCGATGCACTTTTGGTTGATAAGTTGACTTTAGTGAATCAAGGTCAAGGTGGCGAATTCAGAGTTGATGAGAATGGTATTTTGAAATTTGGTAGTCGGGTGTGTATTCCGGATGTTACAGAACTTAAGAAGAGTATCCTTGAGGAAGGACATCGTAGTGGCTTGAGTATTCATCCTGGAGCTACGAAGATGTACCATGATTTGAAAGGGTTATTTTGGTGGCCGGGGATGAAAAGAGAAATTGCAAGTTTTGTGTATTCTTGTTTGACTTGTCAGAAGTCGAAGATTGAACATCAGAAGCCGTCTGGGCTAATGCAACCGTTGGCTATTCCAGAGTGGAAGTGGGACAGTATCAGTATGGATTTTGTTTCTGGTTTGCCGAGAACAAGTAAGAATTTTGAGGCTATTTGGGTGATTGTGGATAGATTGACGAAGTCGGCTCATTTCATTCCGATCAGAATGGATTATCCGTTAGAGAGGCTAGCTGAGTTGTATATTGAGAAGATTGTAAGTTTGCATGGTATTCCGTCTAGTATTGTTTCGGACAGAGATCCTAGATTTACATCGAAGTTTTGGGAAGGTTTGCAGAAGGCTTTGGGAACTAAGCTGAGATTGAGTTCTGCATATCATCCGCAGACTGATGGTCAGACTGAGAGGACGATTCAGTCACTAGAGGATCTTTTGAGGGCTTGTGTTTTGGAAAATGGAGGTGCTTGGGATTGTTATTTGCCTTTGATTGAGTTTACCTACAACAATAGTTTTCATTCGAGCATTGGTATGGCACCGTTTGAAGCTTTGTATGGTAGGAGATGTCGGACACCTTTATGTTGGTATGAGTCCGGAGAGAGTGCTGTGGTTGGACCGGAGATTGTTCAACAAACTACGGGAAAGATTAAGATGATTCAGGATAAGATGAGAATTGCTCAGAGTCGTCAAAAGAGTTATCATGACAAGAGGAAGAAGTCACTTGAGTTCCAAGAGGGAGATCATGTGTTTCTTCGTGTTACTCCGATAACTGGTGTTGGTCGAGCCTTGAAGTCGAAGAAGTTGACACCTCGATTTATTGGTCCTTATCAGATTTTGGAGAGGATAGGAGAGGTAGCCTATCGTATCGCTTTACCGCCGTCGCTTGCGAATTTGCATGATGTTTTTCATGTGTCTCAGTTGAGGAGATACATTCATGATCCGTCGCATGTTGTCCAAGTAGATGATGTACAGGTGAGAGATAACCTGACTGTTGAAACATCACCTATGAGGATCGAGGATCGAGAGTTGAAGCAGTTGCGGGGTAAAGAGATTGCCTTGGTGAAGGTAGCTTGGGGAGGACCAGCAGGTGGCAATGTGACTTGGGAACTGGAGAGCCAGATGAAGGAGTCTTATCCGGAGTTGTTCGATTGAGGTATGTTTTCGAGGACGAAAACTCTTTTAGTGGGGGAGAGTTGTAACACCCCGATAATAATATAATAATTATTTAAATTAAGTTAATAATATATTTATTGATTTAATTAAATAATTGAATTATTATTATTATTATTATTATTTTGGAATAATAATTATTGGGATAATTATTTATTGGAATAATATATAAGTTGGAAATGAGAAAAATCCCATTTTTTGGTAAAAAGGTTATTTCACGTGAAAAAGGGAAAAGAGGCAGAAAGGGCAAAAAGCCAGAGGACGAAGGTTGAAGGAAGGAAAAGCTTAGAGCTCGGAGGCTACCGGATTAACTCAGGTAAGGGGGGTTTATCATCGATTAAAGGGTATTATATGATAATATGTACTGGGTAGTGATAACCATTGGTTGTACCTCTAATTTGATTGATGCATGATGAATTTGTGAAATATTGGATGAATGAAATTGAATGATAATTGAAAAGAATTCGTAGGAATTAGAAGGGATAATGTTAGGATTGGTGAAGGTGAATAGGATATGATTCGTGTAGATGAAGTGAACGATTACTTTGTGAAATTTGGACTGTGGAAGGTTGAATCGGATAGGTTTCGTAGCAGAGGAAGCCATAGTAGATCTGAGAATTCTGGTTTCTGGTCATACGCGTATGGCACTAGGCAATACGCGTATGAGCTGGCTGGTACGCGTATGGAGGAAGCCTTACGCGTATGGGTGGAAAAGATGGTATTTTGAACGTAAATTGGTCTCTGTTGGTACGCGTATGGAGTAGGTAATACGCGTATGAGTTGAGCGAGGCAATGCGCAATACGCGTATGAGAGTGGGCGTTACGCGTATGGACTTGGTCAGGTTTGGGCAATACGCGTATGGACATGGGCAATACGCGTATGGGCAGAATTGTGATTTTTCTGTGCTACTGCTGTGCAGTTTCGGTTGTTTAGGCTGAGTGATGCGACTTAGCCGAGATATGATGTGATAGGGATCATTTCCCGTTGTTTTGAGTGGTAAAGGCATTAGTAGAGTGTGCTAATACTGTGTTTGATTATGTGGCATGATAGGATATGCTTTTGTGATTAATTATGTTGATAATGTGTGATGGTATACATGATAATGTGAATGTATACATTTGTGAATAGACTTTATTATGGCTTAGAGTGTGAGCATGTGTCTATTCTTGATTTTGTTGATGTTGCATTGCTAGGTGATTAGCATGCATATTGTGGCCTTCGGGTGGTAGCTAATTCCCATGGTGAGGAATTAGTGAGTAAATCATTTTGATTTTTGTTGATTGTTGCTTGCTAGGTGAGTAGCTTGCATAGCATGGCCCAATTGGGGTGGTAGCTAATTCCCATGGTGAGGAATTAGTGAGTGAGTCACTATGTCTCAAATGAGTGGGACTAGTGAGCTTGGTAGCCGTGCCTGGATTTGGACGGTGAGGTTGAACTATATGTTCACAACATAGTCGGTACCGCATGCATGGAGTCTCATTGCATAATGAATGTATGGCATATAATATGAATGGATGTATTCCAGTATTATATGTGTGTTGTGTGTTGCGTTGTGGATGTTGAATATGGTTGAGAATCTACTGTTGAGTATGATGTTTTGAACGGATATTGATGTTGCTGCAGGCGTAGCCTGATTTGGGTGAATTAATGTGTTAATTACTTGGCATTACATGTTGTTTTATAATGCTTATTATATTGATTGAGGAACTCACCCTTACGACTATTTTTCAGGTATCGAGAAATGAGTGGAGTAGAAGCTAATGCTTGGAGTCTAGGGTAGTTCTTATGGGTCATGCTCTGATAGATGTAACATCGGGAGGGGATGTTTTAATTAATTTGAGATTGGTTGTTGAATGATTTTCATGTAGTGTGTTACATGTTTTACATTGATGTTGGATTTTATTCCGCTGCGAATTATGCAAAGGAACCTTATTTTGATTAAATAAATGAGCATGACAGGATGTTTTGATAATTGTTGTGAAATGATTGTGTGGCACCCTTCGGGGCATAATTACTCTGATGAATATATTGTTATTTTAATTATAATAATTTGGGGTATTTAGAAGGGTGTTACAACGACCACGATCAGACGTGGTCGTGGAATCGCGGCCTATCCAGGGGGAGCAGGAATATGATGGGTCCCTTAGACATTGGGTCGTTTCATGGGCTAGAGAGGATTGGGCCATACCTATTCGTTGGTCCAGTCCAGAACAGGAGCCCCCCAAGTTGTTTCTTTTTGTCACATAAGCGATGACTTAAGGGTGCTCGACCGTACACGGGGTAATTCTGAAGTCGTGATACTTCGTCGTTCCTAGTTCGTCGTAGCTAACGGTCTGTGAGGTTGGTCGTTGCAACATGGTCGTTTGAATAAGGATCATAAAGTTTTGGTATAAACGTTGCGTCACACCTATGTATAGGGAAGCGTGTGCATTTAATATGTAATGATGGCTACTCTAAAGTCGTTCCTAGGTAATGAATGCGTCGTTTCTAGATTTGTAGGCTTCACGTGCTTGTGCACGTGCCAGAGGAATCTATAAATACAGAACTGGGCTTCAGTACTACACTTTTTTATCTGCTTTCGCTGCTCGTATCGGACAAGTGCTCGAACTCAGTCGTTAACCACCGCCAACTACCGCAGCTTCTGAGGAGACTACCCAAGCAGACTACAATCTTCTTAATCTTGTAATCTTTCGTCATTCCTTATTTGATTTAGCTTCTGTTTCTGGTAGATAGATTACCTACATGCGGTTAGGAGGTGATTTAGGGTCAATGGGACCGATTTGCTGAACTTCTAGGGTTCCGGTGCAGTGTTTACTGCCCATGTTAGGTGGTTTTTGGTGATGATATTGTTACTGATGTGATGTCTAGGTTTAGTGTTTGCCGTCCGCGACGGCTCTATTCGTCGTCTCCGGTTAAACTTCAACCGGAGTTTTGGGCAACAATATGCTCGTTCTGCGACTGGACGGTTTCGTCGTGTCAATCTTTCTCTCTTACTTCTATGATTTTCTGGTCGTTGTCATAACCGTGACATTTCTTTGAATAAGGGCTTTGACCGAGGACAGCGTCCTCGCTCCTTAGCGTGTCGTTTCACTTGAACAATGGTGGAAGGGTGTATTTGATTTGACTCATTGAATTCACAGTTACTTTCATTGCTTTTCAAGTGTCGTGATGTCTAACAACGAGAAAATACACATGGAGACTGAAAATTTATCGAGCGACATTGCGTCTTCTACTGAATCCGAAGGAAGTTCTTCGACGGGGAGGAGTTCCGTATCCCCACAGGACTCGGAAGAAACTACCTCGGTTAGGGACGATTCTGTTGATCCCGAAGAGGAAGACGTAGACAAAGTCAATAACATGTCCGTCGATGAATGGGCCGCTGACGAGCCATTAAACATTGCTTCTCTTTATACCTAGGATCTGGAGGGCCCAGTTCCTGTGGTAGGAGACCCTAGGGATTGGACAATGAAGTACTCGAGCTCAGAGGATCGTATTTGTTGGGTATTTGGTTCGGAGAGATTACCCTTGTACGACATCTTATTCAGGGAGATGAAGTTTAGGATTTCGTTCTCATATTTCCAACAAAGTGTGTTTGTTCATCTAGAGCTCGCACCCTCCCAGCTGCATCCGAATTCGTTTGCCTTTATTTGGGCCTTCGAAATGACATGCGGATATCTGAAGATAGGGGTGATGCTCCCTTTTTTTTCACGTCTTTGCCATGTGGTTAACGAGAAGTTCGGCTGGGTTTCCTTGAAGCAAAATAAGAAAATATTCAAGACATAATTTGAATTGACCGGAGATTTTAAGGATCGGTTTTATCTGTTCGAGCCGATTTCCGATGGGCCCTGAACTCCTGCAAGTTTTGGGGAGTGGATACGGACGACCAAGGGAATGTTCTATTGGACAAGGACGAAAAGGAAATCCCCCGCCTTCTGCTAAAGTTTCATTTTTCATGGTTGTGCGATCATTTCCTATGTGGGATTCATGAATTCCTCGATATTGCCTTTGTCTTGAGTGAAAGCGACCAGGCCAGCTACGAGGCCTTGATGGATTATGTTTCGAGGATCACCATGACCATACACGTTGACAAACATGGTCATGCAATTATAGACAAGGACGGGGGTGCCAAGGTGACCCCCAAATTTATAGAAGTGTCCAAGCTTTTGGCTTGTGAGATAGATGAGGATGTCTGCCAGTACCTTGGTAGTTTTAGAATTTACTTGCTCATTTTCCATTTTATGCCTATCTAAGATTCATGCTTTTACTATTTTTCGCCTTTGCATTTTTCAGATTCGATGGTGAATGTTCAAGATAAATTAATGGCCAACCATAGTAAGTGATGAGGACCAAAGAAATTGATGCAGACCTGCCTCAGCAATAAATTGGTTACGGGCTCGGGCACCTCTTCGCCCGCTTCCCATGGTTCTCTTGGCGGGACTTCCCGAGAAGGGAAGATGTCCAGGGATGACGAGGTGGTAAACTTGGATGATGCTTCCCCGAAGCCTTCTTATGAGCTCCCCACATGCTTTCTGAAGCCCAATTTCTTCGAGGAGGACTCCCTCCAAATTCACATGGCAGAGACGCTTCAGTTGGAGGGAACAAGTCGAACGGACAGACGCTCTTGGTTGGCTCAGGACACAAATTCAGTAATGTGGGTCCTTACAATGGCCTCGATGTTCGCTGAGGGGACTGCTACTCAAGAGCATGAGACTCATCAGCTGAAGGCCAAACTGTCGGCCTTCGAGGAAGTGGCTAGCGGAAGGGAAAAATCTATTAAGGAAGCCTCCAAGAGGATAAAGGAGCTAGAAGAAACAGTGGCATCCAACAAGAAGTCTGCTACGGAGGAGATTACCCGTCTGAAGGTTGATTTGACTCCGGCTGAAGACGAACATGAGGAGGTGAAGTCCCTGAAGTCTCGGGCAGAGCTGGTTGCGAAGATTGAGGAGGGGTATAACACGGTGGGAGAACTAACTTTTAGTCATGTTGCGGATAGCAAGAGTCGCCACCGACTTTTATTTTATCCAAGTGGAAAGGACATAAAAGAACAGGAAAGACCTATTTTAAAAGACTTGGGTTCGGGGGGTAGGTTATATAAAGGGAAGGTGTTAGCACCCTTTATATCCATGGTTATCCATGGGCTCTTAGTTACTTAGCTCACTTGAATTATTTTTGAAGAGTGTAGTGTGTGATTATAAATCTTTCTAAGTACTTTGTAATGATCCTCGTATGGATGTATACAAAGCCTTGTTTTGAAAAATGTTTAAGAAAGTGAGGTGTAAAAAGTAATTTTAAGACGTGAGCAAGTAACTAAGAGGTACCTACCATAGACTAGTCTTTCATGTTCTTGTATGTTCTTTCAAGGGTAAGACTGTCCCTATTATTAAGGAATAGGTAGTCATTACCTTGGATTTTATTTAGGGACAAGTGTAGGGTCATCGTACGGTCAACGAAGGCAACTGGAGGGTGTCTTTAGCAACCTGGGAGGGACTATCATCTTTTACCGAAGGGACAATATCATTATCGTAGGTAACATCGTAGGGACTTGATCTTTTAAATCTGGGAGGGACTAGATGATTTATTTATGGAGGGACTTTGCTTAAGACACCCCATTTTCGAGGGACTTGACCGTATTAAAAGGCAACCAAGAGGGATGCCCTAAGAAGTGCAGACGGCGATCAAAGATCGATTTACATGTGTGAGTGTGATTTTTCAAATATTTATCTTATTTCATTAATTATCTAATTTTATTTAATCACAATTAATTTCGCACTCCCTATTTACTAACCAAGCAATTAAATAAAATAAATAAAATACGGAAATATAACACCTACGTTATTACATGGCTTATGGGCAGTTACAAAAATAATCGAGCAAGAAAAATAAATTACAATATAATAACCTATACATTTTTCTAAACAATTTAATTAAGGAAAAATAAATAAATAAAAAGAAAATTGAGAAAATTATTCTAAATAATTAAATAAAATAAATAGAAAAGAAATTAATTAGATTTTTTTGAAATTAGGGTTAGGCAAGAAAATTAGAAACTTTTTTAGGAAGATTAGGGTTAATAAAAATTAGGGTTAGAATTTAGTAAAAAAATAGAATTTATTTAATCTAAAATATAATTAATTAACTTTATTTAAAAAAAACTAATAAAATAAAGTTATTATTACATAAAAAAAAGTTTCTCTCTTTTTAAAGAAATAATAAAGTTTTAATTTTAAATAAGAATTATTTTTGTGGTTTAAATTTAATAAATTAGTTAAAATAAGGTCAAAAATAAAAAAAATAGAAAATAAGAACAAAAAGGAGAAATTGACCAAAAATATAGGATCTGGGAATTGAACCCAGGTCCTTTACCTAAATAACATAACACAAAACCAACTGGGCCAACGTGTGCTGGTGTTATTGCTATGAACCAAAATCCTCATATGTTCAACCTGCAAAACAAAAATAAAAATGAAAAAATTGTTGGAACCAAGGATCGAACCCAGCCTCTATGTTCATCTGCGCGCACACACTACCACTGGGCCAAGCTACGTTTCTTTGTTCAAATACCACGTTAATAAAATAAAAAAACAAACAGAAATTTGAATTTGAAGTTTCGCGTGCAGGCTTCATCTTCTTCCCCAAATTTCCTGCGAATTTCCCTTCAACTTTTCCTGCAAAATTTCCTGCGAACAAAATTGGCAGGTAAACCTATATTTCTTAAATCATGCATAAACCATTACAATCTTTAAAATTGATGACATATTTTGATTGCCCATGGTTTGTACGACTTAGCCATGTCCTTAACATGTCCATTAATGATGTGAAACGCAAAACCCCATTCTTGAGGTTGAAACCCTAACAATGGTAATCTATGGTTCCGGCCACGAAGCTTCAATCCAAACTTCCAGAATCGTTCTATGCATCATAACAAACATATAACAATCATTAAAAACAGTTTATAATGGACATAATGATGTAATCGAAAATTTAAAATTCAAGAACAAAACACAATCGGATCCATATTTTATGATGCTTTTGATGAGTATGATTGTTCAAACACGTTCTAGTAGCCTCAAAGAAGCTTTCTCAACCTTCACAACTCCTTTTAGGTGGCTGGATTTGTCAAACCGAATTTCAAAATTCCTTGTGTTTTTGAACTTTGTATGCGTGTTCTTGGCTGCTGCAAATTCCTCCCCTTGCTTTTTGTTATGTCTTTTACTTATAGTGAATGAAATTAGGTCAAAAAAAACATGTGGTTTTGTGGGCTTTTTGATAACTTGAGTGTGAAGGAAGCCATGACCATAAATGTGGAAAAAATCAAATGATACCTTTCTAATTTGTCCTTGCACGAAATTGGAACCTTTCAATCAGTCTTAAATGATATTAGATTCATTCCCAAACCAATATTTGATCTAAATATTCACTTTTTATATTTTATTTTGATTTAAAATGAATTTTAAAGAATAAAATCCAAATAAATAATAAATAAATTATAAAAATAAGAGAATACTTGAATTGGGTCGTGCTTGATGTTATCATGAAGATTGGGTTGCAAAATGATAGGCCCATTTGGAAAAAATTGGATTTAAGCCCTTATTTTCTTCATACACCCCTTAAAAATCTCCCAACTTTGACAAGGCATAAATCCTTCAATTTTAAAGATATGAAGGTGTTCTTGGAAATTTTGGAAGGCTTAAAGAGTCCTATAACAAACCTCTTTGGTCTCATGTCCATATCGTTTACCATTTTCAAATTATGCCCTTTGGAAAAAGTTGACTTTTTGTTGACGTTTGAGATGACCTATAATGTTTTAGCTCATACCTTCCAAATGAAGCATTTCTAGGCTTGGATTGTGAGACACAAAGTTGTAGAGAATTCAATTTCCTTCAAAATGAGCTTTGAATGGGAAATTTTTGATGAAGCATGTGAAAGTTATGGCTGGTCAAAGTTTAGTTGACTTCTTAAGAAAACCCTAATTTAGAAACTCCTGATTCTTGATGATCTGAAACTTCCTTGATGAATCATGATCAACCATTGATAAAATGATGAATTTTAATTCATAACCTTTATGTTGGCAAAAAAATCTTGAAGTTTGACTTTGATTTGACCACAGTTGACCTCAATTTGACTTTTTAACTGCTTTGACTGATTTTTGCATATCTGATCATCTGACTGGTCAAACTTATTGGGAAAGCCTTGAAACTTGACATGGGGATTCTTGAATACATGTGGGATGTTATGAAGCTCTCTTGAGGTCTTGAAAATCATTTTAACCTGAGGAAACTCCAAACCCTAGTTTTGGACACTTTGCTTAGGAGGAGGCATTGTCTGGGGAAACTTCCACACTTCTTGATCAATTGTGAGTCTTGAGAACCTTATGATCATTTAGAAGTCTTGAGAGATATTTTATTGATTGTGGGAGGGCAAAGTTTGGGGTACAACAGCTTCCCCTATTTAATTTTCTAAGATCTGAGGAGTTAGATTGGCATGTACGCCATTCGTGATTTGAAGGTTGAAGAGGATTGAACACTAAAGCCCAAAAATTTGCACTCGCCGGTGCGTAGAATGATACTATTGGTTGGTTGTGATGCTTGAATGGGCTTAAAGATGCCATTCGGATAAAAGGTCTTCAGATATGTTTCTTTGAGAGGGAATCAATCCCAAATATGAAGATAGCTTTTTGGGAAGAATAAACGACGACCCAAAAATGAGATAAACTTCGGGAAGAATAAACGACGGCCCGAGGTAATGAGATAACCTTTGGGAAGAATAAACGACGGCCCAAGGTAACAAAATGGCTTTTGAGAAGAATAGTCAACGTCTCAAAATAATTTTTGGGAAGAATAAATGACGGCCCAAAATGAGATAACCTTCGGGAAGAATAAACGACAGCCCGAGGTAACAAGATAACCTTTGGGAAGAACAAACGACGGCCCAAGGTATCAATATGACTTTTGGGAAGAATAAACGACGGCCCAAAATGAGATAACCTTCGGGAAGAATAAACGACGGCCCGAGGTAATAAGATAACCTTTGGGAAGAATAAACGACGGCCCATGGCATCAATATAGCTTTTGGGAAGAATAAACGACGACCCAAAATGAGATAACCTTCGGGAAGAATAAACGACAGCCCGAGGTAACAAGATAACCTTTGGGAAGAATAAACGACGACCCAAGGTAAGTTGTTGATGAAGTTTGCTTGCTAGGGAATTAACCTGAAGAACAAGTTTAGTTCGGTGCAAATATAATGATATATATAACATTCTGCAAGATAATATTTTATGAGAATGCGTATAATATGATATGATATAATGTATGTATGAATGAATTATGTAGCTGAAGCGTATAAGTAGCTTCGTAGAACAACTTCTGACTGGGGAAAATAAATCCCGATTCGTTGTTGAGGAGTATGAAGACTTTGTTCCCGTCTTATTTAAGAATATCGTACTTAGGAACTCCCGTTTTCGTTTGTCGTACTTTTTATTGAAGGATTAAGTTCTTGAATATCTTGATTGAGGATAAAAGAGATGGACATAGATTCGGGAGACCTATGTAGTTGAGTATCAATTCATCGGAGGATATAAAACTGCTTGGAGACTTCGTAAAGCTGGAAATGTAAGATATTACTTGAGATATTCCGTAAGGATATCATAAAATATTACTCTGTGGGGATGAACCGGCGAAACTTCGTTGAATTCCTACCTCCGTTCGTTTTTAGTAAATGCTATTATTGTATTTTATGCCTTTCTGGTAAACATCAATCATATTCAAAAGCATATATACATTCAAACATAATCAATGGACGTTTTCTCGCTTTAGTAAAATGGGAAAAGTAAAGCTGAATAAAGAGGGAAAAGTAAAGCTGAATACGAAAAATGGAATTTTATTCATTTAGAAATTGGCCTATAAACAGGCACGTTTTAACACGGAGACGAAAATCCTAGTAAGAGGAATTCGTCAAAGAAATTTTTACAAGGAAAAATAGCTATGGGTGTCGCTCCCCGGATTTCCATCCTGGTACAAACGCGAAAGTGGCGCGGAAAAGAGGTAGAGTCGCCAACCAGGCATTTTTATCCCGATGGAACGGGAATGGTAATGCTGCACAAACCAAAGAAAAGAAAAGGAAGGACAAAGGTCCTGCGAACCAAAGAAATATAGGTTCGGGAGTCGGTTACGACCTGGGAAGGTATTAGCACCCCAGATCATCCGCTGTACCCGACGGGATCCACCGTTGCAAAGAAACTGTTTCAAAGGGTGAAGAAAAGAAAGATGCCGCAAAAATAAAGTCTAGAACTAGAGAAAAGAAAAGAAAGGGAGAAAATGTAGGGAAAATAAAAGAGTGCTCGAACAGGCCCTACCCCGCTGCCTACGTACCTCATCTGGACAATGAGGATCAGAGTCGCCGTAATTCCCCTAACTAGGGGTAGAAAAGAAATTGCTTGTGAATTAAGGCTTGAACTTCCTATGCCATTGCTCAGGTGTTGCAGACTCGGACGACGAGTGCGTAACCATCTTGCAAAGTGACAAGTAGGAGCAAGTTCGCGTACGGAGCGAATGAGATGAGAAAAGAATTCTCAAAGGAAAGACGTTTATTGTTTGTTTGTGTTTTTTATGAAGCTTTTATGAGTGTGTCACAAGGAAGTGAACTCAAGCTCTTTTCCATGGAAGGTGCACTTGTCACTACATTCCAAGATGGAATAATAGAACAAGCACACTCAAGTAAGGAGAAGATCCCCAAAACTTGAACCCAGAGATTAGGGCTTAGGCTCACTAACTCATTCACTTATTAAGTGTTTTTGTGATTTACAATGAAGAAGTGTTTTTATGATTTTCTTGGTGAAGATGATATCTTGATCAGACTTGTGCATCACAAGATAAGCTTGTACTATCCCAAGATGGGAAGACTACAAGTATCTCATGGGATAAGGCTATTGCTCAAGGCATCACTTCAAACTTTATTAAGTGTTTTTTTAGGGTTTTGAGATGAGAAGAGAAGAGAAACCAAAAGGATCACAAAGGTAAAAGTCTAATGGGGGACTAAAGAATCCTAAGTGTTGTCATGCATGGATATCCTAAGGTTAGTGTGATTTTCTATCCTAAAGAAGAAAGAAATAAGAAGAGAAGAAGAAAAAAAGGAGAAGAGATGAGTAAGGCCTAAGCCCAACAAACAAAGGGTTAATACAAATAATAATAATAATAAGAAGAGATGAGATTTGGAGATGTGGGAATCACTTCCACACCTCTCACTTACCAGAGCCCCTGAAATGGTTAGTGAATCGCATAAGCATAAGATGGAAATAAGAACATCCAAACAATACGCAAACCAAAAATGACAATCACGAATCAAACACAATCAACAAAGTCGGTACCTAACCCTATAGGTGACCTAAAACAAAGACCCACAAATCCTAATAGGATGGCATAAATGCCTTCCTCAAACTATGTTAGAAAGAAGGAAGAAAGAGGCACAAAACGCTACCTAAGAAACAAAACTCCAAACAAATATCAAAATGACATGAGAAAATTATGAAAATAAATCTCTAAAGCCAATAACCAGCAACTAACAATTTGCCAAAATATCTCACAAATTCACAAAGAAACTCCACTAAATAATCGCACAAAGTCGCTTAAGAACAAGTAACGGAAACGCACAAATACGACTCACAAAACTATGGATAAAATGGAATTAAAAATAATATAAAAATATTTTTAGGTACTTTTATAAGTCTACGAAATAATGCAAGAGTCATACAGAAATGTTTATTGGGTGGGAAACGTTGACGTGTACCGTGTATGGCATCTTTGATACTGGCTTGGCAAAAAATGTGAAAAAATGGTGTTGTACGCTTGTATGGTCCATGTTGCTTAATTGGTGTTGGAACTTTGCGGATCCATTCTCACATTGCAACTTGTTTTTTTTTCTCTTTCTTTTTTTAAGAACGGGCTTTAAATGGACTTTTAGATGCCAAGGGAAAAAACTTTGGTTAATGAATATTGATAAATGAATTGGTTGATAAGTGAGTGATTAACGAATTGGGATATGGATCTAGAAGTTTAAGGTTATAAAATTTACGGATGTGATAAAAGATGGATAATAGTTATTTAGAAATAATATGAAGAGAAGAAAGATAAGTGGTTAATTGGATGAATCGGATTTAATCTAGATATGACTTGAAAAATAGAAAAATGGAATGAATATTCGAAATCAGTTGTGAAAATAGAAATCAGATAATAAATGGGAAATGATGAAAATAACGAATATGGATATGAACATGAACCACTGCCAAAACCACTGATACACATACCACACCTGAGTTTAATCAAAAGACCAAACTCGAACTTTTTCCTACAATTCCTTGATTATTGAACCCACACTGAGGAAAGTAAACCAACAAATAAATCACCCATGGACTAACGAACAAACATTCCAGACAATCTGAATCCAACTTCTCACAAACCACCAGAGAACCTTTGCACACAACACAACTTGTCATTGAATACGCATCGACTGAGAAATAACGACTAACGCAGATGACTTGCAGTTGAGATAATCCCACGATAGTTTAACCAAGATTAGGTCAAACGTCCCTATGAATCGAATCGATAAACTGAACTCACTGACAACTCATGCTATGCTAATGGGTGCCATGCCTCATCTTTCTATGCTAATCATGTGATGCGAAATATGAAAAATGATATGCTAAATGCTATGAAAAAGAGAGGGCAAATTTGGGGTGTCTACATGCAAAAACTGGGAAATAAACCCAACCAACTGACGCTTTGGTAACCGAAGTGGAGGGAAAGCAGACGAGCTCCCTCCAAGTTGAAACTGTTATCTGGAATCAGATTACTTTAACAGACGAGTCTTCTTCGAACAATCCTGTTACGCCAGGAATTGGGCATACGAGTCCTCACATACTTTGGAAAAACATATGACTTGAGACAGAAGAATCTCCTTCGGACATACCTGTCACGCCAGGACCGGTGACTACTTTGGAATTTATTCCCACAACCAGGATTTCAAACCTCTTCAATACAGACGAGTATTGGATAATCATCAAGAGAACACAAACGAGTGCCAAAAGTCAATGATACAAACGAATATCAGACGATGATCCGAGAAACACAGACGAGCTTTTTAGACAATGATACAGACGAATATCAGCCACTGATACAGACGAATACCAGAAATCCAACATAGACGAGCATCTGGAGTAGCAATACAGACGAGTACCAGGAATCCAACACAGACGAGCATTGGATAAGACCAAATGATTTGCTAAAGAAATGGCATCGAGCGATCCATAACCAAGAACATGAGCACAGCTCAAACATTGAGGAGTAATATCAAGCGATTTACAACTCGGACAATGTCTTTTGGCACAACGCCAGGCGACTACTGGCTTGCCACAGCAACGGTGGACTTTAACGACGTTGCAATATCGAGCGATCTGATAGGAAAATGGTATCAAACAGTCCATCCACAATAGGTCCGTTGACACGGGACCAAGCGATCAAACCAAACTTTGATTTGAGAATAGAGTAACAACTCTGCAAGGGAATATCATCTAGTGATATCTTGCATTCTCTGGACTAGTTGAATGCTTGAAGATCAATCCAAGAGGATTTTACAGAAGACATGACATCCAAAATGCCCAAGTGTCTTCAAACTCTTAGAGATTCGTCGAATCTTGACATAATTGCCCCAGACTGCGTGGATTGTGGAAGAATTTGTCTCGCGAGGATTCCTGAAAAACCTCGTGTCACTGCGAAATACCGTGCCCTGTAAGCACAAAGATATGCACACCTGCCCCGGGCATAAATGAATCCAGTGGTTGAACTTTGATATGATTTTGATTTTTTTTTCTTTTATGACAGACTCACTGGGTATCAACTCAAGGGTTGAAGAAGTGAAGACTATGATATCGACCAAAGGGTCATTAGAAACGGAAACATCGACTCAAGGGTCGAGAAGAACACAACAACATCAACTCGAGGGTTGAGGAAACGAAGGCAATAGTATCGACTCGAGGGTCGAGGACAACAAAGCAACAATATCGACTCAAGGGTCGAGGACAACAAAGCAACATCAACTTGAGGGTTGGGGAAACAAAGCAACATCAACTCGAGGGTTGAGGAAACAAAGCAACATCAACTCGAGGGTTGAGGAAACAAGGTAACATCAACTCGAGGGTTGAGGAAACAAGATGACAATATCGACTCGAGGGTCGAGGAGAACAAAACAACATCAACTCAAGGGTTGAGGGAACGAAGGAAGCAACATCGACTCGAGGGTCGAGAAACAGAAGCGATGATATCGACTCGAGGGTCGAAGCAAACACTAATATCGACTTACAGGTCAAAGAAAACCAAAGTGAAGATTGCCACACCCAGCTGAAGTGAGAGGCTGAACGCCTATAGATGCCAACTAGTTATATTTGAAGAGATGCCAACAAAGATTGGACTTTAACCGTGAAGATGCCAATGACTATTGGACTCTAGTCATGTACGATGATCAGATGAAGTAACCATAACGACTGAGGAGAAATTCTCTGATCAGGGAAATACGCTTCCCGTGCCCTACTGGGATCAATCATCAGACATTCATTCTGGGAACTGCCTTGCATACTGCAAGATTATCTCAAGAGGATTTTACAGAAAACTTGGCATCCGAAATACTTCAGTGTTTTCAAACTCCTGAATATCTCGAAGTAACCACCTCACACTTTATGGTCCATGAAGGAATTTTCCCCAAGATCTGGCATCATCATGAGGTGTTCTGCCCCAATATTCTGAACCTTGGGTAGTTGCATCTGATTAGTCGTCTTCTGGAGATAATAACTTTACTTCTAGGGTGACCTGCCCCATTACGAGTATTGCTTTGGAGACAGACACCCAGACTAACTGCTTTGTGAGAGATTTAAATCTCGAAGTGATTGCCCCAGTTTGTCTGGAATTTGAAGAGATTGATCGACGTGATTGCCACTGATTGGCTGCGTTTAATCCAATTGGTTGGAAAAGGTCCTATTCAACGAAGTTTCTTGGAAAAGTTCCCCTTGACATGAATGTCCTTCAAAAGTTTCCGCCTTCTCAACTTGGCAAGATTAAGCTTCTAGGCTGAGGTTCCATATGTGAACTTCTTTGATGCCAAACAAATGTATGCAAGCAGAAAATGTCTTATTCTGAGAATGAAAATTCTAATGCAACACATGTGCTATCTTGAAGTTTTTATTGAAAGGATGTCGCAAACTTTTGTGAGCAACTCACTGGTTAAGATACAACATATATATATATATATATATATATATATATATATATATATATATATATATATATATATATATATATATATATATATATATATATTTTGATAGAAAACATGCACATGCAATACCAACAAAGATCTTTTAGCCCAACTCATGGGGTCAGGAACACTATCTCGTGGTGGTACACTCTTGAATTAACCCTGTTTCAGTTAGGACTTTTTGAGGGTTCTATCGTGTTCTGGCTCACGGTTATAGAAACAAAGATATAGGCTCAAAGCTAATATGTGCCCACCCATCTTCGTGATGTCCTTCCATTCTTATGTTCAACTAGTTTTCACAAGCGCTCACCTTTCAAAAGAGTTTCAAGATGGTTGAGGAACCAATGACTCTAACAGTTTAAGTACCACTGCGGTTGTTGTTGGTATAACAGTCACCACCCCTATTGTCTTTTGTGTCTGTATCACACGACTTGTTCTTGCTTAAGGATCTTTCTTGTGCAATCCCTTTTCATCTTTCGCTTTTTCATTATTTTGCTTATCCCTAACTTTTGCCTGGACTGATTCTTTTGAATCTTTTGCAATTGGAGTCCAATGGGATGCCCTAATTTTTGCCTAAGTCGCTTGTTTTCAAGTTTCAACTTAGCGGGCTTTTTATCTCTTTTTTTTTTCTTTTTTCGAACAAATCGTGTGATACAAGTTTATCCTGATTGTTTTGTAAGGGTTATGACTGTCTCACTTTTCAGTTGGTGAATAACCGTTGTGGTTTTTGGTCTGTAGACCTCTTGATTTGGTACACTGAAATGTTAGGGATCCTCAGATACACTCCTTTATGAAAGCATGAATGCTTGGTCCAACTAGCTGACACCTACCCTGCCCCGGGTTAAATGTGAGGGTTTTTTCATGCGAAAAGAAACTCCTACTTCAAGGCTCAAAGGGGTTAACGAAGGTTTATCTCCCTTATATCTCCGGTGTTTGGGAATTTGAAATAAAGCTTGTACATCGTCAACAGGGTCTTATTCAAGAGCACACAAATGGGGATTTTGCGTTTTCATTTCGTCATCCTCCATCACAGAGTTTAAGAACAACAATTGGTATTGAAATGCACACACAAAATTATAAGCAAAATACGAATGAATTACTTCAAGAAAAACATGTGTGTTTCATTAATTAACATTCAAAAAGCAAACAAGTTTCATGCAAGCATACAAATGTTCAAACAAACATATAAAAGCGACATATGAAAATGCAGTGAAGAAACTGAGCAATGCCATTGTTGAGGAGACTTGACTCCGTCTGGACTTGTTGATCTCGAATACTTTCCGTAGTCGACATCTTTTTCCTGATGAGATTTGCAGTCTTCAATTAAATGACCACGTGTCAGCACCACACTTCATTCTCACTTATTAGGACCTTAAGCTTTCGACGTTCAAACATTCACATAAGACGTCTGAAGAAAAGAGTGACACTGAGATGAAATTGCCACATAAGTTTGACACCTAAGGTTGCTCGGAAAGACCTGACGATCTTCTGCCTACGTATCTCCATTGACCAAAGACCAATGAAGAATCAGAGCGACGTAGTTCCCCTCAATAGGGATCAAAATGAGGTACATAGTCGCTGTTCAGAATCAAACTGAGAATTACCTTCACACACATCCTCAATAATTTCCTCCCTATCATGAGCTGACGAACCCACATGACCAAGAGAAAACTTGTTAACCTGAATGCCTTAAGGCGTTACTGAAATCAACCCAGACTCAATCAAATCCTGAACCTTATCCCTGAGCGGTTTGCATCCTTCAGCTGAATGTCCTGGTGCATTGCCATAGAATCCACATCGAACATTGGGATCAAAACTTGGTGGGTATGGAAAAGGAACCGGACCCAGTTTCTTCGGCACTATCAATCCACTATTGATCAGGCATGGAAGTATCTGACTGTATGGCACTGTCAATGTATCAAAATACCTTTTGGATCTCTTAGTGTAGTAACGACGCCTTTGCGGAGTATGCTGCGGTTGGCATGGTCGTTGTTGATACTGAGGAAGTTCACTATTCACTGAAACCTGACATACGAATTCAGAAGGTTGCTGACTCTGAGAAGTTGAAATGCATGGGTACTGTTGATAAGTCAATGGAGTTTGAGGATCTTCCCAGATTGCATCAATCACATCCTTATCTTGGGAACTGACAAAAGATTCATTCTCTTCAGCTGAGCTATCTGAAATGCCTTGGATCTTACCCATCTTGATAAAGCTCTCAATGCGCTCTCCAGTTATCACCAATTCCGAGAAACTCGAAGTTCCACTGCCACTCAACCTCTCCAAGTACTGTCCCTGTAAGGTTTCTATGAAAAGATCAACCAATTCTCTATCTGATAGCGGGGGTTGTACCCGAGCAGCTACTTCTCTCCACCTCTGGGCATACTCTCTGAAAGACTCGCCATCTTCTTGGGATAAAACTTGCAAATCCATGCGGCTAAGAGCCCGGTCAAGATTGTAGTTATACTGCTTCACAAAGGCATTAGCTAGGTCTGACCATGATTGGATACAACTGCTCTTTAATTGCATGTACCAACTCGATGATGTCTCACTCAGACTGTGTTGGAAACAATGAATCATCAATTTGTCATTATGCTCATATGAGGTCATCCTTCTGCAAAATCTTACCAAATGTTGTCTTGGACAACTATCCCCTTTGTACTTTTCAAACTTCGGTACTTTGAACTTTGGAGGTATTACAAGGCCGTGTACCAGACACATGCTTACATCACTTAAATCAATGACATTACGACTTTGAAGGGCTTTGATATCTTCCTCCAACACACGGAATCTTTCCTCCCTCTCCACAAATCATGGATCTTGGATTCTCACCACAGGGATTGCCTCTTGGGGATCTGGCATAGTGAAATCAAAACTGTGATAATCTGCAGCATCAATAGAAGAAGAATTTCCACTTTGGGCGACTTGACGCTCTCGAACAGCTGGATGCTCAACAGTGATCTGTGCAGGCTGAGCTTGAGCGGAATTATGGTCATCCTTCCTTGCCAAAGTCATCATAGCCTCCAAAAGTTGGTCCCACTGATCTCTTGTCAACCCAACACTTGCAGACTGGCTTTGCTCTCCAGGGTCCATGATCTTCTCAAAAGCTGCTTCAAGTCTGATACGAGAACTGGAGTCTCAATTGCGGATGGTGAACAAAGAACGGATGAGCCATGCCTGCTGAACAGAAATGCAATGCAAATGCTATGAGATGCCATGTTCGGTTACATCCAAAGAATCTATCTGCTTTGATCCACATTTTAATATAGAAGAAAAAAAAATCCAACATTCTGATTCAGATATGAGATCCTCGGAAATAACTAAACATGTATGCTAAAATGCTATCATGGAATGTATGCAGCTAGCAAGTGACCGGGAGCTGGTGTCTGTCTAGATACGGAACACTGAGCTGAGAACCAAGTATCTGATGATATATGTCCTCTGAATAATAACCATCTGATAAGCACTCAAAACCAAGGATCAAGAACTCCAGGATTATAATAGCCGGACCAAAACATAAGATCACACTGATGATGAAGGGTATGTTGAGGTCAAGGGTTCCTGCAAACCTGTAAACCCCTCTCAATCTCACGGGTGTGCTCCGGGTCAAACATCACGGACTCTCAAAGCCGAATAACAATAATACTTTCACCATTTCCGAGAAATGGCTCATGACCAAATCAGGGAATCAGTTTGGCATTATATACTACGCAGGGAGGCCTCAGCTGAGTCCGGGAAAAACAAGCATCCCTTATAAGTCCCCAGCTTCGAGCGTTGAAATCGAGAAACAATAGTACATTCAGCCCGTAGGATACAGTACTATTGTCATACGACCAGATGCTTTGACTGAGTTCCTATAAGAGAACCAGGCCATCCTATGCGAGTCCCCAATGGACCCTCGGGTGCGAATGGGTTTGCCACACAATGTGGTCTGCCACTGTCACCACTAAAGAGGGATGTTTCCATAAGGTTCTCAATGATCGGTCCCCAGCTGCACATAACTATCAAGGTTATGAAATGAGAGAGGAAGATCCCCAAATCAAGACATTTCCAAGACGGTCGCAAATCTGGGTGTGGAACTCACTACTACCCCCATGACAAGATCTCATGAGGCCAAAGTGGAACCACTCTAAGTCCTAAGGTGCCCTCGAGTCTTGGTAATGAGCTCATCTCACAGTAACAGTATCACCCAAGTCCCACCAAACAGAAAATCTAGTCCAGACATGAAAATAAAATACTGAAAACTGTAAATAAAGCTGTAAATAAAACTGTAAATAAACAATAGTAAAATAAACACGCAACGACAAACAATCAAAACACAAAGAAACAGAAACATACAAGCGCTAGGAGAGAATCTCAAGGGAACCAGAGATACTCTGGTTAGGAAGTCCCCAGCAGAGTCGCCAGCTGTCGCTTCCCGGATTTCCATCCTGGTACAAACGCGAAAGTGGCGTGGAAAAGAGGTGGAGTCGCCAACCGGGCATTTTTATCCCGATGGAACGGGAATGGTAATGCTGCACAAACCGAAGAAAAGAAAAGGAAGGACAAAGGTCCTGCGAACCAAATAAATATAGGTTCGGGAGTCGGTTACGACCTGGGAAGGTATTAGCACCCCAGATCGTCCGCCGTACCCGACGGGATCCACCGTTGCAAAGAAACTGTTTCAAAGGGTGAAGAAAAGAAAGATGCCGCAAAAATAAAGTCTGGAACTGGAGAAAGAAAAGAAAGGGAGAAAATGTAGGGAAAATAAAAGAGTGCTCGAACGGGCCCTACCCCGCTGCCTACGTATCTCATCTGGACAATGAGGATCAGGGTCGCCGTAGTTCCCCTAACTAGGGGTAGAAAAGAAATTCCTTGTGAATTAAGGCTTGAACTGCCTATGCCATTGCTCAGGTGTTGCAGACTCGGACGACGAGTACGTAACCGTCTTGCAAAGTGACAAGTAGGAGCAAGTTTGCGTACGGAGCGAATGAGATGAGAAAAGAATTCCCGAAGGAAAGACGTTTATTGTTTGTTTGTGTTTTTTATGAAGCTTTTATGAGTGTGTTACAAGGAAGTGAACTCAAGCTCTTTTCCATGGAAGGTGCACTTGTCACTACATTCCAAGATGGAATAATAGAACAAGCACACTCAAGTAAGGATAAGATCCCCAAAACTTGAACCCAGAGATTAGGGCTTTGGCTCACTAACTCATTCACTTATTAAGTGTTTTTGTGATTTACAATGAAGAAGTGTTTTTTATGATTTTCTTGGTGAAAATGATTTCTTGATCAGACTTGTGCATCACAAGATAAGCTTGTACTATCCCAAGATGGGAAGACTACAAGTATCTCATGGGATAAGGCTATTGCTCAAGGCATCACTTCAAACTTTATTAAGTGTTTTTTAGGGTTTTGAGATGAGAAGAGAAACCAAAAGGATCACAAAGGTAAAAGTCTAATGGGGGACTAAAGAATCCTAAGTGTTGTCATGCATGGATATCCTAAGGTTAGTGTGGTTTTCTATCCTAAAGAAGAAAGAAAGAAGAAGAGAAGAAGAAGAATAGGAGAAGAGATGAGTAAGGCCTAAGCCCAACAAACAAAAGGTTAGTACAAATAAGAATAAGAAGAAGAGATGAGATTTGGAGATTTGGAGCCCCTGAAATGGTTAGTGAATCACATAAGCATAAGATGGAAATAAGAACATCCAAACAATACGCAAACCAAAAATGACAATCACGAATCAAACACAATCAACAAAGTCGGTACCTAACCCTATAGGTGACCTAAAATAAAGACCCACAAATCCTAATAGGATGGCATAAATGCCTTCCTCAAACTATGTTAGAAAGAAGGAAGAAAGAGGCACGAAACGCTACCTAAGAAACAAAACTCCAAACAAATATCAAAATGACATGAGAAAATTATGAAAATAAATCTCTAAAGCCAACAACCAGCAACTAACAATGTGCCAAAATATCTCACAAAAATTCACAAAGAAACTCCACTAAATAATCACACAAAGTTGCTTAAGAACAAGTAACGGAAACGCACAAATACGACTCACAAAACTATGGATAAAATGGAATTAAAAATAATATAAAAATATTTTTAGGTACTTTTATAAGTCTACGAAATAATGCAAAAAGAACGGAGTAAAAAAGTTAATCGAGGTGAAAGAAATAAATCCTACAAGATAAGGCGTTAATTATGGAAATTGAATGAAAAGAAAATAAAAGAAAATTCGAAATAAAATTGAGAAATTAATTAAATCAGAAAATAAAAAATATGACAAAATTCTAAATGGAATTATGAAACTAAAATATATTTTTTATGAATTTTCTAAATTGATTTACTATTTTAAATGCATTAAAATGAAACTATATGCAAAAAAGAAAATAAAAACAAAGGAAATAAGGAGGGGGTGTATGCAGTAAGAAAAACAGATAAGAAAACTAGTGGGCCTGAAGAGGGGGTGGCGAAAGCAGAAAGGGAAGGCCCAAAACGCAGCAAAGGGAGAGGGTATTATGGTGGGGCTGAGGTCAATTTGTTGACTGAATGAGGACCGCGTGATCTGGGGATTAGTCAAGGTAATATCATCTTGTGGCCGGAAACGCGGGAGAGCATGGGTGTTATGGTGATACACACGCGCAGGAAACAAAAACGCAGGTCCTACCGGACGGTGACAAGTGTCACCGCCGGTGTGGACCAAAACACAAAAAATCTCCAAACACGTATCCTCTTATCATCTCGGTTCTCTCAACTCTTCTTTGAAATTCTTATTAACAAAACTTTAATAAACTTAATAACAATTCATTAAAAAGCTTAATAACAATTCATTAAAAAAAAACTTCTTAAATGCTTTCTTTGAACAAACTAATTAAAAACACAACAACAGCAACCTAAAACACACAGAGCACCTCGTCTCTCTCCCTCAAAGCACTGTTCATTCCTTCATCTTCTTCTTGACCTAACCGCCGCCCTCGTTTATCTGCCGGCCACCATCCAACCTAAGCGCTTCTGCTCGCCTCCACTCCTCTCTCGTCGGCCATCATCAAACTCCACAAACCAAATCAAACAAAAAGTCACACCAAATCAGATCAAGGCCGCCGAAGTGAAAGAGCATTTCTAACCTGTGAATCGACGAAGAAACGACGAGGAAGACAAAGAGCAACGGATAGCTTCGATTGATGAAGAACTATGAAGATGTTGAAATTTTGTTGAAGACGTTGAAGTTTTGTTGAAAACGCGATGAAGACAGGACGAAGATGTTGAAGGCCGATGATGCTTGCGGCGCTTTGTGCTATCGGATTATGGTGAAGAAGAGTGATTTAATTTGATGAAGAGGAAAAGGATTATCGTCTAGGTCCGTGCGATGAAGAAGAGTGATTGAATCGTTGAATTTTGTTTCGGGTAGGGTGATGTGGAGTGTTTGTTCTATTTTGTTTGTTGATGAAGAAGAAGATGTTATTGGTGAAATTGATGAAGAATAATTTTTTGTATTTGTCAAAGAGATGAATCTTCTTGTTGTGTGATGATGAAAGAGAATTCTGTTTTTGTGCGTATGAAAATGCGGTATGAATTTGTTATTGATTCCTTTTTCTTCTACCATTTTGTTATGATCTTTTTGTCCATTTTGTGTGATTTTCACTTCATGAGTTGTGCGTGATATCCGCGAATACGTATGACTCACGAGTAATGCGTGTGTCTTGGGTGAGTGTGTAGGATGACACCCAGATTTTGGTGTATTTTCTGCAGGTGGTATGAAAGTGGGACCAACTTTGCTGTTGTGATTTGGCTGCAAGAGTCATACAGAAATGTTTATTGGGTGGGAAACGTTGACGTGTACCGTGTATGGCATCTTTGATACTGGCTTGGCAAAAAATGTGAAAAAACGGTGTTGTACGCTTGTATGGTCCATGTTGCTTAATTGGTGTTGGAACTGTGCGGATCCATTCTCACATTGCAACTTGTCTTATTTTTTCTCTTTCTTTTTTTAATAACGGGCTTTAAATGGACTTTTAGATGCCAAGGGAAAAAACTTTGGTTAATTAATATTGATAAATGAATTGGTTGATAAGTGAGTGATTAACGAATTGGGATATGGATCTAGAAGTTTAATGTTATAATATTTACGGATGTGATAAAAGATGGATAACAGTTATTTAGAAATAATATGAAGAGAAGAAAGATAAGTGGTTAATTGGATGAATCGGATTTAATCTGGATATGACTTGAAAAATAGAAAAATGGAATGAATATTCGAAATCAGTTGTGAAAATAGAAATCAGATAATAAATGGGAAATGATGAAAATAACGAATATGGATATGAACATGAACCACTGCCAAAACCACTGATACACATACCACACCTGAGTTTAATCAAAAGACCAAACTCGAACATTTTCCTACAATTCCTTGATTATTGAACCCACACTAAGGAAAGTAAACCAACAAATAAATCACCCATGGACTAACGAACAGACATTCTAGACAATATGAATCCAACTTATCACAAACCACCAGAGAACCTTTGCACACAACACAACTTGTCATTGAATACACATCGACTGAGAAATAACGACTAACGCAGATGACTTGCAGTTGAGATAATCCCACGATAGTTTGACACAAATTAGGTCAAACGTCCCTCTGAATTGAATCGATAAATTGAACTCACTGACAACTCATGCTATGCTAATGGGTGCCATGCCTCATCTTTCTATGCTAATCATGTGATGCGAAATATGAAAAATTATATGCTAAATGCTATGAAAAAGAGAGGGCAAATTTGGGGTGTCTACAATGGGTAAATAATCCTATTGAGTTTCAACTTTGCTATTGACATTATCTTCAATTATCTCATATTCAGCTATCGAATAAGAAACGATTGGATTGATCCGTATCTATTGAACTTGACGTAGATAACACAACTAGTAAAGGTTACATGGGTGATCCAACGAGACATAGTCGTACGCTTTAATCCCTAACTTTTGCCTGGATTGCCCTTTCAGGTTTTCAATCCACCGGGATACCCTTTTGCCCAAGCCTCCTTTTCAGGTTTTCGACTTTCCGGGTGTACATTTTTTTATATATATCCCTAATTTTTGCTCGAACCCCTTTGGTTCGCCGGGATGCCCTTATTTTTGCCTAGGTCAGTCAACCTAGCAGGTCTCTCTTCATGCGTAGTATTTTTTTTAACTATGTCTGCATTCACAGGTTGCGATAAATCTTTACCATCCATAGTGGTAAGTATCATGGCACCTCCAGAAACTACCCTCTTAACAACAAATGGCCCTTCATAGGTGGGGGTCCATTTGCCCCTGGGATCACCCTGTGGTAATATGATACGCTTGATTACAAATCACCAGCCTGGTACACTTGCTGCTTAACTTTCTTATTGAAGGCTTTGATCATACGTTTCTGATACATCTGGCCATGACAAACAACTGCTATTCTTTTCTCATCAATCAAGGTTATCTGGTCAAGTCGAGTCTGAATTCATTCATCTTTATCTAAACCTGCATCCTTCATAATTTTCAAAGAATAAATTTGAACTTCAATGGGTAAAACTGCTTCCATACCATAGACAAGGGAAAATGGGGTTGCCCCTGTTGAAGTACGTATAGTGGTACGATAACCATGAAGAGTAAATGGTAACATCTCATGCCAATCCTTATATGTAACTGTCATCTTTTGCAAGATCTTAATATTCTTGTTGGCGGCTTCCACTGCGCCATTCATCTTTGGACGATATGGAGACAAATTGTGATGTTTTATCTTGAACTGCGTGCAGAGATCAGTAATCATAGTGTTGTTCAGATTAGTACCATTATCTGTGATAATCCTTTCAGGGATACCATATCTGCATATAAGATTATACTTGATGAATCGAGCCACAACATTCTTGGTAACAGAAGCAAATGAAGCTGCCTCTACCCATTTTGTGAAGTAATCAATAGCCACAAGGATGAAACGATGTCCATTGGAGGCAGTAGGTTTGATCTCACCAATCATATCAATTCCCCACATGGCAAAAGGCCATGGAGCAGTTAGAACATTCAACGGAACTGGAGGCACATGAACCTTATCAGCATAAATCTGGCATTTGTGACAAATTTTGGAATGTTGATAGTAATCAGCTTCCATTGTAGACCAATAATAACTTGCTCTCAGAATCTTCTTAGCCATAGTGTGCCCACTAGAATGAGTACCAAATATTCCATCGTGCATGTCTTCCAGAATCTCTACTGCTTCTTTCTTATCCACACAGTGAAGCAAAGTCGAATCGTAATTGCACTTGTACAAAATTCCATTACTTAGGAAGAATTTAGCAGAAAATCTCCTCAGGAACTTCTTATCATTGACAGATACCCCTTCAGGGAACTCTTGAGCTTTAAGATACCTCTTCACTTCATAGAACCAAGGTTTTTCCTCCATTCCTTCAGTACCTACCTCATTGTAGTATGCAGGTTTATCAAATCGATTAATAGTAATTCTCGGAGCTTCGTCATCCCAATTGATTTCAAACATAGATGCCATGGTAGCTAATGCATCTGCCAACTGATTTTCTTCTCGTGGAATATGTGCAAAGATGACCTCTTCAAAATACGGGATCAAAGACAACACATGCTCTCTGTAAGGGATGAGATTAGGATGTTTGGTGTCCCAGTCTCCTTTAACTTAACTAACTACCAGGGCTGAATCTCCATATACATTCAAAAACTGGATCTTCATCTTAATGGCAACCTTGATACCCATGATGCACGCTTCATACTCAACCATGCTATTGGTATATTTAAAACAAAGCTTTGCAGTAACTGGTGTATTACAACCTTTAGGAGAGATAATCACAACACCAACACCAACACCATTACCAAGCGCATTAGAAGCTCCATCAAAAACCATAGTCCATCGGGATCCTTGTCCAGGTCCTTCATATTGTCTAGGTTCTTTAGTAACAATCATAATATCCTCATCTGGAAACTCAAAATTCATAGATTGATAATCATCCACTGCTTGATGAGCCAAATAGTCAGCTATTACACTTCCCTTGATTGCTTTCTGAGTAGTATACTGTATGTCATATTCTGTCAAAATCATTTGCCATCTTGCTATTCGTCCGGAGAGAGCAGGTTTCTCAAATAGATACTTGATTGGATCCATTTTTGAAATCAATAAGGTGGTATGAGTTAACATATACAGTCTTAGTCGGCGAGCAGCCCATGCCAAAGCGCAACAAGTTTTCTCGAGCAGTAAGTATCTTGTTTCACAATCGGTAAACGTTTTGCTAAGGTAGTATATTGCCTGCTCTTTTCGACCAGACTCGTCATGTTTCCCCAACACACATCCCATTGAGTTATCCAATACTGTCAAATACATAATCAAGGGTCTTCCTTCAACTGGTGGCATCAATATAGGAGGTTCCTGTAGGTACCTTTTGATCTCATCAAAAGCTACCTGGCATTCATCATTCCATTCCAATACTTGATCTTTCTTCAACAACTTGAAGATTGGTTCACAAGTAGCAGTCAACTGGAAAATAAATCTTGCAATGTAATTCAGTCGTCCCAGGAAACCTCTAACTTCTTTCTCAGTACGAGGAGCAGGCATTTCTTGTATAGATTTTACCTTTGCAGGATCCACTTCAATACCTTTACCACTGACAATAAAACCCAAAAGTTTGCCCGATCTAACTCTGAAAGTACACTTGTTTAGATTCAACCTCAACTTGTATTTCTTCAATCTCTCAAACAACTTGTGCAGGTGATCAAGATGTTCTTCTTCATTCTGAGATCTGGCTATCATATCATCCACATATACCTCTATCTCATGGTGAATCATATCATGGAACAAAGCTACCATAGCACGCTGATATGTTACCCCAACATTCTTCAAACCAAATGGAATCACCTTATAACATAAAGTGCCCCATTGTGTAACAAATGTAGTCTTCTCCATATCTTCAGGTGCCATCTTGATCTGATTGTACCCAGAGAAACCATCCATAAAAGAGAATACCTTGTGTTGAGCAGTGTTGTCTACCAGAACATCAATATGTGGAAGTGGGAAGTCATCTTTGGGGCTGGCTCTGTTCAAATCCATTTAATCTACACACATACATACTTTACCATCTTTCTTAGGCACCGACACCATGTTTTCAACCCATTGAGGATAAGAAGTAACAGCTAAAAACCCTACATTGAATTGTTTCATCACCTCTGCCTTAATATTTTCTGACATATCAGGACGCATACGACGAACTTTCTATTTTATTGGGCAACAATCTTCCTTCACTAGTAGATGGTGAACCACAATATCTGTATCCAGACCTGACATATCTTCATAAGACCAAGCAAAAATTTCCACATGGTCACGTAACATCTGAATCAACTTGTTCTTGATACCATCTTCCAACTCAACACCTATCTTGACCTCTTTCCTGTTTTCCTCAGTTCCCAAGTTCACAACTTCGATTGGTTCCTCATGTGGTTGTATAGTTTTCTCTTCTTGTTGTAGTAATCTAGCCAACTCTACAGGTACTTCACAATCTTCCCCCTTTCCATCCTTGGCTTGATAGATCGGATTCTCGAAGTCATAATTGGCAATAGAAGAATTGTTATAAATAGGATCCAGAGTGGATGGAGATCTGCATTTTAGTGACGTGGGTGTGTGTAAGAACACATAGCTTTTTTTTTTTTGATAAAAAGAAGAAAAAAAAGTAAAAGAAAGACAAAGAGCACAATATTTACGAAAGCGAGAAACGTCCATTGATTTTATTGAATGAAAATATGCAAATGAAATGACAACCCTAACAAGCATACCATTGTGCCTCAGGCCAGACACAAGGCTTAAAAGTATTTAATTGTTCAAAGTTACAAAAAATTAAATTTAGGAAATAAAATAGAATTTACTCCTGACTAAAGGAGATAGGAATAACATCTTCAAATTTCCAGTTGTTGAGTCCATCACCCATGGTAGGAAAGATCCAATCATCCAGGTTATAACCTTCATCATAATCTTCCACAGCATTGACTTGGTCCTTTATGATTCCTCTATGAGGGATACGAGCAGCATGAGCCCAACGAACAGCCTTCTGAGATTCTGCAGTAAAACCCAAACCAAACTTGTCAGACTTGTAAGGAATGTCAAGAAGCTGACCCCAAATAGTACAACCACCTTCTTCAACCACAACTCTAGCATCTTTGAGGGAGGCTATTGTAGGAGGTACTCTGGTAATCACATGAACTCTTTTAACAGCAGGGAGAGCTTCAGTAGCAAGAACGACTTGAGGAACCACTTCAAATATCTGGCAAGGAGTCTCAACGAATTCACCCTCCATCTTAACATATTTAAAGGTATTCACATGAATGACCATGTATTATTCTTCACCATAAATAGTGACAATCTTTCCTTTCACCGGGTACTTCAATTTCTGATGTAAAGTGGAAGTCACAGTACCTGCCCCATGGATCCAGGGGCGCCCAAGCAAACAGGAGTACGCAGGATGAATATCCATCACATAGAAAGTGGAATCAAAGACCTGAGAGCCTACTTTGATTGGAAGATCCACCTCTCCATGCACCATTCTTCTTGAACCATCAAAGGCCCTCACCACCACATTACTTGGTCTTAATACTACATCCTTCAAGTTGAGTTTGTCCAGAACCTCCTTAGGTAATACATTCAACGAAGAACCATTATCCACCAATACATGAGACAAAGTAGTGCCCCTACACTCAATGGAGACGTGCAGAGCTCTATTATGGTTTCTTTTAGCAGGAGTCAGATCAACATCAGTAAAACCCAAACCATTATCACTAGTTAGATGAGCTAGAGATATGAACTGGAGTAGCAGCAGTCTTTGAGGTGTCTTCTAGAGAGAAAATTCTTCCACTCCTGGTAACCTTACTGGACCCAGCAATATTGTCCACATCAAAATTAACATCAGTAACAGATGCATCAGTCAAAGGCTCTTGTTTGACACCATGAATATAAACATCAGAACCATAATTCCAAGGTATAGCCTTGTTAGAAGTGTATGTGATAGGACCAGGAGTAGTAATAATCATTGGAGCCACCTTTGGCTCAGCAATAATCTTCACAGGACCCTTAGAAGTGATCCTCATTGGACCATTGGAAGTAATCTTCACAGGAATCTTGTTAACCATAGCCACATCTTCAACTTTCAAATCTTGAGCCAAACCTCCACACAAACTCTCTATAGAAGGGGTCATCTCAAATAGTATAGTATAGTTATCTATCAGGCGTTGAATACCTGACCTCAACCTCCAACAACTATCAGGTTTATAGGCACAGTAAAAACAATCTTCCTTGCAACCCGGAAATAAACCGGCTTGCACAAGTTTCTTCTTGACAATAGCTAAAGGAGTAGTTATTTTAGCCACAGTACGAACATAAACAACCTCATTGACAACATTAATAGTCTTCTCATGTTTAGGCATAGGAGCAGTAATCACATTGGGAGTTTCCGAAGGGTCAAACTCAATTTCTCCATTCTCAATCATATCCTGAATTTTGTTCTTCAATGACCAGCAGCTGTTAGTATCATGGCCCGGGCTATTAGAATGGTATGCACACCTTGCATTGGGATTGTAACGAGAAGAGGAAGTATTGATATTCTGTGGTGGATCCTTCGAAGTAATCAATTCTCCTTTCAACATATGTTGCAAAGCCTGAGCCAATGACATATTGAGCTTGGTAAATTGCCTCATAGGCTTGGGATGACTATTTTGTTGTTGCTCTTGTGGTGGAGGTGTAAGATTAGAAATCAAAACAGCTCCCACAGATTGGTTACGATCATTACGACCATGCTGGCCATACACATCATTGGATTCCTTTTTCCCATGAGGGGGCTTCTTTGTGGTACTTGAAGAAGCAACTATCTGAATCTTTCCACTTCGTATCCCACTCTCCACACGTTATCCAATCATTATCAGCTCAGTGAAGCCAGATGATGAGCTTCCAATGAGATGACTATAGAAAGGACCAATCAACATACTCATGAACATATCAACCAATTCCATGTCAGTCAAAGGGGGTTGAACTCTACTTTCCAGATCTCTCCATTTCTGAGCATATTCCTTGAAACTTTCTTTGGCATCCATGGACATGCTTTGGAGCTGCATGCGAGTTGGTGCTAAATCAGAATTGTATTGGTACTGCTTATAGAAAGCCTCAGCAAGGTCATTCTAGTTGCGAATGTTGGTACTCTCCAGTTGATAATACCATTCCAGTTGGGACCCAGACAAACTCTCTTGAAAGAAATACATCCATAATTTCTTATCAGGAGTATGGGATTGAATTCTTCTGACATAAGACCACAAATGCAATTTTGGACAAGACACGCCATCATACACCACAAAAGTAGGAACCTTGAAGCCAATATGGATGAAGACTCCATAAATCAAACTCAAATATTCAAAGTCAAACCCAGAATTCTTATGTAGTTCCATAGCATTCATTCGGTCCACCAGCATCTTATACTTATCTTCACTAGTAGGATCATGATAATAGCTCTCCTCATAATCAGAATCTTCCACAGTATCATGGAGACTGCCTCCTTCTTTCTCAGAATTTTCAGATTCAAGATTCTCAACCTCTTCATTTGTCTTGACGGGACCTCTGAATCTTCTACCCAGGTTGATGAAGCCCACTGGTTTTTTGGTCTTCTTATTTTTCTTAGTCAAAAGTGCTTTCAGCTCATCTTGTCCCATGGATAAATTTAGAATCATTTCTTGAAATTGTGCATTCTGAATCTAGAGATCCTTAACAGTTTGTTCGAGAGCCATTTCTGCTGAAATAAACAACGAGAAGATAAGATACCTGTTTATAAGAAACATGTGATGTAATGATATGGTATGTATATGTTTATGCAAGGTTTTCAAGGACCGCAGGATTTAAATTTGTTTAAAGAAAACAAAAACAAAATTTTATTAGTAAATATTTAATATAAGTTTTTCCCCTTGGGCTTACAAAGAAATAACAATAAAGTACAAAAGATAAATATATGGGGTTTTAAGTCTCCCATGGACGCTTCCTATTTGTGTGGAGGTACTTGTTGAGGTTTTTCTCCTCGTGAAGTTTCCTTGTTAGCTCCAAAATTCTTTCTTGACCAGCTCTGAAATGAGTCTCAAAAGTATCCCTTTGCTCCTTCAACTGAATCCAGGACTTTTGCAATTCTTCCAAATCAGTGGGCATGTCTGGATGAAGGATGGTATAAGCAACATCTCCTTCAGCAACAGGCTCTATAGTGATTGGTAGAACAACCGGATATGGCATCATAAGAGTCTGAGCATGAGATCGAACCCATCTGAGATAAGGCTCCATAAGAATAAAATACTTTGGCTCCAAAGTGTTGCTATCAATCATTTTCACCTTGTTCCAAGCTCGTATAAACCTTTGACGGTAACTGTTGCACCCCAAAATTTTCCCTCACCTAGACAAGACATTGTGTACTAAGGTGTCCCAAGAGGTTCACAAGGTTTACAAGATTCACAAGGTTCACAAGGTTCACAATTAGTCAGAAAGTTTGACAATTCCCTCAGACAATGCATCCTCCTAAGCAATGCATCTTAAATTAGGGTTTTGGATTTCATCAGGATAAATGGACTTTCAAGGCCTCAAATGAGCTTCATAACATCCTACATGTCTTCAAGAATACCTATGTCAAGTTTCAAGGCTTTCCAAAAAAGTTTGCTCAGTCAGATGATCAGATATGCAAAAATCAGTCAAAGTAGTTAAAAAGTCAAACTGAGGTCAACTGTGGTCAAACCAAAGTCAAACTTCATGATTTTTTGCCAACATCAAGTATATGAAGTAAAATTCATCATTTGACCAAGGGTTGATCATGATTCATCAAGGATATTTCAAATCATCAAGAATCAGGAGTTTCTAAATTAGGGTTTTCACAGGAAAAATCAACTGAACTTTGACCAGCCATAACTTTCACATGCTTTATCAAATTTTTTCCATCCAAAGCTCATTTTGAAGGAAATTTAATTCTCTAAACCTTTGTGTCTCAAAAGCCAAGTCCAAAAATGCTTCATTTGGAAGGTATGAGCTAAGACATTATAGGTCATTTCAAAAGTCAACAAAAAGTCAACATCTTCCAAAGGGCATAACTTGAGATTGGTAAAGGATATTGACATGAAACTAAAGAGGTTTGTTAGAGGACTATTTAAGCTTTCCAAAATGTCCAAGAACACATTCATAGCCTTAAAATTGAGGGATTTGTGCCTTTGCAAAGTTGGGAAAGTTTTGAGAGGTTTATGAAGCAAATGGGACCTTAGAACCAAATTTCTCCAAGTGGGCTTACATTTTTATGATCCAAACACTTCCATGACATCATGCACGAATTAAAAATCATTTATTCAAATTTTTTTCATTTTATTTTATTTATTATGATTTTATACATTAAAAATCATTTTAAATCAAAATAAAATATAAAAGTGTGAATATTTGATAGGATTTTGGTTCTAGAAGGTCTTAAAGGATAATTAGAAGTGATTAAGATTATACAAAATCAGATCAATCAAAAATAGTAAGGATATATCAAGTTATTTTCAATATTTGAAAGTGTATCTTTTTCAATCTCAATGTATCCAAAAATCCAAAGGATGGTCTGATTTCTTAACCTAATTATGTTCTATGATATAAATACAACATAAACCAATGAAGAGGGGACGAATGGCAGCAGCCAAGAACAATATTCAAACTTCAAAAATTCACCAAAAATTCAAATTCGGATTCTTCAAATTTATTGTTTTTCAGGTGATTTGGAGGTTCAAACATGATCCTTGGACATCATTAATCGTATCCCAATCATCATTTGCATCCAAATGATGTTGAAAAGCTCAAACTGAATTGCTCTTGTTCTTGAACTTTTGATTTTTGATTTTTATTATTTATGCATCATTCACTGATTTTGGTTGTTGATTTGTGTTTAGAATGAAGTTTGCAAGCTTTCTGGACAATTTGATTGAAGGTTTATGACCTAAATCGTAAACGGCCATAATTAGGGTTTCGGTCCCTCATTTAGGGTTTCATGATTAACCAAATATAAATGAATTTTAAGAACGTGGGAAGATTGCATGAGTCCTAAGGATTTCATTGCACTAATCAATTGGATGAAATTGTACTGTTTGGTGGATGTTTGAAATTCGCAGGTCATGAACATGATGAAATTCGCAGGTAGAAACGCAGCTGAATTCATAGGTAATTTCGCAGGAAATTTGAGGAAGAAGATGAAGTTTGGCGCTGAAAACCAAATTCAAATAATTGTTTTAAAATATAATGTTTTGTTGTTGATTTCATATCAAACGCGCGCAGTAGCTCAGCTGGTTTGTGTATTTGCTTGTGTATTGAATGGTCATGGGTTCGAATCCCCCCCAGGCCATTTTGCTTTGCTTTTATTTTTGATATTTTTGAAGGTTAATAAGAAAAGGAATGGTTGCCCCTACACTAACACCAGTGCGCGCCTGGCCTGGTGGTTATGCTCTTAGTCTAAGATGAATGAAGCCTAGGGCCTGGGTTCGAATCCCAGCCCCAGGTAAGTTTTTTTTGCTTCATTTATTTTCATTATTTCTTTTGTTTTGTTTATTTAATTTAAATAATAAATTTATAAAATAAATGTGCATATTGTTTTCTTGTATATAAAAAACTTATATTTTCTAATTCAAATGATTTTCTCAAAAAACCAAATTATTTATATTTATTATATTATATGTTCATATTATTAATATATATATATATATATATATATATATATATATATATATATATATATATATATATATATATATATATATATATATATATAATAAATTAAATAATTAGATTTACATTAATTTAACTAACCCTAATATTTCTAACCCTAATTTTTCTTAAATGAAATACAAAACCCTAATTTTTTTTATTTACCCTAATTTTTATTACCTTTAACATTAAATTTAATTAATTTTTGTTCTAATTTATAATTAAATAATTAATCATATTTTGTAAATAATCATCATTTTGTTCATTATTATTATTAATTTTCTATTTTATTCTAAAAAAATTCTAAATGTTTATTTAACTTAAAATATAGTATTTTCTCTTAATTTTTTATCTTCTTTATATTTTGACTAACCCTTTTTTATTATTATTATTATTATTATTATTATTACTAACCATTTAAATTATTGTTTATTCATTATATTTATTATTAATTATTTCTATTATTATGTAATTGCGAAAGCCATGTAATAGTCGTAGATTTATTCTTGTTTCTATTTCATTTTTTGTAAATATTTTTATTGTCATGGTTAGTAATTTTAGTGTGTGCCTAACATATGTGTCATTAAAATAATTTAGAAAACTAATTAAATAAGATAAATATTTGAATATGAACACTCACACACGTAAGTCGATCTTTGATCGCCATCTTGCACTTTCTAGGGTTACATCTCATGTTGCCTATTTCTAAGGTCAAGTAAGGTGTCTTAAGCAAAGTCCCCCTTCAAGTTTATAAGATCAAGTCCCTTCGAGGTTGCCAACGATAAATGATCTTGTCCCTTCGAATAAAAGATGATAAGTCCCTACGAATTGCTAAAGACACCTTACAGTTGCCTATGTTCAGATGTCCCTATACATGTCCCTTCTCACATCCAAGGTAATGACTACCTATTCCTTAATAATAGGGATAGTCTTACCATTGAAAGAACATATAAGAACAGTAAAGACTTAGCATAGGGTAGGTTCCTCTTATGTACTTGCTCACCTTTTCAAAATACATCTTACACGTCACATTTCAAACAAATTTTCAAAACAAAGTCTTTATATACATCCATACGAAGATCATTATAAAGTACTTAGAAATTTTTTAATCACACACTACACTTTTCTCAAAACAGTTTAAAGTGAGCTAAGTAACTAAGAGCCCATGGATAACCATGGATATAAAGGGTGCTAATACCTTCCCTTTGTATAACCTACCCCCCGAACCCAATGTCTTTTTATAGGTCTTTCCTGTTCTTTTATGTCCTTTCCACTTGGATAAAATAAAAGTCGGTGGCGACTCTTGCTATCTGCAACATTTAACTAAAGTCAGTTCTCCCACCGTGTTACAGAACTGACGACTCTGCTGGGGAATTAATAAAAGAGGGGTACCCTTAGGAATTAGATCACTTTAAATTTGTTTGCTTTGTTTGCTTTATATTTATCTATTGGGTTTTTGTGTGAAAGATCCTAACCCGGATCTAGTGTACCTTAGGTAAATGGCAATAGACCAAGAAAACTGTACGGCATATACCGATATGGTTGATCTGGTGGCCATAGTTAGTGTGACTTCTTGGTTGGTGCTTATGTTCCTTAAGCAAGTTGAGGATAATATGAGGCTGCCATATGTTGTCAATACACTAACTGACTTTTAGAACCCTAGTAATCCCATCTTGGCCTTTAGAAAAGTAGTGAGATAATCGGCTTTGGTGAAGACTAAAGTTGGTTAATACTCGATACTACACTCATTGAGATCCTAAACATGGAGGGTTTTAGTTGGCAAGTAAGTTGCCTACTGAATAACCACCATTGGGAAGGATCAATGATATTGAGATCCCTTAGAACCCGGTTACTTTTGTGGGACAAGATGAACCATCTAAACTTCAGGGGAGGGTACTTACCTTTAAACCTCATGCAAGCCTCTAAACCTAGGGCTATTGTGTGACTTGTTTGTGTGTGCCACATGTTTGTGATTGAGCATAACATCATGACATCATGCATCATAAGCATATCATTTTCATTAACTATTTCAAGGACCAAAGGATTTATCTTTGTTCTTTGTTGCAGGTCATTGCTGCAGCCCTACATCTGAAGAAATCAGATATTGTCCTAGAAACAAGAAGTGGAGTTAAGGGTATCCTTGCCAAGGTATTGATGGAGAAAGCTCAAGTGTTCTTGAAGGCTATGAGCTATGATGCTTTGTGTGTGCCAAGGTATTGATGGAGAAAGCTCAAGTGTTCTTGAAGGCTATGAGCTATGATGCTATTGTGTGACTTGTTTGTGTGTGCCATATGTTTGTGATTGAGCATAACATCATGACATCATGCATCATAAGCATATCATTTTCATTAACTATTTCAAGGACCAAAGGATTTATCTTTGTTCTTTGTTGCAGGTCATGGCTTCTGCTCGTAGGAATACTATCCGGATCAACTTTGTAGGGATACCTCCTAAGCTTAAGGAATTAGTTTCCCAAGTTTCTGAAAACTCCCAGTTCATCAAGAGGCACGGTCACCTACTGGATCTAGTCACTTCAGGGTTCAATGAAGACATGATGAGTGTCCTGTTTCAGTTCTTTGACCCTAAACATCACTGTTTCACATTCCCCGACTATCAGCTGGTTCCTACAATGGAAGAGTTCTCCAAACTGTTGGGTATACCTATCCTCAATCAGAGACCCTTCACAGGCTTGGAGAAGGAGCCTAAAACTGAAGTCATTGCTGCAACCCTACATCTGAAGAAATCAGATATTGTCCTAGAAACAAGAAGTGGAGTTAAGGGTATCCTTGCCAAGGTATTGATGGAGAAAGCTCAAGTGTTCTTGAAGGCTATGAGCTATGAAGCTCACGTGTGGAGAGTGGTATAAGAAGTGGTAAGATACAGGTGGGTGCCTCTTCATCAAGCACTACTAAGAAGCCCCCTAGTGGAAAGAAGGAGTCTAATGTTGTGTATGGTCAACATATTCGTAACAAGAGTCACCAATCTGTGGGAGCAGTTCACATCTATAATCCTACTCCTGCAGCACCAGAGCCACAACAAAACAATCAACAGAAACCTAGAAGACAGTTCACCAAGATCAACATGTCATTGGCCCAAGCCTTGCAACACATGTTGAAAGGGGAACTCATTACTTTGAAGGACCCTCCTCAGAATCTTAATACTCCCTCTCCTCGATACAATCCTAATGCACGATGTGCCTATCATTCTAATAGTCCAGGACATGACACCAACAACTGCTGGGTGTTGAAAAAAAAGATTCAAGATATGATTGAAGCTGGGGAAATTGAATTTGACCCTCCTGGGACTCCAAATGTGATCACTGCTCCCATGCCCAATCATGAGAAGACTGTTAATGCTGTGGATGAAGTTTCATATGTTTCCTCAGTTACAGATGTGACTACTCCCTTATCTATTATCAAGAAGAAGCTGGTGCAGGCAGGATTCTTTCCAGGTTGCAATGAAGACTGTTTTTATTGTGCCTACAAACCTGATAGCTACTGGAAGTTGAAAGATGGTATTCAACGCCTCATGGACAATTACACCATATTGTTTGAGAGGACACCTTTTGTGGAAAGTATGTGTGAACACTTAACTCGAGGTACGAATCTTGAAGATGTGGCCATGGTTGATAAAGTGCCAGTGAAGATTACCTCCCAAGGCCCTGTTAGGATCACCTCCAAGGGTCCTGTCAGGATTACTGCTGAAGGCCCTATGAAGACTGTTGCTGAAGCTAGAGTGGCTCCCATGATCATTACCACTCCTGGCCCTATTCCTTATACTTCTGATAAAGCTATACCCTGGAATTATGGTTATGATGTTTACATCCATGGTGTCAAGCAAGAACCTCTGACTGATACACCTGTTACTGATGATAATCTTGATGTTGATAATATTGCTGGATCTAGTAAGATCACCAGAAGTGGAAGAATTTTCTCTCCTCCAGCTACCTCCAAAGGTGCAGTTACTCCAACTACTACCTCCACTTCTGAGCCAAGTACTGATGCCCGGGGCAAGGGTCCTATGGTTGAACCTGTGCCAGCTGAGGCACCGACTGCTGAAAATATCTCTAAATAGATGGAAGAAGTGATGAAGATCATTCGCAAGAGTGATTATGATATTGTTGACCAGTTGGGGCATACTCCTTCCAAAATCTCCATGTTATCTTTGTTGTTGTGTTCTGAGGCCCATGCTAAAGCCTTAATCAAGTTCTTGAAGACTGCTCATGTGCCAAATGAGATTTCTGTGGATCAATTTGAGAATTGTGTTGCACATCTGACTTATGATAATGGGTTAGGCTTTTCTGATGCTGACTTGACTCCTGCCAAGAGAAACCATAACAGAGCTTTGCATATCTCCATTGAATGTAGGGGCACTACCTTGTCTCATGTGCTGGTGGACAATGGTTCTTCATTAAATGTACTCCCCAAAGAGGTTCTGGACAAGCTCAGTCCTGAAGATGTTGTGTTAAGACCAAGTAATGTAGTGGTGAGGGCCTTTGATGGCTCAAGAAGAGTAGTACATGGAGAAGTAGATCTCCCGATCAAAGTTGGCTCTCAAGTCTTCGACTCTACTTTCTATGTAATGGATAATCGTCCTGCGTACTCCTGTTTTCTTGGGCGCCCCTGGATCCATGGGGCAGGTGCTGTGACTTCCACTTTACATCAGAAGTTGAAATATCCGGTGAAAGGCAAGATTGTCACTGTTTATGGTGAAGAGGAATACATGGTCAGTCATGTGAATACTTTTAAATATGTTGAGGTGGAGGGTGAATATGTTGAGACTCCTTGCCAGACATTTGAGGTAGTTCCTTGGGTCGTTCCTGCTACTGAAGCTCCCCCTGTTGTTAAAAGAGTTCATGTAGTTACCAGAGTACCTCCTACAATGGCCTCCCTCAAAGATGCTAGAGCTGTGGTTGAAGAAGGTGGTTGTACTATTTGGGGTCAGCTTCTTGACATCCCTTATAAGTCTGACAAATTTGGTTTGGGTTTCACTATAGAATCCCAGAAGGTTGTTCGTCATGCTCGTGCTGTTCATATCACTAATCAAGGGGTCATAAGAGATCAAATCAATGTTGTGGGTGACTGTAATGAAGACTACAACCTGGATGATTGGATCTTCCCTACCGTGGGTGATGGGCTCAACAACTGGAAGACCGAAGACGTTATTCCTATCTCCTTTAGTCAGGAGTAAATACTATTACTGTGTTTGTAATTTCGAACAATTAAACTTTTAAGCATTGTGTCTTACCCGGGGCACAATGGTATGCTTGTTTCGGGATGTCATTTCATTTGCACACTTCATTCAATAAAAATCAATGGACGTTTCGTTTTCGTAAATATTGTGCTCCTTGTCTTTCTTTTATTTTTTATTTTTATCAGCTATGTGTTCTTACACACACCCACATCACTAAATGCAGATCCTCATCCACTCTGGATCTTGTTGATAACAATTCTACTATTGCCCATTATAATTTCGAGAATCCGATCTATCAAGCTGAAGATGGAAAAGAGGAAGATTGTGAAGTACCTGTAGAGCTTGCTAGGTTGTTACAACAAGAAGAGAAAGCTATACAGCCACATGAAGAGCCAATCGAAGTTGTGAATCTGGGAACTGAAGAAAACATGAAAGAGGTCAAGATAGAGGCTGAACTAGAAGATGGTGTTAAGAGCAGACTAATTCAGATGTTACGTGACTATGTGGAGATTATTGCTTGGTCCTATGAAGATATGCCAGGGTTGGGTACAGACATTGTGGTTCACCGTTTACCAGTAAAAGAAGATTGTCGTCCAAAGAAATAGAAGGTTTGTCGCATGCGTCCTGAAATGTCAGAGAAGATTAAAGCAGAAGTGATGAAACAGTTTGATGCAGGGTTCTTAGTTGTGACTTCTTATCCTCAATGGGTTGCAAATGTGGTACCGGTACCTAAGAAAGATGGTAAGGTACGCATGTGTGTAGATTACAGGGATTTGAACAAGGCCAGCCCTAAAGATGACTTTCCACTTCCTCATATTGATGTTCTGGTAGACAACACTGCTCAACACAAGGTATTCTCTTTCATGGATGGTTTCTCTGGTTACAATCCAATCAAGATGGCACCTGAAGATATGGAGAAGACTACATTTGTTACACAGTGGGGCACCTTTTGTTATAAAGTGATGCCATTTGGATTGAAGAACGCCGGGGCAACATATCAGCATGCTATGGTGGCTTTGTTTCACGATATGATTCATCATGAGATATAGGTATATGTGGATGATATGATAGCCAGGTCCCAGAATGAAGAACAACCCCTTGATCATCTGCATAAACTGTTTGAAAGGTTGAAGAAATACAAGCTCAGATTGAACTCAAATAAGTGTACTTTTGGAGTTAGGTCTGGTAAACTCTTGGGTTTCATTGTCAATGGAAAAGGTATTGAAGTGGATCCTACAAAAGTGAAAGCTATACAAGATATGCCAGCTCCCCGTACTGAAAAGGAGGTTAGAGGTTTCTTGGGACGACTAAATTACATTGCAAGATTTATTTCCCAGTTAACTGCTACCTGTGCCAAACTTCAAGTTACTAAAGAAAGATCAGGTGATGGAATGGAATGACGAGTGCCAGACAACCTTTGATGAAATCAAGAGATATCTCCTAGAACCTCCAATCTTGATGCCACCAGTTGATGGAAGACCCTTGATTATGTACTTAACAGTGTTAGACAACTCAATGGGGTGTGTGTTGGGGAAACATGACGAGTCTGGTCGAAAAGAGCAGGCAATCTACTACCTTAGCAAAAAGTTTACCGACTGTGAAACAAGATACTCACTGCTCGAGAAAACTTGCTGCGCTTTGGCATGGGCTGCTCGCCGACTAAGACATTATATGTTGACTCATACCACCTTGTTGATTTCAAAGATGGATCCAATCAAGTACATATTCGAGAAACCTGCCTTCTCCGGACGAATAGCAAGATGGCAAATGATCTTAACAGAATATGATATACAATACACTACTCAGAAAGCCATTAAAGGAAGTGTTGTAGCTGATCATTTGGCTCATCAAGCAGTGGATGATTATCAGTCAATGAATTTTGAGTTCCCTGATGAAGACATTATGATTATTACCAAAGAACCTGGACAATATGACGGACCTGAACAAGGATCCCGATGGATTATGGTTTTTGACGGAGCTTCTAATGTACTTGGTAATGGTGTTGGTGTTGTGATCATTTCCCTTGAAGGTTGTCATACCCCGATTACTGCAAGACTTTGTTTCTATTGTACCAATAACATGGCTGAATATGAGGCATGTATCCTGGGCATCAAAACTGCCATTGATATGAAGATTCAGTTCCTGGACGTATATGGAGATTCAGCCTTGGTGGTGAGTCAAATTAAAGGAGATTGAGATACCAAACATGAAAATCTTATTCCTTACAGAGAGCATGTGTTGTGTTTGATCCCATATTTTGAAGAGATTACCTTTGGACATATTCCACGAGGAGAAAATCAGTTGGCAGATGCATTAGCCACCATGGCATCTATGTTTGAGATTTGCTGGGATGATGAAGCTCCCAAGATCACTATTGACAGATTTGAGAAGCCTGCATACTGCAATGAGATTGACACTGAAGGAGGGGAGGAAAAGCCTTGGTTCTATGAGGTGAAAAGATATCTTGAAACTCAGGAGTTCCCTGAAGGGGCATCTGTCAAAGATAAGAAGTTTCTGAGGAGGTTCTCTACTAAGTTCTTCTTGAGTAATGGAATTTTGTACAAGCGCAATCATGATTCAACTTTGCTTCGTTGTGTGGATAAGAAGGAAGCAACAAAGATTATGGAAGACATGCATGATGAGATCTTTGGCACGCATTCTAGTGGTCATACCATGGCAAAAAAGATATTGAGAGTAGGTTACTATTGGTCCACCATGGAAGCTGACTGTTATCAACATTCCAGAACATGTCACAAGTGTCAAATCTATGCTGATAAAGTGCATATACCTCCAGCTCCATTGAATGTGTTGACTGCTCCTTGGCCTTTTGCCATGTGGGGCATATATATGATTGGTGAGATCAAGCCTACTGCTTCTAATGGGCATCGTTTCATCCTGGTTGCTATTGATTACTTTAAAAAGTGGGTGGAGGCAGCTTCATTTGCATCTGTTACTAAGAATGTGGTGGCTCAATTCATTAAGAATAATCTCATATGTAGGTATGGCATCCCTGAAAGGATTATCACAGACAATGGCTCTAATCTGAATAACACCATGATTACTGATCTCTGCACGCAGTTCAAGATTAAGCATTACAACTCTTCTCTGTATCGTCCGAAAATGAATGGGGCAGTAGAAGCCGCTAATAAGAACATCAAGAAGATTCTACAGAAGATGACTGTTACTTACAAAGATTGGCATGAGATGTTACCATTTGCTCTTCATGGTTATCGTACTACAATACATACTTCAACAGGGGCAACCCTATTCTCCTTAGTTTATGGTATGGGAGCAGTTCTGCCCATTGAAGTTCAAATCCCCTCATTAAGAATCATGAAGGATGCAGGCTTGGATGAAGATGAGTGGATTCAGACTAGATTTGACCAGATAAATTTGATTGATGAGAAAAGGCTGGCAGCTGTTTGTCACGGTGTAACGCCCAAAGAATTAATTACTATTTTAATATTTTAATATTTATTGTGGTTAGTAGGAATATTTAGTGTCGTAGTTAAATTAATCGATAAGCAGAAATTTAGTCGGAAATCGTAGAAAATATTATTAGAATTAATTATAATAGTTGTTGTGTTATTTTAAGTAGTGGGCTTGAAACCGTGTTTGAATTAGTAAAATAAGGGGGTGTTATGTTAGACCCATTAGTAATTATAATAGTTATTAGTTTATTAAAATAAAAATAATATAAGTTATAAGAAACAAAAAGAGACAGAAAGGGGGAAGTTAGAAAATTAAGGAAGAATAAGAGGAAGTGGAACTGCTGCAACGTGGGAGAACGAGAAACAATTTCCGGAATCCGACTGTAGAGCAACCTTCAATCCAATCTAAGGTAAGGGTGGGTTCGATTAATATAATCGGGTATGAATTCCAATCCGGGAATCGGGTAGTTAAGTCGAAATATTTAATTGATGTTCTTGATGTCGTGTAGAAATTCATATGATTTCGATAGAAAATTGTTGATTTTGTGAATAGTTGTTCGAATTCTAATTTTGAACGGATTTATAAGTGAGTGATGTTGCTGGATGTTTCTGTTATTTGGTTGAATTATATAGTACAGTGTATTAAAAATGGCGAATGATAAGGAATTTATTATGGATCAATGTAGTACGGTTTAAGTGAAGGTCTAGTTGCAATCTTGAGATGGATAAGTACTTTTTGAAGTGGGATGGATTTTATACATATCTAACTATATGGCTAAAAACTAAACGTGTTATTGTTGTGAAGACATTTTAATTATTTATGAATACAATAATTTGGTAGCATGCTTAGTGTACAAAGTGAGACATATTTGATTGTTCTTTAAACCATGCGAAATCAATCACTCATCATCCACTATAGGGTACAACACACATCGGTGTTGGAATGTGGATTTGCATTTAACACATTTGTTGTCTAAGATTTGAATATATATTTCTAAGTGATGATAATTCCTAATTTGAAATTTCATAGATATGAATGAATTAAGTTTAGTATGAAAATTTAGTACTAGTATAATATAATACTCCATAGTTTATTGACAGAATCAAACAATACGAATTTTGACAGAAAGAAGAAAATAGTTATTTTTGTAAAATTGACAGAAAATAGAAAGTAGAATTTTAAGCCTATATTCTTATGACAGATAGAATTTATCAGAAAACAGAAAATTATCCGGTTTTGTAATAAATTTGTGATAAGTCATGGAAAGTTAGAAACAATGTCGATTTAGTCGAATTAGGCGAAAAACGTCGTTGTCCGGAATATTACAAAGTTGTTATATCTTAGGCTTTTATGCCAAAGTTGATTTCTAAGTTGTCTATGTCGTACAAGTTGATATGTACGGTTAATGTGGTTATGTTGTTTGCGTGTGAAGTCTTATATGTCAAATAAAATCATCTGCATTTTGTCGGAGCCGTTGCTCACACCACGTTGGCCTGGATTGGCAAAAAGTTGAAAGTTGAAGGCTTATGCCTTGATGCCTCGATAAATTGGCAAATTTTAAGTTGGGAGTTTTACTCCGAATGGTACCACGTGCATAACTAGTCGAGTCTCATTAAAGTTGCATTGTTGTCGGTTTTTCGTGTTGATATTTAATTTAATTTGTGAAACGGTGTCTGTTTACGATCCTTAATTACTGTATTGTTTTTCATATACTAATTATAACAATTGTAACTCACCCTTTCTGTTGAATGTTGTCCTTATGTGACAATGTGCAGGTAATCCTGAGAAGTAGCCGGTTACCGTGGGTCGAGTCGGTGGTCAGTCGCTCTGATACGTAGCACTCGGGGGGGATTGTTGCATGTCTGCTTGTTGATCTTTTAATTATTACTGAATTTAAATTGTTTGAAGGATTTATAGTTGCTTATTTCTATTTAAGTTGTTATTATGTTGCTTAAGATGCTATGAATTACTTTATGAAACCGCTGCGTAAGATTTTATGAAGTTGAACTATTGGAGTGAATGAAATTGTTTTGTTGAATTAATAAAAAGTGTTACGTGTTTGTTATGATTTCCTTAAAGTGGAAATCATTTAAAGTTGAATATGTAATATTCCATTTGTAGAAAAAATTTCGACTCTGATTTCGTTTTATATTTCGTGGGTAGAAAATGGGGTGTTACATTAGTGGTATCAGAGCAGGTCGGTCTGTCCGGCCAGTTGTCGTGTCTTTACTGTCTAACAATAGTGTATTGCTACTAATCTAACTTTTAGTTGTGTTGTAGTGATAAGTTGAAATGGCTGGAAGAAATGACGTTGCGATGGCTGCCGCAATGCAAGCAATGGCACAAGCTGTGCAGAACTTGCCAAATGCTGGTGGAGACGCTGGATCACGTAGCTTGGCGACTTTCCAAAGAGAAAATCCGCCGGTGTTTAAAGGGAAGCATGATCCAGATGCAGCTTTGGGATGGTTGAAAGAGATAGAGAGAATCTTCCGTGTTATGGATTGCACTCCAGCTCAGAAGGTTCGGTATGGTACTCACATGCTAGCAGTCGAAGCTGATGACTGGTGGCTAGAGACTCATGAGAGGTTGACCGCGGCAGGTGAAGTCATTACTTGGGATGTATTTCGTAGGGAATTCATGAGAAAGTATTATCCAGAAGATGTCCGTGGTAAGAAAGAAATTGAGTTCCTTGAGCTGAAGCAAGGAAACATGTCTGTCACTGATTATGCTGCAAAATTTGTGGAGTTGTCCAAATTTTATCCTCATTACACTGGTGCTGGTGCTGAATTTTCAAAGTGCATCAAGTTTGAAAACGGGTTGCGCTCTGAAATTAAGAAGGCTGTTGGGTATCATAAGATACACATTTTTACTGAATTGGTTGATAGCTGCAGAATATTTGAAGAGGACAATAATGCTCATTACAAGGTTGTCAGTGATCGCAGAGGCAAGCAACATCAAAACCGTGGAAAGCCGTATGATGCTCCAGCTGGAAAAGGGAAACAAAGAGCTGCTCCGGCTCAGAGAGCTAGTGGGGGAGGTGCTCCTGCTAGTATAGTTTGCTTCAAATGTGGTCAGGCTGGTCATAAGAGTAATGTATGCACTGCTGAAGTAAAGAGGTGTTTTCGTTGTGGTAAGGCTGGGCATGCAATAGCTGATTGCAGGCACAAGGAAATGATTTGTTTTAATTGTGGCGAAGAAGGGCATATTGGTAGCCAGTGTCAGAAGCCAAAGAAATCTCGGACTGGAAAGGTGTTCGCATTGACCGGAACTCAAACCTCTAATGAGGACAGACTTATCAGAGGTACATGTTTCATAAATGGTACTCCTTTAATTACTATTATTGATACTGGTGCTACACACTGTTTTATTTCTGCTAACTGTGCTCGAAGATTGGATTTAAAATTGTCCGCTTTGGATGGTGAATTGATTGTTGAGACCCCAGCTAAGGGATCAATAACTACTTCTTTGGTATGTTTAAAGTGTCCTTTGTCGATCTTCGATAAAGATTTCTATGTTGATTTAGTATGTTTGCCGTTGGCTGGGATGGATGTGATTCTTGGTATGAACTGGTTAGAGTATAATTATGTTCATATAAATTGTTATCATAAGTCGGTGAGGTTTTCCACTCCTGAAGAGGAAGGAGTTGGCTTATTATCTTTCAGAGAATTACGAAAATTGATGCAACCGTTGGAAGTTCCAGAGTGGAAATGGGATAGCATTTCTATGGACTTCGTAACAGGGCTGCCTGTTACTTTAAGAGGACATGATTCAATTTGGGTGATCGTTGATAGGCTCACGAAGTCGGCTCACTTCATACCTATTAACATCACTTACCCAATTGCGAAGTTGGCAGAGATTTACATTCGAGTAATTGTAAAGTTGCATGGTGTCCCTCTGTGTATTGTGTCGGACAGAGATCCGAGGTTTACGTCGGAATTTTGGAAAAGTCTGCAAGATTCGTTGGGCTCTAAGTTGAGATTGAGTTCGGCATATCATCCTCAAACTGATGGCCAAACTGAGAGAACTATTCAGTCATTGGAGGATTTGCTGAGAGCTTGTGTTCTTGAGCAAGGAGGTTCGTGGGACACTTATCTTCCATTGATTGAGTTCACATACAATAATAGTTACCATTCTAGTATCGGAATGGCGCCTTTTGAAGCATTGTATGGTCGTAGGTGTAGGACTCCGTTGTGTTGGCATGAATCTGGTGAGGGTGTGGTACTTGGACCAGAGTTAGTTCGAGAAACTACCGAGAAAGTGAAGTTTATCCGAGAGAAGATGAAAGCTTCTCAGAGTAGGCAGAAGAGTTACCATGACAAGCGGAAGAAGGATTTAGAATTTCAAGCTGGTGACCATGTGTTTTTGAGAGTCACGCCTGTGACCGGTGTTGGGAGGGCTTTGAAGTCTAAAAAGCTCACTCCTCGCTTCATTGGTCCGTATCAAATCTTGGAACGAGTTGGAAAAGTTGCTTATCGGATGGCATTACCACCAAATCTTTCGAATTTGCATGATGTATTCCATGTGTCACAACTTCGAAAGTATATCTCAGATCCGTCTCATGTGGTTAGTATGGACGATGTGCAAGTGCGGGATAATCTCACAGTGGAGACAAAGCCTGTACGAGTTGAAGGTCGTGAAACAAAGACTCTTCGAGGAAAAGAAATCATATTGGTCAAAGTCGTTTGGTTTGGAGCTACGGGCGAAAGCATGACATGGGAATTGGAGAGCAAGATGTGAAACTCCTATCCTGAGCTGTTTGAAGCAGGTAAATTTTCGAGGACGAAAATATCTTAAGTGGGGGAGAGTTGTAACGCCCAAAGAATTAATTACTATTTTAATATTTTAATATTTATTGTGGTTAGTAGGAATATTTAGTGTCGTAGTTAAATTAATCGATAAGCAGAAATTTAGTCGGAAATCGTAGAAAATATTATTAGAATTAATTATAATAGTTGTTGTGTTATTTTAAGTAGTGGGCTTGAAACCGTGTTTGAATTAGTAAAATAAGGGGGTGTTATGTTAGACCCATTAGTAATTATAATAGTTATTAGTTTATTAAAATAAAAATAATATAAGTTATAAGAAACAAAAAGAGACAGAAAGGGGGAAGTTAGAAAATTAAGGAAGAATAAGAGGAAGTGGAACTGCTGCAACGTGGGAGAACGAGAAACAATTTCCGGAATCCGACTGTAGAGCAACCTTCAATCCAATCTAAGGTAAGGGTGGGTTCGATTAATATAATCGGGTATGAATTCCAATCCGGGAATCGGGTAGTTAAGTCGAAATATTTAATTGATGTTCTTGATGTCGTGTAGAAATTCATATGATTTCGATAGAAAATTGTTGATTTTGTGAATAGTTGTTCGAATTCTAATTTTGAACGGATTTATAAGTGAGTGATGTTGCTGGATGTTTCTGTTATTTGGTTGAATTATATAGTACAGTGTATTAAAAATGGCGAATGATAAGGAATTTATTATGGATCAATGTAGTACGGTTTAAGTGAAGGTCTAGTTGCAATCTTGAGATGGATAAGTACTTTTTGAAGTGGGATGGATTTTATACATATCTAACTATATGGCTAAAAACTAAACGTGTTATTGTTGTGAAGACATTTTAATTATTTATGAATACAATAATTTGGTAGCATGCTTAGTGTACAAAGTGAGACATATTTGATTGTTCTTTAAACCATGCGAAATCAATCACTCATCATCCACTATAGGGTACAACACACATCGGTGTTGGAATGTGGATTTGCATTTAACACATTTGTTGTCTAAGATTTGAATATATATTTCTAAGTGATGATAATTCCTAATTTGAAATTTCATAGATATGAATGAATTAAGTTTAGTATGAAAATTTAGTACTAGTATAATATAATACTCCATAGTTTATTGACAGAATCAAACAATACGAATTTTGACAGAAAGAAGAAAATAGTTATTTTTGTAAAATTGACAGAAAATAGAAAGTAGAATTTTAAGCCTATATTCTTATGACAGATAGAATTTATCAGAAAACAGAAAATTATCCGGTTTTGTAATAAATTTGTGATAAGTCATGGAAAGTTAGAAACAATGTCGATTTAGTCGAATTAGGCGAAAAACGTCGTTGTCCGGAATATTACAAAGTTGTTATATCTTAGGCTTTTATGCCAAAGTTGATTTCTAAGTTGTCTATGTCGTACAAGTTGATATGTACGGTTAATGTGGTTATGTTGTTTGCGTGTGAAGTCTTATATGTCAAATAAAATCATCTGCATTTTGTCGGAGCCGTTGCTCACACCACGTTGGCCTGGATTGGCAAAAAGTTGAAAGTTGAAGGCTTATGCCTTGATGCCTCGATAAATTGGCAAATTTTAAGTTGGGAGTTTTACTCCGAATGGTACCACGTGCATAACTAGTTGAGTCTCATTAAAGTTGCATTGTTGTCGGTTTTTCGTGTTGATATTTAATTTAATTTGTGAAACGGTGTCTGTTTACGATCCTTAATTACTGTATTGTTTTTCATATACTAATTATAACAATTGTAACTCACCCTTTCTGTTGAATGTTGTCCTTATGTGACAATGTGCAGGTAATCCTGAGAAGTAGCCGGTTACCGTGGGTCGAGTCGGTGGTCAGTCGCTCTGATACGTAGCACTCGGGGGGGATTGTTGCATGTCTGCTTGTTGATCTTTTAATTATTACTGAATTTAAATTGTTTGAAGGATTTATAGTTGCTTATTTCTATTTAAGTTGTTATTATGTTGCTTAAGATGCTATGAATTACTTTATGAAACCGCTGCGTAAGATTTTATGAAGTTGAACTATTGGAGTGAATGAAATTGTTTTGTTGAATTAATAAAAAGTGTTACGTGTTTGTTATGATTTCCTTAAAGTGGAAATCATTTAAAGTTGAATATGTAATATTCCATTTGTAGAAAAAATTTCGACTCTGATTTCGTTTTATATTTCGTGGGTAGAAAATGGGGTGTTACATTAGTGGTATCAGAGCAGGTCGGTCTGTCCGGCCAGTTGTCGTGTCTTTACTGTCTAACAATAGTGTATTGCTACTAATCTAACTTTTAGTTGTGTTGTAGTGATAAGTTGAAATGGCTGGAAGAAATGACGTTGCGATGGCTGCCGCAATGCAAGCAATGGCACAAGCTGTGCAGAACTTGCCAAATGCTGGTGGAGACGCTGGATCACGTAGCTTGGCGACTTTCCAAAGAGAAAATCCGCCGGTGTTTAAAGGGAAGCATGATCCAGATGCAGCTTTGGGATGGTTGAAAGAGATAGAGAGAATCTTCCGTGTTATGGATTGCACTCCAGCTCAGAAGGTTCGGTATGGTACTCACATGCTAGCAGTCGAAGCTGATGACTGGTGGCTAGAGACTCATGAGAGGTTGACCGCGGCAGGTGAAGTCATTACTTGGGATGTATTTCGTAGGGAATTCATGAGAAAGTATTATCCAGAAGATGTCCGTGGTAAGAAAGAAATTGAGTTCCTTGAGCTGAAGCAAGGAAACATGTCTGTCACTGATTATGCTGCAAAATTTGTGGAGTTGTCCAAATTTTATCCTCATTACACTGGTGCTGGTGCTGAATTTTCAAAGTGCATCAAGTTTGAAAACGGGTTGCGCTCTGAAATTAAGAAGGCTGTTGGGTATCATAAGATACACATTTTTACTGAATTGGTTGATAGCTGCAGAATATTTGAAGAGGACAATAATGCTCATTACAAGGTTGTCAGTGATCGCAGAGGCAAGCAACATCAAAACCGTGGAAAGCCGTATGATGCTCCAGCTGGAAAAGGGAAACAAAGAGCTGCTCCGGCTCAGAGAGCTAGTGGGGGAGGTGCTCCTGCTAGTATAGTTTGCTTCAAATGTGGTCAGGCTGGTCATAAGAGTAATGTATGCACTGCTGAAGTAAAGAGGTGTTTTCGTTGTGGTAAGGCTGGGCATGCAATAGCTGATTGCAGGCACAAGGAAATGATTTGTTTTAATTGTGGCGAAGAAGGGCATATTGGTAGCCAGTGTCAGAAGCCAAAGAAATCTCGGACTGGAAAGGTGTTCGCATTGACCGGAACTCAAACCTCTAATGAGGACAGACTTATCAGAGGTACATGTTTCATAAATGGTACTCCTTTAATTACTATTATTGATACTGGTGCTACACACTGTTTTATTTCTGCTAACTGTGCTCGAAGATTGGATTTAAAATTGTCCGCTTTGGATGGTGAATTGATTGTTGAGACCCCAGCTAAGGGATCAATAACTACTTCTTTGGTATGTTTAAAGTGTCCTTTGTCGATCTTCGATAAAGATTTCTATGTTGATTTAGTATGTTTGCCGTTGGCTGGGATGGATGTGATTCTTGGTATGAACTGGTTAGAGTATAATTATGTTCATATAAATTGTTATCATAAGTCGGTGAGGTTTTCCACTCCTGAAGAGGAAGGAGTTGGCTTATTATCTTTCAGAGAATTACGAAAATTGATGCAACCGTTGGAAGTTCCAGAGTGGAAATGGGATAGCATTTCTATGGACTTCGTAACAGGGCTGCCTGTTACTTTAAGAGGACATGATTCAATTTGGGTGATCGTTGATAGGCTCACGAAGTCGGCTCACTTCATACCTATTAACATCACTTACCCAATTGCGAAGTTGGCAGAGATTTACATTCGAGTAATTGTAAAGTTGCATGGTGTCCCTCTGTGTATTGTGTCGGACAGAGATCCGAGGTTTACGTCGGAATTTTGGAAAAGTCTGCAAGATTCGTTGGGCTCTAAGTTGAGATTGAGTTCGGCATATCATCCTCAAACTGATGGCCAAACTGAGAGAACTATTCAGTCATTGGAGGATTTGCTGAGAGCTTGTGTTCTTGAGCAAGGAGGTTCGTGGGACACTTATCTTCCATTGATTGAGTTCACATACAATAATAGTTACCATTCTAGTATCGGAATGGCGCCTTTTGAAGCATTGTATGGTCGTAGGTGTAGGACTCCGTTGTGTTGGCATGAATCTGGTGAGGGTGTGGTACTTGGACCAGAGTTAGTTCGAGAAACTACCGAGAAAGTGAAGTTTATCCGAGAGAAGATGAAAGCTTCTCAGAGTAGGCAGAAGAGTTACCATGACAAGCGGAAGAAGGATTTAGAATTTCAAGCTGGTGACCATGTGTTTTTGAGAGTCACGCCTGTGACCGGTGTTGGGAGGGCTTTGAAGTCTAAAAAGCTCACTCCTCGCTTCATTGGTCCGTATCAAATCTTGGAACGAGTTGGAAAAGTTGCTTATCGGATGGCATTACCACCAAATCTTTCGAATTTGCATGATGTATTCCATGTGTCACAACTTCGAAAGTATATCTCAGATCCGTCTCATGTGGTTAGTATGGACGATGTGCAAGTGCGGGATAATCTCACAGTGGAGACAAAGCCTGTACGAGTTGAAGGTCGTGAAACAAAGACTCTTCGAGGAAAAGAAATCATATTGGTCAAAGTCGTTTGGTTTGGAGCTACGGGCGAAAGCATGACATGGGAATTGGAGAGCAAGATGCGAAACTCCTATCCTGAGCTGTTTGAAGCAGGTAAATTTTCGAGGACGAAAATATCTTAAGTGGGGGAGAGTTGTAACGCCCAAAGAATTAATTACTATTTTAATATTTTAATATTTATTGTGGTTAGTAGGAATATTTAGTGTCGTAGTTAAATTAATCGATAAGCAGAAATTTAGTCGGAAATCGTAGAAAATATTATTAGAATTAATTATAATAGTTGTTGTGTTATTTTAAGTAGTGGGCTTGAAACCGTGTTTGAATTAGTAAAATAAGGGGGTGTTATGTTAGACCCATTAGTAATTATAATAGTTATTAGTTTATTAAAATAAAAATAATATAAGTTATAAGAAACAAAAAGAGACAGAAAGGGGGAAGTTAGAAAATTAAGGAAGAATAAGAGGAAGTGGAACTGCTGCAACGTGGGAGAACGAGAAACAATTTCCGGAATCCGACTGTAGAGCAACCTTCAATCCAATCTAAGGTAAGGGTGGGTTCGATTAATATAATCGGGTATGAATTCCAATCCGGGAATCGGGTAGTTAAGTCGAAATATTTAATTGATGTTCTTGATGTCGTGTAGAAATTCATATGATTTCGATAGAAAATTGTTGATTTTGTGAATAGTTGTTCGAATTCTAATTTTGAACGGATTTATAAGTGAGTGATGTTGCTGGATGTTTCTGTTATTTGGTTGAATTATATAGTACAGTGTATTAAAAATGGCGAATGATAAGGAATTTATTATGGATCAATGTAGTACGGTTTAAGTGAAGGTCTAGTTGCAATCTTGAGATGGATAAGTACTTTTTGAAGTGGGATGGATTTTATACATATCTAACTATATGGCTAAAAACTAAACGTGTTATTGTTGTGAAGACATTTTAATTATTTATGAATACAATAATTTGGTAGCATGCTTAGTGTACAAAGTGAGACATATTTGATTGTTCTTTAAACCATGCGAAATCAATCACTCATCATCCACTATAGGGTACAACACACATCGGTGTTGGAATGTGGATTTGCATTTAACACATTTGTTGTCTAAGATTTGAATATATATTTCTAAGTGATGATAATTCCTAATTTGAAATTTCATAGATATGAATGAATTAAGTTTAGTATGAAAATTTAGTACTAGTATAATATAATACTCCATAGTTTATTGACAGAATCAAACAATACGAATTTTGACAGAAAGAAGAAAATAGTTATTTTTGTAAAATTGACAGAAAATAGAAAGTAGAATTTTAAGCCTATATTCTTATGACAGATAGAATTTATCAGAAAACAGAAAATTATCCGGTTTTGTAATAAATTTGTGATAAGTCATGGAAAGTTAGAAACAATGTCGATTTAGTCGAATTAGGCGAAAAACGTCGTTGTCCGGAATATTACAAAGTTGTTATATCTTAGGCTTTTATGCCAAAGTTGATTTCTAAGTTGTCTATGTCGTACAAGTTGATATGTACGGTTAATGTGGTTATGTTGTTTGCATGTGAAGTCTTATATGTCAAATAAAATCATCTGCATTTTGTCGGAGCCGTTGCTCACACCACGTTGGCCTGGATCTGCAAAAAGTTGAAAGTTGAAGGCTTATGCCTTGATGCCTCGATAAATTGGCAAATTTTAAGTTGGGAGTTTTACTCCGAATGGTACCACGTGCATAACTAGTCGAGTCTCATTAAAGTTGCATTGTTGTCGGTTTTTCGTGTTGATATTTAATTTAATTTGTGAAACGGTGTCTGTTTACGATCCTTAATTACTGTATTGTTTTTCATATACTAATTATAACAATTGTAACTCACCCTTTCTGTTGAATGTTGTCCTTATGTGACAATGTGCAGGTAATCCTGAGAAGTAGCCGGTTACCGTGGGTCGAGTCAGTGGTCAGTCGCTCTGATACGTAGCACTCGGGGGGGATTGTTGCATGTCTGCTTGTTGATCTTTTAACTATTACTGAATTTAAATTGTTTGAAGGATTTATAGTTGCTTATTTCTATTTAAGTTGTTATTATGTTGCTTAAGATGCTATGAATTACTTTATGAAACCGCTGCGTAAGATTTTATGAAGTTGAACTATTGGAGTGAATGAAATTGTTTTGTTGAATTAATAAAAAGTGTTACGTGTTTGTTATGATTTCCTTAAAGTGGAAATCATTTAAAGTTGAATATGTAATATTCCATTTGTAGAAAAAATTTCGACTCTGATTTCGTTTTATATTTCGTGGGTAGAAAATGGGGTGTTACACACGGTCAGATGTACCAGAAACGGATGATCAAAGCTTTTAATAAGAAGGTTAAGCAAAAGGTATATCAGGCTGGTGACTTGGTAATCAAACGTATCATATTACCACAGGGTGATCCTAGGGGCAAGTGGACTCCTACATATGAAGGACCATTTGTAGTCAAGAGGGTATTCTCAGGAGGTGCCATGATGCTTACTACTATGGACGGTGAAGACTTCCCGCAGCCTGTAAACGCAGACATAGTTAAAAAATACTACGCATAAAAAGAGACCCGCTAGGTTGACTGGCCTAGGCAAAAATAAGGGCATCCCGGCGAACCAAAAGGGTTCGGGCAAAAATTAGGGATATATATATAAAAAAAATGTGTACACCCGGTAAGTCGAAAACCTGAAAAGGCGGCTTGGGCAAAAAAGGGTATCCCGGTGGATTGAAAACCTGAAAAGGCAATCCAGACAAAAGTTAGGGATTAAAGCGTATGACTATGTCTCGTTTGGATCACTCATGTAACTTCAACTGGTGGTGCTACCTAAATCAAGTTCGAACAGATAAAGCTCAATTCAATCGTTTCCGTCTCAACAGCAGAAGATGAGATACTTGAAGATAATGGCAATAGTAGAATTGAAACTCAATAGGATTATTTCCCACATAGCTGTTTTCTTTGTTGTGTAAAACTTTTACGACAAATTCCTCTTACTAGGATTTCTGTCTCTTTGTACATACTTGCCTATGTATAGGTCACTTTGTAATATAAATAAAATTTCATCTTTGAATCCAGATTTACTTTTACCCTATTTACATAAACGAAAACGTCCATTGGTTATGTTTGAATGTATGTATGTTTTTGAATATGATTGATGTTTACCAGAAATGCAGAAAATGCAGTAATAATATTTACTAAGGACGAACGGAGGTAGGAATTCAACGAAGCTTCGCCGGTTCATCCCCACAAGACAACTACAAATCCCCAGCAGGGCAAATCTATCTTTATAGATATTTCGAGTTACATCTCCCCTTGAATTTTATGTCCATCCCTTTTATCCTCAGTCGGGATACTCAGGAACTTATTCCTTCAATAGAAGTACGACGAATGAAAACGGGAGGTTATAAATACTATACTATCAAACAAGACGGAAACGAGTTCCTCATATTCTTCAGCAACGAATCGAGATTTATTTTCCCTAGCCAGCAGTCGTTATACAAAGATATCCAGACGCTTCAGGCTGCATGATTCATACATACATCATTTACATCATACCATAACATATCCATAAATGCATAATACATCTATGCACCAGGCCATGCATGCATACATGTTGCATAAACTAACATTTTCCTTGCAGGATGGTTATATACAGATAAAATACTATCAACAATTCACAACAGGTCAGAGACGATCTATACGAAGGTCTAGTGCTGATACTTAATTCAGGGATATAATCGTCACGAAGATTTAATCCTGATATTCTTTTATCCTTGGATAGTAGGAAAACGGTCTATACAAAGATCTATTCCCTAATCCAGGATATTTTCAAAGGATATAATCGTCACGAAGATTTAATCCTAATATTCTTTTATCCTTGGATAATAGGAAAACGGTCTATACGAAGATCTATTCCCTAATCCAGGATATTTCCAGAAGAGATAATCGTTACGAAGATTTATTTCTACTGGTCTATTCAACAACTCAAAACAGTTCAGAGACGATCTATACGAAGGTCTAGTGCTGATACTTAATTCAGAAAAAGATCTCCACGAAGATTTGGTTCTGATACTTAAATTAAAGTATGTTCTTAGATATGGTTCAGAGACGATCTATACGAAGATCTAAGCCCTGGCACTTAATGAAGGATATTTTTTTCCCCAGAGATAATGCAGAGACGATCTATACGAAGATCTAGTGCTAGCATTCAACTCAAACCATGTTTCATAAACGATTCAGAGACGGCCTATACGAAGACCTAGTACTGATATCCAATATCAACATAAATATATTACCACCTCCTGATATTATGGATGGCATCTATAAGCCCATATCCAGTTCTTCCAAGTGGCATCTTCAAGCCCACTTAAGCATATACAACTTATCATCAGTGTTACTTTACGCACCGGCGAGTGCAAATTTTTGGGCTTTTGTGTTCAATCCCCTTCAACCTTCCAAGTCATGAATGGCACACATGCCAATCTAACCCCTCAGGTTTCAGAAAATTGAACAGGGGAAGCTATTGCACCCCAAAATTTGCCCTCACCTAGACAAGACATTGTGTACTAAGGTGTCCCAAGAGGTTCACAAGGTTCACAAGATTCACAAGGTTCACAATTAGTCAGAAAGCTTGACAATTCCCTCAGACAATGCATCTTCCTAAGCAATGCATCTTAAATTAGGGTTTTGGATTTCATCAGGATAAATGGACTTTCAAGGCCTCAAATGAGCTTCATAACATCCTACATGTCTTCAAGAATCCCTATGTCAAGTTTCAAGGCTTTCCCAAAAAGTTTGCTCAGTCAGATGATCAGATATGCAAAAATCAGTCAAAGTAGTTAAAAAGTCAAACTGAGGTCAACTGTGGTCAAACCAAAGTCAAACTTCTTGATTTTTTTCCAACATCAAGTATATGAAGTAAAATTCATCATTTGATCAAGGGTATCATGATTCATCAAGGAGATTTCAGATCATCAAGAATCAGGAGTTTCTAAATTAGGGTTTTCATAGGAAAAGTCAACTGAACTTTGACCAACCATAACTTTCACATGCTTCATAATTTTTTTTTCCATCCAAATCTCATTTTGAAGGAAATTGAATTCTCTACAACTTTGTGTCTCACAAGCCATGCCCAAAAATGCTTCATTTGGAAGGTATGAGCTAAGACATTATAGGTCATTTCAAAAGTCAACAAAAAGTCAACATCTTCCAAAGGGCATAACTTGAGATTGGTAAAGGATATTGACATGAAACCAAAAAGGTTTGTTATAGGACTCTTTAAGCTTTCCAAAATGTCCAAGAACACCTTCATAGCCTTAAAATTGAGGGATTTGTGCCTTTGCAAAGTTAGGAAAGTTTTGAGAGGTTTATGAAGCAAATGGGACCTTAGAACCAAATTTCTCCAAGTGGGCTTACATTTTTATGATCCAAACACTCCCATGACATCATGCACGAATTAAAAATCATTTATTCAAATTTTTATTCATTTTATTTTATTTATTATGATTTTATACATTAAAAATCATTTTAAATCAAAATAAAATATAAAAGTGTGAATATTTGATAGGATTTTGGTTCTAGAAGGTCTTAAAGGATAATTAGAAGTGATTAAGATTATACAAAATCAGATCAATCAAAAATAGTAAGGATATATCAAGTTATTTTCAATATTTGAAAGTGTATCTTTTTCAATCTCAATTGATCCAAAAATCCAAAGGATGGTCTGATTTTTTAACCTAATTATGTTCTATGATATATATACAACATAAACCAGTGAAGAGGGGACGAATGGCAGCAACCAAGAACAATATTCAAACTTCAAAAATTCACCAAAAATTCAAATTCAGATTCTTCAAATTTATTGTTTTTCAGGTGATTTGGAGGTTCAAACATGATCCTTGGACATCATTAATCGTATCCCAATCATCATTTGCATCCAAATCATGTTGAAAAGCTCAAACCGAATTGCTCTTGTTCTTGAACTTTTGATTTTTGATTTTTATTATTTATGCATCATTCACTGATTTTGGTTGTTGATTTGTGTTTAGAATGAAGTTTGCAAGCTTTCTGGACAATTTGATTGAAGGTTTATGACCTAAATCGTAAACGACCATAGTTAGGGTTTCGGTCCCTCATTTAGGATTTCATGATTAACCAAATATAAATGAATTTTAAGAACGTTGGAAGATTGTATGAGTCCTAAGGATTTCATTGCACTAATCAATTGGATGAAATTGTACTGTTTGGTGGATGTTTGAAATTCGCAGGTCATGAACATGATGAAATTTGCAGGTAGAAACACAACTGAATTCATAGGTAATTTCGCAAGAAATTTGAGGAAGAAGATGAAGTTTGGCGCTGAAAACCAAATTCAAATAATTGTTTTAAAATATAATGTTTTGTTGTTGATTTCATATCAAACGCGCGCAGTAGCTCAGCTTGTTTGTGTATTTGCTTGTGTATTGAATGGTGATGGGTTCGAATCCCCCCCAGGCTATTTTGCTTTGCTTTTATTTTTGATATTTTTGAAGGTTAATAAGAAAAGGAATGGTTGCCCCTACACTAACACCAGTGCGCGCCTGGCCTGGTGGTTATGCTCTTGGTCTAAGATGAATGAAGCCTAGGGCCTGGGTTCGAATCCCAGCCCCAGGTAAGTTTTTTTTGCTTCATTTATTTTCATTATTTCTTTTATTTTGTTTATTTAATTTAAATAATTATTTAAATAATAAATTTATAAAATAAATGTGCATATTGTTTTCTTGTATATAAAAAACTTATATTTTCTAATTCAAATGATTTTCTCAAAAAACCAAATTATTTATATTTATTATATTATATGTACATATAATTAATATATATATATATATATATATATATATATATATATATATATATATATATATATATATATATTATACATAAATTAAATAATTAGATTTACATTAATTTAACTAACCCTAATATTTCTAACCCTAATTTTTCTTAAATGAAATACAAAACCCTAATTTTTTTTATTTACCCTAATTTTTATTAACTTTAACATTAAATTTAATTAATTTTTGTTCTAATTTATAATTAAATAATTAATCATATTTTGTAAATAATCATCATTTTGTTCATTATTATTATTAATTTTCTATTTTATTCTAAAAAAATTCTAAATGTTTATTTAACTTAAAAAAATAGTATTTTATCTTAATTTTTTTTATCTTCTTTATATTTTTACTAACCCTTATTATTATTATTATTACTAACCATTTAAATTATTGTTTATTCATTATATTTATTATTAATTAATTCTATTATTATGTAATTGTGAAAGCCATGTAATAGTCGTAGATTTATTCTTGTTTCTTTTTCATTTTTTGTAAATATTTTTATTGTCATGGTTAGTAATTTTAGGGTGTGCCTAACATATGTGTCATTAAAATAATTTAGAAAACTAATTAAATAAGATAAATATTTGAATATGAACACTCACACACGTAAGTCGATCTTTGATCGCCATCTTGCACTTTCTAGGGTTACCTCTCATGTTGCCTATTTCTAAGGTCAAGTAAGGTGTCTTAAGCAAAGTACCTTCATAAATATCATCAAGTCCCTTCAAGTTTATAAGATCAAGTCCCTTCGAGATTGCCAACGATAAATGATCTTGTCCCTTCGAATAAAAGATGATAAGTCCCTACGAATTGCTAAAGACACCTTACAGTTGCCTATGTTCAGATGTCCCTATACATGTCCCTTCTCACATCTAAGGTAATGACTACCTATTCCTTAATAATAGGGATAGTATTACCATTGAAAGAACATATAAGAACAGTAAAGACTTAGCATAGGGTAGGTTCCTCTTATGTACTTGCTCACCTTTTCAAAATACATCTTACACTTCACATTTCAAACAAATTTTCAAAACAAAGTCTTTATATACATCCATACGAGGATCATTATAAAGTACTTAGAAAATTTTTAATCACACACTACACTTTTCTCAAAACAGTTTAAAGTGAGCTAAGTAACTAAGAGCCCATGGATAACCATGGATATAAAGGGTGCTAATACCTTCCCTTTGTATAATCTACCCCCCGAACCCAAAGTCTTTTTATAGGGCTTTCCTATTCTTTTATGTCCTTTCCACTTGGATAAAATAAAAGTCGGTGGCGACTCTTGCTATCCGCAACATTTAACTAAAGTCAGTTCTCCCACCGTGTTATAGTAACCCTGAAGATTATTGTCGTAGTCGAACACAATACCCTGAATAAGCATGTCATAAGGATCATTACTCCGAGCACAACCAAACTGACATAGTGCTAAAGAAAGGTTGTAGGTAATGCCCCCTCTTATGCCAAGGAGTGGCACATTAGGGAACTCCCCACAACGGTCAATGATAGTAACATTCTCCATAGATCGAGAGAACCAATGAATATCAAAATGAGAAAGTGACATAATCCTCTTAGACCACCTTAACCCTTGTTCATTCTTCATCACTGATCGAGGAAGGTGAGAAATAAACCACCTAGCTAATAAAGGTATGCAACACATCAAAGTTTCCCTCGCCTTCGTAGTACGAATGTGAAGAGAATGTAAGATGTCTCTAAGTAATGTAGGCATTGGATTGTGAGTCAGAAATATGTTGATGGCGTGTACGTCTATGAACTGGTCTGGATTAGGGAATAACACTAAGCCATAGATCAATAGGGCTAGGATCTCCTCAAAAGCATCATAACTCATAGCCTTCAAGTACACTTGAGCTTTCTCCATCAATACCTTAGCAAGAATACCCTTAACTCCACTTCTCGTTTCTAGGACAATGTCTGATTTCTTCAGATGTAGGGCTGCAGCAATGACTTTAGGTTTAAGCTCCTTCTCTAAGCCTGTGAAGGCTCTCTGATCAAGGATAGGTATACCCAGTAGTTTGGAGAACTCTTCCATTGTAGGAACCAACTGATAGTCGGGGAATGTGAAGCAATGATGTTTAGGATCAAAGAACTAAAATAGGACACTCATCATGTCTTCATTGAACCCTGAAGTAACTAGATCCAGTAGGTAACCATGCCTCTTAATGAATTAGGAGTTTTCAGAAACTTGAGAGACCAATTCCTTTAGCTTAGAAGGTATCCCTAGAAAGTTGATCCGGATAGTATTCCTACGAGCAGAAGCCATGACCTGAAACAAAGAACAAAGATAAATCCTTTGGTCCTTGAAATGGTTAGTGAAAATGATATGCTTATGATGTCATGATGTTATGCTCAATCACAAATATGTGGCACACACAAACAAGTCACACAATAGACCTAGGTTTGAAGGCTTGCATGTGGTTTAAAGGTAAGTACCCTCCCCTAAATTTTAGTTGGTTCATCCTGTCCTACAAAAGTAACCAGGTTCTAAGGGATCTCAATATCACTGATTCTTCCCAAGGGTGGTTGTTCAGTAGGCAACTTACTTGCCAACCAAAACCCTCCAAGTTTAGGATCTCAATGAGCGTAGTATCGAGTATCAACCAACTTTAGTCTTCACCAAAGCCGACTATCTCACTACTTTCTAAAGGCCAAGATGGAATAACTAGGTTTCTAAAAGTCAGTTAGTGTATTGACAACATATGGCAGCCCCATATTATCCTTAACTTACTTAAGGAACATAAGAACCAACCAAGAAGTCACACTAACTATGACCACCAGATCAACCATATCGGTATACGCTGTACAGTTTCCTTGGTCTATTGCCATTTACCTAGGGTACACTAGATCCGGGTTAGGATCTTTCACACATAAGCCCAACAAGTAATATAAAGCAAACAAAGCAAACAATTTAAGTGATCTAATTCCTAAGGCTACCCCTCTTTTACTTAGTAACTCCTCAGCAGAGTCGCCAGTTCTATAACACGGTGGGAGAACTGACTTTTAGTCATGTTGCAGATAGCAAGAGTCACCACCGACTTTTATTTTATCCAAGTGGAAAGGACGTAAAAGAACAAGAAAGACCTATTTTAAAAGACTTGGGTTCAGGGAGTAAGTTATATAAAGGGAAGATGTTAGCACCCTTTATATCCATGGTTATCCATGGGCTCTTAGTTACTTAGCTCACTTGAATTGTTTTTGAAGAGTGTAGTGTGTGATTAGAAATCTTTCTAAGTACTTTGTAATGATCCTCGTATGGATGTATACAAAGCCTTATTTTGAAAAATGTTTAAGAAAGTGAGGTGTAAAAAGTAATTTTAAGACGTGAGCAAGTAACTAAGTGGTACCTACCCTAGACTAGTCTTTCATGTTCTTTCAAGGGTAAGACTGTCCCTATTATTAAGGAATAGGTAGTCATTACCTTGGATTTTATTTAGGGACAAGCTTAGGGTCATCTTACGGTCAACGAAGGCAACTGGAGGGTGTCTTTAGTAACCTGGGAGGGACTATCATCTTTTATCGAAGGGACACGATCATTATCCTAGGTAACATCGTAGGGACTTGATCTTTTAAATCTGGGAGGGACTAGATGATTTATTTATGGAGGGACTTTGCTTAAGACACCCCATTTTTGAGGGACTTGACCGTATTAAAAGGCAACCAAGAGGGATACCCTAAGAAGTGTAGACGGTGATCAAATATCGACTTACGTATGTGAGTGTTATTTTTCAAATATTTATCTTATTTAATTAATTATCTAATTTTATTTAATCACAATTAATTTCGCACTCCCTATTTACTAACCAAGCAATTAAATAAAATAAATAAAATACGGAAATATAAAACCTACGCTATTACATGGCTTATGGGCAGTTACAAAAATAATCGAGCAAGAAAAATAAATTATAATATAATAGCCTATACATTTTTCTAAACAATTTAATTAAGGCAAAATAAATAAATAAAAAGAAATTTGAGAAAATTATTCTAAATAATTAAATAAAATAAATAAAAAATAAATTAATTAGATTTTTTTGAAATTAGGGTTAGGCAAGAAAATTAGAAACTTTTTTAGGAAGATTAGGGTTAATAAAAATTAGGGTTAGAATTTAGTAAAAAAAATAGAATTTATTTAATCTAAAATATAATTAATTAACTTTATTTACAAAAAAACTAATAAAATAAAGTTATTATTACATAAAAAAAGTTTCTCTCTTTTTAAAGAAATAATAAAGTTTTAATTTAAAAAAAGAATTATTTTTGTGGTTTAAATTTAATAAATTAGTTAAAATAAGGTTAATAATAAAAAAATATAAAATAAAAACAAAAAGGAGAATTTGACCAAAAAGATAGGACCTGAGAATTGAACCCAGGTCCTTTACCTCAATAACATAGCACAAAACCAACTGGGCCAGCGTGTGCTGGTGTTAATGCTATGAACCAAAATCCTCATATGTTTAACCCGCAAAACAAAAATAAAAATGAAAAAATTGTTGGAACCAAGGATCAAACACAACCTCTATGTTCATCTGCGCGCACACACTACCACTGGGTCAAGCTGCGTTTCTTTGTTCAAATACCACGTTAATAAAATAAAAAAACAAACATAAATTTGAATTTAAAGTTTCGCGTGCAGGCTTCATCTTCTTCCCTAAATTTCCTGCGAATTTCCCTTCAACTTTTCCTGCGAACAAAATTGGCAAATAAACCTATATCTCTTAAATCATGCATAAACCATTACAATCTTTAAAATTGATGACATATTTTGATTGCCCATTGTTTGTACGACTTAGCCATGTCCTTAACATGTCCATTAATGATGTGAAACGCAAAACCCCATTCTTGAGGTTGAAACCCTAACAATGGTAATCTATGGTTCCGACCACGAAGCTTCAATCAGAACTTCCAGAATCGTTCTATGCTTCATAAAAAACATATAGTAATCATTAAAAACAGTTTATAATGGACATAATGATGTAATCAAAAGTTTAAAATTCAAGAATAAAACACAATCGGGATCCATATTTTATGATGCTTTTGATGAGTATGATTGTTCAAACACGTTCTAGTAGCCTCAAAGAAGCTTTCTCAACCTTCACAACTCCTTTTAGGTGGCTGGATTTGTCAAACCGAATTTCAAAATTCCTTGTGTTTTTGAACTTTGTATGCATGTTCTTGGCTGCTGCAAATTCCTCCCCTTGCTTTGTGTTATGTCTTTTACTTATAGTGAATGAAATTAGGTCCAAAAAACATGTGGTTTTGTGGGCATTTTGATAACTTGAGTGTGAAGGAAACCATGACCATAAATGTGGAAAAAATCAAATGATACCTTTCTAAATTGTCCTTTCACAAAATTTGAACCTTTCAATCAGTCTTAAAAGATATTAGATTCATTCCCAAACCAATATTTGACCTAAATATTCACTTTTTATATTTTATTTTGATTTAAAATGAATTTTAAAGAATAAAATCCAAATAAATAATAAATAAATTATAAAAATCAGAGAATACTTGAATTGGGTCGTGCTTGATGTTATCATGAAGATTGGGTTGCAAAATGATAGGCCCATTTGGAAAAAAATGGATTTAAGCCCTTATTTTCTTCATACACCACTTAAAAATCTCCCAACTCTGACAAGGCATAAATCCTTCAATTTTAAGGCTATGAAGGTTTTCTTGGACATTTTGGAAAGCTTAAAGAGTCCTCTAACAAACCTCTTTGGTCTCATGTCCATATCTTTTACTATTTTCAAATTATGCCCTTTGGAAAAAGTTGACCTTTTGTTGACTTTTGAGATGACCTGTAATGTTTTAGCTCATACCTTCCAAATGAAGCATTTCTAGGCTTGTCTTGTAAGACACAAAGTTGTAGAGAATTCAATTTCCTTCAAAATGAGCTTTTGATGGGAAATTGTTGATGAAGCATGTGAAAGTTATGGCTGGTCAAAGTTCAGTTGACGTTTCTTAAGAAAACCCTAATTTAGAAACTCTTGATTCTTGTTGATCTGAAACTTCCTTGATGAATCATGATCAACCTTTGATCAAATGATGAACTTTACTTCATAAACTTGATGTTGGAAAAAACAATCTTGTAGTTTGACTTTGATTTGACCACATTTGACCTCGGTTTGACTTTTTAACTGCTTTGACTGATTTTTGCATATCTGATCATCTGACTGGTCAAACTTATTGGGAAAGCCTTGAAACTTGACATGGGGATTCTTGAATACATGTGGAATGTTATGAAGCTCACTTGAGGCCTTGAAAATCATTTTAACCTGAGGAAACTCTAAACCCTAGTTTTGGACACTTTGCTTAGGATGAGGCATTGTCTGGGGAAACTTCCACACTTCTTGATCAATTGGGAGTCTTGAGAACCTTCTGATTATTTAGAAGTCTTGAGAGATATTGTCTTGATTGTGGGAGGGAAAATTTTGGGGTACAAAAAGGGTTATGTTGATCTTAAGGAAATGGCCAGCTGTAAACACCCTAAATTTGCCCTCACCCATTCACAACATGGCTTGTGATCTCTTCATATGCATAAGTTCAATCATAGCATCTCATATTGCATTTTTGATTCACTGCATTGCTCCCAAGTCATCTGCATCTAGGGTTTGTGATTTGAGCTGTCCAAGAGCCATTTGAGCCACTCCAAAGGTCATCAATCCCTTCAAAGGGGTCCATGTATGTTCAAGCATCATATTATATCCCCACAAAGTCAAGAAAGTCAAAGAATCACAAGAACTGAGAATGGCATGGAAGCAGAGCCAAGTTTAACTGCACAGATGACCTAGAATTAGGGTTTTGGTTTCAAAGGCCATAACTCCAATTTTTTGGGTCATTCTTGTTTCTATTGGTCTCTATATGTTACAAGGATCATGCATATCAATTTTCATGAAGAAATTCCATGGGGAAGGCATCTAATCAAGAGTTGACTTCTTGAGCAAGTCAGTGCAAAATCAGGGCATCTGAGGCCCCCAATGACCCAACCAAGGGGTGTTCTTCATCATTTTGATTGTGTATGATCTTTATTTGATCATAGAAGATGTTAGAAGTTTACAAAATTGAAGAATTTCAAGCCATTTGCAAAGTTGCCTTTTTGGGAAAATGACTTGTAATGGAAACTTGCCATTTTGGGAAACTTTTTCAACCCTTGCTTTTTGATTCAAAAATTCTTCAAGTGAGAAAACTTTGGTCATGAAAGTTGTAGAATGGATCATTCCCTTTTCAAAAAGTACAAGAACTCATTCTAATTCATTTTGGATCAAAAGTTATGGCTTGTCAAAGTTGGGAAAAATCACATAATTTCAAGTTTTCTACCAAAGAGGCAAAGTTGCAAAATCCCTTGCCAAGGCAAAATGAGACCTCAAAGTGACTTCTAATCTTTGTATAAACATGAACCAATGCCTAAAAATCAGAATTCACCAAGAGTTGGCCCATTTTCATGACTTATGGATCAAGAAATCACAAAAGGGGCCAAAGGTCACAATGTTGCAAAACCTATGATAAACCCTAATCCACTTGCTGCATTGCCTTTAAACCTTTTCCATGGCTCTCCCTGATTCAAGCTGCAGCCAAGCCATGCTTTGTACCTCCACTGCCATAGCCCATACCTCTCTTACACAAAACTTGACTTTTTGCATAAAGACCCATACCAATCACAATAGGGCACAACCACTCCTCTAACCTATCCAAGAGTGATAAGTGGACCAAATGCAACATAACACACCACACACTCAAGCCTGAAACACTCTCCAAGCCATAGTTCCAAGTTTATGCCTCTTATGCATTTTCATTCGAAACACCACACACAAGCATCAAACATAAAAACAAACTCCATAGAACATCTCAGCATACTCCCCTGATCATTTCCCTACCCTCATTCATCCCTGAAACCTCCTCAAACTGAAACACGATTTCTCTCCCTCACTGAACAGAACTCCATAAAACTCACAAATCAGCCACTTTCCAATCAAACTAAACCTCAAAGCATCTTCAGGAGGTTCATTGGAGAAGCTTTGAAGCAAGGAGGCAACCTAAAAGCTCCAAACTGAAAGCTTCACTTCAGGTAGCTTCGAAAATTATTTTTTCCAGAAACCTTGTTTTAAGTTACTAAAACGATCTACATGTTTCCCTGAATGCAATGAGCTTTGAATTTTTGAAAATGATGCAGAAATGAGGATGTATGGTTTGTCTGAAACTTTGCCCGTAAATTTGATTTTTGTTTGTTCTTCATGATTCATGAAAAAGAAATGAGTTTTGTTGCTGGATTTTTGTTTAGGATGTTTAGTTGAGTTGATCTGGAGATTTTGGCATGTTTTAGTGAGGTTTTGAGAGAGATAGGTTGAAGGTCTCGCCGGAGAAGACGACCGGAAGTCTTCTCCGGCCACCTGAGGGTCATTAAACCCTAATCTGTGTAATTAATCAACTTTGAATTTGGACCCTGGATCCTGTTGACTTCCATTGACTCCCGCGTGAATGAACGCACCAGATCTTCCATTAAACCCTAATTCAGTTTAATTAGGTTAATTAATTAGGTTTAAATTTGAATTTCACAGAAGCAATCCCAACCGTCCATGAGCGCGCGCAGTCTTTCCCTCCCTCCTGAGTTTGAATGTTGGCCCTTGATTGCGTTGACTTCCCCCTTTTATTCATTTTAATTTCTTTTCTTTTCATTTCTTCTCTACATTTTATTAAAAATAGTAAAACACCTTTAAAAATTATGAAATTTTTTGCCAAAGCTTTCATTAATTTTTAAAACCCAAAAATATTTTTATTTTTATTTTTTGCATTAAAAATTATTTTTAAATCATTTAAATGTTTATTTTTAATTAGTTAATGAAAATTAATTAATTAAAAATACATTTAAGTATTTAAAAATCACAAAAAAATTCACATAGCATTTAAACACATTTAGAAACATTGTCCAACTCTCAAACCAAATTTCTTTTTTGTTCTTGATGCCTTTTGATTATTTTCATTGGATTTAATTTTATTTCAAGGCAATATTTTGTTTCAAACTTCAAAAATTCCTTTCTGCCTAACCATTGAGAGTTGGAGGATGATTATTTTTGCATTGCATCTTGTATAGCATGTAGTTTATAGGATAAAATTGGTTTGAATTGATCTTGCATTTTCAATTTGTTTAGCATTTTTCTTGACAAGGTACCTTAAAACCCTAGCAATCTTAGGAAATTCACAACTTTCACTAGGATAAGAATTGGATCCTCTCCTTTGGGCAGTGAGTTTGTATAGGTTTAGGGTATCTTGGATCCCATTTTCAAATTTTTATCATGTCATTTGCTTCTGGTTTTGAATTTTTGCTTTGTGTGATGCATATAACCCTAATTTATGTCTTCCTTTGCATTCATTCTTCATATGCTTGCATACATGAACTTGCCATGACATTTTGTGCATCCACATGACATATAATACATCTTAGGACATATTAGAATCATGTTTGATCATTGCATCTTTCATTTGCCATGTTTTATGTCCATTGCATTTCATAACTTTTCATGAACATCCATGGTTCAAAGCATGTTTCTTTTGCATCCATATGCTTGCTTGATCATTCTCATGCCTTGCCTCATGATTGTATCATCTATTAGCATCATTAACATCATGTAAATGCTCCTGGTTTTGGTTTGCACCATCACATTTCATCTCATTTGCATTGCATTTCTTTTCTTTTGCTAACATTTCAGGTGGTAAGTTGTTTGAGAAGTGAATTTGCCTTCACTTCTCACATCCTTCTTTCATCTCTTTCATACTTCCTTTGCTTCATTTTTGTATGTGTATTGGATTGAGCTTGCTCATTCTTGTCCATCTCACTTTCTTTCTTCAAGCAACTTGCCTTCTTGAGTGAAGCAAGTTGTTTTGCTTCTCTTTGCTTCTTGCTCCTTTCATCTGCTTCACTCCTGGTGGTTCTTTGAAGATTCTTTCTCTCTTAAGCCTCACAAACCCTAGGATCTCCAAGTATGATAACAATTAGGGCTTGATTAGTCCCCCCATTTAGTTTTACCTTTGAGTCATCTTTGAGTCTTCTCCTCTCATCTCATAATCAAGGACTAAACCCTAAAGGCTTTAAGGCTTTGTGATTAAGCTTATGCCTGCATCCTTCTATTAGGATGGAGTGTATAACTTTAATCCTAAGTGTTAAATCCTTAATGTGTTTAAATCCTTTAATCAACCCACTTAATAAATCATCAAGACATCAAGCTTGTAACTTGGGCCTTGCATTAGGGTTCTATTTCTTCCTTAACTGGTTAAGAAGGACTAACCCTAGTGTTAATGGACAAGTCCTCCTCAAGTTGTCTTACAAATCATAAAATCCATTTCTCCATTTTATCATTGACTAAAATCCACTTAATAAAGGCTTTGTTTTGTCATAAGGTTAATCCCTAATCATGGATTAAGTTGAGGAGTCTTCCTCAGCTTAAATGCTCTCATCTATTATCCTTCTATTAGGATGGTGTAATGAGTCCATTAAGTCTTTGATTATGGATTAAACTCATTACTTAACACTAAACAAAAACAACAAAAACATCTAAATAATCACAAGTAGGTTAAGGATCTTAATCCTACACCAGGGTGATTAAGTGTGAGATGCTGACTTCACACTTAAGGTATTCTCATTACCCCTAATCAGAGGGAGGATGTGATGAGTTTACTAACCCATTGGTTTAGGCTTAAGCTCATCAACTTATGACAAACTTCAAAAAAGCAATAAAAGACTGAAAACACAAAAAACAAACAATAATCGTCTCCTTCGGGATTCTTTTCTCATCTCATTCACTCATAAACGAGAACTTGCTTCTTTCGTCTAATGCAAGACAGTTTGCACCTGAGCCAGACAGGTCATGCACTTGAGCATAGACAAGCAAGCAGTTCACAAGTCAATTCATTTTCAGTCTCTTTGGGTCGAACTACGGTGTTCTGACTTCCTCATTGCACGAGAGGATACGTAGGCATAACTTAACAGTTATCGAACAAAAGTCTCTGTATATTCCCCCTCTTTCTAGCCTTATTCTTTAAGCCTCATGGTCATGAGCATTTCATTTTTATTCTTACACTGACACTTCTCTTATACACTCCACACTTCTTTTACACTGACACTTGCATTCTTTCCAGCTTTGATACACAAATTGCACTGACACTACCCCTTTAAAACACAAATCTTTTAAGCGTGGATCCCGTCGAGTACGGCGGACAATCTGGGTGCTAATACCTTCACAGGTTGTAACCAACCCCCTTTCTCAGTCTCTCTGGTTCGCAACCGTCTTATCCATATCTTTCTCAGGTCTATGCAGCATTACCTTTCCTCCGGGATAAAAATGCCTAGCTGGCGACTCTTTTCTTTCAGAGTTCACTTCTGTGTGTTCTCATTCTCTTTCGCCGACCGTTCGCGTCTGTACCCCTTCTGACCTGAGGTGTCATTTGGTGGGAGCGACACCAGCGTAGCATTTAAAAAACAAGGTGGACCAACTGTGACACCCCGAAATTTTCCCTTTCATTTCATGTCATATAGCATAGCATATATTATACATACCCTTGCATATTTGTATAAAAAGATGAGGCATAGCATCCATGATTAGAAGCATAGGGAATGTGATCAGTTATATATCAAGATATGATTCTTCAAAGACAAGATAAGAGCCAAGTGGTCTTGTAATAATCCTACAAGGGATCCTCATATCTTATACAAGCTCAAGCTCATTCTCAAAGCCTTAGAAGGGGTGAAGTTCATCAGAAGTTCAACAGTGCAATTTTCTCCTATACAAAGAAACCCTAATTAGGGTTTTACCTCGAAGCAGGATATCTTCATAGCTTTGACCAATTCTTGTGGTCAAAGGCTTTCATATGTCATACAAGGCCTAGGGATGAAGTTTGGTGCAAAAATCCATCAGGGAAGCCAGACATTGGTTTAGTTACTTGTGTTTGAAGAAAGAGGTCAATTGTGTAGAAGAAAAGTCAACATTGGTATTTTTAGGATTCCAATCATGATTTTCAAGTCTATGGACCTTGATTTAGGCAAGAAATGACATGAATGATCCTAAAAATCAAGAATCAGGAGTTTGTGGAAAAGTTACTAAAAATGAAAAATGACCTATAGTGGGAACTTTCTATTTTTGGCATATTTTAGCCTAACTTCAACCAATTCTTTCATGATCAATATGACTTCAAATGAATTTTCCTCAAACATGAAAGTTGTAGGGTTTTCTCCCCCATTTCCAAAAAGTACTAGAACTACTCCATAGCATTTGTGGATCAAAAGTTATGATCAAACAAAGTTGGGTGTTTTTTAGGGTTTTTCAAAATACCATTCTACACTTTACAAATTGGTTCAAACTAACTTGTAATGACCTCTAATCATCCAATTTATGTTATCACATCCAAGTACACTTCATAACAAGCATTTTTGGCCCTTGGATGAGGCAAATTCGTGCATTATTTATCATGTACAAACTATTTTGCAAATTTGCAAAATCATGTGGAACTCATAATCCAATGCCTTTCCCTCCAAGCTACCACTTCATACACACTCAGTAAACCACTTGAAGTTGAATCATGCTCTCTCCATGAAAAATGCACGTGTAAACAAGGGTGCATAACACAAATGGCAAATTTCCAAAACACCTCACAACACTTTAATCAAGTGATTAACAAAGCTCTAATCCTGATCAGAATGATAATCACTCATATATAAGTGGAATCACACGTTCAAAGCTCATTCATGCACTCTCATTTCTCATATTTCAACTTTTTGCTCTCAAACTTCATTTCTTCTATTCATTCATTTCTCTAAGTTTTCTCCATTTTTCTTGATTGATTTATAGTCATGGAGTTCTAAGGAAGCTTTTGCACCATTTGTTTGAGGCTAAAACCTCCATTTTCACCATAACCGAATCTTGAAGCAACTTCTTTAAAACTCAAGATCCAATCCAATTCAAGATTTTATTTGCATTGACTTTGTAAATAGAGCTCAAGAGAGGAAGATCTGCAGCTTTAGGAACAATTTCTGAAGGTTTTTTTTGCTCAAGAACAACTTTCAGGTGAGTTTCAATTCGCATCATATTTCTTTGATTTTTTATGTGCATGATGATCTATGAGTTTCACTAAATGCATTGATGTGTTTAATTTGAAATTCAGACGTGAATTATGGTTATATTATGTGATTCCAGATTTCTAGATCTAGTTTTGATTCCTTCGATTCTCATTGTGTGTTGGTGATATGGTGATTTTGATGATGTATTCATGATCTGGACGTTGTTATGCTTTGATCTGGATGTTTTTGTGAATTTCTGGACAGTTTTGGTGTTAGTTTGAGTTTCACGGTGACCGGAGTCCTAGCTTCGGCACCAGAAGTTGTTGCAGGTGGTTGAGGATGATGAAGGCAGGAGATGCAGTTTTCACCGTTGGATCTAATCATCGTGTGGTCATATGTGTGCCACCGCATTAAAAATTGCACATGACTTGCGCGTGTTTTTATGTTTCATAATAATGCTGAATGTGTGTGCGTCTACATGTGTTGTGGTGAGCTTTAGATCTAGGACATTGATCTTGGTTGACTGCCTTTTGTGTTGACTGAATGTGATGCCTTAGATGAATCCAACGTGCGTAATTGAGTCTGATTATTGACTAGGATTTATGATAAAATGTTGACTTCGCTGACTGCGTGTAGTGGGCTTGGACTGATATTTGCGCCCCATCCATTGGTTTTCTTTGATTTTGAACTAAATTGGGCCTCTATTTACACCCCTACCTCTTTTATTTTCATTTTCTTTTCTTTTTTATTTCAGTTCCATTTTTAATTCTTAAAAATAGTTTTAGACTTTTAAAAAATCCCCAAAAATTCATGAATGATATTTAGGATTTTATAAAATTTTGTCAAATTTTATTTTCTATTTTTATTTTATTTTGATCATCTGAATTAATTTTGACTTTATTTTCTTTTGAATTTCTTTCTTTTTTTAGTACTTGACCTTGTAGGATTTATTTCTTGATATCCATGAATGATATCATCTTGGTTCTTTTTGCACCATCTTAGATACATGTTAGGGTACTCTAAATATTTTTTATAGGATTTTTAGGTCATATTTTCTTATGTGTTGAGCCCTTTCTTTGAGCCTAAAGTTTGTGAAACCCTAACTGACTTTAAGTGCTTGTTTGAAGAACTTCCTTTGTGAATCTTTGTGAGATATTTTGGTATGTTGTTTGCTTATGATTGATGCATTTTGTGACTTAATTCCATAATTTTAAGGCATTTTTGATATTTCTTTGATGCATGAACTTTGGGTGTTTCTTTTGTGAACTATTGTGAGTATGTTTGGTTACTTGTTTGAGAAGGCACTTGTGCCATCGTATGAAATCCTTTCTTTGAATTCATAAGCCAAGTTTAGTTCATTATAGGTCATTAGATTTAAATTATAGGTCCTTGACTTGAGTTTGATGCTTATTTGATCCATGTTTGCTCCTTATGCTTTCTTTTTGACCTAATTCTCTTCCTAACCTCTAATTGCTCCATAATTGTTCAAATGTGACTAACTTGTGTCTCTAACCTCCATATTAGCATGTAATATGACTTCTAACTTTGTTTTTTGACCCTCATCTTTAATCTTTTATGTTTGACTTGTGTGATAAGTAACATTCATTTCTATGAATGAATCATGTTCACTTCACTTCACTTCTTCTCCTATCCACTCCTAATGCTTGGACTTTGGTTTGTATGCTTTGATTGACATTTGAATACCATGTTTAGGCACATTTTTAGGTTGTTTAAGTGCTGACTTTGAGTTTGTTTGAAGCATGCTTGCATGATTAACTTGTATTTCCATCTATTCTTCCTCCTCTCCTTCTTTAAGGAACTTCTTGGTTGTTTTGCCACTTATGGGCATCTTCTTGGTTTGATTTGGTTTGATATTTGTTATAGGTCATTCTTAATGTGTACATTCTGACTTTGTGATTATGGATTGGTTTATGACCTTTCTCTTTGTTTTATGACTTATTTAAGTCTTCTTGACTTCATCTTATGCCTATGTGAATACTTCTAACTTTTCAGGGGGTTTATGGTAAGTGATGTGTGTGGGAGGGCATCCCACATACAACTTCTTCTTTCATATTTTCTTTAATTTTTCATACTTGTCTTTGTGATGTGATTAGGCCATCTATTGCTTAACTTCCTCATCTTCCCCTTTAGAATCAACTTACCTTCCATCTTGGAAGTAGGTTGTTTTCTTCTTCTTTCTCTTCTTTCCTTTTCTTCTCTCATTCTTCTTCATTAGGATAGACTTAAAACCACACTAACCTAGGTATCCCATGCATGATAAAATTTAGGATTGTTAGTCTCCCTTATATTTTTACCTTTGAGATCCTTTTGGTGCTCTCTCCTCTCATCTTCAAACAAAAAACCTAAAAAACACTTAATAATGGTTAAAGTAGTCTTGTGTGTATGGACTTATTCCATGGGACACTTGTAGTCTTCCCATATTGGGATATTACAAGCTTGTCTAGTATGATGTATAATTCTAATCATGAGACTATTTTCACAAAGAAAATCATAAAAAACACTTCTTCATTTAAATCACAAAAAACATCTAATAACTTCAATGAGTTAGTGAGCTTATGCCCTAATCTTTGGAACCAAGGTTTGGGGATCTTCCTCTCACTTGGGTGTTCTTGCTCTTCATTCCATCTTAGAATGTAGTAATAAGTACACATTCCATGGAAAAGGACTTAAGATCACTTTCTTGTGCCAGATACAAATAAAAGCTTCTAAAAGCCACAAACAAACAATAAATGTCTATCCTTCGGGATTTCTTTTCTCACCACCTTCACTCAAAACATAAGAACTTGCTCCTACTTGTCACTTTGAAAGGCGGTAATGCACTCATGTCAGACGAGCCTGAAACACCTGAGCATTGACATAGGCAGTTCAAGCTTTTAAAACACAAGCCATTTTCCTCCCTAATTAGGGGAACTACGGCGTCTCTGATCCTCATGTCCAGATGAGGTACGTAGGCAGCGGGGTAGGGCCCGTTCGAGCACTATTTTATTTTCCCTACATTTCCCTCTTTCTTTTCTTTTCTTATCCAGTTTCAGTCTTTCTTTTATAACAACTTTATTTTCTTCACCCTTTGAAACATTTTCTTTGCAAGCGTGGATCTCGTCGGGTACAGTGGATGATCTGGGGTGCTAATACATTCTCAGGTCGTAACCGACTCCCGAACCCAGTCTCTTTGGTTCGCAGGACCTTTGTAATTTCTTTTCTTCTTCTGTTTTATGCAACATTACCATTCTCGTTCCTTTGAGATAAAAATGCTTGGCTGGCGACTCTACCTTCTCCGTGCCACTTTCGCATTTTTACTAGGATGGAAATCCAGGGAGCGACAGTTGGCGACTCGACTTATTTCTGTTTCATTGGGTGTTTGATTATTTGTTGTTGTGTGTTTATTTTACTGTTTATTTACAGTTTTATTTACAACTTTATTTACTGCTTTTAGTATTTATTTTCATGCATCATATGTATATACTGGACTGTCTGGCTGTACTGGATTTTCTGTTTGGTGGGTTGGGAACTGTTACTGTGAGATGAGTCCAATACCAAGGCTCGAGTGTACCTTAGGACTTAGAGTGAAGTCACCTTGGCCTCATGAGATCTTGTCATGGGGGTAGTAGCGAGTTCCACACCCAGATTTACGATTGTTTTGGAAATGTCTTGATTTAGGGATCTTCCCTTCTCATTTCACGGCCTTGATAGTTATGTGCAGTTGCGGACCGATCACTGAGGACCTTTGTGGAAACATCCCTCTCTAGTGGTGACAGTTTCAGACCATATTTTGTGGCAAACCCATTCGCACCCGAGGGCCCACTGGGAACTCGCATAGGATGGAATCGTTCTCTTATAGGAACTCAGTTAAAGCATTTGGTCGTATGACGATAGTACTGTATCCCAAGGGCTGAATGTACTATTGTTTCTCGATTTCAGCGCTTGAAGTTGGGGACTTATAAGGGATGCTAGTTTTTCCCGGACTCATGCTAAGACCTCCCTGAGTAGTACATAATGCTTAACTGATTCCCTGATTTGTTCATGAGCCATTTCTCGGAGATGGTGAACGTATTATTGTTATTTGGCTTTGAGAGTCCATGATGTTTGACCCGGAGCATACCCGTGAGATTGGGGGGGGGGTGTTTATAGGTTTTGCAGGAACGCTTGACCTCTACATACCTTAGTTACCAGTGTGGTCTTATGTTCTGATATGGTTACTGTGGTTCTGGAATTCTTGGTTATCTGGTATTGAGTTGTTATTTGAGGGGTTATTATTCGGAGGACCTTTTGGGTTTCAGATCACTTGGCTCTTGGCTTTCAGTATCATGTATCCAGACAGTTCCAGTCACTGATCACATGCCTGCATTGCATCATATTAGCATTAACCATTTATGTTTTCATTTTCTCAGGTTACTACTTGCATCTTGCACCCAGTTCCGGTAATTGTTCCCCATCCAGATGGTAGAAATCAGGAAAGTTCCAAGAAAGAGAAATTGTCCATTATACTTTTCTTTAACCAGAGGTTAGTGGCATTCAGAAACTGATAGGTTTGATGAACGACCGGGACTTAGGTGATTTTAGAAAGAGATATGGCCAGGTTTTGAAGTATATGGACAAGCCAACTGCAAATCAGAGAGACAACCTGCATACTCTGCTACAATTTTATGATCCTCCATTGCGGTGTTTCGTATTTCCAGACTACATCTTGGATCCCACTTTAAAATAGATTTCCAGCATCATGGGTATTCCTGTCAGAGATAGCTTGCCTTACTATGGTTCAGAGAGAGTTCTCCGGGAAGAAGAGATAGCTAAAATATGACATTTCACAGTGGCTAAGGTTAAGTGGGGCTTGCAAGTTAGTGAAGGTAAAGGACTTTAGTGGGATATACTCATGGTAGAAGCTGAGGGTTACGCTCGAGATAACAAGTGGACAAATTTCAGTGCTTCGTTGGCCTTAATGGTGTATGGTGCTAGCCTTTTCCCTGGAGAAAAAGAGTTTGTGAGCATGGAAGTGATTTCTATTTTTTCTAAGGGAAACCCCATACCTACTTTTCTAGGATATTTCTAATACGACTCTCATTACTAGAATGAGAAGGGAAGAGGTGGACCAGTAAACTGTTGTGCTCCTTTATTCGCTTACTGATTTGCTAAGTAACTTCCGAAGTCAGGACCTTTCAAGGACTTGAAAGAAGAATGGAGATGGTCGAGAAGGTTGATGGGGTTAACTTCTGAAGATATAGCTTGGGGATGCAACAAGGACTTGTTTGGAAACGAGTTACTTACCAGTTGCGGTGATCTTCCTAATGTGACATTGCTCGGAAGGAAAGAGGTGATCAACTATAATCCGGTACTAGCAAGGAAGCAATTTGGTTATCCTTTAAAGAGACCACCATCTGCTGAAGAAATAGATGAATCTTTGTATTTCTCGGTAGAAGGAAATAAGGAGTTGGTTATCCAGGCATCTCAAGATTGGGAATAAAGGGTGAAGAAAGGCAAGAAAGAGCTTGGAAGAGTGGATCCCAAGACGTATCCTCCTTTTGCTACCTGGCTACAGAATTGTGTAGATGTACTACTTCTCCCATTTTCAGTAGAATATATGTTGTATCCGAAGGAGGTGCTTCCATAGACTATTATTCCTCTTGAAGATTACAAGAATTTGGAAGCTCAGTTGCATAAGGTACGGGTAGAGAATTCTGAAGTCATCAGCTTGTATCATCGTATCACTCATGCTAACCAGGCTTTAGAAGAAACGATGCACCAGATGTAGCAAAAGAGAGATGTCAAAGAGAAAGAATTTGCTGGAAGGGAGGCTTATTTCAGAAGAAAAGGTTTGATGGATATCAGAAGGGAAGCTGAACGTAAAAAGACCAGAAAGTCTATGAGGGAAGCTAACCAGGCTATTACCTTATGGCAGGACAAATGGGATCAATTTCAGAAGAAGCATAAAGAACAAGAGAAGAATTACGAGCTGCAGATTAAACCCCAGAAAGAGGAGTTAGAGTCAACTCACAAAAGTCGTCGGGAGAAGTCCCAGTACTTAGAGCAAAGCCATAAAGAACTAGAAGAAGCGCTAAAGGAGATAGAAGATCTCAAGCTGGTGGCTAGAGTCAAGAAGGCTAGGTCTGAGCCAGGACCTAGTGGAGAGAGCACTGGAATGCAACTTTAGGTTTTAGTTTTCTTTCTTTCTTGTGCATTTGGATTACCTACAGACATGTTGTAGGAATCTTTGCTTATATTTCTGCATTTTTCTCTCTTTTGATTTGTAAGACTTGTAACCCTGTGGGGAATCTTGTTACTCTTGCCTTGAAGGTTATTTTATGCTATGCAATTTTTGTTAAGTAATTTCTGTATGCATTAATACCTGGTCGTTCAAAGCCATCTAAATTTGAATACCTTGCAGAAAATCCTTCTCAAGAATCAATATAAAAATCCATTATATATCGAAACTGGGGCATTATTGACCTTGAGATTGGAAACACAAACATTTGCATCATATGCATATTACCCTTTTTCTCTGTTTTGCAAGTACAATTTTTCGGGTTTCTAACATCTCTTCCCATTTCAGGCACTACTGCTGCAAAAAGAGTTCACAGATACCCGACCAAGGAGAATCGAGGAAGAATCATGGATCAAATGCAAACAGAGCTTGTGGAACTGCGCAACAGAATGGATCAGTTCATGAATTTGATGACTGGTATGCACCAAAATCAGGAGAGGATCATAGAAATGGTTGAAGAAGTTCATGGGAATGGTAATGGTACTGGGAATGGTAATGGCACTGGGAATGGTACAGATAACAGAGGAGGCCTTGAAGGTGCTGGTAATGGAACAGGTCCTGAAGTTACTGGTATTTTTGTTGTTACTGGTGGCCCAACTGCTGTTCTTATGGATGGTCAAGAGGACCAGTTCACTCTTCTTGATGGTCATATGGGTAATCAGAATGCTGATGTGCATTGTCGTTATGAAGAACTGGCATAGCAGATCCGTGTTATGCAGTCTCAAAGTACTCTAGGCTTTGTTGTTGCTGATTTAGGGTTAGTTCCTGGGGTGAGAATCCCGCACAAGTTCAAGGCTCCAACTTTTGACAAGTATAATGGCTCCACTTGCCCGAAGACTCATCTCCAAGCCTACGTGGGGAGAATTGCTGCCTATACTAATGATGAGAAGTTGTGGATGTATTACTTCTAAGATATCCTCACCGGGGCATCTCAAGAGTGGTACACGAAGCTCAGTCGGGCGCCCGTTAGAAACTGGAAGGAACTTGTTGAAGCCTTCGTAAAGCAATATCAGTACAATATGGACATGGCTCCTAACTGTACTCAGTTGCAAAGCATGTCCCAGATGTCAAAAGAAAGCTTTAAAGAATACGCTCAGTGGTGGCGTCAGTTGCCTGCTAGGGTTTAACCACCTTTGTTGGATAATGAAATGGCAGACATGTTCATGGGAACGTTACAAGGAGTGTTCATGAACCGTTTGGCTTCGTGCTCAGCCACAAAGTTTATAGACCTAGTAAATTTTGGAGAGAGGGTCGAGAATCTGTTGAAGATGGGTAAGATTCAAGACGTAGGTGCAAGTAGCTTTTCTGGAGCTAGGAAACCATTTGATGGACCTCTGAGGAGGAGGGAAGGTGAAACCAATGTTGTGTACGGCAGAGGAAGAGGTCATGGGCGTCAGAATAATTATGATCAAGTAGTTGATGTCACTATTCCATCAGGGATTGCTCCACAATAACAACAACAACAACGTAATCAGTACAACAACCAACATAGACCGTATCAGCAGTGCCAGCCCAGGCATTCTGACTGTAACTTTGATGCCATCCCGATGACATATGTTACCCACATGCAGAGATGGTTGGACTTGAACATGGTACAACTTAGAACCCTGGCGCCACCTATTAGAAACCCTCCCCTTGGATATGATGTTAATGCATGCTTTGCATTCCATTCAGGCGCTCCAGGTCATTCTACAGAAAAGTGAAGAGCTCTGCAGATGAAAGTGCAAGACTTGATTGACTCTAAAGCCATCAACTTTTCTCCACTACCTAATGTCACCAACAACCCGATGCCTAATCACAATGGTGGGGAATGGGTAAACTCTATTGAAGGCGGAGAGCGGTTGAATTTAATCACTGATATTGATGATGTCCAGACTCCATTGGCAGTTGTGATAGACCGTTTGTTGAAGGGACAAATGTTCCCAGGATGTGCTAGTGAATATGAAGATTGTTTTTTGTCTCAGAATGGTTGTGCCAAGTTAAGGACCAGAATTCATAGTTTGATGGACGAAGGATCTTTGCAGTTTGACAAGATTAAAAACAAAAGCGACAACGTGTCCACAGTGACTATCTATTTCACTCCTGAGGATATGTCGGTGCCTCTCATGCCGGAGCCTGTTACTATTTATATACCTCAGGAGGTGAGCCCTGTCACTATTACTGTTCCAGGTCATGTACCGTATGATAACGAAAGATCTATTCTGTGGCACTATGGTGCAGATGTATACATACAGGGACAAAAAGTTTAAGAGAAGCTTCCAATGACGATTGATCCTAACATTGTTAATGTAGGAGGTGTGGGAGGCTTTACCAGAAGTGGAAGACTTTTCGGTCCTCAAACTCTGAGAACTAACACTAAAACTGAAGATACTGCTCGGGCTAAGGGTAAACAAGTGGCCACTGAATATGTTATGACTCCTGTTCTAGAGTGTAAACACCCCAAATTTGCCCTCACTCTTTATCACACCATGGCTTGTGATCTTTCATTTTTTTTAACATGAGCATTAAATCTCATATTGCATTTTTGTTTCATCTGCATAGTTCAAGTTCATCTGCATCTAGGGTTTGTGATCTGAGCAATCCAAGAATCCATCTGAGCCATCCCAAAGGCCTCAACGTGTTCCAAGAGGGTCCATGTGTTTTCAATCATCATATTATGCTCCTCAAAGTTCATGAAAGTCAAGGGATCACAAGAACTGGCAAAGGCATGGAAGTAGAGCTAGGGTTTCACTACACAGATGACCAAAATTAGGGTTTTGGTTTCAGAGGCCTTAACTCCAAATTTTTGGGCCATTCTTGTTTCTAATGTTCTCAATATGTCATAAGGATCATGTGTACCAAGTTTTATGAAGAAACTCATTGTGGAAGTCATATGTTCACTGGGTAACTTCTTGAGCAAGTTAAGTCAAAATCAGGGCATCTGAGGCCCCCAACAATGGAACCAAAGGGTTATTTTCATCAAATTGAAGTTATATGATCTTTATTTGAGCTTAGAAGAGGTTTTAAGTTCACAATATTTAAGAATTTTGAGCCATTTGCAAACTTGCCAAAAATGGAAATGACTTGAAATGCAAACTTTCCATTTTGGGAAAGTTTTTCTACCTCCTCTTTCTCAACCAAAAATGCTTCAAATGAAACATTCTTGGTCATGAAAGTTGTAGATTAGGTCTTTCCCTTTTCAAAAAGTACAAGAACATGTCTTGATTCATCCTAGAACTCAAGATATGGCCTTTCAAAGTTGGAAAAAATCCTAAAATTTCAAGTTTCATGTCAAAGAGGGATTTTGCAAATTGGCATATTCAAGCATTCTAATGGCTTCAAATGGACACAAACATTTCACAATATGTCAATTGGACCTCTAAACATCAGAATTGTGCATTGAACCAAGTATTTTCATAGCTTGAACTTCAAGAAATCACAAAAGGGCCAAAACTCTCAAGAATTGCAAAATGCATTGGATTCTCTCATCCACTTGTGCCAGCTGCATCAAAACCATTCCATGGCTCTCCATGAAACTTGCTGAGGCCATACACCCCAAGAAATCAGACCTCCCATGTCCCAAACCTCAAGTACACATAAGTTCATATTTTTGCATTTCCTCCCATACCAATCACACTAGGCCACAACAACTCTCTAAACCAATCAGAACACCTTATACAAACCCTAAGGAACACAAAACACATAACACAAAAGCCTGAATGCAACCCAAAGCTCAGATTGCCAAAAACTTGCAAAAACTTCAAGTCTTCGAATCTCACTGCCTAGCCACTCAAACTCACTCATTATTTCACTATTCATCTCAAAATCATCCATAGAACATAAAGCACCCTTCACCATAGCCTAAAAGCCAATGAATCAGAAATACGATTTCTGCAACTTCAGAAAAAAAACCTTCAAAACAGCCATCACAAGCTTGCTCTAAGATCATATTCATCATCAGGAAGATCATTGGGGGTGGATTTGAACCAAGAGGAAGGCCAGAAAGCTCAAGAACATAAAGCTTCAACTCAGGTAGCTTTGTGAACTTTTTTTCCAGAACTTGTTATTTAAGTTTCTAAATGACTCCTCATGCTTCACTGATCATCCTAATGATTTGTTTTGAAAATGATGGAGAAATGAGCATGTATTGAACTTCTAAAAGTTTTGTTCATTTTCACGATTTGCTTCGAATCTTGTTTTTGATGAATGATAAATGTGTTTTGTTTGCTGATTCATGATGTATGATGCTTGGGGATGATTTATGGGCAAGAAATTTGGTGTTTAATGACCTAGGGAAGAAGTTAGCATTTTGGTGTGGCCGGAGAAGATGACCGGAGCTTGCTCCGATCACCTGAAAGTGATTAGGGTTAGGATTAGGGCTAATCTCCCTAGTTTGAATATGGACCGTAGGATTAGGTTTAGCGTGTGTTTCTGTGGCCAGGATCAATCCACTTAAAACCCTAATTTAAATTAATTAATTTAAGTAGGTAATTACTCAGTTTGAATATGAGCCGTCCAGATGCGCGTGTGGTCAATTCCCTCCAACCCCAGTTTAAATCCCAGCCACCAGATCAACATACTTTCATTTTAAATCATTTTTTATTTCATTTTAATTGCATTATCTTGCATATTTAATTTAAAATACCAAAAAGCATCCAAAAAATATTTTCTTTTGCATTCTGACTTTAAATATTTTTCTCATTCCAAAACTGATTTTTATTTTATTTTTTGCATTAAAAAAAGTATTTTTAAAATATTTAAATGTTATTTTTAATTAATTAAAGTCTTTTAATTAATTAAAAATACATTTAGGTTTCTAAAAATAACCAAAAAAATCATGAATCATCCCAATGCATTTAGAAACATTTTCAAACTCTTCACACAAATTTCTTTTTAGGTTTGATCATAGTTTGTGAATTTTCTTTGAATTAAGGGTCATTAAAATCATATTTTTGAACCCTAACTTTAAAAAATCATTTCTGCCTAACCAAGAAGAGTTTGAAGATGATTCTTTTTACATTGTGTTACATATTGCATGTAGTTTATAGGACATTTTCCTCATGAATTTATCTTGTATTTTCAATTTGATTTGCATTTTCCCCTTTGAATCACCCAAAAAAACTCTAGAAACTTAGGAAAATCATAACTTTTGATAGGTTAGGCTTCTGACCTTCTCCTTTGGGGTGTGACCTAGTATGGGATTAGGATTTGTTTGAGCTTGGTTTCAATTTTTTTATCATGTCATATGCTTCTGTTTAGTTCATTTTCATCTTGCTTGTCCATAAAACCTTAATTTTATGTGTTCATTTGCATTCATCCTGCATATGCATCCTTACATGAACTTGCCATGACATCTCTTGCATTCATAAGTCATCTTAGACATCTTAGGACATGTTAGAACCATGCTTGATCATTTTTTCATTCATTTGCCATGATTTACATTCATTTCATTTCATTAACTTTCATATGTTTTCAAACCTCAAAGCATGCTTACATGACATCTCATTCTTGTATGATCATTCATATACATGTTGTATGCCTTTGCATCATCTCACATGACATTCTCATTGCATAAAAACTTCTGACTTTGGTCATTTCATCTCCATCTCTCTCACTTTCTTTCTATAAGTTACTTATCTTCTTCATTGAAGTAAGTAACTTATTCTTCTGCTTCCTGCTCCTCTCATCTGCTTCTTCCATTGGTGGCTTCCTTGAAGATCTTTCTTAAGCCTTACAAACCATAGGAACATCCAAGCATGATAATAATTAGGGTTGTGATTAGTCCCCCTTAGTTTTTACCTTTGAGTCTCCTTGAGTCTCTCTTCTCATCTCAATAACCAGAGACTAAACTCTTAAAGTTTTAGGACTTTGAAATTAGGGTTATGCCTGCATCCTTCTCTTAGGATGGAGTGTATAACTTTAATCCTAAGTGTTAAACCTTTAATTTGTTTAAACCTCTTAATCAAATAATCCTAATAATCACTAAGAATTTATGTTGTAACTTGGGCCTTACATTAGGGTTCTAATTCTTCCTTATGGTTAAGAAGGACTAACCCTAGTGTTTAATGGACAAGTCCCCCTCAAGTTGTCTTACAAACCATAAAATCCATTTCTTAATCTCATCCCTTAATTAAAATCCATTTAATAAAGGCTTTGTTATATAATGAATTTAATCCCTAACCATGGATTAAGTTGAGGTATCTTCCTCAACTTAAGTGTTCTCATCTATTATCCTTCTATTAGGATGGTGTAATGAGTTCACTAATCTGTGATTAAAGATTAAATTTATTACTTAACACTAAACGAAAACCCAAAAACATCTAATTAATCACAAGTAAGTTAATGATCTTAATCCTACATCATCATGGTAATTAAGTTGAGATTCTTATCTCATACTTAAGTAGGCTCATTATCCCTAATCAGGGAGGATATAATGGGTTTACAAGCCTTTGATTTAGGCTTAAGCTCATTAACTTATGCAAAACTCCAAAAATAATAAGAAAACTGAAAACACAAAAACAAACAATAATCGTCTCCTCCAGGATTCTTTTCTCATCACACTCATTCACAAGCAAGAACTTGCTTCTTCCGTCTAATAAAATACATTTAGCACTCGAGCCAGAAGAGTCATACACTTGAGCATAGGAAAGCAAGAAGTTCACAGTTTATCTTTTCAGTCTCTTTGAGTCAAACTACGGTGTTCTGACTTCCTCATTGCACGCGAGGATACGTAGGCATAACTTAACAGTTATCGAACAAAAGTCTTTGTGTCTTCCCCCTCTTTCAGTATTCTTTCTAAGTCTCAGTTCTTGAGCAATTCACCCTTTTACACTGACACTTGTATATTCTTTTCCAGCTTTTGCACACAGATAGCACATACACTACCCCTTTAAACACAATCTTGTAAGCGTGGATCCCGTCGATTACGACGGACAATTTGGGTGCTAATACCTTCCCAGGTTGTAACCAATCCCCTTTCTCAGTTTCTCTGGTTCGCAACCGTCTTATCCATCTGTTTCTAGGTTTATGCAGCATTACCTTTCCTTCGGGATAAAAATGCCTAGCTGGCGACTCTATTTATCTTCATTTCATTTTCTCTCTTCGCCGACCGTTCGCGCTTGTACCGGCATGCAAATCTTTGGGAGCGACAGCTTGGTGATTGTGCTGGGGAAACTTATCTTGCAACCAGGGCTTATGGTTCTTTTTGTGGTTTTCTCCTAGCATTTGTTTGATTTGTGTTTTTGGGGGTGTTATGTGCTACTTGTGCTTTTTGTTTATTGCTTTATTTATTGCTTTATGTACAGTTTTATTTATTGCTTTCATTTACTGTTTATATGCATTTCATAATGTTATCATCATATCATTTGTGCTGGATCTCTTGTCTGCTTTGGTGGGTGGGATTGTTGAGTGATTAAGGTTCCATACTGGGGACCTGAGTGACACATAGGATAAAGTGGCTTCATATTCTTTCCCATCCCATTTCGGTCTGGTGCGGGAATATGAAACACGGTTCAGACATGGGTTTCTTCTTGAGAACTCTATGCTACGGATTTCCTGTAGTACTAGGGCTATCTGGGAAGCCTGCTAAGTCTGGATGACCTTTTTATGACCTTCAGCATCTGAGGTGAATTAGAGGAGGATCTTTTATGATTATTGTTGTCGCTCCCGATAAGTGACACCAGGTCAGATAAGGGTACAGACGCGAACGGTCGGCGAGAGGAACAATGAGAACACACAGCCGTGAACTCACTGGAGAATGAATAGAGTCGCCAGCTAGGCATTTTTATCCCGGAGGAAAGGTAATGCTGCATAGACCTAGAAAAAGATGGATAAGACGGTTTGCGAACCAGAGAAACTGAGAAAGGGGGTTGGTTACAACCTGGGAAGGTATTAGCACCCAGATTGTCCGCCGTACTCGACGGGATCCACGCTTAAAAGATTTGTGTTTTAAAGGGGTAGTGTCAGTGCAATCTGTATATAAAATAGCTGGAAAAGAATGTACAGGTGTCAGTGTAAGTGAAGTGTGAAGTGTAATGTATACAGTGTCAGTGTAGGAACAAAGATGAGATGCTCATGATAATGAGGCTAAAGAATGAAGCTGGAAAGAGGGGGGATGTACAGAGACTTTTGTTCGATAACTGTTAAGTTATGCCTACGTATCCTCTCGTGCAATGAGGAAGTCAGAACACCGTAGTTCGACCCAAAGAGACTGAAAGATGAATTGACTTGATGAACTGCTTGCTTGTCTATGCTCAAGTGTATGATCTGTCTGGCACAGATGCGAACTGTCTTGCATTAGACGGAAGAAGCAAGTTCTCGGTTGTGAGTGAAGGTGATGAGAAAAGAATCCCGGAGGAGACGATTATTGTTTGTTTTTGTGAGTTTTCAGTCTTTTATTTCTTTTTGGAGTTTGTCATAGGATAATGAGCTTAAGTCTAAACCAATGGGTTAGTAAACTCATCACATCTTCCCTCTGATTAGGGGTAATGAGAATACCTTAAGTGTGAAGTCAGATTCTCACACTTAATCACCTTTTGATGTAGGATTAAGATCATTAACCTACTTGTGATTATTTAGATGTTTTTGTGATTTTGTTTAGTGTTGAGTGATGAGGTTAAGCCATAATCAAGGATTAAACAGACCCATTACACCATCCTAAAAGAAGGATGACAGATGAGAGGGTTTAAGCTGAGGAAGACTCCTCAACTTAATCCATGATTAGGGATTAAACCCATGACAAAACAAGCCTTTATTAAGTGGATTTTATTTAGATTAATGGTATGATGATGAAGTGTTTTTTATGATTTGTAAGACAACTTGAGGGGGACTTGTCCATTAACACTAGGGTTAGTCCTTCTTAACCACTTAAGGAAGAATTAGAACCCTAATGCAAGGCCCAAGTTACAAGTGTAATGTCTTGATATTTATTAAGTGAATTGATTAAGAGATTTAAACACCTTAAGGGTTTAATACTTAGGATTAAAGTTATACACTCCATCCTAAGAGAAGGATGCAGGCATAAGCTCAATCACAAAGTCTTAAAGCCTTTAGGGTTTAGTCCCTGATTATGAGGTGAGAAGAGAAGACTCAAAGAGAGACACAAAGGTAAAACTATGGGGGGAACTAATCAAAACCCTAATTCATTATCATGCTTGGTTGATCCTAAGGTTTGTGAGGTTTACTATCCTAAAGAAGAAAGAAAGAAAAAGAGAAAGATGAAAGGAGAAGCTCCATGGTGGCCTAAGCACACCTCAAATCGAGAATGAATAAGAGAAGATGAGAAAGAAGAATTAAGATGAATAGGAATGCAATATGAAGATGCATAAGAATGAAATAAGATGAGTTGGATGAAATAGAAATGAGATAAGGAGAAATAAAATGAGAATGCGATATGGAGATAAGATGAATAATGAACAAACAGAGCCTACACCAGTAGGACTTCCAGATGCAGCATGCAATAAGCCAAATTGGGCCAGCGGTACTTAACGGAGAAGGTCCGTTGCCTCTTCAATGCGTAAAGAGTCTTAAAATTCTTGTCACAAACATCAATCAAACCCAAGAACATAATTCACTAAACATCACAACTTGTATAAAGAATCTCACGGTCATTATCAAAATCAGCAAGTCATGAATAAACGATTAGCCATAAGACCCTCATCAAGCATCCTTCGCCATCTACAAAATATCAACCAAGAACTTAAAACCAAAATCAAAATTCTATTTAATTAAGCCAAGTTAATTGAAACTATAACCAGAACTAAATTAGAATTAGATAATTGAATAACAACATTATATTAAAATCCTAACCAAATCTTAAATATAATAGAAAAAGAATCTAATTAATTAAAAAAATATTTAAAAGTTAACAAAGACAAATAAAAGATAATAAAACAACAGAGGAAATGAAGCTGTAAGCCGTGGGAACTGAAGTGCAGAGGTGTGATCCACAATGGGCCTGTCCTAACGTCAACAACAATCGCCTGGGGGGGCTGCTGCTAAAAAATAGGTGTTGTCAAGGAAATGAATGGAGATTGTGATAAGAAGGCCCATGACTTAGGCAAAATAATCAACTAAAAGCATAAAATAGAACAAAGCAAAATAAATGACAAAAAGGCAATGGAAAATCAGTAACAAAAGTCTCAAAACAGGGCTCAGCAAATTGATCCAGAGCAAACACTCCTACACGTCCATCTTCTTCTTCGCAAATGTCGTCGGCACCGTACCAAATCACGGCTCCCTCCTCTTCAACAAAGCTTCACGGCGGCGGTGCCTTTCAACGTCGACAACAGCCTCGCGATGGATACCCCCACCGTTCTCGCTTCCGCTTGTGGTGACTTCTTCTTCAACGCCAAACGACGGCTATTCCGTCTCAAACCGCCGGCGGTTATATCATCAAGACTCTCTCCCAATCTCGTTTCAAACTTCAACGTGTTGTTCTTACTCAAGGAAGAATCACCTCCGCCGTTGCGATTTCGGCTTCTTGGCTTTCGTCTTAGATCGCGGTTTTCTCAAGGCTTGCGACGGCTAGAGCTTCGTCGCGGTGGCTTCGATGGCTTTAATATTTGCGTTTCAGTTTAAGGGTTTCGAATCCCTCTTCTTCTCACGCTCATCTTCATCTTTTTCTATTTCTGGTTTTGACTTTGTTGTTTCTGCTGTTGATGTGAGGTGATGTTGTTGACGACGGAAACGGTGATGGATTGTTGAAGGGTGGCTGGGGATAAAGTTAGTCACGGTTTGTGGAGATGGTTTAATGGCAAGTTGAAAAAGGTGATTGTGTGTTCGATGTTGAAGAGGTTGGGTTTGTGGTTGTTGGCGATTTTGTGGCTGAGATATGGTAGAGTTGGCGCACAGTGGTGGCTGGTCAAAAGGGTTCTTTCATTTGTTTTTGTTAGGATTTTGCAGTGAGTTTTTTTTCAAGATGAATCAAGTGAGTATCTGTTTTGTTTTGCAGGTGTAGATGGCCATTGTTGGTGGTTGAGTTGTCTTTGGTTGTTGATAGAACTTGTTGGTTTTGGTGTTATCATTGACAAAGATTGAAAAAAACAGGTTGTTGGTTGTTTTGTGAAGGGATGTGTTGCAGCTTGGTGTGGTGGTGACCGAGGCAGTGGAGGTTTTGTCAAGGTTTATTATTGTTGATTGAAAACAAAGTAGTGGTTACAGGGTTTTATGAAGGTGGAAATGGTGTTTTGGTTTTCGTGATCTCATTCTTCTCCAAATTTGTTTCACCGCATGTTTATGTTGTTGATGGGTGGTGTGTCCTTGAGCAATACCATGAAGATGAAATGAGACGTGAGTTAGTATGAAGAGGAAGTTGAATTCTGGGTTGAGTTCTGTTGGAATGAAAATTGATGAAGGTTATGTTGGTGTGAGCTAGTTGAGAAGAATGATTGTGGGATAGGTTTTTCGTTGGTGGTAGAGGCGCCACTTTCTGCAAAAAGGTCTCATGCTTTTTTTGGGATCAACATTTTCTTTTATATCTAGGTCAAAACAAACTCAAACTTATTTCCTAATGGGCTTCTCACGAATATTATATGGGCTATGCATTTTTGGATGAATTGCAATGGACTAGAGAAAAAAAAATAAATAAATAATAAAAGACTTGAAAATATGAACTAAAAAGTAAAATGGTAAAATTGTCTAATGGTCTTACAATTAATTTGGATTGTGTAATGAGTTTGAAAATATGGTTTTGAGAAAGAGAAAAAACTGTGAAATGTTTTAATGAACAAATGTATTTATGGATAGATGTGGAAAATGAATTTAGAAATTAAGCTATGGATTATTGGTTTGAAATTGGACTCAATTTATGAAATGGATTTATTTGAAATGGTTCTAAATGGATTTAAATGGAATGGTTCTAAATGGGTTTTAAATGGAATGGTTTTAAATGGAATGGTCTTGAATGGATTTAAATGGACTCAGTTTATGAAATGGATTTATTTGAAATGGTTCTAAATGGATTTTGTTTAGAGCAATGGATTTTTGAATGATAAACAAATGGATGATGAAAACTCAATTTAAGGAATAGATGAATCCAAAACCAAACTCGAACTTTCCCGCAAAAGCCAATTATTCAATGAACACCACCATCACCAGATAATTTACACCTGGCAAACAAATCCACAGACGAACACAACTGCATGGATGAACAGGCAATCTGGCCTAAAAAATCTTATGAATCACAACTTGATAAATTGATAAATTTCGCACACCACACCGCTTGACTTGAACATGCACTGTCTGAGAAATCAACCACTGAATTGATGACAGCCCAGATGTATAGCAAATAATCCTTTCAGACGTGAAATCCTTGACTACCGCTAGATCAGGGAAATAAACCCTAATTTAGTGATAAAAGCAAAGAGAGGATGATGCCACTGATGGCTGTATAGCTGAAACTTTGAATTCTCTGATAATTCTCTGATAATCCGCAGATAAAAACGTGAAACCCAAATCTCAGATAATCATGATCCCATGTCTCAGGAGCCTATGCAAATGGTATGCAAAATGCGTATGAATGCAAAATGAAAAGCCAGAAAAAGATGCAAAAGCCAGAGGGAAAATTTAGGGTGTCTACAGCTGCCCCTATTCAAGCAACTGTTAATCTGAAAAGGATGAGAGCAACGGCTATTAGACGTTCAAGATAAACAGTGATTGAATACCAAAAAGACCCCAAAATTTGCACTCACAGAATGAAAAAGAAAAGGGATATAAATTGCTTAAGAAAACAGAGTATATTGTAAAGCGTGGGCGACGGAGGACGACCGTCGAGCAGAGGACGACTGCTGGGTAAAGAGCAATGACGGGGACGGCCGACATGCTGGGGATAAAGGGTAAAGCCAAGACGGGGACGGCCGACTAGCTGGGAGAAATAAAAGGTCATGATGGGGACGGCCATCAAGACAAAGTTGTAAGATTCTCTGGGAATTAATGAAACATGACGGGGACGGCCATCAAGTTCATAAAGCAAAGTAACCGACGATGGAGACGGCCATCGGGCTAAAAAAAAGAAAAGGGACCGCGGCGGGGACGGCCATCGGGTCAAAGAATAAATGAAATAAATAGATGATGAGGTACGGTCATCAAAAGTGAAGGACGATCACTTAGCAGGGGACGGCTGCTCTGTTGGGGATGAGATGAGGGACGGTCATCTAAGGTGGAGGACGACCACCTAGCAGGGGACGGCTGCTCTGAAAGGTTTATCATGACATAGGACGAATGTCAGATAACAAGATCAACGATGGGGACGGCCATCGGATAAAATGATGAAGGACGATCATCAAAAGGTGGAGGACGACCACCTAGCAGGGAACGGCTGCTAAAAAATCAACGATGGGGACGGCCATCGGATGAGCATGACGGAGGACGACCATCAAGAAGTGGAGGACGACCACTTAGCAGGGTACGGCTGCTCTCATGGTTTGTCATAACACAAGATGAGTATTAGACAATAAAAGAAAAATCTGTTGGCGATCTACTGGGGATATAGTAAACACGGACGAGCGTTTACATCCAAGAAACAAAAGGTATAAGTGTTTGGTATTGTGTATAGATTAAAGATGTGGACGAGCATCCTTAAGACTATGATACGGACGAGTATCATGTAGAAACAAACTGACACATGCTCAGAGATGATGATACGGACGAGTATCAACGGGTTAACAAAGAACACGGACGAGTGTTGCATCTGAAGATTCTTCTGGGGAATAGTAGACACAGGCGAGTATCTACATTCAAGAAGACAATAGTGCTTGACACGGTGTATGGATTAAAGATGCGGACGAGCATCCTTAAGACTATGATACGGACGAGTATCATGTAGAAACAAACACTAGACGCACTGTTCTGAGATGATGGTACGGACGAGTACCAACTGGTTAACAAAGAACAAGGACTACGGACGAGTATCTATATAAGTGTATCATGAGTAGTGAGTATATATAGATGTAACTGTTGGGGAGAGTGACACGGACGAGTGTCGAAAGAAGAAAAGTATAGTATGAACAAGTATCTGATATACAAAGTGTTTATGTTGCTGTGCTGGGGAAATGACACGGACGGGTGTCGAGGAATTGTATATACAAGAGTATCTGTGAGTGCAAAGAGAATGTCTTGGTTTTCTGCTGGGGATATGACACGGACGGGTGCCACAAGGAGTATATACTGGTGTTTGTGAATGTAAGGCAACTGTTTTAGCTTTAACTCTCCGCTGGGGAATCTGGGAAGCATTCTGTATACTGCTGACGGGTTGAAAGCTTTTAACTCTGATGGGAACGAAGTGTTGGCAACCTGATGCTTGTTGGAGAGGTTTTCACTGGAGGAAAAACGACTCTGCGTGAGGTATACTTCGTTTAACTGCTTTGAACATCTGTTGAGGATCTGATCATCCTGCTCTGACTCCACTGGGGAGAATTTCTTCTTGCTCTGCTGGGGAAATCCCTTGGAAATGGGAATCCTGATGACTCTATGGGGAAAGATCATCTTTAGACTTGGCTAGGGAAGATGCTTGATCACACAATCCTGCTGAGGAGGGAATTCTGATAATTCTAACTTTGTGGGGAAGCAAGGCCTTCAGCTGCCTGTTGGGAAAACTTCGCTGTGGACAGATAAGTCCGCTTGGGGACGAGAACGATTCAATCAGCCTTGAAGTTCTGTTGGGGATATCATCTGTTCCAACTCAGCTGGGGATGTCAACCTTCATGGTTGAGAAAAAGATTTTGCAATGCTCTGCTGAGGAGAGACTTTGCTGGAGAATCAAGTAAGTCAAAATATGCCCCATGTATAGCATGACAACTGTGCTGGGAAGATGTGCCAAAGAAAATTGGCTTTGACTGAATGCGAATAACCAACTCCTTATGAGGGAATCTTGTCGGCTGAAAGAAGATCTTTATGCTCGGGGAAGAAATAAACTTCCAATGCCCTGCTGGTAAAATAAATACCAGACATTCCCTGAGAATCAACACAGTGCTTCAGACTTCTGAGCTCAACAAAAGCATTACTGATCATCCTGAGTGAACTATCATTCCCTTAACTCCTCAATTATACCATACTGCATCATCCATTTAAAGTTCGTCTTCAGAGGATTTTACAGAAGACTTGGCATCCAGAATTGCCCCAGTGTCTTCAAACTCTCGCAGAAATTCAACAAGTCTTGAGATGACTGCCCCAGATTACGTCTTGAAACGATTCTTGCCCCACATCAGAGCTAAAACAGAAACCATGCGGTATGAAGATGCAATGCAAATGATGCAAGATGCAGACATATGCTCATAACCAAAGATATGAAACAAGGATGGTTGGGCGCTAGGGCCAAGTTGATAGATATATATATATATTTTTTGGTTGCCAAGCAATTGGACTTTTGAAGGTGAATTACCAGACGAGGACTGATTTATAAAAGGTAGGCCAACAGACGAGAACTGATGGGCAAAGAATAAGTCGTCAGACGAGAACTGACTACTTGGGGTTCATTGTCAAACGAGAATTGACTTTGAAAAAGAATGACTACCAGACGAGAACTGGTGTCCAAAAGGATAATGAAAAGGTGACCAGACGAGAACTGGTTAAAAGATTCGCCTACCAGACGAGAACTGGTATTTAAAGTTGGTTTGCCAGACGAGAACTGGACTTTGGGTTTGTCTGCCGGACGAGGTCTAGACTTTAAAAGGGTTTGCCAGACGAGAACTGGACTTTGAAAAGGCTTGCCAGACGAGAACTGGACTTTGAAAGGTTGATAAGTTGGGGTTACGAGGCCCTGGATGAGATCTGATGTTGCGGGGGTTATGTTCAATGCAATGACGATGCATATGCTCTATATGCGACATGAATAAGGTATGCAAATGATTTATGCAATGATTATGAAAGGCCAGAAAAAACTCCCGAGGTGGGAAGAAAGGTCTTAGTGACAAGGCTTCTGGTTGAGAAGGGTGACAAAGGCGAGGGTGGGTAACATGATTTCCCGACACTCGTCTTGAACTCGGAGATCACTGATATAACTTGCTCTGCATAGCTAAAGTTTGCCCCTGTTGGGCGAGTCTCTGAACAGACTGTTGCTGATTATCCAATTTCTGGAACGGCGGACCTGTATGTCCTCTCGAGGAGAGTTACACTTAGGGATCTCTGGAAGTATCCTGCCTCGGTATGAGCGTGAAAGCGACTTGACTCCTTCTGACTGAGCATTGGATGAATTCAACCTTGGTCAACAGAAAATCCGGGTGGCCTGCCCCTGTTTGGTAAATTCAGTTCTGATCAACTGACTTTGAATGTCGTTCCTCGATCAACTGATGCTTGGGAACTCTCTTTACCCTGACAGATTCCTTGGTCAACAAAACCACTGGATAACAGGCCCCTGATTCATAGGCCTACACGATGCGCTTGATTCTGGTCATCATCGTTGAATAATCAAGTTTTCCTCTGATTGCCCTTTGTAGGAACTTCCCTGATGTCACAGACTGACTTGCAATTAAAACTATTCACTTACAAATGGTAATTTTAATGCAGTACACATGCAAGTTTGGAAAATTTATTTATTTTGATGCTGTGACCGTGTGTGACGAATGGACGATTAGTCCAAACGTAGTGTTGAGTTAGCAAACCTTTAGGAGTCAGCTTACGCAACCTTGTCGTAGTATGCTTTCAGAATTGAACCGGATTCAATTAGGACTTTCAAGGGTTATAACGTGGTCTGGTTCACGGTTTTAGAAGGAAAGATTTATGGCTCAAAGTTTATATTTGCCCACCCATTCTCCTTGATGTTCTCTAGTCCTATGTTCAGCTAATTCGACTTAAGCGCTCGCTTCTCACAAGGGTTTTGTAATGATTGAGGAACCAATGACGTTGATGGTTTACGCACCAATTAGGTTTCTTGGAGTGACAGTCACCCATTCTGACTTTGTGTCTGGTCACACGACTTTGTTCTCATGGAAGATTCTCTCAGATTTTTTTATTCCCTAACTTTTGCCTGGACTGGTTCTCTTTTTTTTTTGAATTTTTCGATTTTGAAGTCCAGCGGGATGCCCTAACTTTTGCCTAAGTCATATGTTTTCACACATTTTTTCGACTTAGCGGGCTTTATTTCTCTCTTCTTTTTTTTTTTTTTTTTTTTTTTTTTTTTTTTTTTTGATTTTTGTTGAACAAATCGTGTGACACTGGCTTGTCATGACTGGCTGAAAGGGTTGACTGCCTCATTCCTTTGTTGGTGAGGTATAACCATTGTGGTTTCACATCCCTTGACCTCTTGAGGTGTACTGAAGAAAAGGTAATGGATCCTCGGATGCACACTCCTTTGGAAATTTGAACGCTCGGTCAAATTAACTGATAACTACCCTGCCCCGGATTGGATGTGAGGGTTTTTTGTTTAGAAAAGAAACTCCTACTTCAAGGCTCAAAGGGGTTGACGAGGGTCTATCTTCCTTATATCTCCGGTGTTTGGGAATCGAAGCAATGCCTGTACATCGTCAGCAGGTTCTGCCCTGAAAGCATACCTTGAACAATTATGGGTATTCAGTTGTCATCATCCTCCCTCAAACCTGCTAAACAACAGTGACATAGATGGGAGGTAAATGGATGCAAATTTTTTATTTTTCGTTTTTGATGCAAGTAAAGAAAAATGAGCGAATGCGACATAATTGATTCAAAAGTGCAAGATCACTACATTAACATTACCATTTAAAATAACAATGCTTAAAAGACAAGTAGCTGCTAACAGGAAAGAAACTACAATGCAAATGATAAAAGGATACAGTGATCACCAACTCTGATGACAATTTATCCGAGCCACTGAATCAGGAGACGCTTCTTCTGAAGTCCTTGAACTCAATCAGGTGAAAGGTTGACGTGTACAACCAAGCTTCCTTCTGGAAAGGAGATGTAGCCCTTGTCGATCAATTGTTGTACTTTGGCTTGAAAAGCTTTGCAATCTTCAGTTGAATGCCCCATTGATCCACCATGATACCCGCACTGCTCATGAGGATTGTACCCTGGAGGGTACGGCCCTGGTAACGGCTTGAGAGGCTTAGGAACCACCAAAGAGCTCTGAACTAGATGTGGCAAGAGTTCACTGTATGCCATGGGGACTGGATGAAGAGGAGCAATCCTTCTTTCCAGATTGTTACGAGGCCTAGGCTGGCTCTGAAGTTGATTCTGAGGTCTTCGACCATGAGATTGCAGATGTGGACGAGGAGGAGTCCAAGGCTTCTGATACGGTGCTTTGAGCATTGCCGAATGCCCGTAAGAGTGACCAGACACGGGAATAGATGATCTCTGAGAAGATGTTGTTCTAGAATATTTGATATTTGCCGTGACTGCACTGATGTCATACCATTCTTCCTCTTGGGAGCTAACAACAGACTCACCTTCACTAGCTGGGATATTCGAAAAGTCCTGGATCTTTCCACTTTTGAGCAGGCTCTCAATGCGTACTCCAACTATCATCAAATCAGAGAAGCTTGTCGTCCCAATGCTACTCATTCTTTCCAAGTATGGACCCTGCAAGGTACCCACGAACATGTCAATTAATTCTCTGTCTGAAAGTGGTGGTTGTACTTGGGCTGCCAATTCTCTCCACCGTTGTGCATATTCTCTGAAAGATTCACCACTCCTCTGGGATAGACTCTGCAAGTGCGTGCGATTGGGCGCCACGTCCATATTGTACTGGTATTGCTTTACGAAAGCTCTGGATAAATCATTCCAAGATCGGATATGACTGCTTTCCAAATCCATGTACCAACTTAAAGATGCCCCACTTAAACTGTCCTGAAAACAGTGAATCATCAACTTATCATTGCGGTCATAAGAAGTCATTTTTCTACAGAACATCACCAAATGACGCTTCGGGCAACTGACACCAGTGTATTTCTCAAACTTCGGAGTTTTGAAATCTGGAGGAATGACAAGACCAGGCACCAAACACATGGTTAGAGAATCAAAACCGAAGGCATCAGGATCCGCTAAGGCTTTGAGTCGCTCGTCCAACACACGAAATCTTTCAGCAGGATCAATAACTTGTGGATCTTTGGTTTTCACAAGAGGGATTGCCCCTTGGAAGTCTGGCATAGGGAAGGCAAAACTCTGGTAATTCGCAGTATCAGTCGAAGATGAAGGTCCACCTCGGACAGCAGATGGTCTAGGTACATTCTGATTCACGATCGGGGTCTGTGCAGGCTGAGCTTGAGCAAGATTGTTCACTTGTGGAAGATCTTCATCAGGAGAAAGACCATACAAAGGATTGGTCATCAAAGTGAAACCAGGTGGAAACTCATCATTCCGACGATTGCTCTCTGACATAGCTACTGACGACTTCCAATCTGACCCTTTCTAACTCTTGACACTGTTCAGTCTAGCTTCACACACTCTGTCGTCTTCTAACTGTTACCACTTGTTCAAACTGAGTACCGGGAAATCAGCTAACTGGTCATGGACAAAAGAGGAAGGATGAGCTCTCTGGAAGAGGAAAATGCAATGCAGATGCACATGCGAAATGCAATATGATGATGCCAAAGATGCAAAGACATGGGATCACAGCTGGAAACTGCCTGGAATCTGGACTGCCGGACCGAGAATCGAGTGTCTGTAACCACAAGATCTCTGAATAGTAACCCGAAATAGTAACCGAAAACCAGAGGTCAATAACTTCAGGATCATAGTGACATGGATCAAACAATTGTACTGCAATGAGGGTATGTTGAGGTCAAGGGTTCCTGCAAACCTGTAAACAGCCCAACCCCCTCACAGGTGATGCTCTAAAACAAGGATCCTCAGACTTGGATCAGTTATGAGAAGTGTAAACACTTCTAACCCGGAGGTACAGTGTTTACAATAACCATAAAAAATCCTCCTCTAATTCACCTCAATTTCTGAAGGTCAATACTAAAGGTCATCCAGACTTAGCAGGCTTCCCAGATAGCCCTAGCATTGCAGGAAATCTGCAACACAGAGTTCTCAAGAAGAAACCCATATCTGAACCGCGTTTCATATTCCCGCACCAGACCAAGATGGAATGGGAAAGAATATGAACCACTCTATCCTAGGTGTCACTCAGGTCCCAGGTATAGGACCTCAACTCTCAATAGAACACCCACCCACCAAAGCAAACAGATCCAGCCAGCAGCACAGTATGACAGTATGATAATATAAAGCTGTAAAGAAAGCAGTAAAGCAGCTGTACATAAAGCACAAATAAATACAAATATACAAACACAAATAAGCACATAACACCCCAATGAACACAAATCAATCAAGCGCTAGGAGGAACCCACAAAAAGAACCAGAAGCCCTGGTTGCAGTATAAGGGTCCCCAGCAGAGTCGCCAAGCTGTCGCTCCCGATAAGTGACACCAGGTCAGATAAGGGTACAGACGCGAACGGTCGGCGAGAGGAACAATGAGAACACACAGCCGTGAACTCACTGGAGAATGAATAGAGTCGCCAGCTAGGCATTTTTATCCCGGAGGAAAGGTAATGCTGCATAGACCTAGAAAAAGATGGATAAGACGGTTTGCGAACCAGAGAAACTGAGAAAGGGGGTTGGTTACAACCTGGGAAGGTATTAGCACCCAGATTGTCCGCCGTACTCGACGGGATCCACGCTTAAAAGATTTGTGTTTTAAAGGGGTAGTGTCAGTGCAATCTGTATATAAAATAGCTGGAAAAGAATGTACAGGTGTCAGTGTAAGTGAAGTGTGAAGTGTAATGTATACAGTGTCAGTGTAGGAACAAAGATGAGATGCTCATGATAATGAGGCTAAAGAATGAAGCTGGAAAGAGGGGGGATGTACAGAGACTTTTGTTCGATAACTGTTAAGTTATGCCTACGTATCCTCTCGTGCAATGAGGAAGTCAGAACACCGTAGTTCGACCCAAAGAGACTGAAAGATGAATTGACTTGATGAACTGCTTGCTTGTCTATGCTCAAGTGTATGATCTGTCTGGCACAGATGCGAACTGTCTTGCATTAGACGGAAGAAGCAAGTTCTCGGTTGTGAGTGAAGGTGATGAGAAAAGAATCCCGGAGGAGACGATTATTGTTTGTTTTTGTGAGTTTTCAGTCTTTTATTTCTTTTTGGAGTTTGTCATAGGATAATGAGCTTAAGTCTAAACCAATGGGTTAGTAAACTCATCACATCTTCCCTCTGATTAGGGGTAATGAGAATACCTTAAGTGTGAAGTCAGATTCTCACACTTAATCACCTTTTGATGTAGGATTAAGATCATTAACCTACTTGTGATTATTTAGATGTTTTTGTGATTTTGTTTAGTGTTGAGTGATGAGGTTAAGCCATAATCAAGGATTAAACAGACCCATTACACCATCCTAAAAGAAGGATGACAGATGAGAGGGTTTAAGCTGAGGAAGACTCCTCAACTTAATCCATGATTAGGGATTAAACCCATGACAAAACAAGCCTTTATTAAGTGGATTTTATTTAGATTAATGGTATGATGATGAAGTGTTTTTTATGATTTGTAAGACAACTTGAGGGGGACTTGTCCATTAACACTAGGGTTAGTCCTTCTTAACCACTTAAGGAAGAATTAGAACCCTAATGCAAGGCCCAAGTTACAAGTGTAATGTCTTGATATTTATTAAGTGAATTGATTAAGAGATTTAAACACCTTAAGGGTTTAATACTTAGGATTAAAGTTATACACTCCATCCTAAGAGAAGGATGCAGGCATAAGCTCAATCACAAAGTCTTAAAGCCTTTAGGGTTTAGTCCCTGATTATGAGGTGAGAAGAGAAGACTCAAAGAGAGACACAAAGGTAAAACTATGGGGGGAACTAATCAAAACCCTAATTCATTATCATGCTTGGTTGATCCTAAGGTTTGTGAGGTTTACTATCCTAAAGAAGAAAGAAAGAAAAAGAGAAAGATGAAAGGAGAAGCTCCATGGTGGCCTAAGCACACCTCAAATCGAGAATGAATAAGAGAAGATGAGAAAGAAGAATTAAGATGAATAGGAATGCAATATGAAGATGCATAAGAATGAAATAAGATGAGTTGGATGAAATAGAAATGAGATAAGGAGAAATAAAATGAGAATGCGATATGGAGATAAGATGAATAATGAACAAACAGAGCCTACACCAGTAGGACTTCCAGATGCAGCATGCAATAAGCCAAATTGGGCCAGCGGTACTTAACGGAGAAGGTCCGTTGCCTCTTCAATGCGTAAAGAGTCTTAAAATTCTTGTCACAAACATCAATCAAACCCAAGAACATAATTCACTAAACATCACAACTTGTATAAAGAATCTCACGGTCATTATCAAAATCAGCAAGTCATGAATAAACGATTAGCCATAAGACCCTCATCAAGCATCCTTCGCCATCTACAAAATATCAACCAAGAACTTAAAACCAAAATCAAAATTCTATTTAATTAAGCCAAGTTAATTGAAACTATAACCAGAACTAAATTAGAATTAGATAATTGAATAACAACATTATATTAAAATCCTAACCAAATCTTAAATATAATAGAAAAAGAATCTAATTAATTAAAAAAATATTTAAAAGTTAACAAAGACAAATAAAAGATAATAAAAAAACAGAGGAAATGAAGCTGTAAGCCGTGGGAACTGAAGTGCAGAGGTGTGATCCACAATGGGCCTGTCCTAACGTCAACAACAATCGCCTGGGGGGGCTGCTGCTAAAAAATAGGTGTTGTCAAGGAAATGAATGGAGATTGTGATAAGAAGGCCCATGACTTAGGCAAAATAATCAACTAAAAGCATAAAATAGAACAAAGCAAAATAAATGACAAAAAGGCAATGGAAAATCAGTAACAAAAGTCTCAAAACAGGGCTCAGCAAATTGATCCAGAGCAAACACTCCTACACGTCCATCTTCTTCTTCGCAAATGTCGTCGGCACCGTACCAAATCACGGCTCCCTCCTCTTCAACAAAGCTTCACGGCGGCGGTGCCTTTCAACGTCGACAACAGCCTCGCGATGGATACCCCCACCGTTCTCGCTTCCGCTTGTGGTGACTTCTTCTTCAACGCCAAACGACGGCTATTCCGTCTCAAACCGCCGGCGGTTATATCATCAAGACTCTCTCCCAATCTCGTTTCAAACTTCAACGTGTTGTTCTTACTCAAGGAAGAATCACCTCCGCCGTTGCGATTTCGGCTTCTTGGCTTTCGTCTTAGATCGCGGTTTTCTCAAGGCTTGCGACGGCTAGAGCTTCGTCGCGGTGGCTTCGATGGCTTTAATATTTGCGTTTCAGTTTAAGGGTTTCGAATCCCTCTTCTTCTCACGCTCATCTTCATCTTTTTCTATTTCTGGTTTTGACTTTGTTGTTTCTGCTGTTGATGTGAGGTGATGTTGTTGACGACGGAAACGGTGATGGATTGTTGAAGGGTGGCTGGGGATAAAGTTAGTCACGGTTTGTGGAGATGGTTTAATGGCAAGTTGAAAAAGGTGATTGTGTGTTCGATGTTGAAGAGGTTGGGTTTGTGGTTGTTGGCGATTTTGTGGCTGAGATATGGTAGAGTTGGCGCACAGTGGTGGCTGGTCAAAAGGGTTCTTTCATTTGTTTTTGTTAGGATTTTGCAGTGAGTTTTTTTTCAAGATGAATCAAGTGAGTATCTGTTTTGTTTTGCAGGTGTAGATGGCCATTGTTGGTGGTTGAGTTGTCTTTGGTTGTTGATAGAACTTGTTGGTTTTGGTGTTATCATTGACAAAGATTGAAAAAAACAGGTTGTTGGTTGTTTTGTGAAGGGATGTGTTGCAGCTTGGTGTGGTGGTGACCGAGGCAGTGGAGGTTTTGTCAAGGTTTATTATTGTTGATTGAAAACAAAGTAGTGGTTACAGGGTTTTATGAAGGTGGAAATGGTGTTTTGGTTTTCGTGATCTCATTCTTCTCCAAATTTGTTTCACCGCATGTTTATGTTGTTGATGGGTGGTGTGTCCTTGAGCAATACCATGAAGATGAAATGAGACGTGAGTTAGTATGAAGAGGAAGTTGAATTCTGGGTTGAGTTCTGTTGGAATGAAAATTGATGAAGGTTATGTTGGTGTGAGCTAGTTGAGAAGAATGATTGTGGGATAGGTTTTTCGTTGGTGGTAGAGGCGCCACTTTCTGCAAAAAGGTCTCATGCTTTTTTTGGGATCAACATTTTCTTTTATATCTAGGTCAAAACAAACTCAAACTTATTTCCTAATGGGCTTCTCACGAATATTATATGGGCTATGCATTTTTGGATGAATTGCAATGGACTAGAGAAAAAAAAATAAATAAATAATAAAAGACTTGAAAATATGAACTAAAAAGTAAAATGGTAAAATTGTCTAATGGTCTTACAATTAATTTGGATTGTGTAATGAGTTTGAAAATATGGTTTTGAGAAAGAGAAAAAACTGTGAAATGTTTTAATGAACAAATGTATTTATGGATAGATGTGGAAAATGAATTTAGAAATTAAGCTATGGATTATTGGTTTGAAATTGGACTCAATTTATGAAATGGATTTATTTGAAATGGTTCTAAATGGATTTAAATGGAATGGTTCTAAATGGGTTTTAAATGGAATGGTTTTAAATGGAATGGTCTTGAATGGATTTAAATGGACTCAGTTTATGAAATGGATTTATTTGAAATGGTTCTAAATGGATTTTGTTTAGAGCAATGGATTTTTGAATGATAAACAAATGGATGATGAAAACTCAATTTAAGGAATAGATGAATCCAAAACCAAACTCGAACTTTCCCGCAAAAGCCAATTATTCAATGAACACCACCATCACCAGATAATTTACACCTGGCAAACAAATCCACAGACGAACACAACTGCATGGATGAACAGGCAATCTGGCCTAAAAAATCTTATGAATCACAACTTGATAAATTGATAAATTTCGCACACCACACCGCTTGACTTGAACATGCACTGTCTGAGAAATCAACCACTGAATTGATGACAGCCCAGATGTATAGCAAATAATCCTTTCAGACGTGAAATCCTTGACTACCGCTAGATCAGGGAAATAAACCCTAATTTAGTGATAAAAGCAAAGAGAGGATGATGCCACTGATGGCTGTATAGCTGAAACTTTGAATTCTCTGATAATTCTCTGATAATCCGCAGATAAAAACGTGAAACCCAAATCTCAGATAATCATGATCCCATGTCTCAGGAGCCTATGCAAATGGTATGCAAAATGCGTATGAATGCAAAATGAAAAGCCAGAAAAAGATGCAAAAGCCAGAGGGAAAATTTAGGGTGTCTACAATTGTAAACACTATACCTCCGGGTTAGAAGTGTTTACACTTCTCATAACTGATCCAAGTCTGAGGATCCTTGTTCTAGAATAATACATGTGAGGGGGTTGGGATGTTTACAGGTTTGCAGGAACCCTTGGCCTCATCATACCTTTGTTACTAGTTTTGTTAAGGTTGCATCATTTTGGACTGTTCTTGTGAAACCCTGGACTTGTGACTCTTTATTTGAGTCCCCCACCTAGTTACTGGTTTTCTAAGCCTCCATCCGGACTTATGAACACACATGGACCCTATCAATGCAGATAACAGATCCAACACTTGATCACAAAACCTTTGCATATTATTCTGCATACATCATTTTGCGTCATTTAACATTTGTCTATTTGTTTTACAGGGTATCCACATCTTATCTTTGGTTTGGTTTTGACATGTTCTACTGCTCAGATTCCCTCATCTATCTACATCAGCCATCTTCATCAGTTATCTTCATCAGATATTCTTCTTCAGTACCCTCTCCAGTTATCCTTATCAGTTTTCATCAGTTGCCTTTGTAACACCCTTCTACCCAAAATAAAATATTTAGAATAATATCAGAGTAATCAACAAGAAGGGTAATACATTTCTTCGAAAAACATCAAAATTACAGTGTCCTGTCCTGGAATACGGGTTAATTAGCATCAAAATATAATATATAATCATTTTGCAGCGGAATCAACTTCATAATTCAAAAGTCAATATTTTATTTCATGCACATAGCATTAATCATCCAGAGTTTTAACATCATAAAATAAAGGAAATATTCTTCAAATAATAATATCACTGGAAAAAGTCTAATAAATAAAACCCCATCCCGATGTTACATGACACAGAGCAGGACACAAGACTCCAGACCACTCCTAAAGTAATATAAGGTACGCTTCGAGACTCTGAACAACTCTTCTTGCAGTGCGAGACTATTCTTTATCATCTGCAAGTTACCCACGTAGGAGGCAACATTTCCAAGCAGGCAGGGTGAGTAATCATAATTTATCATAAATATATTAGAATATGGAATATAAATAAATTATCATAAGCATGTCATAACATCTTCAACCATATAGTTCAGCAACAACAACACATTCATAAACACATTATAAAAATTCAACAACAACAACTCAATCGTGAATTCATCCAGACATGTGCAATTCCAACTATCATGATATGAAATTATGCATGTGGTACCAATTTCATCATGAGATGGCTACATGACCATCAACCCTCCATAAGGAGCACATCGTAAATCATCGAGACACTTCAATCCACACAATGGGATTGAAGCAATTAAATAGGCCGAAGCCCCATCGTGAATGTTATGAAATGCAATGATGCTCTACATCGTAAAACTCATCAAAATAATTCGCATCATTCATTTCACATCAGCAAACCAATCATCAAATAATCATATATATCATCATGACATTACACCCAGAACACTGGTTCTATAACCACTCTGACACATCAAGAATTGACCCGTACCCAGTAAATTATGAGGCAATTACAAGGTTATTTCATAAATTCATTTATAAAAAAACTATTGCATTTTTCTCATTTTTATTCATCAAAATAAAGTTCAGTTTATGCTCTTTCCGACGCTTCAAACGGAATGCGAATCGGACTTACGGTTTGAAAGTTATGGATTTTTTAAAGAATTAAAATTTGCTTCTCAAACAGTGTTAACCGGTTAACCCATAGCGTTAACCGGTTAACGCCTGCGAAACCTCAGAAAATACCCAAAATTTTCAATGGTTAACCGGTTAACTAAAAGCGTTAACCGGTTAACGCACGTGTTTCAGCAGTCTTCTGCTACTCAAATGCAGACTGTGTTTTTACACCAAAATCCCAAAATCTCATTACGGGTTTCACAACAAAACACCCAAAAATCATTCAAAACATCAACCAAAACACCAACAACATCATGATAACAATTATACAATCAATTATGTGATTCAACCCACTTTTACCACTCTAATTCATCAAGATTTTTCTCATAAACTTAACCTAACTCAAAAACCCCCAAAACTCATAAAACTCATATAATCCTAAACTATTCATAATCCAATTCCTACACATTTACAATAGATTATAAAAACTCCCCATACCTTAGAGAAATCCCAAGATCGATACTCTTCTCCAAGATTCTTTGTAACTTCCTGACTCTGAGCTTTCTCTCCTCTTTTTCTTCAGAGCACTTCTTCTACCAAAAACACGATAATGTTAGAAAACTAATTGTATTCTCTCTTTGGGTACATTATCCCAGTTTATGAGTTTCCCAACATATCCTTACTTTTTCCTCTTATTAACACCTTACCCTTTCTTAATATTTCATAATAATAATAATAAGAGCATAATAAAATACTACTTATTTATATTATAAAAATATTTTTTCCTCCTAAAATCCTCCAAATTCGCCCAAAACCTCCAGTCCTTTCTAAATCAATTAAATAAATATGTAATTTAATAAAATTTAGATTTTCGGGGTGTTACAACCTTCACCAGTGCTTCCTCTCAGTCTTCTTCACCAGCATCTATTGTCAACATGGACACATCCAGGAAGAGCAACATCACCTATCATTTCTTTGAGCCCACTCTGACAGGCATCAGACAGATCCAGTCTCTCATCACTCCTGATCATGTCCCTTTATTCAGGGAACATTATGGAGGCATTATGGACATGATCATGGACCTGGATGCATCCCAGAGGAGAATGATCCACACTTGCTTGCAGTTTTATGATCCTCCTCTCAGATGTTTCACTTTCACAGATTTTTAGTTGGGACCTTTGCTAGATGAAGTTTCCATGTTGTTAGGTGTCCCTATCAAGAGGGGGATTCCCTTCAACCCTGAGATGGTTGCTCCCAATAATGAATATATAGCTAAGGCTTTGCACTTAGAGTCCACCCTAATTGACCAGAGCATGACCACCAAGGCTGGGATTCCAGGCCTTCACTTAGATTTCTTGATCTCCCAGGCCACCCTGCATGCTGCAGCAGGGAAGTGGGATACTGTTTGTGCACTCTTGGAACTCAACATATATGGAGTCATCTTGTTTGTAGACGAGCCTAAGTTTATATGCAAGAGTGTTATTCACCTCTTCCTGTTGAGGAATCCAGTCCCTACCCTGCTTGGAGACTTTTATTACTCAGTGCATCAAAGGAATGAGAAGCAAAGGGGGAGATTGGTCAGATGTTGTGCACCCCTCTTCTACTGTTGGTTGTTAAGACACTTGCCGAAGTCAGACACTTTCTTGAATCCTCATCAGCCAAGGAACTGGGCTACTAGATTGATTGCCCTTACATCAGAAGACATTAAATGATGCACTCAGAGCACCAAGGGCAAAGATATCATTACTAGCTGTGGGCAATATCCCAATGTACCCTTGATTGGAGTAAAAGGTTGCATCAACTATAACCTTTTGCTTTTCAAGAGGCAATTAGGGTATGCTTTGGTACACCCCCCAAGAGGGCAAGATTTGACAGAAACCCTCTATTGTGACATCCAGCACAACCTTGCCATTGTCAGATAGGCAGCCTGGGCCTGGGACAACATTTAGACTAAGGGGACAGCTATTCTGGGCAAGTGCAACAACATAGCTTCATCTCAGTATCTTGATTGGTCTCGTACCAGGGGACAGATCACCCGTATGCCATTCACCTTAGTGGATGTACCTGGTCCATTAGCAGTGGAGCCTGCAGCTACTGTCAGCCTAGAGGAGTTTGAGAAATTAAAGGAAAGGAATACTCAACTCTCTGAAGCCTTGAAGAAGACCCTCTGGGAGAGGAATGATATCCGTCTGGATAATGAAAGGTTAGAGAAGCTCCAGATTGATCACTTGACCAAGATTGAGAAGACAGATGACTACATCAGAAGGGCTAGAGCAGGGGAGTTAGTGCTGAAGAATGCTTGCAAGGAAGTTAAGACTCAGAAGGACAAAGCTGAACATTACTTAGAGGAGAGTCAGGCTAGGGGGATCAGGATCACTGAGGCTCGTGCACAAGAAGATCAAAGGACCCAAGCTAGGATAAAGCAATTGGAGGCTAGTGAGAAGAAGAATCAGGAGGCCTTATTAGCAGCACAAAAGGAGATCTCTGAGTTGAAGCTCCGAGCGGGGTTGAATAGATCAAAGGACCAGGATAAGCATAAGAAGTTGACCAGTGCCATTACCACCAGGAACCTTCTTATCAGGACCATCACAGAGCACCCAGTTGGTCTAGTGACTGAGGCTCTTTTGAAGGAAGTCAGAGAGGATGACTTTGGATTGGATGTTTGATTTCCTTGTATTTGTACCTCCTTTTGTTTGTACTTTTGATTTTGTTGTTGTATTTTGACCCACCATGGGAACTTTATTGTAATCAAACTATGTATCTTCACTCTCTGTAATATATGGTTTGTATTTATTCATGGGCTTTATCTCTCTGCAACATCATCATTTCCTCGAGGTCTGGAAGGTCAAAACCAAAGAACCAAACCGGATACCCTTGAAAGACAAATAGACATCCTGCATTGCATACTAACATTTTCTATTTGTTTTGTAGGTTTTTGTTTTGTTGTTGTTTCTCACTTTGTTGTGATTTCAGGAAAAATTGCTCATAGAAGAGTGTTCCCTGTCAATAGAGTGCACCGGTATCCGACAAGAAACAACCTTCCGGGATTACAAATGGATCAGGTTCAACAAGACTTGACTGAAGTGAGAGCCCAAATGGCCAATGAGAGGATAGAGATGAGGGCCCAAATGATTCAATTTATGACAGTGATGACTGGATTGGCTCAGAGCTAGGAGAGACTGAGAGAGTTAGTCAAGCGGCAAACTCCTGAGGAAAACCATCCAGGTACAGGGGGTACCAGCAACAACGATCACGTACAACCTCGTACTGATCCCCCAGAGTTTGGACCTCATCTGAACCCAGAAATCAATGCTATAAGAAACACCCAAGGCAACACTGGAGGGAGGGCATTGCAGGAGGACCCTCAAGAAGAGCAATTCACTGTGGTTGGGACTGGAGATGAAGTCTACGATCGTCGGTTGGACGAAATAGCAGAAAAGCTAAGGTCACTTGAGTCCCAAAACTCTCTGGGTTTTGATGTCATGGATATGGGATTAGTGGAAGGGGTTAGAATTCCTCACAAGTTCAAACCTCCTTGTTTTGAAAGATACAATGGCACATCCTGCCCACGTACCCATCTTCAGTCTTTCCTGGGGAGATTGAAAGCCTACACCATGGATGAGAAACTATGGATGTTTTACTTCGAGGATAGCTTGACAAGGGCATCCCGGGAGTGGTACTCACATTTGACCAGGGTCACAGTAAGGAATTGGAAAGACTTGGCAGAAGCTTTCATTCGTCAATACCAGTATAATCTGGACATGGCTCCAAATAGAACCCTTATGATGGGAATGTCACAATCCTCTCGAGAAAGCTTTAGAGAGTGCGCCCAAAGATGGAGGCAATTAGTTGCTGCCGTTCAACCCCCGATGTCAGAAAGGGAAATGGTAGATATGTTCATGAATACTCTCCAGGGGACTTATATTGAAAGATTGACTGCTTTTTCTTCCACCAACTTTGCAGATGTGGTGATAGTTGGGGAAAGAATTGAGAGCTTATTGAAAATGGGGAAGATTTCTGACAACGGTGTCAGTTCAAGCAGTGCAAAGAAGCCATTCGCTGCAGATCTGGTGAAACAAATTATGTACATATGGGCAGAGGAAGACCCCAATATCTGCCAAGATCAGTTGCTGTCGTCATTATTCCTGCTCCACCTCCTCAATATACTCAACAACCACATCACTTTCCTCAACAGCCACAGTTTCCTCAACAGAGATCCTACAACAATAATAACAACAACCCACAACAACGCCCTTTCCAACAGCGGCCATCTTAGATCAACAGAGTGATTGACCCTATACCAATGCCATATGCCACATTGCTGCCGCAACTCCTAAAGCTTAATCTTGTTGAGCTAAGGACATTGGCTCCACCTGATCCTTAGAACCTTCCGAGAAATTACGACATCAATGCTAGGTGTGCTTTTCATTCTAATGCACCTGGTCATTCCACAGAAAAGTGCAGGGCTCTGCACATGAAGGTCCAAGATCTGGTAGATTCAAAAGCCCTAAATTTTGCACCACCTCCTAATGTCATGAAGAATCATATGCCCAACCACGGTGGGCCAAGGATAAATGCCATAGAGGAGGGATCACCCATGAGTTTAATTGAAGATACTGCAAGTATTCAGACACCTCTGGCAGAGGTTAAAGCCCAACTTTTAAAATGCCGGGTGTCTCTAGGTTGTGAGGCCTGTTGTGAATCTTGCAAGGTTTTCGTGAATGGGTGTGCAATCTTGAGGAATGGCATCAATGGCTTGATTAAAGAAGGCATTCTGCAAATAACCAACACTGTTTCTACAACACCAGCAACTCCTTTTTCAACGACAAGTATTTCTCCTACAACTGCAAAGACAATTATTCCAACAAACTCGTCTACAAAATCAGCAACCACTTCTTCCATCACTTCAACAAACAACAGTTCCATTGCATCTACTTCTACAACTGCAGCAACCACCAACAACAACGTCTCCACAGTCACTATCTATTATGACCCTACAACGATCCCAAACTCCAGCAACTTTCAACAACAATCTCAGCAACAGTTTCAGCAACAACCAATCTTCAATTCATCGCCACCAACATCTACAAGAAATCCTGTCACCATCTTTTATGATCCACAAACAATAACGGTTCCCACATCTGCTGCAGTCAGCCCAATTACCATCACGGTGCCAGGGCCTATTCCATATGACAGAGACAATGTTGTACCATGGCACTATGGTGCAGACCTTTACTGCAACGGATAAAGAGTCTTTCTTGATTCTTCGGTTCTCACACCCCAAGTGGATAATGTCGGGGGAAGCGGAGGCTTCACCCGAAGCGGACGCCTATTTGCGTCACAAGCTCCAAGAACCAATACTGAGGTAGAGGCTGTTGCCAAAGCCAAAGGGAAAAGTGTGGCACCCGAAGAACCTGCACCAAAAGAAGCCCATAAATCATCCTTTGATCAGGATGTAGATGAATTCATGAGGATAATTAAAAGAAGTGACTACAAGGTTGTGGATCAGATCCACCAGACTCCTTCCAAGATCTCCATCTTATCCCTGTTGTTGTGTTCCGAAGCTCATCGGGATGCACTACTTAAAATCTTGCATGCTGCCTACGTGTCGGAGGAGATCACAGTGAATCAGCTTGAGACAGTGGTGTCTAATGTCAATACTAGCCATGGGCTAGGTTTCACCAATGCTGACTTAACAACGGAAGGACATCACCACAACAAAGCTTTACACATCACTCTAGAGTGTAAAGGGGATGTGCTTTCTCATGTTCTTGTAGACACTGGGTCTTCACTCAATGTCTTGCCGAAGAAAGCTCTTGTCAAGGTCGAATATGATGGTATATCTCTCCGACCAAGCAATCTGGTGGTCAGGGATTTTGATGGCTCCAATAGGTCTGTTCTTGGAGAGGTGGAGCTGCCTGTGATAATCGGTCCGCAGGTCTTTCAGACTACTTTCTATGTGATGGACATTCAGCCACCCTACAGCTGTTTGTTGGGTCGACCATGGATTCATGCCGCTGGGGCAGTTACGTCGACCCTTCACCAGAAATTGAAATATGAGTGGGAAGGACAGATTATCACCATCTGTGGTGAAGAGGATATCTTTGTTAGCCATCTGGCTACATACAAATACATTGATATGGATGGTGAAATCCATGAAACCATGAGCCAGGGGTTCGAGGCTCTGAATGTCAATGAGGCGACGACTGAAGTATTTACTGCATCCCAGGAGGATAGGATGGGTACTTCAATTGTCTCCTATCAGCAAGCCCGGAAGGTTGTTGAAGATGGAAATGCCCAAGGCTGGGGCAAGCTGCTACCGGTGGAGAAGAAGGAGGACATATTAGGTTTGGGTTACAAACCATTCCGACAAGATCAAGCAAAGGCTGCTAAAGAGCCCAAGTTCGTCAGTAGGGGGATGCTCACCCCAGATACTGTTAACAACGTGGAAGACGAGGCGGAAAGCAACCTCAACCTGGAGAGCTGGATACGTCCAAGGATCCTGGGTCACCAAGTCCTTAACTGGTCTTCCCAGGAAATTATAAGGGTTACTCCTGCAGAGTAATTATTATTTCCTACTTTTTTCAACATGCATCAAGTCCTGCATCTTGCCTAAGGTGTCAGGACTCATTTTGTAATAGGGCCATATTTGTATTTTGTGCAAATGGAATATCAATGAATATCAAACATATTTTGCAAACAAGTCTCTTTTTCACTCACTGTCTTTTCATTTTTCACTTTTGTACAAAACAATAAAATGGAAATGTTTTCAAAATAATAACTTCATTTTTTCTGAACAAGATTAAAATTGATCACTAAAACAAACCAATCTCAAACCTTGCAGAGATTACCCTCCAGATTGCACCGACAATAGCACCGCTATGACCTTGTATGACTTCGACAATCCAATTAATCAAGCTGATGAAGAGGTTGAAGAAGACTATGAGTTACCTGAAGAGTTAGCCAGGTTGTTGAGGCAAGAAGAGAAAGTGATTACTCCTCATCAGGAGGAGGTTGAAACAGTTAATCTTGGTACCGAAGAGGATTCGAAACAAGTAAAGATTGGGGCTGGTCTGCAAGCTTCAGTAAAAGAACAGCTTATTGATATGCTTCGAGAATATGTTGACGTCTTTTCTTGGTCCTATCAAGACATGCCAGGTCTAGATACCGATATTGTTATGCACAAGCTGCCATTAAAAGAAGATTGCCCTCCAGTGAAGCAAACGCTACGCCGTACTCGCCCAGATATGGCCATGAAGATTAAAGAAGAGGTACAAAAGCAGTGGGACGCCGGTTTCCTTGCTTTAACTAGTTATCCGCCGTGGGTTGCTAACATTGTACTAGTGCCTAAGAAGGATGGAAAAGTACGTATGTGTATGGATTACCGGGACCTGAACAGAGCTAGCCCGAAGGATGATTTCCCATTACCTCACATTGATGTATTGGTCGACAACATAGCTCAGTTCTCGGTGTTTTCTTTCATGGATGGTTTTTCTGGGTATAATCAGATCAAGATGTCACCCAAAGACATGGAGAAAACAACCTTCATCACACCTTGGGGCACATTTTGTTACAAGGTAATGCCATTTGGACTGAAGAATGCCGGTGCAACTTATCAACGGGCTATAGTAACATTATTCCACGACATGATCCACAAAGAAATTGAATGCTACGTGGATGACATGATTGCCAAGTCCCTCACTGAAGAAGATCATCTGGTAAATCTGCTGAAGTTGTTCAAGCGTCTAAGAAAGTATCAGTTGAAGCTAAACCCCAACAAATGCACATTCGAGGTACGTTCCGGTAAGTTGCTGGGATTTATCGTAAGTGAAAAGGGAATTGAGGTTGATTCCGACAAAGTCAAAGCCATTCAGGAGATGCCTGCTGTTGCACCCCAAAATTTGCCCTCACAATACAAGACTTTGTGTGCTAAGAAGTTCATAAGGTTCACAAGACCTTTCATGAAGTTCATAAAGTTTACAAAACACTTTATGAGGTTCACAAGGTTCACAAGACCTCCCATGAGGTTCATGAAGTTTATAAGACCTCTCATGAGGTTCACAAAGTTCACAATTAGTCAGAAGATTTGACAATTCCCTCAGACAATGCATCCTCCTAAGCAGTGCATCCTAAACAAGGGTTTTGACTTTAATCAGGCTAAATGGACTTCCAAGACTTCAAGTGAGCTTCATAACATCTTATATGTGTTTAAGAATCCCCGTGACAAGTTTCAAGACTTTTCCCAAAGGTTTGCTCAGTCAGATGATCAGATAAGTCAAAATCAGTCAAAGCAGTTAAAAAGTCAAACTGAGGTCAACTGTGGTCAAACCAAAGTCAAACTTCATGATTTTTTGCCAACATCAAGTATATGAAGTAAAATTCATCATTTGATCAAGGGTTGATCATGATTCATCAAGGAGATTTCAGATCATCAAGAATCAGGGGTTTCTAAATTAGGGTTTCCTTAGGAAAAGTCAACTGAACTTTGACCAACCATAACTTTCACATGCTTCATCAAGAATTTTCCATCCAAATCTCATTTTAAAGGAAATTGAATTCTCTACAACTTTGTGTCTCACAAGCCAAGCCCAAAAATGCTTCATTTGGAAGGTATGAGCTAAGACATTATAGGTCCATTTGAAAGTCAACAAAAAGTCAACAACTTCAAAAGGGAATAACTTGAGAATGGTAAATGATATGGACATGAAACCAATGGTATTGGTTATAGGACTCTTCAAGCTTTCCAAAATATCCAAGAACACCCTCATAGCATTAAAATTGAAGGATGTGTGCCCTTGCAAAGTTGGGAAATTTTTGGTTGATTTATGAAGAAAATGGAGGCTTAAAACCAAATTTTTCCAAATGGGCTTGCCATGTGATGATCCAATCCATACAAGTACCTCAAGCACGACCCAAAGCAACAAAGTTCTGATTTTTTATTATTTATTTTGATTTTATCCATTAAAAATCAAATTAAATCTAAATAAAATATGAAAACTCAATATTTGAATGTGATTCTTCTTCTAGAAAGTTTTAATAACCATTCAAAGCTGATTGATACAATCCAATTTCGTGCTAGCTTGTTTTGGCAATGTTAGATAAGATATTTTTCAATATTTGGAAGGAGGTTTCTTCATCATCAAGGTATTCAAAAAGCCCATAGAACCTACAAGTATTTTGACCTAATTTGATTCATTATATATATATACAAACATAGCACAATGCAGGGGGACGATTTTCTGGCCTCAAGAGTAAGTTTCAATCTTCAAAAATTCACCAAAAACTCATAATTCGAATTCTTGGTTTGAGGTGATATCAAAGCATTCTAAAGGTTCAAACATGTTCCTTGAACATCTCTGATGCAATCCCAATCATTCTCATCATTCAAAACATCATAATTCATGGAAACCGAATCCTCACATTCATGAGTTTTTGAATTTTTCGATTTCATTGATTCAACTAATATAAATGATTTTTGTGCATTGATTCTTGTTTATTGATGTCTCTGGAATGTTTTTGTATGTTTGAATTGAGTTTTTGTTGCAGAATCGAGAAGACGCCATTACTAGGGTTCGAAGCTTGAAATTGGGATCTTAGGATTTAAGACATATAAATGAATTATAAAAACATGGCTATGATGTATGAGTGTTGGGTAATTAATCTGGGCTGTTAATTTTTGTTGATTTCACAGTTTGGATGATGTTTCAAAAAACTAGGGTTTTCTGGTTAATTTTACCCGTAAGAAAATTCGCAGGAAATACTATATGAAAATTCGCAGGTATCATGAAGAAGATGAAGTCCAGCGCGCGCGTCTGGAAATTCAAATATTTGATATTATATTTTTTGTATTTGTTTCTGTTTTGTATCACCAACGTGCAGTTGGTCTGGTGGTGAAGGGATGCGCGTATGATGCTAAGGTTCAGGGATCGAATCCTGGGTTCAGCCAATTTTTCTTATTTTTCTGTTTAATGGTTAGTTTTAATATATTGTGAATTATAGTCACTATATTATTAGAAGCGCCCTCCCGGCTGGATGGAAAGTATGCATGCGTATTGTTTAAAGGTCCTGGGTTCGATCCCCCCCAGGCCTTTTGTGTTGTTTTCTTTTTCTTCATGATTTTCAGGATTAAACAACAAAACAAAGTGAAGTTCTTCCTTTATCACCAAGCGCGCGCTGGCCCAGTGGTTGGTCTTGCTGGCTGGAGTTTATGAAAGCAAAGGGGCTGGGTTCAACTCCCAGCCCAGGTAAGTTCTTTTTCTCTTTTTCTCAATTATTTCTTTTGGTTTGTTTATTATTATTGTTATTAATTTAATTAAACTATAACCCTAATTTAATCCTAAAAATATTTTCATAAATCCTAATTTTCTATTAATTGTAAATATTATTTATTTGTTTATTTTAATTCTTGCTTATATTTTAATTAGTTTATAAATCCTAATAATTTTCACAAAACCCTAATTTTCTTCTATTTTAAAACTTAATCATATTTTATTTAATCATGTACATATTTTTTATAATTTGTTTATAATTTAAATCTTGTTTAAAATAATTAAAATTTTGTAAATATAATTATAATTAATTTTATTTTCATAATATGCACATATTCTATAACTTATTTAAAAATTAATTTTTGTATATAAATAATTTTTAATATATGTTTAGAAATAGTTGAAAATTGCTAATTTAATTTTGTAATTATAATTTTATTTTCATAATATGTTTATAATTAACTTATTTTTTTTATAATTTGCATATAACTTAAAATTTTATAATAATTGGTGTATAATTGTTTATATTTTATTCTTAAATCTTAAAAATAATTGTTCATTGATTAATTATTATTTTTGCATTATTAATTATGTTTATATGATATTTTATTATTACTAACCCCATTGTGATTTATTTTTATCATTATTATTTCACTAACCCAATTATTATTATTATTTATTATTTTTGCTTATTTATTTAATTTGCTTTAAATATTATTATCATGTAATTGTTCCTTTGATGTAATATTTAGTAATAATGTTTAAATATTTATTTTATGCTATGGTTAGTAAAATAGGGAGTGTAACATGTTTGTATATTTAAAATTAATTTAGATCACTAATTTAAAAGATAATTATTTAAAATTGTACACTCACACACGTAAGTCGATCTTTGATCGCCATCTCACTTCCTTAGGGATACCTCTCATGTTGCCTAAACAAAAAGGTCAAGTAGGGTGTATAAAGCAAAAGTCCCTCCTTTCACATCATCTAGTCCCTTAACAGATAAAAGATCAAGTCCCTTCGAATGTTGCCTTCGTAATGATCTTGTCCCTTTCAAATAAAGATGATAAGTCCCTTCGAATTGCTTATACACCCCACAGTTGCCTCAATAACAGATGTCCCTTCACTTGTCCCTTACATCCAAGGTAATGACTACCTATTCCTTAATAATAGGGATAGTCTTACTACTTAAAGGATTCAAGAACAGAAAAGACTTAAGTTTAGGGTAGGTTCCTCTTAGATACTTGCTCACTCTTCAAAACATTTAAAACACTTCACAATTTCAAACAAATTTTCAAAACAAAGGTTTTATACGCATCCGTACATGGATCATTATAAAACACTTAAGAAATTTTTTTCACACACTTCATATTTCAAAAACATTTTAAAGTGAGCTAAGTAACTAAGAGCCCATGGATAATCATGGATGTAAAGGGTGCTAACACCTTCCCTTTACATAACCTACCCCCCGGACCCAAAAATATTTTAAAAGGTCTTTCCTGTTCTTTTATGCCTTTCCTTTGGATAAAATAAAAGTCGGTGGCGACTCTTGCTATCCGCAACATAACTAAAGTCAGTTCTCCCACCGTGTTACAGAACTGGCGATTCTGCTGGGGACTTAATAAAAGAGGGGTACCCTTAGGAATTAGATCACTTTAAAATTGTTTGCCTTGTTTGCTTTATACTTACCTGTTGGGCTCTTATGTGTGAAAGATCCTAACCCGGATCTAGTGTACCTTAGGTAAATGGCAATAGACCAAGGAAACTGTACGGCGTATACCGATATGGTTGATCTGGTGGCCATAGTTAGTGTGACTTCTTGGTTGGTGCTTATGTTTCTTAAGTCAAGTTGAGGATAATATGAGGCTGCCATATGTTGTCAATGAAGGAAAATTGCGATCTAAACGCAGCGGAAAACAAAAATTTTCCTTTAGTGATCCTTACGAATGAGCATGGTCAGTGATAGAATCGTTACCTCTTTGTGGCGATTCAGATCTTTGATGCAGCGATCACAAGCGTTGATGAAGTGCAACGCCTCTACTCAGTCCACACGAACAGCTTCCGGTCACAGTGCTAGCTGCTTACGAACGGAATTATTTGAGTGAGAATCAAAAACGAAATTGCATCAAGTAAAAGCTTCATCACAAGGGTTCCTTTTATAGACTCTCTTGTGGGCTGCGGGCTAAAAGCCCAATTCACATGATCCATAATAATATTATATATTATTATAATAACTATTATTATAATAAATATATTTATTTTATTATTATTTTATAACCATTATAAAATAACAATAATTATTATTATATTATCCGAATTTCTATTTTTCACTTAAGTGCACCGTACCTTACGGTGTTCCTTTGATTTCTCTATCTCTCATCAAACTGTCCTTATGTGTGTGACCCTGTAGGATTTCGTAACGTTGGTAATTATATTAAATTATATATTTAACATAATAAACAGTGAGCGGTATCTAGCAACACATCACTGCTACCCAAGTCACGAAAATGTCATGTGATCTGACAAAACCTTTTTCGTGATAATATATGTTTGTACAATTACCCTTTTGCCCCTATGTCTATATTGAACACAAGGCATACACTGTGTCATCCTTGTCCAGTTCAATATTGGGCCCTTAGACATTTCTCCTGTTATGCAGGATTGGCAAATTCCATCTAGGACACTCATGTCCCTCAGCATGCTTCGTGGAGTGCCCATCAACTGTCTTTATGATCATCCAGTTACGGATAATGTTTGATCAGCAATAAAGCACCCGACTCTACATCTAGGGTCCATAGTGGTTTCAGGTCGAAGGGTGGTAATACACCATTATCACCATGAGAATAACTTATGACACTTTGCATAACATACTATGTAGTATTCTCATAGCGGGTCAATCCGGTATAAATATTACTCCTAATATTTATACCTATGTCAAGACTTGATAACTCTTTATCCATGATCCATGAGATGTGATCATCAGTCTATCTTCATAATAGTCTCAATGCTTTAATGTTATCCCACTTTGCAATAAAGCTTGACTACGGATATTTTAAGAATAATGTCTTTATGTTTAATGGGATCTCATGATTAAGTCACACTTAACATTTCATTAAACAGACTAACTATTCTAGGGACTTTATTATTCTGAAAGACAAACATAATAAAGAAATGCCTTTTATTATTAAACGAATAATCCGATACAAGTACCAAAAAGTATTGGCCTCTAGGGCTTACACCAACAGTCAATGCACTAACTAACTTTTAGAACCCTAATAATCCCATCTTGGCCTTTAGAAAGTAGTGAGATAACCGGCTTTGGTGAAGAATGAAGTTTGTTGATACTCGATGCTACGCTCATTGAGATTATAAACTTGGAGGGTTTTGGTTGGCAAGTAAGTTGCCTACTGAACAACCATCCTTGTGAAGGATCAATGATATTGAGATCCCTTAGAACCTGGTTACTTTATAGGACAGGATGAACCAACTAACTTCAGGGGAGGGTACTTACCTTTGAACCTCATGCAAGCCTTTAAACCTAGGGCTATGGTGTGACTTGTTTGTGTGTGAGCATAACATCATGACATCATCATGCATCATAAGCATAGCATTTTCACTAACCATTTCAAGGACCAAAGGATTTATCTTTGTTCTTTGTTGCAGGTCATGGCTTCTGCTCATAGAAACACCATCAGGATCAACTTTGTGGGCATACCTGCTAAGCTTAAAGAGTTGGTTTCTCAAGTGTCTGATCATTCCCAGTTCATCAAGAGACATGGTCACCTATTGGATCTGGATCTAGTCACCTCAGGATTCAATGAAGACATGATGAGTGTTCTGTTTCAGTTCTTTGACCCTAATCACCATTGCTTTACATTCCCTGACTATCAGCTGGTTCCTACAATGGAAGAGTTCTCTAAACTTCTGGGTATACCTGTTCTCAATCAAAGACCCTTCACAGGCTTGGAGAAAGAGCTTAAACCAGAGGTTATTGCTGCAGCTCTACATCTGAAGAAGTCTGACATTGTTCTAGAAACGAGAAGCGGAGTTAAGGGTATTCTTACTAAGGTATTAATGGATAAAGCTCAAGTGTTCTTGAAAGCTATGAGCTATGACGCTTTTGAGGAGATCTTAGATTTGTTGATTTATGGTTTAGTGTTGTTCCCCAATCCTGATCAGTTCATAGATGTTCATGCCATCAACATATTCCTGAGTCACAATCCAGTGCCTACCTTACTTGGAGACATCCTGCATTCTCTTCACACCCGTACTACAAGGGCAAGAGGAACTCTGATGTGCTGTATACCTTTGCTATCTAGGTGGTTTATTTCTCACCTTCCTCGCTCAGTAATGAAGAATGAGCAAGGGTTCAGGTGGTCCAAAAAAATTATGTCACTCTCTCATTCAGATATCCATTGGTGCTCCAGATCTATGGAGAATATCACTATCATTGACCGTTGTGGGGAGTTTCCTAATGTGCCACTTCTAGGCATAAGAGGAGGCATCACCTACAACCCCTCTCTAGCTTTACGACAATTTGGTTATGCTCGGAGTGATGGTCCACATGACATGTTGATTCAGGTCATTGTGTTTGACTACGACAACGATCTTCAAGGTTACCGTCAGAGATTCATACGAGCATGGGGAAAAGTAAACAAGGTTGACAGCAAGACTCTGGAGCCTAAGTACACTATTCCTATGGAAGCTTATCTCAGATGGGTGCGATCTCGTGCTCAGACTCTCATGATGCCATATCCTGCTATCCTGCCAGTTACCATGGAACCTGTTGCTGAAGGAGATACTTCCTATACCATCCTTCACCCAGACATGCCTACTGACATGGAAGACTTGCAGAGATCTTGGATCCAGTTGAAGGAGCAAAGGGATACCTTCGAGGCTCATTACAAAGCAAGCCAAGAAAGAATCCTGGAACTAATAAAGCAACTCCACGAGGAACGGAATCTCAACTCATACCTCAACACAAAGAGGAAACGTCCATGGGAGACTTAAAACCCCATCTCTTGTATTTATTGCATTTCATTTTCTGTAAGCCCAAGAGGCAAAACAAATTTATCACTAACAAAAGTTTACCTTCTTGTTTGTTTAAGCAAATTTAAATCCTGCGGTCCTTGAAAACATTGCATATACATTCACATATCATATCACTGCATCACAGGTTTCTCATGTACAGGTATCTTATCTTCTCGCTGTTTATTTCAGCAGAGATGGCTCTTGAACAAACTGTCAAGGATCTCCAGGCACAAAATGCACAGTTCCAAGAGCTGATCCTGAACTTGTCCAAGGGGCAGGATGAATTGAAGACACTGCTGGCTAAGAAAAAGAATCCAGAGGACAACAAAGATGATCAGCTGAAACAATTACAAGCTGAGATAGCAGAGATGAGGATTCAGATGAATGACCAGGTGACTCTTATTCAAAGTTTAGCTCAGGGGCAAGAAGAGCTAAGAACCTTTGTCCACAAACTTCAAAGTAATGGAGTTAGGAATCTAAGCGTTAATCAACCTCCATTAAAACAAACTGATTTGGTTGAAAGGAAGATGAGGATAAAAGAAGGTAAAAGACAGGTTGCCACTGATTGTTCTTCAGTTGAAGAAAAAAGACCTGATAAGGTTAATCCACCTCAACACAAGGGATGTAGAAGACAGTTTATCAAATTCAGCACTCCAATGTCACAAGTTCTGCAATGCTTGTTGGAGATGAAACTAATTTCCTTGAAAAATTCTCCTCAAAATCCTAAAACTTCCTCTCCTCGCTATAATCCCAAGGCAAGGTGTGGGTATCACTCCAACTGTCCTGGACATGATACTAATAGTTGTTGGACATTGAAGAAAAAGATCCAAGACCTGATTGACGAAGGAATCCTAGAGGTTACTCCAGAAGGTCAAGTTGAATTCTACTATCACCCATCAAACACCGAAGCTGCAAGACAAGTTGCCCAGTGTAGCAAGAAAGGAAGCCTACCTATTCCTGTTGAGATATGGGGCACCTTGGGACATCCAAGTGGTAAATTTGATTTCATGGTGAAGTATACTGCTCCTCAAAGTTCACAGATTGCAATCGAGGACATTCAGCCAACTGGATGGGACAACATTTGAATTTTCATTTGTAATTTCTTTTATTTTGAACACTTACTATTATGTTAAACTTTTGTTTTCATTAATGCATTGCATACGTTTGTCTTGAATTAATCCATTTGTTCCACTATATTTTTAATTATGCTTCTTATTTCTATCTTGTGATATTTAACTCCTGATAAAGCTATAAGCCTGTAGAGGGAGGATGACGAAAACAATACCATACTCTTATGCAGTATACTTTTGAACAAACTATGCTAACGATGTATAGGCATTGTTTCAATTCCTAAACAGTGGAGATATAAGGAAGTTAATCCCTAGTCAACCCTTTTGAGCCTATGAAGTAGGAGTTTTTATTCTCGCACAAATTAAAACCCTTATTCATAACCCGGGGCAGGGTAGTTACTCGGTTAACTCAAATATGCCAATTATCTGTGTTGTACACAACTAATGATGGTTCTCTGTAATCATTAAACCTGACAGTCAATATCCAGCAAAAGAACAGTCTTGCTAAGTCAAAACCTATGAAGGAGACTTAGTAAAACATTAAGACATCCCGCTGACTGTAACTTTGAAATAAGCCGTTCAGGCAAAAAGAAGGGATATTAAGGTCAAAAGAAAAAAAAAGAGGTCACTATGAATCCTCAACAAAGAAAGATGACTGAATGTTCAAATAAATTTTGGGTTTCTGAACCATCACAAATATAAGTATTACAATACCAAACTTCTTTGGAGCTTCAATGCATAAGTTAACCGAACATAGGACTGAAGAACATCATGGAGATTGGGTTGGGTACAAACAAAATTTGAGCCTTTATCCTTTGTTTCTTAAACCGTGAACCAGACCACGTTACAACCCTTTAAAAGTCCTAACTGAAGCATGGTTAGTTCGAAAGCGTACTGCTACAAAAAGGTATCCTGACTCCTTTAGGGCTTATTATAAAACTTGAGTTAATATCACAGTTTTCTAAAAAAAATTTAAAATAATTCTTTTTCAAAAACTTCAAGACAAACATAAGCATTGCATTTTTGAATATATTTGTTTGCATATACCTGAGTGTTTGACAAATGGAGAAACTTACAGGATGAATGTTCAATGAACCAAAATCCTTCCGGTGAACAAAGTTGATTCCTGGATCAAAATCCATGTATACAAAGGGGCATAGTCATTATCTCCCAATCAAGGGGGCAAGCCATGATACTGCCTATCTCATGTGGGGCAATCAGGATAGGATTCAGTTATGTTTAAGTATCTAGGTCCAAATCTCCACATCTGTCTAAATTACCGAGGATAACATTACAAAGTTCATAATGCCAGGGGCATAGTTACTGTTTCCCAGTCAAGGGACATACCAACTTACTGTTCAATTCATTTGGGGCAATCAGGTCCAGATTCCACAATGCTTAATAGCCAGAGGAAGCTCTCCTCACATATTTGAATTTCATGATGTCAGGGGCATATTATTATGAGGCACTCTGTTTATTTCTCTTGAGGTAACTACATTCAGATACTTCCATTATGGTATGATACATCCTCAACCAAGGGACAATGTTTTCTCTTCAAATCTAATACCCGGAGCATATATGATCCATCACAATTTGAAGGCACATTCCTCTCATTGTATTACCTTGATGTTGGATTCTCAGCTGAAACCATGATGGAAATTAACTGTCTACGCCAGTAGTATCAGATGGTGTCAGTATCAGGTCTTCAGATCCAGCTATGAGGATTTCTGGGAAGGTATTCAGGAGCTCTAAATCCAATTGGTTATACACTCTCGAAGTTGAAACGATTCTGTTTTCAAGTTCAGCTTTACTTTTCCCTCTGAATCCAGATTTACTTTTACCCTATTTACATAAGCGAAATGTCCATTGGTTGTGTTTGAATGTATTATGCTTTTGAATATGATTGATGTTTACCAGAAATGCATAAATGCTTAATATGATTGATGTTTACCAGAAATGCATGAAAATGCAGTAATAGTATTTACTAAGGACGAACGAGGGAAGGATTTCAACGAAGCTTCGCCGGTTCATCCCCACAAGACAACTACAAGTCCCCCAGTAGGGCAAATCCATCTTCATAAGTACTTCAAGTCACATCTCCCCTGGAATTTATATCCATCTCTTTTATCCTCATACGGATAGTTGGGAATTTACTCTTCCAATAAGAGTACGACGAACGAAGACGGGAGGATATGTATACCTTACTATCAAACGAAGACGGGAGGATATGTATACCTTATTATCAAACAAGACGGGAACTAGTTCCTCATATTCTTCAGCAAAAAATCGGGATTTATTTTCCCTGGCCAGTAGTTGTTATACAAAGATATTCAGGCGCTTCAAGCTGCATGACGCATACATACATCATTTACATCATAACATACATATACATAGATACATAATACATTACTTAAGTGCATCATATTATACATGCATACATGATACATAAGCTAATATTATCATACAGAATGTTATAATCTTGTTTTTCAGATTAATTCTCCAGCAGACAAACTGCATCAACAACTTGTGACTATTGGGCCGTTGTTTATCTTCCCAAAGGTTACCATCATTACCTCAGGACGTTGTTTATCCTCCTGAAAGCTATCCTGACTTTGGGCCGTTGTTTATCTTCCCAAAAGTTATAATCATTTCCTCGGGATGTTGTTTATCCTCCTGAAAGCATACCATTTCCTCAGGACGTTGTTTATCCTCCTGAAAGCATATCATGACTATTGGGCCGTTGTTTATCCTCCCAAAAGTTATACTTATACCTCAGGACGTTGTTTATCCTCCTGAAAGCATATCATTACCTCGGGACGTTGTTTATCTTCCTGAAAGCTATCATCATACCTCAGGACGTTGTTTATCCTCCTGAAAACATATCATGACTATTGGGCCGTTGTTTATCCTCCCAAAAGTTATACTCCATACCTCAGGACGTTGTTTATCCTCCTGAAAGCATATCATTTCCTCGGGACGTTGTTTATCCTCCTGAAAGCTATCATTTCCTCAGGACGTTGTTTATCCTCCTGAAAGCTATCATTTCCTCAGGACGTTGTTTATCCTCCTGAAAGCATATCATGACCTTGGGCCGTTGTTTATCTTCCCAAAGGTTACATCATTATACCTCAGGACGTTGTTTATCCTCCTGAAAGCTACCATGTTGTTTATCCTCCCAAAAGTTATACTTATACCTCAGGACGTTGTTTATTCTCCTGAAAGCATATCATGACCTTGGGCCATTGTTTATCTTCCCAAAGGTTACCTCATTATCATGAGACGTTGTTCATCTTCCCAGAAATCTATATCTTCATGTCTTGGACTGCTTTATCCTCCAAGAGACATATTTGAAGAACTTTTCTCCAAGTGGCATCTTTAAGCCCACTCAAGCATATACAACTAGTCATCAGTATCCATCTTCGCACCAGTGAGTGCAAATTTTTGGGCTTTTGTGTTCAATCCCCTTCAACCTTCCAGGTCACGACTGGAAAATATACCAATCTAACCCCTCAGGTTTCAGAAAATTGAACAGGGGCAGCTGTTGCACCCCAAAATTTGCCCTCACAATACAAGACTTTGTGTGCTAAGAAGTTCATAAGGTTCACAAGATCTTTCATGAAGTTCATAAAGTTTACAAAACACTTTATGAGGTTCACAAGGTTCACAAGACCTCCCATGAGGTTCATGAAGTTTATAAGACCTCTCATGAGGTTCACAAAGTTCACAATTAGTCAGAAGATTTGACAATTCCCTCAGACAATGCATCCTCCTAAGCAGTGCATCCTAAACTAGGGTTTTGACTTTAATCAGGCTAAATGGACTTCCAAGACTTCAAGTGAGCTTCATAACATCTTATATGTGTTTAAGAATCCCCATGACAAGTTTCAAGACTTTTCCCAAAGGTTTGCTCAGTCAGATGATCAGATAAGTCAAAATCAGTCAAAGCAGTTAAAAAGTAAAACTGAGGTCAACTGTGGTCAAACCAAAGTCAAACTTCATGATTTTTTGCCAACATCAAGTATATGAAGTAAAATTCATCATTTTATCAAGGGTTGATCATGATTCATCAAGGAGATTTCAGATCATCAAGAATCAGGGGTTTCTAAATTAGGGTTTCCTTAGGAAAAGTCAACTGAACTTTGACCAGCCATAACTTTCACATGCTTCATCAAGAATTTTCCATCCAAAGCTCATTTTGAAGGAAATTGAATTCTCTACAACTTTGTGTCTCACAAGCCAAGCCCAAAAATGCTTCATTTGGAAGGTATGAGTTAAGACATTATAGGTCCATTTGAAAGTCAACAAAAAGTCAACAACTTCAAAAGGGCATAACTTGAGAATGGTAAATGATATGGACATGAAACCAATGGGATTGGTTAGAGGACTCTTCAAGCTTTCCAAAATATCCAATAACACCCACATAGCATTAAAATTGAAGGATGTGTGCCCTTGCAAAGTTGGGAAATTTTTGGTTGATTTATGAAGAAAATGGAGGCTTAAAACCAAATTTTTCCAAATGGGCTTGCCATGTGATGATCCAATCCATACAAGTACCTCAAGCACGACCCAAAGCAACAAAGTTCTGATTTTTTATTATTTATTTATTATTTATTTTCATTTTATCCATTAAAAATCAAATTAAATCTAAATAAAATATGAAAACTCAATATTTGAATGTGATTCTTCTTCTAGAAAGTTTTAATAACCATTCAAAGCTGATTGATACAATCCAATTTCGTGCTAGCTTGTTTTGGCAATGTTAGATAAGATATTTTTCAATATTTGGAAGGAGGTTTCTTCATCATCAAGGTATTCAAAAAGCCCATAGAACCCACAAGTATTTTGACCTAATTTGATTCATTATATATATACAAACATAGCACAATGCAGGGGGACGATTTTCTGGCCTCAAGAGTAAGTTTCAATCTTCAAAAATTCACCAAAAACTCATAATTCAAATTCTTGGTTTGAGGTGATATCAAAGCATTCTAAAGGTTCAAACATGTTCCTTGAACATCTCTGATGCAATCCCAATCATTTTCATCATTCAAAACATCATAATTCATGGAAACCGAATCCTCACATTCATGAGTTTTTGAATTTTTCGATTTCATTGATTCAACTAATATAAATGATTTTTGTGCATTGATTCTTGTTTATTGATGTCTCTGGAATGTTTTTGTATGTTTGAATTGAGTTTTTGTTGCAGAATCGAGAAGACGCCATTACTAGGGTTCGAAGCTTGAAATTGGGATCTTAGGATTTAAGACATATAAATGAATTATAAAAACATGGCTATGATGTATGAGTGTTGGGTAATTAATCTGGGCTGTTAATTTTTGTTGATTTCACAGTTTGGATGATGTTTCAAAAAACTAGGGTTTTCTGGTTAATTTTACCCGTAAGAAAATTCGCAGGAAATACTATATGAAAATTCGCAGGTATCATGAAGAAGATGAAGTCCAGCGCGCGCTTCTGGAAATTCAAATATTTGATATTATATTTTTTGTATTTGTTTCTGTTTTGTATCACCAACGTGCAGTTGGTCTGGTGGTGAAGGGATGCGCGTATGATGCTAAGGTTCAGGGATCGAATCCTGGGTTCAGCCAATTTTTCTTATTTTTCTGTTTAATGGTTAGTTTTAATATATTGTGAATTATAGTCACTATATTATTAGAAGCGCCCTCCCGGCCGGATGGAAAGTATGCATGTGTATTGTTTAAAGGTCCTGGGTTCGATCCCCCCCAGGCCTTTTGTGTTGTTTTCTTTTTCTTCATGATTTTCAGGATTAAACAAAACAAAGTGAAGTTCTTCCTTTATCACCAAGCGCGCGCTGGCCCAGTGGTTGGTCTTGCTGGCTGGAGTTTATGAAAGCAAAGGGGATGGGTTCAACTCCCAGCCCAGGTAAGTTCTTTTTCTCTTTTTCTCAATTATTTCTTTTGGTTTGTTTATTATTATTGTTATTAATTTAATTAAACTATAACCCTAATTTAATCCTAAAAATATTTTCATAAATCCTAATTTTCTATTAATTGTAAATATTATTTATTTGTTTATTTTAATTCTTGCTTATATTTTAATTAGTTTATAAATCCTAATAATTTTCACAAAACCCTAATTTTCTTCTATTTTAAAACTTAATCATATTTTATTTAATCATGTACATATTTTTTATAATTTGTTTATAATTTAAATCTTGTTTAAAATAATTAAAATTTTGTAAATATAATTATAATTAATTTTATTTTCATAATATGCACATATTCTATAACTTATTTAAAAATTAATTTTTGTATATAAATAATTTTTAATATATGTTTAGAAATAGTTGAAAATTGTTAATTTAATTTTGTAATTATAATTTTATTTTCATAATATGTTTATAATTAACTTATTTTTTTATAATTTGCATATAACTTAAAATTTTATAATAATTGGTGTATAATTGTTTATATTTTATTCTTAAATCTTAAAAATAATTGTTCATTGATTAATTATTATTTTTGCATTATTAATTATGTTTATATGATATTTTATTATTACTAACCCCATTGTGATTTATTTTTATCATTATTATTTCACTAACCCAATTATTATTATTATTTATTATTTTTGCTTATTTATTTAATTTGCTTTAAATATTATTATCATGTAATTGTTCCTTTGATGTAATATTTAGTAATAATGTTTAAATATTTATTTTATGCTATGGTTAGTAAAATAGGGAGTGTAACATGTTTGTATATTTAAAATTAATTTAGATCACTAATTTAAAAGATAATTATTTAAAATTGTACACTCACACACGTAAGTCGATCTTTGATCGCCATCTCACTTCCTTAGGGATACCTCTCATGTTGCCTAAACAAAAAGGTCAAGTAGGGTGTATAAAGCAAAAGTCCCTCCTTTCACATCATCTAGTCCCTTAACAGATAAAAGATCAAGTCCCTTCGAATGTTGCCTTCGTAATGATCTTGTCCCTTTCAAATAAAGATGATAAGTCCCTTCGAATTGCTTATACACCCCACAGTTGCCTCAATAACAGATGTCCCTTCACTTGTCCCTTACATCCAAGGTAATGACTACCTATTCCTTAATAATAGGGATAGTCTTACTACTTAAAGGATTCAAGAACAGAAAAGACTTAAGTTTAGGGTAGGTTCCTCTTAGATACTTGCTCACTCTTCAAAACATTTAAAACACTTCACAATTTCAAACAAATTTTCAAAACAAAGGTTTTATACGCATCCGTACATGGATCATTATAAAACACTTAAGAAATTTTTTTCACACACTTCATATTTCAAAAACATTTTAAAGTGAGCTAAGTAACTAAGAGCCCATGGATAATCATGGATGTAAAGGGTGCTAACACCTTCCCTTTACATAACCTACCCCCCGGACCCAAAAATATTTTAAAAGGTCTTTCCTGTTCTTTTATGCCTTTCCTTTGGATAAAATAAAAGTCGGTGGCGACTCTTGCTATCCGCAACATAACTAAAGTCAGTTCTCCCACCGTGTTACAGAACTGGCGATTCTGCTGGGGACTTAATAAAAGAGGGGTACCCTTAGGAATTAGATCACTTTAAAATTGTTTGCCTTGTTTGCTTTATACTTACCTGTTGGGCTCTTATGTGTGAAAGATCCTAACCCGGATCTAGTGTACCTTAGGTAAATGGCAATAGACCAAGGAAACTGTACGGCGTATACCGATATGGTTGATCTGGTGGCCATAGTTAGTGTGACTTCTTGGTTGGTGCTTATGTTTCTTAAGTCAAGTTGAGGATAATATGAGGCTGCCATATGTTGTCAATGAAGGAAAATTGCGATCTAAACGCAGCGGAAAACAAAAATTTTCCTTTAGTGATCCTTACGAATGAGCATGGTCAGTGATAGAATCGTTACCTCTTTGTGGCGATTCAGATCTTTGATGCAGCGATCACAAGCGTTGATGAAGTGCAACGCCTCTACTCAGTCCACACGAACAGCTTCCGGTCACAGTGCTAGCTGCTTACGAACGGAATTATTTGAGTGAGAATCAAAAACGAAATTGCATCAAGTAAAAGCTTCATCACAAGGGTTCCTTTTATAGACTCTCTTGTGGGCTGCGGGCTAAAAGCCCAATTCACATGATCCATAATAATATTATATATTATTATAATAACTATTATTATAATAAATATATTTATTTTATTATTATTTTATAACCATTATAAAATAACAATAATTATTATTATATTATCCGAATTTCTATTTTTCACTTAAGTGCACCGTACCTTACGGTGTTCCTTTGATTTCTCTATCTCTCATCAAACTGTCCTTATGTGTGTGACCCTGTAGGATTTCGTAACGTTGGTAATTATATTAAATTATATATTTAACATAATAAACAGTGAGCGGTATCTAGCAACACATCACTACTACCCAAGTCACGAAAATGTCATGTGATCTGACAAAACCTTTTTCGTGATAATATATGTTTGTACAATTACCCTTTTGCCCCTATGTCTATATTGAACACAAGGCATACACTGTGTCATCCTTGTCCAGTTCAATATTGGGCCCTTAGACATTTCTCCTGTTATGCAGGATTGGCAAATTCCATCTAGGACACTCATGTCCCTCAGCATGCTTCGTGGAGTGCCCATCAACTGTCTTTATGATCATCCAGTTACGAATAATGTTTGATCAGCAATAAAGTACCCGACTCTACATCTAGGGTCCATAGTGGTTTCAGGTCGAAGGGTGGTAATACACCATTATCACCATGAGAATAACTTATGACACTTTGCATAACATACTATGTAGTATTCTCATAGCGGGTCAATCCGGTATAAATATTACTCCTAATATTTATACCTATGTCAAGACTTGATAACTCTTTATCCATGATCCATGAGATGTGATCATCAGTCTATCTTCATAATAGTCTCAATGCTTTAATGTTATCCCACTTTGCAATAAAGCTTGACTACGGATATTTTAAGAATAATGTCTTTATGTTTAATGGGATCTCATGATTAAGTCACACTTAACATTTCATTAAACAGACTAACTATTCTAGGGACTTTATTATTCTGAAAGACAAACATAATAAAGAAATGCCTTTTATTATTAAACGAATAATCCGATACAAGTACCAAAAAGTATTGGCCTCTAGGGCTTACACCAACAATCTCCCACTAGCACTAGAGCCAATTAGGCATACCCTTAATACCCATAGATCTAGTATGACCATCATGCTTCTGTTGCGCAAGAGGCTTTGTTAATGGGTCAGCGATAGTGTCAAGTGTAGGTACTCTGCATATCTTCACATCTCCCCGATCGATTATCTCTCGAATGAGGTGATAACGCCTAAGTATGTGTTTGGATCGTTGGTGAGATCTAGGCTCCTTAGCTTGTGCGATAGCACCATTGTTATCACAATATAAACCAATGGGATCCACAATGCTAGGGACTATGCCAAGTTCACTAATGAACTTCTTGATCCAAACAGCTTCCTTTGCTGCATTTGAGGCAGAAATATACTCGGCCTCAGTTGTAGAATCAGCAACTGTTTCCTGCTTTGAACTTTTCCAGCTCACAGCGCCACCATTGAGACAGAACACATAACCAGATTGTGATCTAAAATCATCCTTATCTGTCTGGAAGCTAGCATCAGTGTAACCAATTACATCAAGCTCTTCCTGACCTCCATATATCAAGAATGAATCCTTATTCCTTCTCAAGTACTTAAGGATATTCTTGACAGCTACCCAGTGAGCATCACCGGGATCAGATTGGTACCTACTCGTTGCACTTAATGCATACGAGACATCTGGTCGAGTACATAACATGGCATACATGATAGATCCTATTGCAGATGCATATGGAATCTTATTCATGCGATCCCTTTCTTCCTTAGTTGAAGGGGATTGTGTTTTTGATAAACACAGACCATGTTGCATAGGTATGAATCCTTTCTTGGAATCATGCATATTAAAGCGTCTCAACACTTTATCTATGTATGTACTCTGACTTAGGCCAAGCAGTTTTTGTGATCTATCTCTATAGATCCTAATTCCTAATATATAGGCTGCTTCACCTAGGTCTTTCATAGAAAAACAATTCCCTAACCAAGTCTTCACTTGTTGCAAGGTAGGGACATCGTTTCCAATGAGTAATATGTCATCTACATATAATACCAGAAACACGATCATGCTCCCACTAACCTTCTTGTAGACACAAGGTTCATCTTCATTTTTGATGAATCCATATTGTTTTACAGTTTCATCAAAACGAAGATTCCAGCTTCTGGAAGCTTGCTTCAATCCATAGATTGATCGCTGTAACTTGCATATCTTTTGGGCATCTTGTGGTATGTCAAATCCTTCAGGTTGTGTCATGTACACATCCTCAAGAAGATTCCCATTAAGGAAAGCAGTTTTGACATCCATCTGCCATATTTCATAATCATGATATGCAGCGATGGCAAGTAAAATCCGAACAGATTTAAGCATTGCAACTGGTGAAAAGGTTTCATCATAGTCAACCCCATGAATTTGTTTATAGTCTTTTGCAACCAGTCTTGCTTTATAGGTATGTACCTTACCATCCATGTCAGTCTTCTTCTTGAAGACCCACTTGCATCCTATAGGGTTAACTCCTATAGGAGGTTCTACCAAGGTCCAAACCTGGTTTGTGTACATGGAATCCATTTCAGATTTCATGGCTTCTAGCCACTTCTCAGACTCAGGACCAGTTATGGCCTCTTTGTAGGTCACAGGCTCATCTTGATCCATGAGTAATACATCACCCTGATCACTTATGAGATATCCATATCTCTCAGGTTGGTGACGTGTCCTGCTTGACCTACGCTGGTCTTGTTCTACTTGAGCAGGTTGCTCTTCCACAACTACTTGTGTTTCCTGCTCTAGTTCCTCCATAGGTGTTTCAATGTTTTGTGATTCTTGAATTTCTTCAAGCTCTATTTTCCTCCCACTGTTTCCTTTGGAAATAAAATCCCTTTCCAGAAAGACTCCAGTTCCAGCGACAAACACTTTGCCCTCAGAAGGATTGAAGAAGTAATATCCTCTTGTTTCTTTAGGATACCCCACAAATAAGCATTTGTCAGATTTGGGCTCAAGCTTGGTTGAAATTTGTCGTTTGACGTAAACTTCGCAACCCCAAATCTTCATGTAAGACATATGTGGTTTCTTACCACTCCATATCTCATATGGTGTCTTATCAACCTTTTTGGATGGAACACGGTTAAGTGTGTAAGCTGCTGTTAATAATGCATGTCCCCAAAAGGAGTTTGGAAGATCGGCGTGACTCATCATGGATCGGACCATGTCTAACAAGGTTCGATTTCTTCTCTCAGATACACCATTCCATTGTGGTGTTCCAGGAGGAGTAAGTTGGGATAGAATCCCATACTCTTTTAGATGGTCATCAAATTCTAGGCTTAAATATTCACCGCCTCGATCTGATCGAAGAACTTTAATATTCTTCCCTAGTTGGTTTTGTACTTCATTCTTGAATTCCTTGAACTTTTCAAAGGACTCAGATTTGTGTTTCATTAAATACACATATCCTTTCACATCATCTAGTCCCTTAACAGATAAAAGATCAAGTCCCTTCGAATGTTGCCTTCGTAATGATCTTGTCCCTTTCAAATAAAGATGATAAGTCCCTTCGAATTGCTTATACACCCCACAGTTGCCTCAATAACAGATGTCCCTTCACTTGTCCCTTACATCCAAGGTAATGACTACCTATTCCTTAATAATAGGGATAGTCTTACTACTTAAAGGATTCAAGAACAGAAAAGACTTAAGTTTAGGGTAGGTTCCTCTTAGATACTTGCTCACTCTTCAAAACATTTCAAACACTTCACAATTTCAAACAAATTTTCAAAACAAAGGTTTTATACGCATCCGTACATGGATCATTATAAAACACTTAAGAAATTTTTTTCACACACTTCATATTTCAAAAACATTTTAAAGTGAGCTAAGTAACTAAGAGCCCATGGATAACCATGGATGTAAAGGGTGCTAACACCTTCCCTTTACATAACCTACCCCCCGGACCTAAAAATCTTTTAAGAGGTCTTTCCTGTTCTTTTATGCCTTTCCTTTGGATAAAATAAAAGTCGGTGGCGACTCTTGCTATTCGCAACATAACTAAAGTCAGTTCTCCCACCGTGTTACACCTGCACCTAGGACTGAAATGGAGGTTCGGAGGTTCTAAGGTAGATTGAACTACATATCAAGGTTCACATCTCATCTTACTGCAACTTGTGAGCCCCTGTTCAAATTGTTAAGAAAGGAACAAACGGTCTGGTGGAACGACGATTGTCAGAGAGCCTTTGATAAGATCAAGGAGTACCTACAAGAACCTCCAATTCTCATGCCCCTGATTGAAGGAAGACCTCTGATAATGTATTTGACAGTATTAGAAGGGTCAACGGGGTGTGTGTTGGGCCAGCATGACGAGTCTGGTCGAAAAGAGTATGCAATATACTACCTAAGCAAAAAGTTTACCGACTGTGAACAACGTTATTCACTGCTCGAGAAAACTTGTTGTGCTTTAGCGTGGGCTGCTCGCCAACTAAGACAGTATATGTTGACTCACACTACTTTATTGGTTTCAAAAATGGACCCCGTCAAGTACATATTTGAGAAGCCAACACTTACCGGAAGGGTTGCAAGATGGCAAATTATTCTGACAGAGTATGACATTCAGTACACATCTCAAAAGGCCATCAAGGGAAGTGTACTGTCTGACTATCTAGCTGAGCAACCCATTGATGATTACCAACCAATGAGATTTGACTTCCCTGATGAAGACATCATGTACCTTAAAGCAAAAGATCATGAAGAGCTTGTTCATACTGAAGGTCCTGATCCCGAAGAAGAATGGACTATGATGTTTGACGGGGCTATCATTATGAATGGTCGTGGAATTGGTGCAATGCTCATTACACCTAAAGGAGTTCATATGCCTTTCTCGGAAAAAATCACCTTTTCCTGCACTAACAACGAAGCAGAATACGAAGCATGTATCATGGGTCTTGAGGAAGCCATTGACCTCAGGATCAAGACTTTGAATGTTTTCGGAGATTCAACTTTGGTAATCAATCAAACCAACGACAAATGGTACACTCACCAAGAGCATCTGATCCCATACCGTGACTACACAAGGAGATTATTGACTTTCTTCACAACAGTCAAACTTGAGTACATCCCTCGAGACGAAAATCAGTTCGCATATGCTTTATCTACCATTTCCTCCATGATCAAGGTTCAAACTGCAAATTATGTGCCTCAGATTTCAGTATCCAGACTAAACCGACCAGCATACGTATTCTCCGTGGACATTGCTAAAGATGACAAGCCTTGGTTCCATGACATCAAAAGCTTCTTAGAGGATCAAACATACCCACCTGGGGCATCATCCAATGATAAGAAGACATTAATAAGGCTGGTCGGTAGTTTCTTCCTTAATGCCAATGGTTTATTATACAAGCGAAACTTTGACAGGGTTCTGCTCTGATGTGTTGACAAGAAACAAGCAGACTTGCTGATGCACGAGGTGCATGAAGGATCTTTCGGTACCCATGCTGGAGGGCATGCAATGGCTAAGAAATTATTAAGATCAGGTTACTACTAGATCACAATGGACGCAGACTGTTGTGCCTATGCCAGAAAATGCCACAAGTGCCAGATCTATGCAGACAAAATGCATGTGCCTCCGAATCCTTTGAACGTGATGTCTTCACCTTGGCCCTTTGCCATGTGGGGCATTGACATGATTGGAAAGATCGAACCAACTGCTTCAAATGGTCACCGGTTCATCCTGGTAGCCATTGATTACTTCACCAAATGGGTTGAAGCAACTTCATATGCAAACGTCACCAGACAAGTGGTAGCCAGATTTTTGAAAAGAGACATCATCTGTCGATATAGAGTTCTCGAGCGAATCATTACTGATAATGGTTCCAATTTGAACAAAAAAATGATGGCAGAACTGTGTCGGGACTTCAAAATCCAACATCACAACTTTTCTCCTTACAGGCCAAAGATGAATGGCGCTGTTGAGGCAGCTAACAAGAACATCAAGAAGATTGTGCAAAAGATGGTGGTTACTTATAAAGACTGGCATGAAATGCTACCATTTGCCTTGCAAGGGTATCGAACCTCAATCAGAACATCTACTGGGGCAACGCCTTATCAGATTGTGTATGGTATGGAAGTTGTCCTACCTGTTGAAGTTGAGCTACCTCCTTACGGGTAATGATGGATGTAAAGCTAGACGAAGCAGAATGGGTCCGGTCTCGGTACAATCAACTGAGTCTGATTGAAGAAAAGAGATTAGTTGCTATTTGTCATGGGCAGTTATATCAGAAAAGGATGAAGAAAGCCTTTGATCAGAAAGTCAGGCTTCAGGAATACCAAGTAGGAGATCTTGTGCTGAAAAGACTCCTTCCTCCTCATACAGACCACAGGGGCAAATGGACTCCAAACTACGATGGTCCATTCATAGTAAAAAAGGTTTTCTCTGGTGGAGCACTGATGCTCACTAATATGGATGGTGAAGATTTCTTATCCCCTGTGAATTCAGATGCAGTTAAAAAATACTTCGCATAAAATGACCCGCTGGACATAAAAACAGAATGTAAGTCCAGGAAAAAATAGGGCATCCCGGCGAGTCAAAAACAGAATAAAAGACTCAAACAAAAATAAGGGAAAATTGAAAAAAATGTACACCCGTTGAGTTGAAAAGTCGCATTGGATAGCTCAGGCAAAAATGGGTATCCCGGTGGATTGAAAACCCGAAAGGGCGATCCACGCAAAATCAGGGAGTAGCGAACAAATGCATTCTGAATTCGTCTGTATCACTCATAACATGGCAAGCTTCGAAAGGATAAATCATCGGTCAAAATCAGCCTTCTTTAGAATACAAGATGAGAAGAACGTCAAGGTCATAGCAAAGGAAGCTCACCAGAGCATCGTCAACATTGCCAACACTTTTACTTTTCTCAATTTATAGCAATCTCCTTATTCCATGGGATTTGTTTCTTTGACTATATTTGCCAATTCAGGGCACCCAGATTAATAAAATCAGAGTTTTCAGTCACATCTCGTTTTGAACATTTTTGTTTCGTTTGCAAAATGTCCAATATTCATGATATAGTACTTGCATAAAACAAATGAGCCGTTTTTAATAAATGCTTGCAGGAAATATGTTACTTTCAGGAAAGTCTAACCCCTATGACGGAATCCAGTAAGGGATACCTCGGGATACTTGTGCGTTTCTTTTGTCTAAACAGGTTGCAGGTATTCAATACACAACATGGGACATGCCAAACACCAAATCCCCAACATGCCTCCTCCCCAAGCAGGATCTCCCGAGCAATATCTGAATTGCTTTTCCCCAGCGTAAGTCTATTCAACAGGAGCTTCCCCAACCGAGATCCCCACCAGAGCACCAGATCTCTCATCCTCAGCAAGGTTAAAAGAACTATCTCCCCACAGAGTTTCCATCCTCTCCCCAGAAGGGAAATGCCTGAAACTCTTACACAACAAAGTGACGAAAGTTTTCTCCCCCCAGCTGAGTTTTCATTATGGATAGATCTACCAATGATCTATTTCCCCAAGCATAGTTCTCCCTCCTGTAAGATCTACCATTGATCTCTCCCCAGCTGGGTTATCCCTCCAAGCAGATCAGCCAGAGATCTTTTCCTCAAGCGGGATCCGAGTCCCAGATCGTTCTCTCTTTTTCATAATCATAGCATTTGCATCATATTCACCAAACAAGCGTAGCATTCCATTTAATACGGAGCATTACGACAAAAATCAAACATTTGCATGATCACAAGTCAGGTTTGAGCCAGTCACCTATAGTTACCATCATTATTTCATCAGCAATATATATAAAAACTAATATCCCCTACAGATATAAGCCAAAGCGTCCCCTTTGCACTCTCAAATACAGATGCCTATACATGCTCTTTTTGACACTTGTCCGTGTCATACTCCCCCAGCACGGTTGCCAGAACACTTTCTACAAACCAAGTACTTATTTATAACACTCTTTTAGACACCCGTCCGTGTCATCCTATCCCCACAAAAAGCCAAAGCATATCCTTTGCATTCTCAAAACAAATGCCTGTTTATACTTATACATACTTGACACTTGTCTGTGTCATACCTTCCCCAGCAGATCAAACACTCGTCCGTGTCTTGCTCATACTTCACCAACAAACCAATATTCACTCATACTTATACAGAAATCTTCGATACTCGTCCGTATCTTGTTTATATCACTCCTCAACAGATTCGACACTCGTTCGTGTTCCTTGTTAGCCAATTGGTACTCGTCCGTATCATCATCTCTGAACACGCGTCAGCATTTGTTTCTACCGATACTCGTTCGTATCATGGTCCTAAGGATGCTCGTCCGCATCTTTAATTTATACACAGCGTCAAACACTTATACCTTTTATTCTTGAGCGTGAGCACTCGTCCGTGTTTACCAATCCTCAGCAAGTCACCGACAAAGCAACCTTTCTTCTATCCTACATTCGTCCTATGTCGTGATACTCTCGGCAGTCGTCACCTGCCAGGTGATCGTCCTTCACCTTTGAATGACCGTCCCTCATCCCCTTTCCCAATGGAGTCCCCATTAGTGGAACCCTTTTTCTATCCGACATTCGTCTTATGTCGTGATAAAGAGCAGTCATCCCCTGCTAGGTGATCGTCCTTCACCTTTTGATGATCGTCTCTCATCATTTATCTGTTGGCCGTCCCCATCGTTGATCTTGTTATTCGACATTTGTCCTATGTCGTGATAAACCCCGAGAGCAGCCGTACCCTGCTAGGTGATCGTCCTTCACCTTTTGATGATCGTCCTTCATCATGCTTATCCGATGGCCATCCCCATCGTTTGACCTTTTCTATCCGACATTCGTCCTATGTCATGATAAAAAGCAGTCGTCCCCTGCTAGGTGATCGTCCTTCACCTTTGATGACCTTTCCTCATCATTATTTCATTTATTCTTTAAACCGATGGCCGTCCCCGTCGTTGTTTACTCTACTTTTCAAGTTTGATGGCCGTCCCCATCATTGCCTTTACTTTAATCCCCAGAGAATCTTGCTTCTTTACTTGATGACCGTCCCCATCATGATCTCTTTCTTTCCCCAGCTTGTCGGTCGTCCCCGTCATTGCTTTACTTACTAATTTATTCCTAGCAGTCGTCCTCTGCTCGATGGTCATCCTCCATCGCCTTCATTTGATAATCATACTATACTACCTTTTACAATTTATATCCCTTTTCTTCTTCTATCCAGCGAGTGCAAATTTTGGACTGTCTTGGGTATTCAACCACAAGTTATCTTGTTTGTCTGTTAAGCCAGGCGCTTACATCCTGCACAACTAACTCATGCTTGAATAGGGGCAGCTGTAAAGACCCAAAATTTTCCCTTACTCTTTATCACACCATGGCTTGTGATCTTTCATTTTTGTTTTAACATGAGCATTACATCTCATATTGCATTTTTGTTTCATCTGCATAGTTCAAGTTCATATGCATCTAGGGTTTGTGATCTGAGCAATCCAAGAATCCATCTGAGCCATCCCAAAGGCCTTAAAGTGTTCCAAGAGGGTCCATGTGTGTTCTATCATCATTTTATGCTCCTCAAAGTTCATGAAAGTCAAGGGATCACAAGAACTGGCAAAGGCATGGAAGCAGAGCTAGGGTTTCACTACACAGATGACCAAAATTAGGGTTTTGGTTTCAGAGGCCTTAACTCCAAATTTTTGGGCAATTCTTGTTTCTAATGTTCTCAATATGTCATAAGGATCATGTGTACCAAGTTTGATGAAGAAAATCATTGTGGAAGTCATATGTTCACTGGGTAACTTCTTGAGTAAGTTAAGTCAAAATCAGGGTATCTGAGGCCCCCAACAATGGAATCAAAGGGTTATTTGTATCAAATTGAAGTTATATGATCTTTATTTGATCTTATAAGAGGTTGGAAGTTCACAAGATTGAAGAATTTTGAGCCATTTGCAAACTTGCCAAATATGGAAATGACTTGAAATGCAAACTTTCCATTTTGGGAAAGTTTTTCAACCTCCTCTTTCTCAACCAAAAATGCTTCAAATGAAAAATTCTTGGTCATGAAAGTTGTATATTAGGTCTTTCCCTTTTCAAAAAGTACAAGAACATATCTCGATTCATCCTAGAACTCAAGATATGGCCTTTCAAAGGTTGCAAAAATCCTAAAATTTCAAGTTTCATGTCAAAGAGGGATTTTGCAAATTGGCATATTCAAGCATTCTAATGACTTCAAATGGACACAAACATTTCACAATATGTCAATTGGACCTCTAAACATCAGAATTATGCATTGAACCAAGTATTTTCATGGCTTGAACTTCAAGAAATCACAAAAGGGCCAAAACTCTCAAGAATTGCAAAATGCATTGGATTCTCTCATCCACTTGTGCCAGATGCATCAAAACCATTCCATGGCTCTCCATGAAACTTGCTGAGGCCAGACACCCCAAGAAATCAGACCTGCCATGGCCCATACCTCAAGTACACATAAGTTCACATTTTTGCATTTCCTCCCATACCAATCACACTAGGCCACAACAACTCTCTGAACCAATCAAAACACCTTATACAAACCCTAAGGAACACAAAACACATAACACACGAGCCTGAATGCAATCCAAAGCTCAGATTGCCAATAACTTGCAAAAACTTCAAGTCTTCGAATCTCACTGCCTAGCCACTCAAACTCACTCATTCTTTCACCATTCATCTCAAAATCATCCATAGAACACAAAACACCCTTTACCATAGCCTAAAAGCCACTGAATCAGAAATACGATTTCTGCAACTTCAGAAACAAAACCTTCAAAACAGCCATCACAAGCTTGCTCTAAGCTCATCTTCATCATCAGGAAGATCATTGGGGGTGGATTTGAACCAAGAGGAAGGCCAGAAAGCTCAAGAACACAAAGCTTCAACTCAGGTAGCTTCATGAACTTTTTTTCTAGAACTTGTTATTTAAGTTTCTAAATGATTCCTCATGCTTCATTGATCATCCTGATATGATTTGTTTTGAAAATGATGGAGAAATGAGCATGTATTGAACTTCTGAAAGTTTTGTTCATTTTCACGATTTGCTTTGAATCTTGTTTTTAATGAATGATAAATGTGTTTTGTTTGCTGATTCATGATGTATGATGCTTGGGGATCATTTCTGGGCAAGAAATTTGGTGTTTAATGACCTAGGGAAGAAGTTAGCATTTTGGTGTGGCCGGAGAAGATGACCGGAGCTTGCTCCGGTCACCTGAAAGTGATTAGGGTTAGGATTAGGGCAAATCTCCCCAGTTTGAATGTGGGCCGTAGGATTAGGTTTAGCGCGTGTTTCTATGGCCGGGATCAATCTACTTAAAACCCTAATTTTAATTAATTAATTTAATTAGGTAATTACTCAGTTTGAATGTGAGCCATCCAGATGCGCGCGTGGTCAATTCCCTCAAATCCCAGTTTAAATCCCAGCCACCAGATCAACATACTTTCATTTTAATTCATTTTTTATTTCATTTTAATTGCATTATCTTGCATATTTAATTTAAAATACCAAAAAGCATCCAAAAAATATTTTCTTTTGCATTCTGACTTTAAACATTTTTCTCTTTCCAAAAATGATTTAGTTTATTTTATGCATTAAAAAAAGTATTTTTAAAATATTTAAATGTTATTTTTAATTAATTAAAGTCTTTTAATTAATTAAAAATACATTTAGGTTTCTAAAAATCACCAAAAAAATCATGAATCATCCCAATGCATTTAGAAACATTTTCAAACTCTTCACACAAATTTCTTTTTAGGTTTGATCATAGTTTGTGAATTTTCTTTGAATTAAGGGTCATTAAAATCATATTTTTGAACCCTAACTTTAAAAAATCATTTCTGTCTAACCAAGAATAGTTTGAAGATGATTCTTTTTGCATTGTGTTACATATTGCATGTAGTTTATAGGACATTTTCCTCATGAATTTATCTTGCATTTTCAATTTGATATACATTTTTCCCTTTGAATCACCCAAAAAAACTCTAGAAACTTAGGAAAATCATAACTTTTGATAGGTTAGGCTTCTGACCTTCTCCTTTGGGGTGTGACCTAGTATGGCATTAGGGTTTGTTTGAGCTTGGTTTTAATTTTTTATTATGTCATATGCTTCTGTTTAGTTCATTTGCATCTTTCTTGTCCATAAAACCCTAATTTTATGTGTTCATTTGCATTCATCCTGCATATGCATCCTTAAATGAACTTTCCATGACATCTCTTGCATTCATAAGTCATCCTAGACATCTTAGGACATGTTAGAACCATGCTTGATCATTTATTCATTCATTTTCCATGATTTGCATTCATTTCATTTCATTAACTTTCATGTGTTTTCAAACCTCAAAGCATGCTTACATGACATCTCATTCTTGTATGATCATTCATATACATGTTGTATGCCTTTGCATCATCTTACATGACATTCTCATTGCATAAAAACTTCTGACTTTGGTCATTTCATCTTATTTCATTTCATTTCTTTATGCTTTATACTTTATGCATTCTTACTAATCTTTTCAGGTTTTGGTAAGTCACTTTGAGAAGTGGATTTGCCTTCACTTCTCACTTCTTCTTACCTCTTTCATTTGCATTTTGCTTATCTTTTAAGTGAACTTGTTCACTTGTGTTCCATCTCTCTCACTTTCTTTCTTTAAGTTACTTATCTTCTTCACTGAAGTAAGTAATTTATTCTTCTGCTTCCTCCTCCTCTCATCTGCATCTTCCATTGGTGGCTTCCTTGAAGATCTTTCTTAAGCCTTACAAACCATAGGAACATCCAAGCATGATAATAATTAGGGTTGTGATTAGTCCCCCTTAGTTTTTACCTTTGAGTCTCCTTGAGTCTCTCTTCTCATCTCAATAATCAGAGACTAAACTCTTAAAGTTTTAGGACTTTGGAATTAGGGTTATGCCTGCATCCTTCTCTTAGGATGGAGTGTATAACTTTAATACTAAGTGTTAAACCTTTAATTTGTTAAACCTCTTAATCAAATCATCCTAATAATCACTAAGACTTTATCTTGTAACTTGGGCCTTACATTAAGGTTCTAATTCTTCCTTATGGTTAAGAAGGACTAACCCTAGTGTTTAATGGATAAGTCCCCCTCAAGTTGTCTTACAAACCATAAAATCCATTTCTTAATCTCATCCCTTAATTAAAATCCACTTAATAAAGGCTTTGTTATATAATGAATTTAATCCCTAACCATGGATTAAGTTGAGGTATCTTCCTCAACTTAAGTGTTCTCGTCTATTATCCTTCTATTAGGATGGTGTAATGAGTTCACTAATTTGTGATTAGAGATTAAACTCATTACTTAACACTAAACAAAAACCCAAAAACATCTAATTAATCACAAGTAGGTTAATGATCTTAATCCTACATCATCATGGTAATTAAGTTGAGATGCTTATCTCATACTTAAGTAGGCTCATTATCCCTAATCAGGGAGGATATAATGGGTTTACAAGCCTTTGATTTAGGCTTAAGCTCATTAACTTATGCAAAACACCAAAAACAATAACAAAACTGAAAACACAAAAACAAACAATAATCGTCTCCTCTGGGATTCTTTTCTCATCACACTCATTCACAAGTGAGAACTTGCTTCTTCCGTCTAATGCAAGACAGTTAGCACTCGAGCCAGGCGAGTCATACACTTGAGCATAGGCAAGCAAGCAGTTCATAGTTTATCTTTTCAGTCTCTTTGAGTCGAACTACGGTGTTCTGACTTCCTCATCGCACGCGAGGATACGTAGGCATAACTTAACAATTATCGAACAAAAGTCTCTATGTCTTCTCCCTATTTCAGCATTCTTTCTAAGTCTCAGTTCCTGAGCAATTCACCCTTTTACACTGACACTTGTATATTCTTTTCTAGCTTTTGCACACAGATACCACATACACTACCCCTTTAAACACAATCTTGTAAGCGTGGATCCCGTCGAGTACGACGAACAATCTGGGTGCTAATACCTTCCCAGGTTGTAACCAACCCCCTTTCTCAGTTTCTCTGGTTCGTAACCGTCTTATCCATCTGTTTCTAGATTTATGCAGCATTACATTTCCTTCGGGATAAAAATGCCTAGCTGGTGACTCTATTCATCTTCATTTCATTTTCTCTCTTCGCCGACCGTTTGCGCTTGTACCGGGATGCAAATCTTTGGGAGCGACACAGAGCAAAGTACTTTTGAGAAGGAGGTAGGGGAATTTATGAGAATTATAAAGAAGAGTGACTACAAAGTGGTAGAACAACTAAATCAAACTCCGTCCAAGATATCAATCTTGTCTTTGGTGATGTGCTCCCAGGCATACAAAGAAGCTTTGTTGAAAGTCCTGCAAATGGCATATGTTCCACAAGAAATTACTGTAAACCAATTAGAGTCTGTGGTTGCCAACGTGAATGCTAGTCATGGATGAGGTGTTACAGATAAAGACTTGACTTCGGAAGGAAGAAACCATAGTAAAGCTCTTCATATTACCATGGAATGTAAAGGGCCCGTCCTTTCTCACTTGTTAGTGGACACTGGGTCTTCATTGAATGTGCAACACCCTATCTACCCACAATACAATTAATCATATTATTTAATAAAATCAGAGTTCAACATGAAAGGGCATCACATTTTCAACATGTCATCATAATATCAACATAATATGTGTCCTGTCCCGTAACACGGGTTGTAACTTTAATTCTTAATAACAACAAAATATTCTAAGTATTCGCAGCGGATCATTATTCAATATTTTAATTAACAAGATAAAAAGAATCCAATATATAATCGACATCACCCTCCAGTACTAAAATAACCGAAATAACAAACAAAACCCAAGTGTTTCCCAGTGTTACATGACTCAGAGCAGGACACCACCTAAATCTATACACAACGGAACGCACTCCGGCTACCTCCGAAAATCTTCCACTAAGCTTCAGAATCTGCAGGATGGCATAATAGACCATCACCAACAGCAGACAGGGTGAGTAATCCAAATTCAATAAAAATAGTACAAGGCGGAATAATAAGAAACAGATAAACACACAACCACTACAACAATTTACTCACATATAATCATCAACAATTACACATCATCAAACAAACTATGCAATCATGCTATGCCACATAGAATGGAATGCAACCTCATAAATGCACGTGGTATCGGTTTCAAGGTGTGATGGACACTGACCATCTACCCTCCACAAGGGAGCACAACATAATCAACAATTTCTCAATCCTCACAATGGAATTGAAGCCTCAAATCAAAATAAGGAATGCCATGAATGCAAGATACACAAAATAACATCATCATCACCTTTATTCATCAATATGTGTATCAACATTCATCATTCATCATTCATCATCATAATAATTTCATATATATTATTGTTTCATTATGTCCTCATTTTCACTACTTATTCATCAATATTATCTCATATCATCACTATTACTATTAAGCCTAACATACTTAACATATAATAATTCTTCCAGTAATAACATAGCAACACGGTACGAAAGATTAGATATCAAGATTAGCAATAGAATAAACATGATTTTCTGGAAATTACAATGCTCGCTAAGCGAGGGGGACAACTCGCTAAGCGGCGAGCTCCCTGACTCTTCGCGCTAAGCGAGCTCCAGCTCGCTAAGCGAGAAATGCGATTCGCAGAATAAACCCTGCGATTCTGCAGAAACTAAGACCCAACCAAAACACCTCTAAACCGCACCAGACATCAGTAAAACAACAGAAACATCAAATTACTTCATTATCATCATGAGCTCACCATTATTAACAACATACGACAACCAATTTAATGCTAATTTACCAAAAATCATCCCAAATACTTAGGTTTCCATTCTAAAACCCCTAATTCCCATAATACATCCCTATACTATGATTATTGAACAAGAGTTCTCCCCATACCTCGGATATTGAAGCTTTTCTCTTCCTCTTTGATCACAATCACTCTTAGTGTCCTTGTTCTTCAGAGCAACCTTCACCTTTTTCCAGAAAACACGATTGTGAGAACTCTTTGATCGTAACCTCTATTTCATAAACTACTAAAAAGACAATCTTGCCCCTTAGACCTCCAAACTCTTTTATTCTATTTTCTTAATAATAATAATAATAATAATAATTAAATAATTCCCAATATTATTATATCATTATCATAGATAAAATAATTCCTTATTCTCCACAAAGCACCGCTTACTTTCACTCATTTCATAAATAATTACTTAATAATTAAATTATGAAAATTGGGATGTTACAACTCTCCCCCACTTTAGGAATCTTCGTCCTCGAAAATCTTACCTGAAGTAAATAGAGTCGGATACGACTTCTTCATATGATCTTCACGTTCCCAAGTCCAACTTTCACCTGTTGGTCCGCCCCATAATATTTTTACAAAGCAATCTCTTTTCCTCGTAACCGCTTCATCTCTCGGCCCTCTATCCTCAATGGTAAAACTTCAATAGTCAGATTATCCCTCACTTGAACATCATCCATCTGAATCACATGCGATGGATCGCACACATACTTCCTCAACTGCGACACATGGAACACATCATGCAAATTCGCGAGTGACAGTGGTAATGTAATTAGATATGCTACCTCTATGATCCTTTGCGAAATCTGATATGGTCCAACAAAACACGAAGTACGCTTCCTAGACTTCAAGGCTCTTCCGACACCCGTTACCGGTGTAACCCTCAAGAATACATAATCTCCCTCTTGAAACTCAAGTGCTTTCCTTCTTTTGTCATGCTAACTTTTCTGTCGAATTTGAGAAGCCTTCATTCTTTCACGTATCATCTTAATCTTTTCAGTTGTCTCTTGCACGATTTCAGGTCTAAGTACTGCACTTTCGCCCGACTCATACCAACACAATAGAGTCCAACATCTTCTACCATACAATGCTTCATATGGTTCCATACCAATGCTTACATGAAAACTATTTTTATAAGTAAACTCAATTAACGGAAAATGACTATCCCAATATCCTCCTTGATCCAACACATAAGCCCTCAATAAATCTTCCAAGGATTGGATAGTCCTCTCAGTCTGACCATCTATCTGCGGATGATAAGCAGAGCTCATCCTCAACTTAGTATCCAAAGCATCTTGAAAACTCTTTCAAAATCTCGATGTAAATCACAAATCTCTATCCGACACGATACTCGATGGTATCCCATGCAACTTTACAATTTCCTCAATATACATCCCAGCTAGTTTCTGCATAGAAAGATTAATTTTCATCGACAAGAAATGGGCCGACTTAGTTAATATATCTATTATTACCCTAATAGAATCATTTCCCTTAGAAGTCTTCGGCAAACCTGTTACAAAATCCATGGAAATATTGTCCCACTTCCACTCATGAATATGTAATGGTTGCATCATACCTAGCGGTTTCTGGTGTTCAATCTTTGACTTCTGACAAGTCAAACATGCATACACAAATTCAGCAACATCCTTCTTCATACGGGGCCACCAAAATAATTTATGTAAATCATGGTATATCTTCATAGCACCAAGATGAATACTCAATCGACTATGACGTCCTTCTTATAAAATACTCTTCCTAATTTCCGGAATGTCAACAATACACACTCTATCCTGGAATTTTATCATACCATTATCATCAACTCTGACAAGGTCAACTTATCAACTAACTTTAAGTCATATTGTTGTCCTTCACGAATCCTGTCCACAAATTCATTAGTCAATTTCAATATTTCCAACTTTACACTTTCAGACGTAGCTTCACATAACAAGCTCATATCTCAGAATTGTTCAATCATTTCAAGTTACTTCATCACCAGCATCGACATATACAATGTCTTCCTACTTAAAGCATCTACAACTACGTTCACCTTACTAGGATGGTAATTCAAATCAAAATCAAAGTCTTTCAACAATTCCAACCATCTCATCTGCCTCATATTTAGTTCCTTCTGATCAAATAGGTATTTCAAACTCTTATGATCACTGAACACCTCAAATTTTGAACCAAATAGATAATGTCTCTATATCTTCAACATAAACACCACAACTACTAACTCTAAGTCATGCGTAGGATAATTAATTTTATGAACTCTCAATTTCCTGGAAGCATAAGCAACCACCTTAACATTTTGCATCAAAACCCCTCCAAGTCCCATCTTTGAAGCATCACAATATACTACGAACGGTTCAGTCAGATTTGGCAAAATCAACATCGGAGCAGTTGTTAACTTCTTCTTCAACTCCACAAAACTCTTTTCACACGTAACATCCCACACATAAGCTTGGCTCTTTCGAATCAACTGAGTTAAAGGTAGCGCCAACTTCGAAAAGCCCTCGATAAATTTCCTGTAGTAACCTGTTAAACCCAAAAAACTTCTAATCTCGGTAGCAGACTTAGGAGTTTCCCACTGTAACACTGCATCAATTTCAAAGGATCAACAGAAATCCCACCATTAGAAATTATATGCCCCGGAAAACTCACTTCTTGTAACCAGAACTCACACTATGACAATTTAGAAAAAAGCTTATTTTCTCTCAACACCTGCAATACAATACTCAAATGCTTCCCGTGATCTTCCTTTGTCTTAGAATAAATCAGAATATCATTGATAAATACTACCATAAACATATCCAAATACTCATGAAATATTTTATTCATGTACTCCATGAACACATCGGGTGAATTGGATACATCGAACGACATCATTGTATACTCATAATGATCGTACCTTGTTTTGAAAGTTATCTTCGGAATATCATCAGACTTAACACGAATATGATGGTAACTAGATCGTAAATCAATCTTGTTGAATACACAAGCTCCTACCAATTGATCCATCAAATCTTCGATTCTCGGAAGTGGATACTTATTCTTGATAGTAACCTTGTTCAACTGCCGATAATCAACACACAACCTCATGCTACCATCTTTCTTCTTAACCAACAACACCGGAGCACCCCACATAGAAACACTAGGTGGAACAAACTTCTTCGCTAGCAACTCTTCTACTTGCTTCTTCAACTCACTCAACTCTACAGCAGACATCCGATACGGAGCCATTGACACAGGTCTAGTATCAGGTAATAAATCCACTGCAAACTCAACTTCACGCTTTGGAGATAAATCATTTATATCCTCCGGAAATACATCAGGAAACTCGTGAACAAATGGCATCACCATACTCGAAGTCTTCTCTTCGACTTGCAATGATGCAAACATTGCAAACATCTGAGCCTTGTCTTCTAATATTTCCTCTACTTGTCTAGCCGTCAAGAACAACAACTCGCCATGATCACCAATTTCAGGAAATTCAAAAGTCTTCGCATAACAATTGATATGCACAAAATTGAACTCCAACCAGTTCATTCCAAGAATAACATCAATTTGGTGCAAAGGCAAACACACCAGATCCATCAGGAAATCCTTCTCAAAAATTGTCAAAGGCCACTTCAGATAAACAAGAACAGTAGTAACAGACCCATTAGTTGGCGTCTCTATTACCATACCACCATTCATACTAGATAACTTCAAACCCAACTTATTAGCATATTCAAGAGAAATAAAAGAATGCGTAGCGCCAGTATCTATAATAGAAATCAACTCAACATTGTTAATAAAAGCAAACACTTTGCCATTGGTTTGAGAAGCAATAGCAGTCTTCTTAGGCTTCTGGCATTGGGTGCTGATATGTCCATGTTCACCGCAATTAAAGCAATTTGGACAATCACCAACCCTATGACCTCTCTTACCACATCTATAGCATCGCACCACCGGATTAGTGCAAACATCTGCCTTGTGACCAGATTCACCTCACTTATGACACTTAGGAGGATTAGAACCCGTTCCCCCACTTGGCTTATTTCCCTCAAAACTCTTCTACTTCCCCTTCTCAATTGGAGTCACATAAGGCTTTCCTTTGAACTGACCTTTCTCTCTCTTCTCACCCAACTGCTTGTAGTGATTAGATCGAGCTCGACTATTTTCATCATAGATTCTGCTCTTATCTACAAGTTTAGCATATCTTTGGATTCGTTGACATCCAATTACTTTCTTGATCTCCGGTCTCAACCCATTCTCAAACTTGAGACACTTCGACAATTCAACATCGACACAATTGTAGTGAGGACAATACTTCACCAACCTCTCAAACTTGGCAGCATACTCTGCTACCGTCATATTCCCTTGTTTCAGCTCAAGGAATTCTACTTCCATCTTGCCACAAGCATCTTCTGGAAAATACTTTCCCATAAACTCCTTTCTGAACATCGTCCAAGTCACTGCAGTACCAACATCCTCTAAATGCTGACGGGTATTATCCCACTAGTCCTCAGCCTCTTCAGACAACATATGTGTACCAAACTGCACCTTTTGTGCATCGGTACACGCCATCACCCTAAAGATCTTCTCAATAGCCTTGAGCCACTTCTGAGCATTAAGCGGTTCATGATCATCTTCAAACATCGGTGGATTATTACTCTTGAACTTCTTCAAAGCACGAAACTCATCATGTTCGTTGTCCGAGCAGTAGCTTTCGCTAAAGCCGTAATAGCCTCCGCAGGCGCACGCGTGTTATTTCCATCCATTCTGCACAACGCTCACGCATAAGATAAGAATAATTGTTAATAATAACGAACCGACACAGGCTAACAACAACGTCACACGACCTGACATACCAACCTGCTCTGATACCACTAATGTAACACCCTTTCTACCCACAATAAATTTATCATATTATTTAATAAAATCAGAGTTCAACATGAAAGAGCATCACATTTTCAACATGCCATCATAATATCAACATAATATGTGTCATGTCCCGTAACACGAGTTGTAACTTTAATTCATAATAACAACAAAATATTCTAAGTATTCGCAGCATATCATTATTCAATATTTTAATCAACAAGACAAAAAGAATCCAATATATGATCAACATCATCCTCCAGTACTAAAACAACCGAAATAACAAACAAAACCTAAGCATTTCCCAACGTTACATGACTCAGAGCATGACACCACCTAACTCTATACACAACGGAACGCACTCCGACTACCTTCAAAAATCTTCCACTAAGCTTCAGAATCTGCAGGATGGCATAATAGACCATCCCCAACGGAAGTCAAGGTGAGTAATCCAAATTCAATAAAAATAGTACAAGGTGGAATCATAAGAAACAGATAATCACACAACCACTACAACAATTTACTCACATATAATCATCAACAATTACACATCATCAAACAAACTATGCGATCATGTTATGCCACATAGAATGGAATGCAACCTCATAAATGCATGTGGTACCGGTTTCAACGTGTGATGGACACTGGCCATCTACCCTCAATAAGGGAGCACAACATAATCAACAACTCCTCAATCCACATAATGGGATTGAAGCCTCAAATCAACATAGGGAATGCTATGAATGCAAGGTACACAAAACAACATCATCATCCCCTTTATTCATAAATACATGTATCAACATTCATCATTCATCATCTCATAATTGCATATATACTATTGTTTCATTATGTCCTCATTTTCACTACTTATTCATCAATATTATCTCATATCATCACTATTACTATTAAGCCTAGCATACTTAACATATAATAATTCTTCCAGCAATAACATAGCAACACGGTACAAAAGATTAGATATCAAGATCAACAACAAAATAAACATGATTTTCTGGAAATTACAATGCTCGCTAAGCGAGGGGGACAACTCGCTAAGAGGTGAGCTCCCTGGCTCTTCTCGCTAATCGAGCTCCAGCTTGCTAAGCGAGAAATGTGATTCGCAGAATAAACCCTACGATTCTGCATAAACTCAGACCCAACAAAAACACCTCTAAACCGCACCAAACATCAGTAAAACAGCAGAAACATCAAATTACTATATTATCATCATGAATTCACCATTATTAACAACATACGACAACCAATTTAACACTAATCTACCAACAATCATCCCAAATACTTAGGTTTCTATTCTAAAACCTCTAATTCCCATTATACATCCCTATACTATGATTATTGAACAAGAATTCTCCCCATACCTCGGTTATTGAAGCTTTTCTCTTCCTCTTTAATCACAATCCTTCTTAGTCTCCTTATTCTTCAGAGCAACCTTCACCTTTTTCTAGAAAACACAATTTTGAGAACTCTTTGATCGTAACCTCTATTTCATAAACTACTAAAAAGACAATCTTGCCCCTTAGACCTCCAAACTCTTTTATTCTATTTTCTTAATAATAATAATAATTAAATAATTCCCAATATTATTATATCATTATCATAAATAAAATAATTCCTTATTCTCCATAAAGCACCACTTACTTTCACTTATTTCACAAATAATTACTTAATAATTAAATTATGAAAATTGGGATGTTACAGAATGTGCTTCCCAAGAAGGCCTTGATGAAACTTGGTGTGGATGGGATTGTATTACGACCAAATGATTTGGTAGTAAGAGCTTTTGACGGTTCCAAGAGGTCAGTCTTTGGAGAGGTAGAGCTGCCAGTAAAAATTGGGTTCCAAGTCTTCAAGACCACTTTTTATGTCATGGATATACAACCATCCTACAGTTTTCTTCTTGGGCATCCATAGATCCATGTTGTTGGCGCAATAACTTCCACATTGCACCAAAAGTTGAAGTCTATCATAGAGGTCAGGTGGTTATTGTATGTGGAGAGGAGGATCTATTTGTCAGCCGTTTGTCAACCTTCAAGTATGTCGAAATGGATGGGGAGAACCCTGAGACATTATGTTAGGTGTTTGAGGTTGTTAACATCAATGAGGTTTCTCCAAACTCCATGGTCAAGAGTGCTGAGAGAGTAGGCACTTCCATAGCCTCATATAGACAAGCTTTGGAAGTTTTTCAAGAAGGAAATGCCCAGGGATGGGGCAAAGTGGTTGAAGTTGACCGGAAAGAAGACAAGTTCGGAATAGGGTACACACTAGGCCAATCAGTGGGGTCTCAGAGTAAAGGATCAATAAGCTTCTCGAGCGGATGTGTCATTAATCCAAATCAGATGATTGCTGCTGCCAGGGAGGACGCTGATAGCGACTGTGACTTGGATAGCTGGGTATGTCCATATGTCTCGGGTGAAGAAATACTGAACTGGTTTGCGTAGGACATCAGTCAAGTCACTTTTCAGCCAGAGTAATTTTCTTTCTTTTTCCATTTCATATGCATGTCAAATCCTGCACTTTGCCCAAGGTGCACGGATCCATTTGTAGGGCCACCTTGCATTGTGTGCAATTTTAGTTAATCATGAATAAAGGACATTTTTCATTTCAAAATTGTGTTCACTTTCGTTCAGTTTTAAACTTTTTCACAAAAAAACAATAAAATGGCAATGTTTTATTTTTTTTTTCTTTCTTTTCATAAAGCAAACTCTGAAATAAGCACATCACTTGTGCAAAATAAATCACCCGGATTCCATTGATAACACTTCTGCTATGACTGAGTATAACTTCGATAATCCTATCTACCAAGCTGATGAAGGGGTTGAGGAAGATTGTGAACTCCCTGAAGAATTGGCCAGGTTGTTTAGATAGGAGGAAAGAGTTATTCAGCCTCATCAGGAAGAGATTCAAGTTATCAACATCGGGTCTGAAGACGCAAAGTAGGAAATCAAGATAGGGGCCAGTCTGCAGGCTGGGTTGAAACATGAATTGATTGGCATGCTTCGAGAATACGTGGACATCTTTGCTTGGTCATATCAAGATATGCCAGGTTTAGATACATACATCGTGATGCATAAGCTGCCATTGAGGGATGACTTCCCTCTAGTTAAACAAAAGCTTCGTATAACTCGTACTGACATGGAAATGAAAATCAAAGAAGAAGTTCAGAAGTAGTGGGACGTCGGGTTCCTTGTCGTGACTAGTTATCCACCTTGGGTGGCTTATATTGTGCTAGTACCAAAGAAGGATGACAAGATCCGGATGTGCGTTGACTACTGAGACTAAAATAAAGCAAACCCTAAAGATGATTTCCCATTACCTTACATTGACGTATTGGTTGATAACACGACTCAATTATCGGTCTTTTATTTCATGGATGGCTTCTCCGAATATAATCAGATAAAGATGGCGCTAGAATACATGGAGAAAACAATGTTCATTACCCCGTGGGGGACGTTTTTCTATAAGGTTATGCATTTTGGGTTGAAGAACTCCGGGGAAACATACCAACGGGCTATGGTAACACTGTTTCAAGATATGATCCACAAAGAGATTGAATGCTACGTGGATGATATGATTGCCAAGTCCCGAGACGAAGAAAAGCATCTTATTAACCTCAAAAAGATGTTTGAACGATTGAGTAAGTTTTGTCTGAGGTTAAATCTTAACAAGTGCACTTTTGGAGTGCATTCTGGGAAACTGCTGGGTTTCATCGTGAGCTAGAAAGGGATAAAGGTAGATCCTGCTAAAGTCAAAGCTATACAAGATATGCCTACACCGCAAACAGAAAAAGAAGTATGTGGCTTCCTGGGTATATTGAACTACATTGCACGGTTCATATCTCACACCACAGCTACCTGTGAACCAATATTTAAACTGTTGAGAAATGAGTAAGCGGTCAGATGGAATGATGATTTTCAAAAGGCTTTTGAAAAGATCAAAAAATATTTGCAGGAGCCTCATATTCTGATGCCTCCAGTTCTGGGGAGGCCACTCATTATTTAATTTAATGTGCTTGAAGGATCAATGGGTTGTGTTCTCGGCCAACATGTCGAGTCTGGTCGAAAAGAGCATGCAATATACTACCTTAGCAAAAAGTTTACTGACTGTGAATCAAGATACTCATTGCTCGAGAAAACTTGCTGCGCTTTGGCATGGAATGCTCGTCGATTAAGACAGTATATGTTGACCCACACTACCTTGTTAATTTCAGATCATGTCAAGTACATTTTTGAGAAACCAACATTGACCGGAAGGGTTGCGCGCTGGTAGATGGTGCTGACTGAGTATGATATTCAATACACTCACAAAAGGTCATCAAAGGGAGTGTAATCTCAGACTATCTTGCACAACAACCTCTTGAGGATGATTATCAACCCATGAGATTTGACTTTCCTGATGAGGACATCATGTACCTCAAAGCTAAAGACTGTGAGGAACCACTCCCGGGGGAGGGTCCTGACCCTAAATCCAAATGGAGATTGATGTTTGATGGGGCTATCAATATCAATTGGCACGAAGTTGGTGTTGTTCTAATTACTCTTGAAGGTGTTCATTTTCCATTTGCCGCCAGAATACTTTTTGGTTGCACCAACAATGAAGTGGAATATGAAGCTTGCATCATGGGAATAGATGAGGCTATTAATCTAAGGATTAAGACCCTTGATATATTCGGGGATTCAGCTCTCGTGATTAATCAAATCACTGGCAAGTGGTATATGCATCAAGATCATTTAATTCCATACCGGGATTATGCCAGAAGGCTGTTGGCGTTCTTCACAACAGTAAAGCTTCAATACATACCACGTGATGAGAATCAGTTTGCCGATGCACTGGCTATGCTTTCTTCAACCATCAAAGTGATGTGCTGGAACAATGTCCTTAAGATTGATATCTCCCTACTTGATATACCTTTATATGTGTTCTTTGTTGATGCAGTGTCTGATGAAAAGCCATGGTATCATGACATTAAGTACTTTCTGGAAAGTAAGGAATACCTAGCTGGGGCATCTTCCAACGACAAAAAGACTTTGAGGCGACTTGCTGTAAGTTTCTTCTTAAATGTTGACGATGTGTTGTATAAGAGAAACTTTGACATGGTCTTGCTCAGATGCATGGATAGACACGAAGCAAACATGTTAATGCAGGAAGTTCATGAGGGATCTATCAGTACCCATGCCGGAGGACATGCGATGGCAAAGAAACTATTAAGATCGGGGTATTACTGGTTAACAATGGATGCAGACTGTTGTTCATACGCCCGAAAGTGCCACAAGTGCCAGATTTACGCAGACAAAGTGCATGTACCTCCAAGCCCGTTGAATTTCATGTCATCTCCTTGGCCCTTTTCTATGTGGGGAATTGATATGATCGAGAAGATCGAGTCAACTGCTTCGAACGACCATCGTTTCATATTGGTCGCGATCGATTACTTCACCAAATGGGTCAAAGCAGCATCTTATGCTAATGTCACCAGACAAGCGGTGGCCAAATTTCTGAAGAAAGACATTATCTGTAGATACAAAGTTCCCGAGAGAATCATTACTGGCAATGGTTCCAATCTGAACAACAAAATGATGGCTGAGTTGTGTCGGAACTTCAAAATACAACATCACAATTCTTCTCCTTATCGGCCAAATATGAATGGTGCGGTCGAGGCGGCAAATAAGAATATCAAGAAGATTGTACAGAAAATGGTTGTCACCTACAAAGATTGGCATGATATGTTACCGTTTGCTTTATATGGGCACCGAACGTTAGTCTGGACATCTATTGGGGCAACTCCTTTCTCCCTGGTGTATGGTATGGAGGCAGTCCTACCTGTTGAAGTTGAGATTCCTTCTTTACGAGTAATGATGGACGTCAAGCTTGACGAGGCTGAATGGGTGCATGCCCAGTATAATAAGTTATGCTTAATTGAGGAAAAGAGATTGGTAGATGTATGCCATGGCCGACTTTATCAGAGGAGAATGAAGCGGGCATTTGATCAGAGGGTACGCACTCGAGAGTATCAAGTTGGTGAGTTGGTACTCAAGATAATTCTTCTTATGATGTAAATATTTGACTATGTGCACCTCTTCTCTTCATCTCATGTGATCCTTAGGCATTTTTCTAACATGTTAGGGTTCTGGTCTTGAGCTTTGTGGTCTTGCTTTGACTATTTTGCTTTGTATCTTCTTATGTTCACTTTGTTTTGTCATGGTGATTCATAATGCTTCATTGTGAGTTGTACTTCTCTTCTTATTCTTGTGATTTAAGTTTGCATTTGGGCATTTGTGCTTGAATTCACTTCTGGTTGTGTGACTTTGTTTTGATATGATGTTCACTTTGTGTTTCATTTATGTTTATGTCACTAACCATTTCAGGGGCTTTGGTAAGTGAGAGGTGTGGATGTGATTCCCACATCTCCAATTCTTATCCCTTCTCCTTTCTTCCTTAATGTTAATCCTGTGATTGTTGGGCTTAGGCCTTACTTCTCCTCCTCCTCTTCTTCTTCTTCTTCTTCTTCTATTCTTTCCTTCTGCTTCAGTAGGATAGGTAAACCTCACTAACCTAGGATACCATTCTTGCATGATAACAATTAGGATTCTTTAGTCCCCCATTAGATTTTACCTTTGAGATCCTTTTGGTGCTCTCTCTCTTCTCATCTTCAAACTTAACTTCAAGTCACTTTAATAAATGACGAGTTTTCTCATGTGACACGAGACTTTGCTATGAGATACTTGCACGCGTTCCGTTTCGGGGCGAGGTGTAGGATATCCCTCATGGTGGATAGGTCTTAGCATGAGATTACCTTACAAAGAAAAGCATAAAAGACCACTTCTTAACCAAAAATCACAAAAACACTTAATAAATGTTAGTAGGTCAGTGTGTCTGAGCCTTCACTTGTGGAACTAGATTTGGGGATTTCCTCCATAGATAGATGTGCCTCTTGCGCATTCCATTACGGGATGATGTGAGACGTACATATCCCATTGAGTAAGACTTAGGTACACTTACCTATGCAAATTTCAAAGCAGAAAACTCATAAAAAACACAAACCAACAATAAGCGTCTTTCCTTCGGGAATTCTTTTCTCATCTCCTTCGCTCCGTCTGCGAACTTGCTCCTACTTGTCACTTTGCAAGACGGTTACACACTCGTCGTCCGAGCCTGCAACACCTGAGCATTGACATAGGCAATTCAAGCCTTAATTCACAAGCAATCTTTTCCACCCCTACTTAGGGGAACTACGGCGACTCTGATCCTCATTGTCCAGATGAGGTACGTAGGCAGCGGGGTAGGGCCCGTTCGAGCACAATCTTTATTTTCCCTACATTTTTTCTCTTTGTTTTCTTTCTCAGTTCCTTTTCCAGTTCCAGTTCCTTTTCTTTTGCAGCAACTTTCATATCTTCACCCTTTGAAACAGTTTCTTTGCAAGCGTGGATCCCGTTGGGTACGGCGGACGATCTGGGGTGCTAATACCTTCCCAGGTTGTAACCGACTCCCGAACTCAGTCTCTTTGGTTCGCAGGACCCGTGTACTTCCTTTTCCTTTCTTCTGGTTTGTGCAGCATTACCATTCCCGTTCCTTCGGGATAAAAATGCCTGGCTGGCGACTCTATTCTTTTCCGCGCCACTTTCGGTTTGTACCAGGATGGAAATCCGGGGAGCGACAGCTGGTGACTCTGCTGGGGATCGAACCCAGAATCTCTGGTTCCCTTGAGAGTCTCTCCTAGCGCTTGCGTGTTTCTGTTTCTTTGGGTGTTAATTGTTTGTTGTTGTGTGTTGTATTTTACTGTTATTTTATTTACAGTTTTGTTTACAGCTTTATTTACAGTTTTCAGTATTTATTTTCTGTATCATATCATACTGGACTGTCTGGACTAGTTTTCTGTTTGGTGGGCTCGGGTGATACTGTTTATGAGAGATAAGCCAAATACCCGGCTTGAGTGCACTATAGGATTAGAGTGGACATATTGTACTCACATGTGACATGATGAATGGCGATGTGTTTCACGCCCAGACTGCGACTGTCTTGGAAATATCTTGTGTGGGGATTTCCTCCACTTCGGGATAGGACCTTGATAGTTATGTGCATCTGGGGACCGATCATTGAGAACCTTTGTGGAAACAACCCTCTCCAGTGGTGGCAGTGGCAGACCACATTTTGTGGAAAACCCATTCGCACCCGAGGGTCCACTGGGGACTCGTATAAGATTGCCTGGTTCTCTTATAGGAACTCAGTCAAAGCATCTGGTCGTATGACAATAGTACTGTATCATACGGGCTGAATGTACTACTGTTTCTCGATTTCAGCGCTCGAAGCTGGGGACTTATAAGGGATGCTTGTTTTTCCCGGACTCAGCTGAGGCATCCCTGCGTAGTACATAATGCCAAACCGATTCCCTGATTTGGCCATGAGCCATTTCTCGGAAATGGTGAAAGTATTATTGCTATTCAGCTTTGAGAGTCCGTGATGTTTGACCCGGAGCACACCTGTGAGATTGTGAGGGGTTTACAGGTTTGCAGGAACCCTTGACCTCATCATACCCTTGTTACCAGTGCAGTCTTATGATCTGATATGGTTACTTTGATTTCGGAGTACTTGAGTTTATCTGGTTCTTGATTGGGTGTATCTGAGATTATTTGAGTGTTTGTGGGTTATTATCCAGAGGATTTGGGTTTCTGATCACTTGGCTTTGACATCCAGAATCCAGACAGTCCCAGATTGATCATGTGTCTTTGCATTTGCATTGCATCATTTCATCATTAATCATGTTTTGTTTTCATCCACAGGTTCATATCCTTGCTTCCGGTTCCAGTATCCTGTTCAGAGATGGAAGATCCTCGTAAGCAGAATATTCATTTCAAGTTTTTCGACACTAAGGTTGGCCTGTTAAAGAAGATGGTGAAGCTGATCACACCCAATCATGTGGAGAGGTTCAGGAAGGCTTATGGGAGTATTCTGGATGTGGTGGTAGAGTTAGATCCCTCTGAAAGAAGTGCCATTCACACCCTGCTTCAGTACTATGATCCTCAGCTTCGATGTTTCACTTTTCCTGATTTTCAATTAGGTCCTTTGCTGGAGGAGTATGCTTTGATCTTGGGAGTTCCTGTTCGAGACCAGATTCCGTTCAATGCTGAGATGGTTAGACCTGCACCTGAAGCAATTTCTAAGGCTCTTTATTTGAGCACTTCTGATGTGAATTCTCTGACTATCATTAAAAGAGGTGTATCTGGTTTTTCCTTGGAGGTTTTGGTAAAGAAGGTGGAAGAGTTGGTTGTTAAGGAAGAATGTGATTCTGTGTGTGCCATTCTGGCTCTCTCTATTTATGGCATCATTTTGTTTGAAGATATGGAGAAGTTCATAGACATGAATGCCATCCATCTGTTCTTACTGAAGAATCCTGTGCCTACATTGCTCGGAGATTTGTATTACTCGGTGCACTACAAGACTGAGAAGAAAAGGGGAGGTTTAGTTCGTTGCTGCGCTCCTTTATTCCATATGTGGTTCATGAGGCACTTGCCTAGTACTGGTGTGTTTAGTGACCATACCTTGGTGTGGGCTCAGAAGCTGGAAAAGTTGTTTGCTAAGGATGTCAGATGGATTACTCAGAGGCTCCAGGGTGCACGTTTCATCACCAGTTGTGGGAGTTACCTTAGTGTACCTTTGTTGGGAGTGACTGGGGGGATCAATTACAACCCGATCTTGTTGAGAAGACAGTTGGGATATGCCTTGAGAGAGGTACCAGAAGAGCTGAAATTGGCCCCTATTTTCTATTTCCCGGTGAAGGACAATATGCCTTTAGTGAGAAAAGCTGCCGGAGCTTGGAAGTGCATCAAGGGAGAAGGCATGGCTAGTTTTGGGAAATGTAACAATCAGACCTTTCCGGAGTACGAGGCTTGGCTGAAAGATAGAGCCAGAAAGGTATTGCTGCCATTCTCATCTCCATTTCCTCCAACTGCTAAGTCTAATGCCACTATGTCTTTAGAAGAATTCAAGAAGATAGAAGCCCATCTGCATGAGGTCAAGGTAGAGAGTGCTGAAATGGTTAACTTGTATCACCTTGCCAACCGTGCCAAGAATGAGGCAGAAGAGAAATTACAGAAGATGCAGATCACCCTGGAAGCTAAAGAGAAAGAGTTTGCTGGAAGGGAAGCTCACTTTCAAAGACTGGGTCTGATGGAATCAAAGAGAGAAGCAAAACGAAAGAAGAATTCGAAGACTCTCAAGGAAGCTCGTCAGTCCATTGTCTGGTTGCAGGGCCAGAGGGAGTAGGAGCTGAAGAGATATAAAGAAAAGGAAGAGTTTTTCGAAGTACAGATGACTTTCAAGAAAGAGGAAGTGGAACAAGCCCACCAGATTCGAAGGGAGAAGACTCAGCAGTTGGCAGAGAGTCAACAAGCTTTAGAAGAAGGACTTAAGGAGATTGAAGACCTCAAGTTGATGGCTGGAGTCAAGAAGGCTAGGTATGAGCTGGGACTTAGTGAGGGAGGTTCATGGTCTTCAGGGAGCAGTCCTGCTTTTTAGTTTGTTTTCTTAGTATCTGGATTACCAACAGACATGTTGTAGGAATCTTGGTTGTTTGTTTTTCTTTTTGAAAACTTGTACCCTACGGGGAATTCTGTTATTTTTGCCTGGTAGGCTGATTTATGTTATGCAGTTTTATTCAGCTTCCTTTTTTCTATGCATGTTGTTATGATGGTCTGAATTGGATTTCTATGCAAAGGTTTCTGGAAGTCGGGGATCAACAGCCATCTGGTTTTCTTTGCTAAATACCGGAACCGGGGCATGAATGACCTGGAGTTTGAAAGCATAAACAATTGCATTGCATACATGTCACCTTTCTTCTTGTTTTGCAGGTATGGCCACATGTTCCTAATTTCTTTTCTGTTTCAGGCACTATAGCTCCCAGGAAAGTTTGAGAACAGCCGATCATACACAGATATCCCACAAGAGTCAACAGAGAAGAGTCATGGATCAAATGCAGGCTGATTTGAGATTGAGGATGGACAATTTTATGACCCTTATGGAAGGAATGGGTCAGAATCAGGAACGTCTACGTGAGTTGGTAGAGAATAGTCAAGCCAGGAACAACGGTACTGCTGATGGAGGTAATCGTAATGGTGCGGACGCCCTACAAGTTGAAATCCCTGTAGCACAGCCAGGGGTTACCATTATCAATGATGGACTGAACAATGTACAGATGGACGGTCAAGACAAACAGTTTACCCTGCTGGACGAAACTGAAGGCCAAGGGGCTGAAATGAACAGAAAATTTGAAGAGATGGCTGAACAGATCAGGGCCATTCAATCTCAGAACTCTCTGGGGTTCGACATTACTGACTTGGGCTTGGTTCCAGGGGTTAGAATCCCATACAAGTTCAAGGTCCCAACTTTCGAGAAGTACAATGGCACAACGTGTCCAAAGACTCACCTCCAGTCCTTCGTAGGAAGGATTGTTGCCCATACTGAAGATGAGAAGCTATGGATCCTTCCATTCAGGGGCACCCGGGCACTCAACTGAGAAGTGCAGGGCGCTACATCATAAAGTTCAAGATTTGATCGACTCCAAGGCGATCAACTTCGCACCACCACCAAATGTTACTTCAAACCCTATTCCGAACCATGGAGGGGCTAGAATAAATGTTGTTGATAATGGTGAGAATTTAAGTCTGATTCTGAGCATAGAAGAAGTGAAGACTCCGTTGTTGGTAGTGAAAGAGAGGCTGCTAAAAGGACAAGTGTTTCCGGGATGTGGTTCTGATTGTGAAAAGTGTTTGAATTCAGTGAACGGTTGTGAAGACCTGAAGGTAGGGTTGCAGAATCTGATTGATGAAGGGTCATTGCAGTTTGATAAAGTTGATAATGAAGGTGATTGTGTGTCCATTATAACCATTTACTATGATCCATCTGAGATGCCTGCTAGAAGGGAACCTGTGACTATTTATGCTCCTGAAGTCAGTCCTGTGACTATCACTGTGCCTGGGCCTGTTCCTTATACTGATGATAAAGCCATTCCATGGCATTACGGCTCGGATGTGTACGTGGAAGGATAGAAGATCGAGCGTAAGTCAGTAGCTATTGATCCGACTATAGTGAACGTCAGAGGGGTTGGAGGTTTTACGAGAAATGGTCGTCTTTTTGCTCCCCCAGTTCTGAGAGGAGATCCTGAGGCTGAAGCTTCGGCAAAGGCTAAAGGAAAGCAAACAACGACTGAAGAAACGACAACTCCTGCTGCTGGACAGGGTACCTTTGAGAAGGAAGTAGAGGAATTTATGTGAATAATTAAGAAGAGTGATTATAAGGTGGTTGAACAGTTGAACCAAACGCCGTCCAAAATATCAATTCTGTCTTTGCTGATGTGTTCTCCAGCTCACAGAGAAGCTTTGCTGAAAGTGTTGCAGATGGCATACGTTCCTCAAGAGATAACTGTTAATCAACTGGAAGCTGTAGTGGGCAGTGTGAATGCAAGCCACGGGTTGGGCTTCACAGATAGAGACCTTACTTCAGAGGGCCGAAACCATAACAAAGCACTACATATTACTATGGAGTGTAAGGGTGTTGTTTTGTCGCATGTCCTGGTTGACACAGGCTCTTCTCTTAATGTACTCCCGAAGAAAGCCTTAATGAAGCTGAATGTTGATGGTATCCTCCTGTGGCCCAGTGATTTGATAGTGAAAGCCTTTGATGGGTCCAGAAGGTCTGTGTTCGGAGAAGTTGAGTTACCTGTGAAAATAGGGTCTCAAGTATTCAAGAGCACATTCTACGTCGTGGATATTCAGCCCGCGTATAGTTGCTTGTTGGGACGTCCTTGGATTCATGCTGCAGGAGCAGTAACTTCCACTTTGCATCAAAAGCTAAAGTACGTGGTTGATGGCCAAGTAATCACTGTGTGCGGAGAGGAAGACATCTTTGTGAGCCACCTATCAACTTTCAAATATGTGGAAATGGACGGAGAGATCCATGAAATGCTGTGTCAGGCCTTCGAAGCGGTTAATGTCAGCATTGTGGCTCCGGTAGAGAGGAACAATGAGAAAGAAGGTACCTCCATTCACTCCTACAAGCGGGCTAAGGAAGTGGTTCAGTCAGGAAGTGCCCAAGGCTGGGGCAAGTTGCTGGAATTAGAGAAGAAGGATGATAAGTTTGGGCTTGGTTATCATCCTGGTGGGTCTAACTGGCCTCAGAGTGGTAAAGCTATTACTTTCACAAGCGCTGGGATGCTCGACCGCAACCATATCTGTGCAACAGGCAAAGAAGAAGACAAAGATGGTAACTGGGACAACTGGATTCACCCGTGTGCACTCGGAGAGGAGCTCAAGAACTGGTCTGCTGAAGACATCATCCAAGTTACCTGGCACTCAGAGTAATTTATTTATTTCCTTTTCTTATCATGCTGCATGTCAATCCTGCACTCTGCCCAAGGTGCACGGATCCATTTGTAGGGCCACCATGTTTGTTATGCACTTATTTTACCATGAAATAAAGGACATTTTCAAGCAAATTGTGTTCTCTTTCTTTCGTTTTAAATTTTTTACAAAAACAAAAAAAAAATATAAAATGGCAATGTGTTTTTCCTTTTTGTTTGTGTGTTTGCGTCTCTTTTGAAAATAAACAGATTCTGAAATAGGCACATCATCTGTGCAGTGTTGATCATCCGGATTCTAGTATTAATATTCCTGCTATGACCACACATGACTTTGATAATCCTATCTATCAAGCTGATGAAGGGGTTGAGGAAGACTGTGAACTCCCCAAAGAATTGGTCAGGTTGTTGAAACAAGAGGAAAGGGTCATTCAGCCTCATCAGCAAGAAATTGAGATCATCAACATCAGCACTGAAGATGTGAAGAAGGAAATCAAGATTGGGGCCAGTCTGCAGGCCGAAGTAAAGAAAGAGTTGATTGGTATGCTGCGTGAATATGTGGACATCTTCGCCTGGTCGTATCAAGATATGCCAGGGTTGGATACTAACATTTTTGTCCATAAGCTACCATTGAGAGAAGACTGTCCTCCTGTGAAACAGAAGCTGAGAAGAACTCGTCCTGACATGGCGATGAAGATCAAGGAGGAAGTTTAGAAGCAGTGGGATGCCAGATTCCTTGCCGTAACTAGTTACCCACCTTGGGTAGCTAACTTTGTGCCTGTACCAAAGAAAGACGGCAAAGTTCGGATGTGCGTTGATTACCGGGATCTAAATAGAGCAAGCCCAAAAGATGACTTTCTGTTACCTCACATTGATGTGCTGGTAGATAACACTGCTCAATTCTCGGTATTTTCCTTCATGGATGGCTTCTCCGGGTATAATCATATTAAGATGGCACCGGAAGACATGGAGAAAACAACATTCATTACCCCGTGGGGTACATTCTGCTACAAGGTGATGTCCTTTGGTTTGAAGAACGCCGGGGCAACGTATCAGCGGGCTATGGTCACATTGTTCCACGACATGATACATAAGGAGATAGAGTGCTATGTGGACGATATGATTGCCAAGTCCCGAGACGAAGAAGAGCATATGGTCAATCTCAAGAAGCTGTTTGATAGACTGATAAAGTATAAGCTGAGGTTGAATCCAAACAAGTGCACTTTCGGAGTGCGTTCCGGAAAACTGCTGGGTTTTATTGTTTGTCAGAAAGGGATTGAGGTGGATCCTGCAAAGGTAAAAGCAATACAAGATATGCCTGCACCGAAAATAGAAAAAGAAGTGCGCGGGTTTTTCGGGAGGTTGAACTACATTTCACGGTTCATATCTCATCTAACTTCCACGTGTGAACCAATATTCAAATTGCTAAGAAAAGAGCAAACAGTCAGGTGGAATAAGGACTGTCAAAGAGCCTTTGAAAATATAAAAGAATATTTGCAGACATCTCCGATTCTAATGCCTCCAGTTCCAGGACAGTCGCTTATCATGTACTTGACCGTGCTAGAGGGGTCAATGGGGTGTGTTCTAGGCCAACATGACGAGTCTGGTCGAAAAGAGTACGCTATTTATTACCTTAGCAAAAAGTTTACCGACTGTGAATCCCGTTACTCACTGCTCGAGAAAACTTGCTGCTCTTTGGTATGGGCTGCTCGCCGACTGAGACAGTATATGTTGACCCATACCACACTACTAATCTCAAAAATGGATCCTGTCAAGTATATTTTTGAGAAACCAGCGTTAACCAGAAAGGTGGCTAGGTGGCAAATGATTTTAATGGAATATGACATACAATATACTTCTCAGAAAGCCATCAAAGGAAGTGTATTGTCGGATTACCTTGCACAACAACCTCTTGAAGATGACTATCAGCCAATGAAGTTTGATTTCACTGATGAGGACATCATGTACCTCAAAGCAAATGATTGCGAGGAACCACTTCCGGAGGAGGGGCCAGACCCTGAATCCAAATGGAAGTTGATGTTTGATGGGGCAGTAAATATCAACGGACGTGGAGTTGGTGCTGTCTTATCACTCCTGAAGGTGTTAACTTCCCCTTCGCTGCCAGAATTACTTTTGGTTGCACCAACAATGAAGCGGAATATGAGGCGTGCATAATGGGAATAGAGGAGGCTATTAATCTTCGGATTAAGACCCTCTATATATTCGGAGATTCAGCCCTCGTTATCAATCAGGTCACCGGCAAGTGGTATACGCATCAAGAACATTTAATTCCTTATAGGGATTATGCTAGAAAACTGTTGACGTTCTTCACAACGGTTAAGCTTCAGTATATACCACGAGATGAGAATCAATTCGCCGATGCATTGGCTACCCTTTCTTCATCCATCAAGGTCTTGTGTTGGAATTATGTGCCCAGGATTGACATTTCCAGGCTTGACGCACCAGCTCATGCTTTCTCTGTAGACGCAGTGTATGACAAGAAACCTTGGTACTTTGATATCAAGCTTTTCCTGGAAAAGCAAGAATACCCAGCAGGGGCATCATCCAACGACAAGAAGACCTTAAGGCGACTTGCTACTAGTTTCTTCTTGAATACATATGGGGTTTTGTATAAGAGGAACTTTGACATGGTTTTGATTAGATGCGTGGATAGACATGAAGCAAGCTTGTTGATGCGGGAAGTCCACGAGGGATCTTTCGGTACTCATGCAGGAGGGCATGCTATGGCTAAGAAGTTGTTGAGATCGGGGTATTATTGGATGAGAATGGATGCAGATTGTTGTTCGTATGCCCGTAAGTGCCACAAGTGCCAGATTTATGCAGACAAAGTGCATGTTCCTCCAAGCCCGCTCAACGTCATGTCATCTCCTTGGCCCTTTTCTATGTGGGGCATTGACATGATCGGGAAAATAGAGCCTACTGCTTCAAATGGTCATCGCTTCATGCGATCGATTACTTCACTAAGTGGGTTGAAGCAACATCTTATGCCAATGTCACTTGTCAAGTGGTAGCCAGATTTTTGAAGAGAGACATTATTTGTAGATACGGAATGCCCGAAAGGATCATTACTGACAATGGTTCTAACTTAAACAATAAGATGATGGCAGAGTTATGTCGGGACTTCCAGATTCAGCATCACAACTCTTCTCCTTACCGACCAAAGATGAATGGTGCGGTAGAGGCAGCAAATAAGAATATCAAGAAGATTGTGCAAAAGATGGTTGTCACTTACAAGGATTGGCATGAGATGTTACCATTTGTGTTGCATGGGTACCGAACGTCAGTCAGGATGTCAACTGGGGCAACTCCTTTCTCATTGGTATATGGTATGGAGGCAGTCTTGCCTGTTGAAGTAGAGATTCCTTCATTGCGTGTGATGATGGATGTGAAGCTTGATGAGGCTGAGTGGGTACGTGCTCGATACAATCAGTTATGTCTAATTGAGGAAAAGAGATTAGCGGCTATCTGTCATGGTCAGCTTTATCAGAGGAGAATGAAGCGAGCATTCAACCAAAGAGTACGTACTCGGGAGTATCAAGTAGGAGAGCTTGTGCTCAAGAGGATCATTCCTCCCGGTTCAGATCACAGGGGCAAGTGGACCCCAAACTACGAAGGACCGTTCATAGTAAAGAAAGTTTTCTCAGGCGGAGCATTGATGCTCACCACTATGGATGGAGAAGATTTCCAATCCCCTGTTAACTCGGACGCAGTTAAAAAATACTTCGCATAAAAAGACCCGTTGGACACAAAAACAGAATTAAAGTACAGGCAAGAAAAGGGCATCCCGGCGAGCTAAAAACAGAATAAAAGCTCGGGCAAAAATTAGGGTAAAAAAATGTACACCCGCTGAGTTGAAAAGCCACATCGGACAGCTCAGGCAAAAAAGGGTATCCCGGTGGATTGAAAACCAGAAAGGGCGATCCACGCAAAACAAGGGAATAAGCGAACAACTACGATCCGAGTAATCTGAACCAAGTCATCGTTTCGTACAACTTGACAATATCAGAAGGAGAGGAATCAGTCCCCTCATCTTCTCAGAAAGCAAAGGCAAGAATGAAGAGTTTTGAAGACATGCTGGTCATAGCAAGAAGGAAACTCATTGGGATGCCGTGTCCATTGCCATTAGGATAGTTTATTTTCTCAATTTTATGGTAGCTACCTCTTTCCAGGTGGTTGCTTCCTGATGTAAAATTTTTGTCTATTCAGAGGCCTTTCAATAAAAGAATATTCAGTCAAAAAGCCGTGTTGTGTTTATTTTTGTTTGCAAAATGTCCTGAATTTTTGGCAAAAAATAGCATTGCATTTAAAACATGGTGATAATTTGAAAGAAATGACACTGCAGGGAAACATTTGAAATCTTCTTTGAGTGTCGGGTGATGATGGATGAACAGATCATACCATGCAAGTCCCCGGGGCACATATGTGTTTTCTGTTGTTGCAGGTTTTGCAGGATGGAGTCACATTCTCTCAAGCAGAATTTTCCCCAGCTAGGTCAAGGCAGATGGGGATCCCCAGCAGTTTATTTTCCCACAAGTGGTGCCCGGCAGGAAGCTGAATGCCTGATTTCCCCACAAGGTTCATATTTGGGTTTCATTCCCATCAGGGAAATATTCCCCAGAGAAGTCGCCAATTTATTTTTGGTCAATGTGATGATACAAACAGTTATTCATCCCCCTAACCAAAGTTAAGTGTCAAATCCTCTTAACTTGGTTCTCCCCTACAGAGTTGGATTCTTGTTGCCAATTAGGCATTTGTTGCTGCTCGTCTACATTTCCCAACACTCGTCTGTGTTTGATATTTGCTATTGCTCGTCTGCATTCCCCAGCACTCGTCTGTGTTCGTTATCTGTTTGAAGCTCGTCTGCATTGTTTGGATACTCGTCTGTATCATCCCTCACACTCGTCTGTGTTAGCTTATATCCATATGTGTTGATCTGATAATTACCCTGGAACTCGTCTGTATTGCTACTCCAAATGCTCATCTGTGTTTGAATTTCTGGTTTCCGTCTGTACCAGTGACTGATATTCGTCTGTATCATTTCCTGAAGCACTCGTCTGTGTTTCTCAGATTATCGTCTGATATTCGTTTGTATCGGTGACTTATGGCACTCGTCTGTGTTCTCTTGATGATCATCCAATACTCGTCTGTGTTGAAGAGGTTTGAAATCCTGACAGTGGGATTAAATGTCAAAATGGTTATCGGTCCTGGAGTAACAGGTTTATCCGAAGGAGATTCGTCTGTCTCAAACACCGTTTATTAATGTTGCACCTGGAGTAACAGGTTTGCTCGAAGAAGGCTCGTCTGTCTTAGTTCATATATCCACGGATAATATATGAGGAGGGTTTGTCTACCTTGATTATGCATGTCTATCCCACAGACTTAAGTGCATCACCGGTCCTGGCGTAATAGGTTTATCCGAAGGAGATTCATCTGTCTTAAGTCATATGTTTTGCAAAGTATATGAGGACTCGCATTTCCAGTTCCTGGCATAACAAGATTGTTTGAAGAAGACTTGTCTGTCAAAGTTCTTTGATTCCAAATAACAGTTTCAACTTGGAAGGAGCTCGTCTGCTTTCTCTCCACTTCAGCCACCAAAGCGTCATTTGGTTGGGTTTATTTCCCAGTTCTTGCATTCTCCAGCAGAGTTCAAATTTCAGGTTTTCTTGGTATTCAACCACAGTTTATCTCGAACGGTCGATAGCCCGTGCTACCGTCCTTTTCAGATTAACAGTTGCTTGAATAAGGGCAGTTGTAACACCCCAAATTTGCCCTCTTCTTTTTAAGCATCATACCATACCATATTCATCATAAGCATATCATATTCTTGGCATCTTAGCATGGAAAGATGAGGCATAAAATTCTCATGACCTAGCATTAGGCATATGATCATCTGTGGAAGGATTTGAAGCATTTCAAGATATAACAAGAGGCCCAATGGCCCATAGCTTCTCATCTTCAGTATGGGCAGCAATCCTTCCTACGAAGGACTGAAGGTGAGTCTTTGGACACGTTGTGCCGTTGTACTTCTCGAAAGTTGGGACCTTGAACTTGTAAGGGATTCTAACCCCTGGAACCAAGCCCAAGTCAGTAATGTCGAACCCCAGAGAGTTCTGAGATTGAATGGCCCTGATCTGTTCAGCCATCTCTTCAAATTTTCTGTTCATTTCAGCCCCTTGGCCTTCAGTTTCGTCCAGCAGGGTAAACTGTTCGTCTTGACCATCCATCTGTACATTGTTCAGTCCATCATTGATAATGGTAACCCCTGGCTGTGCTACAGGGATTTCAACAGCACAACGTGTCCAAAGACTCACCTGGTTGGGGCCTCCTTGGAATGGTATATGAAGCTAAGTAGGGTCAACATTAAGAGCTGGAAGGACTTGGCAGAGGCGTTCGTGAAGCAATACCAGTACAATTTGGACATGGCTCCAAATTGAACTCAATTGCAAAACATGTCTCAAACTGCTAAGGAGGGGTTTAAAGAGTATGCTCAAAGGTGGCGTCAATTTGCTGCCAGAGTACAACCACCGTTGCTGGAGAATGAGATGGCTGATATGTTCATCGGAACATTACAAGGAGTGTTTATCAAAAGGTTGGCGTCTTGTTCGACTACCAAGTTCAATGATATAGTAATAGCAGGCGAGAGGGTCGAGAATCTGTTAAAAATGGGGAAGATTCAGGATACCAGTGCAAGCAGCTCGAGTGGCGTAAGAAAAGCTTTCAGCGGACCTCCGAGAAGGAGAGAAGGGGAAACCAATGCTGTGTATGGCCGAGGACGGGGCCGAGGATATAGAAGATCATATGAGCAAGTAGCAGCTGTCACTATCCCTTCCAGTCCTGTGCAGCAGGTACAACCTCAACCTCAACAGCAATAACAACAACAACAGCCACAACATAACAACTATCAACAAAGACCTTATCATCCAAGACAAGCTTGTCCGGCTAATAGGGTGCTTGAATCAATTCCTGTGACATACACTGCATTGCTGCAGAGATTGCTAGACCCGAACTTGATACAACTAAGGACATTAGCCCCACCACCACCTGGAGAGCTTCCAGTGGGGTACGATGCAAATGCTAGATGCGCCTTCCATTCAGGGGCACCCGGGAACTCAACTGAGAAGTGCAGGGCGCTACATCATAAAGTTCAAGATTTGATCGACTCCAAGGCGATCAACTTCGCACCACCACCAAATGTTACTTCAAACCCTATTCCGAACCATGGAGGGGCTAGAATAAATGTTGTTGATAATGGTGAGAAGTTAAGTCTGATTCTGAGCATAGAAGAAGTGAAGACTCTGTTGTTGGTAGTGAAAGAGGGGCTGCTAAAAGGATAAGTGTTTCTGGGATGTGGTTCCGATTGTGAAAAGTGTTTGAATTCAGTGAACTGTTGTGAAGACCTGAAGGTAGGGTTGCAGAATCTGATTGATGAAGGGTCATTGCAGTTTGATAAAGTTGATAATGAAGGTGATTGTGTATCCACTATAACCATTTACTATGATCCATCTGAGATGCCTGCTAGAAGAGAACCTGTGACTATTTATGCTCCTGAAGTCAGTCTTGTGACTATCACTGTGCCTAGGCCTGTTCCTTATATTGATGATAAAGACATTCCATGGCATTACGGCTCGGATGTGTACGTGGAAGGATAGAAGGTCGAGATTAATTCAGTAGCTATTGATCCGACTATAGTGAACGTTAGAGGGGTTGGAGGTTTTACGAGAAGTGGTCGTCTTTTTGCTCCCCCAGTTCTGAGAGGAGATCCTGAGGCTGAAGCTTCGGCAAAGGCTAAAGGAAAGCAAACAGCGACTGAAGAAACGACAACTCCTGCTGCTGGACAGGGTACCTTTGAGAAGGAAGTAGAGGAATTTATACGAATAATTAAGAAGAGTGATTATAAGGTGGTTGAACAGTTGAACCAGACGCCGTCCAAAATATCAATTATGTCTTTGCTGATGTGTTCTCCAGCTCACAGAGAAGCCTTGCTGAAAGTGTTGCAGATGGCATACGTTCCTCAAGAGATAATTGTTAATCAACTGGAAGCTGTAGTGGGCAGTGTGAATGCAAGCCACGAGTTGGGCTTCACAGATAGAGACCTTACTTCAGAGGGCCGTAACCATAACAAAGCACTACATATTACTATGGAGTGTAAGGGTGTTGTTTTGTCGCATGTCCTGGTTGACACATGCTCTTCTCTTAATGTACTCCCGAAGAAAGCCTTAATGAAGCTGAATATTGATGGTATCGTCCTGCGGCCCAGTGATTTGATAGTGAAAGCCTTTGATGGGTCCAGAATGTCTGTGTTCGGAGAAGTTGAGTTACCTATGAAAAAAGGGTCTCAAGTATTCAAGAGCACATTCTACGTCATGGATATTCAGCCCGCGTATAGTTGCTTGCTGGGACGTCCTTGGATTCATGCTGCAGGAGCAGTAACTTCCACTTTTTATCAAAAGCCAAAATACGTGGTTGATGGCCAAGTAATCACTGTGTGCGGAGAGGAAGACATCTTTGTGAGCCACCTATCAACTTTCAAATATGTGGAAATGGACGAAGAGATCCATGAAACGATGTGTCAGGCCTTCGAAGCGGTTAATGTCAGCATTCTGGCTCTGGTAGAGAGGAACAATGAGAAAGAAGGTACCTCCATTCACTCCTACAAGCAGGCTAAGGAAGTGGTTCAGTCAGGAAGTGCCCAAGGCTGGGGCAAGTTGCTGGAATTAGAGAAGAAGGATGATAAGTTTGGGCTTGGTTATCAGCCTGGTGGGTCTAACTGGCCTCAGAGTGGTAAAGCTATTACTTTCACAAGCGTTGGGATGCTCGACCGCAACCATATCTGTGCAACAGGCAAAGAAGAAGACAATGATGGTAACTGGGACAACTGGATTCACCCATGTGCACCCGGAGAGGAGCTCAAGAACTGGTCTGCTGAAGACATCGTCCAAGTTACCTGGCACTCAGAGTAATTTATTTATTTCCTGTTTTTATCATGCTGAATGTCAATCCTGCACTCTGCCCAAGGTGCACGGATCCATTTGTAGGGCCACCATGTTTGTTATGCACTTATTTTACCATGAAATAAAGGACATTTTCAAGCAAATTGTGTTCTCTTTCTTTCATTTTAAATTTTTTACAAAAACAAAAAAAAATATAAAATGGCAATGTGTTTTTCCTTTTTGTTTGTGTGTTTGCGTCTCTTTTGAAAATAAACAGATTCTGAAATAGGCACATCATCTATGCAGTGTTGATCATCCGGATTCTAGTGATAATGTTCCTGCTATGACCACACATGACTTTGACAATCATATCTATCAAGCTGATGAAGGGGTTGAGGAAGACTGTGAACTCCCCGAAGAATTGGTCAGGTTGTTGAAACAAGAGGAAAGGGTCATTCAGCCTCATCAGGAAGAAATAGAGATCATCAACATCAGCACTGAAGATGTGAAGAAGGAAATCAAGATTGGGGCCAGTCTGCAGGCCGAAGTAAAGAAAAAGTTGATTGGTATGCTGCGTGAATATGTGGACATCTTCGCCTGTTCGTATCAAGATATGCCAGGGTTGGATACTGACATTGTTGTGCATAAGCTACCATTGAGAGAAGACTGTCCTCCTGTGAAACAGAAGCTGAGAAGAACTCGTCCTGACATGGAGATGAAGATCAAGGAGGAAGTTCAGAAGCAGTGGGATGCCGGATTCCTTGCCGTAACTAGTTACCCACCTTGGGTAGCTAACATTGTGCCTGTACCAAAGAAAGACGGCAAAGTTCGGATGTGCGTTGATTACCGGAATCTAAACAGAGCAAGCCCAAAAGACGAATTTCCGTTACCTCACATTGATGTGCTGGTAGATAACACTGCTCAATTCTCGGTATTTTCCTTCATGGATGGCTTCTCCGGGTATAATCATATTAAGATGGCACCGGAAGACATGGAGAAAACAATGTTCATTACCCCGTGGGGTACATTCTGCTACAAGGTGATGCCCTTTGGTTTGAAGAACGCCGGGGCAACGTATCAGCGGGCTATGGTCACATTGTTCCACGACATGATACATAAGGAGATACAGTGCTATGTGGACGATATGATTGCCAAGTCCCGAGACGAAGAAGAGCATTTGGTCAATCTCAAGAAGCGGTTTGATAGACTGATAAAGTATAAGCTGAGGTTGAATCCAAACAAGTGCACTTTCGGAGTGCGTTCCGGAAAACTGCTGGGTTTTAGTGTTAGTCAGAAAGGGATTGAGGTGGATCCTGCAAAGGTAAAAGCAATACAAGATATGCCTGCACCGAAAATAGAAAAAGAAGTGCGCGGGTTTTTAGGGAGGTTGAACTACATTTCACGGTTCATATCTCATCTAACTTCCACGTGTGAACCAATATCCAAATTGCTAAGAAAAGAGAAAACATTCAGGTGGAATAAGGACTGTCAAAGAGCCTTTGAAAATATAAAAGAATATTTGCAGACACCTCCAATTCTAATGCCTCCAGTTCCAGGACAGCCGCTTATCATGTACTTGACCGTGCTAGAGGGGTCAATGGGGTGTGTTCTAGGCCAACATGACGAGTCTGGTTGAAAAGAGTACGCTATTTATTACCTTAGCAAAAAGTTTACCGACTGTGAATCCCGTTACTCACTGCTCGAGAAAACTTGCTGCTCTTTGGTATGGGTTGCTCGCCGACTGAGACAGTATATGTTGACCCATACCACACTGCTAATCTCAAAAATGGATCCTGTCAAGTATATTTTTGAGAAACCAGCGTTAACCGGAAGGGTTGCTAGGTGGAAAATGATTTTAATGGAATATGACATACAATATACTTCTCAGAAAGCCATCAAAGGAAGTGTATTGTCGGATTACCTTGCACAACAACCTCTTGAAGATGACTATCAGCCAATGAAGTTTGATTTCCCTGATGAGGACATCATGTACCTCAAAGCAAATGATTGCGAGGATCCACTTCCGGAGGAGGGGCCAGACCCTGAATCCAAATGGAAGTTGATGTTTGATGGGGCAGTCAATATCAACAGACGTGGAGTTGGTGCTGTTTTATCACTCCTGAAGGTGTTCACTTCCCCTTCGTTGCCAGAATTACTTTTGGTTGCACCAACAATGAAGCAGAATACAAGGTGTGCATAATGGGAATAGAGGAGGCTATTAATCTTCGGATTAAGACCCTCTATATATTCGGAGATTCAGCCCTCGTTATCAATCAGGTCACCGGCAAGTGGTATACGCATCAAGAATATTTAATTCCTTCTAGGGATTATGCCAGAAAACTGTTGACGTTCTTCACAACAGTTAAGCTTCAGTATATACCACGAGATGAGAATCAATTCGCCGATGCATTGGCTACCCTTTCTTCATCCATCAAGGTCTTGTGTTGGAATTATGTTCCCAAGATTGACATTTCCAGGCTTGACGCACCAGCTCATGCTTTCTTTGTAGATGCAGTGTCTGACAAGAAACCTTGGTACTTTGATATAAAGCTTTTCTTGGAAAAGCAAGAATACCCAGCAGGGGCATCATCCAACGACAAGAAGACCTTAAGGCGACTTGCTGCTAGTTTCTTCTTGAATACAGATGGGGTTTTGTATAAGAGGAACTTTGACATGGTTTTGATCAGATGCGTGGATAGACATGAAGCAAGCCTGTTGATGCAGGAAGTCCACGAGGGATCTTTCGGTACTCATGCAGGATGGCATGCTATGGCTAAGAAGTTGTTGAGATCGGGGTATTATTGGATGACAATGGATGCAGATTGTTGTTCGTACGCCCGTAAGTGCCACAAGTGCCAGATTTATGCATACAATGTGCATGTTCCTCCAATCCCGCTCAACGTCATGTCATCTCCTTGGCCCTTTTCTATGTGGGGCATTGACATGATCGGGAAAATAGAGCCTACTGCTTCAAATGGTCATCGCTTCATCTTGGTTGCGATCGATTACTTCACTAAGTGAGTTGAAGCAACATCTTATGCCAATGTCACTTGTCAAGTGGTAGCCAGATTTTTGAAGAGAGACATTATTTGCAGATACAGAGTGCCCGAAAGGATCATTACTGACAATGGTTCTAACTTAAACAACAAGATGATGGCAGAGTTATGTCGGGACTTCCAGATTCAGCATTACAACTCTTCTCCTTACCGACCAAAGATGAATGGTGCGGTAGAGGCAGCAAATAAGAATATCAAGAAGATTGTGCAAAAGATGGTTGTCACTTACAAGGATTGGCATGAGATGTTACCATTTGTGTTGCATGGGTACCGAACGTCAGTCAGGACGTCAACTGGGGCAACTCCTTTCTCATTGGTATATGGTATGGAGGCAGTCTTGCCTGTTGAAGTAGAGATTCCTTCATTGCGTGTGATGATGGATGTGAAGCTTGATGAGGCTGAGTAGGTACGTGCTCGATACAATCAGTTATGTCTAATTGAGGAAAAGAGATTAGCGGCTATCTGTCATGGTCAGCTTTATCAGAGGAGAATGAAGCGAGCATTTAACCAACGAGTACGTACTCGGGAGTATCAAGTAGGAGAGCTTGTGCTCAAGAGGATCATTCCTCCCGGTTCAGATCACAGGGGGAAGTGGACCCCAAACTACGAAGGACCGTTCATAGTAAAGAAAGTTTTCTCAGGCGGAGCATTGATGCTCACCACTATGGATGGAGAAGATTTCCAATCCCCTGTTAACTCGGACGCAGTTAAAAAATACTTCGCATAAAAAGACCCGCTGGACACAAAAACAGAATAAAAGTCCAGGAAAGAAAAGGGCATCCCGGCGAGCTAAAAACAGAATAAAAGCTCGGGCAAAAATTAGGGAAAAAAATGTACACCCGCTGAGTTGAAAAGCCACATCGGACAGCTCAGGCAAAAAAGGGTATCCCGGTGGATTGAAAACCCGAAAGGGCGATCCACACAAAACAAGGGAATAAGCGAACAACTGCGATCCGAGTAATCTGAACCAAGTCATCGTTTCTTACAACTTGACAATATCAGAAGGAGAGGAATCATTCCCCTCATATTCAGAGGCCTTTCAATAAAAGAATATTCAGTCAAAAAGCTGTGTTGTGTTTATTTTTGTTTGCAAAATGTCCTGAATTTTTGGCAAAAAATAGCATTGCATTTAAAACATGGTGATAATTTGAAATAAATGACACTGCAGGGAAACATTTGAAATCTTCTTTGAGTGTCGGGTGACGATGGATGAACAGATCATATCATGCAAGTCCCCGGGGCACATATGTGTTTTCTGTTGTTGCAGGTTTTGCAGGATGGCGTCACATTCCCTCAAGCAGAATTTTCCCCAACTAGGTCAAGGAAGATGGGGATCCCCAGCAGTTTATTTTCCCACAAGTGGTGCCCGGCAGGAAGCTGAATGCCTGATTTCCCCACAAGGTTCATATTTGGGTTTCATTCCCATCAGGGAAATATTCCCCAGAGAAGTCGCCAATTTATTTTTGGTCAATGTGATGATACAAATATTTATTCACCCCCTAACCAAAGTTAAGTGTCAAAGCCTCTTAACTTGGTTCTCCCCTGCAGAGTTGGATTCTTGTTGCCAATTAGGCATTTGTTGCTGCTCGTCTGCATTTCCCAACACTCGTCTGTGTTTGATATTTGCTATTGCTCGTCTCCATTCCCCAGCACTCGTCTGTGTTCGTTATCTGTTTGAAGCTCGTCTGCATTATTTGGATACTCGTCTATATCATCCATCACACTCGTCTGTGTTAGCTTATATCCATATGTGTTGATCTGATAATTACCCTGGAACTCGTCTGTATTGCTACTCCAAATGCTCGTCTGTGTTTGAATTTCTGGTTTTCGTCTGTACCAGTGACTGATATTCGTCTGTATCATTTCCTGAAGCACTCGTCTGTGTTTCTCAGATCATCGTCTGATATTAGTTTATATCGGTGACTTATGGCACTCGTATGTGTTCTCTTGATGATAATCCAATACTCGTCTGTGTTGAAGAGGTTTGAAATCCTGACGGTGGGATTAAACGTCAAAATGGTTATCGGTCCTGGAGTAACGGGTTTATCCGAAGGAGATTCGTCTGTCTCAAACACCATTTATTAATGTTGCACCTGGCGTAACAGGTTTGCTCGAAGAAGGCTCGTCTGTCTTAGTTCATATATCCACGGATAATATATGAGGAGGGTTCGTCTACCTTGATTATGCATGTCTATCCCACAGACTTAAGTGCATCACCGGTCCTGGCGTAATAGGTTTATGCGAAGGAGATTCGTCTGTCTCAAGTCATATGTTTTGCAAAGTATATGAGGACTCACATGTCCAGTTCCTGGCGTAACAGGATTGTTCAAAGAAGACTCGTTTGTCAAAGTTCTCTGATTCCAAATAACAGTTTCAACTTAGAAGGAGCTCGTCTGCTTTCTCTCCACTTCAGCCACCAAAGCGTCATTTGGTTGGGTTTATTTCCCAGTTCTTGCATTCTCCAGCAGAGTGCAAATTTCAGGTTTTCTTGGTATTCAACCACAGTTTATCTCGAACGGTCGATAGCCCGTGCTACCGTCCTTTTCAGATTAACAGTTGCTTGAATAGGGGCAGTTGTAACACCCCAAATTTGCCCTCTTCTTTTGAAGCATCATACCATACCATATTCATCATAAGCATATCATATTCTTGGCATCTTAGCATGGAAAGATGAGGCATAACATTCTCATGACCTAGCATTAGGCATATGATCATTTGTGGAAGGATTTGAAGCATTTCAAGCTATAACAAGAGGCCCAATGGATTTGTCCAAGTCCTATTGGGAGTCTACATTGCATCCACAAGCTTAAGATCATCCACAAAAGCCCAGGAAGTTGGAAGATCATCAGGGAATTCAAGCTAGGGCAAAGCTCCTGCACAATGATCCCAAATTAGGGTTTGAGTTTCAAGCATGAAAACCTTGTGACTTTGGCCATTTCATTTGGGAAAAGTCTCTCATATGTTAAGAGGATCCTAGGGATGAAATTTGGTGAGAAAATTCCTTGTGGAAGTCAAGTATTTCTTCAGTTGCTTGTAAATGAAGAAATTGGTCAACTGTGCATTCTAGAAGTCAACTATGAGATTTCAAAAGGTCCAACCTTATTTTTAAAGCCAAGGGATGTTCTTATAACCTTATAAGAGGTTTGGCAAGATCAAAGATCAAGAATCAAGAGGTTTTGAGGTGTTTTGCATTTTTGGCATATGGTTGGTCATGAAAATTTCCTCTTTTAGTAACTTTTTGCCCTAATTTTCAAGAGTGCATAACTTGGTGAAAAAGCTTCAAATGGATTGCCACCAAACATGAAAGTTAAAGGTTAAGGTCTCCCATTTTTAAAAATTAGAAGAGCATTTTCATAGCCCACATGGTTTGAGAGATAGGCCCTTCGAAAATTTCATGAATTCTAGGGCATGGCATGAAATCCAAGCATCCTCGAAATGCAAAACCTCATGAAACTTATTTTCAAGTGTTGTTATGGACCAAATATGATCACATTGTCACAAAGCATTGCCTAAGTGTTGATTTGCTCCAAAGATATCAACAAATTCGTGCATGAGAGGTGGTGTACCATACAAGAAGCAAAAATGCATAATCATGAGAAAGGCATGACCCTCACATCCAAGGGCCAAGATGATTTCAACTTTGAATCAAGGGATGGATTGTGATTGAACATGTGCAAAGAATGAGAAGGATTCACGAGTGTTTCATGACTTCACACCAATCTTTCCAATTTTGCAATTTCATCCTCACACTCTCCTCTCACGTGAATTTCTTTTTATTTTTCATCAGTGTGATATGTGCATGATATAAAAGCTACTCAAACCCTAAATGCAGCCTCATGCTCTCTCATTTCTCAGATTCACATTTTCTTGCCCTCAAGCATTTCTCTTCGAATCTCATCACTCTCTCACTCATTCATCAAACTCTTTGCATATTCTGAATCCTTGAAGCATAAGGATCATTAATCCACCACTCATTCAAACTGAAAGTGAAGAATTGGAGAGGTGCCATTCAAGTGCAGTTTCTCTCAAACTTCAAGATCCAGAGAAATTCAAGCTCTCTATTGCATTTATTTTGCAAGGAGAGGTTAAAAGAGGTAGATCTGCAGTGTTTGGAGGCTTGTCTTGACCTAATTCGTGCTCTGCAAGTTCAGGTAACCTACTGAATTCATGGATCTAGAAATGTTTTTGGCTGTATGCATTGTGATCTGTGTGATATGCTGATGATTCTGTGATGATTGGATTTAAAAATGGATGAGTATTGAGGTTGTATTGATGATTTGAAGTTTTATGGTTAGATCTGTTTTTCTTCGATCCAGGCTATTCTTTAATCCATTGTGATTTTCATGAGCATTTTTGGATTCAGTGTGGTTTAATTGTTTGATCTGGAAAGTTTGAGTCATTTATGTTGTGATTTGTTCTTAGTTTGAATTTTCCGATGCCGGAGCCCTAGCTCCGGTCACCGGATTCTGCAAATTTGTTCACCAGAGTTTCATGAAGAAGATGATGGCTTGACCCTTGGATCCTTCATCTGGACGGCTCCCATTCTGCCAGCGCATTAATGATCCACACTCACCCTCACGTGATCTTTTAAAATCTGAATTAATCTTTGTGTTTCTCACCACACCATAATGCCGTGTACTCCTCACCCTGGCCAATCATTTTGTTTACTTTGTTTTAATGAGTTGACTAATCATGTGCGTACACTTGATCTAATGGTCCATGTATTTTCCTGAATTATTGAATTTCCATGTGAATTATAGTGAGCTGCGCTGGACTGACTGGGCCTCAATGGCTATCCCCACCCCCCTGTGTATGAGCCCAATTGAATTTGAACTGGAAATGCTTTCTAAATGCACCTCCCTGGCTCATTCTTTTATTTTTATTTCTTTTTGTTTTCATTTTAATTTCAGTTTGATTTTTAATTTTTAAAAATAGTTTTAGGTCTCCAAAAATTATAAAAAAATTCATGAATGCTTCTTTGAGTTTTCTCTAATTTTTATTTTTTTATTTTTCATTTACTTTTAATTGTCACACAGAAATTAAATCTTTCTTTTAATTAATTGTTTTTATTCCATTTTGAAGCATGATGAATTGTCCATTTTCTATCTTGATCATTATTTTGAATATTGAGATGATTCTTTTTGCTATGGATCCATGATGCGATGTAGTTTATTGGTGATTTTTGTTCTGATTTTTAGAATTTTGTTTAATTGATTTTGGTCCTTAACTTGTGCATGAAGCATTCTAACCATAATCCATGTTTGACCTCTCATTTGACTTGTTTAGCTTCTGAATTTGATCCCCTCCTTTTGGCATGTTGTTATGGTATGATTGAAGATCATTTGTGCAAGTTTGTGGAATTTTTGGATGTTCACTTGAATTAATTTAAATTTTGTTCTTCACTTGTCCCTTTTTGCTTCTTTTGAGTCTTATGTTCTCTCCTTAGCTTAGAAGGGCACTTGTGCCAACTTCTTTAGGATGTTTAGGGCCATCTTAGGTTGTTAATACCTCTCTGATCTTGGGTTATGGTTTGTACCTTGAGAATTTTGTAATTTGTTTGCCTTGAAATTCTTCCACACTTATGCATATCCACCTCACTTCCTTTGCTTCTTTCTTCTCATGATGTAAATATTTGACTATGTGCACCTCTTCTCTTCATCTCATGTGATCCTTAGGAATTTTTCTAACATGTCAGGGTTCTGGTCTTGAGCTTTGTGGTCTTGCTTTGACTATTTTGCTTTGTATCTTCTTATGTTCACTTTGTTTTGTCATGGTGATTCATAATGCTTCATTGTGAGTTGTACTTCTCTTCTTATTCTTGTGATTTAAGTTTGCATTTAGGCATTTGTGCTTGACTTCACTTCTAGTTGTGTGACTTTGTTTTGATATTATGTTCACTTTGTGTTTCATTTCTGTTTATGTCACTAACCATTTCAGGGGCTTTGGTAAGTGATAGGTGTGGATGTGATTCCCACATCTCCAATTCTTATCCCTTCTCCTTTCTTCCTTAATGCTAATCCTGTGATTGTTAGGCTTAGGCCTTACTTCTCCTCCTCCTCCTCTTCTTCTTCTTCTTCTTCTTCTTCTTCTATTCTTTCCTTCTGCTTCAGTAGGATAGATAAACCTCACTAACTTAGGATACCATTCTTGCATGATAACAATTAGGATTCTTTAGTCCCCTATTAGATTTTACCTTTGAGATCCTTTTGGTGCTCTCTCTCTTATCATCTTCAAACTTAACTTCAAGTCACTTTAATAAATGACGAGTTTTCTCATGTGACACGAGACTTTGCTGTGAGATACTTGCACGCGTTCCGTTTCGGGGCGAGGTGTAGGATATCCCTCGTGGTGGATAGGTCTTAGCATGAGATTACCTCACAAAGAAAAGCATAAAAAAACACTTCTTAACAAAAAATCACAAAAACACTTAATAAATGTTAGTAGGTCAGTGTGTTTGAGCCTTCACTTGTGGGACTAGATTTGGGGATTTCCTCCATAGATAGGTGTGCCTCTTGCGCATTCCATTTCAGGATGATGTGAGACGTACATATCCCATTGAGTAAGACTTAGGTACACTTACCTATGCAAATTTCAAAGCAGAAAACTCATAAAAAACACAAACCAACAATAAGCGTCTTTCCTTCGGGAATTCTTTTCTCATCTCCTTCGCTCCGTCCGCGAACTTGCTCCTACTTGTCACTTTGCAAGACGATTACGCACTCGTCGTCCGAGGCTGCAACACCTGAGCATTGACATAGGCAATTCAAGCCTTAATTCACAAGCAATCTTTTCCACCCCTAGTTAGGGGAACTACGGCGACTCTGATCCTCATTGTCCAGATGAGGTACGTAGGCAGCGGGGTAGGGCCCGTTCGAGCACAATCTTTATTTTCCCTACATTTTTTCTCTTTGTTTTCTTTCTCAGTTCCTTTTCCAGTTCCAGTTCCTTTTCTTTTGTTGCAACTTTCATTTCTTCACCCTTTGAAACATTTTCTTTGCAAGCATGGATCCCATCGGGTACGGCGGACGATCTGGGGTGCTAATACCTTCTCAGGTCGTAACCGACTCCCGAACTCAGTCTCTTTGGTTCGTAGGACCCGTGTCCTTCCTTTTCTTTTCTTCTGGTTTGTGCAACATTACCATTCCCGTTCCTTCGGGATAAAAATGCCTGGCTGGCGACTCTATTCTTTTCCGCGTCAATTTCGCGTTTGTACCAGGATGGAAATCCAGGGAGCGACATAGGGGCACCTGTAACACCCCAAAATTTTCCCTCTCATTTCATGTCATATAGCATAACATATAAAATACATACCCTTGCATCTTTGTTTAGAAAGATAAGGAATAACATCTATTGTACCTGTTGCACCCCAAAATTTACTCTCACCTAGACAAGACATTGTGTACCAAGGTGTCCCAAGAGATTCACAAGGTTCACAATTAGTCAGAAAGTTTGACAATTCCCTCAGACAAAGCATCCTCCTAAGCAATGCATCCTAAACTAGGGTTTTTATTTCCATCTGGAAAAATGGATTTCCAAGGCTTCAAGTGAGCTTCATAATATCCTATATGTCCTCAAGAATCCCTATGTCAAGTTTCAAGGCTTTCCCAAAAGGTTTGCTCAGTCAGATGATCAGATATGCAAAAATTAGTCAAAGTGGTCAAACTTCATCATTTTTTGCCAACATCAAGTTTAGGAAGTAAAATTCATCATTTGATCAAGGGTTGATCATGATTCATCAAGGAGATTTCAGATCATCAAGAATCAGGAGTTTCTAAATTAGGGTTTTCATAGGAAAAGTCAACTGAACTTTGACCAGCCATAACTTTCACATGCTTCATCAAGAATTTTCCATCCAAAACTCATTTTGAAGGAAATTGAATTCTCTACAACTTTGTGTCTCACAATCCAAGCCCAAAAATGCTTCATTTGGAAGGTATGAGCTAAGACATTATAGGTCATTTCAAAAGTCAACAAAAAGTCAACATCTTCCAAAGGGCATAACTTGAAAATGGTGAAAGATATGGACATGAGACCAAGGAGGTTTGTTAGAGGACTATTTAGGATTTCCAAAACGTCCAAGAACACCTCCATAGCCTTAAAATTGAGGGACTTGTGTCTTTGCAAAGTTGGGAAATTTTTGAGAGGTTTATTGAGCAAATGGGGTCTTAGAACCAATTCTTTCCACATGGGCTTGCATTTTTATGACCCAATCACTACCATGACATCATGCACGAACCAAATATCATTTATTCAGATTTTTATTAATTTTATTTTATTTATTTTGATTTTATACATTAAAAATCATTTCAAATCAAAATAAAATATGAAAGTCAATATTTAATATGATTTTCATTCTAGAAATTCTTAAAACTCAATTAAAGATGATTGGAATCATGTAAAATCAGATTGACCCAATTTAGAAAGGTTTTATAAGATATTTTTAATATTTGAAGGAAGTGAATCTTCATGATCAAGTAATCTCCACAAAGCCCATAAATCCAAAAACTTTTGACCTAATTCAACTCCATACATATACACAAACTGATCACAAGTACATGGGGATGAATTTGCAGCTTCCAGGAGTAAGAACAAAGTTCCAATTTTCATACAAAAAAGTGACATTCGGTTTTGGATTTAGAGACACTTTCAAGGCAAAGTAAAGGTTGCTTTAGCTTCCTTGAGACTCCCTGATCGTATCCCCATCATCACTTTCATCCATAGCATCATAAAATGCATAAACCGAATCTTGTTTTAGCTTAAATTTTAATTTTTCGATTCTAATTATTCATGCGATTATAATAAATTTTGATTCTGTCTTGTTGTTTGTGAAGACTTATAGATGGATTCTGGATGTTTAGATTGAAGTTTCATGGCCGAAAACGCAAAACACCATACTTAGGGTTTCAAGCTTCAAATTAGGGTTCTTCGATTCACATAATATAAATGATTTTTGATGACATAATTGAATTGTATAGGTCACAAGGAGTCCAATGGTGTTCTTAAGTTGATTTGATTGTACTGGTTATGTGGTATTTGAAAATCGCAGGTTGTATTACGCAAGAAGATTCGCAGGAAAAAGTCAAGCAAATTTCGCAGGAAAATTTGCAGGCTGGAGGTAGAAGATGAAGTCCAGTGGCGCCAAAAATCAAATTCAAAAACTGTTTTTAAAATATAATGTTTGTTTGCTGAATATATATTGAACGCGCCCCATGTGGCTCAACTGGTTTATGTGTTTGCTTGTGAATGTGATGGTCCTGGGTTCGATTCCCCCCAGACCATTTTGTTTTGCTGCATTTTATTTGATTTTTGATAGGTGATAACAAAAGGATTGCTGCTCACATTGTAAACACCAAGGCGCGCTTGGCCTGGTGGTGATGTTGTTGGTCCAGTGTGTGGAGAGCCTAGGGCCTGGGTTCGAATCCCAACCCCAGGTATGCTTTTTTCTTCATTTTCTTTATGTTTCTTTTTATATTTATTTAATGTTTAAATTAATTTCTTAAAAAACAATTTCTAGAATAAAAAGTTTATATTATTTTCTTTTATAAAAACCTATATTTTAAAAAATTCATAATTTATTTTCTCAAAAATCAAATTGTTTATATGTATTTTATTATATTTATATTTATTATTAATATTGTATATATTTTGTAAATAAATTGATTATATTTAAATTAATAATTAAAAACCCTAATTCTTATAATTATAACCCTAACCCTAATTGTTATAACCCTAACCCTAATTTTTCTTAACCTTGAAGTTTAACCTAATATTTTTATAAATTATAATTAATCATTAATCGTTTGTTAAATATGTGAATAATTCAATATTTATTTATTATTATTAAAATTTATTTTCTTAATTAAATCTAAAAAATCTTTTCTAATAGTAATTTGTTTTTTTTGCTAATTTCTTATTTCAATTATTTTTATTTTTCTAACCTTTTATCTTAATTCTTATTATTATTGTTTATTTATTATTATTTATCTTTATTATATTTCTCGATTATATTGTAACTGTCCCGAAGCTTTGTAATAGTTTAGATTTATATTTTGCTTTATTTTTATCATGAATGTATTTATTGTGTGGTTAGTAATTCTTAGGGTGTGTATAACTTATATGTAATTAAATTGAACTTAGAAAATTAATTTAAATAAGATAAATACATGAATATAAACACTCACACACGTAAGTCGATCTTTGATCGCCATCTTGCACTTCCTAAGTTATCCCTCTTGGTTGCCTTAAATATGGTAAAGTCCCTCGAAAATAGGGGTGTCTTAAAAAGCAAGTCCCTTCATAAATATCATCAAGTCCCTTCAGTTTATAAGATCAAGTCCCTTCGAGGTTGCCTACGATAAATGATCTTGTCCCTTCGAATAAAAGATGATAAGTCCCTACGAATTGCTAAAAGACACCTTACAGTTGCCTATATTCAGATGACCCTACACATGTCCCTTAATTACATCCAAGGTAATGACTACCTATTCCTTAATAATAGGGATAGTCTTACCATTTAAAGAACATAAGAACAATAAAGACTTAATCTAGGGTAGGTTTCTCTTAAGTTTCTTGCTCCCATTTCAAAATACTCTTTACACTACACTTTTCAAACAAATTTTCAAAAACAAGTCTTTATATACATCCATACGAGGATCATTATAAAGTACTTAGAAAGTTTCTAATTACACACTACACCTTTTCAAAACAATTTAAAGTGAGCTAAGTAACTAAGAGCCCATGGATAACCATGGATATAAAGGGTGCTAACACCTTCCCTTTGTATAACCTACCCCCCGAACTCAAAATCTTTTTAAGGTCTTTCCTGTTCTTTTATGTCCTTTCCTTTTGGATAAAATAAAAGTCGGTGGCGACTCTTGCTATCCGCAACATGACTAAAAGTCAGTTCTCCCGCCGTGTTACAGAACTGGCGACTCTGCTGGGGACTTAATAAAAGAGGGGTACCCTTAGGAATTAGATCACTTTAAATTTGTTTGCTTTGTTTGCTTTACTTTACTTGTTGGGGCTCTTATGTGTGAAAGATCCTAACCTGGATCTAGTGTACCCTAGGTAAATGGCAATAGACCAAGGAAACTGTACGGCGTATACCGATATGGTTGATCTGGTGGCCATAGTTAGTGTGACTTCTTGGTTGGTGCTTATGTTCCTTAAGTAAGTTAAGGATAATATGGGGCTGCCATATGTTGTCAATACACTAACTAACTTTTAGAACCCTAGTCATCCCATCTTGGCCTTTAGAAAGTAGTAAGATAGCCGGCTTTGGTGAAGACTTAAGTTGGTTGATACTCGATGCTACACTCATTGAGATCCTAAACTTTGAGGGTTTTGGTTGGCAAGTAAGTTACCTACTGAACAACCACCCTTGGGAAGGATCAGTGATATTGAGATTCCTTAGAACCTGATTACTTTTGTAGGATAGGATGAACCAACTAAACTTCAGGGGAGGGTACTAACCTTTAAACCTCATGAAAGCCTTCAAACCTAGGGCTATTGTGTGACTTGTTTGTGTGTGCCACATGTTTGTGATTGAGCATAACATCATAGCATCATCATGCATCATAAGCATAGCATTTTCACTAACCATTTCAAGGACCAAAGGATTTATCTTTGTTCTTGCAGGTCATGGCTTCTGCTCGTAGGAATACTATCCAGATCAACTTTGTAGGAATACCTCCTAAGCTTAAGGAATTGGTCTCTCAAGTTTCTGAAAAACTCCCAGTTCATCAGGAAGCATGGTTACCTACTGGATTTAGTCACTTCAGGGTTCAATGAAGACATGATAAGTGTCCTATTTCAGTTCTTTGATCCTAAACATCATTGCTTCACATTCCCCGACTATCAGCTGGTTCCTACAGTGGAAGAATTCTCCAAACTATTGGGTATACCTATCCTTGATCAGAGACTCTTCACAGGCTTAGAAAAAGAGCCTAAACCTGAAGTCATTGTTGCAGCCCTACATTTGAAGAAATCAGACATTGTCCTAGAAACGAGAAGTGGAGTTAAGGGTATCCTTGCTAAGGTATTGATGGAGAAAGCTCAAGTGTTCCTGAAGGCTATGAGTTATGATGCTTTTGAGGAGATCTTGGCCTTATTAATCTATGGCCTAGTGTTGTTCCCTAATCCAGACCAGCTCATAGACGTACACGCCATCAACATATTTCTGGCTCGCAATCCAGTGCCTACATTACTTGGAGATATCTTACATTCTCTCCATACCCGTACTACGAAGGCACGAAGAACTCTGATGTGCTGCATACCTCTATTGTCTAGGTGGTTTATTTCTCACCTTCCTCGATCTGTGATGAAGAATGAACAAGGGTTCAAGTGGTCCAAGAGGATTATGTCACTTTCTCATTCAGATATTCATTGGTGCTCTCGATCTATGGAGAATGTTACTATCATTGACCGGTGTGGGGAGTTCCCTAATGTGCCACTCCTTGGCATAAGAGGGGGCATTACTTATAACCCTTCCTTAGCTCTACGTCAGTTTGGTTATGCTCGGAGTGATGGTCCTCATGACATGCTTATTCAGGGTATTATGTTCGACTACGACAACGATCTGCAAGGTTACCGTCAAAGGTTCATACGAGCTTGGGGCAAGGTGAACAAGGTTGACAGCAAGAATCTGGAACCAAAGTACACTATTCCTATGGAACCTTATCTCAGATGGGTGCGATCTCGTGCTCAGACTCTTAGGATTCCATATCCTGCTATCCTGCCAGTTACCATGGAGCCTGTTGCTGAAGGAGATAATTCTCATATCATTCTTCATCCATACATGCCCACTGATATGGAGGAGTTACAAAGGTCCTGGATCCAGTTGAAGGAGCAAAGGGATACTTTTGAGACTCATTTCAAAGCTAGTCGAGAAAGAATCCTGGAGCTGATAAAACAACTTCACGAGGAGCGGAATCTCAACTCATACCTTAACACAAAGAGGAAACATCCATGGGAGACTTAAAACCCCATCTTTGTATTCATTTCATTTTTGTTGTAAGCCCAAGAGGCAAACAAGTTTATTAATCACTAATAAAAGTTTACTTTATAGTTGTTTAAACAAATTTAAATCCTACAGTCCTTGAAAACATTGCATATGGATTTACATACCATATCATTGCATCACAGGTTTCTTATGAACAAGTATCTTATCTTCTCGCTGTTTATTTCAGCAGAAATGGCTCTTGAACAGACTGTCAAAGATCTCCAGGCTCAGAATGCACAATTCCAAGAGTTGATTCTGAACTTGTCTAAAGGGCAAGATGAGCTGAAGACACTGCTGGCTAAGAAGAAGAAGAAGACTAGAAAATCAGGAGGCCTTATCAATCTGGGAAGAAGATTCAGAGGTCCTATCAAGACAAAGGAACAAATTGAGGATTCTGAGTCTGAAAATTCTGAGAAGGAGGGAGGTAGTCTCCATGATACTGTGGGAGATTCTGATTCTGAGGCAAATTATTATCATGATCCTGCTAGTGAGGAGAAATACAAGATGCTGGTAGACAGAATGAATGCCATGGAATTGCAAAAATCTTCTGGGCTTGATTTTGAAGATCTTAGTTTAGTTTCTGGAGTGGTTATACCTATTGGTTTCAAGGTTCCTGTTTTTATGGTGTATGATGGTGTCTCATGTCCTAAGCTGCATCTGAGATCCTATGTCCGGAGGATTCAACCACATATTGCTGATAAGAAATTGTGGATTCATTTCTTCCAAGAGAGCTTGTCTGGAGCTCAATTGGAATGGTACTATCAACTGGAAAGTGTCAATATTCGTGATTGGAATGATCTTGCTGAGGCCTTCTATAGGCAATACCAGTATAATGTTGATTTAGCACCTACTCACATGCAGCTCCAAAGCATGTCTATGGGTGCTAAGGAGAGTTTCAAAGAGTATGCCCAAAAATGGAGAGACTTGGCTGGCAGAGTTCAACCTCCTCTGACTGACAAAGAGCTGGTGGATATGTTTATGAGTACGCTGAATGGTCCTTTCTATAGTCACCTCATTGGAAGTTCATCATCTAGTTTCACTGAGCTGATAATGACTGGAGAACGTGTGGAAAGTGGTATAATAAGTGGTAAGATACATGTGGGTGCCTCTTCATTAAGAACTGCTAAGAAGCCCCCTAGTAGCAAGAAGGAGTCTAATGTTGTGTATGGTCAACATAGTCGTAACAGGAGTCACCAATTTGTGGGAGCAGTTCACATCTCCAATCCTACTCATGCAGCACCAGAGCAACAACAAAATAATCAACAGAAGCCTAGAAGGCAGTTCACCAAGATCAACATGTCACTGGCCCAAGCCTTGCAACACATGTTGAAAGGGGAACTCATTACTTTGAGGGATCCTCCTCAGAATCCTAATACTTCCTCTCCTCGATACAACCCTAATGCAATATGTGCTTATCATTCTAATAGTCCAGGACATGACACCAACAACTGCTGGGTATTGAAAAACAAGATTCAAGACATGATTGAAGTTGGGGAGATTGAATTTGACCCTCCTAGGACCCCAAATGTGATCACTGCTCCTATGCCCAACCATGAGAAGACTGTTAATGTTGTGGATGAGGTTTCCTATGTTTCCTCAATAGAAGATGTGACTACTCCCGTATTCATTATCAAGAAGAAGTTGGTGTAGGCTGGGTTCTTTCCAGGTTGCAATGAAGACTGTTTTTACTGTGCCTATAAACCTGATAGTTGCTGGAAGTTGAAGGATGGTATTCAACGCCTCATGAACAATTACACCATATTGTTTGAGAAGACTCCTTCTGTTGAAAGTATGTGTGGGCATTTGACTCGGAGCACGAAGCTTGAAGATGTAGCTATGGTTGATAAAATACCAGTGAAGATTACTTCCAAAGGTCCTGTCAGGATCACCTCTAAGGGTCCTGTCAGGATTACTGTTGAAGGCCTTGTGAAGACTGTTGCTGAAGTTAGAGTGGCTCCCATGATCATCACCACTCCTGGCCCTGTTCCTTATACTTCTGATAAAGCTATACCCTGGAATTATAGTTCTGATGATTACATCCATGGTGTCAAGCAAAAACCTCTGGCTGATGCACCTTGATATTGACAACATTGCTGGATCTAGTAAGATTACCAGAATTGGAAGAGTTTTCTCCCCTCAAGCTACCTCCAAAAGTGCAGTTACTCCAACTACTACCTCCACTGCTGGGCCAAGTACTGATGCCCGGGGCAAGGGTCCTGTAATTGAACCTGTGCAAGCTGAGGCCCCGACTGCTAAAAATCTTTCTAAACAGATGGAAGAAGTACTGAAGATCATTCACAAGAGTGATTATGATATTGTTGACCAGTTGGGGCATACTCCCTCCAAAATCTCCATGTTATCTTTGCTATTGTGTTCTGAGGCTCATGCTAAAGCCTTAATCAAGTTCTTGAAGACTGCTCATGTGCCAAATGAGATTTCTGTGGATCAATTTGAGAATTGTGTTGCACATCTGACTAGTGATAATAGTCTGGGCCTTTCTGATGCTGATCTGACTCCTTCCAAGAGAAATCATAATAGAGCTCTGCATATCTCCATTGAATGTAGGGGCACTACTTTGTCTCATGTACTGGTGGAAAATGGTTCTTCATTAAATGTGCTCCCTAAAGAGGTTCTGGATAAGCTCAGTCCTGAAGATGTTGTGTTAAGACCAAGTGATGTGGTGGTAAGGGCCTTTGATGGTTCAAGAAGAGTGGTACATGGAGAAGTAGATCTCCCGATCAAAGTAGGCTCTCAAATCTTCAACTCTACTTTCTATGTGATGGATATTCGTCCTGCGTATTCTTGTTTGCTTGGACGCCCCTGGATCCATGGGGAAGGTGCTGTGACTTCCACCTTGCATCAGAAGTTGAAATATCCGGTGAAGAACAAAATTGTCACTGTCTATGGTGAAGAAGAGTACATGGTGAGCCATGTGAATACTTTCAAATATGTAAAAATGGAGGGTGAAATGGTTGAAACTCCATGTTGTCGCTCCCGATAGATGGGACTGGCCCAGATAAAGGTACAGACGCGAACGGTCGGCGAGGGGGACAATGAGAACACACAGCCGTGAACTCACTGGAGAATGAATAGAGTCGCCAGCTAGGCATTTTTATCCCGGAGGAAAGGCAATGCTGCATAGACCTGGAAAAGACATGGATAAGACGGTTGCGAACCAGAGAGACTGAGAAAGGGGGTTGGTTACAACCTGGGAAGGTATTAGCACCCAGATTGTCCGTCGTACTCGACGGGATCCACGCTTAGGAGATTTGTGTTTTAAAGGGGTAGTGTCAGTGCAATTTGTGTATAAAATAGCTGGAAAAGGATGTACAGGTGTCAGTGTAAAAGAAGTGAAGTGTGATATATACAGTGTCAGTGTAAGGACAAGAGTAAAATGCTCAAGATCATGAGGCTTAAAGTATAAAGCTGGAAAGAGGGGGGATATACAGAGACTTTTGTTCGATAACTGTTAAGTTATGCCTACGTATCCTCTCGTGCAATGAGGAAGTCAGAACACCGTAGTTCGACCCAAAGAGACTGAAAGATGAATTGACTTGTGAACTGCTTGCTAGCCTATGCTCAAGTGTATGATCTGTCTGGCACAGATGCAAACTGTCTTGCATTAGACGAAAGAAGCAAGTTCTCGGTTGTGAGTGAAGATGATGAGAAAAGAATCCCGAAGGAGACGATTATTGTTTGTTTTTGAGTTTTCAGTCTTTTATTGCTTTTGAAAGTTTGTCATAAGTTAATGAGCTTAAGCCTAAACCAATGGATTTAGTAATCTCATCACATCATCCCTCTGATTAGGGGTAATGAGAATACCTTAAGTGTGAAGTCAGATTCTCACACTTAATCACCATGGTGTAGGGTTAAGATCATTAACCTACTTGTGATTATTTAGATGTTTTTGTTGTTTTTGTTTAGCGTTAAGTAATGAGATTAAGCCATAATCAGGGATTAAACAGACTCATTACACCATCCTAATAGAAGGATAATAGATGAGAATGTTTAAGCTGAGGAAAGCTCCTCAACTTAATCCATGATTAGGGATTAAACTCATGACAAAACAAGCCTTTGATTAAGTGGATTTTATTTAATGGTATGATGATGAAGTGATTTTTATGATTTGTAAGACAACTTGAGGGGGACTTGTCCATTAACACTAGGGTTAGTCCTTCTTAACCATTTAAGGAAGAATTAGAACCCTAATGCAAGGCCCAAGTTACAAGTGTGATGTCTTGATGATTATTAAGTGAATTGATTAAGAGATTTAAACACATTAAGGGTTTAACACTTAGGATTAAAGTTATACACTCCATCCTAATAGAAGGATGCAGGCATAAGCTTAATCACAAAGCCTTAAAGCCTTTAGGGTTTAGTCCCTGGTTATGAGATGAGAAGAGAAGACTCAAAGAGACACAAAGGTAAAACTAAGAGGGGAGACTAATCAAAACCCTAATCATTGTCATGCTTGGTTGTTCCTAAGGTTTGTGAGGTTTACAATGAGAAGTCTTCAATGGAACCACCAGGAAGCAGATGAAAGGATCAAGAGAAGCAAAGCAACTTGCTTCATTCAAGAAGTCAAGTCACTTGAAGAAAGAAAGTGGGAGGAATAAGAATGAGCAAGCTCAATCTCAAACACATATAGAAATGCAGCAATGGATGCAAGAGAGATGAAAAGAAAAGTTATGAGAAGTGAAGGCAAATTCACTTCTCAAGGTTACTTACCACCTGAAAGGTTAGAAAAGAAATGCAATGCAAGGTAAAATGGGGTGAGATGACATGATGAGAAACAAAACCAGAAGCATGTTGATGATGCTAATGATGCTATGAAGTGATACAAACATGAAACAAGGCATGGAGATGTTCATACAAGTTCATGAATGCAAATGAAGCAAGCTTAGGAACCATGAACATACATGAAAAGTTATGAAGCATACAAGGCCAACAACATGGCAAATGCAAGATGCAATGATCAAACATGTTTTCTATATGTCTTAAGATGTCAAATGAATCAAATGGATGCTTGAAATGTCATGGCAAGTCATGTTTTGCAAGAGAATGCAAGAAGGATGCAAATGAAAGCCCAAATTAGGGTTTATGAACTAAACATCAAACAAAAACCAAAAAAAGAAGCAAACCCTAAGATAAAAAATGGAAAATGCCACTCAAAGGATCCCTAATCTTGTACTAAACCAAAGTCCAAAGGGGAGGTCTCAACTCTCAACCAATCTCAAGTTATGAATTTTACAAGTTATTAGGGTTTTTAGGGTTCCTAAACAAAAGAAATGCCAAACAAATGAAAAATGCAAGATCAAATCATGGCCATTTTATCTCAAAAACTACATGCTAAACACAATGCAATGCAAGAAGAATCAATGTCCAACTCTTCATAGATAGGCAGAAATGATTTTTTGAACTTTGGATCAAATTAATGCATAAAAATGATTTTTATTCAATGAAAAATTCTCAAAATGCATCAAGATCAAAAAAGGAATTTGGTTTGAAGGTTGGACAATGTTTCTAAATGTCTTAGAACATTTCATGAATTTTTTGGTGATTTTTAAATACCTAAAAGTATTTTTAATAAATTAATTTCCATTAATCAATTAAAAATAATCTTTTAAATATTTTAAAATACTTTTTTAATGATAAAAATAAAAATAAAAATATTTTTGTGTCATAAAAATTAATAAAACTTATGAGAAAAAGTTTCATAATTTTTACACATTTTTTACTATTTTAAAATAATTGTGCAAGTTAAATGAAATAAATGAAAAATAAAAACAAATAAAAGGGGAAGTAAACAGAATGGAGGGATGAGATGAACCCTGGATTTAAATTGGTTGACCAGCGCGCATCTGGACGGCTGGGGTTGCATCTGAGCCAATTAACTTAATTACGAATTAATTAAACTAATTAATTGAATTAGGGCTAATCAAATGGATCTGAGCCCTTCACTCACGCGCGAAGTCAACCAGTCAACCCCATCCAACGCCCAAGATTCAAACTGGCTTAATGACTGGGATTAGGGCATAACAACTCTCAGGTGACCGGAGGGAGGCTCCGGTCATCTTCTCCGGCGCTACCAAAACCCTAGAACACGATTCAGACCACCCCAAGCTAAATTAAACGCCCAGAAACAATCCTCACACTTCTAGCAACTTAAATCAACAATCAATCAACATTTAACTAGCAAGAACAAGTTGAATCGAAGCAAAACAAAAATGGGGCCAAACTTTCAGACACTCATAAAATGCTCATTTTCCCACCATTTTTAATTCTAAACACATCACAATGATCCTTAGAGCATGCACTTTCACTTTATAACAAAAAATCAAAGCTTTGAGAGAAAAGTTTCATGGCCATACCTGAGGTGAAAACTCCTGTTTCTGGGCTTTCAGAGCAGTTCCTTGATGCAAGCTAGCTCCACTGACTCCCCTGGTGCTAATGGCAGGCTTGGAATGAGCTTTAGCAAGCTATTTCAAGAGGTACCAAACTGATATAGCAGAAAATGAGCTTTGTGTACAGGCTGTTTCAGATCAAGGTGATAGGTGGTTTTGACTCCTTTTGATGTGCTTGATTTGTTGGTGGAAAGAGCTTGGATGTTTGATGGCTGAGGAAGTTGATTCGAAGAGAAATGCAGGCTGAGGTGAGAAATGGCAATGGAGTGTTCTTGCTCAAATCAGGCCTGACTCTTGGTGGTTTCTACTCAACAAGGCAGGGTGAGATGATTGGAGGAATTTGTTTGAGTGTTTGTAGTTTGTGGAGGCAGATTCGAAGCAATTTGCAAAATGAGGTGTGTTTGTGTATGTGATGCTTGAGAGAGTTTCAGCCTTGCTTGGTGTTATGCTTTTCTTGCAAATGGAAAGTATAAACAATTCTAATTGGCCAGATGATGTGACATGGCCTGCTGTGATAGGTAAGTCACCTTTTGCAAAATGTCAACTTCTTTGTAAGAGAGGCATGGGCTAAGTTATAGCTAGTACAAGGCATGGTTCTGGTGCAGCAAGATGGAGTGAAAGGGCTAGCAAGGGGCAGCATCCAATGCATCAAGTTGGTGAAGTGTGATGAGTGTTTTTGCAAGTTGTCACTTTTTGAAACTTTATGAAAAATGCCTTGTTACACAAACCATAAACATGTAATCTTTGGTCCAATTCTGACTTTTAGGACATATTGAATGTTTGCATACTGGTTTGAAGTGAACTAGAAGTTACAATTGGCTTTGGTTCATGATTTTGCAAAATTCTCATTTGAAGCATGCCTTGAAAATCAATGATTTTTGCCAACTTTGTCACACCATAACTTTTGATCCAAGAAGAGTTTGATCATGTTCTTGTACTTTTTGAAAAGGGAAAGATGTAATCTACAACTTTCATGACCAAAGTTTTTTCATTTGAAGTATTTTTGGATCAAGAATCAAGGCTTGAAAAATGACCTAAAATGAAACATTCTTGAAAAGTCAACTATGCCCAAAAAGTCAACATTTGCAAAAACTCCAAATTCTTGATTTTTGTGAACTTCAACCTTCTTCCATGATCAAATAAAGATCATATACACTCAAAATGATGAAGAATGCCCATTGGTTGGGTCATTGGGGGTCTTAGATGCCCTGATTTTGCACTGACTTGTCCAGAAAGTCAACCGTTGATCAGATGACTTCCCCATGGAATTTCTTTATGAAACTTGATATGCATACTCCCTATACCATATAGAGACCAATAGAAACAAGAATGACCAAAAATTTTGAGGTTATGGCCTCTGAAACCAAAACCCTAATTTTAGGTCAACTGTGCAGTCAAACCTGGCTCTGCTTCCACACAAACCCTAGTTCTTGTGATTCTTTTGAAATTTTGACTTTGAGATGATGTATGATAATATAAGAACACACATGGACCCCTTTGAAGTGATTGGTTGCCTTTGGAGAGGCTCAAGAAGCCCTTGGATTGCTCAGATCGCAAACCCTAGGTGCAGATGACCTAGAAACTATGCAGTGACTCAGAAATGTGATATGAGATGATATGATTGTGTTTATGCATATGAGATGATCACAAGCCATGGTGTGAATGGGTTAGGGCAAATTTGGGGTGTTTACAGCTGCCCCTATTCAAACATGAGTTAGCTGTGCAGGATGTAAGCGACGGTTTAACAGGCAAACAAGATAACTTGTGGTTGAATACCAAAGACAGTCCAAAATTTGCACTCACAGAATGAAGAAGAAAAGGGATATAGATTGTAAAGGAAAATAAAGTATATTGTAAAGTGTGGGCGACGGAGGACGACCGTCGAGCAGAGGACGACTGCTGGGTAAAGAGCAATGACGGGGACGGCCGACATGCTGGGGATAAAAGGTAAAGTCAAGACGGGGACGGCCGACTAGCTGGGAAAAATAAGAAATTATGATGGGGACGGCCATCAAGACAAAGCTGTAAGATTCTCTGGGAATTAATGAAACATGACGGGGATGGCCATCAAGTTCATAAAGCAAAGTAACCGACGATGGGGACGGCCATCGGGCTAAAAAGAAAAGGGACCACGACGGGGACGGCCATCGGGTTAAAGAATAAATGAAATAAACAGATGATGGGGTACGACCATCAAAGGTGAGGGACGATCACCTAGCAGGGGACGGCTGCTCTGTTGGGAATAAAAGAAATATGATGGGGACGACCATCAAAGGTGGAGGACGACCACCTGGCAGGATACGGCTGCCGAAAATATCGCGACATAGGACGAATGCCGGATAGAAAAGGTCAACGATGGGGACGGCCATCGGATGAGCATGATGGAGGACGACCATCAAGAAGTGGAGGACGACCACTCAGCAGGGTACGGCTGCTCTCAAGGTTTCTCATGACATAGGACGAATGCCAGATAACCAAAATCTACAATGGGGACGGCCATTGGATAAAATGATGAAGGACGATCATCGAAAGGTGGAGGACGACCACCTAGCAGGGGACGGCTGCTAAATATCGACGATGGGGACGGCCATCGGATGAGCATGATGGAGGACGACCATCAAGAAGTGGAGGACGACCACTCAGCAGGGTACGGCTGCTCTCAAGGTTTTTCATAACACAGGACGAGTGTCAGATAAAGAAAATTTGTTTGTTGGCGATCTACTGGGGATAAAGTAAACACGGACGAGTGTTTATATCCAAGAAACAAAAGGCATAAGTGTTTAGATGTTGTATATAGATTAAAGATGCGGACGAGCATCCTTAAGACTACGATACGGACGAGTATCGGGTGGAAACAAACTGACACATGCTCAGAGATGATGATACGGACGAGTATCAACTGGTTAACAAAGAACACGGACGAGTATCGAATCTGAAAGGACTCTTCTGGGGAATAGTAGACACAGACGAGTATCTATATTCAAGAAGACACAAGTGTTTGACACGATGTATGGATTAAAGATGCGGACGAACATCCTTAAGACTATGACACGGACGAGTATCATGTAGAAATAAACGCTAGACGCAATGTTCTGAGATGATGGTACGGACGAGTACCAACTGGTTAACAGAGAACATGGACCAATGTTGAATCTGTGGGAATATAAACGGTGTATATGAGATACGGACGAGTATCTGTATAAGTAAAACAAGTATGAGTGGTGTATAGATGGGTGTTTATCTGCTGGGGAGGGTGACACGGACGAGTGCCAAAGTATAATAATATTAACAAGCACATGAGTTGTAAAAGTAAGCGACTGCGCTGGGGAAATGACACGGACGGGTGTCGAGAAAGTGTATATAAGTATATGTGAGTACAAAGAGGATGTCTTTGGCTTTCTGCTGGGATATAACACGGACGGGTGTTGTAAAGAGTGTTCAGGCGGCTCTACTGGGGAAAGATGGCACGGACGGGTGTCAAAATGAGTATATACTGGTGTTTGTTGATTGTGAGGCAACTGTTTTTGCCGGGGACTCTGGGGGATTTTTTTGTGTATTGTATTCTGTATATTTGACGGATTGTCAATATTCACCAGTGCCCGATTCACAATATGACTTATAATTATGCTATGCAGTCGATTTTTGTCGTAATGCTCCGTATTAGACGGAATGCTACGCTCTGAGGGGATAATATGATGCGAATGCTATGATTATGCAAAGAGGCACAGATCTGGGATTCGGATCCCGCTGCTGCAGAGATCCCTGGTTGATCTGTTTGAAAGTGGACATCCCAGCTGGGGGGTGTGATCATTGGTAGATCTGATGATATGATATTTGCCCGCTTGGGGATATAGGTCACTGATTGACATATCCTCGTAAATGAGAGACCCATCTGGGGTTTGTAGAAGCTTTCTTCACTCTGTTGTGATCCTTCATGCGTTGCTCTTCTGAATAGAGGCTGAGAATTCCGTGGGGAGATGATTCCCTGACTTTTGTACTCGGCTGAGGATGATAACTCGGCTGGGGAGAAAGAGAAACCATTGAGATTTCCCTAGGGATTCTGTTGAAGGGGGTCCTTGACTCAGCCGGGGATATAGGTGCCTTCTGTGATGCCTGGCAACTCTGATGGAGATAGGTAATAAATGGCAACTCCACTGGGGAAGTTATGAGGGGCAACTCAGCTGGGGAGAGAGCACTATGGGTGCTAGAAACGAGTGTCGTTTTGCCAGCTTGCTGGGATGAGGCCTCATGCCCCAAGTTGCGCTCTGGGTACCTGCAATCCTGAAAAAGACATATAAACGCACAAGATAATCCCGAGGTACCTTTTACTGGATTCCGTCATAGGAGTTTAGATACTTCTGAGTGTAAGCATATTTCCTGCAAGCATGTTTTTATTTGAAGATAAACATCTGTATTCTTATGCAATCAGTTTTTTTCTTTTAAGACATCAGACATTTTTTGCGAATAAAATGTACAAAACAAGACATGACTGAAAATCTGATTTTATTAATTCATATGCCCTGAATTGGCGCGATACAGTCAAAGGAACATATCCCCTGAAATGAGGAGATTGTTACAAATTGAAAAACAAAATGTTGGCAGTGTTGATGACGCTTTAAGGAGCTTCCTCTTCACTATGACTCGTATGACTTATGACATTCTTCTCATCTTGCTTTTTGAAGAATGTTGATTCTGATTGAAGCTTGATTCTGTTTGAAGCTTCCCAAGTTGTAAGTGATACAGATGAATTCAGAATGCAGTTGTTCGCTTATTCCCTTATCTTGCATGGATCGCCCTTTCGGGTTTTCAATCCATCGGGATACCCATTTTTGCCTGAGTTGTCCAATGCGGCTTTTCAACTCAGCGGGTGTACATTTTTATTTATTTTCCCTTATTTTTGCCCGAGTCTTTTATTCTGTTTTTGACTCGCCGGGATGCCCTATTTTTGCCTGGACTTACATTCTGTTTTTATGTCCAGCGGGTCATTTTTATGCGAAGTATTTTTTAACTGCATCTGAATTCACAGGGGACGGGAAATCTTCACCATCCATGGTGCTGAGCATCAGTGCTCCACCAGAGAAAACTTTCTTTACCACGAATGGTCCTTCATAGTTCGGAGTCCATTTGCCCCTGTGGTCTGTATGAGGAGGGAGGATTCTCTTCAGCACAAGATCACCTACTTGGTACTCTCGGTGCCTGACTCTCTGATCGAAGGCTCTCTTCATTCTCTTCTGATATAGCTGTCCATGACAGATTGCAGCCAATCTTTTCTCTTCGATCAGACTCAGTTGTTCGTATCGGGCCCGAACCCATTCTGCTTCACTCAGTTTAACATCCATTAATACCCGTAGGGAGGGTAATTCAACTTCAACAGGTAGGACTGCTTCCATACCATACACAAGCTGATACGGTGTTGCCCTAGTGGATGTTCTGATTGACGTGCGGTACCCATGCAAGGCAAACGGTAGCATTTCATGCCAATCTTTGTAAGTGATTACCATCTTCTGCACAATCTTCTTGATATTCTTAGTTGCTGCCTCAACAGCGCCATTCATCTTCGGCCTGTAAGGAGAAGAATTGTGATGTTGGATCTTGAAGTCCCGACATAATTCAGCCATCATTTTGTTGTTTAAGTTGGAACCATTATCAGTAATGATTCGCTCGGGAACTCCATATCGACAGATGATATCTTTCTTCAGAAATCTGGCTACCACTTGTCTTGTAACATTGGCATAGGAAGCTGCTTCGACCCACTTGGTGAAATAATCAATGGCAACCAGGATGAATCTGTGGCCATTCGAAGCAGTTGGCTCAATCTTTCCAATCATATCAATGCCCCACATGGCAAAGGGCCATGGTGAAGACATGATGTTCAGAGGATTGGGAGGCACATGCACCTTATCTGCGTAGATCTGGCATTTATGGCATTTTCTGGCATAAGCACAACAGTCTGCATCCATTGTGATCCAGTAATATCCTGATCTTAATAATTTCTTAGCCATGGCATGCCCTCCGGCATGGGTACCAAACGATCCTTCGTGCACTTCATGCATCAACAAACCTGCTTCCGTCTTGTCAACACATCTGAGGAGTACCATATCGAAGTTCCTTTTGTATAAAGACCCATCAGTGTTCAGAAAGAAACTACCAGCAAGCCTTCTCAAAGTTTTCTTATCATTGGAAGATGCCCCAGGTGGGTATGTTTGATCCTCCAAGAAGCATTTAATGTCATGAAACCAAGGCTTATCGTCCTTGACAACTTCTGCTGCAAACACATATGCTGGTCTATCAAGTCTAGATACTGAAATCTGAGGTACAAAGTTAGCAGCTTGAACTTTGATCATGGATGAAATGGTAGCAAGAGCATCTGCAAACTGATTCTCGTCCCGAGGGATATACTCAAGCTTGACTGTTGTAAAGAAAGTCAATAACCTCCTTGTATAATCCCTGTAAGGTATCAGATGATCCTGGTGTGTATACCATTTGCCGTTGGTTTGATTGATTACCAGAGCTGAATCTCCGAATACGGTCAATGTCTTGATCCTGAGGTCAATGGCTTCCTCAAGACCCATAATGCAAGCTTCGTATTCAGCTTCGTTGTTAGTGCAGTTAAAAGTGAGTTTTGCCGAGAAAGGCATGTGAACTCCTTTAGGTGTAATGAGTACTGCACCAACACCACGACCATTCATGTTAACAGCCCCATCAAACATCATAGTCCATTCTTCTTCCGGGTCGGGCCCTTCAGTGTGAATAGGCTCTTCGTGATCTTTTGCTTTAATGAACATGATGTCTTCATCAGGGAAGTCAAATCTCATAGGCTGGTAATCATCAATGGGTTGCTCAGCAAGATATTCGGACAATACACTGCCCTTGATGGCTTTTTGAGAAGTGTACTGGATGTCGTATTCTGTAAGAATCATTTGCCATCTTGCAACCCGTCCGGTAAGCGCCGGCTTCTCAAATATGTACTTGACTGGGTCCATTTTTGAGATTAACAAGGTAGTGTGGGTCAACATATACTGCCTTAGTCGGCGAGCAGCCCACGCTAAAGCACAGCAAGTTTTCTCGAGCAGTGAATAACGTTGTTCACAGTCGGTAAACTTTTTGCTTAGGTAGTATATTGCATACTCTTTTCGACCAGACTCGTCATGCTGGCCCAGCACACACCCCCTCGATTCTTCTAATACTGTCAGGTACATTATCAGAGGTCTTCCTTCAACTGGAGGCATAAGGATTGGTGGTTCTTGCAGGTATTCCTTGATCTTGTCAAATGCCTTCTGGCAATCTTCATTCCACCTGACCGTTTGTTCTTTCCTCAGCAGTTTGAACAAAGGTTCACAGGTAGCCGTAAGGTGAGATATGAACCGTGAAATGTAGTTCAATCGACCCAAGAACCCTCGAACTTCTTTCTCAGTTTTCGGTGCAGGCATCTCTTGGATGGCTTTGACTTTATCAGGGTCAACCTCAATCCCTTTCTCGCTTACAATAAAACCCAGCAGCTTACCAGATCGCACCCCGAATGTGCATTTGTTGGGGTTCAACTTCAGTTGGTACTTCCTCAGACGTTTGAACAATTTGAGCAGATTTACCAGATGGTCTTCTTCAGTGAGGGACTTGGCAATCATATCATCCACATAGCATTCTATTTCTTTATGAATCATATCGTGGAATAATGTTACCATAGCCCGTTGATATGTTGCACCAGCATTCTTCAGCCCAAATGGCATTACCTTGTAGCAGAACGTGCCCCAGGGTGTGATGAATGTTGTCTTCTCCATGTCTTCAGGTGACATCTTAATCTGATTATATCCTGAAAACCCGTCCATGAAGGAGAATACCGAGAACTGAGCCGTATTATCCACCAATACATCAATGTGAGGTAATGGGAAGTCATCTTTTGGGCTGGCTCTGTTCAGATCCCGGTAGTCAACACACATTCTTACTTTGCCGTCTTTCTTAGGCACAGGTACTATGTTAGCAACCCATGGCGGATATCTAGTTACAGCGAGGAACCCGGCGTCCCACTGCCTTTGTACCTCTTCCTTGATTTTCATAGCCATGTCTGGGCGAGTACGGTGCAGTTTCTGTTTGACCGGTGGGCATTCTTCTCTCAAAGGCAGCTTGTGCACGACAATATCGGTATCCAACCCCGACATATCTTGGTACGACCAAGCAAACACATCTACATACTCTTGAAGCAGGTCTATCAGTTGTCTCTTCACTGAGCCTTGCAGGCAGGCCCCGATTCTAACTTCCTTCACGTCTTCATCTGTACCAAGATTGATCACTTCAACCTCCTCCTGGTGAGGAGTAATAACCTTTTCCTCTTGTCTTAACAACCTGGCTAGCTCTTCAGGAAGTTCGTATTCTTCTTCAACCCCTTCATCAGCTTGATTGATTGGATTGTCAAAGTCATACGAAGTCATAGCCGTGCTGTTGTCGGTGCTGTCTGGGAGGCACTCTCTGCAAGGGTTAAGTTTGTTCATTTTAGTGACTTGATTTTAATCTTTATTTAGAAAAGTGAAATGAAGTTGTCATTTTGAAAACACCGCCATTTATTTTTTTGTACAAAAAGAAAAATGGAAAAACAGTGAACGAAAAGAAAAAGACTCGTTTGCAAAAAGATGTCTGATATTTCATTAATTAATCTTGTTTGCACAAAAAGTACAGATGGCCCGATTACAAAATGAGTCTTGTCATCTTAGGCAAGATGCAAGACTTTGATGCATGCTTATAAAAATACAGGAAATAATAATTACTCTGCATGAGTAACTCTTATAATTTCCTGGGAAGACCAGTTTGAGATACTGCTCCCCAGGATCTTTGGACGAATCCAATTCTCCAGATTGCGCTCCTCCTCCAGCTCGTCTTCCAGACAGTTGATGGCATCAGGGGTAAGCATCCCCCCACTCACAAAATTGGGCTCTTTCGCAGCCGCTGCTTGATCTTGTTGAGTTGGTTTGTAACCCAACCCAAATCTGTCTTCTTTCTTCTCCATCGATAGCAGTTTGCCCCAGCCTTGGGCAGTTCCTTCCTCAACAACCTTTCGGGCTTGTTGATAAGATGACATGGAGATCCCGGATACAGCAGATGCTTCATTGACATTCAAGGCTTCAAATCCTTGGCTCATTGTTTCATGGATCTCCCCATCCATCTCAATGTACTTATAAGTAGCCAGATGGCTAACAAATATATCCTCCTCCCCACAGATTGTGACAACTTGGCCTTCCCACTCAAATTTTAACTTTTGGTGAAGGGTAGACGTTACTGCGCCGGCGGCGTGAATCCAAGGTCTACCCAACAAACAGCTGTAGGCGGGCTGAATGTCCATCACATAAAAGATAGTTGTAAAGGTCTGTGGGCCAATTGTCACAGGTAGCTCAATCTCTCCCAGAACCGATCTCTTAGAACCATCAAAAGCTCTTACCACCAGGTTGCTGGGTCGCAATGCTAATCCTTCATATTCTAACTTCACCAGAGCCTTCTTTGGTAAGACATTAAGGGACGACCCCGTGTCTACCAGCACATGAGAAAGGACTGCTCCTTTGCATTCCATGGTGATGTGCAAGGCTTTGTTGTGGTTGCGGCCATCCGCTGTCAAGTCAGTATTGGTGAACCCTAGCCCATTGCTAGCAGTAACATTTCCAACCACGGTTTCCAACTGGTTGACAGTGATCTCTTCAGGCACGTAAGCCGCGTGCAAGACTTTAAGTAATGCATTCCGATGGGCTTCGGAGCACATTAGCAGTGAGAGGATAGAGATCTTGGATGGCGTCTGGTGAAGCTGATCCACAATTTTATAATCACTCTTTTTGATGATCCTCATAAACTCATCAACTTCTTGATCGAATGGTGTTTTCAAGGCTTCCTTAGCAGCTTGATCTTCCTGCACCGGGCTCTTTCCCTTTGCCTTGGCAGCAACTTCTGCTTCGGCTGTAGGTCTTTGAATTGGTGGAGCAAAGAGACGTCCGCTTCGAGTGAAGCCTCCGCCTCCCCCCACATTATATATTTGTGGTGCAGGTGTTGATGTTTCAAGAGTGATTCTTTTTCCTTCGCAGTACACGTCAGAGCCATAGTGCCAAGGGATGGCCCTATTGCTTTCATATGGTATTGGTCCAGGCACCGTAACAGTGACTGGACTGATTGCTGCTGCTGAAGGGACTGTGATTGTTTGTGGATCATAATAGATTGTAACTGGTGCTCTGATGGGAGCAGCACCTTCTGATTGGTAGGCGGAGTTGTTTTCCGGATCATAAAATATGGTGACAGTAGAGACATCTTCATGATTGGTTGCTGGTGTTGTAGGAGACATTGTCGGAAGTATGGATGTTGTTGTTGTAGGGGATTCAAAATGGAATGAAGCTGAAGTTGTAGCAGGAACATTTGTCGAGAACTGATCATTTGAGAAGACAGATGAAGTACTTGTTAATGTAGCCGAAGAATTGTCAGGAACAATGGTTGCTGCAGTTGTAGGAGGTTCTGAAACCGTTGCTGATGAGATTGCTGGATTTGTCGGAAATGATGTGGTGATCTGAAGTTGGCCACTCTGAATAAGGCCATCTATGCCATTCCTTAGATTATCGCACCCATTTACCGAAATATTGCAATAAGCACAACCCAATTCACACCCTGGGAACATCTGACATTCCAAGAGCTGAGCCTTGATTTCTACCAATGGTGTCCTGATCTGTCCCACACTGGTTATTAAATAAGACGGTTTGTCTTCTTCAATAGCGTTAATCCGGGGACCACCATGGTTTGGCATGGGATTTTTGTTGACATTGGGTGGTGGTGCGAAATTCAGAGCTTTTGAGTCTACCAGGTCTTGTACCTTCATATGCAGGGCTCTGCACTTTTCTGTACTGTGGCCAGGTGCGTTCGAATGAAAAGCACACCTAGCATTGGAGTCATAGTTCCTGGGTAGACTGTTGGGATCAGGAGGTGCCAACGTCCTTAGTTCAACTAGGTTGAGTTTCAGGAGTTGTGGCAGCAATGAAGCATATGGCATAGGAATCGGATCGATCACCCTATTAGCTTGAGATGGCCTCTGCTGAAATGGCCTTTGTTGACTGTTGTTGTTGGTGTTGCTGTGGTTGTAATTCCTTGGAGGATACTGATTTTGTTGATGGTACTGAGGTTGTGGCTGATAGCTTTGCTGAGGAGGTTGATAGACTGGTTGTGGGTGAGCTGGAGCAGGGATGGTGACTGCTGCTACTGATTTATGCACATATTGGGGCCTACCCCTGTTGGTGTGGATGGCATTAGTCTCACCAGTCCTTCTCGGGCCTGCAAAAGGCTTCCTTGCATTACTGGATGAGCTTGCACCATTGTCTGAGATCTTACCCATTTTCAATAGGCTTTCAATTCTCTCCCCGGCTATGACAACATCTGCAAAGCTGGTAGATGAGAAGGCAGCTAGCCTATCAATATAGGTTCCCTGAAGGGTATTCATGAACATATCAGCCATCTCTCTTTCAGACATAGGTGGCTGGACAGCAGCAGCAAGCTGTCTCCATCTTTGAGCATATTCTCTGAAGCTCTCTCTAGATGACTGTGACATTCCCATTAGGAGAGTCCTGTTGGGTGCCATATCCAGATTATACTGATAATGTCTGATGAAAGCCTCTGCCAGGTCCTTCCAGCATCTGATAGTTGCCCTTGTCAAGTGAGAGTACCATTCTCTTGAGGCTCCCGTCAAGCTATCCTCGAAATAGAACATCCAGAGCTTCTCATCCATTGTATAGGCCTTCAGCCTTCCCAGAAATGACTGTAAATGAGTCCGGGGGCATGAAGTCCCGTTGTATTTTTCAAAACAGGGAGGCTTAAACTTATGGGGGATCCTGACCCCGTCTACCAAGCCCATGTCCATGACGTCGAAGCCCAAAGAGTTTTGAGATTCTAAGGACCTCAGCTTCTCAACTATCTCATCCAACCTTCTATCATAAGCTTCCTCCCCAGCACCCATTACTGTGAATTGGTCCTCCTGAGGATCTTCTTGAAGTACCCTAGCTGCAGTGGCAGTCCCTTGAACATTTGCTGGAATATTGACCTCAGGATGGAGGTGTGGTCCAAATACCGGGGGGTTGACATGAGGTTGTACCCTTTCATTGTTACTGGTACCGGCAGTCCCTATATGCGGATCCTCTTGATTTTGCCTTTCCACCATGTCCCTCAATCTTTCCTGGCTCTGAGCCATGTTGTTCATAACTTCCATAAACTGAGTCATTTGATTCCTCATTTCTAGCCTTTCGTTTGCCATTTGATTTCTGACCTCAGTAAGGTCCTGCTGCATCTGATCCATTTGAATGCCCGGAAGATTGTTTCGGGTTGGATAACGGTGCGGACGGTTGAGGGGAAATACCCGGCGCCTAGCAATAGTTCCTGAACATCACAACAGAGTTAGCAACAATAAAACAACAACCTACAAAACAAACAAAGGGTTAGCATGCAATGCAGTATGCTTATTTGCTCTCAAGGTATCCGGCTTGGCATTCAGTTTTGACCCTTCCAGACCCTTGAAGATGCTGTTGTTGTTGCTTGAAGAAAACTCAGATGAAGCACACTAACACAAATATATTACAGAAGGTGAAATAATACAACTTGTTCATTTTACAACACAAGCCCCCTAAGGGGTCAAAATACAGTACAAGAAAATAAAAGTACATGGAAAGAAAGCAACAACAAACAAATGGTCAAACATCAAGACCAAACTCATCCTCACGAACTTCCTTAAGAAGTGCTTCGGTCACAGGATCATCCGGACGTTCCGTGAGATTCCTGATGAGGAGATTCCGGGTTGTGACAGCTGTAGTGAGCTTCTTGTGCTGAGCTTGGTCTTTTGACCTCTTCACTCCTGCTTTGATCTTCAGTTCTGATATCTCCCTCTGGGCTGCTGCCAGGGCTTCTTGTTGTTCTCTTGCACTAACCTCTAGTTGTTCCATCTTGTCTTGAACTCTCTGGTCCTCCAGGGTACGTGCCTCGGTGATCCTGACCCACCGGGCTTGACTCTCCTTCAAATACAAGTCTGTCCTTGCTCTCTGGAACTGGGCTTCCTTGCAAGCATTCTTCAGAATTTGTTCTCCAGCCTTAGACTTTTTGATATAATCTCCAGACCTCTCAATCTTAACCAGATGCTCCACTCTCAACTTCTCCAATCTCTCAATCTCCCTCATACCCTCACTCCTCTCCCGGAGGGTCTTCTGCAAAGCCTGGGTTAGCTTCTCATTTCTTTCCTTCAAACTCTCAAACTCCTCCAAACTGACAGTGGCAGGTGGTAGTGTTGAAGATGACTCAGGCATGTCTTCTATGGTAAAGGGCATTCCAGAGAATTGAGCCCTGGCACGAGACCACTCATAATATTGTGCCGATGCCACATTATTGCACTTCCCCAAAATGGTTACTCCCTTGGTTTAAACATTATCCCAGGCCCAGGCTGCCTGCCTAACAATAGTCAAATTAATCTTGTTCTCACAATAAAGAGTCTCAACCAAGTCCTGTGCCTTAGGAGTGTGGACCAGTGCATAGCCCAGTTGTCGTCTAAACAGCAGAGGGTTGTAATTGATACTACCTTTAACTCCTATCAAAGGCACATTGGGAAAATGCCCACAGCTGGTGATGATATCCCTGCCCTTGGTGCTTTGAGTGCACCATCTGATATCTGCTGAAGTTAGAGCAGTGAGTCTCTTAGCCCAGTTGCTCTGCTGATGAGGATTCAGAAATGCATCTGTCCTGGGTAGATGCCTGAGAAGCCAAGTGTGGAACAATGGAGCACAACACCTCACTAATCTCCCCCTCTGCTTTTCATTCCTTTGATGCACTGAATAGTAGAGATCCCCCAATAAAGTGGGCACTGGGTTCTTCAAGATGAACAGATGGATTGCATTCCCGCTAATGAATCGAGGCTCATCTGCAAACAACACAATTCCATATATGCTCAAAGCCAACAAGGCACAAACAGCTTTCCACTCTCCTAAAGAAGCTTTCAGGGTAGCTTGAGAGATCAAGAAGTCCAGATGGAAACCAGGGATTCCAGCTTTAGAAGTCATATGTTGCTCAATCAGGACAGGTTCCAGATGCAGAGCCTTTGCTACCTCTCCATTAGCAGGAAAGACCATCTCAGGGTTGAAAGGGATTCCACCCCTGATAGGCATACCAACTAATGAAGAGTACTCTTCCAATAAGGGGCCCAACTGAAAGTCTTGAAAGGTGAAACATCTCAGTGGGGGATCATAGAACTGAATGCAAGTGTGAATGAGGCTCCTCTGTGATGGGTCCAGATCCATAACCATGTCAAGTATATCTCCATAATGTTCCCTGAACAAAGGTATGTGATCTGGAGTGATCAGGGTCTGAATCCTCCTGATATCTGATAGCTCTGGCTGGAAGAAGTGATAGGTGATGTTGCTCTTTTTAGGAGCCATGATGCTGAGACTGAGTAGAGACAGGTGCTGATGATAATGCAATGAGCCACTGATTAGCTGATGCTGGTGATAACTGAAGCAGATGCTGGTGAAGATGGGTCAGTACTGAAGATGGGGTCAAAACCAAAACCAAATAAAGATGGATACCCTGAAACACAAATAAGAAAATGTCAATATGATGCAATGATTATGTATGCAAATGAAATGCAAGGGTTTGTGACTGAGCTGGATCTGATCAAAATGCCCTGATATAGGTCCAAGTATGTTCAAGAAATCCAGATGGAGGTCTATAAATCCAGTAACCAAGGTGGGGGGCTCAAATAAAGAGCCACATGTCCAGGGTTTTAGAATCACAAGAACTGTCCCAAATTGGAGTATTCTTAAACAATCAAAGTAACAAGGTATTCTGAGGTCAAGGTACCTGCAAACCTGTAAACAACCCAACCCCCTCACAGGTGGTGTTCTAGAACAAGGATCCTCAGACTTGGATCAGTTATGAGAAGTGTAAACACTTCTAACCCGGAGGTACAGTGTTTACAATAACCATAAAAGTTCCTCCTCTAATTCACCTCAGTTTCTGAAGGTCAATACTAAAGGTCATCCAGACTTAGCAGGCTTCCCAGATAGCCCTAGCATTGCAGGAAATCTGCAACACAGAGTTCTCAAGAAGAAACCCATATCTGAACTGTGTTTCATATTCCCGCACCAGACCGAAATGGAATGGGAAAGAATATGATTCACTCTAGCCTAGGTGTCACTCAGGTCCCAGGTATAGGACCTTAACTCTCAATGAATCACCCACCCACCAAAATAAAGACCAGATCCAGCCAGCAGCATGACAGTATGATATATACAAAAGCAATAAAGAAAGCAGTAAAGCAACTGTACATAAAGCAAAAAATAAATACCAAAATACAAACACAAATAAGCACATAACACCCCAGTAAACACAAATCAATCAAGCGCTAGGAGGAACCCACAAAAAGAACCAGAAGCCCTGGTTACAATATAAGGTTCCCCAGCAGAGTCGCCAAGCTGTCGCTCCCGATAGATGGGACTGGCCCAGATAAAGGTACAGACGCGAACGGTCGGCGAGGGGGACAATGAGAACACACAGCCGTGAACTCACTGTAGAATGAATAGAGTCGCCAGCTAGGCATTTTTATCCCGGAGGAAAGGCAATGCTGCATAGACCTGGAAAAGACATGGATAAGACGGTTGCGAACCAGAGAGACTGAGAAAGGGGGTTGGTTACAACCTGGGAAGGTATTAGCACCCAGATTGTCCGTCGTACTCGACGGGATCCACGCTTAGGAGATTTGTGTTTTAAAGGGGTAGTGTCAGTGCAATTTGTGTATAAAATAGCTGGAAAAGGATGTACAGGTGTCAGTGTAAAAGAAGTGAAGTGTGATATATACAGTGTCAGTGTAAGGACAAGAGTAAAATGCTCAAGATCATGAGGCTTAAAGTATAAAGCTGGAAAGAGGGGGGATATACAGAGACTTTTGTTCGATAACTGTTAAGTTATGCCTACGTATCCTCTCGTGCAATGAGGAAGTCAGAACACCGTAGTTCGACCCAAAGAGACTGAAAGATGAATTGACTTGTGAACTGCTTGCTAGCCTATGCTCAAGTGTATGATCTGTCTGGCACAGATGCAAACTGTCTTGCATTAGACGGAAGAAGCAAGTTCTCGGTTGTGAGTGAAGATGATGAGAAAAGAATCCCGAAGGAGACGATTATTGTTTGTTTTTGAGTTTTCAGTCTTTTATTGCTTTTGAAAGTTTGTCATAAGTTAATGAGCTTAAGCCTAAACCAATGGATTTAGTAATCTCATCACATCATCCCTCTGATTAGGGGTAATGAGAATACCTTAAGTGTGAAGTCAGATTCTCACACTTAATCACCATGGTGTAGGGTTAAGATCATTAACCTACTTGTGATTATTTAGATGTTTTTGTTGTTTTTGTTTAGCGTTAAGTAATGAGATTAAGCCATAATCAGGGATTAAACAGACTCATTACACCATCCTAATAGAAGGATAATAGATGAGAATGTTTAAGCTGAGGAAAGCTCCTCAACTTAATCCATGATTAGGGATTAAACTCATGACAAAACAAGCCTTTGATTAAGTGGATTTTATTTAATGGTATGATGATGAAGTGATTTTTATGATTTGTAAGACAACTTGAGGGGGACTTGTCCATTAACACTAGGGTTAGTCCTTCTTAACCATTTAAGGAAGAATTAGAACCCTAATGCAAGGCCCAAGTTACAAGTGTGATGTCTTGATGATTATTAAGTGAATTGATTAAGAGATTTAAACACATTAAGGGTTTAACACTTAGGATTAAAGTTATACACTCCATCCTAATAGAAGGATGCAGGCATAAGCTTAATCACAAAGCCTTAAAGCCTTTAGGGTTTAGTCCCTGGTTATGAGATGAGAAGAGAAGACTCAAAGAGACACAAAGGTAAAACTAAGAGGGGAGACTAATCAAAACCCTAATCATTGTCATGCTTGGTTGTTCCTAAGGTTTGTGAGGTTTACAATGAGAAGTCTTCAATGGAACCACCAGGAAGCAGATGAAAGGATCAAGAGAAGCAAAGCAACTTGCTTCATTCAAGAAGTCAAGTCACTTGAAGAAAGAAAGTGGGAGGAACAAGAATGAGCAAGCTCAATCTCAAACACATATAGAAATGCAGCAATGGATGCAAGAGAGATGAAAAGAAAAGTTATGAGAAGTGAAGGCAAATTCACTTCTCAAGGTTACTTACCACCTGAAAGGTTAGAAAAGAAATGCAATGCAAGGTAAAATGGGGTGAGATGACATGATGAGAAACAAAACCAGAAGCATGTTGATGATGCTAATGATGCTATGAAGTGATACAAACATGAAACAAGGCATGGAGATGTTCATACAAGTTCATGAATGCAAATGAAGCAAGCTTAGGAACCATGAACATACATGAAAAGTTATGAAACATACAAGGCCAACAACATGGCAAATGCAAGATGCAATGATCAAACATGTTTTCTATATGTCTTAAGATGTCAAATGAATCAAATGGATGCTTGAAATGTCATGGCAAGTCATGTTTTGCAAGAGAATGCAAGAAGGATGCAAATGAAAGCCCAAATTAGGGTTTATGAACTAAACATCAAACAAAAACCAAAAACAGAAGCAAACCCTAAGATAAAAAATGGAAAATGCCACTCAAAGGATCCCTAATCTTGTACTAAACCAAAGTCCAAAGGGGAGGTCTCAACTCTCAACCAATCTCAAGTTATGAATTTTACAAGTTATTAGGGTTTTTAGGGTTCCTAAACAAAAGAAATGCCAAACAAATGAAAAATGCAAGATCAAATCATGGCCATTTTATCTCAAAAACTACATGCTAAACACAATGCAATGCAATAAGAATCAATGTCCAACTCTTCATAGATAGGCAGAAATGATTTTTTGAACTTTGGATCAAATTAATGCATAAAAATGATTTTTATTCAATGAAAAATTCTCAAAATGCATCAAGATCAAAAAAGAAATTTGGTTTGAAGGTTGGACAATGTTTCTAAATGTCTTAGAACATTTCATGAATTTTTTGGTGATTTTTAAATACCTAAAATTATTTTTAATAAATTAATTTCCATTAATCAATTAAAAATAATCTTTTAAATATTTTAAAATACTTTTTTAATGATAAAAATAAAAATAAAAATATTTTTGTGTCATAAAAATTAATAAAACTTATGAGAAAAAGTTTCATAATTTTTACACATTTTTTACTATTTTAAAATAATTGTGCAAGTTAAATGAAATAAATGAAAAATAAAAACAAATAAAAGGGGAAGTAAACAGAATGGAGGGATGAGATGAACCCTGGATTTAAATTGGTTGACCAGCGCGCATCTGGACGGCTGGGGTTGCATCTGAGCCAATTAACTTAATTACGAATTAATTAAACTAATTAATTGAATTAGGGCTAATCAAATGGATCCGAGCCCTTCACTCACGCGCGAAGTCAACCAGTCAACCCCATCCAACGCCCAAGATTCAAACTGGCTTAATGACTGGGATTAGGGCATAACAACTCTCAGGTGACCGGAGGGAGGCTCCGGTCATCTTCTCCGGCGCTACCAAAACCCTAGAACACGATTCAGACCACCCCAAGCTAAATTAAACGCCCAGAAACAATCCTCACACTTCTAGCAACTTAAATCAACAATCAATCAACATTTAACTAGCAAGAACAAGTTGAATCGAAGCAAAACAAAAATGGGGCCAAACTTTCAGACACTCATAAAATGCTCATTTTTCCACCATTTTTAATTCTAAACACATCACAATGATCCTTAGAGCATGCACTTTCACTTTATAACAAAAAATCAAAGCTTTGAGAGAAAAGTTTCATGGCCATACCTGAGGTGAAAACTCCTGTTTCTGGGCTTTCAGAGCAGTTCCTTGATGCAAGCTAGCTCCACTGACTCCCCTGGTGCTAATGGCAGGCTTGGAATGAGCTTTAGCAAGCTATTTCAAGAGGTACCAAACTGATATAGCAGAAAATGAGCTTTGTGTACAGGCTGTTTCAGATCAAGGTGATAGGTGGTTTTGACTCCTTTTGATGTGCTTGATTTGTTGGTGGAAAGAGCTTGGATGTTTGATGGCTGAGGAAGTTGATTCGAAGAGAAATGCAGGCTGAGGTGAGAAATGGCAATGGAGTGTTCTTGCTCAAATCAGGCCTGACTCTTGGTGGTTTCTACTCAACAAGGCAGGGTGAGATGATTGGAGGAATTTGTTTGAGTGTTTGTAGTTTGTGGAGGCAGATTCGAAGCAATTTGCAAAATGAGGTGTGTTTGTGTATGTGATGCTTGAGAGAGTTTCATCCTTGCTTGGTGTTATGCTTTTCTTGCAAATGGAAAGTATAAACAATTCTAATTGGCCAGATGATGTGACATGGCCTGCTGTGATAGGTAAGTCACCTTTTGCAAAATGTCAACTTCTTTGTAAGAGAGGCATGGGCTAAGTTATAGCTAGTACAAGGCATGGTTCTGGTGCAGCAAGATGGAGTGAAAGGGCTAGCAAGGGGCAGCATCCAATGCATCAAGTTGGTGAAGTGTGATGAGTGTTTTTACAAGTTGTCACTTTTTGAAACTTTATGAAAAATGCCTTGTTACACAAACCATAAACATGTAATCTTTGGTCCAATTATGACTTTTAGGACATATTGAATGTTTGCATACTGGTTTGAAGTGAACTAGAAGTTACAATTGGCTTTGGTTCATGATTTTGCAAAATTCTCATTTGAAGCATGCCTTGAAAATCAATGATTTTTGCCAACTTTGTCACACCATAACTTTTGATCCAAGAAGAGTTTGATCATGTTCTTGTACTTTTTGAAAAGGGAAAGATGTAATCTACAACTTTCATGACCAAAGTTTTTTCATTTGAAGTATTTTTGGATCAAGAATCAAGGCTTGAAAAATGACCTAAAATGAAACATTCTTGAAAAGTCAACTATGCCCAAAAAGTCAACATTTGCAAAAACTCCAAATTCTTGATTTTTGTGAACTTCAACCTTCTTCCATGATCAAATAAAGATCATATACACTCAAAATTATGAAGAATGCCCATTGGTTGGGTCATTGGGGGTCTCAGATGCCCTGATTTTGCACTGACTTGTCCAGAAAGTCAACCCTTGATCAGATGACTTCCCCATGGAATTTCTTTATGAAACTTGATATGCATACTCCCTATACCATATAGAGACCAATAGAAACAAGAATGACCAAAAATTTTGAGGTTATGGCCTCTGAAACCAAAACCCTAATTTTAGGTCAACTGTGCAGTCAAACCTGGCTCTGCTTCCACACAAACCCTAGTTCTTGTGATTCTTTTGAAATTTTGACTTTGAGAGGATGTATGATGATATAAGAACACACATGGACCCCTTTGAAGTGATTGGTTGCCTTTGGAGAGGCTCAAGAAGCCCTTGGATTGCTCAGATCGCAAACCCTAGGTGCAGATGACCTAGAAACTATGCAGTGACTCAGAAATGTGATATGAGATGATATGATTGTGTTTATGCATATGAGATGATCACAAGCCATGGTGTGAATGGGTGAGGGCAAATTTGGGGTGTTTACACATGTCAAACATTTGAAGTTGTTCCTTGCTCTGATCCTGCTCCTTAGTTTGTTCCTGCTTCTGAAAGAGTTCCTATGGTTACTAACATACCTCATGCAATGGCCTCCCTCAAAGATGCTAAGGCTGTGGTTGCAAAAGGTGGTTCTGCTATTTGGGGTCAGCTTCCCAACATCCCTTACAAGTCTGACAAATTTGGTTTGGGTTTCACTGCAGAATCTCAGAAGGTTGTTCGTCGTGCTCGTGTTGTTCGTATCACCAATCAAGGGGTCATAAGAGATCAAATCAATGTTGTGGGTGACTGTAATAAAGGCTACAACCTGGATGATTGGATATTTCCTACCGTGGGTGATGGACTCAACAATTGGAAGACTGAAGACGTTATTCTTATCTCCTTTAGTCAGGAGTAAATACTATTACTATGTTTTTATTTTAAGTTTGTAATTTCGAACAATTAAACCTTTAAGCCTTGTGTCTTACCCGGGGCACAATGGTATGCTTGTTTCGGGATGTCATTTCATTTGCATACTTCATTCAATAAAAATCAATGGACGTTTCGTTTTCGTAAATGTTGTGCTCATTGTCTTTCTTTTATTATTATTTCTGTTTTATTAGCTATGTGTTCTTACACACACCCACATCACTAAAATGCAGATACTCATCCACTCTGGATCCTGTTGATAACAATTCTACTATTGCCAATTATAATTTCGAGAATCCGATCTATCAAGCTGAAGGTGGAAAGGAGTACCTGTAGAGCTTGCTAGGTTATTACAACAAGAAGAGAAAGTTATACAACCACATGAAGAGCCAATCGAAGTTGTGAATCTGGGAACAGAGGAAAACAGGAAAGAAGTCAAGATAGGAGCTGAGTTAGAGGATGGTGTTAAGAACAGACTAATTCAGATGTTATGTGACTATGTGGAGATCTTTGATTGGTCTTATGAAGATATGCCAGGGTTGGATACAGACATTGTGGTTCACCGTTTACCGGTAAAAGAAGATTGTCGTCCAAAGAAGCAAAAGGTTCGTCACATGCGTCCTGAAATGTCAGAAAAGATTAAAGCAGAGGTGATGAAACAGTTTGATGCAGGGTTCCTAGCTGTGACTTCTTATCCTCAATGGGTTGCAAATGTGGTACCAGTACCTAAGAAGGATGGTAAGGTACGTATATGTGTAGATTACAGAGATCTGAATAAGGCCTGCCCTAAAGATGATTTTCCACTTCCTCATATTGATGTTCTGGTAGACAACACCGCTCAGCATAAAGTATTCTCTTTCATGGATGGTTTCTCTGGTTACAATCAGATTAAGATGGCACCCGAAGATATGGATGTTGCACCCCAAAATTTGCCCTCACAATACAAGACTTTGTGTTCTATGAAGGTTCACAAGGTTCACAAGTTCCACAATGCTTTCAATACCTTTCTTGAGGTTCATGAAGTCTACAAGCCACTTTATGAAGGTTCACAAGGTTCACAAGTTTCTCAACATTTGCAGGACCTTTCATGAGGTTCATGAAGTCTACAAGTCATTTCATGAAGGTTCACAAGGTTCACAAGATTCACAATGATTACAAAGCTTTCCTGAGGTTCATGAGGTCTACAAAGTCACTTTATGAGGTTCACAAGGTTCACAAGCTTCACAATACCTCCCATGAGGTTCACAAGACATTTTATGATGGTTCACAAGGTTCACAAAGTTCACAATTGGTCAAAAGAGTTGACAATTCCCTCAGACAATGCACCTCCTAAGCAGTGCATCCAAAACTAGGGTTTTGACTTTAATCAGGCTAAATGGACTTCCAAGACCTCAAGTGAGCTTCATAACATATTATATGTATATAAGAACCCCCATGACAAGTTTCAAGACTTTTCTCAAAAGTTTGCTCAGTCAGATGATCAGATAAGTCAAAATCAGTCAATGTAGTTAAAAAGTCAAACTGAGGTCAACTGTGGTCAAACCAAAGTCAAACTTCATGATTTTTTGCCAACATCAAGTATATGAAGTAAAATTCATCATTTGATCAAGGGTTGATCATGATTCATCAAGGAGATTTCAGATCATCAATAATCAGGAGTTTCTAAATTAGGGTTTCCTCAGTAAAAGTCAACTGAACTTTGACCAGCCATAACTTTCACATACTTCATCACCAAGTCTCCACTCAAAGCTCATTTTGAAGGAAATTGAATTCTCTACAACTTTGATCTTGCAAGTCAAGCCCAAAAATGCTTCATTTGGAAGATATGAGCTAAGACATTATAGGTCATTTCAAAAGTCAACAAAAAGTCAACAACTTCAAAAGGGCATAACTTGAGATTGGTGAATGATATGGACATGAAACCAATGGGGTTGTTTAGAGGACTCTTCAAGCTTTCTAAAATGTCCAATAACACCCTCATAGCATTAAAATTTAGGGAGATGTGCCTTTGCAAAGTTGGGAAATTTTGTGATGGTTTATGATGAAAATGGAGGTTTAAAACCAATTCTTTTCAAATGGGCTTGTCAAATTATGATCCAACCCATACACTATCATCATGCACGACCCAAATGACTAAAATTTAGAATTTTTATTATTTTGTTTTTATTTATTTTGATTTAAATCATTAAAAATCATTTTAAATAAAAATAAAATATGAAAATAAGAGATTTTATATGGATTAGGCTTCTAGAAAGTCTTAATTGATGATTTGAATTGAAAGGGAAGGAAATCATGAGGTTGGTACAAAAATAGCAAGCCTTCATGAACAAATATTTGAATTTTAAACCATGATCTTTTTCAATCTTCAAATATCAAAATCTCCACACAACAATTCAATTTTCTTAACCTAATTCATTCACATATAAGTACTAAACTCATTGCCCTTGCCCCTTCACGAATTGGCTGCCTCAAAGTGTAAGTTCCAAACCTCAAAAATCCATCCAAAACTCATATTCGAATTCCTTGATTCAGAGCACTAGAAGGTAAAATAAGAACATGGAGAGCTTCATTGGATATCACTGATCATAAATCATCATTCATATGCCTCCAAATCGTGTCATAATGATGAACCCGTGGCTTGTTTATGCTTGACAAAATTTTTTTCGATTCCAATGATTCACTGCATATTATTGAATTTTGTTTATATAACCTTGTTTGTTGATGACTATAGATGGAATCTGGATAGTTTGGTGAAGTTCCATAGCCTGAAACATGATCCACCATTTTTAGGGTTTACGGCTCCAATTAGGGTTTTGTAATCCAGCCAATATAAATGGATTATGAGGATGTAGAAGGATTGGAAATCTTGTTAGGAACTTAATGGCATAGTCAATTTCGCAAAATCTTACTGTTTTGTCAATGTATGAATTTTGTAGGTTTTGCTACCATTCTATTTTCGCAGGTAATCTCCTAGCTATTTTCGCAGCTAAGTTCGCAGTTCTGGAGGTAGAAGAAGACTTCTTCGCACGCGTTTGTGAATTCAAAAATCTTGTATTATATTTTATGAATTATTGGCTGTTTGGTATCACAACAATTATGTTGTCCCAGTGGAAGGAGGCGTATGCGTATTGGCAACAGGACCTGTGATCGAATCCTGGCCACGGCAAATGTTTTGGTATTTTTTCATTAATGCGTTGAGTATTACATATTATTATTGTTTGCTGGATTGATATCAGGTAGGCTCTTCCAGCCAGGCGGTTATGCGTGTTTGCTTGTGTTCAAAGGTCCTGGGTTCAACACCACCCCAGGCCTTTTTGCTTCTTTATTTTTCTTGATTTTTCAGGCAAAGAACAAAACAAATTGAATCCCCTTCATTGTCACCTGCGCGTGTAGTAGCCTGGTGGTATTTCTTGTTGCTGGCAAACAAGCTGACCTGGGTTCAAACCCCAGTCAGGTAAGTTTTCACATTCTTTTTTTTTCTTTTATTTGTTTTAAGTATTCTATTATTAAATTAAATATAATCTTATGTATATATGTTTTTCTAAATAATTAAGAAATAATGATGCATGTTTAATATTTTCTAAAATTTTAAAATATATAAATTTTCTGAAATTATTTTCTTTATCATATGTAAATATAATATATGTATATTATTAAATAATTTTGTATATTAAATTAAAAACCCTAAAAAATATTTTTTTTAAACAAAACCCTAATTTTTTGTGAAAACCTAATTTTATTTTCTAAATAATTTTTACTTTCTAATTCTTTATATAATTATAATGTATATATTTATTTAATATAATTTTAGTAAATGTAATAATTAATAAAATTAAATTTTATAAATATGATTAATTTTGTGAATATGATATTTAAAACTTATTTTCTTCATATAATGTGTAAATATTTTTTTTTTAATAAATAAATGTTAATATATGTTTAGAAATAATTAAACTTGTAATAATTAAAATTTATAATTATATTATGTTTAAAAAAATTTTATTTAATTATTATTATTTCTAAATAAATGTTATATATTAAAATTAAATTTTGTGTTTATTATTCTAATCATGTCATTATAATATTTTTTTTTATTTATTTAATTCTATTTATTTTAATTATTATTTTTGCTTCATTAATTTTATATATTTTATTATTATTATTATTTCACTAACTTCATTTATTTTTGATATATTGTTACTAACCCTATTTTTAATTATTATTATTACTAACCTTTAATTATTTATTTATTGCTTATTATTTATATTTTTGCTTTTTGCTATTTATTTTTAATTTGCTTATTATTATAATTTTGTAAATGCTCCTGGATGTAAATTTTGTAATATTTAAGTTATTTAATTTTTTGCTATGGTTAGTAATTTAGGGAGTGCAAAACATGTATTTTATTTAAAAATTAATTTAGATCACTTTAATTATAAGATAAATTTAAATTAAACACTCACACACGTAAGTCGATTTCTAATCGCCATCTCACATTCCTAAGGTTATCCCTCAAGTTGCCTAAATCATAAGGTCAAGTGGGGTGTATAAAGCAAGTCCCTTAAAAGAAAGATCATCAAGTCCCTAATGGGTGCCCTTACAAAATCAAGTCCCTTCGAATAATGATGATAGTCCCTCCTATATGCTTAATACACCCCACAGTTGCCTTCATAAAAGCAGATGTCCCTTATATGTCCCTTACATCCAAGGTAATGACTACCTATTCCTTAATAATAGGGATAGTCTTACCACTTAGAGGATAAAGAAAAGGAAAGACTTAAACTTTAGGGTAGGTACCTCCTAGTTGCTTGCTCACTTCATTTCAAATTTTCAAACACTTAACAATTTCAAACAAATTTTCAAAAAAACAAGTTTTTACGCATCCGTACATGGATCATTATCAACTATTATGAAAATTTTTCTATTCACACACTACACTTTCAAAAACAATTCAAAAGTGAGCTAAGTAACTAAGAGCCCATGGATAACCATGGATGTAAAGGGTGCTAACACCTTCCCTTTACATAACCTACCCCCCGGACCCAAAAATATCTCTTAAGGTCTTTCCTGTTCTTTTATACCCTTTCCTTTTGGATAAAATAAAAGTCGGTGGCGACTCTTGCTATCCGCAACAAAACATAAAGTCGGTTCTCCCACCGTGTTACTGAACTGGCGACTCTGCTGGGGATACCAATTTAAGAGGGGTACCCTTAGGAATTAGATCACTTTAAATTGTTTGCCTTGTTTGCTTTATATTATCTTGTTGGGGTGCTCTTATGTGTGAAAGGTCCTAACTCGGATCTAGTGTACCTTAGGTAAATGGCAATAGACCAAGGAAACTGTACGACGTATATCGATACGGTTGATCTGGTGGCCATAGTTAGTGCGACTTCTTGGTTGGTGCTTATGTTCCTTAAGTCAAGTTGAGGATAATATGAGGCTGCCATATGTTGTCAATGCACTAACTAGCTTCTAGAACCCTAGTTATCCCATCTTGGCCTTTAGAAAGTAGTGAGATAACCGGCTTTGGTGAAGACTGAAGTTGGTTGATACTCGATACTACGCTCATTGAGATTCTAAACTTGGAGGGTTTTGGTTGGCAAGTAAGTTGCCTACTGAACAACCACCCTTGTGAAGGATCAATGATATTGAGATCCCTTAGAACCTGGTTACTTTTGTAGGACAGGATGAACCATCTAACTTCAGGGGAGGGTACTTACCTTAAACCTCATGCAAGCCTTCAAACTTAGGGCTATGGTGTGACTTGTTTGTGTGTGCCACATGTTTGTGATTGAACATAACATCATGACATCATCATGCATCATAAGCATAGCATTTTCACTAACCATTTCAAGGACCAAGGGATTTATCTTTGTTCTTTGTTGTAGGTCGTGGCTTCTGCTCGTAGGAACACCATCAGGATCAACTTTGTGGGGATACCTCCTAAGCTTAAAGAGTTGGTTTCTCAAGTGTCTGATCATTCCCAGTTCAACAAGAGACATGGTCACCTATTGGATCTAGTCACTTCAGGGTTCAATGAAGACATGATGAGTGTTCTGTTTCAGTTCTTTGACCCTAAGCACCATTGCTTTACATTCCCCGACTACCAGTTGGTTCCAACCATGGAAGAGTTCTCTAAGCTTCTGGGTATACCTGTTCTTGATCAAAGACCCTTCACAGGCTTGGAAAAAGAGCCTAAACCTGAGGTCATTGCTGCAGCTCTACATCTGAAGAAGTCTGACATTGTTCTAGAAACGAGAAGCGGAGTTAAAGGTATTCTTGCTAAGGTGCTAATGGATAAGGCTCAAGTGTTCTTGAAGGCCATGAGCTATGATGCTTTTGAGGAGATCTTGGCCTTGCCGATTTATGGCTTAGTATTGTTCCCCAATCCTGATCAGTTCATAGACGTTCATGCCATCAACATATTCCTGAGCCACAATCCAGTGCCTACATTGCTTGGGGACATCCTGCATTCTCTTCACACCCGTACTATAAGGGCAAGAGGAACTTTGATGTGCTGCATACCTTTACTTTCTAGGTGGTTTATTTCTCACCTTCCTCGCTCAGTAATGAAGAATGAGCAAGGGTTCAGATGGTCCAAGAGGATCATGTCACTTTCTCACTCAGATATCCATTGGTGCTCCAGATCTATGGAGAATGTCACCATCATTGACCGTTGTGGGGAGTTCCCTAATGTGCCACTTCTAGGCATAAGAGGAGGCATCACTTACAACCCCTCTCTAGCTTTACGACAGTTTGGTTATGCTCGAAGTGATGGTCCACATGACATGTTGATTCAGGGCATTGTGTTTGATTACGACAACGATCTTCAGGGTTACCGTCAGAGATTCATACGAGCATGGGGAAAAGTAAACAGGATTGACAGCAAGACATTGGAGCCTAAGTACACTATTCCTATGGAGGCTTATCTCAGATGGGTACGATCTCGTGCTCAGACACTCATGATGCCATATCCTGCCGTCCTACCAGTTACCATGGAACCTGTTGCTGAAGGAGACACAGCTTATACCATCCTTCACCCAGACATGCCTACTGATAAGGAAGACTTGCAGAGATCATGGATCCAACTGAAGGAGCAAAGGGATACTTTCGAGGCTCGTTACAAAGCAAGCCAAGAAAGAATCCTGGAACTAACAAAGCAACTTCACGAGGAACGAAACCTCAACTCATACCTCAACACAAAGAGGAAACGTCCATGGGAGACTTAAAACCCCATCTTTTGTACTTATTTCATTCCATTATTTGTAAGCCTAAGAGGCAAAACAAAGTTATTACTAATAAAAGTTTACTTTCTTGTTTGTCTAAGCAAATTTAAATCCTGCGGTCCTTGAAAACATTGCATATGCATTACCATATCATTCCATTGCATCACAGGTTTATAATTGTGCACAGGTTTCTCATCTTCTCGCTGTTTATTTCAGCAATGGCTCTTGAACAATCAGTTAAGGATCTCCAGGCACAAAATGCACAGTTCCAAGAGCTGATCTTGAACCTGTCCAAGGGACAAGATGAATTGAAGACACTGCTGGCCAAGAAGACTAAGAAGACTAGAAGGTCTGCTGGTTTGATCAACATGGGAAGAAGGTTCAAAGGTCTTGCCAAGACCAAAGAACCAGCTGAAGACTATGAATCTGAGGAATCTGAAAAAGAGGGAGGCAGTCTCCACAACACTATGGGGGACTCTGATTCTGAGGCTAATTACTACCATGAGCCTAACGAAGACAAATTCAAGATGCTGGTGGATAGGATGGATGCCATGGAGTTGCAGAAGTCATCTGGGCTGGATTTTGAGGATTTGAGTCTAATATCTGGGGTAGTCATACCCATTGGTTTCAAGGTTCCAACATTTGTTGTCTATGATGGGGTCTCTTGTCCCAAGCTGCATCTGAGGTCATATGTCAGAAGGATTCAACCCCACACTGCTGATAAGAAGTTGTGGATCCATTTCTTTCAAGAGAGCTTATCTGGAGCTCAGTTGGAGTGGTATTATCAGTTGGAGAGTGTCAACATCAGAGATTGGAACGATCTTGCTGAAGCTTTCTATAAGCAGTATCAATACAATGCTGACTTAGCCCCCACTCGCATGCAGCTTCAGAGCATGTCTATGGGTGCCAAAGAAAGTTTTAAAGAGTATGCTCAGAAGTGGAGAGATTTAGCTGGAAGAGTTCAACCCCCTTTGACTGACAGGGAATTGGTTGATATGTTCATGTGCACGCTGAATGGTCCGTTTTACAGTCATCTCATTGGAAGTTCATCATCTGGCTTCACTGAGTTGATAATGACAGGAGAGCGAGTAGAAAATGGTATAAATAATGGTAAGATCCAAGTGGGTGCTTCCTCATCAGGTACTACAAAGAAGCCTCCCACAGGGAAGAAAGAATCCAATGCTGTTTATGGTCAACCTGATCGTAACAGAAGGCATCAGTCTGTTAGTGCAGTGCATATTTCAAATCCAACTCCTGCACCAACAGAGCAGCCACAGGGCAACCAACAGAGGGCTAGAAGGCATTTCACTAAGATCAACATGTCAATGGCTCAGGCATTGCAACATTTGTTGAAGGCTGAACTCATTACTTTGAAAGAGGCTCCTCAGAATCCCAATGTTACCTCTCCCCGGTACAATCCCAATGCACGATGTGCATATCATTCAAACTGTCAGGGACATGATACTAATAACTGCTGGATCTTGAAGAATAAAATTCAAGATATGATTGATGCGGGAGAAATTGAGTTTGATCCTCCAGGTACTCCAAATGTGATTACTGCTCCAATGCCGAATCACGAGAAGACTGTCAATGCCATTGATGAAGATCTACATGTCTATTCAGTTATGGAGTTGACCACACCACTGTCTGTTATCAAAAAGAGGTTAGTACAAGTTGGGATCTTTCCAGGTTGTCGTGAAGATTGTTTGTATTGTACCTATAAGCCGGATAGTTGCTTCATACTGAGAGATGGAATTCAACGTCTCATGGATAAGTATACTATAGTGTTTGAGAGGACTCCGTCGTCTGTAGAAAGTATGGTGGATCATCTGACTCAAGGTAGGAAGATTGAAGAGGTTGACATGGTTGACAAAGTACCAATAAGAATCACTTCAAAGGGTCCCATTAAAATCACTCATCAGGGTCCAATCAAAATTACTGCTGAAGGTCCCGTGAAAGTTGTTGCTGAAGCCAGAGTAGCTCCTGTGGTCATTACTACTCCTGGTCCTATCCCGTATACATCTGACAAAGTTGTGCCTTGGCATTATGGATCTGATGTTTACATCCATGGTGTTAAGCAAGAGCCTGTAGCTGATGTGCCTGTTGACATTGATAATATTGCTGGATCTAGCAAGATCACTCGTAGTGGAAGAGTCTTCTCCAGTTACTTCCAAGAATGCAGTTACTCCTGCTACTACTTCCACCACTGATGCTCGGGGCAAGGGTCCTGTCATTGAACCTGTATCTACTGATGTGCCAGCTGCTGATGACCTCTCTAAGCAGATGGAAGAAGTATTGAAGATCATTCGCAAGAGTGATTATGACATTGTTGATCAATTGGGGCATACTCCCTCAAAGATTTCTATGTTGTCCTTGTTGTTATGTTCTGAGGCTCATGCAAAGTCCTTGATCAAGTTTCTGAAGACTGCTCATGTACCCAGTGCAATTTCTGTCGACCAATTTGAGAACTGTGTTGCCCACCTGACCTATGACAATGGGTTAGGATTTTCTGATGCTGATTTGACCCCTGCCAAGAGGGATCATAACAGGGCCTTGCATATTTCAATTGAATGCAGGGGCACTACCCTGTCACATGTGCTGATAGACAATGGTTCCTCTTTGAATGTGTTGCCTAAGGAAGTCCTGAACAAGCTGAGTCCTGAAGATGTCGTGTTGAAGCCCAGTAACATTGTGGTGAAGGCTTTTGATGGTTCTAGAAGAGTAGTGCATGGGGAAATTGATCTTCCAATCAAAGTTGGCTCCCAGGTGTTTACTGCTACATTTTTTGTGATGGATATTCGTCCTTCGTACTCTTGTCTGCTTGGTCGTCCTTGGATCCATGGGGCAGGTGCTGTAACCTCTACATTGCACCAAAAGTTAAGATATCCGGTGGAAGGAAGGGTTGTTACTGTCTATGGAGAAGAAGAATATTTTGTCAGCCATGTGAATACCTTCAAGTATCTGGAAATGGAAGGTGAATACATTGAGACTCCGTGTCAGACATTTGAAGTGGTTCCCTGGGTTGTTAATGATTATGTAGCTCCTCCTGTTGTGAAGAAAGTTCCTGTGGTCACCAGAAAACCTCCAACAATGGCAATGGCTTCCCTCAATGATGCAAGAGCTGTGGTGGATGAAGGTGGTTGTACTATTTGGGGTCAGCTTCCTGATATTCCATACAAGTCTGACAAGTTTGGTTTGGGTTTCACTGCAGAGTCCCAGAAGGCTGTTCGTCGTACTCGTGCTGCCCGTATCACTAATCAAGGGGTTGTGAAGGACCAGATTAATGCTGTGGGAGATCAAGATGAAGACTACAACTTGGATGCATGGATTTTTCCTACTGTGGGTGCTGGACTCAATAATTGGAAAGCTGAAGATGTTATCCCTATCTCCTTTAGTCAGGAGTAAATACTATTACTGTGTTGTTATATTTTAAATTTGTAATTTCTTGAAAAATAAAACTTTCAAGCCATGTGCCTTACCCGGGGCACAATGGTGTGCTTGTTACGGGTTGTCATTTCATTTGCATACTTCATTCAATAAAATCAGTGGACGTTTCGTTTTCGTAAATATTGTGTTCCTTGTCTTTCTTTTCTTTTATTTTTGTTTTATCGGCTATGTGTTCTTACACACACCCACATCACTAAAATGCAGATCCTCATCCACTCTGGATCCTGTTGATAACAGTTCTACTATTGCCAATTATAATTTCGAGAATCCGATCTATCAAACTGAAGACGGAAATGAGGACGATTGTGAAATACCTGTAGAGCTTGCTAGGTTGTTACAACAAGAAGAGAAAGCTATACAGCCACATGAAGAGCCAGTCGAAGTTGTGAATCTGGGAACTGAAGAAAACAGAAAAGAGGTCAAGATAGGGGCTGATTTAGAGGACAGTGTCAAGAGCAGATTGATTCAGATGTTACGTGACTATGTGGAGATCTTTGCTTGGTCTTATGAAGATATGCCAGGGTTGGATACAGACATTGTGGTTCACCGTTTGCCAGTGAAAGAAGATTGTCGTCCAAAGAAGCAGAAGGTTCGTCGTATGCGTCCTGAAATGTCAGAAAAGATCAAGGCAGAGGTAATGAAACAGTTCAATGCAGGGTTCTTAGCAGTGACTTCTTATCCTCAGTGGGTTGCAAATGTGGTACCAGTTCCTAAGAAAGATGGTAAGGTACGTATGTGTGTGGACTACAGAGATTTAAACAAGGCTAGCCCCAAAGATGACTTTCCACTTCCTCATATTGATATTCTGGTAGACAACACTGCTCAGCATAAGGTATTCTCTTTTATGGATGGTTTCTCTGGTTACAATCAAATCAAGATGGCTCCTGAAGATATGGAGAAGACAACCTTTGTTACACAGTGGGGCACTTTTTGCTATAAGGTGATGCCATTTGGTTTGAAGAATGCAGGGGCAACATATCAGCGTGCTATGGTGGCTCTGTTTCATGATATGATTCATCATGAGATAGAGGTGTATGTGGATGATATGATAGTCAGATCTCAGAATGAAGAGAAACATCTTGATCATCTGCACAAGTTGTTCGAGAGGTTGAAGAAATACAAATTGAGATTGAATCCAAACAAGTGTACTTTTGGAGTTAGATCTGGAAAGCTCCTGGGTTTCATTGTCAGTGGAAAAGGTATTGAAGTGGATCCTGCAAAAGTGAAAGCTATACGAGAGATGCCAGCTCCCCGTACTGAGAAGGAGGTTAGAGGTTTCTTGGGACGATTAAACTACATTGCAAGATTTATATCCCAATTAACCACCATCTGTGAGCCAATCTTCAAGTTGTTGAAGAAAGATCAGGTGATGGAATGGAATGATGAGTGCCAGACTGCCTTTGATGAAATCAAGAGATATCTGCTGGAACCTCCAATTTTGATGCCACCAGTTGATGGAAGACCCTTGATTATGTACTTAACAGTGTTAGACAACTCAATGGGGTGTGTATTGGGGCAACATGACGAGTCTGGTCGAAAAGAGCAGGCAATATACTACCTTAGCAAAAAGTTTACCGACTGTGAAACAAGATACTCACTGCTCGAGAAAACTTGCTGCGCTTTGGCATGGGCTGCTCGCCGACTAAGACAGTATATGTTGACCCATACTACCTTGTTGATTTCAAAGATGGATCCAATCAAGTACATATTTGAGAAACCTGCTCTCTCCGGAAGAATTGCAAGATGGCAAATGATCTTGACAGAATATGACATACAGTATACTACTCAGAAGGTCATTAAAGGAAGTGTTGTTGCTGATCATTTGGCTCATCAAGCAGTGGATGATTATCAGTCAATGAGTTTTGAGTTTCCTGATGAAGACATTATGATTATTACCAAAGAACCTGGACAATATGACGGACCTGAACAAGGATCCCGATGGACTATGGTTTTTGATGGTGCCTCTAATGCACTTGGTAACGGTGTTGGTGTTGTGATTAGTTCCCCTGAAGGTTGTCATACCCCGATTACTGCCAGACTTTGTTTCTATTGTACCAATAACATGGCTGAGTATGAGGCATGTATCCTGGGTATTAAAGCTGCTATTGATATGAAGATTCAGTTCCTTGATGTATATGGAGATTCAGCCTTGGTAGTGAGTCAGATTAAAGGAGATTGGGATACCAAACATGATAATCTCATTCCTTACAGAGAGCATGTGTTGTCTTTGATCCCACATTTCAAAGAGATTACCTTTGGACATATTCCACGAAGAGAGAATCAGTTGGCAGATGCATTAGCCACCATGGCATCTATGTTTGAGATCAGTTGGGATGACGAAGCTCCCAAGATTACCATTGATAGATTTGAGAAGCCTGCATACTGCAATGAGATTGACACAGAAGGGGCAGATGAGAATGCTTGGTTCTATGAAGTAAAAAGATATCTTGAAGCTCAGGAGTTCCCTGAAGGGGCATCTGTCAAAGATAAGAAGTTTCTGAGAAGGTTCTCTGCTAAGTTCTTTTTGAGTAATGGCATTTTGTACAAACGCAATCATGATTCAACTTTGCTTCGTTGTGTGGATAAGAAAGAAGCAACTGAGATTATGGAAGATATGCATGATGGGATCTTTGGCACTCATTCTAGTGGTCATACTATGGCAAAGAAGATATTGAGAGCAGGTTACTATTGGTCTACCATGGAAGCTGACTGCTATCAACACTCCAGAACTTGTCACAAGTGTCAAATTTATGCTGATAAAGTACATATACCTCCATCACCCTTGAATGTGTTGACTGCTCCTTGGCCCTTTGCCATGTGGGGCATTGATATGATTGGTGAGATCAAGCCTACTGCTTCTAATGGACATCGTTTCATCCTGGTTGCTATTGATTACTTCACAAAGTGGGTGGAGGCGGCTTCATTTGCATCTGTTACTAAGAATGTTGTGGCTCGGTTCATTAAGAACAATCTCATATGCAGATATGGCATCCCTGAAAGGATTATCACTGACAATGGCTCTAATCTGAACAACACTATGATTACTGATCTCTGCACGCAGTTCAAGATTAAGCATCACAACTCTTCTCCGTATCGTCCAAAGATGAATGGGGCAGTTGAAGCTGCTAATAAGAACATTAAGAAGATCGTACAAAAGATGACTGTTACTTACAAGGATTGGCATGAGATGTTACCGTTTGCTCTTCATGGTTATCGTACTACAATACGTACCTCAACAGGGGCAACCCCATTCTCCTTAGTCTATGGTATGGAAGCAGTTCTGCCCATTGAAGTTCAGATTCCCTCCTTGAGAATTATGAAGGATGCAGGCTTGAATGAAGATGAGTGGATTCAGACTCGACTTGACCAGATAAATTTGATTGATGAGAAGAGGTTAGCAGCAGTTTGTCATGGCCAGATGTACCAAAAACGAATGATCAAAGCTTTTAACAAGAAGGTTAAGCCAAAGGTATATCAGGCTGGTGACTTGGTAATCAAGCGTATCATATTACCACAGGGTGATCCTAGGGGCAAGTGGACTCCAACATATGAAGGACCATTTGTAGTCAAAACAGTGTTCTCAGGAGGTGCCCTGATACTGACTACAATGGATGGTGAAGACTTCCCGCAGCCTGTAAATGCAGACATAGTTAAAAAATACTACGCATAAAAAGAGACCCGCTAGGTTGACAGGCCTAGGCAAAAATAAGGGCATCCCGGCAAACCAAAAGGGTTTGGGCAAAAATTAGGGATATATATAAAAAGATGTACACCCGGCAAGTCGAAAACCTGAAAAGGCGGCTTGGGCAAAAAAGGGTATCCCGGTGGATTGAAAACCTGAAGGGGCAATCCAGGCAAAAGTTAGGGATTAAAGCGTATGACTATGTCTCGTTTGGATCACCCATGAAACTACAACCAGTTGTACTACTTACTCAAGCTCGAGCAGATAAAGCTCAATCCAATCGTTTCCGTCTCAACAGCAAGAAGATGAGATACTTGAATGGCAATAGTAGAATTGAAACTCAATAGGATTGTTTCCCACATAACTGATTTTCTCTGTTTTGTAAAAACTTTATGACAAAATCCTCTTACTAGGGTTTATGTCTCCTTGTATAAACTTACCCGTGTATGGGTCACTTTTTGATATAAATAAATTCCATCTTTTGAATCCAGATTTACTTTTACCCTATTTACATAAGCGAAACGTCCATTGGTTGTGTTTGAAGGTATGTATGCTTTTGAATATGATTGATGTTTACCAGAAATGCATGTATATGATTGATGTTTACCAGAAATGCATGAAAATGCAGTAATAGTATTTACTAAGGACGAACGAGGGAAGGATTTCAACAAAAGCTTCGCCTGTTCATCTTTACAAAACAGCTACAAACCCTCAGTAGGACAAATCCATCTTCATAAGGTCACATCTCCCCTGGAATTTATATCCATCTCTTTTATCCTCATACGGATATACGGGAATTTACTTTCCAATAAGAGTACGACGAACGAAGACGGGAGGTTATATCTACCCTACTATCAAACAAAGACAAAGGTTATGTATACTTTACTATCCCCAGCATACGGGAGGTTATGTATAATATATTATCAAACAAGATGGGAATAAGTTCCTCATATCCTTCAACAACGAATCGGGATTTATTTTCCCTGGCCAGCAGTTGTTATACGAAGACATCCAGACACTTCCTGCAGTATCATATCATACATACATCATTTATATCATACCATAACATACATATACATGAGTGCATAATACATTACTTAGGTGCATCATGCTATGAATGCATACATAAAGCATAAACTAATATTATTATACGGAATGTCACCTTGGTTTCAGGTTAATTATCCAACAAAGAAACTTATGATCCTCAGGACTGCTTTATCCTCCTGAAGACATGCTGTTACATCAGGATTACTCCAGTCTCCTGAAAGCATATCATCAATCTCTCAGGACTGCTTCATCCTCCTGAAAGCTTATCAGGACTGCTCTATCCTCCTAAAGACATGCTGTTACATCAGGATTACTCCAGTCTCCTGAAAGCATATCATATTATTACCTCAGGATTGCTCCATCCTCCTGACAGCTTTTTATTACATCAGGATTGCTTCATCCTCCTGAAATCATATCATTACCTCAGGATTGCTCCATCCTCCTGACAGCTATCATCATTACTTCTGGACTGCTTCATCCTCCAAGACATTTTTCAGAAGAACAAATCCTGACGTTCTTTTGATCCTTAAGAGCAAATCCTGACGCTCTTTTGACCTCTTGTTCCAGATACTCTTTCAGAAGAACAAATCCTGACGTTCTTTTGATCCTTAAGAGCAAATCCTGACGCTCTTTTGGTCCCTTGTTCAAGATACCTTTCAGAGGAACTAATCCTGACGTTCTTTTGATCCTTAAGAACAAATCCTGACATTCTTTTGGCCCTTGGAGAATAGGCAAATGGTCTGTACAAAGATCCATTCACTAATCCAAAATATTTCCAGAAGAGATAATCATCACAAGATTTATTTCTACTGGTCCATCCAACAACTCAAATCAGGTTGCATAAATGATTCAGAGATGGCCTATACAAAGACCTAGTACTGATATCCAGTATCAACATAAAGACATCATCATATTCTGATACTTTAGATGGCATCTTTAAGCCCATCCCCAGTTCTTCCAAGTGGCATCTTTAAGCCCACTCAAGCATATACAACCAAAAAAATCAATATCATGCTATGCACTGGTGAGTGCAAATTTTTGGGCTTTTGTGTTCAATCCCCTTCAACCTTCCAGGTCACGACTGGCAAACATACCAATCTAACCCCTCAGGTTTCAGAAAATTGAACAGGGGCAGCTGTTGCACCCCAAAATTTGCCCTCACAATACAAGACTTTGTGTTCTATGAAGGTTCACAAGGTTCACAAGTTCCACAATGCTTTCAATACCTTTCTTGAGGTTCATGAAGTCTACAAGCCACTTTATGAAGGTTCACAAGGTTCACAAGTTTCTCAACATTTGCAGGACCTTTCATGAGGTTCATGAAGTCTACAAGTCATTTCATGAAGGTTCACAAGGTTCACAAGATTCACAATGATTACAAAGCTTTCCTGAGGTTCATGAGGTCTACAAAGTCACTTTATGAGGTTCACAAGCTTCACAATACCTCCCATGAGGTTCACAAGACATTTTATGATGGTTCACAAGGTTCACAAAGTTCACAATTGGTCAAAAGAGTTGACAATTCCCTCAGACAATGCACCTCCTAAGCAGTGCATCCAAAACTAGGGTTTTGACTTTAATCAGGCTAAATGGACTTCCAAGACCTCAAGTGAGCTTCATAACATCTTATATGTATATAAGAACCCCCAAGACAAGTTTCAAGACTTTTCTCAAAAGTTTGCTCAGTCAGATGATCAGATAAGTCAAAATCAGTCAATGCAGTTAAAAAGTCAAACTGAGGTCAACTGTGGTCAAACCAAAGTCAAACTTCATGATTTTTTGCCAACATCAAGTATATGAAGTAAAATTCATCATTTGATCAAGGGTTGATCATGATTCATCAAGGAGATTTCAGATCATCAATAATCAGGAGTTTCTAAATTAGGGTTTCCTCAGTAAAAGTCAACTAAACTTTGACCAGCCATAACTTTCACATACTTCATCACCAAGTCTCCACTCAAAGCTCATTTTGAAGGAAATTGAATTCTCTACAACTTTGATCTTGCAAGTCAAGCCCAAAAATGCTTCATTTGGAAGATATGAGCTAAGACATTATAGGTCATTTCAAAAGTCAACAAAAAGTCAACAACTTCAAAAGGGCATAACTTGAGATTGGTGAATGATATGGACATGAAACTAATGGGTTTGTTTAGAGGACTCTTCAAGCTTTCTAAAATGTCCAAGAACACCCTCATAGCATTAAAATTGAGGGAGATGTGCCTTTGCAAAGTTGGGAAATTTTGTGATGGTTTATGATGAAAATGGAGGTTTAAAACCAATTCTTTTCAAATGGGCTTGTCAAATTATGATCCAACCCATACACTATCATCATGCACGACCCAAATGACTAAAATTCAGAATTTTTATTATTTTGTTTTTATTTATTTTGATTTAAATCATTAAAAATCATTTTAAATAAAAATAAAATATGAAAATAAGAGATTTTATATGGATTAGGCTTCTAGAAAGTCTTAATTGATGATTTGAATTGAAAGGGAAGGAAATCATGAGGTTGGTACAAAAATAGCAAGCCTTCATGAACAAATATTTGAATTTTAAACCATGATCTTTTTCAATCTTCAAATATCAAAATCTCCACACAACAATTCAATTTTCTTAACCTAATTCATTCACATATAAGTACTAAACTCATTGCCCTTGCCCCTTCACGAATTGGCTGCCTCAAAGTGTAAGTTCCAAACCTCAAAAATCCATCCAAAACTCATATTCGGATTCCTTGATTCAGAGCACTAGAAGGTAAAATAAGAGCATGGAGAGCTTCATTGGATATCACTGATCATAAATCATCATTCATATGCCTCCAAATCGTGTCATAATGATGAACCCGTGGCTTGTTTATGCTTGACAAATTTTTTTTCGATTCCAATGATTCACTGCATATTATTGAATTTTGTTTATATAACCTTGTTTGTTGATGAATATAGATGGAATCTGGATAGTTTGGTGAAGTTCCATAGCCTGAAACATGATCCACCATTTTTAGGGTTTACGGCTCCAATTAGGGTTTTGTAATCCAGCCAATATAAATGGATTATGAGGACGTACAAGGATTGGAAATCTTGTTAGGAACTTAATGGCATAGTCAATTTCGCAAAATCTTACTGTTTTGTTAATGTATGAATTTTGTAGGTTTTGCTACCATTCTATTTTCGCAGGTAATCTCCTAGCTATTTTCGCAGCTAAGTTCGCAGTTCTGGAGGTAGAAGAAGACTTCTTCGCGCGCGTTTGTGAATTCAAAAATCTTGTATTATATTTTATGAATTATTGGCTGTTTGGTATCACAACAATTATGTTGTCCCAGTGGAAGGAGGCGTATGCGTATTGGCAACAGGACCTGTGATCGAATCCTGGCCACGGCAAATGTTTTGGTATTTTTTCATTAATGCGTTGAGTATTACATATTATTATTGTTTGCTGGATTGATATCAGGTAGGCTCTTCCAGCCAGGCGGTTATGCGTGTTTGCTTGTGTTCAAAGGTCCTGGGTTCAACACCACCCCAGGCCTTTTTGCTTCTTTATTTTTCTTGATTTTTCAGGCAAAGAACAAAACAAATTGAATCCCCTTCATTGTCACCTGCGCGTGTAGTAGCCTGGTGGTATTTCTTGTTGCTGGCAAACAAGCTGACCTGGGTTCAAACCCCAGTCAGGTAAGTTTTCACATTCTTTTTTTTTCTTTTATTTGTTTTAAGTATTCTATTATTAAATTAAATATAATCTTATGTATATATGTTTTTCTAAATAATTAAGAAATAATGATGCATGTTTAATATTTTCTAAAATTTTAAAATATATAAATTTTCTGAAATTATTTTCTTTATCATATGTAAATATAATATATGTATATTATTAAATAATTTTGTATATTAAATTAAAAACCCTAAAAAATATTTTTTTTAAACAAAACCCTAATTTTTTGTGAAAACCTAATTTTATTTTCTAAATAATTTTTACTTTCTAATTCTTTATATAATTATAATGTATATATTTATTTAATATAATTTTAGTAAATGTAATAATTAATAAAATTAAATTTTATAAATATGATTAATTTTGTGAATATGATATTTGAAACTTATTTTCTTCATATAATGTGTAAATATTTTTTTTTAATAAATAAATGTTAATATATGTTTAGAAATAATTAAACTTGTAATAATTAAAATTTATAATTATATTATGTTTAAAAAAAATTTATTTAATTATTATTATTTCTAAATAAATGTTATATATTAAAATTAAATTTTGTGTTTATTATTCTAATCATGTCATTATAATATTTTTATTTATTTATTTAATTCTATTTATTTTAATTATTATTTTTGCTTCATTAATTTTATATATTTTATTATTATTATTATTTCACTAACTTCATTTATTTATATATTGTTACTAACCCTATTTTTAATTATTATTATTACTAACCTTTAATTATTTATTTGTTGCTTATTATTTATATTTTTGCTTTTTGCTATTTATTTTTAATTTGCTTATTATTATAATTTTGTAAATGCTCCTGGATGTAAATTTTGTAATATTTAAGTTATTTAATTTTTTGCTATGGTTAGTAATTTAGGGAGTGCAAAACATGTATTTTATTTAAAAATTAATTTAGATCACTTTAATTATAAGATAAATTTAAATTAAACACTCACACACGTAAGTCGATTTCTAATCGCCATCTCACATTCCTAAGGTTATCCCTCAAGTTGCCTAAATCATAAGGTCAAGTGGGGTGTATAAAGCAAGTCCCTTAAAAGAAAGATCATCAAGTCCCTAATGGGTGCCCTTAAAAAATCAAGTCCCTTCGAATAATGATGATAGTCCCTCCTATATGCTTAATACACCCCACAGTTGCCTTCATAAAAGCAGATGTCCCTTATATGTCCCTTACATCCAAGGTAATGACTACCTATTCCTTAATAATAGGGATAGTCTTACCACTTAGAGGATAAAGAAAAGGAAAGACTTAAACTTTAGGGTAGGTACCTCCTAGTTGCTTGCTCACTTCATTTCAAATTTTCAAACACTTAACAATTTCAAACAAATTTTCAAAAAAACAAGTTTTTACGCATCCGTACATGGATCATTATCAACTATTATGAAAATTTTTCTATTCACACACTACACTTTCAAAAACAATTCAAAAGTGAGCTAAGTAACTAAGAGCCCATGGATAACCATGGATGTAAAGGGTGCTAACACCTTCCCTTTACATAACCTACCCCCCGGACCCAAAAATATCTCTTAAGGTCTTTCCTGTTCTTTTATACCCTTTCCTTTTGGATAAAATAAAAGTCGGTGGCGACTCTTGCTATCCGCAACAAAACATAAAGTCGGTTCTCCCACCGTGTTACTATGGAGAAGACTACATTTGTTACACAGTGGGGCACTTTTTGTTATAAGGTGATGCCATTTGGTTTGAAGAACGTCGGGGCAACTTATCAGCGTGCTATGGTGGCTTTGTTTCACGATATGATTCATCATGAGATAGAGGTATATGTGGATGATATGATAGCCAGGTCCCAGAATGAAGAACAACACCTTGATCACCTACATAAGCTGTTTGAGAGGTTGAAGAAATACAAACTAAGATTGAATCCAAACAAGTGTACTTTTGGAGTTAGGTCTGGTAAACTCCTAGGTTTCATTGTCAGTGGAAAAGGTATTGAAGTGGATCCTGCAAAAGTGAAAGCTATACAAGAGATGCCGACTCCTCGTACTGAAAAGAAAGTTAGAGGTTTCTTGGGACGACTGAATTACATTGCAAGGTTTATTTCCCAGTTAACTGCTACCTGTGAGCCAATATTCAAGTTGTTGAAGAAAGATCAGGTGATGGAGTGGAATGATGAGTGCCAGATAGCCTTTGATGAAATCAAAAGATATCTCCTAGAATCTCCAATTTTGATGCCACCAGTTGATGGAAGACCCTTGATTATGTACTTAACAGTATTAGATAACTCAATGGGGTGTGTGTTGGGGCAACATGACGAGTCTGGTCAAAAAGAGCAGGCAATATACTACCTTAGCAAAAAGTTTACCGACTGTGAAACAAGATACTCACTGCTCGAGAAAACTTGTTGCGCTTTGGCACGGGCTGCTCGCCGACTAAGACAGTATATGTTGACTCATACTACTTTGTTGATTTCAAAGATGGATCCAATCAAGTACATATTCGAGAAACTTGCTCTCTCCGGACGCATAGCGAGATGGCAAATGATTTTAACATAATATGATATACAATACACTACTCAGAAGGCCATTAAAGGAAGTGTTATAGCTGATCATTTGGCTCATCAGGCAGTGGAAGATTATCAGTCAATGAATTTTGAGTTCCCTAATGAAGACATTATGATTGTTATCAAAGAACCTGGACAATGTGATGGACCTGAACAAGGATCCCGATGGACTATGGTTTTTGATGGAGCTTCTAATGCGTTTGTTAATGGTGTTGGTATTGTGATCATTTCCCCTGAAGGTTATCATACCCCAATTACTGCAAGACTTTGTTTCTATTGTACCAATAACATGGCTGAGTATGAGGCATGTATCATGGGTATCAAAGCTGCCATTGAGATGAAGATTCAGTTCCTAGATGTATATGGAGATTCAGCCCTGGTAGTTAGTCAGATTAAAGGAGATTGGGATACCAAGCATGAAAATCTCATTCCCTACAGAGAGCATGTGTTGTCTTTGATCCCGTACTTTGAAGAGATTACATTTGGACATATTCCACGAGGAGAGAATCAGTTGGCAGATGCACTAGCCACCATGGCATCTATGTTTGAGATTAGCTGGGATGATGAAGCTTCCAAGATCACTATTGATAGATTTGAGAAGCCTGCATACTGCAATGAGATTGATATTGAAGGAGGATAGGAAAAGCCTTGGTTCTATGAAGTGAAAAGATATATTGAAGCTCAGGAGTTTCCTGAAGGGGCATCTGTCAAAGATAAGAAGTTTCTGAGGAGGTTTTCTGCTAAGTTCTTTTTGAGTAATGGAATTTTGTACAAGCACAATCATGATTCAACTTTGCTTCATTGTATGGATAAGAAGGAAGCAACAAAGATTATGGAAGACATGAATGATGGGATCTTTGGCACTCATTCTAGTGGTCATACCTTGGCAAAGAAGATATTGAGAGCAGGTTACTATTGGTCTACCATGGAAGCGGACTGCTATCAACATTCTAAAACATGTCACAAATGTCAGATTTATGCTGATAAAGTACATATACCTCTAGCTCCATTGAATGTGTTGACTGCTCCTTGGCCTTTTGCCATGTGGGGCATTGATATGATTGGTGAGATCAAACCTACTGCTTCTAATGGGCATCGTTTCATCCTGGTTGCTATTGATTACTTTACAAAGTGGGTGGAGGCAGCTTCATTTGCATCTGGTACCAAGAATGTTGTGGCTCGATTCATTAAGAATAATCTCATATGTAGGTATGGCATCCCTGAAAGGATTATCACGGATAATGGCTCTAATCTGAATAACACCATGATTACTGATCTTTGCATGCAATTCAAGATTAAGCATCACAACTCTTCTCCGTATCGTCCAAAGATGAATGGGGCAGTAGAAGCTGCTAATAAGAACATTAAGAAGTTTCTACAGAAGATGACTGTTACTTACAAGGATTAGCATAAGATGTTACCGTTTTCTCTTCATGGTTATCGTACTACAATATGTACTTCAACTGGGGCAACTCCATTCTCCTTAGTCTATGGTATGGAAGCAGTTCTGCCCAATGAAGTTCATATCCCCTCCTTAAGAATCATGAAGGATGCAGGCTTGGATGAAGATGAATGGATTCAGACTCGACTTGACCAGATAAAATTGATTGATGAGAAAAGGCTGGCAGCTGTTTGTCATGGTCAGATGTACCAGAAACGTATGATCAAAGCTTTTAACAAGAAGGTTAAGCAGAAGGTATATCAGACTGGAGACTTAGTAATCAAGCATATCATATTACCACAGGGTGATCCTAGGGGCAAGTGGACTCCTACATATGAAGGACCATTTGTAGTCAAAAGGGTATTCTCAGGAGGTGCCATGATGCTTACTATTATGGATGGTGAAAATTTCCCACAGCCCGTGAACGCAGACATAGTTAAAAATACTACGCATAAAAAGAGACCCGCTAGGTTGACTGGCCTAGGCAAAAATAAGGGCATCCCGGCGAACAAAAAGGGTTCGGGAAAAAATTAGGGATATATATATATATATATATATATATATATATATATATATATATATATATATATATATAAAAGGATTGTACACCTGGCAAGTCGAAAACCTGAAAGGGTGGCTTGGGCAAAAAAGGGTATCCCGGTGGATTGAAAACCTGAAAAGGCAATCCAGGAAAAAGTTAGGGATAAAAGCGTATGACTATGTCTCGTTTGGATCACTCATGTAACCCCAACCAGTTGTGCTACCTGACTCAAGTTCGAACAGATAAAGATCAATCCAATCGTTTCCATCTCAACAGCAAAGGACAAGATACTAGAAGATAATGGCAATAGTGGAATTGAAACTCAATAGGATTATTTCTCACATAGCTGTTTTTTTTTGTTTTGTAAAACTTTTGCGACGAATTCCTCTTACTAGGATTTCTGTCTCCTTGTACAAACTTGCATGTGTATAGGCCACTTTCTAAAATAAATAAAATCTCGTCTTTGAATCCAGATTTACTTTTACCCTGTTTACCTAAACGAAAACGTCCATATGTTGTGTTTGAATGTATGTATGCTTTTGAATATGATTGATGTTTACCAGAAATGCATAAAATACAATAAAAGAATTTACTAAGAACGAACAGAGGTAGGAATTCAACGAAGCTTCGCCGGTTCATCCCCACAGAGTAATCTTTATGGATATCCTTACAGAACTCTTCAAGTAATATCTTATACTTCCCACTCAACGAAGTCTTCAACCAGTTTCATATCCTCCGAAGAATTAAGTCTCCCGGATCTATGTCCATCTCTTTTATCCTCAGTCAGGGTATTCAGGAACTTGTTCCTTCAAAAAGAATTATGACGAACGAAGACGGGAGGTTCTAAGTACCATATTATTAAACAAGACGGGAACGAAATTCTCATGTTCCTCAGCAACGAACCGGGATTTATCTTCCCCCAGCCAGCAGTTGTTATACAGAGATACCCAGACGCTTCAGGCTACATGATTCATACATACATCATTTACATCATATCTTAAGCATACGCATCCATAATACATAAAACATTTACTTAAGTACATCATGCCATACATGCATACATATTGCATAAACTAACCTTTTCTTTTCAGGATAGTTGCAGACAGATAAACACTATCAATAACTCAAAACAGTTCAGAGACGATCTATACGAAGATCTAGTACTGATACTTAATTCAGGGATAATCGCTACGAAGATTCATTTTTGATAATCCTGATACTCAAGTTGTCCTTGGAAGGGTACGTAAATGATCTATACGAAGATCTAGTGCTTAATCCAGGATATTTCCAGAGGAGATAATCGTTACGAAGATTTATTTCTGATGGTCAAATATCTTTGGGATAGTGTGTAAATGATCTATACGAAGATCTAGCACTTAATCCAAGAGATTCTTTCAGAAGAAGTTCAGAGATAATCGCTACGAAGATTTAATCCTGATATTCTTTTTGTCCTTGGGAAGGTATGTAAATGGTCCATACGAAGATCTATTACCTAATCCGGGATACTTCCAGAAGAGATAATCGCTACGAAGATTTATTTCTAATGGTCTATGCAACAGTTTATCTGTGGGATGGTACATAAATGATCTATGCGAAGATCTTGTACTTAGCCTAAGATATTACTAAAATCAATTCAGAAAAGATCGCCACGAAGATTTGATTCTGATGCTTAAATTAAAGTATGTCCCTAAAGACGGTTCAGAGCCGATCTATACGAAGATCCAAGTACTGACACCTAATGAAGGATACTATTTCCCCCAGAGATAATGCAGAGACGATCTATACAAAGATCTAGTGCTGACATTCAACTCAAACCATGTTACAAGAATGATTCAGAGACGGCCCATATGAAGATCTATTACTGATATCCAGTGACAACATAAAGATACTATCACCTCCTGATATTATGGATGGCATCTATAAGCCCATCTCCAGTTCCTCCAAGTGGCATCTTCAAACCCACTCAAGCATATACAACCAAACAACAAGTGTTACTTTACGCACCGGCGAGTGCAAATTTTTGGGCTTTTGTGTTCAATCCCCTTCAACCTTCCAAGTCACGAATGGCACACAGGCCAATCTAACCCCTCAAGTTTCAGAAAATTGAACAGGGGCAGCTGTTGCACCCCAAAATTTTCCCTCACCTAGATAAGACATTGTGTACCAAGGTGTCCCAAGAGATTCACAAGGTTCAAGAGGTTCACAAGGTTCACAATTAGTCAGAAAGTTTGACAATTCCCTCAGATAAAGCATCCTCCTAAGCAATGCATCCTAAACTAGGGTTTTGAGTTCTATCAGGAAAAATGGATTTCCAAGGCTTCAAGTGAGCTTCATAATATCCTATATGTCCTCAAGAATCCCTATGTCAAGTTTCAAGGCTTTCCCAAAAGGTTTGCTCAGTCAGATGATCAGATATGCAAAAATTAGTCAAAGTGGTCAAACTTCATGATTTTTTGCCAACATCAATTTTATGAAGTAAAATTCATCATTTGATCAAGGGTTGATCATGATTCATCAAGGAGATTTCAGATCATCAAGAATCAGGAGTTTCTAAATTAGGGTTTTCATAGGAAAAGTCAACTGAACTTTGACCAGCCATAACTTTCACATGCTTCATCAAGAATTTTCCATCCAAAGCTCATTTTGAAGGAAATTGAATTCTCTACAACTTTTTGTCTCACAAGCCAAGCCCAAAAATGCTTCATTTGGAAGGTATGAGCTAAGACATTATAGGTCATTTCAAAAGTCAACAAAAAGTCAACATCTTCCAAAGGGCATAACTTGAAAATGGTGAAAGATATGGACATGAGACCAAATAGGTTTGTTAGAGGACTCTTTAAGCTTTCCAAAATGTCCAAGAACACCTCCATAGCCTTAAAATTGAGGGACTTGTGTCTTTGCAAACTTGGGAAATATTTGAGAGGTTTATTGAGCAAATGGGGTCTTAGAACCAATTCTTTCCATACGGGCTTGCATTTTTATGACCCAATCACTACCATGACATCATGCACGAATCAAATATCATTTATTCAGATTTTTATTTATTTTATTTTATTTATTTTGATTTTATACATTAAAAATCATTTTAAATCAAAATAAAATATGAAAGTCTCAATATTTGATATGATTTTCATTCTAGAAATTCTTAAAAATCAATTAAAGATGATTGGAATCATGTAAAATCAGATTGACCCAATTTAGAAAGGTTTTATAAGATATTTTCAATATTTGAAGGAAGTGAATCTTCATGATCAAGTAATCTCCACAAAGCCCATAAATCCAAAAACTTTTGACCTAATTCAACTCCATACATATACACAAACTGATCACAAGTACAGGGGGACAAATTTGCAGCCTCCAGGAGTAAGAACAAAGTTCCAATTTTCATACAAAAAGGTGACAATCGGTTTTGGATTTAGAGACACTTTCAAGGCAAAGTAAAGGTTGCTTTAGCTTCCTTGAGACTCCCTGATCGTATCCCCATCATCACTTTCATCCATAGCATCATAAAATGCATAAACCGAATCTTGTTTTAGCTTGAATTTTAATTTTTCGATTCTAATTATTCATGCGATTATAATGAATTTTGATTCTGTCTTGTTGTTTGTGAAGACTTATAGATGGATTCTGGATGTTTAGATTGAAGTTTCATGGCCGAAAACGCAAAACACCATACTTAGGGTTTCAAGCTTCAAATTAGGGTTCTTCGATTCACATAATATAAATGATTTTTGATGACATAATTGAATTGTACAAGTCACAAGGAGTCCAATGGTGTTCTTAATTTGATTTGATTGTACTGGTTATGTGGTATTTGAAAATCGCAGGTTGTATTACGCATGAAGATTCGCAGGAAAAAGCCAAGCAAATTTCGCAGGAAAATTTGCAGGCAAGAGGTAGAAGATGAAGTCCAGTGGCGCTAAAAATCAAATTTAAAAACTGTTTTTAAAATATAATGTTTGTTTGCTGAATATATATTGAACGCGCCCCATGTGGCTCAGCTGGTTTGTATGTTTGCTTGTGAATGTGATGGTCCAGGGTTCGATTCCCCCCAGGCCATTTTGTTTTGCTGCATTTTATTTGATTTTTGATAGGTGATAACAAAAGGATTGCTGCTCACATTGTAAACACCAAGGCGCGCATGGCCTGGTGGTGATGTTGTTGGTCCAGTGTGTGGAGAGCCTAGGGCCTGGGTTCGAATCCCAGCCCCAGGTATGTTTTTTTCTTCATTTTCTTTATGTTTCTTTTTATATTTATTTAATGTTTAAATTAATTTCTTAAAAAACAATTTCTAAAATAAAAAGTTTATATTATTTTCTTTTATAAAAACCTATATTTTAAAAAATTCATAATTTATTTTCTCAAAAATCAAATTGTTTATATGTATTTTATTATATTTATATTTATTATTAATATTGTATATATTTTGTAAATAAATTGATTATATTTAAATTAATAATTAAAAACCATAATTCTTATAATTATAACCCTAACCCTAATTGTTATAACCCTAACCCTAATTTTTCTTAACCTTGAAGTTTAACCTAATATTTTTATAAATTATAATTAATCATTAATCATTTGTTAAATATGTGAATAATTCAATATTTATTTATTATATTAAAATTTATTTTCTTAATTAAATCTAAAAAATCTTTTCTAATAGTAATTTGTTTTTTTTGCTAATTTCTTATTTCTATTATTTTTATTTTTCTAACCTTTTATCTTAATTCTTATTATTATTGTTTATTTATTATTATTTATCTTTATTATATTTCTCGATTATATTGTAATTGTCCCGAAGCTTTGTAATAGTTTAGATTTATATTTTTCTTTATTTTTATCATGAATGTATTTATTGTGTGGTTAGTAATTCTTAGGGTGTGTATAATTTATATGTAATTAAATTGAACTTAGAAAATTAATTTAAATAAGATAAATACATGAATATAAACACTCACACACGTAAGTCGATCTTTGATCGCCATCTTGCACTTCCTAAGTTATCCCTCTTGGTTGCCTTAAATATGGTCAAGTCCCTCGAAAATAGGGGTGTCTTAAAAAGCAAGTCCCTTCATAAATATCATCAAGTCCCTTCAGTTTATAAGATCAAGTCCCTTCGAGGTTGCCTACAATAAATGATCTTGTCCTTTCGAATAAAAGATGATAAGTCCCTACGAATTGCTAAAAGACACCTTACAGTTGCCTATATTCAGATGACCCTACACGTGTCCCTCAATTACATCCAAGGTAATGACTACCTATTCCTTAATAATAGGGATAGTCTTACCATTGAAAGAACATAAGAACAGTAAGGACTTAATCTAGGGTAGGTTTCTCTTAAGTTGCTTGCTCCCATTTCAAAATACTCTTTACACCACACTTTTCAAACAAATTTTCAAAAACAAGTCTTTATATACATCCATACGAGGATCATTATAAAGTACTTAGAAAGTTTCTAATCACACACTACACCTTTTCAAAATAATTTAAAGTGAGCTAAGTAACTAAGAGCCCATGGATAACCATGGATATAAAGGGTGCTAACACCTTCCCTTTGTATAACCTACCCCCCGAACTCAAAATCTTTTTAAGGTCTTTCCTGTTCTTTCCTTTTGGATAAAATAAAAGTCGGTGGCGACTCTTGCTATCCGCAACATGACTAAAAGTCAGTTCTCCCACCGTGTTACAGTACCCCAAAATTTTCTCTCACATATTTGAGACAAATTGATTCAAAAGGTCTCCTCACACTTGTCGTACCCCAAATTTTGACCCGCTTCATATGCTTTTTGGTGCCTTTTTATTTCGAATAAATAAAATAGCACAATTCGTAGAAAGATGGGTATAAGGGATATAAATGTGAGAGGTTGTGAGTTTAAACCCCACATTCCGCTCTTTTTTTTTTTCCTTTACTAATAGTTTTTTCTATTTTTATTTTTTCTATATAAAAAAAAAATAGAATTTTTTATTATTTAATTTTTAATTTTCGTATTTGCATTTAATGCATTTTAAAAAATATGATTTTTTCATTAAAATTATTATTTTATGAAAAAGTTCTTTAAAAAAATCATAATAGATACCAAAAACATTTCTTTTCTTGTATACTCGTTTTCTATTAGTCCGTTTATGTCATTTTTGTGTCATGCTTAGTTTCTAACTGGTTTACTTGGTGACCAAGTAAAAATCAGATATTATTTGAATTTTCAAATATTTTTTGATCAATAGGGATTAAGACTGATTTTTTTCCTTTTAAGCTTTTTAACCTAATTTTTTAAATCTATAAATACTTTTAGTTCTACACATAAGCGTCTCATCTCTCACACCATAATTATCAACAACAATTTCAGTATTCCACTCTTTCGCAAACACATTTTCACTATCAACGATTTTCAAACCTTTTTCACACATTTTTTACACATCTAATTTTGGCCGATGATTTCAATATGAGGGCCCCCTTTTTAAGGTTAGTTTGTTCGTTTCTTCAACCAGATGATGACAAATCTCTGATGGTTCTTATAAATGGAATCTACTCTATTATTTGTTAATGTTCTTGTACAATATGATTTTTTTGTATATAACCACTTTATTTTTTTTCTTTCTCTGTCAATTTCATTAGGACGCCTCTTTTATTTTCTTTTTTTTATAGACTTTACTATCTTTTTTTTTCGTAATAACTAAAATAAAATAAACATTTTTAAATTAAGATAAAATATTTTAATTTAATCATTTTCTTAGAAAATATATAAATAATAGTATCTTAATTTTTATTAAATTATTTTCTTTTGATATTAAGAATTCAATTTCATTTTACTTATTAAAGTTTAATCACTCACATGTTATTATCCATTTACTAAGTTTTATTGATTTATTGTATCAATTATTGATTAAATATTTACTTATTTTTACACTTGATATACATGCTTAAATTTCACAGTACACATCTCTTGATTTCATATCACGTTGTGCTAATCACTTTACCTTATTTTGCGAGGTACAACTCGAGAAGGATTCACTATCTAGACATCACGCTGATTTTATTCATTGGTGACCCCTTTCATGCACATTCTTTATTTTTAAATCCCCCCCATTTATTTTTCATGTTCTTCTTCTTAGTTTCTTTTTTCTTTTTTCTTTTTAATTTTTAAAACATTTTTAATAATAACTTTTAATAATTTATTAACCAATGAAACAAATTAGAAAGACTAATTAATTTATTTTACAAAAAAGAAAGAAGATAATTAGTTGATTTTTTTTAGAATTAGGACTTAATTATTAATCAAGATTAACTTAATAATTTAGACTTTTATTTTTTCTTAATTAAAATTAATTTAGATATAGTTATTTTAATTAGACATTCTCATAAATCCAAATATTCTCACAATCCAAAAATATCTTCCTTTTTCCAAAAATCTCTTTTTTTTTCTCCCGATTTTATTTTTCCGTCATTTAAATTCATAGAAAAATGTATATAGGATTCAAAAGCCATGTAATTTATTTTCTCGCATTTTTTCAATTATGTATCTGCTTATGGGTTGTAATAGTTAATTAGGACTTTACTTTTTGTATACCCTTCAATTATGTAATTCCCCCAAAGCCTTATAATAGTTTAGGATTTTATATTTCGCACTTACTTTCTGCACCTATATAAACTGTTTAGATGTATGCTAATAGGATTGCATGGAAAGATTAAAAACAAATTAGAAAAACCTTAATAAAAGATTAAATAACTGAAATAACACACCTTGCACACCTACACCTTTAGGGTAACCTCTCTTTGTTGCCTTACAATAAATGGTCAAGTCCCTCGAACGTAAAGGTGTCTTAGCAAAGTTGCCTAAATAAAAATCATCAAGTCCCTTCAATAGAAAGATCACAGTCCCTCGATGACCCTTCAAGTCACCTACAAAAAAGATCATAGTCCCTCGTTGTCCCTTCTAAATTGTCTTTGAATAAATTATCTTGTCCCTATGAAAATGCTGATAGTCCATTCGAATTATTAAGGTATCCCTACATGTTGCCTTCTATGACCATAATGATGACCCTACGCCTGTCCCTTCCAAATCCAAGGATAAGACCACTTACTAACTGATAGTAAGAACCGTTCTATCCTTAAGGAAATGAAAATAACAAGAAAGACTTTATAACTTAGGGTAAGTAACTCTTAAAAGCTTTCTCACCATTTTCAAAACAAATACTTTTTACACCCCACTCTCTTTTTCAAAATACTTTCAATCAAAGTAAACACTTTGTATACATTCATACGAGAATCATTACAAAGTTAAATCTTTACGAAAATATTTTTCACACATTACACTTTTCAAACAGAACAAATAAAGTGAGCTAAGCAATTAAGAGCCCATGGATAACCATGGATACAAAGGGTGCTAACACCTTCCCTTTGTATAACTTACCCCCCAAACTCAAAATCATTTAAAGGTATTTCCTGTTCTTTTATGCCTTTCCTAAATTGGATGAAATAAATGTCGGTGGAGACTATTGCTTACTGCAACATATTTTTCAACAAATATTAAAAGTCAATTCTCCCACCGTGTTACAGGACTGGAGACTCTGCTAGGGAGTTCTATTTAAAAAGGGGTTCACCTTAGAGTATTAGTTCACTTTATGATTTGTTTGACTAGTATGCTTTATTTTTAAGGGTTTTGTCTTGGGGCTATTGTGAGAAAGATCCTAACCCGGATCTAGTGATACCTTAGGTAAGTGGCAATAGACCAAGGAAAATGTACGATCTATACCGCTATGGTTAATATGGTAGCTACAGTTAGTGTGACACTTTGGTTATTATTGATATTCTTCGAGTCAGTTAAGGATAATATAAGGCTGTCATATGGTGTCATTTACACTAACTTCCCTTTAGAACCTTAATTGACCCATATTGGCCAGTAGAAATTAGTGAGATAGCCGACTTTGGTGCAGTCTAAAGTTGGTTGATACTCGATGCTACACTCATTGAGATTCTAATCTTGGGATGTTTTGGTTGGTGAAATAGTTGCCATACTGAACTACAACCTTTGAGAAGAATCAGTGATATTGAGATTCCTTAGAACCTATTTACTATTGCTAGGATAGGTTGAACCAACTAACTTCAGTGGGGAGGGTATTTACCTATGAACTTCATGCAAGCTCTTAAACCTAAGGCTCTTGTGTGACTTGTTTGTGTTTTCCATTTGCTTGCTTTAAACATGAACATAACATCATAACATCATGACATCATAACATAGCATTTTCACTAACCATTTCAAGGACCAAGGGATTTATCTTTGTCCTTTGTTGCAGGTTATGGCTTCCGCTTACAGAAACACTATCCGAATCAACTTTGTAAGGATACCTTCCAACCTTAAGGAATTAGTTACAAACGTTTCTGAGAACTCTCAATTACCGAAAGGCATGGTTTTCTACTTGGTTTGGTTACCTCAGGCTTGAATGAAGAGATGATGAGTGTTTTGTTCCAGTTCTTTGACCCTAAACATCAATGTTTCACATTTCCCGATTATCAGTTGGTGCCCATAATGGAAGAATTCTCTAAACTACTTGGCGTACCTATTCTTGATAAAAAAAACCTTTCACCGGTCTAGAGAAAGAGCCTAAACCTGAAATTATTGCAGCATCTTTGCATCTAGTGGAGTTAAAGGTCTTCTTTCTAAAATTTTGATAGAGAAAACTCAGTTGTTTTTAAATGCTATGAATTACTATGCTTTTGAGGAGATCTTGGCCATGTTGATTTATGGTTTGGTGTTGTTCCCTAATCCAAACCAATTCATAGATGTGCACGCAATTAAAATATTTCTGACTCATAATCTCGTGCCTACTTTGCTTGGAGATATTTTACACTCTCTTCACACTCGTACTACAAAGGTGCGAGGGACTCTGATGTGTTGCATATCTCTACTATCAAGGTGGTTTATTTCACACCTTCCTCAATATGTGATGAAGAATGAACAAGGCTTGAGGTGGTCTAGAAGGATAATGTCACTCTCTCATTCAGATATCCATTGGTGTTCCTGATCTATGGAAAACATCACTATCATTGACCGCTGTGGGGAGTTCCCTAATGTGCCACTCCTTAGCATAAGGGGAGGCATCCCTTATAATCCTTCTTTAGCACTACATCAATTTGGTTATGCTTGGAGTGATGGTCCTCATGATATGATTATTGAGGGTATAATGTTCGACTATGACAACGATCCTCAAGGTTACCGTCAAAGTTTTATACATGCTTGGGGCATGGTGAATAAGATTAATAACAACACTCTGGAACCAAAATACTCCATCCCTATGGAGCCTTACCTCAGATGGGTGTGGTCTCGTGCTCAAACTCTTATGATGACATATCCTGCTGTTCTACCAGTGATCATTAAGCCTATTGTTGAAGGAGATGTTCCTTACACCATTCTTTATTCAGACATGCCTACTGACCTGGAAGAGCTACAAAAATCTTGGATCCAACTAAATGAGGAAAGGGATACCTTTGAGTCCCAGTTCTATGCTAGAAAGGAGAAAGTGTTGGAGCTTTTAAGGCGACTTCACGAAGAGAGGAACCTCAAGACTTATCTCAACACGAAGAGGAAACGTCCATGGGAGACTTGAGTCTTAAGTCTCAAATGTTTTAGAATTTATTTCCTTGTAACTTTTTTTCCCTTCATTGTAAGCCCAAGGGGCAGTTATATTTTGAACTTACTAATAAAAGATTTGTTTCTATTTTTCTTTAACAAATTTAAATCCCACGAGGTCCTTGAAAACATTGCATATGACTTTACATGCCATACCATTGCATAACAGGTTTTCGTAATAGGTTTTTTATATTCTCGCTGTTTGTTTCAATTGAGATGGATCTCGAGCAGACTGTGAAAGATATCCAAAATCCAAAATGCTCAATTTCAAGAAGTGATCCTGAATATTTTCAAGGGGCAAGAAGAGTTGAAATCCCTCCTCAATAAGGACAAGAAAAATAAGAATCCTGAAGACATCAAGGATGATCAGTTGGAACAACTGCAAGCCGAGATGGCAGAGATGAGAATCCAGATGAATGGTCAGATGGCTCTTATCCAAAACTTAGCCCATGGGCAAGAAGAGCTGAGAGTCTTCGTCAATAAAATTCAAGACAACGAAGTCGGGAATCTAATCATCAGTCAACCTCTGATGAAACAAGTTGATTTGGTTGAAAGGAAGATAAGGATAAGAGAAGGACAGAGACAGGCTACTACTGATAGTCTTTCAATTAAAGGAAGGAGGTCTTATAGGGTTAATCCGCCTCAACACAAGGAACATAAAAGACAGTTTACCAAAATTAACACGCCAATGTTGAAAACTTTGCAATGTCTTTTAGAGATGAATCTGGTTGCATTAAGGGAACCTCCTCAGAGATCCATTACTTCCTCTCCTTTCTACGATCCTAATGCAAGGTGTTCATATCACTCCAACTGTCCTGGACATGACACTAATAACTGTTGGGAATTGAAGAATAAGATTAAAGACCTGATTGACGAAAGAGTCATCGAGGTTACGCCAGAAGACCAGATTGAGTTCTTCTATTGTCCATCAAACATCGAAGCTTCCAGACATTCGAAGTGATAAGTTTAGAGGAGGAAGCTTTGAGAATATTTGAGTTTTAATTTGTAATTTCTTTTGTTGACTTAAACACTAACTATTATGACAAACTTTTGTTTTCATGATAATGCATTGCATATGTTTGTTTTGAATTAATTCATTTGTTTCACTATATTTAAACTATGCTTCTTACTTCTCTTTTGTGATATTTAACTCTTGTTAAAGATGTAAGCCTTTAGAGGGAGGATGACGAAGACGATACCATAATTTCATATAGTATGCTTTTGAACAGACTATGTTGACGATGTATAGGCATTGTTTCGATTCCTAAACAGTGGAGATATAAGGAAGTTAATCCCTAGTCAACCCTTTTGAGCCTATGAAGTAGGAGTTTTCATTCTCACATAAATTAAAACCCTTAATCATAACTTGAGGCAGAGTAGTTCCTCGGTTAACTCAATTATGCCAGTTGACCCTTTTGTACACAACTAATGATGGTTCCCTGTAATAACTAAGTTATAAAGTTAATATCTAGCAATAGAAAAGCTCACTAAGTCAAAACCTATGAAGGAGACTTAGTAAAAATTGAGACATCCCGCTGACTGTAATCTTGAAACAAACAATTCAGGCAAAAGGAAGGGATAACAAAGTCAAAAGAAAAATAGGTCACTACAAATCCTCCACACACAAAAAAAAGATGACTGTTTTTTTCAAATAAACTTCTGGTTTCTGAACCATCACAAATGTCAGTGTTACAATTCCAAACTCCTTTGGAGCCTCAATGCATAAGTTAACCAAACATAGGACTGAAGAACATCACGAAGGATGGGTTGGGTACAAATAAAATTTGAGCCTTTATCCTTTTTTTTCTTAAACCGTGAACCAGACCACGTTACAACCCTTTAAAATTCCTAACTGAAGCATGGTTAGTTTGAAAGCGCACTGCTACAAAAAGGTATCCTAACTCGTTTAGGGCTTATTATTAATCTTGAGTTAATATCACAGTTTTTACAAACATTTTTTTGCTAAAAAAATTTTCTTCAAAACTTTAAGACAGACATAAGCTTTGCATTTTGAATATCATTGTTTGCATATAACTAAGTACTTGACAATAGAGAAGCTTACATGATGAACATTCAATAAACCAAAGTCCTCCTGACAGACAAAGTTGCTTCATGGGCCTGAGTCAGTTGGATCAAAGCTAATGTATACAAGGGGCATGATCACTATCTTCCAATCAAGGGGGCATGCCATGTTATTTTCCAATTCATCTGGGGAAGTCAGGTCATGATTCAACGATGCTTAATAGCCAAGGGAAGATCTCCTCATTTGAATTTCCAGAAGTAACATTACCGAGTTCACGATGCCAGGGGCATGTTATTATGGGGCATCTCGTTTATTTCTCTTGAGGCATCTCCTTTCAAATACTTCCATTCTGGGACAACTCATCCTCAGTTAGGGGCAATGATCGTTTTTCAAATCTAATCAGATCAAATTCAATTGCGAGCTCCTTAACCATTACCCGGGGCGTACACGATCCACCGTAGTCTGAAAACACATTCCTCTCATTACATTGCCTTGATATTGGGTTTCAACAAAAGCCATTATGGAAATTAATTGTTTGTACCAATAGTATCAAATGACGTCAGTATCATGTCTTCGAATTCAGTCATGATAATTCCTAGAAAATTACTCGGGGAAGTCGAGAATATCAGAAGTTCTGAATCCATTGGTTATTTTGAATGAATGGATGCTTTTGAATATGATTGATGTTTACGAAAAAATATATACATATAAAATTAAAATAATAGAATTTACTAAGGACTCTTGGAGGTTGGAATCCCCAGCAGAGCTCATGTACAACATATCTCCACAGGCTCATCCCCACAGAGTAATCTCTATAGAGTTGTTCCAGCAAATCATTTCAAGCAGTTTCTTCCCCAACAAAGATTGTATTTCCAACACTACAAAGCCCCAACAAGATTCTCTTCTCTAACATAATTCAGTTAAGCCTTCTATCCCCCATAAAGGTTGACACCTGGTCAGATAGTACATTGGAGGAATGTCCATCTCTTTTATCCCCAGTCAGACTATTTAGAAACTTAATCCTTCAATAAAAAGTATGACGAACAATTGACTCTCCTCGACTAAGATTTGGAGTAATGTCTTCATCATCCCCAACAATGAATAAGGATTTATTTTCTCCAGTTAGCAGTTGTTACAGGAAGCTACTAATGTGCTTCAACTACATAATGTGTCCATACATCATCTACAACATATCATGACATACGCATCATTAACGCATGCAACATTCTCATTTATGTTAAGAATATCATCTTGCAATTCATTATATATGTAACACCCCGATAATAATATAATAATTATTTAAATTAAGTTAATAATATATTTATTGATTTAATTAAATAATTGAATTATTATTATTATTATTATTATTATTATTTTGGAATAATAATTATTGGGATAATTATTTATTGGAATAATATATAAGTTGGAAATGAGAAAAATCCCATTTTTTGGTAAAAAGGTTATTTCACGTGAAAAAGGGAAAAGAGGCAGAAAGGGCAAAAAGCCAGAGGACGAAGGTTGAAGGAAGGAAAAGCTTAGAGCTCGGAGGCTACCGGATTAACTCAGGTAAGGGGGGTTTATCATCGGTTAAAGGGTATTATATGATAATATGTACTGAGTAGTGATAAACATTGATTGTACCTCTAATTTGATTGATGCATGATGAATTTGTGAAATATTGGATGAATGAAATTGAATGATAATTGAAAGAATTCGTAGGAATTAGAAGGGATAATGTTAGGATTGATGAAGATGAATAGGATATGATTCGTGTAGATGATATGGACGATTACTTTGTGAAATTTGGACTGTGGAAGGTTGAATCGGATAGGTTTCGTAGCAGAGGAAGCCATAGCAGATCTGAGAGTTCTGGTTTCTGGTCATACGCGTATGGCACTAGGCAATACGCGTATGAGCTGGCTGGTACGCGTATGGAGGAGGCCTTACGCGTATGGGTGAAAAAGATGATATTTTGAACGTAAATTGGTCTCTGTTGGTACGCGTAATGGGAGATTGTTACGCGTAGCATACGCGTATGGAATAGGTAATACGCGTATGAGTGAGCGAGGCAATGCGCAATACGCGTATGAGAGTGGGCATTACGCGTATGGACTTGGTCAGTTTTGGGCAATACGCGTATGGACATGGGCAATACGCGTATGGGCAGAATTGTGATTTTTCTGTGTTACTGCTGTGCAGTTTTGGTTGTTTAGGCTGAGTGATGCGACTTAGCTGAGATATGATGTGATAGGGATCATTTTCCGTTGTTTCGAGTGGAAAAGGTATTAGTAGAGTGTGCTAATACTGTGTTTGATTATGTGGCATGATAGGATATGCTTTTGTGATTAATTATGTTGATAATGTGTGATGGTATACATGATGATGTGAATGTATACAATTGTGAATAGACTGTATTATGGCTTAGAGTGTGAGCATGTGTCTATTCTTGATTTTGTTGATGTTGCATTGCTAGGTGATTAGCATGCATATTGTGGCCTTCGGGTGGTAGCTAATTCCCATGGTGAGGAATTAGTGAGTAAATCATTTTGATTTTTGTTGATTGTTGCTTGCTAGGTGAGTAGCTTGCATAGCATGGCCCAATTGGGGTGGTAGCTAATTCCCATGGTGAGGAATTAGTGAGTGAGTCACGATGTCTCAAATGAGTGAGACTAGTGAGCTTGGTAGCCGTTCCTGGATTTGGACGGTGAGGTTGAACTATATGTTCACAACATAGTCGGTACCGCATGCATAGAGTCTCATTGCATAATGAATTTATGGCATATAATATGAATGGATGTATTCCAGTATTATATGTGTGTTGTGTGTTGCGTTGTTGATGTTGAATATGGTTGAGAATCTACTGTTGAGTATGATGTTTTGAACGGATATTGATGTTGCTGAAGGCATAGCCTAAATTGGGTGAATTAATGTGTTAATTACTTGGCATTATATGTTGTTTTATAATACTTATTATATTGATTGAGGAACTCACCCTTACACCTATTTTTCAGGTAACAAGAAATGAGTTGAGTAGAAGCTAATGCTTGGAGTCTAGAGTAGTTTCTTATGGGTCATGCTCTGATAGATGTAACATCGGGAGGGGATGTTTTAATTAATTTGAGATTGGTTGTTGAATGATTTTCATGTAGTGTGTTACATGTTTTACATTGATGTTGGATTTTATTCCGCTGCGAATTATGCAAAGGAACCTTATTTTGATTAAATAAATGAGCATGACAGGATGTTTTGATAATCGTTGTGAAATGATTGTGTGACACCCTTCGGGGCATAATTACTCTGATGAATATAATTGTTATTTTAATTATAATAATTTGGGGTATTTAGAAGGGTGTTACATTAGTGGTATCAGAGCATAGTCGGTCGTGTCGAGTCGTAATTTTTCTGTTTCCCCTGTACGGTATAGGTGTTGTGTAACCCTATCGGTATTTATTGTTTTAGTTGTTGGGTTTCAGAATAGAGATGGCTGGAAGAGGTAGAGATGATGCTGCGATTGCTGAGGCTTTGGGTATGCTAGCTGGAGTACTTGGAGGAAATCCGAATGTTATGGGAATGGGAGCTGCTCGTCAGTTGAGTGAGTTCCAGAAGAACAATCCTCCAATGTTCAAAGGAGCATACGATCCAGATGGTGCTCAGAAGTGGTTGAAGGAGATAGAGAGGATCTTCAGAGTAACTGAGTGTGCTGATAACCAGAAGGTCAGGTTCGGTACACATATGCTGTCAGAAGAAGCCGATGATTGGTGGGTTGCTACCCGCACTGAGTTGGAAACTGCTGGAAATGCTGAGATTTCTTGGGCGGTGTTCAGAGAGAGATTTCTGAGGAAGTATTTTCCCGAGGATGTCAGAGGAAAGAAAGAGATAGAGTTCTTGGAATTGAAGCAGGGTAACAGGTCTGTTACGGAGTATGCTGCTAAGTTCACAGAACTGTCGAAGTATTATACTCCCTATGCTGAGGCTGCTGGGGAATTTTCAAAGTGTGTGAAGTTTGAGAACGGGTTGCGTCCCGAGATCAAGCAGGCTATTGGATATCAAAGGATTAGAGTGTTTTCTGATTTGGTTGACTGTTGCAGGATTTTCGAACAGGATTCCAAGGCCAGAGCTGAGAGCTATCAGCAGAGGGTTGATAGAAAAGGTAAGAATCAGATTGATCGTGGAAAACCGTATGCAGCTGGCAAAGGTTTTCAGAGGCAGAGTGGGATGAAGAGGCCTAGTGGGGGGGACTCTAGTGCTCCTGTTAAGTGTTACAGATGTGGTCAGGCTGGACATCGTATCCATGAGTGTACCAGTAATGAGAAGAAGTGTTTCAAATGTGGGAAAGGTGGTCATTTGGCTGCAGATTGCCGGTTGAAGACTGTGACTTGCTTCAACTGTGGAGAAGTGGGTCATATCAGCCCACAGTGTCCTAAGCCGAAGAAGGAGAATCAGTCAGGAGGCAAGGTTTTTGCTTTATCGGGTTCTGAGACTTCTGCAGATGATCGTTTGATCCGAGGTACGTGTTATATTAATGGCTTTCCTCTTGTAGCTATTATTGACACAGGTGCGACTCATTCTTTTATATCCTTGGATTGTGCTGTGAAACTTAAGTTAGAGATATCTGAGATGCGGGGTAGTATGGTGATTGATACTCCTGCGAAGGGTTCGGTGACTACTACTTCGGTTTGTTTGAGATGTCCTTTGAGTATTTTTGGTAGAGACTTTGGGATAGACCTTGTGTGTCTTCCATTAGTGCAGATTGATGTTATTCTGGGTATGAACTGGTTGGTGTTTAACCGAGTTTATATTAATTGTTTTGATAAGACTGTGATATTTCCTGAGGATGAGGAAGGAAAGAGTTTGTTTCTATCAGCAAGACAAGTGAGTGAGGAAGTGGCAGATGGGGCAGAGTTGTTTATGCTGTTAGCGACCTTGGAGACTAAAGATAAACTGGGGATTGGCGATCTAGCTGTGGTGTGTGATTTTCCTGATGTGTTCCCGGAAGAGGTGAATGAATTGCCGCCAGAGCGTGAAGTTGAGTTCTCGATTGACTTGGTACCTGGTACTAGACCGATATCGATGGCTCCTTATCGTATGTCTGCTGTTGAACTAGCTGAATTGAAGAGTCAGCTGGAAGATCTGTTAGATAAGAAATTTATTCGTCCGAGTGTGTCACCGTGGGGTGCACCAGTGTTGTTGGTTAAGAAAAAAGAAGGTACTATGAGGTTGTGTGTAGATTACAGGCAACTGAATAAAGTGACGATCAAGAATCGGTATCCTTTGCCGAGGATTGATGATTTAATGGATCAGTTGGTTGGTGCGAGAGTGTTCAGCAAAATAGATTTGAGATCGGGATATCATCAGATACGTGTGAAAACTGAGGATATTCAGAAGACTGCCTTCAGAACAAGGTATGGACATTATGAGTATTCTGTAATGCCTTTTGGTGTGACTAATGCACCTGGAGTATTTATGGAGTATATGAATAGGATTTTCCATCCGTACCTAGATCAGTTTGTTGTGGTGTTTATTGATGACATTTTGGTGTATTCGAAATCTGAAGAGGAGCATGCTGAACATTTGAGAGAGGTTTTAGGAGTTCTGCGAGAAAAGAAGTTATTTGCTAAACTGTCTAAGTGTGAATTTTGGTTAGAAGAAGTTAGTTTTCTTGGTCATGTGATTTCCAGAGGTGGTATTGCTGTTGATCCTTCTAAGATGGAAGCGGTGTCTAAGTGGGAAACTCCTAAGTCTGTTACTGAGATTCGAAGTTTCCTTGGTTTGGCTGGGTATTATAGGAAGTTCATTGAGGGATTTTCTAAGTTGGCGTTACCGTTGACAATGTTGACTAGAAAGGGGCAAGCGTTTGTTTGGGACTCAAAATGTGAAGAAGGTTTCCAAGAGTTAAAGAGAAGGTTAACTACTGCTCCTATCCTGATATTACCGAGTTCGTCGGAACTATTTGAGGTTTATTGTGATGCTTCATTGTTGGGTTTAGGTGGTGTGTTGATGCAGAATAAGCAGGTTATAGCTTATGCTTCGAGACAGCTAAGGGTTCACGAGAGGAATTATCCGACACATGATTTAGAGCTGGCAGCTGTAGTATTTGTTCTGAAGTTATGGAGGCATTATTTGTACGGTTCAAGATTTGAAGTTTTCAGTGACCATAAGAGTTTAAAGTATTTGTTTGATCAGAAAGAGCTGAATATGAGACAGAGGAGATGGTTAGAATTTCTGAAGGATTATGATTTTGGTTTGAATTACCATCCGGGTAAAGCAAATGTAGTAGCTGATGCATTGAGTCGGAAATCATTACATATGTCTATGTTAATGGTTAAGGAATTGGACTTAATTGAGCAGTTTAGAGACTTGAGTTTGGTGTGTGAGAGTACTCACAATAGTGTTAAACTGGGAATGTTGAAGTTAACGAGTGGTATTCTGGACGAGATCAGAGAGGGTCAGAAATCCGATGCACTTTTGGTTGATAAGTTGACTTTAGTGAATCAAGGTCAAGGTGGTGAATTCAGAGTTGATGAGAATGGTATTTTGAAATTTGGTAGTCGGGTGTGTATTCCGGATGTTACAGAACTTAAGAAGAGTATCCTTGAGGAAGGACATCGTAGTGGCTTGAGTATTCATCCTGGAGCTACGAAGATGTACCATGATTTGAAAGGGTTATTTTGGTGGCCGGGAATGAAAAGAGAAATTGCAAGTTTTGTGTATTCTTGTTTGACTTGTCAGAAGTCGAAGATTGAGCATCAGAAGCCGTCTGGGCTAATGCAACCGTTGGCTATTCCAGAGTGGAAGTGGGACAGTATCAGTATGGATTTTGTTTCTGGTTTGCCGAGAACAAGTAAGAATTTTGAGGCTATTTGGGTGATTGTGGATAGATTGACGAAGTCGGCTCATTTCATTCCGATCAGAATGGATTATCCGTTAGAGAGGCTAGCTGAGTTGTATATTGAGAAGATTGTAAGTTTGCATGGTATTCCGTCTAGTATTGTTTCGGACAGAGATCCTAGATTTACATCGAAGTTTTGGGAAGGTTTGCAGAAGGCTTTGGGAACTAAGCTGAGATTGAGTTCTGCATATCATCCGCAGACTGATGGTCAGACTGAGAGGACGATTCAGTCACTAGAGGATCTTTTGAGGGCTTGTGTTTTGGAAAATGGAGGTGCTTGGGATTGTTATTTGCCTTTGATTGAGTTTACCTACAACAATAGTTTTCATTCGAGCATTGGTATGGCACCGTTTGAAGCTTTGTATGGTAGGAGATGCCGGACACCTTTATGTTGGTATGAGTCCGGTGAGAGTGCTGTGGTTGGACCGGAGATTGTTCAACAAACTACGGGAAAGATTAAGATGATTCAGGATAAGATGAGAATTGCTCAGAGTCGTCAAAAGAGTTATCATGACAAGAGGAGGAAGTCACTTGAGTTCCAAGAGGGAGATCATGTGTTTCTTCGTGTTACTCCGATAACTGGTGTTGGTCGAGCCTTGAAGTCGAAGAAGTTGACACCTCGATTTATTGGTCCTTATCAGATTTTGGAGAGGATAGGAGAGGTAGCCTATCGTATCGCTTTACCGCCGTCGCTTGCGAATTTGCATGATGTTTTTCATGTGTCTCAGTTGAGGAGATACATTCATGATCCGTCGCATGTTGTCCAAGTAGATGATGTACAGGTGAGAGATAACGTGACTGTTGAAACATCACCTATGAGGATCGAGGATCGAGAGTTGAAGCAGTTGCGGGGTAAAGAGATTGCCTTGGTGAAGGTAGCTTGGGGAGGACCAGCAGGTGGCAATGTGACTTGGGAACTGGAGAGCCAGATGAAGGAGTCTTATCCGGAGTTGTTCGATTGAGGTATGTTTTCGAGGACGAAAACTCTTTTAGTGGGGGAGAGTTGTAACACCCCGATAATAATATAATAATTATTTAAATTAAGTTAATAATATATTTATTGATTTAATTAAATAATTGAATTATTATTATTATTATTATTATTATTATTTTGGAATAATAATTATTGGGATAATTATTTATTGGAATAATATATAAGTTGGAAATGAGAAAAATCCCATTTTTTGGTAAAAAGGTTATTTCACGTGAAAAAGGGAAAAGAGGCAGAAAGGGCAAAAAGCCAGAGGACGAAGGTTGAAGGAAGGAAAAGCTTAGAGCTCGGAGGCTACCGGATTAACTCAGGTAAGGGGGGTTTATCATCGGTTAAAGGGTATTATATGATAATATGTACTGAGTAGTGATAAACATTGATTGTACCTCTAATTTGATTGATGCATGATGAATTTGTGAAATATTGGATGAATGAAATTGAATGATAATTGAAAGAATTCGTAGGAATTAGAAGGGATAATGTTAGGATTGATGAAGATGAATAGGATATGATTCGTGTAGATGATATGGACGATTACTTTGTGAAATTTGGACTGTGGAAGGTTGAATCGGATAGGTTTCGTAGCAGAGGAAGCCATAGCAGATCTGAGAGTTCTGGTTTCTGGTCATACGCGTATGGCACTAGGCAATACGCGTATGAGCTGGCTGGTACGCGTATGGAGGAGGCCTTACGCGTATGGGTGAAAAAGATGATATTTTGAACGTAAATTGGTCTCTGTTGGTACGCGTAATGGGAGATTGTTACGCGTAGCATACGCGTATGGAATAGGTAATACGCGTATGAGTGAGCGAGGCAATGCGCAATACGCGTATGAGAGTGGGCATTACGCGTATGGACTTGGTCAGTTTTGGGCAATACGCGTATGGACATGGGCAATACGCGTATGGGCAGAATTGTGATTTTTCTGTGTTACTGCTGTGCAGTTTTGGTTGTTTAGGCTGAGTGATGCGACTTAGCTGAGATATGATGTGATAGGGATCATTTTCCGTTGTTTCGAGTGGAAAAGGTATTAGTAGAGTGTGCTAATACTGTGTTTGATTATGTGGCATGATAGGATATGCTTTTGTGATTAATTATGTTGATAATGTGTGATGGTATACATGATGATGTGAATGTATACAATTGTGAATAGACTGTATTATGGCTTAGAGTGTGAGCATGTGTCTATTCTTGATTTTGTTGATGTTGCATTGCTAGGTGATTAGCATGCATATTGTGGCCTTCGGGTGGTAGCTAATTCCCATGGTGAGGAATTAGTGAGTAAATCATTTTGATTTTTGTTGATTGTTGCTTGCTAGGTGAGTAGCTTGCATAGCATGGCCCAATTGGGGTGGTAGCTAATTCCCATGGTGAGGAATTAGTGAGTGAGTCACGATGTCTCAAATGAGTGAGACTAGTGAGCTTGGTAGCCGTGCCTGGATTTGGACGGTGAGGTTGAACTATATGTTCACAACATAGTCGGTACCGCATGCATAGAGTCTCATTGCATAATGAATTTATGGCATATAATATGAATGGATGTATTCCAGTATTATATGTGTGTTGTGTGTTGCGTTGTTGATGTTGAATATGGTTGAGAATCTACTGTTGAGTATGATGTTTTGAACGGATATTGATGTTGCTGAAGGCATAGCCTAAATTGGGTGAATTAATGTGTTAATTACTTGGCATTATATGTTGTTTTATAATACTTATTATATTGATTGAGGAACTCACCCTTACACCTATTTTTCAGGTAACAAGAAATGAGTTGAGTAGAAGCTAATGCTTGGAGTCTAGAGTAGTTTCTTATGGGTCATGCTCTGATAGATGTAACATCGGGAGGGGATGTTTTAATTAATTTGAGATTGGTTGTTGAATGATTTTCATGTAGTGTGTTACATGTTTTACATTGATGTTGGATTTTATTCCGCTGCGAATTATGCAAAGGAACCTTATTTTGATTAAATAAATGAGCATGACAGGATGTTTTGATAATCGTTGTGAAATGATTGTGTGACACCCTTCGGGGCATAATTACTCTGATGAATATATTGTTATTTTAATTATAATAATTTGGGGTATTTAGAAGGGTGTTACAATATACATCAAGAGACCACACATAAAACTAACTTGCCTTTTCAGGATAGTTCGCGATCAGATGAACATTATCGTCTCCTAGAGACAGTTCAGAGACGATCAAGACAAAGATCTAGTTCTGATACTTAGTTCAAGATGTTTTCCAGATACAATTCAAAGACGATCAAGAGAAAGATCTAGCTCGGATACTTAGTTCATGATATTTTCCAGAGACGGTTCAGAAACGATCAAGACAAAGATCTAGTTCTGATACTTAGTTCAAGATATTTTCCAGAGACAGTTCAGAAACAATCAAGACAAAGATCTAGTTCTTATACTTAGTTCAAGATATTTTCCAGAGACAGTTCAGAAATGATCAAGACAAAGATCTAGTTCTGATACTTAGTTCAGGATATTTTCCAGAGACAGTTCAGAAACAATCAAGACAAAGATCTAGTTCTGATACTTAGTTCTGGGTATTTTCCATAGACAATTCAGAGACGATCAAGACAAAGATCTAGTTCTGATACTTAGTTCAGGGTATTTTCCAGAGTTAGTTCAGAGATGATCAAGACAAAGATCTAGTTCTGATACTTAGTTCATGATATTTTCCAAAGACAGTTCAGAGACGATCAAGACAAAGATTTAGTTATGATACTCATTCCAGAACAACATTAAGATATAGTCAAACATAGACACATTCTGATACTCATATCAACAGACACTTTGGATGGCATCTATAAGCCCATCCCCAATTACTCTGAATGGCATCTTTAAGCCCATTCAAGCAATGCAGTCAACTAACGATTCACTGTGTGCACTCGTGAGTGCAAATTTCGGGGCACTTATATATTCAATCCTCTACCACCTTCAGATCGTGATTAGCACGAATACCAATCTAACTCCTCAGGTCTAAGAAGATTGAATAGTGACAACTGTTGTACCCCAAAATTTTTCCTCACATATTTGAGACAAATTGATTCAAAAGGTCTCCTCACACTTGTCGTACCCCCAATTTTGACCCGCTTCATATGCTTTATGGTGCCTTTTTATTTCAAATAAGTAAAATAACACAATTGGTAGAAAGATGAGTATAAGGGATATAAATGTTAGAGGTTGTGAGTTCAAATCCCACCTTCTGCTTTTTTTAATTTTTATTTTTATTTTTCCTTTACTAATAACTTTTTATTTTTTTTATTTTTATATATTAAAAAATCACAAAAATAACATTTTTTATTATTTAATTTTTAATTTTCGTATTTGCATTTAATGTATTTTTAAAAATATAATTTTGTCATTAAAATCATTATTTTATGAAAAAAATCTCAAAAAAAAAATCATAATAGATACCAAAAACATTTCTTTTCTTGTATACTCGTTTTCTATTAGTCAGTTTATGTTATTTTTGTGTCATGCTTAGTTTTTAACTGGTCTACTTGGTGACCAAGTAAAAATAAGATATTATTTGATTTTTCAAATATTTTTTTATCAATAGGGATTAAGACTGATTTTTTTCCTTTTAAGCTTTTTAATCTAATTTTTTAAATCTATAAATACTTGTAGTTTTACACATAAGAGTCTCCTCTCTCACACCATAATTATCAACAACAATTTCAGTATTCCACTCTTTCGCAAACACATTTTCACTATCAACGATTTTCAAACCTTTTTCACACATTGTTTAAACATCTAATTTTGACCGATGCTTTCAATATGAGGCCCCCCTTTTTAAGGTTAGTTTGTTCGTTTCTTCAACCAGATGATGACAAATCTCTGATGGTTCTTCTTATAAATCGAATCTACTCTATTATTTGTTAATGTTCTTGTACAATATGTTTTTTTTGTATATAACCACTTTATTTTTTTCTTTCTCTGTCAATTTCATTAGGACGCCTCTTTTATTTTCTTTTTTTTATTGACTTTACTATATTTTTTTTTGTAATAACAAAAATAAAATAAACATTTTTAAATTAAGACAAAATATTTTAATTTAATCATTTTCTTAGAAAATATATAAATAATAATATCTTAATTTTTATTAAATTATTTTCTTTTGATTTTAAGAATTCAATTTCATTTTAGTTATTAAAGTTTAATCACTCACATGTTATTATCCATTTACTAAGTTTTATTGATTTATTGTATCAATTATTGATTAAATATATATTTTTACACTTGATATACATGCTTAAATTTCACATTACACAACTCTTGATTTCATATCACGTTGTGCTAATCACTTTACCTTATTTTGCGAGGTACAACTCGAGAAGGATTCACTATCTAGATATCACGCTGATTTTATTCATTGGTGACCCCTTTCATGCACATTCTTTATTTTTAAATCCCCCCCATTTCTTTTTCATGTTCTTCTTCTTAGTTTTTTTTTCTTTTTAATTTTTCTTTTTAATTTTTCTTTTTAATTTTTAAAACATTTTTAATAATAACTTTTAATAATTTATTAACCAATGAAACAAATTAGAAAGACTAATTAATTTATTTTACAAAAAAAGAAGATAATTAGTTGAATGTTTTTTTTAAGAATTACGACTTAATTATTAATCAAGATTAACTTAATAATTTAGACTTTTATTTTTTCTTAATTAAAATTAATTTAGATATAGTTATTTTAATTAGACATTCTCATAAATCCAAATATTCCCACAATCCAAAAATATCTTCCTTTTTCCAAAAATCTCATTTTTTTCTCCCGATTTTATTTTCCCGTCATTTAAATTCATAGAAAAATGTATATAGGATTCAAAAGCCATGTAATTTATTTTCTCGCATTCTTTGCAAGCGTGGATCCCGTCGGGTACGACGGACGATCTGGGGTGCTAATACCTTTCCAGGTCGTAACCGACTCCCGAACCCAGTCTCTTTGTTTCGCAAGACCTGTATCATTTCTTTTCTTTTTCTGGTTTGTGCAACATTACCATTCCCGTTCCTTCGGGATAAAAATGTCTGGCTGGCGACTCTACCTTCTCTGCGCCACTTTCACGTTTGTAACATGATGGAAATCCAGGGAGTGACACAAGCTGAAGATAGTAAACCCCGAGTTGTCGTTCAACGAGGAGGACACCAGCTTCTTGTACAAAGCTGAGGATGACTTGATCCTTGTTCCCGACTACCTCAAAGAGCCAAAGCAAGGCGAGGAGATGGATGAGGACCACAATCCTCCTGCTAACGCCCAGCCCGATGACCATGTTGACCCTTGAAACTTCTGTCTTGTTTCTGTATTTTGTTGGCCGGCCTGCATGTCATGGCTTTTTTCGTTTGTGATGGGGGAATATGCTCCCCCTTTTATGTAACTTAAGAACAAGTCGGTCCTCGTGGCTGCACCTTTTAATGATGCATATCTTCGACCTTGGTGGACTTTTATTTATTTTGTTGTTGTGCTCGTATGTCCATCGAAGGGCATACCTTGATTTATATTTCCGCTAAGTGTTTGAGATGTTTAGTTATAACGATGTCTGTTTTATGTGCCCACGTGGGGTTTAAGATATGTTGATAAATTTGGGGGAATGATGCTCGATTTATGTGTGTCCATCAGTTTGAGGAACCGGGCAGAATGCCATTGTATGATTGGCTGGGGAGCGATGCTCAGAAAATGTTGATGGTCTATGCTTCGCGGTGTGAATGTCCCATCGTGAGCTGGGTGTTCTGCCTGGTCGTGGTATGAAGCTGACGACGGACTCGTTTGAGTATCCAATCGTGGGATGATGATCTTCCTCGTTCTTAAGGAGGATCTCATTGAAATGTAATTCAGTATGCGGTGCTTGTACCTAGGCATGCATGTTAGGCCGGTACTGATGTCGGATGACGCCTTAACTGTAGTATTTTTTGAGTTTCTTGGTGTTCCAAGGTTAGGAAAGTTCTTCCCCATTTAAGGTTTCTAAGTAGTAGTCCCCGTTATCCGTTTTTTTCCGGACTCGGTAGGGACCCTCCCATTTCATAACTAGATTTCCTTCTCTGGAGTCTTCATGATTTCTCCTGAGGACGAGGTTGTCGACCGCGAACGTACTTTTTATGACTTTGGAGTCGTGTCTTATGGTAATAATTTGCTAAAAGGTTGCCTCAAGTAGGGGTGCCATCGATCTAACTTCTTTGACCAGGTCGAGCTCTTCGCACAATGTTTATGAATTAATGTCCTCGTCCATTAGGGCTCCTGTTCGCCTAGATGGGATGTACATCTCTATGGGGATAACGGCCCCGGTCCCGTATGCTAGTCGAAAAGGGGTTTCCCCGGTGGTCGAGTGCGGGGTAGTTCGATACGCCCACAGGATGTTGTTCAGTTCCCCTACCCATCATTTCTTGATCTCATCTAACCTTTGTTTGAGTCCTCGGAGGATGATTCTATTTTCCGCTTCAGCTTGCTTGTTGGTTTGCGGGTGTTCGACCGATGCAAAGTGCTATTTAGTTCTGACGTTAGTGACGAACTCTTGAAAGTTCTTATCCGTAAATTGGGTGCCATTGTCGGTGATGATGGCCTGGGGTATTCCTAAGCTGGCGAGGATGTTACGTTTGAAGAAACGCAAAGTGTTGAGGGATGTGATTTTGGCTAGGGGTTCGGCTTAAATCCACTTCCTGAAGGTGCCAACTCCGACAATCAAGTACTTGTTCTGGTTCGAACCAACGATGAAAGGTCCAAGGATATCTAGGCCCCACCATGCGAATGGCCACGAGGATGACATGGTTTTGAGCTTGTTGGGTGGTGCGAGGTGCATGTCTCCGTGCCTTTGGCATTTATCTCATTTTTTTAGGTGCTCCTTGGCGTCGTTTTTCATAGTGGGCCAGTAATATCCTGCTCGAAGGGCTTTCCTCACGAGGGATCTTCCACCCAAATACTGGCGTTGATGCTTTCGTGGATTTCACGCAGGATGTGGGGAATTAGCTCTTCCTCGACACACTTGAGGATGAGAATGGAGAATCCTCGTCGGTATAGTTTTCCTTTGACCAAGACGTATGAACAGGCCCGCTATTTGACGATAGTGCCTCCTTCGGATCCTTGGGCAGTTCGTTATTGGTTAGGTATTTGTATACTGGGGTCATCCAGCAGTTGGCATCACTAATGACGTTTACGTCTACTGTCGGGCTTAATTTTTCGATACTGGGACGAGGGAGTATCTCTTGTACGATAGACTTATTGCATCCCTTCCTCTTTGTGTTGGCGAGCTTTGATAGCATATATGCTCGCATATTGTTTTCGCGGGGCATGTGTTTAACTTCTACGGAAGTGAATTTCATAATATTTTCCTTGACCAAGGTTAAATATTCGGACAAATTATTATTTTTGACCTGATATTCGTCCTTGGCCTTCATGGCTACGAGTTGGGAGTCTATGCAGATAATTATCTCTTCCACCCCCAGGTCGTCAGCAAGCCTTAGGCCTACGAGGAATGCCTCGTACTCTGCTTGGTTGTTAGATGTGGGGAATGATAAAGTGAGGGATACTTCGATCAGAATTCCCTATTTGTTCTCTAAGATAATTCCCGCACCGCTTCCTATCGAGCTCGAGGCGCCATCCACGAAGATGGTCCATCGCTTGGATGTGCAGGCATGGCCTTCTGGTGCAGTTATTTCAGCTACGAAGTCAGCGAGGGTCTGTGCCTTGACAGTTGCTCTACCCTCGTATCGAATGTCGAATTCGGATAGCTCCAGTGACCACTTGAGCATTAACTCGACCATATCGGGTCGACCAAGGAGTTGTCTAATGGGATGGTCGGTACGTACTACGATCGAGTGTGCGAGGAAATAATGTCTAAGTCTCCTTGTTACGTGGAGGAGTACTAGGGAAACCTTTTCAATTTGTTGATATCTAAGTTCGGTCCCTTGTAGAGTTTTGCTTGTGAAATAGATTTGTTTTTGCCCCTCTGCCGTTTCTCGTATGAGAGCGGCACTTATGGCTTTGTTAGCGACAACAGGGTAGAGAAACAAGATTTTCCTCGCCTCTGGTCGGGAGAGGACTGGGGGTTCCGATAGAGCCTTCTTGAGGTGTGTCAGGGCTTGCTCGCACTCCTCCGTCCATTCAAAGGCAGCCTCCTTGCGGAGGAGCTTGAAGAAGGGGAGAGCGTGCTGAGCTGATTTTGCTACAAATCGTGATAACGATGCAAGCACCCCGTTTAATGATTGGATAGATTTTTTAGAAGTCGGCGTGGGTGTTTTGGCGAACGCTCTACATTTTTTGGGGTTAGCCTCTATTCCTCTTTCAATTAGGTAAAAACTAAGGAATTTGCTTGCACGTACTCCAAACGTGCACTTCTCAGGGTTAAATCGCATTTTGCACTTGCGTGCTTGGTCGAAGATTTTCTTTAGGTGGAGAGCATGATCGTTTTCCTCGTGGGATTTAACGATTATGTCGTCCATGTAGACTTGCATGTTACCGATCTCCACTTGAAAAACTTTGTTCATCATACGCTGGTAAGTAGCGCCCACGTTTTTCAGGCCAAAAGGCATTACATTGTAGTAATAGTTTCCCGATTCGGTCATGAAAGCGATGTACTTTTTATCGGTCACGGCCATAGGTATTTGGTTATACCCGGAATAGGCTTCGAGGAACGACAACAATTTAAAACCTGCAGAGTTATCGACCAACTTATCAATGTTAGGAAAAGGGTAAACGTCCTTCGGGCAAGCCCGATTAAGATCGGTTTAGTCAATGCACATGCACCATTTTCCATTGCTCTTTTTAACAAGTACAACGTTCGAGAGCCAGGTGGTGTATCTGGTCTTTGTTACAAAATTTGCCTCTAGGAGGTCTTTTACAACCTGCTCGACTGCTTCTACCTTTTCTTGGGACTACTTCCTCCTTCGTTGTGTGACTGTCCGGATTGAGGGGTCTATGGACAGATGGTGGCATGATGTTTCTTGATCCAAGCCCGACATATCTGCAGCGCTCCACGCGAACAAATGAGCATTTTCCCTGAGGCAGGCTTTCATCTGCTTCCTTGCCAGGCCGGGGAGGTATATTCCAATCTTTACTCCCTTCGATAGATCCTCTCCCAATGCCACCAGCTCGAAATAGCCGTCGGGGATGGGTCGAGAGGATGAAGAAAGCTTCACGACCAACTGATGTTGTTCCTATTCATTGGTGAATCTGCTGTCGAGATTTATGGAATCCACGCGGGGTAGCTCCTTTGGCTCTTAGAAAGCATGAGGGAGGATGGCATTGACTGGCTTAGGCTTGACGACGATGGTGTGGAGGCCTTTGGAGGCGGCCTTGTAACATTTGCGAGTAGCTTCCATGTCCCCGTGAGGGTGGCTACCTGTCCAGGTGATGTATATTATTTCATTTTCAGGTGTACTGTGGAAGGTACCACAATGAGCTAAGCCAAAGTGGGTCGTCCTAGGATGCATTGGTACAAGGACGGGCAGTCTATCACCAGAAATTGTACCTTGATTGACCTCGCGATATCTCCAGCACCAAATGTGACGATCAGGTCGACATAACCCCAAGGCCTGGAAACTGTCCCGTTAAACCCTTGGAGGTCTGAATCTACATATGTCGTCAGATGTGTCTCGTTCAACTGAAGGGTCGCAAATAGTTGAGAGTACATTATGTCGACAGAACTTCCCTGATCGACCAGGATCTTGCGGACATCAAAATTTTCCATCTGCGTGCGGGCCAGCAAGGGAATGCTAGCATTTGATGTAACACCCCATATCTACCCGACTTTAATTATTAAACCAGAGTTAAAATATTTCATAAACAAACATAGGATATCACATTCTCCAACTTTAAAATCAAATAACAACTTCAGTAATATAATTACTTTGAAAAACAAGGCAACGGATCAACAAGTTTCAGCTTTAATTCAACTTCAAATAAATCAACATCAAAATAATCTCAACTTTTCAACATTAAACAACTTAAAACTAGTTCATAAAATTAAACAAAATCACAAAGATAAAACATGCGTTCATCCCCATGAAATGCTACGTATCAGAGTGACAAACACTAACTCGAAGTTACTAAGTACAGGACTCTTCGTTACCTGCACGTTACCAACAGAGGGAAACATACAAACAGAAGGGTTGAGATATCGAACAACATAAACAGGATACAATAATCAATATGTAAACAAGATAATCATATAATCACACCACTTCGCACAACAAGCAACTTCAACATACAACTTACATCCAACAAACAACATAATCATTATGCAACTCGATGCGACTCAACTTATATGCATGTGGTACCATTTGGGGTAAACTCCCAACTTAAAACATTATTAGGTTATTGAGGCATCATCAACTTATTTGCCAATCCAGGCCAACTTGAATCGAGCATATGCTCCAACATGAAATATGCACATGTATGCAACTATGAATGGAATACAACACACAACGACATAATAAAAAACTTAACAACATAACAACTTGAACAACTCAGCAACATGAATCAACATTGGTCATAGGACCTACAACATATTAATCTTCCCCAAAATCGGGACAACACAACTCATAACGACTTCACGCGTAAACGAAAAAAATTTCGGCTTAATAGGGTAGATTTCTAAATTATCATTTTTAAATCTTCCAATCTAATATAATTAACTTAATTCATCCCTACTTTAAGTCTAATATCAATCCAACGTGAAGCGAATGCGAAAACATGTCGAATCGCCAAAACCGCATTTTTCTGCACATGCCCTTGATACGCGTATAGCCACCTTGATACACATATGGCCCCTGAGTGATACGTGTATGGCCTGCATACTAGGGTCTTGTTACGCGTATGGCCTTGTCTGTTATGCGTAACACCATATTTGTTATGCAAATGACCAGAATGCCTCAAATTCCAACTCTGCTATAATTTCTCACACTTTCTTCATTCTGTTCAATCTTAATTGGGTTTCTACATCAAGTTTACTCTAAAACATTCACGTATATATTCATCTATCCAATCATATGATCGATTTTACGAACTCTAACTTCTTCTACTCGAATTCTGCAGCAACAGTCCAACAACAGTACAAACAATAGAACACAACAACAATTATATCAGCAATACAACAAGAACAACATGCTTATTCATCAGATATCAACAAGAAATCGACAACAACAATCATATAACGAAACACAACAATGAAACTACACGAAAATCCAAACCTACATACGATCATCTAGTCCCGATTATGGAATTCAAACCCCACGCTTACCTTGGATTGAAGGCAACTCGAATTCACCGCAAAAATTCCCGCGAAAATCTTAAACCTAGCCTCTTCTTGATCTCCCTCTAAGACTTATTATTCCTCCTCTTACAATTTCTGATTATTCTATCTAATTAGATTTCTTTTGTCTAATCCTACTAATTTACACTAATCAACCTAATTTCTAACGGGCCTAAACAGTACCCCCAACTTACTACTCTCACACCACAAAACCAAGCCCACTTAATACTATCTCATTTAACACTTATTTTATTCAGTATACTTAATTTAATTAATTAAACCACCCAAACACTACTTAACCCGCAACATATAAATAAACTTAATAGCTTAAACGACTTAATGACACAGACGACAAAACAACACATAACAACCTAAAATCGGGAAACACACACAATTAATATTTAATTCAATTAATTAATTAAATACGGGTGTTACAACTCTCCCCCACTTAGAACATTTTCGTCCTCGAAAATCTTACCTCGCTCAAACAACTCAGGATATGATTCCTGCATCTTGCTTTCTAACTCCCAAGTTATACTTTCTCCGACCGCTCCCAACCAAACAACTTTAACTAAAGTAATCTCTTTGCCTCTTAAAGTCTTCATTTCACGACCCTCAGTTCGTACTGGCATAGTCTCCCCCGTGAGATTATCCCGTACTTGCACATCATCCATACTAATCACATGAGAAGGATCTGAAATATACTTCCGGAGTTGCGACACATGGAACACATCATGCAAATTCGACAAGTTTGGCGGCAAAGCCACTCTTAAGCAACATTTCCAACTCTTTCCGAAATCTGATACGGTCCAAGAAAATGAGGAGTAAGATTCCTAGATTTCAACTCTCTCCCAACACCTATCACAGACGTAATTCTTAAAAATACATGATCACCAGCTTAAAATTCTAAATCTTTCCTTCGCCTATCATGATAACTTTTTTGCCGACTTAGAGAAGCCTTCATCTTCTCTCAAATCAATTACACCTTCTCGGTAGTCTCTCAAACTATCTCTGGTCCAAGCACTACACTCTCTCCAGATTCATACTAACACATTGGAGTCCTACATCTCTAACCATATACCGCCTCAAAAGGTGTCATTCCGATACTAGAATGGTAATTGTTATTATACGTGAACTCGATCAATGGAAGGTAAGTATCCCACGAACCTCCTTGCTCAAGTACACAAACTCTCAATGTAATACCCATATATAAAATACATACATCAAAGCATATTTTCATATATAAAATTAAGCTTGGTATTGAAATACAACAAGTTCTTAAGTACACATTGCATAAATATAGCCACTACAACATAAGGTACTAAGACAAAAGGCTATAAATAATACAAGATGTTCACAAAATAAAAAGTCTAAGAACTAGATCCGAAAATCTCAAAAGTCGACAACAGAAGAAACCATCAAACGAGCAAAGATAATCAAATCGCCTTATCTTTACCCTTTGCGGAACCTGAAGTACATGAAATAACGACATCAACATGGGGTGAGATAAAACATCTCAGTGAGTTCCCTATCTCAGAGTTCTCTCGGTTCAAAAAGGGGTCGAACTAAAAACTACTCAAGTCGGGGGAAAACCTAGACTTCAAGTTCACATAAAACTAGAGACATCAAAGTAACAAAAAATGGAGCACACACAAGGTGATTAGAGGCATCTTTCCCCACCCAGCCATAGTCGTAGCAGACGAGCACATGTCACTCGATCCTCAACGTGAGGATAACTTTCCCCACCCAACCACATAAGGACGAGCACGAGTCACTCATTATCTACCTAAGGTACTTTCCCCGCCCAGCCACCCCAGGGCACTTCAGCACGGGTCACGGTACCTTACCACAAAGTAACTTTCCCTGTCCATCCCACAAACGGAGATCTCGACACAAGTCACTCGTTACTTATCCTAATGGAAAACTTTCCCCGCCCAGCCACACCAGGACGAACATAGGTCACTGTCATCCATTAAGGGATTCGAATCCACAAATTAATTATATCTCCCCCGCTATCTCGCCTCATGGGACCTCGACACGAGCTATATATAATTAAATTAGGATTATATCACAAAGAGAAAATCAAACTTCCAACTTAACACAACTACCTAGACCAAAGACACCCTCCGAGTATCGACGCATAAGTATTAACATGTCTCTAAAACAATTCCGTAACAACCTAGGGTTACCTAGCTACCTCACAAGTTTCACCTTTTTATTACCTTTATTTCACAATTCCCTAACTTAACATTTTTACAGTATATTCGAAAATTCGGGCAAAATTCGGGTAAAAATAATGTTTGTCGGCATCACGTGAAAGTACATAATTTTAGTTTTCAAACGGTATAAAGAACACTTAAATCGGATAACTGAGTAAAAAGTTATGAATTTTCAAAGTTTGGAAATAAAACATTTTCCTCCATACTTACAGTGTTAACCGGTTAACGCCTGGGGTTAACCGGTTAACCAAACCTGAAAAACAGTCCCAGTAGCGCAACATTGGACGCGTTAACCGGTTAACCGAAGACAAAATGTAGAAAATGCGTATTTTTCATGACATCAGCACCCAAATTCCACTCAAATCATTTTCAAACATCAAAACAACATTTCAATAAGGTTCATACACCTAGAGGCAACATACTCAAGCACTTATATCGATTTCTAACCGTTTAATTCACCGATTCTAGGATTTTTCCATAAAATACCCTATACTCATAAACCCTAAAAACTCTACCAAAACCAAAAGTAAAAGTTTCTAGCTATGAACCCACCTCTAGCAAGATGATTTGGAGAATATTGAATGATAGGTGGATGGTGGAAGCAACAAGATCAAGAGCTCTCCCCTTCTTCTTCAAGATTTTCTCTTCTTCTTCCTTCTCTCCCTTTTTCTCTTTTTCTTCTTCTTTCTCTATTTCTATTTCTAGAAAAACAAAGAAATAAGACTTTATGTCTTAAAGGAAAACATAACTTTTCCTATCGACGGGTCCAAATAAAGAGTATCCAAAAAATGTCTCTTAATCCAATATTTTATAAAACCTCTAAGTCAGCTAATATTAGTTAATAAAATAAAATCCCACTGATCACTCTATTTATTTCCGTTAAAATTTCTAAGAGTAATCCAGAACAATATTAATATCAAATAATATTATTCAGAGCATTAAATAAATTACGGGGTATTACATCCTCCCCCCCTTAAATAGAAATTCGTCCTCGAATTTAAAAGATTACCTGAACAAGTGAGGATATGATTCCTGCATCTCCGATTCCAATATTCACGTAGCATCTCTCGGATGCATCTCATCCCATTGCACTTTAACAAGTGGTATCTCTTTGTTCCTTAACACCTTGGTTTCGCTTCCAACAATACGACTCAGTTGGGGTTCAAAAGTCAAATCCGCTTCTATCTCGATAGAATCTGACAGAATAGGCTGAAGAGGATCAGGAACAAACCTACGAAGTTGGGATACATGGAAAACATCATGCATTTCAGATAGAGAGGGTGGTAAGGCCAATATGTAAGCAACTTCACCAATCCTTTATAAGATCTGATACGGTCCTACGTATCTTGGACTTAGCTTGCACGACTTAAACGATCCTTTCAATCGCAATCTCAGAGTGACTTTCAAATACACATGATCACCTTCATCAAATTCCAAAGGTCTCCTTCGATTGTCATCATAACTCTTCTGATGATCTTGGGCTTGCTTAATCTTTTCTTGAACCATCTGAATCTTTTCCGTGGTCTCTTGAATAACTTCGGGTCCCAAAATCCTATCTTCACCCACTTTAGACTAACACAACGGTGTTCTACACTTTCTTCCATACAAAGCCTCATACGGATCCATTCCGATAATCGCATGGTAACTGTTATTATAAGAGAATTCTATCAGTGGCAAGAGCTCCTTCCAATTTCCTTTACTCTCCAACACACAAGCCCTTAACATATCTTCCATCGTTTGAATTGTACGTTCCGTCTGACCATCCATTTGAGGATGATCAGAAGTGCTCAAACGTAAATCCGATCCCACAGCCCGTTGGAACACTTTCCAAAACCTCGAAGTAAACTTTGTATCTTTATCAGATACAATGCTAGACGGCACACCATGCAACCTCACAATCTCAGGAATAAACAACCTCGCAAGATGGCTTGCCTTGTACGTAGTCTTAACGACTAAGAAATGCGCAAATTTCGTTAGTCGATCTACAATCACCCAAACAGAATCATAACCACCTTGAGTGCTTGGTAAACCCACTACAAAGACCATATAAATACTATCCCACTTCCAAATTGGGATGTCCAAAGGTTGCAACAAACCGCCTGATCTTTGGTGCTCAATTTTCACTTGTTGACACATCGCACATTCAGACACAAATACCGCAATATCCTTTTTCATTCCGGACCACCAATACTCTTTCTTCAAGTCTTGATACATCTTCGAAGAACCCGGATGTATCGTAAAAGAACCTTTGTGGGCTTCCTCCAAAATCTTTCTCTTTAACAAATCATCATTCGAAATGCAAATTCTTTGGTTGAATAGGATAATCCCATCCAACGCTCTCACGAAACCCGGTTGGAGTAACAACTCTTGCAACTTCTCATCTAGAACTTGTACTTGTTGAATTTCATTCCTCAAGGTAGAATTGATATTCAAATTTACCATAATCACACCATTCGGAGTCCAAAAAAACTGAAGGCTAAGGTCCCAAAACTTTTCCAACAATGAATATTCCAACATCATAAACTCAACACTATGAATCATTTTCCTACTTAGAGCATCTGCCACTTTATTCGCTTTTCCCGGATGATTCTTCAATTCAAGGTCATAATATTTCAAATACTCCATCCATCTTCTCTGTCTCATATTTAATTCCTTCTGATCAAAGAGGTACTTCAAACTCTTATGATCACTGAACATCTCAAAACGCACACCATACAGATAGTGCCGCCACACTTTCAAAGTAAACACCACGACCACTAGTTCCAAATCATGAGTTGGATAATTCTTCTCATTAACTCTCAACTGTCTAAAAGCATAAGCTACCACTTGGTCTTCCTGCATAAGAACACCTCCTAATCCCATCTAAGAAGCATCGCAAAACACTTCGTCAGGTTTGTTAGGATTGAGAATGATCAAAACTGAAGCAGTCCTTTCTAGTAAGCTTAGTCAATGGTAACGCCATCTGAGAAAAACCTTTAATGAACCTTCTGTAGTAACCTACACAACCTAAGAAGCTTCTCACTTCTGAAACACTCTTCGGTCTCTCCCAATTAATCAAGGCTTCAATCTTTGACGGATTCACCGCTACACCTCCCTGAGATATCACATGTCCAAAAAACTTGACTTATGACATCCAAAACCCACACTTGCTGAACTTGGCAAAAAGTTCTTTCTCTTATAGTACCGACAAAACAATCCTCAGATGTTCTCCATGCTCTTGTGGAGTATGAGAATAAATAAGAAAGTCATCGATAAAGATCACCACAAACTGATCCAAATAATCCTGAAATATCTGATTCATGTAATCCATAAAAACAATTGGAGCATTCGTCACACTGAAAGGCATCATTAGGAATTCATAATGACTGTAACGGGTTCTGAACGCAGTCTTCGGAACATCAGAACTTTTCACACGAATTTGATGATAGCCCGACCTCAGATCAATCTTCGAGAACACACAGGGTCCTTTCAACTGATCTAGAAGATCGTATATCCTCAGCAAGGGATATTTATTCTTGATAGTAACTTTGTTCAACTTACAATAATCGATGCACAACCGCATACCACCATATTTCTTCTTTACCAACAAAATAGGAGCTCCCCACGGTGAAACACTTGGTCTCACAAAATGCTTTGCCATCAATTCCTCTAATTGATCCTTCAATTATTTTAACTCGAGTGGTGCCATTCGATAAGGGGAAACGGATCTAGGAGCCATTTCCAGTATCAGGTCAACTGAGAACTCAACTTCCCTCACCGGAGGTAAGGAAGTGACATCCTCGGGGAAGACATCATAAAATCCGCAAACTATCAGAATATTCAAAACTTGCCGACCATTACCCTCCTCTTTAGTAAGGACAAGCAAAACAGACTTCTTGATCAAACATAAAATTTACCATTCCAACCGTGCCTTATAAGATCGTTGTCATCACATCTTTAGGAGGCGCTTCAACCGATGGAATAAAGATCAACTTCTCTTCACATCCAATAAACACAGAATTGGCAGACAACCAGTCCATTCCCAGGATAATATCAACTTTCTTAAGAGACAGACAAATGAGATCAATCTGAAAAACTCTACCATCCACGGACATGGTACAATTCTCACACCTAAGGGGTGTCTCAACGGTTTCATCCATAGCGGTAGTAACCACCATCGGAGGAGACAAGGGGAATACTCGCAACCCAAGTCGCTTCACTCAACTAGTAGATACAAAAGAATGCATAGCCCCACAATCAAATAAAACAAGACAAGGATGATCATTAACAAGATATGTACCCGCAATGAGAGATTTGCCGACTTTGGTCTTTCTAGCATCCATAGTGTAAACTCTCGCTTGAACTTGATTCTTCGGCTTGGTACAATCCCTTGATATATGGCCTAATCCATCACAATTGTAACACCTAATTCCTCCACCGTGACACCTACCAAAATGACCCTTGCTACACAACCTACACGTCGGCGGAGTGTTAGGTCTGACAGTTTGAACTTGTTTCCCTTTGAAGGGTTAAGGCCTTGGCCTAAAAGGTTGGGTAGCTCTTCCTCGGTCACTTACTTCAGTTTGCACTTTGTTCAAACTATGTTTGGCGACATAGCACTACCTTAACAACTCGGAATAGGTAGTGAACTCCCTTTGAGAGACACTATGAGATATTTCAGCCCTCAAACCAAACAAGAACTGATCAATCTTCCATCTTTCATCTGGAGCATACATGGTTTGCCTAGAGTATGCCACCATTTCTTCAAACGTCTCAGCATAACTGGCCACAATCATGCTCCCTTGTCTAAGTTGTTGGAATTCAAATTCTTTTTGGGTTCTCAAGGAACTCGGAAAGTAATTCTCCATAAAAATCGTCTTAAACAGTTGCCACACTCTTGGAACTCCTTGCACCTTCATAAGATTTGAAGCACTCTCCAACCACCTAGCAGCAGGACCTTTTAGCATATGTGACACAAAAGTCACATTATCTTCTTCACCACATATCACAATCTGGAAAATTCTCTCCATTCCGGTTACCCTTTCATGTGCCTTAACCGGATCCAATCCACCATGAAACTCCTGAGGAATCATGCAGAAGAAGTCTCAGAATGTTCCACCTCCAGCTTCAGGAGTAACCACTTGAGGATGAAGAACCCCATTCATCTGGTGCATCATCTCCTGCATGAATTGATGTTGTTGTTGCTGCATCTGTTGCATGAATTGGAACATATGAGCATTACCTTCACCACCTGGCTGATCATTAACAGAAGGAGTGACACTGGGTCGACCATGAGTTCCACGCCTACCAGCCATACACCTAAATATCATCAAAACAGGATTAAGTTGATCAGGCTCAATACCATAAACATAACATTTAGTCCTACCGCAAGTTAATGTATATGAACGGAAGGAAACACTTATAATATTCCAAGGCTAGGTCGAGGATACGACCTGCTCTGATACCAACTGTAATATCCATATATAAAAGACATACATCAAAGCATATTTTTCATATATATAATTAATTTTGGTATTGAAATACAACAAGTTCTTAAGTACACATTGCATAAATATAGCCACTACAACATAAGGTACTAAGACAAAAGGCTATAAATAATACAAAATGTTCACAAAATAAATAGTATAAGAACTAGATCCGAAGATCTCAAAAGTCCACATCGGAAGAAACCATCAAACGAGCAAAGATAATCAAATCGACTTATCTTTACCCTTTGTGGAACCTGAAGTACCTGAAATAACAACATCAACATGGGGTGAGATAAAACATCTCAGTGAATTCCCTATCTTAGAGTTCTCTCGGCTCAAAAAAGGGTTGAACTAAAAACTACTCAAGTCGGGGGAAAACCTAGACTTCGAGTTCATATAAAACTATAGACATCAAAGTAACCAAAAATGGAGCACACGCAAGGTGCTTAGAGGAATCTTTCCCCTCCCATCCATACCTATAGCAGACAAGCATGGGTCACTCGATCCTCAACGTGTAGATAACTTTCCCCACCCAGCCACACAAGGACGAGCATGGGTCACTCATTATCTACCTAAGGTACTTTTCCTGTCCAGCCACCCAGGGCACTTCAGCACGGGTCACGGTACTTTACCACAAAGTAACTTTCCCCGACCATCCAACACATAGAGATCTCGACACAGGTCACTCGTTACTTATCCTAATGGATAAATTTCCCCGCCTAGCCACACCAACACGAGCACGGGTCACGAACATCCATTAAGGGATTTGAATCCATAGATTAATTATATCTCCCCGCCCGTCCCGCCTCATGGGACCTCGACACGAGCCATATATATAATTAAATTAGGATTATATCGCAAAGATAAAATCAAACTTCCAACTTAACACAACTACCTAGACCGAAGACACCCTTCGAGTATCGACGCCTAAGTATTAACGTGTCTCTAAATTTTTTTTGTAACAACCTAGGGTAACCTAGCTACCTCACAAGTTTCACCTTTTTATTACCTATTTCACAATTCCCTACCTTAACATTTTTACGGTATATTCGAAAAGTCGGGAAAAAGTTGGGTAAAAATAATGTTTGTTGACATCACGTGAAAGTACATAATTTTAGCTTTCAAATGGTATAAAGAACACTTAAATCGGATAACAGAGTACAAAGTTATGAATTTTCAAAGTTTGGAAATAAAACATTTCCTCCATACTTACAGTGTTAACCGGTTAACGCCTGGGGTTAACCGATTAACCAAACCTGAAAAACAGTCCCAGTAGCGCAACATTGGACACCTTAATCAGTTAACGTATATGGTTAACCGGTTAACCGAAGACAAAATGTAGAAAATGCGTATTTTTCATGACAACAACACCCAAATTCCACTCAAATCATTTTCAAACATCAAAACAACATTTCAACAAGGTTCCTTCACCTAGAGGCAACATACTCAAGCATTTATATTAATTTCTAATCATTTAATTCACCAATTCTAGGATTTTTCTATAAAATACCCTAAACTCATAAACCCTAAAAACTCTACCAAAACCAAAATTAAAGTTTCTAGATATGAACCCACCTCTAGCAAGATGATTTGGAGAAGATTGAATGGATGGTGGAAGCAACAAGATCAAGAGCTCTCCTCTTCTTCTTCATGATTTTCTCTTCATCTTCCTTCTCTCCCTTTTTTCTCTTCTTCTTCTTTCTCTATTTCTATTTCTAGAAAAACAAAGAAATAAGACTTTATGTCTTAAAGGAAAACATAACTTTTCCTATCAACGGGTCCAAATAGAGAGTTTCCAAAAAAATATCTCTTAATCCAATATTTTATAAAACCTCTGAGTCAGCTAATATTAGTTAATAAAATAAAATCTCGTTGATCACTCTATTTATTTTCGTTAAAATTTCTTAGAGTAATCCGGAACAATATTAATATCAAATAATATTATTCAGAGCATTAAATAAATTACGGGGTATTACACTCAACTTAGAACCCAACGCTTCTTGAAAACTCTTCCAAAATTCCGACGTAAACCTCAGATCCCTATCTGACATAATACACAAAGGAACACCATGCAACTTCAAAACTACCCTAACATAAATCTCAACCAACTTCGATACTGGAAAACTGATGTTAATAGGAATAAAATGAGCCGACCGAATAAGCCTATCAATAATCACCTAAATCGAATCATGTCTTCTTGGTGTATTAGGCAACCCCGTTACAAAATCCATAGAAATGATATCCCATTTCCATTTTGGAATTTCCAACAATTGCATCAGACCAGCAGGTTTCTGATGTTTAACTTTCGACTTCTGACAAACCAAACAAGCATACACAAAACATGCAACATCATTCTTCATCCCCGGCCACCAAAACAACTTCTTCAAGTCCTGATACATCTTAGTCGCTCCTGGATTAATACTCAAATTACTTCTATGACTTTCCTCAAGAATCATCTTCTTCATATCTTCATCATCAGGAATACAAATCCGATCATGAAATCTCAAAACACCATGTACATCTAACTTAAAACCATTCTTTTCCATTTCACCACAATCAGCTATGATATCCACTAGTTTCACATCCAATTTCCGAGCTTCTCTGATATTGTCCAGAAAATCATTATTAATCCTCAGCATACCCAACATAACACTCTTCGGTGCACCTCGTAAACTAAACTCATATCCCGAAATTTCTCAATCAATTCTAACTCCTTAACCATCATTGCTGACATATGCAATGTCTTCCGACTTAAAGCATCAGCTACAACATTAACTTTACCCGGATGGTAATTCAAACCAAAATCATAGTCTTTCAACAATTCAAACCATCTTCGTTGCCTCATATTCAACTCTTTCTTATCAAACAAATACTTTAAACTCTTATGGTCGCTAATCACTTCAAATCTAGAACCATAAAGATAATGCCTCCAGATCTTCGATACAAACACAACTGCAGCAAGTTCTAAATCATGTGTAGGATAGTTCTTTTCATGAACCCTCAACTGTCTCGACGCATAAGCAATTACTTTACCATTCTGCATAAGAACACCTTCTAAACCTCTCAATGAAGCATCACAATACACAACAAACAGTTCTTCTAAATTCAGTAAAGTCAACACCGGAGCCGACATCAACCTCTTCTTAAACTCTGCAAAACTTTCTTCACATTGGACATCCCACACGAACGCTTTACTCTTACAAGTCAACCGAGTCAACATAAGTGCTAACTTAGAAAATACTTCAATAAACCTTCAATAATAACCAGCCAAAATTCTAATCTCAGTAGCCGACTTTGGAGTTTCCCACTCTAACACAACATCTCTCTTAGAAGGATCCACAGCGATACCAATTTCTGAAATCACATGACCAAGAAAATTGACTTCCTTCAACCAAAATTCACACTTAGACAACTTCGCATACAACTTCTCCTCCTTTAAGAATTCCAACACTGTTCTCAAATGTTCTGCATGTTCTTCTTCTGTCTTAGAATAAACTAAAATATCATCTATAAACACAACCACAAAACGGTCCAGATAAGCATACAAAAAATGATTAATTTATTCCATGAATACACCTGGTGCATTAGTCACACCAAAAGGCATCACTGAATACTCGTACTGTCCATACCGTGTTCTGAATGATGTCTTCTGAATATCCTCATCTTTCACTTTAATCTGATGATATCCCGATCTTAAATCGATCTTGCTAAACACACGAGCACCTACCAACTGATCCATCAATTCATCTATTCTTGGCAACATATACTTGTTCTTAATCGTCACTTTATTCAACTGCCTATAGTCCATGCAAAGCCTCATACTTCCATCTTTCTTCTTAACTAGCAACACTGGAGCTCCCCACGGTGATACACTTGGTCTCACAAACGTTTTCTCAAGCAACTCTTCCAACTTGGTCTCACAAACTTTTTCTCAAGCAACTCTTCCAACTGCTTCTTTAACTCCACCAACTCAGATGCAGACATCTGGTATGGTGCCATAGACACAGGTCTAGTACCAGGTACACGATCAATCGCAAACTCAACTTCTCTTTCAGGCGGCACATCAGGAATTTCATCAGGGAAAACTTCAGGAAATTCATTCACCACTTCCAACTCTTCAATCTTAGATTTACCCTCTACCGACAATGACCTCATCAATGCAAACATCTGGGCTTCCTCTTTCATCAACTTCTGCAACTCTCTAAACAACAACAATCCAACTCCTTCTTCCTCTAGAGTAGAAAACCTCGCCGACTTACAAAAACAATTTATATGAACATAGTTATGCTCTAACCAGTTCATACCTAGGATTACATCCATCCCAGTCAACGACAAACACACCAAATCAACATAAAAGTCTCTATCAAAGATAGACAACAAACAACTCAAACACACTAGAGAAGTAGTCACCGATCCCTTAGCTGAAATTTCTAAGACCATTTCTCCATTCATCTCAGACAAATTAAGACCCAACTTCTTAACACAATCAACAACAATAAAACAATGGGTAACACCCGTGTCAATAATAGTAATTAAAGGAATACTATTAATGAAACACGTACCTCTGACGAGCTTGTCTTCATTAGTTGTCTGAGTCCCAGCTAAAGCGAACACTTTTTCTTCTGACTTTGCTTTCTTCGGCTTCTGGCACTGGCTACCAGTATACCCTTCTTCACCATAGTTAAAACAAATCATCTCTTTGTGCGTGCAATCAAATATCACATGCCCAACTTTTCCACAACGGAAACAACGCTTCACTTCAACAGTCCACACATTACTCTTGTGTCCCGGTTGCCCACACTTAAAATAAACAATACTAGTAGGAGCATCTCCCCACTAGTTCTCTGACACAGAGCAACTTTCTGCTTACCCTTACAAGTTGGAGTATCATACGACTTGCCACGGTTTTGCTGGTTCTTGCCCCTCCGATCAATAATAATCTTGTAGTGAGAATTGTTATCTTCCTCGAAGATTCTGCAACTATCCACCAGATCAACAAAAACACAAATCTTCTAATACCTCGCAACCTTCTTAATCTCGGAGCGCAACCAGTTCTCAAACTTGATGCACTTCAAAAATTAAGTAGTCGCTGCATCATGGTGCGTGTAAAACTTTGACAACTCCATGAACTTCGCAACATAGTCTATCACTGACATATTTCCCTACTTCAGCGTAAGAAATTCAATCTCTTTCTTACTACACACATCTTTAGGGTAATACTTCCTCATAAACTCCCTATGGAAAACAGCCCAAGTGATCTTTTCACCTGCAGCTTCCAACCTTTCTCTGGTTTCCAACCACCAATCATCAGCTTCCACTGCCAACATATGAGTTCCATAATGAACCTTCTGTGCTGGAGTGCAATCCATCACATGGAAAATTCTCCATATCTCTTTCAACCAAACCAACGTAGCATCAGGGTCATACTTACCCTTTAAGGTAGGCGGCTTCTCCCTCTGAAAAGTCGCGAAGGTACGAGACTCATAATTCCCGCCAGCATTTGGCCAGTTCTGCACAGCCTGAGCCATTTCTTTCATTGCAGCAACCATTGCAACATCGTTTCTTCCAGCCATCTCAACTTAACACTACAACACAACAAAAGTTAAAACCATATAACAATACTCGATTGTTAGACAACTACAACTCGACAACGTGGTCAGACAGACCGACCTGCTCTGATACCACTAATGTAACACCCCATTTCTACCCGACTTTAATTATTAAATCAGAGTTAAAATATTTCATCAACAAACATGGGATATCACATTCTCCAACTTTAAAATCAAATAACAACTTCAGTAATATAATTACTTTGAAAAACAATGCAACAGATCAACAAGTTTCAACTTTAATTCAACTTCAAATAAATCAACATTAAAATAATCTCAACTTTGTTTTTCAACATAAAACAACTTAAGACTAGTTCATAAACTTAAACAAAATCACAAAGATAAACCATGCGTTCATCCCCCCGAAGTGCTACGTATCAGAGCGAAAAACACCAACTCAAAGCTACTAAGTACTGGACTCTTTGTTACCTGCACGTTACTAATAGAGGGAAACATTCAAATAGAAAGGGTGAGATATCGAACAACATAAACAAGATACGATAATCAATATGTAAACAAGATAATCATATAATCATACCACTTCGCACAACAAGCAACTTCAACATACAACTTACATCCAACAAACAACATAATCATTATGCAACTCGATGAGACTCAACTTATATGCATGTGGTGCCATTTGGAGTAAACTCCCAACTTAAAAGATTGCCAGGTTATCGAGGCATCATCAACTTATTTGCCAATTCAGGCCAACATGAATCGAGCATACGCTCCAACTTGAAATATGCACATGTATGTAACTATGAATGGCATACAACACACAACGACATAATCAACAACTTAAAAACATAACAACTTGAACAACTCAACAACATGAATCAACATTGGTCATAAGACCTATAACATATTAATCTTCCCCAAAATCGGGACAACACATCTCATTACGACTTCAATGCGAAAACGACAAAATTACGACTTAATCGGTTAGATTTATAAATGATCATTTTTAAATATTCCAATCTAATATAATTAACTTAATTAATCCATACTTTAAGTCTAAGATCAATCTAACGTGAAATAAATGCGAAAACATGTCGAATCGCCAAAAACCGCATTTTTCTGCACATGCCATGTCCATACGCGTATAGCCACCTTGATACAGGTATGACCCCTAAGTGATTCACGTATGGCTTGCGTACTAGGGTCTTGTTACACGTATGGCCTTGTCTATTACACATAACACCAGATTTGTTACGCAAATGACCAGAATGCCTCAAATTCCAACTCTGCTCTGATTTCTCACACTTTCTTCATTATGTTCAATCTTAATTGGGTTTCTACATCGAGTTTACTCTAAAAAATTCATGTATCTATTCATCTATCCAATTCTATGATCAATTTTACGAACCCTAACTTCTTCTACTCAAAATTTGCAGCAACAATCCAACAACATTACAAACAATAGAACACAACAACGATTATATCATCAATACAACAAGAATAACATGCTTATTCATCAGATATCAACACGAAATCATCAATAACAATCATATAACAAAACACAACAATGAAACTACAAAAATACCAACCTACATACGGTCATCTAGTTCCGGTTATGGAATTCGAACCCCACCCTTACCTTGGATCGAAGGCAGCTCGAATTTCCACAAAACTTCTTACGAAAATCATCAACCTAGCCTCTTCTTGATCTCCCTCTAAGACTTGTTCTTCCTCCTCTTACAATTTCCGATTATTCAATCTAATTAGGCTTCTTTTGTCTAATCCTACTAATTTACACTAATCAACCTAATTACTAACGGGCCTAAACAACAACCCCAACTTAATACTCTTACACCACAAAACCAAGCCAACTTAATATTATCTCATTTAACGCTTATTTTATTCAGCATACTTAATTTAATTAATTAAACCACCCAAACGAAACTTAACCCACAACATACAAATCAACTTAACAGCTTAAACGACTTAACGACACAGAAGACAAAACAAAACTTAACAACCTAAAATCGAGAAACACACGCAATTAATATTTAATTAAATTAATTAATTAAATACGGGCGTTACATTTGGCGTCCCTCTGAGGAGGTCTTTTTTGTAAAAATAAATGGGAGTGGATCCTCCTCGAGGAGGGTCGAGGGAAGAGCTCAGGTTGGAACTGGTGCTGATCAGCTCGTCGAACTGTCACTTCACCGACCCTACCGTGACCTTATTGGGTCCTCCTCCGGAGATAACCATTGCTGACGGGAAGGATTCCCATGGGCTGTATGCGGTGAAGTACGCGGGGCCAGTGTATGGTTCGGGAACATAGAAATCTTCTGGCCGCGTAATACTGAGGGCGACTTGAAGGTTTATTTCCACGACCGGTGGGGTGAGGTCCTCAACCTTTCAGGCTTCCTGTACTTCTTTCCTAAAAGCATATTTACTCTTAGTAAACTATTTGAGATGACCGTCCCAGATGAGTATCTCAATGGTGTCTTTTGTAACACCCCAAATCTACCCGGCGGAAAATCAGAAATCAGAGTTTCAAAATTCAACAACAACACAAGTGTAGCACCCCAAATTTTCCCTCTCCTTTTTATCATCATTTACATATCATGAGCATAGCATAAGCATACCATATTCTAACATTTAGCATAGAAAAATGAAGCATTATACCCACATGTTCTAGCATAGGGCATATGATCAATCATCTGGGAATTGGAGGTGCTATAAGTCAAGACAAAATCCAAGTGACATTACAAGAATCTCACAAGGTGTTATCATGTCTTATACAAGCCTAAAGTCATCCACAAAGGTCAAGAAGGGTGAAAGATCATCAGAAGATTAAGGAAGCAACCTTCTCCTACACAGTTAGAACCCTAATTAGGGTTTTGCATATGAGCAAGTAATTATCACATCTTTGACTAATTCTTGTGGTCAAAGGCCTTTATATGATATTTGAAGCCTATGTGTGAAATTTGGCGAGAAAATTCATTGAGGAAGTTAGTCAATCCTTCAGTTACTTGTAAGTGAAGAAATTGGTCAAACTTGACATCTGAAAAGTCAACTGTGAGATTTCAAGGGCTCCAATCCCATTTTTCAGGTCAAGGGACCTTTTTAAGGTCAAATAAGGGCTTTGTTGATCTCAAAGATCAAGAATCAAGAGGTCTTGAAAAAGTTTCCATTTTTGGCGAATGACTTGTAATGTAATTTTCCATTTTTGGCAAGTTTTGCCCTAATCTTCAAGGGCTTCTTTCATGACCAAGATGACCTCAAATGATTTTTCCTCAAACATGAACATTGTAGGGTATTCCTTCCCCATTCCAAAAAGTACAAGATCATATCCATAGCATGTGTGGTTTGAAAGATGTGATTATTTGAAGTTAAGCTCTTTTTAGGGTTTTACTTGAAATTCAATTTTCCACCAAGTTGCAAAATGATATGTATCTTGTTTTCAAGCTGATTTATGGAGCAAGTTAGGTCATGGTATCCTATTGCATTACACAAAAGAGACTTTTCTCCAAAGAAACCACAAAAAACCGTGCATGGATGAAGGAGCATTTCATAAAATTCAAAATTACAAGTAAAGCATGATTCAAGTGCATCCAAGGGCCAAGATTGATTCATTTGGAATTAGTGAGTGGAAAGAGAGCTGAACATGCACATGATAGAGCAAATGCACGAGGGAAACATTCATTCACACTTCTCATGCCAATTTTCAAAATCACCTCCATCACACTATTCACACGTGCATTCTCTCCTAAACCCTAGGCAGTGTAAATTCACACCATATATAAGAAAAATGAGCCTTTGAATCACCATATTTCATCACCATTTCTTCATTCTCAAGTTTTTTTATCTCTAAGCTTTTCGCTTCGATTCTCTTCATACACTCACACATTGCTCCATCTAAGCTCAAATTCTTCATCCTTGAGCTTCATAGATCACAAATCCATACCTTTCTTAAGCTAAATCTCCAGATTTCTCAAGGTGCAATTAAGGTGCAGTTGAAGTGAAAGCTCCAGATCCAAGCCAATTTAACCACTCTCTTGCATTTATTTTGCAAGGAGGATTTAAAAGAGGAAGATCTGCAGCATTAGAAGGCTTTTCTCAAGCTATTTCGAGCACTGCAAATTTTAGGTGAGTGTTCAAATCATAGATCTGGATCTTGGATTTTTTGTGTGATAATTGATCTGTGTTTTGCACTGAATTCAATGATATGATTTGTTTTGAAAATGAGTGGGAATTGAGGCCTTATTGTTGAATCTCAGTTTGGTCCATGAAAATGTTCTTGTTCGATTTTCCTTGTGTGTTGATCCATTTGGAAATCCAATGTCATATTCGAGATCTACGTGTTTTAATTAGTTGACTGGAGTGTTTTATTCATTTTAGTGGTATTTTGTTCTTGATGATGAGTTTTCCGACGCCGGAGCTAGGGCTCCGGTCTCCAGTTTCTGGAATTTATTTTGAATTTGAAATGAGGAAGATGAAGTCTCAGGCGTTAGATCTTTGATCTGAATGGTTCTCATGATGCCAACGCATTAAAATTGCACCCTCCCTTGCATGTGCCTCTGTTTTTGTTTTAATCCTGATTAATGATTTGTGTTTGGATCCACACCATAACTATGATGCACACACGCGCACTTCTCTTGTTTGTTTGACTTGCTTATTTTGTTGACTTGATCACACGCATTGGATGGATCCATTGGCCTATATTTTTTATTGATTTATTGAATATCCACAATAATATGGTGTTATACGCTGAGAATTGCTTGGGCCTAAGCTACTATTCGCGCCCCCTGATTTTAGAAGTCCAACTGTTTGAACTGATTCTAATTACTGATTGCACCTCCTTGCCAATTGTTTTTATTTTTATTTCTTTTTATTAATTGTTTGATTTTTAATTCTTAGAAATAGTTGTGAGCATCTAAAAATTAGCAAAAAAATCATGTAGGTTAATTTGAGTTTTCTTTAATTTTGTGCAATTTTATTTTTCATTTATTTTATTTTTTTCAGGACTGATTTAATTGTAGAGATTAATTTCCTTATTTTATTTCTTTTAATCCACATGCTGATTTGTAGAATTTCTATCTTGAACATGAAATTGAATTTAGATATGATTATTTTTGCACTTGGTTACTAATATGTTGAAGTTTGTTGGAGATTTATTTAATATTTTTTAGGGATTGTATGCTTAGCTTTTGCTTAATTACTTTAGATGGAAGTTACAAAACCCTAATTGATGTTTATACATTTCTTTGACCTAGCATGCTTCTGAGTTTGGGCCTATCCTTTTGGTATGTTGATCCTATATGTTTGAGGAACCTTTGTGTTCCTTTTTGGAATTTTTGAATATGTTTTCCATTTAATGTGAATTTTCTTGTTTGCTTGCCCTATTTTGAAGGTATTATTGATGTGTGCTTGCCTATTAGGTTAGGAGGGCACTTGTGCCAACTCCTATAGATTTATTTGTGGTCATTTAACATTTAGATGAGTCCTTGGTCTTTGTATGATGTTTTTTTACTTTGACTTGTTATGAGTTACTTGCCTTTGAAGTCTCACACTTGTATGTATGCTCACATCACTTCCTATGTTTATATGCCTCTCATGTGTGATCTTAATTGAACTTGTATGATTTCTTGTGTGTTCTTATTTGTTACTTAGACATTTAGTGGCCATGTTAGGGTTCTGGACTTGAGTTGTGTGGTACATGTTTAGCTGGTATGCTTTCTTTTCTTCTCATATGTGCTTTGTTTCTTCATGGTGACTTGTAATACTTTGTGATAACTTGTTTTCCCTAATCCTTTCATGATGTGGTTTGTTTGATATTAACATGTGAATGGAGTGTCTTAATTCTGTTTGTGAGGCCTTGATATGATCTTTTTCTTGCTTGTATCTCACTTGTGCTTAATTTTTCTTATTTGCCTTCTTGGTTTTACTTGTGTATGAGCTAACCTTTTCATGTAGGTGCATATGGTAAGTGAAGTGTGGATGTTATCCACATTTAAAATCTTCATCTCATCTTGCTAATGATTTCTTATTTGTTTATGAGATGTGCCTTATGCCATCATTTAGAGAAGTAAGTTGTCTTCTAACTCCTTCTTCTTCTTCTTCTTCTTCTTCTTCTTCTTCTTCTTCTCTTCTTCTTCTTTCTTCTCTTCCTTTATTTAGGATAGAGTTCAAGTCACACTAACCTAATTCCACCTTTTCATGATGACATTTAAGGTTGTTAGTCCCCCCTTTTTAGTTTTTACCTTTGAGATCCTTTTGGTGCTCTCTCTTTCTCATCTTCATACAAAAACCTAAAAAACACTTTAATAAAGTTTGAAGTGGTCTCTTGTGTATAGCCTTATTCCATGGGGCACTCATATTCATTCCATCTTGGAATAGTATGAGCTTGTCTAGCATGATGTACTATTCTGATCATGAGACCATCTTCATCAAGAAAATCATAAAAAACACTTCTTCACCTAACCACTAAGACACTTAATAACTTCAACAAGTTAGTGAGCTTAGGCCCTAACCCTTGTAAACAAGTCTTCGATAAATTCTCCTTACTTGGCGTGCTTGTTCTATTATTCCATCTGGGAATGTAGTAGCAAGTACACATTCCATGGAAACGGACTTGAATTCATTCCTTGTGCCACACTCATAAAAAACTCATAAAAACACTGGAAAAAGAATAAGCGTCTCCTTCGGGACTTCTTTTCTAATCTCACTCACTCCTTACGTATGAACTTGCTACTACTTGTCACTTTGCAAGACGATTATGCACTCGTCGTTCGAGCCTGCAACACCTGAGCATTGACATGGGAAGTTCAAGCCTTAACTCACAAGCAATCTTTCCACCCCTAGTTAGGGGAACTACGGCGTCTCTGATCCTCATGTCCAGATGAGGTACGTAGGCAGCGGGGTAGGGCCCGTTAGAGCACTCTTTTATTTTCCCTACATTTCCCCTATTTCCTTCTTTTCTTATACGTTTCCAGTCTTTCTTTTGCAGCAACTTTCATTTCTTCACCCTTTGAAACATTTTCTTTGCAAGCATGGATCCCGTCGGGTACGACGGGAGATCTGGGGTGCTAATACCTTCCCAGGTCGTAACCGACTCCCGAACCCAGTCTCTTTGGTTCGCATGACCTTTGTCCTTCCTTTTCTTTTCTTCGGTTTGTGCAATATTACCTTTCCCATTCCTTTGGGATAAAAATGCCTGGCTGACGACTCTACCCTTTTCCGCGCCACTTTCGCGTTTGTACCAAGATGGAAATCTCGGGAGCGACATGTAACGCCCCGATTCGATAATTCCCATTTTGTGGAGTCTTTTATTTTATTTGAATGATAATTGTTTTATTTGTGAAATTATCATGATGATATGATATGTTGATGAATTAATGTGATATGTTGGTGTGATATGTGATTTTACCATTTTGTGAATTTTCGGGTAAAATTGGATAAGAGGGTATTTTAGACTTTTCACAATTTTTATTAAGATTAGAAATTAGGAGAATATAATTTGTGAGAGAAATAATATTTGGTTGGAAAGAAATAGAAAGAATAGAGTTAAGTGTAGAAATAGGAAGGAAAGAATAAGTAAAGAAAGAATAAGAATAGAAAGAAAGAAAAGTTGGTAAGAAAGTGTTAGAGAGAAAGAGAAGAGGAAGAAAAGGAGAATAAGAAGAGAAGAGGAAAAAGCTAGGTTTTGATCAAGATTGCTCCGTGTAGATGAAACAATCGGGTAAGGGTGATAAAAATTGTTATCTTGATAATGTATATGATTATTTATGTGTTTGATTGGTTGGATTTTGGTTTTGATGAGTTTAGAGAAGATGAATAGTTAGGGTTTTAGAGAAAATGATGGATTAATCGGTTAGAAATCGTTGTAATCGAAGTATGATGTTAGATATATGCTTTAGATCATGTTTATGGAAGTATTGTGGAGAATGAGAAGGTTTTGGTAGGTCTGTTCGCAGCTGAGAAATTCTGGAAATCGCAGTAGTCGCTCAGCGAGCTATCCCTCGCTCAACGAAAGTTCCAGGGATTTTCTCGCTCAGCGAGCAAGAGGGAACTCAGCGAGCCTGTAGGTTTTTGAGGAATTTGTGTTTTAATCCGTAGTTTTAGTTTCGGTTATCCGTTTTAGGAATTCCTTATATCGATTCGAAGCTAGAGACGTGTAGAAAATAGTGATGCTAAGAAATGTAATATTAGTCGACTTTCACCCGACTTTTCCGATAAAACGTAATTAAGTCAATTATGGAAATGTGGGTTTGATGTGATGGTGTGGCCGTTTGGCAAATGAATACATTGCTTGAATTGAATGCAAATGTATGTTAATTGAATGAGTTGAGTGCATAATTATGTTGTGAATAATGTATGCATTTTAAAGAATGTTGTGTGTCATTTTGCATGTAAAGCATAATGTATGTATTCTTGTGTTGTGGGATTCTTTGTGAATTCATTGTAGCGTCGTGTGCTCATGTGGAGTGTGAGCGATGACTACAACACGATCGTGTGCCCATGTGGGGTGTGAGCGATCAGATTGTGTGCCCGTGTGGGATGTGAGCAATCCAGAAACATCATGTGCCCGTGTGGGATGTGAGCGATGGGTGATTTATTCACATTGATCGTGTGCCCATGTGGGGTGTGAGCGATCGGGTTGTGTGCCCGTGTGGGGTGTGAGAAATCCATAAACATTGTGTGCCCGTGTGGGGTGTGAGCAATGGGGAACATCGTGTGCCCGACGGGGAGTTACTTTTGGTAACAAGCGATGATTCCATTTGGTTCCTGAGTGAACTTGCTGAAATGTTGAGTCAGTACCGCATTGCATCTGCATAGAGTCGTGTGTCGGTCTCTATGAGTTGCATTTTATCATTTTAATTATGATATGCAGAAATAAACATGAATGTGCATATGTTTATTTGGAGTATTATGGAGATGATAGTAGGTGTTATGAAACATACTTGTTTGTATATATGCATGTTTGATATATGTATATGTATGTGATTTATACATTTGTAATGTATATGTGTGATTAAGCATAGCTAGACGTATGTTTATGCGGAATGAATAGAATTGAGGAATAACCCTAAATAATATAAGTTTATGTGAATTAGATAATTGGTGCATGATGAACATGCTTTATTTGTGTATGTACACATTGCGATGTGTATAGGTGGTGAGGGATGATTTGTGGTGAGAATATGTTTTATATGCATTTTATATGTTGAGAATATATAATTATATGCAATGTTATTATGATAATGTTTCTCACCCTTCTGCTGTTTTATGATGCTCTATGAGGCATTGCAGAGTAGGTTGCTGGATGGTATTTCTGTGAAGCTCGTCTTCATCTTTTGGTCGGTCGGCTCTGATATGTAGCACCGGGTAGCTAGGGTTGGCTTGATGCCTTTTGTGAATGCATTTGTATATGTATTTTGATGATAAATATTTTATGTAAACATGGCATTATTTTGGTGATTCAAACTTGTGGATATATTTATGATAAGTATATAAGTTTGAAATTGTTATGTGGTTTCCGCTGTTATTTGAATTAAATGAATACGGGTTTAAGGATGAAATCCTTTGTGTTTGCAAGTTACCCCGTTTGTTGCATATCTTAATGAGCAGGTGTTGTATGTTTTAAATTTTCAAGTATAATGGGGCAATGCTCCTTTTATACCATGTTTCAAATATTACTCTGATGGAATTTTTAATATGTGCCTAAATGATTTAATAGCTTAATTGGGGTATAGAAAGGGGGTGTTACACGACAGCTGGCGACTCTGCTAGGAACCATCCCAGAATCTCTGATTTCTCCTTGAGAGTCTCTCCTAACGCTTGTGTGTTTTTGTTTCATTGGGTGTTGATTGTTTGTTGTTGCATGTTTATTTTTACTGTTTATTTACAGCTTTATTTATCGCTTTCAGTATTTATTTTCATGCATCATATGTATATACTGGATTGTCTGGCTGTGCTGGTTTTCTTTTGGCGGGTTGGGGGTTTGTTACTATGAGATGAGCTCGTAACCGGGGCTCGAGTGCACCTTAGGACTTAGCGTGGACAGTCACTTTGGCTTCATGCCATCTTGCTATGTTGGTAGTAGTGAGTTCCACACCCAGACTTGCGACCATCTTGGAAATGTTTTGATTCAAGAATCTTTCTTGGATCATTACACGACCTCGATAGTTATGTGCATCTAGGGACCGATCATTGAGGACCTTTGTGGAAACATCTCTCTCCAGTGGTGACAATGGCAGACCACGTTCTGTGGCAAACCCATTCGCACCCGAGGGTCCACTGGGAACTCGCATAGGATGGTCTAGTTCTCTTATAGGAACTCAGTCAAAGAAGCTGGTCATATGACGATAATAATGTATCCTACAGGCTGAATGTACTATTGTTTCTCGATTTCAGCGCTCGAAGCTGGGAACTTATAAGGGATGCTTGTTTTTCCCGGACTCATGCTGAGACTTCCCTGAGTAGTACATAATGCCAAACCGATTCCTTGATTTGGTCATGAGCCATTTCTCGGAAATGGTGAACGTATTATTGCTATTAGGCTTTGAGAGTCTGTGATGTTTGACTCGGAGCACACCCATGAGATTGGGAGGGGTTTACAGGAGCCCTTAACCTCATTATACCCTCATTACCAGTGCAGTTCTATGACTTGATATGGTTACTTTGATTCTGGAGTTCTTGAGTTATCTGATTTTTGACCTGGGCTTATTTGAGACTAAGTTCTTATTCATGGGGCTTTATGCAGGGGATTTTGGTTCCTGGTCACTTGGCTCTAATATACAATATCCAGACAGTCCCAGATGTTGATCATATGCCTGCATTGCATCTGTATTGCATCATACTCGCATTAACTGTTTGTGTTTTCATTTTCAGGTTGTCATTTGCATATTGCACCCAGTTCTGGTAATTTTCACTTATCCAGATGGCAGAAAATAGAGAGGCTCCTAGAAAGAGGAATATGCATTATACTTTCCCCCAACCAGAAATTGAGGGTATTCAGAAACTGATTGCCTTAATGAATGACAAGGTTTTAGATGATTTCAGAAGCAAGTATGGGAAGATTTTGGGTTAAATGAACAAGCCTACTGTTGATCAGAGAGATAGTTTTCATTCCTTGTTACAGTTCTATGATCCTCAACTAAGAGATTTTGTGTTCCCAAATTACATTCTAGCTCCTACCTTGGAAGAAGTTTCTGACATTTTGAAGATTCCTATCAAAGAGAGTATTCCTTATTATGCTTCATAGGGGGTTCCTCCTTATGAGGATGTAGCAAGTGCTTTCCATCTAAGTATGCTTAAGCTGAAGATAGGCTTGGAGGCTGGTAAAGGAAAAGGGTTTTCCTTGTACTTTCTTATCACAAAAGCTCATGTTTATGCCTTGGGAAACAAGTGGTTAGAGTTCAGTGCACTGTTGGCCTTAATGGTGTATGGGATAAGTTTGTTTCATGGAGAGAAATGCTGGATTAGTATGGAAGCCATCACTATTTTCATCAAAGGAAACCCAGTGCCCACATTGCTAGGGGATTTTTATTATAATGTCCATTACATAAATGAGAAAAGAAAGGGGTATGTGGATTGTTGTGCTCCTTTATTTGCTGAATGGTTTGCTAAGAGACTGCCAAAGTCAGGACCATTCAAGGATCTTAAGCAAGAGTGGAAGTGGGCTAGAAGATTGATGGGGTTAACTTCTAATGACATAGCTTGGGGATGCAGCGGAGATCAGGTGGGAAAAGAGATCATTACCCGGTGTGGTGAATTTCCTAATGTACCTCTACCAGGAAGAAAAGAAGTGATAAGTTACAATCCGGTGTTGTCCAGAAAGCAGTTTGGCTACCCTCTGAAGAATCCTCCATCCAATGAAGAGTTAGCTGAGTCTTTATATTTTCCAACAGAAGGAAATGAGAAGTTGGTTATTCAGGCATCCCAGGCTTGGGAAGTGAAGACAAGGGAAGGTAGGAAGGAGTTTGGAAAGGTGGATCCAAAGACGTACCCTCCTTTTGCTGCTTGGTTACAAGATAGAGTGAACACTTTCCTTCTTCCATTTTCAGCTGAGGCTCCATTGTACCCAAAGGAAGTACTTGTTCAGGCCACCGTCTCTGTTGAAAAATACAAGAAGCTGGAAGCATTGATACAGGAGTTAAGAGTTAAGAACACGGAGATGACTAGTTTGTACCATCGTGCAGTCAGTTCTAAGGAAGAAGTAGAGGAGAAGCTCCAGAAGATACAACGAGCCCAGAAAGCTAAGGAGAAGGTGTTTGCTGGAAGGGAAGCCTACTTCCAAGGAAGAGGTTTGATGGACTCAAGGAGAGAAGCAGAGCATAAGAAGACTCAGAAGACTCTCAGAGAGGCCAGACAATCCATCACCTGGTTGCGGGAAATGAGAAACAAGGAGCAGAAGATGTATGAGGAAAAAGAGAAGGCTTACAAGATATATATCCAAGACCAGAAAGATGAGATGGAGAAAGTTCACAAGATACGGAGGGAGAAGACCCAACAGTTGGTACAAAGTCAGCAAGCATTGGAGGAAGCACTCAGGGAGATTGCAGATCTCAAGTTGATGGTTGGGGTGAAGAAAGCTAGGGTAGAGTTGGGACGTACAGGAGAAGAGGCATAATATTCTTGCAGTTTAGAGTTTTAGTTTTTTTATTTTTTGTTGTATCTCAGATTACCTGCAGGTTTGTTATAGGAGTCTCGTTTATCTTTCCTGAACTTTATTTGTAAGACTTCGGGGAATTGTTGTTACTCTTGCCTTGTTGGGCTTTGCTTGTTATAGTAGCTTCCTTTGTTCAGTTTCTGGTCTTTCTCTGAGTGTATTAAAACATGTTTGTCTAAAACCATCAGGATCTGAATACCTCTCAAGGAAATCTCATGATGGAAAGTCAATTTCCAAAAGCCATCTGGGTCATTCCTTGCTAAATATCGGAACCGGGGCCCCAAATGCCTAACCATGGAAACATGAATAGTTGCATTGCATGCATATAACCTTGTGTTTGTTTTGCAGGTACAGTTACCAGGTTTCTAACATCTCTTCTAATTTCAGGCACTATAGCTTCAAAGAGAGTTCCTAAGAAAATTCACAGATATCCCACAAAGGAGAACAGAGGACGAGTGATGGATCAGATGCAAGCTGACTTGGCAGACTTACATACAATAATGGATCAGTTCATGACCCTTATGGCTGGTATGTGTCAGACTCAGGAGCGCTTGTGAGAGTTGGTAGAAGGGAATTAAGCTAGGAATAATGGTCAAGGAGATGGAGGCAATCGTAATGGGGCAGGCGCCCGTCATACTGAAATTCCTGTGGTACAGCCTAGTGTTACTATTATCAATGATGGAACTCATAATCTTCAGATGGATGGACAAGATGAACAGTTTACATTGTTGGATGAAGCTGAAGGACAAGGGGCTAATATGAATTGTCGCTTTGAAGAAATGGTTGAACAAATTCGTTCCATCCAATCCCAGAATTCCTTGGGGTTTGATATTACTAATTTGGGGCTGGCACCCGGAGTGAGGATCCCTTATAAGTTTAAGGCTCCAACGTTTGATAAGTACAATGGAACTTCATGCCCAATAACTTATCTTCAATATTTCATCGGAAGAATTGATGCCCATACGGATGACGAAAAGCTATGGATGTACTACTTTCAAGATAGCCTCGTTGGGGCGTCGTTGGAATGGTATATGAAGCTAAGCAGGGTTACTGTTAGAAGCTGGAAATACTTGGAGGAGGCATTTGTTAAGCAATATCAATATAACCTGGACATGGCTCCCAATCGCACGCAGTTGCAAAGCATGTCACATAATGCAAAAGAAAGTTTTAAGGAATATGCTCAAAGATGGCGCCAACTTGCTGCCAGGGTGCAACCTCCACTGTTGGAAAACGAAATGGCTGACATGTTCATGGGTACTTTGTAAGGAGCATTCATTGAATGTTTGGTGTCATTCTCGGCAACCAAGTTCAATGATATTGTTATAGCAGGCGAGAGGGTTGAAACCCTATGGAAGATGGGCAAGATTCAGGACAATGGGGCTGGAAGTTCTTCTGGAGCGAGGAAGCCTTTTGTTGGCCCTCAAAGGAGAAGAGAAGGAGAGACCAATGTCGTCTATGGAAGAGGAAGGGGCCGTGGATATAGGAATTCATATGACCAAGTGGCAGTTGTCACTATACCTACAAGTCCTGCTCCTTAACCACAACAACAATGCAACAATTATCAACAAAGGCCATACCAACAACGTCAGCCTTCCCCTGCTGATCGTGTTTTCGAAGAAATTCCAATGACCTATACAGCACTACTACAGAGGTTGATAGACTTGAACATGATACAATTGAGGATGTTGGCTCCACCACCACTGGGTGTTCTTCTACCAGGATATGATGTCAATGTTAGATGTGCTTTCCCTCAGGTGCTCTGGGACACTCAACAGAAAAATGCAGGGCGCTGCATAACAAAGTTCAAGACTTAATAGATTCAAAGGCTATCAACTTTGCGCCACCACTGAATGTTACCTTTAATCCTATCTCTAATCATGATGGGGCTAGGATTAACGCTATTAAAGGTGGAGAGCATTTGAATTTGATTCTGGATGTAAAAGAGGTGAAGACCCCCTCTTTTTGTAAAAGAAAGGTTGTTAAGAGGATATGCGTTTCCTGGGTGTGATTTTGATTGTGAAGAATGTGAGGTTTCTGTCAATGGTTGTGATAAATTGAGAAATGGGCTACAAAGTTTGATGAATGAAGGGTCATTACAGTTTGACAAGGTTAACCACCAAAGCGATTGTATCTCTACTGTGACCATCTTTTATGACCCTGCTGATATGCTAGTCCCAATTCGGAGGGAACCTGTTACCATTTATGTTCCACAGGAAGTTAGTCCTGTTACAATCACTGTGCCTGGACGCGTACCATATGATAATGATAAAGTTGTGTCGTGGCATTATGGTTCAGACGTTTATGTACAAGGACAGAAAGTGGAAGATAAGCCAGTAACGATAACTCCTGTTGTTGGCAATGTTGGAGGCTTGGGTGGCTTCACTCGAAGTGGGCGATGGTTTTCTCCATAGACACTCCGGAACATCGATGAAGTTGAAGCAGCTGCCAGAGCTAAAGGCAAACAGGTAGCTACCGAGGAGGTTGTGACCCCGACTGCTGATCAGAATGTCTTCGAGAAGGAAGTAGAATAATTTATGAGGATCATAAAGAAAAGAGATTATAGAATAGTGGAGCAATTGAACCAAACTCCATCCAAGATTTCCATACTATCACTGTTGATATGCTCGCAAGAACATAGGGAGGCTCTATTGAAAGTATTGCAGTCGGCATACATGCCTCAGGAGATTACTGTTAATCAATTGGAAGCAATAGTGGCTAACATAAACGCTAGTCATGGGCTAGGGTTTACTGATAGAGATTTTACAAATGAAGGAAGGAACCATAACAAAGCTTTGCACATCACAATGGAGTGTAAAGGCGTTGTTTTGTCACATGTTTTGATTGATATAGGTTCCTCCCTAAATGTGATGCCAAAGAAAGCCCTGATGAAATTGGAGGTGGATGGTCTTATTCTCCGACCTAGTGGTCTAGTTGTAAAAGCTTTTGACGGTTCTCAGAGGTCTGTTTTCGGGGAAGTGGAGTTACCGATGAAGATAGGGTCACAAGTGTTTAAATGTATTTTCTATGTGATGGACATTCAACCAGCTTACAGTTGTTTGTTAGGACATCCTTGGATTCAAGTTGCGGGAGTCGTGACATCTACTCTTCACCAGAAGCTAAAGTATGTGGTAGACGGTCAGGTGGTTACTGTTTGTGGAGAGGAAGATATATTTGTTAGCAACCTGTCTACATTTAAGTATGTCGAGATGGATGGCGAAATCCATGAAACCTTGTGCCAGGCATTTGAAGCAGTAAATGTCAGCTCAGTCTCTCCTACCTCCATGTTCCAGAACAATGAAAAGGAGGGAACTTCCATCTCTTTGTATAAGCAGGCCAAAGAAGTAGTACAATCAGGGCAAGCCCAAGGCTGGGGCAGGTTGCTAGAAGTTGAGAAGAAGGATGATAAGTTTGGTATTGGTTACCAACCGGGGCAGGCTGGATGGTCCCAGAACAGCAAGGCAATGAACTGCACGAGTGCTGGGATGATTGATCCCAACCATGTGTGTGCCATGGATGAAGATGCTGACAGTGACTGTGATCTGGACAATTGGGTGCGCCCATGTGCTCCCGGGGAAAAGTTGCAGAACTGGTTTGCTGAGGATATCATGCAAGTTACCGGTCCAACAGAGTAATTTTTCCTGTTTTCCATTTATTCATTTGCATGTTAAGTCCTACACTCTGCCCAAGGTGTATGGACCTATTGTAGGGCCACCATTGCATTCTATGCAGTTAATTTTACCATGAATAAAAGAAATTTTTCATTCAAATTGCGTTCCTTTTCTTTCTTTTAAAATTTTTCACAAAAATATAAAAATGGCAATGTTTTTCTTTTGTTTTGGTCTTGTTTGTTTTCATAAAAGAAAAATCTGAAATAAGCACATCACTTATGCAGAATCAATCATCCGGATTTCTCTGATAACTCTTCTGCTATGACCAAGTATGACTTTGATAATCCGATCTACCATGCTGATAAAGGGGTTTAAGAGGACTGTAAACTCCCCGAAGAATTAGCCAGGTTATTGAGACAAGAGGAAAGGGTTATTCAGCCTCATCAAGAAGAGCTTGAAGTCATCAATATTGGGTCTGAAGATGTGAAGAGGGAAATTAAGATCGGGGCCAGTCTGCAGGCTAAGGTAAAGGAAGAACTGATTATGTATGCTTCGAGAGTATGTGGATATTTTTGCTTGGTCATATCAAGATATGCCAGGTTTGGATACCGACATTGTTATGCATAAGCTGCCACTGAGGGAAGACTACCCTCCTGTCAAGCAAAAACTTAGAAGAACCCGTCCTGACATGGCATTGAATATTAAAGAAGAGGTTCATAAGAAATGGGACGCCGGTTTCCTTGCTGTGACTAGTTATCCACCCTAGGTAGCTAATATTGTACTGGTACCGAAGAAGGACGGCAAGGTCCGGATGTGTGTTGACTACCGGGATTTAAATAGAGCGAGCCCAAAAGATGATTTACCACTACCTCACATTGATGTATTGGTAGATAATACAGATCAATTCTCGGTTTTCTCCCTCATGGACGGCTTCTCTGGTTATAATCATATCAAAATAGCGCCGAAAGATATGGAGAAGACAACATTCATTACCCCTTGGGAGACGTTCTGCTATAAGGTCATGCCCTTTGGTTTGAAGAATGCCGGGGCAACATATCAACGGGAAATGGTGACTTTGTTTCATGACATGGTCCATAAAGAAATTGAATGCTCTGTGGATGGCATGATCGCCAAGTCCCGTGACGAAGAAGAGCATTTGGTTAACCTCAAGAAATTGTTTGAAAGACTGAGAAAATATCGTTTGAGGTTAAATCTAAACAAGTGCACCTTTGGAGTGCGTTCTGGTAAACTGCTGGATTTCATTGTTAGTCAAAAAGGAATTGAGGTAGATCCTGCAAAGGTCAAAGCAATACAAGATATGTCTGCACCGCAAACTAAAAAAGAAATGCATGGTTTCTTGGGGAGGTTGAACTACATCGCTCAGTTCATATCTCACTTAATAGTCACATGTGAGCCAATTTTTAAGCTGCTAAGAAAAGAACAGGCGGTCAGGTGGAATGAGGATTGTCAAAGAGCATTCGAAAAGATAAAAGAATACCTACATGAGCCTCCAGTTCCAGGAAGGCCATTAATCATGTATTTAACTGTGCTAGAAGGGTCAATGGGGTGTGTTCTAGGCCAACATGACGAGTCTGGTCGAAAAGAGAATGCAATATACTACCTTAACAAAACGTTTACCGACTGTGAATCCCGTTATTCACTGCTCGAGAAAACTTGTTGTGCTTTGGCATGGGCTGCTCGCTGATTGAGATAGTACATGTTGACCCACACAACCTTGTTAATTTCAAAGATGGATCCTGTTAAATACATTTTTGAGAAACCAACATTAACTAGAAGGGTTGCTAGATGGTAGATGGTGCTGACAGAGTACGATATTCAATACACTTCTCAAAAAGCCATCAAAGGAAGTATACTTTCAGACTATCTTGCGCAATAACCCCTTGAAGACGATTATCAGCCAATGAGATTCGATTTCCCTGATGAGGATTTCATGTACCTCAAAGCAAAATATTGCGAGGAACCACTTCTGGAGGAGGGGCCAGACCCTAAATCCAAATGGAAGTTAATGTTTGATGCGGCAGTCAATATCAATGGACGTGGAGTTGGTGTTGTTCTTATCACTCTCGAAGGTGTTCACTTTCCCTTCGCTGCCAGAATCACTTTTGGCTGCACCAACAATGAAGCAGAATATGAGGCATGCATTATGGGAATAAAGGAGGCTATTAATCTCAAGATTAAGACCCTCGATATATTCGGAGACTTCGATTGACGAAGTCTCTGAATATATCGAAGAGAGCGTAGCCAATGCATCGGCAAATTGATTTTCATCTTGTGGTATATATTGAATAACAAAATGATGAGAGAACTATGCCGGGACTTCAAAATTCAACACCACAATTCTTCTCCTTACCGACCAAAGATGAATGGCGCAGTTGAGGTAGCTAACAAGAATATTAAGAAGATTGTGCAAAAGATGGTTGTCAGTTATAAAGATTGGCATGAGATGTTACCGTTTGCATTGCACGAGTACCGTACGTCAGTCAGAATGTTAACTGGGTCAACTCCGTTTTCGCTGGTATATGGTATGGAGGCAGTCTTACCTATGGAGGTGGAAATTCCTTCTTTGCATGTGATGATGGACGTCAAGCTTGACGAGGCTGAATGGGTGCGTGCCCGATATAACCAATTGTGTCTAATTAATGAAACGATATTAACAGCTATGTGTCATGGGCAACTTTATCAGAGGAGAATGATGCGAGCTTTTGATCAGCGAGTACGCACTCGGGAGTACCAAGTTGGTGAGCTTGTACTCAAAAGAATCATTCCTCCATGTTCAGATCACAGGGGCAAGTGGACACCGAATTATGAGGGCCCATTCATAGTAAAGAAAGTTTTCTCTGGTGGAGCAATGATGCTCACTACTATGGATGGTGAAGACTTCCAATCCCATGTTAACTTGGACGCAGTTAAAAAATACTTCGCATAAAAAGACCCGCTGGACATAAAAACAGAATTAAGGTTCAGGAAAAAAAGGGGCATCCCGGCGAGCTAAAAAAAGAATAAAAAGCTCGGGAAAAAGTTAGGGAAAATGAATAAAAAAAATGTACATCCGTTGAGTTGAAAAGCCACATTGGACAACTCAGGCAAGAAAGGGTATCCCGCTAGATTGAAAACCCGAAAGGGCGATCCACACAAAATAAGGGAATAAGCGAATGACTGTGATCTGGGTAATCTGTACCACATCATCGTTTCAGATAATCTGGAAATATCTGAAGGGTAGGAATCAGTCTCACCTTCCTCTACAAAAGGTGAAGGCAAGAACCGAAAATCGTGAAGATATACTGGTCATAGCAAAAAGGAAACTCATTGGAATAACATGCACATTGCCATTAGGATACTTTCTTTTTCTCAATTTTATGGTGACTACCTCTTTCCAGGTGGTTGCTTCCTGATGTAAATTTTTTCCTATTTAGAGGCTCATCAATAAAAGAATATTCAGTCAAAAAGCTTTGTCTCTGTCCTTTATCTTTTATTTGCTTTGTTTGCAAAAATGTCCTGAATTTTTGGTAAAAGAACATTGCATTTGAACTTGATGGTTTTATGAATGATGTGCGAAAAGGAAAACATCTAAATACACTTTGAACGATAGGTGACATATGATGATTAACTCATGCCGTGTAATTTCTCGGGGCATATGGATGTACTGTTGTTGTCGCAGGTTTGCAGGTAATAGGGGTCTGTTCCCAGTTAGCCTTTCCCCAACTGAAAATCAAGGTAGGGAGGTATTCCCGACAGAACTTCAAGATTAGTTAAACAGTTCTCTTCTTCAAGCAGAGTCTACAGTGAAGTATCCCTAGCATGAAGCTGAATATTTGATTTCTCCACAGAGTTAGAGTGCCAGAATCCTTCTATCACCAAGGTGTAAACACCCCAAATTTTCCCTCACTTATTCTCACACCATGGCTTGTGATCTTTCATTTTTGTTCTAACATAAGCATTGCATCTCATATTGCATATTTTCTTCACTGCATAGTTCATTTTTCATCTGCATCTAGGGTTTGTGATCTGAGCAATCCAAGAATCCATCTGAGCCATCCCAAAGGTCTTAAAGCTTTCCAAGAGGGTCCATGTGTGTTCCATGATCATATTATGCTCCCCAAATTTCATGAAAGTTAAGGGATCACAAGAATTGGCAAAGGCATGGAAGCAGAGCTAGGGTTTTCCTGCACAGATGATCAAAATTAGGGTTTTGGTTTCAGAGGCCTTAACTCCAAATTTTTTGGTCATTCATGTTTCTAATGTTCTTAATATGTTATAAGGATAATGTGTACCAAGTTTTATGAAGAAATTCATTGTGGAAGTCATTTGATCACTGAGTAACTTCTTGAGCGAGTTAAGTCAAAATCAGGGCATCTAAGGCCCCCAACAATGGAACCAAAGGGTCATTTTCATCAAATTGAAGTTCAATGATCTTTATTTGATCTTATAAGTGGTTGGAAGTTCACAAGATTGAATAATTTTGAGCCAATTGCAAACTTGCCATTTTTGGAAATGACTTGAAATGCAAACTTTCCATTTTGGGAAAGATTTTCAACCTCCTCTTTCATGACCAAAAATGCTTCAAATGAAAAATTCTTGGGCATGAAATTTGTAGATTAGGTCTTTCCCTTTTCAAAAAGTACAGGAACATGTCTTAATTCATCCTAGAACCCAAGATATGGCCTTTCAAAGTTGGCAAAAATCACATAATTTCATGTTCATGTCAAATAGGGATTTTTGCAATTTCACTTACCAAGCATTCTAATGACTTCTAATGTGCACAAATATGTTACAACATGTCAAAACAACTTCAAAGGATCAGAATTGGCCCAAGAATTGAAGCATTTCATGGCTTGAATCACAAGAAACATCAAAGAGGGAAATTTGCATAAACCATGAGAACTCTTCATCCAAGATTTCCAGTTGCATAACATTGATCCAAAGGCCATCCTTGATGCAAGCTGAAGCCAGACACCCCTTCAAACAAGCTCTGACCCGTGCCATGCTTCAAGTACACATAACCTTGACTTTTTGCAACTTGGTCCATACCAATCAAGTTGTGTCACCACCCACTTTCTGAGCAACCCCATTGGTTTATACAAACATCATGGATCACAAAACACAGGACACACAAGGCTGAAACCTCTCACAAGCTCAGAATCACAAAAATTACCTCACACCTTCCTCTCTTCGAATTTCATAACACATTCATCAAAACTTCAAACTTCTTCCACCAATCAACTCAAAAACATTCAAGGATCATTTCCCAACCATTACAATGGCCTGAAACACCCCACAACACAAACACAATTTCTGATTTATCAGAACTGAATCACTAAAACCAGCCCATTTAAACTCCATTCAAGCCTTTCAGAAGCATCAGAGGGATCATTGGAGGCATTTTGCACAAAGGAAGAGGTCAGAAAGCTCAAGTTTGCAAAGCCTCAACTCAGGTAATCATCAAGAACATTTTTTCCAGAACATGTTATTTAAGTTAAAATATCAATCTTCATGTTCCCCTGATCATTCTGATATGTTTTGTTTTGAAAATGATTGAGAAATGAGCATGTACGAAGCTTCTGAAATTTTTGACCTAAAAATTGTTGGCTTCGATTCAGCTTTGTTATGCATGATAAATGATTTTTGTTTGTGGATTCATGTTCTTTGATGTTATAGGAGTGATTCTGGGCAAGAAATTAGGAGTTTTGATGCTTGTATGAGTTTCTGGATTTTTGCCTCGCCGGAGAAGATGACCGGAGCTAGCTTCGGTCACCTGAAAATGCTTAGGGTTTAATTAGGATTAATTAGCCAGTTTGAATGTAGGCCCTTAGGTCTTAGGGTTAGCGCGTGAACGAGTGGTCCATATTGCTTCATTAACCTTAATTCAAATTAATTAGTTTTAATTAGGTTAATTAATTTAAAAATCTCAGATTGAATCCTAGCCACTGGTATGCGCGTGCAGTCAAACCTCTTCCCTCCAGTTTGAATCTCATCCCTTGGATTTGCATACTTCTCATTTTAGTTATTTTTATTTCATTTCTTTTGTATATTTATTTTAAAAATAGCAAATCTTATCAAAAAAATATGAAACTTTTCATTCTGACTTTAAATATTTTTCTTAACTCAAAAATGATTTTTATTTTATTTTTTGCATTTAAAAAGTATTTTAAAATATTTAAATGTTATTTTTAATTAATTAAAGTATTTTAATTAATTAAAAATGAATTTAGGTTTCTAAAAATCACCAAAAAAATCATGAACCATTCCAATGCATTTAGAAACATCTTCAAACTCTTCATACAAATTTCTTTTTAGGTTTGATCATAGTTTCCCAATTTTCTTTGAATTAGGGTTCATTAAAATCACAATTTTTAGTCCTAACTTTAAAAAATCATTTATGCCTAACTAAAATGAGTTTGAACTTGATTCTTTTTGCATTGTTTCACATATTGCATGTAGTTTCTAGGTTATTTTACTCATGAATTTATCTTGCATTTTCAATTTGATTTGCATTTTTCCTTGTGAATCACCCAAAAAACCTAGCAAACTTAGGAAAATCATAACTTTCAATAGGAATAGCTTCTGACCTTCTCCTTTGGGGTGTGACTTTGTATAGGTTTAGGATTTGTTTGGGATTGATTTCAAATTTTTATCATTTTGCATGCTTCTGTTTTGTTCATTTGCATCTCACATATCCATGTAACCCTAATTTCTCATGTTCATTTGCATTCACCTTGCATATTCATCATCACATGAACTTGCCATGACATTTCAAGCATTCATATGTCATCTTAAACATCTTAGAACATTGCTTGATCATTTATTCTTTCATTTTCCATTCTTTGCATTCATTTCATTTCATAAACATCCATGTGTTTTCAAACTTCTAAACATGCTTTCATAACATCTCATCTTTGTATGATCATCCATATGCACATTGTATCTCATTGCATCATCTCCTATGACATTTGCATTGCATAAACACTTCTGACTTTGGTCTTGGCATCTCATTTCATCTCATTTCAATTCAATTCTTTATGCTTTATACCTTATGCATTCATACTAACACTTTCAGGTTTTTGGTAAGTTATTTTGGGAGGTGGATTTGCCTTCACCTCTCACTTCTTCTTATCTCATTCATGTGTATTTTAACTTGTCTTTGAAGTGAATTTGATTCACTTGTGTTCCATCTCTCTCACTTTCTTCCTTTAAGTTACTTACCTTCTTAGGAAGTAAGTAACTTATTCTTCTTGTTCCTCTTTCTCCTTCTCTTTTCATCTGCTTCTTCCATTGGTGGCCTTGAAGATCTTCTCTTTAAGCCTCACAAACCATAGGATATCCAAACATGATAATAATTAGGGTTATGATTATTCCCCCTTATACTTTTACCTTTGAGTCTCCTTGAGTCTCTCTTCTCATCTCAATAATCAAAGACTAAACTCTTAAAGTTTTAGGACTTTGGAATTAGGGTTATGCCTATATCCTTCTCTTAGGATAGAGTGTATAACTTCAATCCTAAGTGTTAAACCTTTAATTTGTTTAAACCTCTTAATCAAATCACACTAATAATCATCAAGACTTCATCTTGTAACTTGGGCCTTACATTAGGGTTCTATCTCTTCCTTATGGTTAAGAGGGACTAACCCTAGTGTTTAATGGACAAGTCCCCCTCAAGTTGTCTTACAAACTTAAAATCCATTTCTTAATCTCACCCTTTAATTAAAATTTGGTAGAACAATTATGGTTCTAAACCTCTAAGAGTTTTGATGATAACAATTATTATTATGCAAGAATAGAAGTTCTAATACATACTGAAAATAATTTTCTTTGTTATATGTGTAGAATTTGTAGAAAAGGAAGTTATTGAAAGGAAGACGTGCTTAATTAGAAGAAACATTGCGCCCTATATAGAAGATATATTTATTGAAGAATCCATCATTAAAGACATGATTTATTGGCTGCGTATCAAGATTTAATTCTCTCTGATTTATGTATAGAAGATGATGATTCTCATACTAAAGGCATTAAGTAATTAATATATCAATTAATGGTGAAGACAAGTATCTCTTGTTTTGGAAGGAATTTATGAGAATAATCTATATCCAAAACAGGCTCAAGTTGTTCCCAACGGTCACTTTATTCAAGCCTATATAAAGGAATGGTTTTGAAGATTGATACACATGCTAACGAATTACTTTTTCATATATTATATTATTGCGCCAAAACTCTGTAACAATAAAAAAGCTTATTAGAAGCATACTAGTTACATTATTGTTTATTATAAAAGTGATTTTCCTTGAGTGACTAGTTAGTCAGTAGACTCAAGAAGACTTTGACAGTAGGTCATTGTGATTGTATCTAAATATTGAATAGTGGATTAAGACCTCAGTGATAGAGGCAAAATCACTTTGGCGGGTGGACTGGATGTAGTTTGAGTTCAAAAGAACCAGGATAAATCAACTTGTCATAGAATTTAATTTTAAGTTGTTAAGAAAACCCAATTCCAACCCCCTTTCCTTGTGTTTTACGCCCCTTCAATTGGCATCAGAGCGCTAGGTTCTGAGAAATACACTTAACCGTGTCAGTAAAAGATCCAGAAGTTAAAACACATGGCAGACGCTAGCAACAACAACCATGACTACCAAAATGACAAGATCAATGTAAAACCTCCAGTGTTCAATGGTGACAACTTTGACTACTGGAAGGATGTTCTGGAAAGTTTCTTTCTAGCTCTGGATGGAGATCTTTGGGACATGGTGACAGATGGATACACTCATCCTGTTGGAGCCTATGGTCAGAAGATTGAAAGAAAAGATATGACAGCTCAATAGAAGAAGGAGTTTAGAAATCATCACAAAGCTAGAACCATACTTCTGAGTGCTATCTCATATACAGAATATGAGAAAATTAAAAACAGAGACTCAGTCAAACACATGTTTGATTCCCTGAGGATGACACATGAAGGCAACACTCAAGTCAAGGAGACAAAAGCTCTGGCCCTCATCCAGAAGTATGAAGCATTCAAAATGGAAGAAGATGAGACAATTGAAAAAAATGTTCTCAAGGTTCCAAATTCTGGTAGCTGGATTGAAAGTTCTGGACAAAGGCTACTCAACAGAAGATCATGTAAAGAAGATCATCAGAAGCTTGCCAAAGGCTTGGAGGACCATGGTCACTGCTCTAAAGCTTTCAAAAAATCTGAACGAAATATCTTTAGAAGAACTGATCAGCTCCTTGAGAAGTCATGAGATAGAACTAGAAGAAGATGAACCCCAGAAGAAAGGTAAGTCTGTAGCTCTTAAATCTAACAAATTTGATTCTAAAGCTTTACAGGCAGAAGAAGAAGAAAGTTTTGGATGCTCATCAGAAGAAGATGAACTATCTCTTCTATCCAGAAGAGTCCAACAACTCTGGAAGCATCGTCAGAAGAAGTTCAGAAATACCAGAAGAACAAGCAATCACTCTGAAGCAACATCTGGCCATAGGAAACCCAGAAGCAAAAAAGTAGTGTGCTACGAGTGGAAAGAACCAGGACATTACAAGAGTGAATGTCCAAAACTCCAGAAAGAGAAACCCAGAATGAAATTCAACAGAGAAAAGAAAAAAGAGTCTCATGGCAACATGGGATGATTCTGAATCATCTGAAGCAGAGTCGGATTCAGAAGATGAACATGCTAACATTGCACTAATGGCAAAAATACCAGATGATGATCACTCATCAGAATCAAAATCAGACTCAGACACAGAAGAGGTATTCTCTAAACTTTCTAGATCTCAATTAGAAGATAGCCTCTCAGAAATTCTTGAAAAATATCAGAAACTTCAATTCAAATACAAAGACATGAAACAAAGTCTGGTATCTGAATTAGAAGAAGTTAGAAAACTAAAAACAGAAAACTCTGAGCTGAAAGAAAATATTTTTGAATGCAAAAACTCTCTTGAAAAACTTAAAGCTCAGAAGGAATCTGAATTAGAAGATCTAATCAATTCTGATAGTATCATAAAGAAATATGACTATAGTTTTCAAAAATTTCTAACTAAAAGCATAGATAGAAGCAAAATTGCATCTATGATCTATGGAGTTAGCAGAAATGATAGAAGAGGCATAGGGTATGTGAAAACTAAAGAAAACGAAACTCTGAAGTTTAAAAAGATTGATGATGTTGTCATAAAAGTTAATACTCCTCTAAGTTCTCATTTTACCTATGGTCATAATCATGACCTAATATATACTAGTGAGTCATCTTGTTCCACAAAGAAGGACCCAGAAAAATATGGGTACCCAAAGATAAGATTGTGTATGTTGCAGATGTCTTTAACAACAAAACTGAAACACCAATCCTGGTACCTAGACTCTGGATGCTCACGACACATGACGGGAAGAAAGCATATATTCTAAAGTCTTGAATTAAAAGATATAGGCCACGTAGGTTTTGGAGGCAACCAAAAAGGAAAAATAATTGGCTCTGGAACTATTGGTAATGGAAATCTTCCCTTTATCTCTAATGTTCTATTGGTAGAAGGATTAATGCATAATCTATTATCCATAAGTCAATTAAGTGATAATGGCTATGACATAATCTTCAATCAAATGTTCTGTAAAGCTGTTAGTCAGAAAGATGGAACAATACTCTTCAGTGGAAAGAGAAAGAACAACATATATAAAATAAAACTTTCTGAATTAAAAAATCAGAATGTAAAATGTCTAATGTCCGTGGAAACTGAGCAATGGGTCTGGCACAGAAGATTGGGACATGTTAATATGAGAAGATTATCTCAACTTAACAAACTCAATCTGGTCAGAGGACTTCCAAACTTGAAGTTCAACTTAGAAGCTCTGTGTGAAGCATGTCAGAAAGGCAAATTTTCAAAACCTGCTTCAGTCAGTGGCAAGAAGTATGGATTGGTGATCGTAGATGACTTCAGCAGATGGACATGGGTAAAGTTCCTTAGACACAAGGATGAGTCAATTGTTTTATTCTCTAACTTCTGCAAACAAGTTCAAAATGAAAAAGAGTTTAGAATTTTTAAAGTCAGAAGTGATCACGGTGGAGAATTTGAAAACAAAAAATTAGAATCATTCTTTAATGAAAATGGCATCTCTCATGACTTTTCTTGTCCTAGAACTCCATAACAAAATGGGGTTGTAGAACGTAAGAATAGAACATTGCAAGAGATGGCCAGAACCATGATCAATGAGACTAACATGGCTAAACATTTTTGGGCAGAAGCAGTAAATACAACATACTATATTCAGAATAGAATCTCTATAAGACCTATTCTTGAAAAGACTCCTTATGAATTGTGGAAGAACAGAAAGCCCAACATTTCATATTTTCATCCTTTTGGGTGCAAGTGTTTTATTCTGAATACTAATGATCCTCTGAATAAGTTTGATTCTAAGGCACATAAGTGTTATATGTTAGGATACTCTGAACGTTCAAAGGGATACAGAGTATACAACACAGAAACACGAATAGTCATAGAGTCTATTTATGTCAGATTTGATGATAAGCTTGGTTCTGAAAAACCAAAGCAGAATGAATCTCTTGCAGATATAGAAGTTGAAATCACTACAAATAGAACATATGAAGAACAATCACCTACAGAACAAAACAAGACAATTACTCTAACAAGCTCTGAAGAACCCACTCAGAAGAAACTATCCAGAAGCAAGCTGAATCACCCAGAAGACAATAACTTGGGAAAGAAGGATGAACCAATCAGAACAAGATCATCATTCAGAAATTCTGAAGAATCTCTAATGGGACTAATCTCCCTGATTGAACCAACTTCTGTAGAAAAAGCTCTCTCAGAAAATGATTGGATTCTGGCTATGCAAGATGAACTTAATCAATTCACCAAAAATGATGTATGGGATCTAGTTCCTAGGCCTAGAGGATTCAACATCATTGGCACCAAGTGGGTATTCAGAAACAAGCTAAATGAGCAAGGAGAAGTTGTCAGAAACAAAGCACAACTGGTTGCACAAGGTTATAGTCAACAGGAAGGAATTGACTACATAGAAACCTATGCCCCAGTCGCCAGGTTAAAATCTATTAGACTTCTAATTTCATTTGCTGTAAACCATAATATCATTCTATATCAAATGGATGTCAAGAGTGCATTTTTAAATGGTTATATTGATGAAGAAGTATATGTGCACCAACCCCCTGGTTTTGAAAATACAAAATTTCCAGAACATGTCTTCAAACTCAAAAAATATTTATATGGTCTAAAGCAAGCTCCCAGAGCTTGGTATGAAAGACTAAGTAATTTTCTTCTGGAAAATGATTTCATCAGAGGGAAAGTGGATACAACACTCTTCAGTAAAAACATTAAAAATGACATTCTGATATGCCAAATTTATGTAGACGATATAATATTTGGTTCTACTAAAAGTGCTATGGGAAAGGAATTTGCTAAGTCTATGCAGGCAGAATTTAAAATGAGCATGATGGGAGAATTAAAGTTCTTTCTGGGAATCCAAATCAATCAAACATCAGAAGGAACATATATTCATCAAAGCAAATATGTCAAAGAACTTCTGAAGAAATTTGATTTATCAGAAAGTACCATCTCTAAAACTCATATGCATCCTACATGTATTCTGGAGAAAGAAGAGGTAAGTAAGAAAGTAGATCAGAAAATCTATAGAGGTATGATTGGCACTCTCCTCTATGTAACTGCTTCTAGACCAGATATTATATACAGTGTTTGTTTATATGCTAGATTCCAATCAGATCCTAGAGAAACTCACTTAATAGCAGTTAAGAGAATTTTTAGGTATCTGAAAGGTACTACTAATCTTGGTCTATGCTACAGAAGATCCAAAGATTACAAACTTGTACGATACTGTGATGCTGATTTTGCTGGAGACAGAATAGAAAGAAAAAGTACTTCTGGAAGTTGTCAATTTCTGGGAGATAATCTAATTTCTTGGTCCAGCAAAAGGCAGTCAACCATAACATTATCAACTGCAGCGCTGAATACATTGCAACGGCTGGATGCAGTACTCAGATGCTCTGGATGAAAAATCAGCTTGAGGATTTCAATATTTATGAGAGTAACATTCCCATCCTCTGTGATAATACCTCTGCTATTTGTCTCTCTAAAAATCCAATTTTACACTCTAGAGCTAAACATATAGAAGTTAAACATCATTTCATTAGGGACTATACTCAGAAGGGAATCTTAATGTTAAAATTCATAGACACAAATCACCAATGGGCTGACATTTTTACAAAACCCCTTCCTGAAGATAGATTTAATTTCATTCTAACCAACCTTAGTATGAAATTATGTCCATAATGAAAATGCTTTAACTATATGTTTTTATCTCTCAGATGTTCTGAACTAAAACCTCTGTTTTATTCTTTCAGAAGTTATAATTTCTTTTATTCTAACTGTTTAATTCTGAGAACTTTTGTTCAAGAGAATAACATGCAGATCTTTACATCAACACATGTCAACAAAGCTCTAAGGAATCCTATCAGAATCAGAATATGTGTCCAAACTCTGAAAAGTGACAGAACATGCAATTGGACAACTGTCCTCTACAGAAGGACACCTGTTCAAATTCTGGGAAACTGAAAAGGCTGACTTGACACAATAGAGGTAAGAATCTTTTTGGTAACTGTTCCAAGATCTTTACGCCTTCCCTTTTGTCAGCTGCATTTATTACTTTCCATCATTATGTTTTTTAAATTACAATTTTCCACTAATTTCTCGTTGTATTAAATGAAATTTTTCCCTATATAAACACTCTTTTACATTCACTTTTCTCTTTTACCTTCATTGTTATTTTACTGTCAAATTTCTTACCTTCATCTATTCTTCCTCTCTGAAACTTTTTAGAAATCCTAAACCCTCATCTTAGTAACTATGTCTTCCACATCTCAATCACCAAAGGATTCATCAACAGATGTGCTACATGTTTCTCCAGTGAAAACTCTTCTCACATCCACTGAAAAGCTTGAAGTCTTGTGTGAACTGTTCGTGGACTTTGACAGTTTGAAAGAGAACGGTTTTGATTTGCTTCCCGCCGTCAAAGCTCAAGGCTGGGAAAAATACTTTGATCGCCTTATGGGACCAGTCTTCCCCAAGCTAGTTAAATAATTCTGGGTTTTTGCAAGCGCCTCAAATTCTCACGTTACTTCTTATGTTCTGGGGAAGAGGATAATCATCTCAGAATACCATATTGCAAGACTTATTGAATCTGATGGAAACATGATTAAGTGCAGTGAGATGGATAAACTATCAGACACAAAACTGATAGCAAAAGAAATTTTCCCAAATGGGAAACCCTCTAACAAAATTAAGGATCTGAAGGATCATCTCAGAATATGGGCTAAGATCATCCTTGGCAGCATTTGTCATAGAAAAGCAACCAACTCCCCTGACTACATCAACATGGATCATCAGTTCTTGCTTTATTTCATTACCAAAAAGAAGAAGGTAAACCTAGCCCATTCATTATTCAATCATCTGAAGAACAGTGTCAAAGAAACAAGAGAAGGAGAAAAGACCAAGAGGGACTGGATACCTCTAGGACGCTTAATTTCTGATATCCTCAATGAAAACAAATTGGTGGACTATCTGATTGAAGCTAAGCATGTAGAACTTCTAGAACCTGATGTTGGAAAGCCCCTCAACTCTAAGAATCTCAAGAAAATGAAATTCATCACCTCTATCAAGAAGGACCCAATCTTGTAAACCAGGGAGGTCATCACAACAAGGAAGATTCCTCTACAGAACTTCCCATTATTTTCTGCTGACACACCTCCAGAGGTTGTGGTCAGATATTTAGATTCTTGCAAACAAGATGGTGTGGATCCCATGTTCAAACCAGAGGAACTCAATCAACCAGCTCTAGAAGTTGCATCAACAAGGAGCAAGAAAAGGAAAGCTGGGGAAGGAACTTCTCAGAAGGTTTCTAAAACGATCAAAAAGTCAGGTAACACTTCTTCCTCTACCTATGATTTTGTTTCTGTGGTAGAATCAGTAAAAGTGGTCATGTCTGAACCAACTCCTTCTGACCCACCTCCTTCTGACCCAATTGCTTCTGAACCCATCCCACCTTCTGAACCCATCTCACCTTATGTACCCATAACTGTTTCTGATCAAGTTCCCTCTGTGATACCCACAACTACTGTTGTTTCCTCTATCTTAACTTCACTATATCCACCTAAAACTCATCAACCACAAACTCTATCTGATTTTGATATACCTATTGATCCAACACCACTCTCTGATACAGACCGTTCCCAATCCATTGAAACACACACTGCTCTCCAAAACGTTCTTTCTGATATTGACGCATTCCAACCTCCTGAATCACAACAAATTCCACCTATTCAAACTTTTGAAACAAACCCACCTAGCAATTTCCATCCTCTGAATGCTGATAGCCATGACCTAGTTTTTGACCTTTCACCCATTAGAGAAAGCTCTCTGTCCTCTTATGAATCAACCCCACCAAACTCACCAACATTCATAACAATACCAGACACACCTCCAGAAAAATCTGAGCCAGAAAATCCTCTTAGAACATCCATTAACATAGAAGCTCTCCAAAAACTATCTTCTGTTTCCAACAAAACTGCCATTCTGGCCCCAAAACCAAAACCAACCAAAACACACATTGATGCACTACTGCTTACCTTTTAAACAGAAATGAAAATCAAGTTAGAGGATCTGAAAGTTGCTTGCTCAGAGCTTCCTGATCCAGCAGCTTCTGACTTTCTTTGGGCTACATTCAGAAAATGGTTCAATGTTGAGACCAAAAGGCTGAAGGATATCTGCTATGATATTGCTTATCAGAACTTCTGTGAATACCTCAAAGCAGTCGTCTCCAACATTGAAAAGAACAAGCCATTCCTTTTGGATAACAAACCCTGGACTGAACCAGGACCTCTGGAATCATACTCTGAACTTTAGATGGTTTTAGTTCCTTCTGACGAAGCTCAGGAAGTTGACTCTGTTCCACCACCATCAACTGAAGCATTTTCTGGAAATCAAGCTGCTACAACAACTGAAGAACCTCTACCAACATCTCTTGTGTTGAAGACTCTAGAAGAATTGAAAAAGGAGAATGAAATGGTCAAGCAAAGATTGGACAAACAGGATGAAACTAATGCTGAACTGAAGACTATGATTGGCAAGCAAGTGGAATCTTCTTCTGAAATCAAGTCTCTTCTGGAAGCATTAGTTACTAAGATGAATCCCCTACCCTGATTTTCTATTAACCTTTAGTTTTATCTTCTAAATTATCTTATTTTTTTAATTACTTCTGTTTGTTTCTTTTTGGCTATGCCCCTGATTAATGAAAACTTGTTTCGTTTTGCTTCTTCATTTTTTTTGTTTTTCCTTCTGCATCTTTACTTTTCGATTATGACAAAAAGGGGGAGAAACGTAGAAGATTTTGATCTATAGCAGTTATCAAGATTAACCTCTAACATATATTCTAATAAAACTGTTTGAGTTGATTCTAAAATAGAAACAGGTCAAGTAACCAACTCAGGGGGAGCTAAAGCTGATAAAACTTCTGAAGGATAAAACTTCTTCTAATCCTATTAAAATCTATTCTTAAAATCTAAATAAATGTTTTGTCATCATCAAAAAGGGGGAGATTGTTAGAACAATTCTGGTTCTAAACCTCTAAGAGTTTTGATGATAACAATTATTATTATGCAAGAATAGAAGTTCTAATACATACTGAAAATAACTTTCTTTGTTATATGTGTAGAAGTTGTAGAAAAGGAAGTTATTGAAAGGAATACGTGCTTAATTAGAAGAAACATTGCGCCCTATATAGAAGATACATTTATTGAAGAATCCATCATTAAAGACATGATTTATTGGTTGCGTATCAAGATTTAATTCTCTCTGATTTATGTCTAGAAGATGATGATTCTCATACTAAAGGCATTAAGTAAAGAATATATCAATTAATGGTGAAGACAAGTATCTCTTGTTTTGGAAGAAATTTTTGATAATAATCTATATCCAAAACAGGCTCAAGTTGTTCCCAACGGTCACTTTATTCAAGCCTATATAAAGGAATGGTTTTGAAGATTGATACACACGCTAAAGAATTACTTTTTCATATATTATATTATTGCGCCAAAACTCTGTAACAATAAAAAAGCTTATTAGAAGCATACTAGTTACATTATTGTTTATTATAGAAGTGATTTTCCTTGAGTGACTAGTTAGTCAGTAGACTCAAGAAGACTTTGATAGTAGGTCATTGTGATTGTATCTAAATATTGAATAATGGATTAAGACCTCAGTGATAGAGGCAAAATCACCTTGGCGGGTGGACTGGATGTAGTTTGAGTTCAAACGAACCAGGATAAATCAACTTGTCATAGAAGTTAATTTTAAGTTGTTAAGAAAACCCAATTCCAACCCCCCTTCCTTGTGTTTTACGCACCTTCAAAATCCATTTAATAAAGGCTTGTTATCTAATGAATTTAGTCCCTAACCATGGATTAAGTTGAGGTATCTTCCTCAGCTTAAGTGTTCTCATCTATTATCCTTCTATTAGGATAGTGTAATGAGCTCACTAATCTATGATTAGAGATTAAACTCATTACTTAACACTAAACAAAATCCAAAAACATCTAAATAATCACAAGTAGGTTAATGATCTTAATCCTACATCATCATGGTAATTAAGTTGAGGTGCTTATCTCATACTTAAGTGGGCTTATTATCCCTAATCAGGGAGGATATAATGAGTTTACAACCCTAGATTTAGACTTAAGCTCATAATCCTATGCAAAACACCAAAAACAACAAAAAACTGAAAACACAAAAACAAACAATAATCGTCTCCTCCGAGATTATTTTCTCATCACACTCATTCATAAACGAGAACTTGCTTCTTCCGTCTAATGCAAGACAGTTAACACTCGAGTCAGATGAGTCATACACTTGAGCATAGACAAGTAAGCAGTTCACAGTCTATTCATTTTCAGTCTCTTTGATTCGAACTACGGTGTTCTGACTTCCTCATTGCACACAAGGATACGTAGGCATAAATTAACGGTTATCGAACAAAAGTCTCTGCGTCTTCCCCCTCTTTCAGCATTCTTTCTAAGCCTCATTTCCTGAGCATTCACCCTTTTGTACTAACACTTGTATATTTCTTTTCCAGCTTTTGCACACAGATAGCACATACACCTACCCCTCTTAAACACAATCTTGTAAGCGTGGATCTCGTCGAGTAATACGGACAATCTGGGTGCTAATACCTTCCCATGTTGTAACCAACCCCCTTTCTCAGTTTCTCTAGTTCACAACCGTCTTATCCATCTCTTTCCAGGTTTATGCAGCATTACCTTTCCTTCGGGATAAAAATGCCTAGCTGGCGACTCTATTCACTTCACATTCCTTTTCTCCTTTCGCCTACTGATCGCGCTTGTACCGGGATGCAAATCTTTGGGAGTGACACAAGAGTTATTTGACCAAGCCCTCATTCCCAGCCAAGGATGAAAATAGAGTTCATGATGGAGACCCACTCCCATCATTGAAACATTCCCCCGGGAAGTTGCCAATTTATTTTTGGCCCTTATGATAATACAGACAGTTGTTCAGTTCCCCAGCCAGAGTCGAGCATTGTCAAAACATCTTGATTTTGTTCATTAGCAGAATGTCCTATAAAACGTATTCTCCCCTGCAGAGTTATTACTCTCCTCTAAAATCAAGCATTCTTGTCGATACTCGTTTGTATCATCTTTAACACTCGTTTGTGTTATCTTTTGGCAAACACTCGTCCCTTTTTGATACTCGTCTGTATCGTCTTTAACACTCGTCTATGTTATATTTTGGCAAACACTCGTCCGTGTTTGATACCTTTTCGATACTCGTCCGCATCGCTTTTAACACTCATCTGTGTTATCTTTTGGAAAACACTTATTCGTGTTTGATATCTTCCTGATACTCGTCTGTATCACTTTTAACACTCGTTTGTGTTATCTTTTGGCAAACACTCGTCCGTGTTTGATACCTTTCTGATTCGTCCGTATCGCTTTTAACATTCGCCTGTGTTATCTTTTGGAAAACACTCGTCCATGTTTGATACCTTTCGGATACTCGTCCGTATCGCTTTTAACACTCGTCTGTGTTATCTTTTGGAAAACACGCGTCCGTGTTTGATACCTTTCTGATACTCGTCCGTATCACTTTTAACACTCGTCTGTGTTATCTATTGGCAAACACTCGTCCGTGTTTGATACCTTTTCGATACTCGTCTATATCGTCTTTAACACTCGTCTGTGTTATCTTTTGGAAAACACTTGTGCGTGTTTGATACCTTTTCGATACTCGTCCGTATCGTCTTTAACACTCGTCTGTGTTATCTTTTGACAAACACTCGCCCGTGTTTGATATCTTTTCCGGTACTCGTCCGTATCAGTAGCTGATACTCGTCCGTATCATTTCCTAAAGCACTCGTCTTTGTTTCTTTGATCATCGTCTGATACTCGTTTGTATCATTGACTTAGGGAACTCGTCCATGTTTCCTTGATGATCATCCAATACTCGTCCGTATTGAAGAGGTTTAAAGTCCTGACGGTGGGATTAAACATCAAAAGGTTCACCGGTCCTGGCATAACAGGTTATCCGAAGAAGACTCGTCCGTTTTAAGCACCACATATCTAAGCAAGATTTGTAAGAGGGCTCGTTCGTCCTAGAGCCATATATATACGCAAGGTATATGAAGAGGGTTTGTCTATCCCGATTGTGCATGTCTATCCCACAGGCTTAAGTGCACTACCGGTCCTGGCGTGACATGCTACCCGAAGAAGACTCGTCCGTCTTAAGCACCATATATCTATGCAAGATATATGAAGATGGCTCGTCCGTCCTAGATTTTATTCACCTGGCATAGCAGGTTTGTTTGTTTATTATTCACCTGGCGTAACAGGTTTGTTTGAAGGGAACTCGTCTGCTCTGTGTGATGTTGAATCTATACAGGGCTTTATTTATGAGTTACTCTTCATCACAACAAGGGTCCCAAGCAGTTTGTTATCTTGGATTGGGTTTATTTCCCATTTCTTTTCTTCTCCAGCAGAGTGCAAATTTCTGGTTCTTCTTGGTATTCAACCACAGTTCGTCTCGAACGGCCGACAGCCATTGCTTTCGTCCTTTTCAGATTAACAATTGCTTGAATAGGGGCAGTTGTAGCACCCCGAATTTGCCCTCTCCTTTTTATCATCATTTACATATCATGAGCATAGCATAAGCATACCATATTCTAACATTTAGCATAGAAAAATGAAGCATGATACCCACATGTTCTAGCATAGGGCATATAATCAATCATCTGGGAATTGGAGGTGCTACAAGTCAAGACAAAGGCTAAGTGACATTTCAAGAAGCTCGCAAGGTGTTCTCATGTCTTATGGAAGCCTAAAGTCATCCACAAAGGTCAAGAAGGGTAAAAGATCATCAGAAGATTAAGGAAGTAACCTTCTCCTACACAGTTAGAACCCTAATTAGGGTTTTTCATCGGAGTAAGTAATTCTCATATCTTTGACTAATTCTTGTGTTCAATGGCCTTTATATGATATTTGAAGCCTATGTGTGAAATTTAGTGAGAAAATTCATTGAGAAAGTTAGTCAATCCTTCAGTTACTTGTAAGTGAAGAAATTGGTCAAACTAGACATCTGAAAAGTCAACTGTGAGATTTCAAGGGCTCAAATCCCATTTTTCAGGTCAAGGGACCTTTTTAAGGTCAAAGAAGTGATTTGATGATCTCAAAGATCAAGAATCAAGAGGTTTTGAAGAAGTTTCCATTTTTGGCAAATGACTTGTAATGAAATTTTCCATTTTTGGCTAGTTTTGCCCTAATCTTCAAGGGCTTATTTCATGACCAAGATGACCTCAAATGATTTTTCCTAAAACATGAACATTGTAGGGTATTCCTCCACCTTTCCAAAAAGTACAAGATCATCTCCATAGCATGTGTGGTTTGAAAGATGTGATTAGTTGAAGTTAAGCTCTTTTTAGGGTTTTACTTGAAATTCAATTTTCCACCAAGTTGCAAAATGATATGTATCTTGTTTTCAAGCTGATTTATGGAGCAAGTGAGGTCATGGTATCCTATTGAATTACACAAAATATACTTTTCTCCAAAGAAACCACAAAAAACCGTGCATGGATGAAGGAGAATTTCATAAAATGCAAAAATGCAAAATCACAAGTAAAGCATGATTCAAGTGCATCTAAGGGCCGGGATTGATTCATTTGGAATTAGTGAGTGGAAAGAGAGCTGAACACGCACATGATAGAGCAAATACACGAGGGAATCATTCATTCACACTTCTCATGCCAATTTGCAAAATCACCTCCATCACACTATTCACATGTGCATTCTCTCCCAAACCCTAGGCAGTGTAAATTCACACCATATATAAGAGAATGAGCCTTGGAATCACCATATTTCATCACCATTTCTTCATTCTCAAGTTTTTTCTCTCTAAGCATTTTGCTTCGATTCTCTTCATACACTCACACATTGCTCCATCTAAGCTCAAATTCTTCATCCCTGAGCTTCATAGATCATAAATCCATACCTTTCTTAAGCTAAATCTCCAGATTTCTCAAGGTGCAAGTAAGGTGCAGTTGAAGTGAAAGCTCCAGATCTAGGCCAATTCAAGCACTCTCTTGCATTTATTTTGCAAGGAGGAGTTAAAAGAGGAAGATCTGCAGCATTAGAAGGCTTTTCTCAAGCTATTTCGAGCACTGCAAATTTCAGGTGAGTGTTCAAATCATAGATCTGGATCTTGGATTTTTGTGTGATAATTGATCTATGTGTTGCACTGAATTCAATGATATGATTTTTTTTGAAAATGAGTGAGAATTGAGGCCTTATTGTTGAATATCAGTTTGGTCCATGTAAACGTTCTTGTTCGATTTGCCTTGTGTGTTGATCCATTTGGAAATCCAATGTCATATTCGAGATCTACGTGTTTTAATTAGTTAAGCTGGAGCGTTTTATTCATTTTAGTGGTGTTTTGTTCTTGATGATGAGTTTTTCGGCGCCGGAGCAAGGGCTCCGGTCGCCGGTTTCTGGAATTTGTTTTGAATTTGAAATGAGGAAGATGAAGTCTCAGGCGTTGGATCTTTGGTCTGAATGGTTCTCATGATGCTAGCGCATTAAAAGTGCGCCCTCCCTTACACGTGCCTCTATTTTTGTTTTAATCCTGATTAATGCTTTGTGTTTGGCTCCACACCATAACTATGATGCACACACGCACACTTCTCTTGTTTGTTTGACTTGCTTATTTTGTTTACTTGATCACACACACTGGATGGATCCATTGGCCTGTATTTTTTACTGATTTATTGAATATCCACAATAATATGGTGTTATGCACTGAGAATTACTTGGGCCTAAGCTGCTATTCGTGCCCCCTGATTTTAGAAGCCCAACTATTTGAACTAATTCTAATTACTGATTGCACTTCCTTGCAAATTGTTTTTATTTTTATTTATTTTTATTAATTGTTTGATTTTTAATTCTTAGAAATAGTTGTGAGCATCTAAAAATTACCAAATAAAATATGTAGGTTAATTTGAGTTTTCTTTAATTTTGTGCAATTTTATTTTTCATTTATTTTATTTTTTCAGGAATGATTTAATTGTAGAGATTAATTTCCTTATTTTATTTCTTGTAATCCACATGCTGATTTGTAGAATTTCTATCTTGAACATGAAGTTGAATTTGGATCTTATTCTTTTTGCACTTGGTTTCTAATATGTTGAAGTTTGTTGGAGATTTATTTCATATTTTTTAGGGATTGTATGCTTAGCTTTTTCTTAGTTACTTTGGATGGAAGTTTCAAAACCCTAATTGATGTTTATACATTTCTTTGACCTAGAATGCTTCTAATTTTGGGCCTATCCTTTTGGTATGTTGATGCTATATGTTTGAGGAACCTTTGAGTTCATTTTTGGAATTTTTAAATATGTTTTCCATTTAATGTGGATTTTCTTGTTTGCTTTCCCTATTTTGAAGGTATTCTTGATGTGTGCTTGCCTATTAGGTTAGGAGGGCACTTGTGCCAACTCCTATAGGTTTATTTGAGGTCATTTAACACATGGATGAGTCCCTGGTCTTTGTATGATGTTTTTTTTTTACTATAACTTGTTATGAGTTACTTGCCTTTGAAGTCTCACACTTGTATGTATGCTCACATCACTCCCTATGTTCATATGCCTCTCATGTGTGATCTTAATTGAACTTGTATGCTTTCTTGTGTGTTCTTATTTGTTACTTAGACACTTAGTGGCCATGTTAGGGTTCTGGACTTGAGTTGCGTGGTACATGTTTAGCTGGTATGCTTTCTTTTCATCTCATACGTGCTTTGTTTCTTCATGGTGACTTGTAATACTTTGTGATGACTTGTTTACCCTAATCCTTTCATGATATGGTTTGTTTGATATTAACATGTGAATGGAGTGTCTTGCTTTTGTTTGTGAGGCCTTGATATGATCTTTTGCTTGCTTGTATCTCACTTGTGCTTAATTGTTCTTATTTGCCTTCTTGGTTTTACTTGTGTATGAGCTAACCTTTTCATGTAGGTGCATATGGTAAGTGAAGTGTGGATGTTACCCACATTTCAAATCTTCATCTCATCTTGCTAATGCTTTCTTATTTTTTTATGAGATGTTACTTATTCCATCATTTGTACAACTTCATCTCTTCCCCCTTAGAAGCAACTTACCTTCTTTAGAGAAGTAATTTGTCTTCTAACTCCATCATCTTATTCTCTTCTTCTTCTTCTTCTTCTTCTTCTTCTTCTTTCTTCTCTTCATTTATTTAGGATAGAGTTCAAGCCACACTAACCTAAGTCCACCTTTGCATGATGACATTTAGGGTTATTAGTCCCCCCTTTTTAGTTTTTACCTTTGAGATCCTTTTGGTGCTCTCTATTTCTCATCTTCATACAAAAACCTAAAAAACACTTTAATAAAGTTTGAAGTGATCTCTTGTGTATAGCCTTATTCCATGGGGCACTCATATTCATTCCATCTTGGAATAGTATGGGCTTGTCTAGCATGATTTACAAGTCTGATCATGAGACCCTCTTCATCAAGAAAATCATAAAAAACACTTCTTCACCTAACCACTAAGACACTTAATAACTTCAACAAGTTAGTGAGCTTAGGCCTTAACCCTTGGAAACAAGTCTTGGATAAATTCTCCTTACTTGGTGTGCTTGTTCTATTATTCCATCTTGGAATGTAGTAGCAAGTACACATTCCATGGAAACAGACTTGAATTCACTTCCTTGTGCCACACTCATAAAAAACTCATAAAAACACTGGATTAAGAATAAGCGTCTCCTTTAGAACTTCTTTTCTCATCTCACTCACTCCTTACCTACGAACTTGCTACTACTTGTCACTTTGCAAGATGGTTACACACTCGTCGTCCGAGCCTGCAACACCCGAGCATTGACATGGGCAGTTCAATCCTTAACATACAAGCAATCTTTCCACCCCTAGTTAGGGGAACTACGACGTCTCTGATCCTCATGTCCAAATGAGGTACGTAGGCAGCGTGGTAGGGCCTGTTCGAGCACTCATTTATTTTCCCTACATTCCCCCCATTTTCTTCTTTTCTTATCTGTTTCCAGTCTTTCTTTTGCAGCAGCTTTCATTTCTTCACCCTTTGAAACAGTTTCTTTGCAAGCGTGGATCCCGTCGAGTACGGAGGACGATCTGGGGTGCTAATACCTTCCCAGGTCGTAACCGACTCCCGAACCCAGTCTCTTTGGTTCGCAGGACCTTTGTCCTTCCTTTTCTTTTCTTCGGTTTGTGCATCATTACCTTTCCCATTCCTTTGGGATAAAAATGCCTGGCTGGCGACTCTACCCTTTTCCACACCACTTTCGCGTTTGTACCAGGATGGAAATCCCGGGAGCGACAACAGGATGCTACATTTTTCAAATATAAAAACAATTCATTTAATTTCATGAACATCGATACATAACACTTTCAATCAGGATGAAACCATAACATCAACTCTTTTATTCAATTACTTGAAATAAAACAATTGTTACAAATAGGCAGCGGATCCACAATATTCAACTTTGCATCAGTTAACAACTTGTTCAACCTAATAACTTAGTAATACCATGTTTTTCATTGAAGCAACTTAAGACAACAACAACTTAATATAACAACAAAACAATTAAGCGTTCATCCCCCCCGAGCATCACGTATCAGAGCGACGACACCGACTCGACTACGAAAGTAAGCAACTCTAATCTAGAATACCTACACGTTACCAATCAAGGTAACATTCAACAACAGAAAGGGGTGAGATATCGAACCATATAAACAGGAGTATGATAATTAATATGCTAGATAGAATCATACAATTTTCATACTATCCACAACAACCTCTTACTAATCACCCCCAAACAACCAACATATTTATCGGCTAATTCACACATCAACATAATCAATTTCATCTATAAAATTAGCATAGACATCTTCACCAACTCCGACGGACTTATACAACCTATTCAACTTTTTCATTATCAGCATAATCGACTTGACGAACATAAACATATAAACAACTCAAGCAACATAATCATCTAATTAACTTATTCATCATAATCATATAATTAACTTAGAAACATAATCATATAATCAACTTAGCTACATAATCATATAGACAACTTAGCAACAATATCGTATAATCAACTCAGCAACGTAATCATATAATCAACATAGCAACATAATCATATAATCAACATAGCAACATAATCATATAGTCAACTTAGAAACATAATCGTATAATCAACTTAGCAATGTAATCGTATAATCAACTTAGCAACATAATCATATAGTCAACTTAGCAACATAATCATATAATCAACTTAAATCTACATAAAAAACTTATTCAACTTGAGCAACTGAAACAACTTTATCAACGTAAGCAACAAGAACAACTTTATCAACTTGGCAACGTAAACAACACAAACAACATAATCAATGCGACACGCGATGTGACTCGACTGTGCATATGCATGTGGTACCATTAGATTAAAACTCCCAACTTAAAATATACCAGGTTATCGAGGAATCTGCAAGGCATGAGCCTTCAACTTAATAAAACTGCCAATCCAGGCCAACGTGGTGAACATCCGCTCCAACTTAGAAATGCAATAGATGCCATTAGACCAACAACGCAATACATAAACAACGAACAACTCAAACAACATACCACAACAACATAACAACTTGAATTTAACATGATTCAACCTTGTCCATAGGCCTACAACTTTCAACGTTGGTCATAAGACCTACAACTTTAATCTCAACATTGGTCCTTCGACCTTCAACTTAATACTACTCCCAAACCGGGACAAAACAACATAAACAACGCTACTAGAAAATACACGCATCCAACACTAATCAACAAGGAACACCAACTAAAATCACCTATTTATTATTCCGAACTAACTCGTAAATTTTCGTTAAATTCCGGACAACTACTTTTCTCGCGTAATATCAATCGGTCGACTGAATGATACTATTCTGCACCTTACAACTTCTACTAGTCATTCTCACTGCATTTTTTACATCCAACTTACAGATATTCACCTTTTTCTTCTATTCATTTATACTATCTTTAAATTAAACCTTGCTGCAAAAACCACCTCTGCTTGTTAAATTCATACTCTGTTAAAATGTTCCAAGCCTGCTAAACTCACTTTCTGCTGCAACCACAATTATCTACTAAAACTTTTATCTAATTCTAATAAACATGTTACTGGTTTATCTACTATGTTATCATTCCTCTCCATATTCAGACAAAACATCACTGAAACGGATTACTTAATTATATAATATCACTACATCCATTGTTTATACATAGGAAATGTAGAATAATTACACAAGACATAGGATTAATCTACCTGTACTTAAAACTACACTTAAGACCACAATCAAAACTACATTTAAAACTACACTTAAGAATTATTTATAAATGTTTAACGGATTAATCAGAATTGGATTAATAAAGAAAATTGATCATTCCCACATAAAACAGGGTGGCCTGCGCCACCCTTGTTCCTTAGACCACATGGCATGTGCCATGTTTAGTGTGGCAACCTATGGACATGCTCATGGCCTGCACCATGCTTTTATCCTAAGTGACATATGGCATGCGCCATAATTGGTTAAAATGGGTGGCGCAATACTTGTGATGGGTGTGGCCTGTGCCACCCCCCTTCGGTACAAGTTTCATCCCCAAATTAATTTGCTTCCAGCAACAAATTAAACCACCATAAAATTAATAAATTGATTATGAAATCGTCACAATAACTTAATTTATTTTCACGACAAATTCAAATCACCCAATCGAAATGAACTTAACACCCAGCAGCATAAAAATTACGTAATCTTAATCCTGCATAATAATTATCATAATCCCGATTATAGAGTTCGAACCCCACCCTTACCTTAATCGATGGCCGTTTCGAATCTTCGATCGACTTTCCGATTGGGCTTCCGACGGTGACTTCTCGTAACCGCTTTCTCCATTTTTCCTCGTTCTCAAATTTTACTCGTTCTAACTTTTCCACGTTCCACTTTTCTCAACTTCTCCTCTTGACTAATTCTCTTTTTTATTTTTATTTTTATTATAATTGTTATTATAATAATTTAAATCTTAATTGGGCTTACTAATCAACACCCCCACAACTTCTACCATCAACGCCACAACTAAGCCCACTTACTAAATACTCTTATAACTCCATAATATTAATTCTAATATTATTTCTCCCGACTAAATCGACTAATTACCGACTATCAAATAAATTCTTCAAACCGCCAAATCGACATATTCAACTATAAAAGCAAAATATCCAATATTATTTTCCACAACTTAAATCATCTTATTTAATCAATTCAACTCGAACCAACTTATAAACATCAACGAATTATTCTGATATTTCGGAAATCAACTTAAATCAACTTAAATACACAAAACATCACAAATCAACACAATGCAATACACTTATATTTATTAAATAAACGGGCGTTACATCTTTCAAGTGAATGCAGTCCTCGGTATTGTGCCTGTGAGATTTGTGGAAGCGGAAATACTTTGTTTCGTCAGTATTTGGTTTGTTTGGCAGTTGTTTCGGGAATCTAACTCATGCCTGACGAATTCAGAATTTGTGCACTCGGACAAGATCTTTTTCCTGGTCGCTATGAGAGGTGTATAATCGTGGAACCTCCCGACGGGACCCTTGTGCTCCTACGGTTCACTGGAGAGATCTTCCTTTCTTTTGTCATCTCCCCGACGATATGTCGAGGAGTCGTCATGCTTGGAAGGTTTGGATCATTCTTTACGTCGGGTGTCACGGGCAGTGCTCGCTGCTTCTTTCTCCTCGTATTGTATGTACGCCTGTGCTTTGAGGAGGAAAGCTTCAAGCATGGCCGGTGTTTCGATTTCCACGGCTCTTCTGAAATCACTCTGGGGCGGAGTCCTCGTTCCAAAAGGTATTTTTTCATATCTTCCGTGGTCGAGACCTGGACGGCTTCTTTGTTAAACTTTTTGATGTATGCTCGGAGGGGCTCGTCCTTCCCCTGAATAATCGCCTTTAGAGATGCTTTGGTTTTAGGATGAAGTTGCGAGGCAGTGAAATGTCGAGAAAATGTTCTCCCTAGCTATCTCCATGAGGAGATAGATTCTTGAGGGAGACTTTTGTACCAAGCCATTGCCCCCTTTCTAAAGGACGTGGGGAAGAGGCGGCACTTGATATCTCCCTGGATGCCACTGTAGTCCAACAGAGCGTCGATATTTTCAATGTGATCGTTCGGGTCCATGGTCCCATCATATGTTCCCAGTGGTGGAGGCTTCTCAAGCCCTTTCGGGAGCCTCGTGGAGAACGGGGAAATGGAGCGGGAACAATCGTTCATATGCCTGCGTGGAGGATATTTCGAGTGATTTCTTTCTCCTTCTGGTGAGGGTTGCACTCATGGTTGGAGGTTTTTTCGGGTCTTCTTTGTGTGGGGGACTTATTTCGTCGATAAGACGAATGGGTCCTCTTCTTGATGGATCCAGAGGCCTCGGGTTAGTGGTGGTCTTTCCTCTGCCTGGGCGATCTTGAACGGGAACGACGATGTCTCCTCGTGGGAGTGAGGGACCTCACGCGTGTTGCTTCTTCAAGAACCTTCAACCTTTCGCCCTAGCGGAGCAGGAGGAGGTTGATGTTGTTGGTCGCTTCGACCAGAGCCGCTAGTGTCGGATTTGTCCCTTCGGGGATGGGAATCAGTGGAAGATCGACAGGGGTGATCTCAGGTTGCTGAAAAGGTTCAGGCAATGGGGAGGTAATTCACCCATCAAGAAAATGATCCGGTTCTCCGAGGGGAGGGTTAGTTTTGTCACTTTCCCGTTGCTTAATGGGAATGCTAGTGATGAGGCAAGCACTGATGGAATCTTCCTGGTGAGCCATTGAGAAGGAGATTGAACGGTGATGTTTTTGTTTTCACGAACCGAGGATGAGAAAATAGGGCAACAAAGTTTCCACAAACGACACCACTGATCGTACCTGAGATTAGAATCTCCAATGGCTGCTGATGTGGGTTCAAAGGTCTGTTCAAATGCTGAGGAGAACGGGGGGGTTGTACCTGCCAGGTACTCCGATGCCAAAGTTAGAACGGGCATAAGATATGGCAAGCACAAGTAAGAGTGTTTAGGGAATGAATATTTGATACCTGACCCCCTCAAATGAGAGAGTTTATATAGAGAGCCCCACGTGGCTAACGGCTCCTATTTTTGGGTTTGGATCGCGGATCCCCCAAAAATAGGTAACTACCAGAAACTAACCATCAGACGAGCATCCTGGTCGTGATAATGATGCGTCGGGCACAAGATCCTCCGAGCAAGAACTGCCCAGGCTGAATCTGGGTGATCTCTGCCGTTGTCGAGCAGAGATTAGGAACGACCACAATCAGACGTGGTCGCAAAATCGCGGACAATCCAGGGGGAGCAGGAATATGATGGGTCCCCTAGACATTTAGTCATTGGGCCGTTTCATGGGGCAGAGAGGATTGGGTCATATCTAGTCATTGGTCCAGTCCAGAAAAAACATGAATAGCAAACACACACTATTAAAAAATACAACACTTGGGACCACGCAACTACAACAATGGCAGTCAGAGTTACTAACCTGGGACCACCTTCTAGGATACAAATGATGCTTTCTTGGGACCACTTCACCGGTTGCTATCTTCGTTGACTTACGAAAAAGTTACCCATGTAGAAAAAGAGAAGAATATGATTCTGAACTAGGGCATGAGTGAAAAAGGGAAACAATGTCTCTTTGAATTACCATTCACTTTGAACCTTTTGTTTTTAACATATATTCCAATGTGGCATAAGTAACCCACTTAAGCAAATAAATTATACACACTTGGCATCCACATCACCCTCCGTTAGTTGAAACTAACGGGAGGGAGTACATTTCGAAACAAAAAACTTTGGAAAGACCAATGTTTGAAAAGAAAATTTAGAAGGATCAAATTAGTGTTTGTCCTTTATGCTACATGATTGTGTTTGACTAAAATGGGGTCTTACTATTATGTAACTCTTAATTTAATAAGATTTTTGTTTGTAAGAAAAAAAACTATGAGTTAATATACTTTTAGTGTCTCATATGTTATGCTATATTGTTTTATTTTGATCTTATTTACTATACCAGTTAGCACATCAAGTTTTTAGTATTGACTCAAATGATTCTTTTGTTAATGAAAATATTTTATTGGGACGGTAATCTATTATCTGCGCCTATATTTTTGTAGGTTTGTGTGCATAATGCTTTATTTCTCAATATTCTTCTATATTTTATGAGCTTACAATGATCTTATGTATTATAATATCAATTATAAATGTGATCTTATCCAATGGATTGAACATTTTTATTTTGTTAATGGGTAGTGGATTGAACATTTTTATTTTGGTAATGGTTAGAGGAAAATTTTACCTTGTACCCCTACATTAAATCTCATACTCCTACATATTTTTAAAAATTCCAATTTTATCCTTTTTTATATATTTTATAATTTTTATATTTTATTTATTTATTTATTTTTATTTTTAAAAAAAATTTAGAATACAAAATATTTCAAACCGGAAGTAACACCTTTTTACTTCCGGAGTGTATTTTTTTATTTTTTTCTCAACCGGAAGTAACACCCTTATTACTTTCGGAGTGTTATTTTTTTCTCAAACGGAAGTAACACCCGTGTTACTTTCGGAGTGTATTTTTTTCTCAACCGGAAGTAACACCCTTGTTACTTCCCGAGTGTATTTTTTTCACTTTAGTTAAGAAACATGAATGTTCCTTTGATGATATGCGACAAAGACCAGACAAATATAGATATAACAGAGATATTTTAACCTACATATAAATTTCATACATGGAAGAAACAAGTTGTTATAACAGTGACTCTATTTCTGAGTCCAAACTCCTTAATCCTCCTAGTCGCCTATTCTCTTGTAGGAAATTTTTCTGTTGTTGAGAATATCTCTGTTGTATCTACATTTGTCTCGTATTTGCCACATATCATCAAAGGAATTCATGTTTCTTAACTAGAGTTAAAAAAAAATACACTCCGGAAGTAACAAGGGTGTTACTTTCGGTGGATAAAAAAATAAAATAAAAATACACTCCGGAAGTAACAAGAGTGTTACTTCCAGTTGAGAGAAAAATAAAACAATACACTCCAGAAGTTACTTCCAGTTGAGAAAAAATAAAAAAATTACACTCCGGAAGTAACAAGGGTGTTACTTTCGGTTGAGAAAAAAATAAAAAACTACACTCTGGAAGTAACAAGGGTGTTACTTTCGGTGGATAAAAAAATAAAATAAAAATACACTCCGGAAGTAACAAGAGTGTTACTTCCAGTTGAGAGAAAAATAAAACAATACACTCCGGAAGTTACTTCCAGTTGAGAAAAAAATAAAAAAATTACACTCCGGAAGTAACAAGGGTGTTACTTTCGGTTGAGAAAAAATAAAAAAATACACTCCGAAAGTAACAAGGGTGTTACTTTCGGTTGAGAAAAAAATAAAAAGAATACACTCTGGAAGTAACAAGGGTGTTACTTCCGGTTTGAAATATTTTGTATTCCGAAAATTTTTAAAAAATAAAAAATAATAAAAATAATAAAATAAAATAAAAAGGATAAAATTGGAAAATTTAAAATGTGTAAGGGTAGAGTTAAATGTAGGGGTACAAAGTAAAATTTTATGGGTAGAGTATGGACAGAGTACTATAGTACCCGTCCCCATACCCGCAGTTTATAAAATTCCATGTATCCGAGTCCATACTCGCATGGACATCAATATTTATACTTGTATTCATATCTTATGGATACCTAAGTACTCGTACTCATATCCATTTACCCGCATTTCTAATAAAAATAATTGATCAACTATTATTTATCATGTAATTTTATATTTTTAATAATACGAAAAAAATCCAATAATGTTATTGTTAAATTAAAAAATAAACAAACATTTATATAAAAATGCATACAAGTTTAATAATAATGTATTTACTAAAATTGATAAATTAACTTGTATAAATAATTATGAAAATAAAAAAATACATAAATATATATTATTTGGGTATGGGGCGGGTTGAGTACTAAGGTACTCGTACCCGCGTCCATACCTGCTTATTTTAATGGATAATTGCACGTGTCCGAACCCTTACCCATTTTGCGGGATTTTACCATATCCGTTATGGATAAATTTTGAGGATATCCACCGGCGATTGATCCAATCCTTATGTATAATAGTGGCACTTTTACTGTGGATAAAGTTTAATTTTTGACGAACCATTCTCTATGGGTGTGTCATATCTATAAAGAGCACGATGCGATGATGTATGATATGTGAAAAGATATCATTCCCTTAGATTGAAATGACTAGATGAAAAGATGTTAACTTTTTTTATATGTGAAAAGTTATATGTAAAAAAAACTATTATTTTTTCTACAATCAATCACCCCACACATTTTTTGGTGTTGAAAAATATGATAAATTAAACACACACCACTTAAAAGAGAGTCCATAAATTACACCTTTAAGGATTACTTCGAGAAAAAGAAAATATGGTTTATATCAAAGATGAGGATCAGCTTCAACTTTTGCCGAAAAGTTGCATTTACTAAATGGTTATATCATATGCTTACTAAGACTAACCATGACATCATGTCTTACATTGATTTTATCACCTAAGAGAATTGGTAGTGAAAATATTAAAGTTTATGAAAACATAGATATACCTAAGCAAGAGACCTTAACTAAAGATGGAATTTGCTTGGATAATTTCCAACCTGCAACTCAATTACCAAAGTGGTTTGCTCGCAAAACAAAAGCCACAAGATCAATATAAATAATCAAATCAATGATTGAAAAAACCTAACAATGAGATTTATAAAGCATACATTGATATTAACTATACGGTCGAAGATACCTTGGATCTTGGAAAATTCATCTAGAATGGCGAGGGAACGTGATGGTGTATATGACATAAAAAAATCCTTGGGTTCCAAGATGCTAAAACGATTGAGGCTTTTATCAAAACTACTGATAGGGAAAATAGAAAGTGTATTATTTTTGTTTATTGTAGTAATAAAAGGGAAAATCAGGAATATCAAATCTTGAGGACTGCTTGACGATACAGAGTTTCAAGACAATTTCAATTAAACAAAAACTTTGGGGTTTTGTTTTGTTTGTTGATATTATGTCTAAAAATAGTAATTAAAGAAAACACGTAAAATAGTTAAGCGATTAACAGAGAGGAGTATATTTCTAAGGTTCGGTGAATGAATCTTCCTGTAACAATTTCGACTTATCAATGCAATAACATAATCCACAACAATTAATTTTTTGTTCTTTAGGGCATCTAATCCTAAGTCCTTAGTGAACAAATTTCTGAATGCACAACCTAATTACTATGTCCACAACAATTAATTTTAAAAATAGCTGTTTTCTTAAGAAAAATAAGAGTTTTTAACAAAAGTGAAATGCTACTTTTTCAACAAAAACCAACAAATATAGTTCTTTACTAAAACAACGAAATGTAAATAGTTCATCATAATTCATGCTCAACAGCACCGACAATACAAATTCCAAATATGTCCTTGGTCTACTACATGGATATGTAACAAAACAATTTCAGAAAAATAGAATAAAACAAGAACACAATAGTTTCCCATTCCCGTATTACGTATCAGAGCGTCATATGACTCGAACAAGCAACACAACTCCAAAGCACTCTCAAGTACCTGGTTTATATGTACTTCCCAAGAAGTACAGACACAACAACAATAACAAAGGGGTGAGAAAACAATTCAATATTTTAATGGTGCACATAACATCTTAAAGAGTAATCTCACACAATTCATCAACATGTATCATATATCAATCATTCAATCAAATGCAAAGTGATTCCATGACACAATGCAAATGCGGTACCGACTCAACATTGGTTCAACAATTCGAACCCCGGATGCATCGCTTACACTCCTACTGAGACACGATCATCCTGCACTATTGATTCATAATGAATCTGGATAATCACTTACACTCCTTCCGAGACGCGATCATCCCACCAACCATACATGCATATACAAGACTCGATTATACATACGAAAGAAAATACATGCATGAACACAATCATACAAAACACGATCCTCCTGATCCTCACATGTTATCAAACATCCCATCGTATGGGTTACATAAAATCAGATAAGAGACAATGCCCACTATCAACACGATCCATCTGATCCATTAACCAAAATCATATACATCAACACAAGCATATAGGACTTGAACACTAATTATTGGTTGTTATATCCTATGAACTATTCACTATTGCTATCCTCAACACCTCAGAATAATGGGACTAGCATTGAACAAGAAATCAGGACGAAACCATCATGGGATATGGAATATTTTCCAAAACAGAGGCCTGACACGGTGTAACACCCCAAATTTTCCCTCTTAATTTATTATCAACCTCAAGTGGTTTATGCTTCGCCATCCTGCATATCCGTCCAAGCATTGCATTGCATTCAATAATAATAAAAATAGAATAAATCATCATCATTTGCATACACATAAGGCATGTGATCAAGTGATATTTTTCAAGTAATGGATCTCAAGAAGGAAAATAATATCACAAAAATAACCCAGCTCATTTCTAAGTTGACCTACCAAAGGAAAGAAAATTTCATTTTTTTCATCCGTTAACCGGTTAACGTCTGGGGTTAACTGGTTAACGGAGGAAAAATATGTGAAGAAATTTCAAAATTTAGTTGGTTTTCCCACTTTTCCCTTCAATTTTTTCACCTTGCATTACACTTCATTTTCCACTTCATTTTACTTCCTTTTTCTACCACATTTTAGACTCTTCTACACTATTCCAAGGAATATTTTAGAAACCCTAACCAACTTTAACTAACTCCAAACCTAAAACCTAACCTCCTTTTATAAACCTAATGCCAAAGTTATCTCCATACCCAAGCCACATGCCAAACCTAGCTTCTATATAAGTTGAGTTCACTCCAAACCTCACAACTTCAACCATTTTCACATTTTCATCTCATTTTTCATCTCAATTCTCTCAACTTTTCTCTCCATTTTCCAAATTCACCAAAGCTTCTTCATCAAAAGTTCTTCAAGTTTTGTATTGAAGCTTGAAGAACTTGAAGCTAAACCTTTATCCAACATTGATTCTTTGGCTTATTGGATAAGTTGCTGCTGTTTTGGATTGATTTTAGCTTTTTGGATTGATTTTAGCTTTTTGGAAGTGATTTTGCATGTGTTCACCAAGATCTTCATCAATTGTATTTATTATGCATTTCGTGTGGATCGAAGCTTGAAGTCTACAGTTTTCTCTTCATTTGTGCATCGATCAACTCGCAACAATCACCAAAGCAAGCCTCCGCTTTATAGGTTGGTGAATCTGAAACCGCTTTTCGCTTTTAATTTATTCACTTCATCTCGCCGTATGACATTCTTTGATTGTTTTACGGTTTGCTTGCATTTTTCTCGTTTTGATTGTTAGTAGCTAGAATTGTAACAAGTTCTTGGTGCTAATAGGTGTTAGAGGACTAGGTTTGAGTATAAATTTCGTGCTAGCATGTTCATGTATGTAATAGGAGCTTTTGGAAGTAGGTTAATGGCTAGAAGTTCTTATTTCATTTGTTGTTTTTGCATTCTGTTCATTGTTAACCGGTTAACCCCTTAACACGTGTTTTTTAAACCTATGTGCTGGTATTATAGGGCCGTTAACCAGTTAACCGCCAGCATTAACTAGTTAACTGCCAACGTTAACTAGTTAACGATGTTCAATATTGTGTTATTTGTTTGTTTTAGTGCATGTTGTGTGATGTTCATGCCTTTAATCACCATGTATTGTTAGATCATGATTTTAGGATATTTTTAGGAGTTGGTTTGGCACAAGTTCATGTAGATTTGATAGCTTTCGACATGTGTTTCGTTAGTTCCCGTTTTTGTGCATAAACGTTTCATATATGTTCATAACACTTTGTTATAATTATTTGTATAGATTAACATCACTTCATAGCATGTTAATTGTGTATGCTTCTGTTTTTGCATTGCATTATGAAGCCACTCACATCTTGATTCAATCATGTTCATAAATGAAAATTGCATAATGTAAAAAACTCCAAAAAAAGCATTTAGCTTGCATCATTTAATTGCATGTTGATGTTGCATTCCATTGTTAATATTCCATTGCATATTATTGCATTAACTTGCATAAAATTTTCATTACTTAATTTGCATTAAAATTCATGCTATGTGCATTGAAAAATAATTAAAATCTGCCTAGTTTTCATAGTTTCATTTCGAAGCAAGAGTTGTAAAAACATTCTGATTATTCTATTTTCATACTTTCTACACCTGTTTGCATACTGTTTGCTAGCGGTAATAAGTTGTTTGCAATTTTGCATTGCATTTGGTAGGGAGGTGGAGGTAAGTTCACACAACTTCTTCCTTTTTTAATTCTTTATGCTTTCAAAGTGTGTTTGTTAGCATTTTGTGCTCAGTTTGTATAACTTCATGCTAATCCCCTTTAGAAACAACTTAGCTTCCTTAGGAAGTAAGTTGCTTTCTAGTCTCCTTTTCTTTTCCTTTTCCTCATTAGGATTAGAAAACCGCACTAACCTAGGTTTATCCATGCATGACAATACCTAGGATTATTAGTCTCCCCTTAGACTTTTACCTTTGGTTCGCTTTTCTTTCTTTCTTATCTCAAAAGAAACGTAAAAACACCTAATAAAGTTTGATCTTCTCATACGCCATGAGACTTTGTCGTGGGTTACTTATACACGTCTCATTTTAGGGCGAGGTGTAAGGCATCTACCACAATGAATAAGTCTTAGTATGAGAAGGCTCACAAACAACAAACTCAAAACACTTCTTTAAAAGAAAGTTAACAAACAACACTCGTCTTTTCCTGCGGGAATTTACTTCTCACCTCATTCACTTTTGACGCGAACTTGCAACAACTTGTCTCATTTGCAAGACGGTAAACGCACTCGTTCAAGGCGAGCCTGCAACACCTGAGCATAGACATAAGCAGTTCCGGCTCATAAAAAAACACAAATAAATAGTTCTTGCCTTAGTTAGGCGAACTACGTCGACTCTGATCCTCATTTTCCTGATGAGGTACGTAGGAAGCGGGGTAGGGCCCGTTCGAGCACATTCTTTATTTTCCGTACATTTCCCCCTTTCTTTCCATTTTCGTTTTCTAGTTCCATTCAGCGGTTTTATTCAGCAACAAATTTATTTTCCCACCCTTTAAAACAGACAAACAAGCGTGGATCCCGTCGGGTACGGCGGACGATTTGGGATGCTAATACCTTCCAAGGTCATAACCGACTCCCGAACCCATATCTTTGGTTCGCAAGACCTTGTCATTTCCTCTTCTCTTAGTTTTGTGCAACATTACCATTCCCGTTCATTCGGGATAAAAATGCCTGGATGGCGACTCTACCTTTTCCGCGCCACTTTCGCATTTGTACTAGGATGAAAATCCCAGGAGCGACAGCTGGCGACTTTGCTGGGGAATGAACCCAAAATCTCTGGTTTCCCTTTGAGAGTCAATCCTAACGACTGTATGTTTCTGTTTCATTGGGTGTTTATTTGTGTACTGTTGTGTGTTTATTTATTGTTTTATTTACAATTTTTACTTTGCAGCATTTATTTACCGCTTTCAGTATTTATTTTCATGCATCATATATACTGGACTGTGCTGGTTTAGATTTTTTGTGTGGGTGGGAGTTACTGTGTGATAAGTCAACTACCCGACTTGAGTGCACCATAGGATTAGCGTAGACATACATTGTACTCCCTTGGTATCTCACTATGATGAGTGGCAATGTGTTCCACACCCAGATTGCGACCGTCTTGGAACTATTATGTGTTGGGATTACTCCACTTCAGGGTACGACCTTGATAGTTATATGCATCTGGTGACCGATCATTGGGGACCTTAGTGGAAACAACCCTCTCTAGTGATGACAGTGGTAGGCCATATTTTTTGGCAAATCCACTCGCATCCGAGGGTCCACTGAGAACTCGCATAGGATGCCATAGTTCTCTCATAGGAATCCAGTTAAAGCAAATTGTTGTATGACGATAGTATTGTACCCTTCAGGATGAATGTACTATTGTTTCTCGATTTAGTGCTTGAAGATGGTGACTTATGAGGGATGCTTGTTTCCTTGGACTCAGCTGAGACCTCTCTGAGTAGTACATAATGCCAAACTAATTCCCTGATTTGGTCATGAGACATTTCTTGGAAATGGTGAACGTATTATTGCTATTCGGATTTGAGAATCCGTGATGTTGACCCGAGTAGCACACCCGTGAGATGGGAGGGGTTTACAGGTTTGCAGGAACCCTAAAACTTCCAACATACCCACTTTTCCAGTATTGTTCAGTATTGTGATCTGGTTCTTTGGTTCCTTGGTTCTGAGATCCTGGATTTCTATTCAGAGAATTGATGTTGTGATTGTGACCTTGCATAGACACTTGATTATTTGATCTGCACAACACAGACATGTCACTTATCTCATGCCTTGCCTTGTGTAAGCATCATGACATCATTAATCATTTGTGTTCCTTTTCATTCTCAGGGTTCATACTATTCCTGATTCTCGGTCATACTCTTGCTTCAGAAAGGGAACACGTCCGAAAGAGGAATGCGTATTACAAGTTCTTTGATACCAAAGTGGAGTTGATCAATAAGATGGTGTCTCTTATTACCCCGGGTCATCTTGGATACTTCAAAGAGAGCTATAGTGACATTATGGACCTGGTAGTTAACTTGGATAGTTCCCAAAGGAGTGCCATCCATACTCTGTTACAGTACTATGATCCCAAGCTCAGAGGCTTCACATTTCCTGACTTCCAGTTAGGTCCTCTGCTTGAAGAGTATGTTGAGATTTTGGGAGTACCGCTCAAAGATCAGATTCCCTTCAACTCAAAGATGACCAAACCAACTCATCTTGACATTGCTAAAGCTCTTTATTTGAGCTCTTTAGAGGTATCTGATAATCTGACTGCTACTAAGGCTGAGGTACTTGGCTTTTCTCTAGAGTTTCTGGTTAGAAGAGATGGAGAACTTGATGTGGCAAAATAGTGGGATTCAGATTGTGTTGTCTTAGCATTATCCATATATGGGATCGTCTTGTTTGCTGATATGGATAAATTCGTGTACATGAATGTCATCCATTTGTTTGTGATGAAGAATATGGTGCCCACCCTCCTGGGTGATATATACTATTCAGTGCATTACATAAACGAGAAGAAGAGAGCTGGTCTGGTTAGGTGTTGTGCTCCTTTATTTTACAGATGGTTTATGAGAAACCTACCTACCACTGAGGTTTTCACTGATCCTAATGTAACTTGGGCATAGAAACTGAGTACACTGTCGGCCAAAGACATTAGATGGTTTACTTCGAGGCTGAAAGGCAAGAACTTTATCGTTAGATGCGGAAATGATCTCAACGTGCCATTATTAGGAGTATCAAGGGGCATCAATTACAACCTCGTTCTCTTAAGAATCCAGACTTTCTATTTCTTGGTGAAGGATAATCTTCCGTTGGTTAGGAAAGTTGCAGGCTCATGGAAATTGATCAGAAGGAAAGGGATAGCATGCTTGGGCAAGAGCAACAATCAGATGTTCCCCGAGTTTGAAGCATGTATAAGGGAGAAAGCTCAAGTAACCCTAATCCCTTTCTCTGCACCATCTCCTTCATCTGCTACTGTGCCTCTAGAGGGTTATAAGAAGTTGGAGGCTTTAGTCCAACGGCTCAAAGCTGGAAATCAGGAAGCCAATAATTCTTGCCAAAAGCTGATGATTCAGAACCAGAAGCTAGAGGAGAGAGCTGATCAAGCTGAAGAGATAGTCAAGCTCACGCAATGGTACTTTGAAGAACAAGAGCTCTACTTCAAGAATAGAATTTTGGTTGAAACCCACAAGACGAGTCAGCGCCGAAAGGATAAGAAAGCCTTGGACGAAGCCAACGAAGTTGTGAACCTTTGGCAAGAAAAGTGGGAGGGCCATCTGAGAAAGCAAAAGGAGGTAGATATTGGGTATAAGATGAAGATCAAAGGCCTTCAAGAGACTCTGGCTGAGCATGGTGAGCTGCTCCAGAAACCCCATAAGCAACAACGAGATTACCTTCAGAAGATGGCAAATAGTCAACGAGCAGATGAAGACATCCAAAAGGAATTAGAAGAGCTGAAGCTTCGGGTCGATGTTAAGAAAGTCAAGACTGAGCCGAGCCCTGGAAAAGAAAGGGATGAGGTGTTCCTACAACAGATCAACGAACTTCATGCTTCCTTTGATCTAAGAGATCTTCTTATTCAGAAGCTTATCCAAGAGCCGAATCATCCAGATATTGTCCAACTGTTCCAGGCCGTCAAGCATCTTAGCTGGAGGCTACAAGACATGGAGCTCCCTAGGATTTAGTCTCATACTCTTGTACCTGGATTACCTGCATGCTTGTTGTGGTATTCCTCTTTAATTTACCTTGCTACCCTCTTGATGTATGAATTGGCACCCTTCGGGGACGTTGTTATCTTCAGATCTCGGTTTATGGTATGCTTGATTGGTTTTGAATCTATGGTTGTTATCTCTTGCACTGACACGGGGTACTAAGCACCAATTCTCCATGACTATCATCTTATCTGAACGTCATGCGGGGTCTTCTTCCCTAAAGTCTGAAAAGGCTATCTGAATTCTCAAATATCGGAATGGGAATGTAAAAAAACCTTAAGAATGAAAAGAACACAGCATTGCATGCATTCATGTCATTTGCATTTTTTTTTGCAGGTTATCCAAGTTTCTTAACTTATATCTTCTTTTCAGGAAAGACTGTGAGAGCCTCAAAGACTCTTCTTCTCAGGAATGATATCCCTTCACACTGGTACGCTACTCACCGTAATCAAAGGCACATCATGGATACAGTACAAACCGAGCTGAATGAACTTCGCACCAGGATGGGGGAGTTCATGATAATGATGCAGGGAATAGCCCTGGGGTAGCAAGAGATGAGGGTTATTATGCAAAGGCTTAATCCCCCACAAATAGATTCTTCGGGGGTTACCTTGGATGCTCAGGGAAATCCGATCAATAACAACAGAGGGGGTGGAACTGCGACTCAAGAGGGTGGTGGCCCTACTCATGTCCTCGTACAAGACCGCCAGGAAGATTAGTTCACCCTAGTCAATGAAGACATGGGGTTTAGAACTGGAGCTAACAATCAAGACTTCCCAATGCTGGCTGAGATGGTGAGGGCCCTGGAATGCAGAGATACCCTCGGCATCGACGTTTCTGACATGTGCTTGGTTTCAGGGGTAGTAATCCCTCCAAAGTTCAGACCTCCAGGTTTCGATAAGTACAACGAAAACTCTTGCCCTAAGACTCACTTACAAGCCTTTTTTCGCAAGATCTCTACCCATACCAAAGACGAGAAGCTTTGGATGTGCTATTTCCAGGACAACCTATCTGGGGGCTCACTGGAGTGGTACATAAAACTGGTGAAGAACTTTGTTCGCAATTGGAAGGAGCTTGGGGAGGCTTTCCTCAAGAAATACCAATATAACATCGACATGGATCCTAGCCGGACTCAACTACAAAGCCTGTCACAAAAGAACTCAGAAAGTTTCAAAGACTATGCGCAGAGGTGGCGCGAGGTTGCAACCAGAGTTCAACCTCCATTGCTGGAAAAGGAAATGGTTGACCTCTTCATGGATACCCTCCCTGGGCATTTCATGGAAAGACTGGTAGGTTATTCCTCTAGCATTTTTTCTGATATCATCTTAATGGGCGAGAGAATCGAGAGTTGGATGAAACAAGGAAATCAGAGTGGCGGAGCGTCAACCTCAGGGGTCAAAAAGCCTTTTGTGAAGTGAAGGGAAGGAGAAGCTGGGGCCGTATACACTCAAAAGAAGAGGGGTAATCGGAACGCTTATCATTAGGCAGCTCCTGTCACTATTTCTGCTCCTGCTAGTCAGCAACAGGTTCAGCAAAATTACCAACAACATAGGGCTCCCCGTCAATACTATCCTCTCATACCAAAGGATAGACATTTCGAGAAGCCTCTGATGTCGTACTCCCAGTTATTACAGAATCTTCTTCAGCTTCAGATGGTCTAATTTAGAACCTTGCAGCCTCCAAGGCCAGGGCAGATTCCCGAGGGCTACGATGCTGATGCTCATTGTGAGTCCTATTCCAGAGCTCCAGGCCACATACTGAAAATTGTAAAGCCCTTAAACACAAGATGCATGATTTTATAAACTCCAAGGCGATCAACTTTGCTCCAACCCCGAATGTGCTACAGAATTCTATTCCTAATCATGGAAGGATCGTATGAGCTGTTGATAGTGGGGAATGTTGGAACCTGGTATCTGATGTTAATGCCCTGAGGACCCCATTGTTGACTGTAAAGGCTTTCCTGGCTAAGAAGAACATATTTCCCGGATGCGAAATGGGTTGTTCAGCCTGTGTTAATTTTGACGATGGTTGTGATCGGCTGAGATCCAAAATACAGAGAATGATTGACGAATGAAGTATACAGTTTAACAAGATCGTGAAAGAGGACGAAGTATCAACTGTTACGATTTACTATAATCCAGCACAAGTTCATGCACCAGCAAAGGTGGCACCGGTAATTATTACTACTTCTGGACCAATTCCGTACCAGAGTGATAAAGCTATCCCATGGAACTATGGGGGAGAAGTTTACTACAATGGTCAGAAGCAGAACATGGCCATATCCAGTTCATCTCTGCACCAAGTTGAGAATGTTGGGGTCGGAGGATTCACTAGAAGTGGCAAACTGTTTGCACCGGAAACATTGAGAAACAATGTGTTACCACCAAAAGACAATGTAGAGGCTCAAGTCGAAGCCAGAGGCAAGCAGCCTATGACAAGTGATGCTCTTGCATAAACTCCAGAGCCTGATATCACCTTTGACAAGGAGGCAGAAGAATTACTAAGAATAATCAAGAAGAGTGATTACAAGATTGTTGATCATTTGCAGTAAACTCCTTCTAAGATTTCAATCTTATCCCTGTTGATGTATTCAGACTCACACCAGAAAGATTTGTTGAAGATCTTGAACAATGCATATGTACCACAAGACATATCCGTAAATCAGATAGAGACAGTGGTGTCAAGTGTAAATGCCAGCCATGGGTTGGTGTTTACGGATATGGACCTGACAACTGAGGGACGCAGCCACAATCTCACTCTACACATTTCTATGGAATGTAAAGGAGTTGTGCTCTCTCATGTTCTTGTGGACACGGGGTCATCTCTGAATGTACTTCCTAAGAAAGCACTGATTAAGCTGGATTATGATGGGGTTGTGCTTATACCAAGTGATTTGGTCGTCCGAGCATTCGATGGCTCGAAAAGGTTAGTATTCGGAGAGTTGGAACTACCAATCAAGGTAGGGCCACATGTTTTCAATACTACTTTCTATGTCATGGATATTCAACCAGCATACAGCTGTTTGTTGGGAGGACCTTGGATACACGTGGCAGGGGCAATGTCTTCTACTCACCAAAAGCAGAAATTTGTCTGGGAAGGAAAAATTGTGATAGTGTGTGGGAAAGAAGATATTTTCAACAGCCACTTGGCCTCGTTCAAGTACGTAGAGATGGATGGGGAGATTGTCGAAAATCCATGCCAAGCCTTCGAGCCCATCAGGACTGTAGGTACATCAATGTCAGTTGCCTTATCAAAGGATACGAAGAAAGGAGCATCCATAGCCTCCTACAAGCAAGCCCTAAAAGTTGTGGAATCAGGTGTGTAAACAACCCAAATTTGCCCTCACCTTTTCTCACACCATGGCTTATGATCTTTCATATTGCATTTGCATAAGCATATCATCTCACATTGCATATTTGTTTCACTGCATAAGTTGCACAATTAGGGTTTGTGATCAGGAGAATCCAAAGAAGTGATCTGAGCCATCTCAAATGCCTTAAATCTTTTTAAGAAGGTCCATGTGTGTTATATGATCATAATATGCTCCCCAGGGTTCTTAAAAGTCAAAATGTCACAAAGCATTGCAAAGGTGTTCAAGCAGACTGAGCAATTCCTACACAGATGACCTAAAATTAGGGTTTTGGGTTTGAGGCCCTTAACCTCATTTTTTTGGCCATTCTTGATTCCATTGGTCTTTATATGTTATAAGAATCATGTGTACCAAATTTGATGAATAAATTCATTGTGGAAGTCATCTGATCAACTGGTAACTTATTGTGTAAGAAAAGTCAGAATCAGGGCATCTGAGGCCCCCAACAAGGGCATTTGAGGTTCCATGATCTTTATTTGATCTTAGAAGTGGTTAGAAGTTCACAAGATTGAAGAATTTTGAGCCATTTCAAACTTTCCATTTTTGGACATGACTTGTAATGAAAACTTTCCATTTTGGGAAAGATTTTCAACCTCCTCTTTCTTGATCAAAAAGGCTTCAAATGAAAAATCTTTAAACATGAAAGATGTAGATTGGATCTTCCCATTTTCAAAAAGTACAAGAACTTCTCTTGATTCATCCTAGAACTCAAGTTATGATGTTTCAAAGTTGGGAAAAATCACATAATTTTCAAATATGTGCCAAAGAGGGAATTTTGCAAAATCAAGTTCTAAGCATTCTAATGACCTCTAATATACTTCTACACTTCATAACATGTTCATACAACATTGCAAGATCAAAATCATGCCTTGGATCACAAGTTTCTATGAGCTATTTTCACAAAAATTTCAAAGTTGCAAAATTGCAAAACCACTTCAAACTCTTGAATCAAGTGGCACAGATCATCACAATCATTCCAAGGGTTCTCCATAAACTTAGCTGAGGCAAGACAACCCTTCAAACCAGCTTTGTCCCAACCCATACTCATAGTTGCAAACTTTTGACTTTTTTGCAATTCACCCATACCAATCAAGTTGTGCCACACCAACTCTATGAGCCAATCACAGTGATTTATGTGAACCCTAAGGACTCCAAAGAACACAACACACAAGCTCAGAACCTCTCACACACTCAGATTTCCAAAATATCTCAAAAAACCTTCATCTCTTTGAAACCCACTGCCTAGCCATCAAAACTAAAATCTCTCTTCACCATTCATCTCAAAATCAATCAAGGATCACAAATCACCCATTACAATGGCCTGAAAACCCCCATAACCAAAACACGATTCCTGCACTATCAGAACTGAAACACACAAACCAAGCCATTTAAACTCCATTCAAGCTTCTCAATAGCATCAGGGTGATCATTGGAGGTGATTTTCACAAAGGAAGAGGTCAGAAAGCTCAAGTTTGGAAAGCTTCATCTCAGGTAGTCATCTCAAATCATTTTTCCAAAACTCCTATTTTAAGTTCCAATGTGAAAGAGCATGCTCCACTGATCATTTTGTGCTTTGTATTTTTGAAAATGGTTGAGAAACAAGAATGTATGAAGCTTCTGAAATTTTGCCCGTAAAACTTGTTTGATTCGATTCTCTTTGTATGTGCAAAATAAATGAATTCTGTGTCTTGATTCTTGTTTAGTGTTGTTAGAGGATGGATTCTGGAGATTTTGGGGTTTGAGGTAGCTTGTAGAGAGAGATAGAGTGAGGAGCCCACCGGAGAAGACGACCGGAGCTTACCTCCGGTCGCCTGAGTTTAATTAACCCTAATCTCATTAATTAGCCAGGTTTAAATTATGGCCCTTGGATCTTGTGTTTACCGTGCGCGTGGATGGCCAGGATCATTTCACTTAACCCTAATCTTTAATTAATTAATTTAATTAAGTTTAATTAATCAGATTCAATCGCAGCCTTAGGATCACGCGCCAAACCTCAACTTCAAATCCTGACCACTGATCTTGCATACTTTCATTTTTCTTTTATTTATTTCACATTTTATTTCTTGCATTTATTTAAAATAGCAAATTAATTTCTAAAATCATGAAACTTTGCATTTTCATTTCAAATATTTTTCAAAACTCAAAAACATTTTTATTTTTAATTTTTGCATTAAAAATTTATTTTAAATCATTTAAATGTTTTATTTAATTAATTAATTGATTTTAATTAATTAAAAATACATTTAGGTATCTAAAAATAACCAAAAAAATCATGAAGCATTCTCATACATTTAGAACAATTTACAAACTCATCACACAGATTTCTTTTTAGGTTTGATCACATTTTCACAATTTACTTTGAATTAGGGTTTCTAAAATTGCCTATTTTCTAACCCTAACTTGAAAAAATCATTTCTGATCAACCATGATGAGTTTGCATTTGGTTCTTTTTGCACTGTTTCATACTTTGCATCTAGTATCTAGGTTATTTAACTCATAATTTTGCATGGCATTTTCAAATTGTTTAGCATTTTTCATGAAGAACCACCCAAAATACCCTAGTTAACTTAGAAAATACATAACTTCCTTTAAGTTTAGCTTCTGACCTCCATCTTTAGGGAGTGATATTGTGTGTGTTTAAGGTTTGTTTGAGTTAATTTTCAATTTTTTATCATGATGTATGCTTCTGTTTTGATCATGTGCATCTCATACATTCATAAAACCCTAATTTTCTATGTTCATTTGCATTCATCTTTGCATATCTTCATCATGTGAACTTGCCATGGCATTCCATGCTCTTGTATGCCATCTTAGACATCTTAAGACATGTTTGAACATTGCTTGATCATTTCTTCATTCATTTGGTATGCTTTACATTCATTACATTTCATGTGTATCCATGTGTTTCTAAGCTTCTAACATGCCTTGTTTTGCATCTCATCCCTTGTATGAACATCCATAAGCATCTCACATGTCTTTGCATCATTCCATAGAACATTTGAATAGCATATTCACTTCTGGTCTTGGTCTTTGCACCTTCATTTGCTTTATTTCCTTTTGTTTTTCATCTTATGCATTCACACTAACATTTCAGGGGCTTATGGTAAGTTGTTTGGGATGTGGATTTGCCTTCACATCCCATCTCTTCTCATCTTTTCATTATCATCTTTTATATGTCTTTGAAGTGAACTTGCTTCACTTGTGCTCTCTTGCTCCTATCTCTTCCTTTTAGGTTACTTATCTTCTTCAGGAAGTAAGTAACCTATTCTCCTTTCTCTTCTCTTTTCATCTGCTTCTCTTCCTTTGGTGGCCTTCCTGAAGATCTTCTCTTTAAGTCTCACAAACCATAGGAACATCCAAGCATGATAATTTTAGGGTTGTATATAGTCTCCCCTTAGTTTTTTTTACCTTTGAGTCTCATTGAGTCTCTTTTCTCATCTCATAATTAAGGCTAAACAGTTAAAGCTTTAGGACTCTGAATTAGGGTTATGTCTGCATCCTTATCATAGGGTGGAGTGTATAACTTTAATCCTTAGTGTTAAACCTTTAATTTGTTTACACTTATTAATCAAAACACCTAATAATTATTAAGACTTAAGCTTGTAACTTGGGCCTTATATTAGGGTTACATCTCTTCCTTATGGTTTAGAGGGACTAACCCTAGTGTTTAATGGACAAGTCCCCCTCAAGCTAGTCTTACAAACATAAAATCCATTTCTTAATCCCACCCTTTAATTAAAATCAACTTTAATAAAGGCTTGTTATATAATGAATTTAGTCCCTAACCATGGATTAAATTGAGGAGTCTTCCTCAGCTTAAGTGTTCTCGTCTATCATCCTTCTCTTAGGATGGTGTAATGAGTTCACTAATCTTTGATTAGAGATTAAACTCATTACTTAACACAAAAAAAAAATCCAAAGACACTTAATAATCACAAATAGGTTAATGATCTTAATCCTGCATCATTAGGGTAATTAAGTTTAGATTTTCATCTCATACTTAAGTAGACTCATTATCCCTAATCAGGGGTGATATAATGAGTTTACAAACCCTTGATTAAGGCTTAAACTCGTTATCCTATGCAAAACACCAAAATAAATAAAAAACTGAAAAACACAAAAACAAACAATAAACGTTTCCTCCGGGATTCTTTTCTCATCACCTTCACTCTGAAAATGAGAATTTGCTTCTTCCGTCTAATGCAAGACAGTTAGTGTCGCTCCCGGGATTTTCATCCTAGTACAAACGCGAAAGTGGCGCGGAAAAGGTAGAGTCGCCAGCCAGACATTTTTATCCCGAATGAATGGGAAAGGTAATGTTGCACAAACCTGAGGAAGAAGGAAAGGACAAGGCCTTGCGAACCAAAGATCGGGGTTCGGGAGTCGGTTACGACCTGGGAAGGTATTAGCACCCCAGATCGTCCATCGTACCCGACGGGATCCACGCTTGCTTGTTTGTTTCAAAGGGTGAGAAAAATATGAATGCTGCTGAATAAAACCGCTAACTGGAATGGAATGAAATGAGAAAGGAATAAGAAGAGAGAATGGAAAGAAAAGGGGAAATGTAGGGAAAATAAAGAATGTGCTCGAACGGGCCCTACCCCGCTGCCTACGTACCTCATCGGGATAATGAGGATCAGAGTCGACGTAGTTCGCCTAACCTAGGCGGGAACTATTTGTTTGTGTTTTTTACAGCTGGAACTGCGTGTGTCTATGCTCAGGTGTTGCAGGCTCGTCTGGTACGAGTGCGTTTACCGTCTTGCATGTGTGACAAGTCGCCGCGAGTTCGCGATGTGAGTGAATGAGATGAGAGAAGAAGTTCCCGCAGGATAGTCGTTTATTGTTTGTTTTTGTCTTTTTAAAAGAAGTGTTTTTGAATTTGTTTGTGAACGGTCTTGTACTAAGACCTATCCATCGCGGGAAGTATTTACACCTCGCCCCGAAACAGGACGTGTATAAACACTCCGCAACAAAGTCTCGTGTCGTACAAGATTGTTCGGTTTTTATTAAGTGTTTTATTGCTTTTCTTTTGAGATGAGAAAGAGAATGACTCAAGTTGATAAAAGGAAAAATCTAAGGGACTAAGACTCAATCCTAATGTATTATGTATTTACAAAGTGATCCTAGTGGTTAGTGAGGTTTTCTATTCCTAATGGAAAAAGGAAAAGAAAAAAAGGAAAAAGGATGCAACTTACTTCCTAAGGAAGATAAGTTGGTCCTAACAATGGGGAATCCTACCAATCACAAACATGGAAGGAAAAATGAATTAAAAAAGCCTAAAAGAAATGCATAAAAAATAAAGGATAAAGTGGAGTAAACTTACCTCAATCTTCCCCACTACAAAACAAGTGTTAATGCACATTTTTATTAAAAAGAATAAGGCAAACACACATTAATTAAATCCTAATTAAATCCTAAGGCACCTTAGACCTAAACTAGACTCTATTTTAATCCTAAAGGAACTAGAAAAATGCTAAAACCAAAATACAACACCTATTACAGCCCCTTAATACACAAACAGCTATGAAACTAAGCCTAACACCCACCAGCTTTTTACAGCCAGCATGCAACATGAAAAAGTAGGTGTAGAAAGTCACACACATCATACTAATATAACAAACACCATGTATCTTACAGCAGCTATATACAAAAACAGCTATGAAATGCAAAATCCAAATTTGATTATTTTTATTTATGTGCACAAAGTGAATGATAAACAACACATTAATGTCACTTGACATGAATCTACATGCATCACAAAATGAACTCAAACATGTGAATTTATTTACATCATTTATTTGATTAGAAATGACAATGATCAATCAAGAACAAACATACTTTTTTCATGTTGCACACATGAGCATTTTATCATGAGATTGAACAAGTATCACTACAAGCATCAATTGTTACACATGCATGGCATAAAATCAGAATTGAACTCATGTTAAGATATGGTCAATTAAGCACAAGAAACTTGCATGAACATGTGAAGCATTTAATCACTTTTGGCAAAAAATCAACATGGTATTTAATCACTTTATCAATCAAGCAAGCAATGACAATAATCATGAAGCATATGTTGGATTTAAGCAAGCAATTAACATGTGAAACAAATGATTAAAGTGTAGCAAACAACATCAAGAATCACTTATATCACATTTGCACCTTTAACACAAAACATAGAAAAGTAAATGGAATCATGTCGAAACGACTCGAAAAAAATAAATTGGCTACTGGAAATGGACCCAAAAATTCCCTAAAATCACTACCTAAACATACATGAACATTAGAGGCACTAGGAAGCAAGATTGAGCAAGAAAATAGGCTAAAAATCCAAAAATGAACAGCGTTAACCGGTTAACCATATAGGTTAACCCGTTAACGGGCAGAAAAATACAGCATTCTGGCCAAAAACGCATGCGTTAACCGGTTAACCAAATGCGTTAACCGGTTAACACTGAACAAAAAGTGAAAAATGCTTTTGAAAAAAGTGCTTTTGGCCACAATCTTCCTTCTAAACAATCCTAACCCCCACTTAATCATGCTAACACAAATTTCTACTCAATTGGAGCTTATTTACACATGGTAGAACCTATATCTATTAACACCTTAAATCCAAATTCAACCAAAATCACAAATCACAAGCAAACATAATCGAAACGGAATTGATTTTAAACAAAGCGAAAAGCACTTAAAGAATGCCAAAAATGGCGAGATGGAGAGAATAACTTAAAGAAGAAATGATTAAGATCACCAACCTACGAAGCGGAGGAGTGCTTCGGTGATTGTTGCAAGAATCGGAGCTTGAATCGAAGAGAAAACCGAAAACCAAGAAATCGCAAAATAAATGCGTTCTTGAGCTTGAATCTTCGTGTGCTTCTGATAAGTCGATAATCCTCACAAAATTCAGTAGCTTATCCTTCTTCAATCCACAAAATATGGAGGTTGGAGGCTTAAGCTTCAAGATCTTCAAGTTTCAATGTGAAACTTGAAGAGCTTATTTGAAAAAAGCTTTGGTGAGAGGGAGAGGAAAAGTGAGAGAAAAAAGTGCTTATCAAAGAGTGAGATTGGAAAATGGTGTTCAACCCTTTTTGTTTGGATGAAAATGGCTTAAATAGAGACTAGGCTAGGAGCTAGGTTTGGGTTTGGGGCCCAAATATTAGGTTTGGGATCCAAAATTAGGTTTGGAAGTTAGTTAGGGTTAGGGTTGGAAAAGGGAATATTCCTTGGAACACTCTAGAAAATGGTGGAAGGTGGTGGAAGTTTCCAAGGGAAATGGAGTGGAATTGAAGTGGAAAAATGAGACGGAAAGAATGAAAGGAAGTGTGGAAAGAAAGTGGAAGGAAAGGTGGAGGGAAATGGTGAAACTAACTACCTTTCAAATGATTTTTCTTTGGTTTTTCTATGATTCCTCCATCATTTCTTGATCAAGTTTGAACCATAGGATCATTGTAACCCTAATTTCACGATCTCGATCTTAAAAGTCCGGAGTCGACCCTTTTTACCTAGCCCGATTGCCTTTTCTCCAATTCCTCGATTTTCCGTCGTCCGGCCAGTCGAACCCCTTCCAAAATGAATTTGTGGACGAGATTTGAACCCTAGGCACTTGACATCATATATAAGTCAAAGAAATCCACTTCGACTCAAAAATTTATGTAGAAGCCCTGTAGAAATGAAACCCTAATTCGGCTCTTTTCCCTCAAGAAGTATTGCACTGCTTGCCTCCTTCAATCAAACCAAAACTTTCCATGACTTGTGGCTTCAAGTGAAGACTTGTGGGATATTGTGAACCCTTTGCACAAGGTTGAGAAGCTTTGTGGCCCTTCGGTAGCCTCTTCATAACTTTCGGTTGCTCCGATCATTGATCACATACCCACGCCTCGGCTATGCTATATATGATGCAATGTTTTTGGTTATTTTATGAATCCATATATGCAAAATGCTATGCAAAATGTTGAGGAAATGAGAGGGCAAATTTTGAGGTATTACAGCTGCCCCTATTCAATCAACTGCAGACCTGAACGGATGATTGCAACAACTTTTAGGCGTTCAAGGTATGGAGTGATTGAATACTCGAATGAAACCTGAAAATTTGCACACCGAGGGTAATGGAAATGCCATCTGCCCATTTATTTATTTATGTATTTTCTGATTTTGACCTCCGAATAGGTAGCGGAAAAATAGAAACAGGTGGAAATTTACTGGGAAGCATGCCATCCTCGAATGACAACTCAAAAGAAGATAAGACGGGATGAAACGGGATCATTGTACTTAAATGATAACCCGAATGAAATGGGATCGTTGTACTTAAACGAGAGCCCGAACAAACAGGATCATTGTACTTAAATGATAACCTGAGATGCGACCGTTGTACTGAAACGGAGACGCGAAGAGAAATGAGACTGTTGTACTGAAACAAGACTCAAATACGAGACCATTGTACTTAAATGGAGACTCGAATGAAATGGGGTCGTTGTACTTAAACGAGAGCCCGAGCAAACAGGATCATTGTACTTAAATGATAACCTGAGACGCGACCGTTGTATTGAAACGGAGACGCGAAAGGAAATGAGACTGTTGTACTGAAACAAGACTCAAAGATGAGACCATTGTACTTAAATGGAGACTCGAATGAAATGGGGTCGTTGTACTTAAACGAGAGCCCGAGCAAACAGGATCATTGTACTTAAATGATAACCTGAGACGCGACCGTTGTACTGAAACGGAGACGCGAAAGGAAATGAGACTGTTGTACTGAAACAAGACTCAAAGACGAGACCATTGTACTTAAATGGAGACTCGAATGAAATGGGGTCGTTGTACTTAAACGATAACCCAAGACGCGACCGTTGTACTGAAACGGAGACGCGAAAGGAAATGAGACTGTTGTACTGAAACAAGACTCAAAGACGAGACCATTGTACTTAAATGGAGACTCGAATGAAATGGGGTCGTTGTACTTAAACGAGAGCCCGAGCAAACAGGATCATTGTACTTAAATGATAACCTGAGACGCGACCGTTGTACTGAAACGGAGACGCGAAGAGAAATGAGACTGTTGTACTGAAACAAGACTCAAATACGAGACCATTGTACTTAAATGGAGACTCGAATGAAATGGGGTCGTTGTACTTAAACGAGAGCCCGAGCAAACAGGATCATTGTACTTAAATGATAACCTGAGACGCGACCGTTGTACTGAAACGGAGACGCGAAGAGAAATGAGACTGTTGTACTGAAACAAGACTCAAATACGAGACCATTGTACTTAAATGGAGACTCGAATGAAATGGGGTCGTTGTACTTAAACGATAACCCGAGACGCGACCGTTGTACTGAAACGGAGACGCGAAAGGAAATGAGACTGTTGTACTGAAACAAGACTCAAATACGAGACCATTGTACTTAAATGGAGACTCGAATGAAATGGGGTCGTTGTACTTAAACGAGAGCCCGAGACGCGACCGTTGTACTGAAACGGAGACGCGAAAAAATGAGACTGTTGTACTGAAACAAGACTCAATTGGGGATAACAACAAAACTTGGTGGAAGCATCCATCCTGGGAAATGAAGTTGCATTCTATGGGGAATATATCAATCTGATAGGAGATATAACAGGTCTCATGTAATATACCTCAAAACTGGCCCATGCTGGCATGCATATATTTGAATTTATGGCGTAATTCTCCATGACAATGGAAATGCTACGCTTTGGAGGATGCAAATGTAATGATGATTACTGGATGCAAATGCAAATGCAAATGCAAAGGGGCCTCCCGATGAGGAGATAACAAATATCCCAGATGGCTTGACTGGGGAGGAACTGATGATCACTACCTTGATCTAGTTCATCCTGATGAGGAGGAAATAACTCTGCGGGGAGAGCTACTAATGATTCGCTGGCTCTGAACTGCCGCCATTGCCAAAAATAAATTGGACTTTGAGATTGGAGAGCCAAGACCCTGCTGGATGAGGGCTCTTCTTGAACTCTGATGGGGAAATGAAGACCTCCTGACTTGGCTGAGAACGAAGGCATGACACTGTCGAGGAAGCAACTGCTGGGGAGGCAAGACACTCCTTATACGGCTGAGAATTGCCCCTGTCCGAAGGGAACCTTCTGCTTGGGGATTGCACCCACTCTCTGTTGCCTTGCTGGGGGGATTTCAACTTCCAACTCTATTGGGGATGAAAGATAATGTCAATGATAAAGCTTCTCGCTGAAGATAAGAGCTCAAGTTGCCACTTGCTGGGGATAAGAGATAAATCCTCTCATGTTGTGAATGAGAGATGGAAGGCGTCTCATGCTGGGGATGAGAGACGATGATACCCTTTTTCTCAAGAAATAACCTCCCATGAGACTTGCTAAGGAACCTTGATCGATGAAGTCCGCAGATGAAACAATTCTTGCAGTACCGTACCGACAATGGCTTTGCCCCTAGCCCTGGGTTGATAGGTTGCCAGCTAATCATGAGTGAACAATGGTTCTTTGCAATTTTCGACTCACCTCAGATTAAAGTCCATCAGAAGTAAATGTCTCAAGAGGATTTTACAGAAAACATGGCATATGAAATGCCTCAATGTCTTCAAACTCTTGGAGAGATTCATCGGATCTCGAAATAACTGCCCCAGACTGCACGGTCTGTGCAAGAATTTGCCTCGCAAGGATTCATGAAAAACCTCATATCACCGTGAAATATTCTGCCTCAGTATTTTGAGCTTTGGATAGGTGCTTTGGATTTACCGTCTTCGGGAGAGAGTACTTCTCATGCTTCTGGGATGGCCTGCCCCAGTACAAGTCTTGAAGTGATCACCTCTGAATGACTGCTTTGAAGAAAACACCCATATCAACTATTCTTCGAGAGATTGGATCTCGAAGTGATTGCCCCAGTTTGGCTGAAATTTGAAAAATGCTTCCGCCTGATGGCTCTTTGAGAGATTTGAATCTCGAAGTGATTGCCCCAGCTTGGCTGAATTTCGAAGAGATTGCTCGACATGATTGCCCCGGATTAGTTGGCTCTTACCAGGAATGTTGGGAAAGTCCCTACTCGATGGAGTTTTCTTAAAAAGTGCACCTCGACAGATTGTCCTTCGGAAGTTTCAGACTTCTCAACTTGGCAAGATTAAGCTTCTGGACTGAGATTCCATACATGGACTTTTATGATGCCAAACAAATGTATGCAAGCAGAAAATGTTTATTTTTAGAATGAAAATTCTAATGCAACACACATGTTAATTTTGAAGTTTTACTGAAAAAGATGTCGCAAACTTTTGTGAGCGAATCACCGGTTAAGATACGACATTAATTTTTTGAATAATAGAAAACATGCACATGCAACACCAACAAAGATCTTTCAATACCACTCATAGGAGTCAGGAACGCGGTCTCGTGGTAGTACGCTCTCAAAAATAACCCTGTTTCAGTTAGGACTCTTAAGGGTTGTATCGTGGCCTGGTTCACGGTTATAGAAACAAAAGATATAGGCTCGAAGTTTTTTTGTGCCCACCCATCTTCGTGATGTTCTCCATTCCTATGTTCAGCTAGCTTTTACAAGCGATCACCTCTCAAAAAGGGTTTTGTGATGGTTGAGGAACCAATTACACTAACGGTTTTAAACACCAATCAGGTTGTTGTTTGGAGTCAGTCACCCCTTTGTCTTCCGTGTCTGTGCCACACGATTCTGTACTTGTTCAAGGATCTTTCTGGTGTAATCCTTTTCGTCTTTCGCTTTTGCATTATTTGATTATCCCTAACTTTTGCCTGGACTGATTCTTGTGAATCTTTGATTGTGAAGTCCAGCGGGATGCCCTGATTTTTGCCTAAGTCGCTTGTTTTCAAGTTTCGACTTAGCAGGCTTTCTCATTCGTTTTTTTTTTTCAATTCTTCTGTTTTTTTTTTGAACAAATCGTGTGACACTGTTTATCTTGATTGCTTTGAAAGGGTCGTGACTGTCTCACTTCTTGGTTGTTGAGGGATAACCAATGTGATCTCCGGTCTTTGGACCTCTTGATTGGGATAACCATTGTGGTTCCTGGTCATTGGACCTCTTGATTTGGTACAACGAAAGGTAATGGATCCTCAGATTTGCACTCCTTTTCGAAATTTGAACGATCGGTCCAGCTAGCTGACACCTACCCTGCCCCTGGGTTAAATGCAAGGGTTTTTTCATGCGAAAATAAACTCCTACTTCAAGGCTCAAATGGGTTGGCGAGGGTCTATCTCCCTTATATCTCCAGTGTTTAGAATTTGAAACAATGCCTGTACATCATCAACATGGTCTTTCTCAAAAGCACACAATTAGAGATTTTTGCGTTTTCATTTCGTCATCCTCCTTAATAGAGTTTAAGCACAATAGTTGGTACTGCAATGCACATACACAAAATCATGAGTGAATACGAATGGATTACTTCAAGAGAAACAAGTGCATTTTATTATGGTTATCATTCAAAAACAAATAAGTTTCATGCATGCATACAAATGTTTAAACAAACAATATAAACTACAAATGAAAATGCAGTAAATAAGCTGAACATTGCCATCATTGAGGAGACTTGACTCCGTCTGGACTTATTGCTTCTGAAGATGCCCTTGCAAATTGGGATACCCATTTGATGAGGAGACTTCAATATGTGAGCAGACTTTCTGGCATGATGACCTTTGAGTCAATCAAATTCGGGACCTTGTCTTCACCTTTGCCTCTGAAAGACTTGCAATCTTCAATTAAAAGGCCAGGTGCCCCAGAATGGTAATCATACTTGGCATTGAAACCCCAAAGGAAGCTTTGTCGGAGATGATCCTGATGCAATTAGCTCAACCACTCCGAATTTGCATAAATGAGGAAACTTGTTGCACGTACGTCATCAGAATATGATCAAACTTCTTTTCAAGTTGTTTTGGCCTTTACCCGTATGCTCTGCCCTTAGGACTCTTTTGGGAAGCTGAAATTGGATCCTGACAAACGACATCTGAAGGGAAGAAGTTGATAAATGAAGTTGATAAATAAAGTTGCTCGGAAAGATCTTGCACGATCTCCTGCCTACGTATCTCCATTGACCAATGGAGAATCAGAGCAGCGTAGTTCCCCTCAATAGGGATGAAAATAGCTTCACTTCTTTGACACCACATTCAGGATTTCCATAACCGGCTTATCTGAGTCTTCATCTGGTTGACTTCCTCTTTCAACAGTTTTTTGGTTCTGAAATAAAGCTTGCACCTCTGCCCTGAATGGCTTCAGCTGGGTCTTCCTTTCGGTTACCTCCGCCCGGAGTAGCTTCAAATATATACCTTGATGATTGTGATTCAAGTTGTCCATTCTGATGAGAAATCAAGTCTGGAAAATAATCTGTCTCTGAACACCTGTCAAGAATGCAAGGATGTATGCAAATGCCATGTTCAATTATTTCTGAGGAATCTATCTGCTTTGATTCAAGTTTTTGATACAGAAAAATCCAACAGCATGATTCAGACATGTGATCCTCGAAAATAACTGAACATGTGTGCAGAAATGCTATGATGTCATGTATGCAGCAGGCATGTGATCAATAGTCTGATATTAGTGTTGATGTTGAGCAACGAGTCAAGTGTCTGAATAGAACCATAATAGCAACACCATCTCTGTACAGAACCCCATAACTGAGAACCCAATAACTATAGAACTGGATCACATAATTGAACAGTCACTGATGGTGTTGAAGCTGAACAACAAGCCAAGTGTCTGTGGAGAGTCATAATAACAGTCACAATATCAGGGTCACGATGGTAATCACAGTAACAATCTCTCTGAATAGAAATCCCGGATCTCAGAATCAAAGAACCATATAGCACCAGAAAATATCATAAAACAATACTGGCAAAGCGGGTATGCTGAAGTTTAGGGTTCCTGCAAACCTGTAAATCCCTCCCAATCTCACGGGTATGCTACTCGGGTCAACATCACGGACTCTCAAAGCCGAATAGCAATAATACGTTCACCATTTCCGAGAAATGGCTCATGACCAAATCAGGGAATCGGTTTGGCATTATGTACTACTCAGGGAGGCCTCAGCTGAGTCCGGAAAAACAAGCATCCCCCACAAGTTTCCAGCTTCAAGCACTGAGTCGAGAAACAATAGTACATTCATCCCGAAGGGTACAATACTATCGTCATACGAACAGTTTGCTTTGACTGGGTTCCTATGAGAGAACCAGGCCATCCTATGCGAGTTCCCAGTGGACCCTCGGATGCGAGTGGGTTTGCCAACAAATGTGGTCTGCCACTGTCATCACTGGAGAGGGTTGTTTCCACTAAGGTTCTCAATGATCGGTCCCCAGCTGCACATAACTATCAAGGTTGTACCCTGAAGTGGGGAAGAACCCCCACACAGAATAGTCCCAAGACAGTCGCAACCTGGGTGTGGAACACATCACCACTCATCATGTAACCATGCGAGCACAACATGTCCACGCTAATCCTATGGTGCACTCAAGCCGGGTATTTGGCTTATCTCACAGTAACTCCCAACCCACAGAAAAAATGAAAACCAGCACAGCCAGACAGTCCAGTATAATATGATGCATGGAAAATAAAATACTGAAAGCGGTAAATAAATGCGATAAAGTAAAGCTGTAAATAAAACTGTAAATAAAACAGTAAAGCTAAACTAAAGCACTCAGCAACAAACACATATACACCCAAAGAACAAAACCAAACAGGCGCTAGGATTGACTCTACAAGGGAAACCAGAAGAATCAGGTTATTCCCCAGCAGAGTCGCCAGCTGTCGCTCCCGGGATTTTCATCCTAGTACAAACGCGAAAGTGGCGCGGAAAAGGTAGAGTCGCCAGCCAGACATTTTTATCCCGAATGAATGGGAAAGGTAATGTTGCACAAACCTGAGGAAGAAGGAAAGGACAAGGCCTTGCGAACCAAAGATCGGGGTTCGGGAGTCGGTTACGACCTGGGAAGGTATTAGCACCCCAGATCGTCCGTCGTACCCGACGGGATCCACGCTTGCTTGTTGGTTTCAAAGGGTGAGAAAAATATGAATGCTGCTGAATAAAACCGCTAACTGGAATGGAATGAAATGAGAAAGGAATAAGAAGAGAGAATGGAAAGAAAAGGGGAAATGTAGGGAAAATAAAGAATGTGCTCGAACGGGCCCTACCCCGCTGCCTACGTACCTCATCGGGATAATGAGGATCAGAGTCGACGTAGTTCGCCTAACCTAGGCGGGAACTATTTGTTTGTGTTTTTTACAGCTGGAACTGCGTGTGTCTATGCTCAGGTGTTGCAGGCTCGTCTGGTACGAGTGCGTTTACCGTCTTGCATGTGTGACAAGTCGCCGCGAGTTCGCGATGTGAGTGAATGAGATGAGAGAAGAAGTTCCCGCAGGATAGTCGTTTATTGTTTGTTTTTGTCTTTTTAAAAGAAGTGTTTTTGAATTTGTTTGTGAACGGTCTTGTACTAAGACCTATCCATCGCGGGAAGTATTTACACCTCGCCCCGAAACAGGACGTGTATAAACACTCCGCAACAAAGTCTCGTGTCGTACAAGATTGTTCGGTTTTTATTAAGTGTTTTATTGCTTTTCTTTTGAGATGAGAAAGAGAATGACTCAAGTTGATAAAAGGAAAAATCTAAGGGACTAAGACTCAATCCTAATGTATTATGTATTTACAAAGTGATCCTAGTGGTTAGTGAGGTTTTCTATTCCTAATGGAAAAAGGAAAAGAAAAAAAGGAAAAAGGATGCAACTTACTTCCTAAGGAAGATAAGTTGGTCCTAACAATGGGGAATCCTACCAATCACAAACATGGAAGGAAAAATGAATTAAAAAAGCCTAAAAGAAATGCATAAAAAATAAAGGATAAAGTGGAGTAAACTTACCTCAATCTTCCCCACTACAAAACAAGTGTTAATGCACATTTTTATTAAAAAGAATAAGGCAAACACACATTAATTAAATCCTAATTAAATCCTAAGGCACCTTAGACCTAAACAAGACTCTATTTTAATCCTAAAGGAACTAGAAAAATGCTAAAACCAAAATACAACACCTATTACAGCCCCTTAATACACAAACAGCTATGAAACTAAGCCTAACACCCACCAGCTTTTTACAGCCAGCATGCAACATGAAAAAGTAGGTGTAGAAAGTCACACACATCATACTAATATAACAAACACCATGTATCTTACAGCAGCTATATACAAAAACAGCTATGAAATGCAAAATCCAAATTTGATTATTTTTATTTATGTGCACAAAGTGAATGATAAACAACACATTAATGTCACTTGACATGAATCTACATGCATCACAAAATGAACTCAAACATGTGAATTTATTTACATCATTTATTTGATTAGAAATGACAATGATCAATCAAGAACAAACATACTTTTTTCATGTTGCACACATGAGCATTTTATCATGAGATTGAACAAGTATCACTACAAGCATCAATTGTTACACATGCATGGCATAAAATCAGAATTGAACTCATGTTAAGATATGGTCAATTAAGCACAAGAAACTTGCATGAACATGTGAAGCATTTAATCACTTTTGGCAAAAAATCAACATGGTATTTAATCACTTTATCAATCAAGCAAGCAATGACAATAATCATGAAGCATATGTTGGATTTAAGCAAGCAATTAACATGTGAAACAAATGATTAAAGTGTAGCAAACAACATCAAGAATCACTTATATCACATTTGCACCTTTAACACAAAACATAGAAAAGTAAATGGAATCATGTCGAAACGACTCGAAAAAAATAAATTGGCTACTGGAAATGGACCCAAAAATTCCCTAAAATCACTACCTAAACATACATGAACATTAGAGGCACTAGGAAGCAAGATTGAGCAAGAAAATAGGCTAAAAATCCAAAAATGAACAGCGTTAACCGGTTAACCATATAGGTTAACCCGTTAACGGGCAGAAAAATACAGCATTCTGGCCAAAAACGCATGCGTTAACCGGTTAACACTGAACAAAAAGTGAAAAATGCTTTTGAAAAAAGTGCTTTTGGCCACAATCTTCCTTCTAAACAATCCTAACCCCCACTTAATCATGCTAACACAAATTTCTACTCAATTGGAGCTTATTTACACATGGTAGAACCTATATCTATTAACACCTTAAATCCAAATTCAACCAAAATCACAAATCACAAGCAAACATAATCGAAACGGAATTGATTTTAAACAAAGCGAAAAGCACTTAAAGAATGCCAAAAATGGCGAGATGGAGAGAATAACTTAAAGAAGAAATGATTAAGATCACCAACCTACGAAGCGGAGGAGTGCTTAGGTGATTGTTGCAAGAATCGGAGCTTGAATCGAAGAGAAAACCGAAAACCAAGAAATCGCAAAATAAATGCGTTCTTGAGCTTGAATCTTCGTGTGCTTCTGATAAGTCGATAATCCTCACAAAATTCAGTAGCTTATCCTTCTTCAATCCACAAAATATGGAGGTTGGAGGCTTAAGCTTCAAGATCTTCAAGTTTCAATGTGAAACTTGAAGAGCTTATTTGAAAAAAGCTTTGGTGAGAGGGAGAGGAAAAGTGAGAGAAAAAAGTGCTTATCAAAGAGTGAGATTGGAAAATGGTGTTCAACCCTTTTTGTTTGGATGAAAATGGCTTAAATAGAGACTAGGCTAGGAGCTAGGTTTGGGTTTGGGGCCCAAATATTAGGTTTGGGATCCAAAATTAGGTTTGGAAGTTAGTTAGGGTTAGGGTTGGAAAAGGGAATATTCCTTGGAACACTCTAGAAAATGGTGGAAGGTGGTGGAAGTTTCCAAGGGAAATGGAGTGGAATTGAAGTGGAAAAATGAGACGGAAAGAATGAAAGGAAGTGTGGAAAGAAAGTGGAAGGAAAGGTGGAGGGAAATGGTGAAACTAACTACCTTTCAAATGATTTTTCTTTGGTTTTTCTATGATTCCTCCATCATTTCTTGATCAAGTTTGAACCATAGGATCATTGTAACCCTAATTTCACGATCTCGATCTTAAAAGTCCGGAGTCGACCCTTTTTACCTAGCCCGATTGCCTTTTCTCCAATTCCTCGATTTTCCGTCGTCCGGCCAGTCGAACCCCTTCCAAAATGAATTTGTGGACGAGATTTGAACCCTAGGCACTTGACATCATATATAAGTCAAAGAAATCCACTTCGACTCAAAAATTTATGTAGAAGCCCTGTAGAAATGAAACCCTAATTCGGCTCTTTTCCCTCAAGAAGTATTGCACTGCTTGCCTCCTTCAATCAAACCAAAACTTTCCATGACTTGTGGCTTCAAGTGAAGACTTGTGGGATATTGTGAACCCTTTGCACAAGGTTGAGAAGCTTTGTGGCCCTTCGGTAGCCTCTTCATAACTTTCGGTTGCTCCGATCATTGATCACATACCCACGCCTCGGCTATGCTATATATGATGCAATGTTTTTGGTTATTTTATGAATCCATATATGCAAAATGCTATGCAAAATGTTGAGGAAATGAGAGGGCAAATTTTGAGGTATTACAGCTAGCACTCGAGACAGACGAATCACACACTTGAGCATAGACAAGCAAGCAGTTCACAACAAAATCATCCAGACTCTATGAGTCGAACTACGGTGTTCTGACTTCCTCATTGCACGAGAGTATACGTAGGCATAACTTAACAGTTATCGAACAAAAGTCTCTTTGTCTTCCCCCTCTTTCAGCTTTCTTTTCTAAGCTTCAGTCTTGAGCATTTCACCCTTTCTTTTGCACTGACACATTGTACCTTCATTCCTAGCTTTTCATACACAATCAGCACATGCACTATCCCCCTTTTAAAACACAATCAAGTAAGTGTGGATCCCGTCGAGTACGACGGACGATCTAGGTGCTAATACCTTCACAGGTCGTAACCAACCCCCTTTCTCAGTTTCTTTGGTTCGCAACTGTCTTATCCATACCCTTCCAGGTTTATGCAGCATTACCTTTCCCTTAGGATAAAAATTCCTAGCTGGAGACTCTATTCAACCTCAACCTCCAACATCACCGACCGTTCGCGTCTGCACCGGGACGAAAGTCCGGGGAGCGACAAGGTGCAAATGAGGGTTGGGGAAAGATGATTGAACTCCCACAGAAGAAGGATATGTTTGGGGTTGGCTACCAACCTGGTCAGTCAACACTAGGGCAAAGCGCCAGAGGTCGAAAAGGCCAAATTACCTTCACCAGTGCGGGGTGGTTTAATCACGGTGATGTTTGTCCGGTGCAGGAAGAAACGGTTGATAGTGATTGCGAACTGGATGTGTGGATAAGGCCCTGTGTCCCAAGGATGCAACTTAACAATTGGCGGATGAAGCACTCATCTTCATCACTCAACCATAAGAGTAATAGTTGTATGTTTCTATTCTCTTGTATACAAGCTTTATGCCTTGCCCGGGGCATAACAACTCATTGTAAGGGTTCATTGTTCATGATGCAATACCATAATCATTAATAAAACGAACATTTTTACATTCATTCATGTGTTCCTTGTCTTTCATTTTTTGTTTTAAAAAAATAAGTGACAATGTTTTTCCATGTCTCCCACTTTTTCTAAATCTAGCATGAATCAGCATTCATGCAGATGCTCCTCATTGGGTGTCATCAGTGACGACCTGGCTATGGCTCAGTATGACTTTGACATTCCGATTTACCTAGCCAACGAGGAAGGTGAGGAAGATTGTGAACTACCCGAAGAATAAGCCAGATTTCTCAAGTAAGAGGAGAAGATGATTCAGCCACATGAGGAAGTCATTGAGGTGGTAAACCTGGGTACAGAGGAAGACAAAAAAGAGGTCAAGATCGGGGTTGCGTTGGAAGAACCTGTCAAGATTCGCTTGATCTCCATGCTCCGAGAATATATCGACATCTTTGCCTGGTCTTACCAGGATATGCCAGGGTTGGATATCGTTATTGTAGTGCACAAGCTACCTCTCAGGGAAGATTTCCTGCCGGTAAAGCAAAAACTGAGAAGAACTCGACCTGACATGGCTATCAAAATCAAGGAAGAGGTTCAAAAGCAGTTTGACGTTGGATTCTTGGTCGTGACAAGTTATCCACCATGGTTTGAGAACATTGTGTCGGTCCCTAAAAAGGATGGTAAAGTCAGAATGTGCATGGATTATCAGGACCTGAATCGGGCAAGCCCTAAAGATGACTTCCCATTGCCACATATTGACGTGCTAGTTGACAACACTACCCAATTCTCTGTGTTTTCCTTCATGGATGGATTTTCAGGCTACAATCAAATCAAAATGTCGCCAGATGGCATGGAGAAAACTACATTCATTACCCCATGGGGCACCTTCTGTTACAAAGTAATTCTGTTTGGTTTGAAAAATGCTGGAGCAACATACCAACGAGAAATGGTGACTCTATTCCATGACATGATTCATCACGAGATCGAGGTCTACGTTGATGAAATGATTGTGAAGTCACAGAATGAAGAAGAACATTTGGTCAACTTAGCCAAGCTTTTAGATAGGCTTCGGAAGTTCAGATTGAGGTTGAACCCGAACAAATTCACATTTGGGGTGCGTTCCGGAAAGCTGCTGGACTTTATTGTCAGTGAAATGGGGATTGAGGTCGACCCTGCGAAAGTAAAAGCAATTCAGGAGATTCCTGAACCGAGAACTGAGAAAGAAGTACATGGCTTCTTAGGGAGGTTTAACTATATTGCACGGTTCATCTCTCACCTAACAGCTACGTGTGAGCCTATTTTAAAACTTCTGAGGAAGAATTAGGCCATCGAATGGAATGATGACTGCCAATAAGCTTTCGACCAAATCAAGGAGTACCTGCAAGAGCCTCTGATTCTCATGCCTCCAGTGCCAGGGAGACCCTTAATCATGTACCTCACAGTGCTCGAAGGATCAATAGGCTATGTACTGGGTCAGCAGGATGAGTCTGGTCGAAAAGAGCATGCAATCTATTACCTTAGCAAAAAGTTTACCGGCTATGAGACTCTCTACTCACTGCTCGAGAAAACTTGTTGCGCTTTGGCATGGGCTGCTCCCCAACTAAGACAGTACATGCTGACTCATACCACCCTATTGATTTCCAAGATGGACCCCATTAAGTACATCTTCGAAAATCCAGCTCTAACCGAAAGAGTAGCCCGATGGCAAATAATTCTGACGGAATACGATATCCAATAGACATCACAAAAATCCATCAAAGGAAGTGTATTGTCGGATTATTTGGCCCAACAGCCAATTAACGATTATTGACCAATGAGGTTCGAGTTTCTGGATGAGGACATCATGTTCCTTAAGTCGAAAGATTTTGAAGAACCACTCCCGGAGGAGGGGCCAGACCCTGAATCCAAATGGAGTGTGATGTTTGACGGAGCTATTAACATGAACGAAAGTGGAGTTGGTGTTGTTATTATCTTGCCGGAAGGGATCCATATGCCCTTCACTGTCCGGCTGACATTCGAGTGCACTAACAATGAAGCAGAGTACGAAGCCTGCATAATGGGGATCGAGGAAGCAATTAATATGAGAATCAAGAACCTTGATATCTTCGGTGATTCGGATTTGGTTATTAACCAAGTTAACGGAAAATGGTTGGTTCATCAACCTCATTTAACTCCTTACATGGACTATACCGGGAGGTTGTTAACTTTCTTTATGAAAGTCAAGCTGCATTATATACCTCGAGACGAGAATCAATTTGCTGATACCTTGGCAACCTTATCTTCCATGATCAAGGTTCATCAAAAGAACTATGTTCCTAGAATCGACGTGTCTCGTCTTGAAAGAGTTGCATATGTGTTCGCAGTTGACAGTGCTGACGATAACAAGCCTTGGTATTACGATATCAAGCAATTTTTGAAGTCTCAAGAATACCCGACAGGGGCATTCAGTAAAGACAAGAAGACCCTTAGGAGGTCGGTAGACGGGTTCTTCTTAAACCAGGATGATGTGCTCTATAAACGGAACTTCGACATGGTCTTGCTCAGATGCGTGGATAGACACGAAACGGACCTGTTGATGCAAGAAGTCCATGAAGGCTCCTTTGGTACCCATGCGGGAGGCAATGCTATGGCAAATAAACTTCTCAGGTCGGGGTATTATTGGATCACCATGGAATCTGATTGTAGAAAATATTCCCGCAAGTGCCACAAGTTCCAAATTTACACTGATAAGGTGCATGTGCCTCCAAATCCATTGCGTGTCATGTCCTCACCTTGGCCCTTCACCATGTGGGGCATTGATATGATTGGCAAGATCGAGCCAACAACTTCTAACGGTCACCGCTTCATCCTAGTTTCCATAGACTATTTCACGAAGTGGGTCGAAGCGGCATCTTATGCCAATGTCACCAAACAGGTGGTAGCCCGATTCATCAAGAGGGACATCATCTATCGATATGGAGTTCCCGATAGAATCATTACTGACAATGGTTCTAATCTCAATAATAAGATGATGGCATATCTATGCAGGGATTTCAAGATTGAGCATCACGACTCTTCCCCATACCGCCCATAGATGAACGGCGCCATCGAGGCGGCCAACAAGAACATCAAAAAGATTGTTTAGAAGATGGTTGTGACATACAAAGACTGGCATGATATGCTACCGTTTGCACAACATGGGTACCGGACATCGGTGCACACCTCAACTGGGGCAACCCCGTTCTTGCTCGTGTCAGTCCTACCAGTGGAAGTTGAGATCCCTTCGCTAAGATTAATGATGGACATCAAGCTTGACGAAGTTGAGTGGCTCTGATCCAGGTACAATCAGTCGAGCCTCATTGAAGAGAAACTCCTAGCAGCTGTATGCCATGGACATTTATATCAAAGGCGAATGAAACGGGCTTTCGACTAGAAAGTACGACCTCAACGGTACATACCCGACGACTTAGTGCTGAAAAGGATTCTTCCTCCTAACACAGACTACAGGGGAAAATGGACACCAAATTATGAAGGTACATTCGTGGTTAAAAAGGTCTTCTCGGGTGGAGCATTAATGTTAACAACCATGGATGGCGAAGACTTCCAATCCCCTATCAACACAGACACAGTGAGAAAATACTTCGTTTAAAGAGACCCGCTGGACAAAAATAGAATGAAGGTCCAGGAAAAAATGGGCATCCCGACGAGCCAAAAACAGAATAAAATGCTTGGGAAAACGTTAGGGAAATTTTTGAAAAAATGTACACCCGCTGAGTTGAAAAGCCACATTGGACAGCTCAGGCAAAAAAGAGTATCCCGATGGATTAAAAACCCGAAAGGGCGATCCACGCAAAAGAGGGATTAAAACGAACAATTGCGATCTGCGAGATCTGTGATTCGTCATTTGCAATCAAAGGTAATCCAAATGTTGAAGATCAATTCAATTGTCTTCCTCAAAACGAAGTAAGCGGAGAATCTTGAGGATGTACAAGTCATACCGGGTCGGAGCTTGATGAGACTTGTTTTTCACATTGCCATTAGGATAATTTATTTTCCTTTGTGCAATTTCCAATTTCCATGGATTGCCTCCCGGTGTAATGCTTATTCATGGACATTCTTCAATTAATAAAAGTGCAATTTCATTCAAATTTGTTTCCATATGTTTTTGTTTTTCATCTACCATTGATTGATTGCAAAAACGTCCAACAAATTATGATAAATATTGCATTGTGAATACATGAATGCCTTATAACACACGCAAGAGAGCAAAAACATTTGACATATATATGATGTGTTGGGTGACTGGGATAGTGATTCAGACCATGAACCCAGGGCATGCAGGCCAAATTGACTCTTTATTTTGCAGGAACTATCAGTCACATTCATGCAGGTGGTGCTAGCAAAGCCATCCCCAGCAAGAGGCGACTTAAAACTCTTATCTCCAAAAGGAAGCATTCTCATTGGTGTTCTCCACCGTCCCCAATAGAGTTGGAGATTGGAATCTTCCCCAGCAAGACAACCGAAGGTTGGTATTCTCCCTAAGCAGAGAGTTGTCCTTCAGTGAAGGTATTCCCCACCATAATCTTCTTATCCCCAGCAGTACATGAGGATTTGTTACGCCCTAGCAGTGGTGAAGATATAGAAGAGCCCGAAAGTTCTCTTCCTTTCCCAGCAGTGTTCGCCATTTTCCCCAGTGGGTTCGCTAAATAAATTCCAATCCTTATTGGCGCCCCTTTCCCAATAAGAAGACTGTGTATCTGAAAGATCCCTGCGCATATTTCTTCCTCAGTAGAATATTAACATGTCCTTCTCCCCAGTCGGGTCAGAAAAGTATTACTTCCCCAACGGAGTTCGGCAGGTAGCGTACCTTCCAAGTCAAGTTCATCCCCAACAGGGTCTTGGCTCTCCAATCTCAAGTCCAATTTATTTTTGGCAATGGCGGCAGTTCAGAGCCCGTGTATCATTAACACTATCCCCCCGTAGAGTTGCTTTTCCCCACAGGGATTCATCACAGTCAACGTAGCAATTGTTTCTTCCCCAGCAAAGCTTTCAAGGATACCTTTTGTCTCCTCATCAGGAGATCTCTTTGCATTTGCATTTAGTAATTATCATTACATTTGCATCCTAAAAAAAGCGTAACATTTCCATCATTATGGAGCATTACGCCAGGGAAAAATTCAAACATATGCATACGAAGCATAAGCTAGTTTTGGTACCTTGCATAGAAGCCCGAAACATCAGTTCTTCAATCAGACCGAAGTATCCCCACAGAATGCCAAGTTCATTTCCCAATGTGGTTATTTCTACCAAGTCTTGTTTTTTATTCCTAATTGAGTCTTGTTTCAGTACAACAGTCTCATTTTTCCGCGTCTCCGTTTAAGTATAATGGTCACGTCTCGGGTAATCATTTAAGTACCATGATCCCGTTTCTTTGACTTCATCTAATTATGATGATTTCAATTCTTCAATTCTATTTAAGTACAATGGTCTCTTCCTTGAGTATCATTTAAGTAAAACAGTCTCATTTTTCGCGTCTCCGTTTAAGTACAACGGTCGCGTCTCGGGTTATCATTTTAAGTACAATGATCCCGTTTCTTTGATCTCATCTAAGTACGATAATTTCAATTCTTCGATTCCATTTAAGTACAATGGTCTCGTATTTGAGTCTTGTTTAAGTACAATGGTCTCATTTTTTCGCGTCTCCGTTTAAGTTCAACGATCGCGTCTCGGGTTATCATTTAAGTACAATGATCTCGTTTCTTTGATCTCATCTAAGTACGATGATTTCAATTCTTCGATTCCATTTCAGTACAATGGTCTCGTCTTTGATTCTTGTTTAAGTACAACGGTCTCATTTTTTCGCGTTTCTGTTTAAGTACAACGGTCGCGTCTCAGGTAATCATTTAAGTACAATGATCCAATTCCTTTGATCTCATCTAAGTACGATGATTTCACTTCTTTGATTCCATTTCAGTACAATGGTTTCGTCTGTGAGTATCGTTTAAGTACAACAGTCTCATTTTTTTCGCGTCTCCGTTTCAGTACAACGGTCGCATCTCGGGTAATCATTTAAGTACAATGATCCCATTCCTTTGATCTCATCTAAGTACGATGATTCAATTCTTCGATTCTATTTTAGTACAATGGTCTCTTCCTTGAGTCTCGTTTAAGTACGACGATCTCATTTTTTCGCGTCTCAATTTAAGTACAATGGTCGCGTCTCGGGTAATCATTTAAGTACAATGATCACATTCCTTTGATCTCATCTAAGTACGATGATTTCAATTCTTCGATTCTATTTCAGTACAATGGTCTCGTTCTTGAGTCTCGTTTAAGTATGACAGTCTCATTTTTTCACGTCTCCGTTTAAGTACAATGGTCGCGTCTCGGGTAATCATTTAAGTACAATGATCTCATTTCTTTGATCTCATCTAAGTACGATGATTTCAATTCTTCGATTCCATTTAAGTACAATGGTTTTGTCTTTGAGTCTTGTTTCAGTACAACAGTCTCATTTTTTCGTATCTCCGTTTAAGTATAACGGCCGCATCTCGGGTTATCATTTAAGTACAATGATCCTGTTTCTTTGATCTCATCGAAGTACGATGATTTCAATTCTTCGATTCCATTTAAGTACAATGGTTCCGTACCTTTGAGTCTCCGTTTAAGTACAATAGCCTCTCCTTTTGCGCATCTCCGTTTAAGTATGACGGTCGCGTGTTGGATTATCATTTAAGTACAATGATCCCACTCCTTTCGTGATTCCATTTAAGTACAATGGCCTCACATCCTTCCAATTCCGTCTAAGTACGAGGGTCTCATTCCCTTTGAGCTATCATTTAAGTATAATGAGCTTGTTCCCTTTTGTCCTGTCCGAGGTCAATGACATGTTTCAAGATGTCGTCTGAGAGTGGCACTTGTTCTCAACTCATCACATTTCCCAAAGAGTACAAATTTTCTGGTTTATTCGGGTATTCAATCACTCCATACCTTGAAAGTCTAAATGCTATTTCTATCATCCATTCAGGTCTACAGATGATTGAATAGGGGCAGCTGTAACACCCCAAAATTTTCCCTCTTAATTTATTATCAGCCTCAAGTGGTTTATGCTTCGCCATCTTGCATATCCGTCCAAGTATCGCATTACATTCAATTTGTGAAGAAATTTCAAATTTTAGTTGGTTTTCCCACTTTTCCCTTCATTTTTTCCACCTTGCATTACACTTCATTTTACTTCCTTTTTCTTCCATATTCTAGACTCTTCCACACTCTTCCAAGGAATATTCCAAGGAATATTCTAAAAACCCTAACCAACTTTAACTAACTCTTAGCCTAAGTCCTAACCTCCTTTTCCAAACCTAATGCCCAAGCTAACTCCATACCCAAGCCACATGCCAAACCTAGCTTCTATATAAGTTGAATTCACTCCAAACCTCACAACTTCAAACATTTTCACATTTTTATCTCATTTTTCATATCAATTCTCTCGACTTTTCTCTCCATTTTCCAAATTCACCAAAGCATCTTCATCAAAAGTTCTTCAAGTTTTGCATTGAAGCTTGAAGAACTTGAAGCTAAATGTTCATCCAACATTGATCATTTGGCTTATTGGATAAGTTGATGCTGTTTTGGATTGATTTTAGCTTTTTGGTAGTGATTTTCCAAGTGTTCATCTAGATCTTCATCAATTGCATTTATTTTGCATTTCGTGCGGATTGAAGCTTGAAATCTACGATTTTCTCTTCATTTGTGCATTGATCAACTTGCAACAATCACCAAAGCAAGCCTCCCCTTTGTAGGTTGGTGAATCTGAAACTGCTTTTCGCTTTTAATTTATTCACTTCATCTCGCCGTATGGAATTCTTTGATTTTTTTACGGTTTGCTTGCGTTTTGATTGTTAGTAGCTAGAATTATAGCTAGTTCTTGGTGCTAATAGGTGTTAGAGGACTAGGTTTGATTAGAAATTTCGTGCTAGCATGTTCATGGAAGTAATAGGAGCTTTTGGAAGTTGGTTAATGGCTAGAAGTGCTTATTTCATTTGTTGTTTTTGCATTATGTTCAGTGTTAACCGATTAACACGTGTTTTTAAACCTGTGTGATGGTGTTTTAGGGTCGTTAACCGGTTAACGTTGTTCAGGATTGTGTTCTTTGTTCGTTTTAGTGCATGTTGTGTGATATTCATGCCTTTAATCACCATGTATTGTTAGATCATGATTTTAGGAGATTTTTAGGAGCTGGTTTGGTACAAGTTCATGTAGATTTGATAGCTTTCGACATGTGTTTCGTTAGTTCCCGTTTTTGTGCATAAACGTTGCATATATGTTCATAACACTTTGTGATCATTGTTTTAATAGCTTAGCATCACTTCATATCATGTTAATTTTGTATGCTTTTGTTTTTGCATTGCATTATGAAGCCACTCATATCTTGATTCAATCATGTGCATAAATGAAAATCGCATAATTTAAAAAACTCCAAAAAAATCATTTAGCTTGCATCATTTAATTTCATGTTGATGATACATTCCATTGTTAATATTCCATTGCATATTATTGCGTTAACTTAAATAAAATTTTCATTACTTGATTTGCATTAAAATTGATGCTTTGTGCATTGAAAAATAATTAAAATCTTCCTGGTTTTCATAGCTGCATTTCGAAGCAAGAGCTGTAAAAACATGTTGATTATTCTGTTTTCATACTTTCTGCACCTGTTTGCATGCTCTTTATTAGCTATAATAAGTTGTTTGCAATTCTTCATTGCATTAGGTAGCTGTTTGTGCTATAGGAGCTGTAATAGCTGCTGGATTTTTGTTTTGCCTAGTTTTTAGGTCCTTTAGACTTAAGATTAAGTCTAGATTAGGTCCTAGTTGTATTAGGATTTGTTTGGTACTTGTTTACCTCATTCCTTTTATCATGTTTATCCTACTAACCTTGTTTTGTAGGGAGGTGGAGGTAAGTTCACATAACTTCTTCCTTTTTTAATTCTTTGTGCTTTCAAAGTGTGTTTGTTAGCATTTTGTGCTTAGTTTATATAACTTCATGCTAATCCCCTTTATAAACAGCTTAGCTTCCTTAGGAAGTAAGATGCTTTCTAGTCTCCTTTTCTTTTCCTTTTCCTCATTAGGATTAGAAAACCACACTAACCTAAGTTCATCCATGCATGACAATACCTAGGATTATTAGTCTCCCCTTAGACTTTTACCTTTGGTTCGCTTTGCTTTCTTTCTCATGTCAAAAGAAAAGTAAAAAACACCTAATAAAGGTTGATCTTCTCTACACCATGAGACTTTTCCGTGGGTTACGTATACACCTCCCATTTTGGGGAGAGGTGTAAGGCATCTACCACGATGAATAAGTCTTAGTATGAGAAGGCTCACAAACAACGAATTCAAAAAACTTCTTTAAAAGACAATTAACAAACAACACTCATTTTTTCCTGCAGGAATTATCTTCTCACCTCATTCACTCTCAACACAAACTTGCGACGACTCTAGATAGGGATTTTCGACACCATGAAATTAGAATCCAAAACAACATTTCAATCAGGGAATAAAATGTTTACAGGAGTTGATTTCGACTAAAGAAATTTGAAGATTATTTTCAACACTTTCGACAAAGATAGGAAATGATGATGTTTTGACAATTTCAACGAGGCTGCTGAAGGCTTGTTTTTACGAATTTGACAGCTTTGAGGGGATGCGTTGCTTCAACGCAGAAGTTGGAATTCAGAATTCAAAGATTAAAGACGTTTGGAAGAAGGACGCGTGGAAGCGTTTGGTAGAAAGAAGACATGCCGAAAGCCAAGTGTCGCAATTGTAGGATTTGTCTGTTAGGGACAGTTATTTAGTTTGTGTATAAATAGAGCAATTTTGGTCAGATTTGTGTGTGAAAAATCATTTGTACAAATTCCTGTAAATAACTCAAAGTACCCGTATGAGAGAAAAGAGTGTAATTCTGGAAAAATGTACGTGTGACACCATCTTTATTTCTTCAAGTTTAATAAATTAGAAGTTATTTAACATATTTGCACTTTTACAATTCAGTCAATTTACAAGTTCCTTTTATTTCGACAGTCTTTACTTGTTATGATCAATTACTTTATACATTTTTTAGAAGTTATTTCCTTTAAGTTTTGCCAAGTTATTTTACTTTTGTTCTTGGTTTTGGTTCTATGAATCATACAAACATACGTAGGAAACTTAATAAAAGTAAAACCATAAGATTATCAGAAATCATCACTTTTGACCAAATAAATTCGCACTTATGTCCTAGGATTTGTATGGTTGATCCTGCAAGTAAACTAGTTTTACGGTAAATTAGAAACCAGAGGTTGTTCGTCGGAAAACACCAACGAACAAATTGGCACGCCCAGTGGGACCTTAGTGCAAAAAATATCATAACAACTCTTAGTCAAAAAGTCTTTAATTCATTGCATGATTCTAAGAAGCGGTAAACTAGCTGTAACCGACGTAGAAAGACCTAAAAGAACAAGAGTGAGAAGAATGGTGAATCCGCCAAATAGTCAAAACAAAAATACTATGGTACTTAACCCTACTCCTTCGACATGAGAAAATACAAGGTCAATCTCTGTATCAGAGGCCATACCTTCGTCATCAGGTTCAACACCTGTGTTTGTTATGTCTCAAAGTGCACCTAGTTTTTCTTCCATTGGATCCCAAATGGCCATAGGAACGCCTCCACCTATAGGGAGTGTTCATAGGCCATTTGCGACAAACTTTTCAATGCCCCTGTTTGGTAGGAAACAACCTTATGGGATGCCTACTACGGTGATGGCAAGTTTGCAAAATGAATCATCATTGTATTCTGACGCCTTGGTAAATAGGTATTCCCTATTACAAGGATCAGGATCTGGTGGAAATATGGGCAGGATAAATCAACCCCCACCAGAATTTCAAAATTATATGCCATCAATTACTACTAATTCGACACAAGTAATTAGGCAACAAATGGACGAAAGTAATCATGAGATGGTCCACATGTTGACACAACAAATGGGACAAATGTTTAACCCTTTAATACAAAACACAACCCAAACCAACAAAATGTTGGCAAAATAAATGACCCGTTTTGCTAATTTTTTCAGCGTACCCCAAACTCAACCTAGAGAACAAATAGTTTAAGGTCCTAGGACGCCTGTCGAAGAAGAACCTATAATAAATCAGAGGTCACTAGAAATTCCCCAAGTAAATATTAGAAACCAAAAGGAAGTAGTCGAACAACCTCGTGCAGAAATTTCTGCCCAACAAGAGCCTAGGAGGATACTAGTCCAAAGGGGTTAAGACGCTGATTACACAGTGCATCAGATGCGCTATAATAATATGCCTGCCAAAAACAACTTAGCAGCCATGGTCGAAAGGATAATGGCGCAGAATAGGGTAAATGTATGAGCATAAAGGCCCAATTATGTCTCCCTATTATCTGAGTATATTCTGCAACAAGAATTACCCCCAAGGTGGAAAGTTCCCAAGTTCACCAAATTCTCAGGGGATACTAGTGAATCGACCATAGAACATGTAGCACGCTATTTAATCGAAGTAGGAGAAATAGCAAACAATGAAAATTTAAGGACAAAATATTTTCCATGTTCCTTGACAAAAAATGCTTTTACTTGGTTTATGTCCCTACCTGCAAATTCTATCTATACGTGGACCCAATTAGAAATACTGTTCCATGAACAATTCTACATGGGGCAAACCAAAATAAGCCTGAAAGAATTGGCTAGTGTAAAAAGGAAATTCTCTGAACCAATAGATGACTACTTGAATAGGTTTAGATTACTAAAGGCCAGATGTTTCACCCAAGTACCTGAACGTGAATTGGTCGAAATGGCCGCAAGGGGTTTATACTATTCTATAAGAAATAAATTAGACACCCAATATCTGAGAGACATGTCACAGTTAGTAGATAGGGTGAGGCAGGTCGAAAGACTGAAAGTTGAGAAATTCAGGGCAAATAGAAATAAGAGAGAAAGAGTGGCTTATGTAGGAATACGCCAGGAGGACGAAAATGATATAGAAAACATAGACGAATCATCTAGTTTCGACGAACAGGAGATTGAACTAGCAGAACTAAAACAAGGACCACCATATTCTTGTAAAGTGCTAGTTCCGTCGAATGGAAAGAATCCAGTCGAATCTGAAAAGAACGATAAATTCCCGAAAAGAACTTTTACGTTCGACGTCACTAAGTGTGACGAAATCTTTGACAAATTATTCGAAGATGGTCAGATGATAGTTCCCCCAGGCACTAAAGTGCCTCCCATGGAACAACAGAAAAAGAGAGGTTTTTGTAAGTACCATGGTTTTCTGGGTCATAAAACGTCTCAATGTTTCTTTTTCAGGGATCTAGTGCAGAATGCTATCTGTGATGGAAGGCTGAAGTTCAGTGACAAGCAGAAACAACAAATGAAAATTGACTCAAATCCCATGCAGACTGTTGAAGCCCACAATGCTGAGCCATCAATCATTAACATGGTGGAAGTAGGAGAGGGTTCTGAATACAGTTTCGAAATGGTGGAAGCTGCTGAAGGTTTTGACACCAACGTCAACATGGTAGAGATTACTGAGGATCTTGTGAACCTGGACGAAGTCATTGAATTGCAGGATGTTGAGCACATTATTGAAGGTGAATCAATTGACTACAACGAGAAGGCCACTGAGGGCCTCAATAATGGAACCAAGATTGAAATCACAGATGATCTTGGAAAAACAAAAACTGACAAAATCACTGAGGATTTCGTCCCAACAAACCTAAAGGCCACTAAGGGCCTCATCAACATGACCGTAGTTGAAGCCACTGAAGGCCACAATGAAACAAGCAACGATGAAGCCATTGAGGACTTCGTCGAAAAGGAGTGGGAAGCTACTAAAACCCCAATATAACAAAGGACCAGAGAATTACTGGTGATCTGGGTGACAGTGAAAAGAAGGTTGTTGAAGGCCTCACTATCGATACTGACGTTGGTGAAAGTGCTACCATGCTGAAAGTGAAGATTGGCGAAATGTCTGAAGAGCCAATCACCTATGGAATACTGCGAAGAATAATGGAGGATCCAAGGGAAAAGCCAATCGAAAATTTCTGCCAGAAAGCCTGTGGAAACTCATTTCCAAATGAAGAGGATAACTCAACAAAGGAGATAGGTGAGACTGAAAGGAGGTTGATATAAAAGATGGACAGGTTGAAGATTAGTGGTGGAAAACCAGCTAGTATCAACATAGTTGAAACATCCCAAAATAACCCAGTACAGACTCCTGATGAATGTCGTCGAGCAGAGTATCAAAGGTTGGCATACCCAAAAGAAGACGAGAATTTGATTAACTTTATAAAAAGGTTTCAAAAAAGGAAAGCTGACGTGATGATGTGCCCACATTGCATCTCCATTTTTGACAGGAAGGCAGCAGCCAATCTGGAAGTGATAGAAAATTCCAAGAGGAAGGGAAATTAGGGGGCAATACCAACTCCAAAAGCAAAAAGATATGACCCAAGAAGAAGTAGCACCACCAGCAAAGGATTGGAGGTCGAAGCTAACATTCATTCAAACCAACAAACAAAGGCGTCGACGACAGATGGGTATAACCCATCAGGGACGCTCAAGGACGAAAGGATTGGAGCGGCTTCAACGTTCAGAGGGGACCTTCGGTAGCACAAAGAGTCAGGGTCGAAAAACAGAAACCTAGAGCTTATCCCTCAGAGAACTATAAGGGTAAAAACCCCATGACGAAGTCTCAATGGAGAAGGTTCTAAAGGCAAAAGAGAGCAGAAAATGAAGCTACGGAAAGAGGCAGCAAAGATGAAGTTGCATCAAGCCACAATGTCCAAGACTTAGAGAGGAAGGAAGTATCTAACAACAAAATTCCAGGCGCAAGGGTCGAACAAATAAATCCTAAAGCTCAAGATGACGAAGAAATGACTGAAGATTTCAAATCTGATTTTGAAGCCTCTTTCGACGTTGTATGCAACGTAGTTTCAGTCCTTCCCAGAGACTATGACAGGGTGATGCAGATAGATGACGAAGATGATAGCGTCGAAGAAGAGCAAATAGCTCACAAACCAGTATGCTATTACATAATGAACAATGGTTATGTGGAAGAACATAATGCGTTTTTCAAAAGACCAGATGACTCATTGAAGGGGAACTTGAAACCTTTGTTCATAAAAGGAAAAATCTAGAACATAGGAGTAAATAAAATACTAGTGGATGGAGGAGCAATAGTGAACTTAATGCCTCACTTTATGTTAAAAAAGATTGGTAAGAATTACTCCGACACCAAGCCCCGCAACATGGTATTATCAAATTACGAAGGAAAAATTGGAACTACCATGGGTGTAATCCAGGTAGATCTAACCGTTGGAACTATAACAAGACCAACAATGTTCATGGTAATAGCGTCGAAAGCAAACTATAACCTTCTTTTGGGAAGAGAATGGATACATGGTGTGGGAATTGTACCTTCATCTATGCACCAAAAGATTTCTATTTGGAGAGCAGATGGCATAGTGGAAAATATAGAGGCGGACCAAAGTTATTTCATGTCTGATGTAAACCACGTCGACCACCTCTGTTTCGACAAAAACTTGGCTCATATACCCCCTGTAGCCCAGCCAACTTTGACCTCAGGAAAACTGACAACGCTTACTGCTCCATGTACCTTCACCATACGTATGTTTTCCAGTGGGATAAGGAAGTTGTCGATGAATCAAACTATATATGGGGCACTGCCCATATAGAACCAACTGGGTGGGGAAGTGAATTTGAAGACTATGACTGAAGTATTACCATTATAAAGAATTATGGCTTACATAGTCGAAAATAGAATGAAGGCGGCACTTGAAGCCAAAGTAAAATTCATGGCCGTTAAAGCTAATCAGAACAAATCCAACCAACAATGTATAAAAGAAGATGTTGAAGAAAATAGTGAAAACATTCAAATAGGCGAATGTCAAGACTAAAAGCTTGACGCCATTTATTATGACGGGCCTTTGGGGTTCGAACAAGATCCAATGATGACCAGCATGAAGATGGTGGCACAAGACCCATTGGAAGAAATAGACTTGGGACAAGGGGCAGAAAAAAGGCCAATTTACATAAGTGTTAAGATGGACCCTCAGTTCAAAGTCGAAATAGTCCAGTTGATGCGTAAGTACAAAGATTGCTTTGCATGGGACTACGATGAAATGCCTAGTTTATACAAAAGCATGGTAGAATTGAAGCTGCCAATACTGGAGGGAAAAAACCCAGTGAAGTAGGCCCCAAGACGTTTCGCACCAGAAGTTCTGTCAAAAATAAAAGAAGAGGTCGAAAGACTTCTGAAATGCAAATTCATCCGCACGGCCAGGTATGTCGATTGGATTGCAAACATAGTTCCTCTAATAAAGAAAAATGGCAAACTTAGGGTATGTATTGATTTTCGAGACTTAAATTCAGCCACCCCAAAAGATGAATACCCCATGCCAGTTGCAGAAATGCTTGTAGATTCGACAGCATACCATGAGTACTTAAGTATGTTAGACAGATACTCTGGTTATAATCAAATCTTTAATTCCAAAGAAGATTTTCCTAAGACAAATTTCCATTGTCCTGGAGCAATAGGAACTTATGAATGGATAATGATGCCTTTCGGCTTAAAAAATGCTGAAGCGACTTATCAACGTGCTATGAATTCAATTTTTCACGATTATATTGAAACTTTCATGCAAATTTACATTGATGATATTGTGATTAAGTCTGTTTCAGGAAAAAGTCATATAGACCATCTTCGACAGTCTTTTGAGAGAATGAGGAAGTTTGGTTTAAAGATGAATCCCTTAAAATGTGCTTTCAGTGTGCAGGCGGGTGACTTTTTAGGCTTTGTGGGTCACAAAAAGGGGATCGAAATCCATGAAAACAAAGCCAAGGCCATAATGGAAGCGAAAGCACCATCAACAAAGAAGGAACTGCAGTCTCTGCTAGGGAAAATTAACTTTCTCAGAAGGTTCATCTCCAACCTTAGTGGAAAAACGCAGGCCTTCTCACCTCTGCTTCGACTGAAGAAGGAAGACTTTGCCTGGGGGTAAGAGTAGCAGTTGCTTTCGATCTGATCAAAGGATGCCTCTCCAACACTCCAATATTGATACCTCCTTGTAGAAAAAGAAGCATGAGATTATACATTTCGACATCAGATAAAACACTTGGAAGTATGTTGTGTCAAGAAGAGGAAAATGGCGTCGAAAGGGCCATTTACTACCTCAGCAGGGTCCTGAATGATGCCGAAACTAGATATAGTGTTATAGAAAAGTTATGTTTATGTGTATACTTTTCCTGTATGAAGTTGAAACACTATATAAAACATGTTGATGTATATGTATCTTCTCATTTCAACGTAATAAAGTATATGTTATCTAAATCTATTTTACATAGTAGAATAGGGAAGTGGGCTTTAGCATTAACAGAATATTCCCTAAAATATTTGCCTTTAAAGGATGTTAAGGGACAAGCGGTCACTGACTTCATAGCAGACCATTCCATAAATGAAAATGGGATAGAGTATGTCGAAATGGAACCTTGGAAATTATATTTTGATGGCTCCATTCACAAGAATGGAACTGGCATTGGAATACTAATTATTTCTCCTAACAAAATTCAAGTACAAAGTTGAAGGCTTGTGTACGAATAATGAAGCAGAATACGAAGATTTAATTGCTGGACTTGAAATCTTGTTGGAATTGGGGGCAACAAGAGTCGAAATAATGGGTGACTCTGAATTAGTAGTAAAACAGTTGACTAAAGAATATAAATGTGTAAAAGAGAATTTGATTATGTACTTTGTCATAGCCAATAAACTTCTTAAAAAATTTGACAATTTGGACATTAAACATATACCCAGGATGGAGAATCAAGAGGCGAATGACCTTGCCCAAATAGCATCTGGTTATAAGGTGTCGAAAGAAAACCTAGAGAAGGCTATTGAAGTTAGAGGAAGAGTTATGTCCACCAAGTTGTCTCCATCATATTTGGAAACAATAAAGTTAGGGTATTGTGACAAAGAAAACTTTGAAATTTTCAACATAGATGACTCAAGAGTTGGAGATTGGAGAAAGCCCATCAAGGAGTGTCTACAGGACCCAAATATGAGGGTCGGAAGGAAAGTTAAGTACATAACTTTAAGATATCTACTTTTTGGAAATGAGCTCTTCAAGAAAACCTCATAAGGGGTTTTGTTAAAATGCTTAGGCGAAGAAGAGGCTTATGTGGCTTTGTCAAACGTACATAGTGGAACCTGTGGTGCGCATCAAGTAGGACATAAAATGAAATGGTTGTTGTTTCGACAGGGAATGTACTGGCCAACAATGCTGAAAGATTGTATTGATTTCGCCAAAGGATGTCAAGAATGCCAATTGCACGCAGGCATGCCACACGTTCCTGCAAATGAATTGCATTGTGAATCCTTGGCCATTCAGGGGTTGGGCTTTAGACCTAATTGGTGAAATTTGACCAGCTTCTTCAAAGGGACAAAATACATTCTTGTTGGAATAAATTATTTTACTAAATGGATTAAAGTTATACCTTTGGTAAATGTAGACCAGGAAATAGTCATCGAATTTATTCAACGACATATAATTTATAGGTTTGAAATTCTAGAAACAATAACCACAGATCAGGGATCAGTGTTTACTGGAAAGAACATGCAAGCATTTGCAAAAGAAGTAGGATTCAAACTCCTTACTTCGACACCTTACCACGCTCAGGTGAATGGACAAGTTGAAGCGGCTAATAAAGTGGTAATCAACTTGATTAAAAAGCATTTGGGTAAAAACCCTTAGAATTGGCATAAGAATTTAGATCAAGCTTTATGGTTTTGTCGAACGTCTCCCAAAGAGGCTACGAACTCAACCCCATTTAGGATGACTTATGGTCATGATGCAGTCTTGCCAGTAGAATTTTATTTACAGTCGATTTGAATCCAGAGGCATCATGAAATTCCATCAGATGTATATTGGAATATGATGATGGACGAATTGGTTGATTTAGATGAAGAAAGATTGCATGTGCTGGATTTGTTAAAGAGGCAAAAAGAAAGAGTTGAAAAGTTTTATAATAGAAAAGTAAAGCATAAAATTCTTTTTGTTGGTGATCTGGTTTGGAAGGTAATTCTTCCTATGGATCGAAAAGATAGAGCATTGGGAAAGTGGTCCCCTAAGTGGGAAGGACCTTTCCAAGTTTTGAAATGCTTTTCGAACGGTGCATATGAAATCAGAGAAATAGGGAAAAACGAAAGAATATTCAAAATAAATGGAAAGTACTTAAAAAGGTACAAACCAATATTGCAAGAAGTAAAAATAGCCAAAGAGTAGAATTGCATATAAATGAAAAGATATTGTACTTTGCCAAACAAATGGCATTATATTCATTACAAATAGTTTGCTGGCAAATTAACTTGAGCGAAAAACTAGTACATAAAAAGCTATCCCTATTATAGTTGAATTTTGTCAAAATATTTCTTCAACTCATTAAACTTCTTCTTCTGAAATTGGAGTCGACATTTACAGAAGCTCTTGTTGGTCGAAAGGGTCTCATTTCTTGAGTAAGTAGTTAAGCCCTTTCAGCATGATGAACCCCCACCTTTAGCTCTTCATCGATCTCCTTCTGATTAGGCTTTTGAAGAGTTTCTTTGTGTTTCTTCTCCTGGGAGATTTTCTTTTGAAGTTCAACCATCTCCTCCTCCCATTTTTGAATGTTGTCATCGAATTCGACAATCTCTTTGGCATAAGCCTCAGAATTCTGTTGCAGCTTTGTAATTTTGTTGGTCTAAATGTTTGTAGCATTCCATTCAGCAAGTTGGGTTTCAGATTTTTTGGAGATTTGTTTTGCAAAGTCTTTAAGACGGTGCAGTTCAGCACTCACCATGTCGACCAGGGTAGTCAGGTCCATCACGAGGCTGCTCACTTCAGCAAGAGACTCTAAGATGTTGACTTGTTTTAGGATCTTCTTCAAATCGAAGCAGGCAGTTGAATTTGCATCTAAAACCTTGAACAAGTCCACATCAAGGATTTTTGTCTTGATCTTAGCCAGGATAGCTTCAAGAGAATGCGCGCTAGAAGTGGCACCTAAAGTAGTCTAAGTACTTTGAGAAGAGTCTTGGCAGTTGAAACGTGTACTGAGTACAAATTTGAGGTACTCCAAGGGTTTTTGCACTTTAAGATTCATAATCACATCACGAGAAAGAGTTGTCGAACCAGTTGACCCTCCTTTCTGTGAGTCAGGATTTGGTTGGCTTGGTTTCCCTTGGTGTGACCCAACGTTTTCTTCCTTCGACTTGTCATCATCACCATCAGGTATTCCTTCTTTGATATTATCACCTTCGACCTCAGCGCCAGCTTTCGAGTCTTCTTCCTGCTGATGAGCATCTGCATTTAGAGGAGAAGAATGAGAGTGGTCGTCAGAGTATTGAGGAGAATCAGGCGATGGTGGTTCTTCCACCTCTGGTTCCTTTGTCAGGTGTTTAGGAGAATAGGTTGTTGGACTGGCACCTTGATGTGTTGGAACATCTTATTATGTTCCCTTCTTTTCAGGAGTATTGTCAAAATTGACCTGCGAATAGCACAAAATTAAAAAGGAGAAAATACGTTAAGAAGATAAAGGTTAAACGGTCGAAGCAAGGATTTACCTGAGGAATCAGTGTGAAAACTGGAATTCCCACTCTCTGCATCCCTTATTTGCACATTTGAAACTGGACTTGGCGGAGGATTTTCTTTCACTACTTTGGCTTTGGACTTTGTAGTAGGAGCTTTTGTAGGTTTCTTCTTTTTTTGGGGTTGACTTGGTTCTGGTGATTCATCACCAGATTCTTCACTAGGCACCTTTTCTTCTGGTTGTTTACTTTTGGGCGTAGGTGGGGGTTTTTGACTTACCTAGACATGGTAGTAAAAGATAATTCAGTTTTGAAAAGTAGAAAGATAGGCTGATCTAAGAGAAGAGGATTTACCTTAGTCGAAGTTTTCTTAGTGGTAACGGGTGAATCTTCTTCCATCACATCAGTAGCGCTTTTGACAACAGCCTTTTCGGTTTGGACTTTGGTAGCTGAAGAAGACAAAATGAAGTCATAAAAAAAAGACAAGTTCATAATATCGAAATAAAGAAATTGTTTTCGTTAAAACACCTTCAAGAATGGGAGTTTCCACGTGAATGTGTTCTATTCCAATATGAAGGTGTCCTTTGTAATCATTCAAAGTGAACTTAGTCGGAACCACTCGCTCAACATGTTTTTTTTATTGTTGACGGAGGATTTTCAAAGAGTCCTCACAAACAAACCAATATGGAAATAGAGGGCTCAATGCCACGCCAAATTCAGCAGAAGGAAGAGGGGGAAACCTTGGTGGATAAAGATTAACAGCTAGTTCATATCGTTGTTCTGGTCGAACATACGAAGGCAATTTCAATTTATCCAGTCTCTCCGTCAACTTATGTTTTAAAGTCATTGCTACTTCGCTTATGGTTCGACTAAGTTCCTCTGGCCTATAGATGGTTTCAAAATATTTTTGAAACTTTTGTATTTCTTTGATATGTTGTCCTTTACCTTTTTTGTCTGATCCTACACAAGAGTAAATACATTGGTCAAGTGAGTTGTGAATGCTTTTACATCATAGAATTTGGTGCGGTAGTACTCCCTCCACCGAACATCAAATTCATAGGTGCAAAGAAAAGAAGGTCGAAAAACCACTGGGCAGATATCAACAGAACCATCAAAATATTTATTCGCCAGTTGGAGGCTTTGTTCCTCATAATGGTAGGAGTTGTAGAAAAGGATGGAGCCTTTCTTCGGAAAGATGGATTTTAGTTTCGGCTGGACCAATCCAAATTGTCTAGCAACTAGGTTGGGTTGATAAACGAATAAAGCGGTTTTGGTCTTTGTCACGTTATAGTGAGAGATGAGGAGCCTAGGAACCAGGAATGCTTCCCAAATTTTGATGAATTTTTGTTCATCCTCTTCCATCTCAAAGGGAGGTTGTGTGGTGAACCATTCAGGACCAATTGTTCTGTGGGAGAAAGGTGCCATGGAAGGAGTAAAGTTATACCTCTTGGAGAACATCATGACATAACTCGTGAAAGCCTGTTGAAGACTGATCCATTCATCATATGGCGTCAATTGTGCTAACCTGGGTCATTCGACGGCTCTATATTTCACTTCTTCTTCATCCACCACATTCTTGACAGGGATAGAAGTTTCGAAAGTGGATTAAGCCACAATTGTAATAGCCAAAGGGCTCCTGATATGCTAAGTTCCCCTTTGTCAGTGGCAGTTTTCAGGAATTCTACGCTTTCGCTCAAGGACTCATACAGGTTCGCCAGGATCATCTTGCCCAAGCATAATCTGATCCCATCTTCGAGTTGATTAGCTATGGTGACAAATTTTTTCGCCACTTGTAAAGAGCGGGAGCATAAAACATACTTCGACAACCATAGAGTTAAGAAGGCTATGTGCTCTTCTTTAGACACTGTATCAGTCGTCTTATCATGGTAGTGGTTGATGAAGACGGAGTAAGAGGCTTTGCTGGTGTCGAAACTAATGGAGTCTTGGTTCTAAAGAGTTAGGTCGAAGTTCCATCCTAGAGGGCTGAGCCCATATATTGCTGATAGGTCGAAAAGGGTTGGTGTGACCATTCCACAAGGGAGGTGAAAATTGTTATAGGTGTTATCCCAGAAAAAGAGGGAAGCTAAAATCATGTTGGGATAGTAGCTAGGTCCTACTTTTGACATTTGGATTAAGTCGAAGATTCCTATTTCTCTCCAAAAAGGTTCTATAACTTTTTCAATCTTTGCTAACCAAGCAAGATAGTCAGAGGGATCTTTCTCCATGAGACTGGTTCTAAAGATCCTAGCATTGTTTAGATGAAGCAAATTCAGACCTTCATCAGTGGTCAAATTTGAACCTTCGGTTGGTTCTTCAGTTTGTTTGGGTTTAACCCCAACTCTTATAGGTTTTAGACGTTGATATGAAGGGAAATATTCTTTTAACTTATCTGGGTTAATGTCTAGATTGGGGAGAGGTCCTAAGATAGAATGACAAGTACCAAAAACGAGTATAGGAATTAATACCTGAGACCTGTAAATGATATCCTTTTCCTTTTCATTGGGAGGCTCTGGAATGTATTGTTGATTTCCAACAATGTTAGGTCCATTCATCCTGTGCACGTATGGAAATGAAGTGGAGCTTTTAGTCTTCTTGCTGTTGGAAGATTTTTTAGAGGCCATTGTTATCTGGAAGGAAGTTTCTTTATGGTTTAGAGGGATGTAATTCTTTGCTTTTAGAAGAAGAAGATTGTGTAAAGGGTTTGAAGGGAGAAATGGTTTAGTATTTATAGACAAAAAGAATTGAAACAGTTAAGTTTATATTGAATCATGGGCCACGTGGCAAACTTTTTTGATAAAGAAAGTGGGGATGATGGCAGTTGGAAAGTCTATGATTTCCTAGATTTTAGGGGATGATGGAGTGGTTTGTCAGAAACATGGGCTGAGTTGACATTTCTGAGAAAATATATGATGATGAAGATTTTTGGAGATTTGAAGTATCTAGTCTTTGAAATGATGAAAATGATAAAGGTGATATGGCATCGAAATAATTCTCGACAACAAATAATTTTTTCTCCAAAGTAGTCGAAAAAACTTTTGCTGAGGGGAAATTTGTAGACAGATATTTTCGACGCCATGAAATCAGAATCCAAAACAACATTTCGATCAGGGAATAAAATGTTTTCAGGAGTTGATTTCGACTAAAGAAATTTGATGATTGTTTTCGACACTTTCGACAAAGATAGGAAATGATGATGTTTCGACAATTTCAACGAGGCTAGCTGAAGGCTTGTTTTTGACAAGTTCAACAGCTTTGAGGGGATGCGTTGCTTCGACGCAGAAGTTGGAATTCAGAATTCAAATATTAAAGACGTTTGGCAGAAAGACGCGTGGAAGCGTTTGGTAGAAAGAAGACATACCGAAAGCCAAGTGTCGCAATTGTAGGATTTGTCTGTTAGGGACAGTTATTTAGTTTGTGTATAAATAGAGCACTTTTGGTCAGATTTGTGTGTGAAAAATCATTTGTACAAATTCCTGTAAATAACTCAAAGTACCCGTGATAGAGAAAAGAGTGTAATTCTGGAAAAATGTACGTGTGACACCATCTTTATTTCTTCAAGTTTAATAAATTAGAAGTTATTTAACATCTTTTCACTTTTACAATTCAGTCAATTTACAAGTTCCTTTTATTTCGACAATCTTTACTTGTTATGATCAATTACTTTATACATTTTTTAGAAGTTATTTCCTTTAAGTTTTGCCAAGTTATTTTACTTTTGTTCTTGGTTTTAGTTCTATGAATCATACAAACATACGTAGGAAACTTAATAAAAGTAAAACCATAAGATTATTAGAAATCATCACTTTTAACCAAATAAATTCGCACTTATGTCCTAGGATTTGTATGGTTGATCCTGCAAGTAAACTAGTTTAACAATAAATTAGAAACCAGAGGTTGTTCGTCGGAAAACACCAGCGAACAAGCTCATAAAAAAACACAAATAAATAGTTCTCGCCTTAGTTAGGCGAACTATGTCGACTCTGATACTCATTTTCCCGATGAGGTACGTAGGCAGCGGGGTAGGGCCCGTTAGAGCACATTCTTTATTTTCCCTACATTTCCCCTTTTCTTTCCATTTTCCTTTTCTAGTTCCAGTCAACAGTTTTATTCAGCAATAACTTTATTTTCTCACACTTTGAAACAGAAAAACAAGCATGGATCCCGTCGAGTACGGAGGACGATTTGGGGTTCTAATACCTTCCCAGATCGTAACCGACTCCCAAACCCAGACCTTTGGTTCGTAGGATCTCGTCCTTTCCTTTTCTCTTAGGTTTGTACAGTATTACCTTTCCCATTCATTCGGTATAAAAATGCCTGACTGGAGACTCTACCTTTTCCGCGCCACTTTCGCGTTGGTACTAGGATGAAAATCCCGAGAGCGACACACGGCATGAACACTCCTCTCTAAAATAGAATTCAAGCCAAGACAGAAGGCTGACACAGCCCGTGTTAGGCCACCTGTACCCCAAAATCCAAAATAACAAATAATTCTTCAAGACAGAGGCATGGCACGGCCCCCCATGTCACCTGACACGGCCTGTGTCAAGGGCCTTGCGCCCAAAAATCAGATTTTTCCAAAAACTCAATTTTTATCCCATTCTCATACCAGTTCGAATTCTATCACTAATGTTTCACTTTTATCACCCAAAACAGCCCTAATGTTGTTCTTACACTGAGTTTATCACCCAAAACAGTCGTGTTTGGCCTCTGTTTTAGAAAATTTTCTATATCCCATGATGGTTTCGTCCTGATTTCGTATTCAATGCTCGTCCCATTAGTATGAGGTGTTGAGGATAGTAATAGTGAATAGTTCATAGGATATAACATCCAATAATTAGTGGTCAAGTCCTATATGCTTGTGTTGATGTGTATGATTTTTGTTAATGGATCAGATGGATCGTGTTGATAGTGGGCATTGTCTCTTATCTGATTTTATGTAACCCATATGATGGGATGTTTGGTAACTTATGAGGATCAGGAGGATCGTGTTATGTATGATTTTGTTCATGCATGTATTTTCTTTCGTATGTATAATCGAGTCTTGCATATGCATGTATGGTTGGTGGGATGATCGCGTCTCGGAAGGAGCGTAAGCGATTATTCGAATTCATTATGAATCAATGGTGCAGGGATGATCGTGTCTTAGTAGGAGCGTAAGTGATGCATCCGGGGTTTGAATTGATGAACCAATGTTGAGTCAGTACCACATTTGCATTGTGTCATGGAATCACTTTGCATTTGATTGAATGAATGATATATGATACATGTTGATGAATTGCGTGAGATTACTCTTTAAGAAGTTGTGTGCACCATTAAATTATTGAATTGTTTTCCCACCCCTTTGTTATTGTTGTTGTGTTTGTACTTCTTGGGAAGTACAGATAAATCAGGTACTTGAGATTGCTTTGGAGTTGTGTTGCTTGTTCGAGTCATAGGATGCTCTGATACGTAACCCGGGAATGGGAAACTATCGTTGTCTTGTTTTATTCTATTTTTCTGAAATTGTTTTGTTACGTATCCATATAGTAGACCAAGGACATATTTTGAATTTGTATTGTTGATATTGTTGAGCATGAATTATGATGAACTATTTACATTCTGATGTTTTAGTAAAGAACTATATTTGTTGGTTTTTGTTGAAAAAGTAGCATTCCACTTTTGTTAAAAACTCTGATTTTTCTTAAGAAAACAACTATTGTCTTTTTTGGGTAAAGTGCATGTTACAATTGGTATCACAGTAGGTCGGTCCAACCGGCCAGATGTCGTGTCGAGTCAGTCCTTAGAATATGAGTTGTTGTGTGTCCTATCCTGAAGTGTTTGTTGTATCAGTATGGCAGGAAGGAATGATGTTGCTCTTGTTGCGGATATGCAAGCCATGGGGAAGACTATCGAGAACATTGTTTAAGTGGTTCAGGTTGGGGGTGATGCTTAATCTCATGCATTAGACCAATTCTGGAATAACATACCGCCTAAGTATGAGGGTGGGATTCTGGATCCAGAGGTTGCGCAAAAGTGGTCGAAGGTGGTTGAGAAGATTTTCAGAACCATGGGGTGCACTAATGATCAGAAAGTGAGGTTTGATACTCACATGTTGGAAGGCAAAGCTGAGGTCTGATGGGATAACAGACGTCAAAGGTTGGAAGTTGCGGGTACTGATGTTACTTGAGCTGTGTTTCACGGGGAGTTCTTAGAGAAATACTTTCCAGAAGACGTCCGCATTGCAGGGGAGGTGGAATTCTTGGAACTTAAACAGGGTAACATGACAGTGGCTTAGTATGCTGACAAGTTTGAAGAATTGGTACATGTTGTACCCCAAAATTTTCCCTCCCATATTCAAGACAATATGTCTCAAGAAGTCTTTTAATGATCACAAGATTCTCAATTGCTCAAAGGAATTCCAGGTTTCATCAAACTAAGCCTCCTCCTAAGCAACGGATCTTAAACTAGGGTTTTAGTTCTCAAAGAAAATTAGACTTCCAAATTCTCGATTATACTTCATGGTATCCCACATACTTCAAAGGATCCTCATGTCAAGTTTCAAGGCTTTCCCTACAAGTTTGGTCAGTTAGATGCTTAGATGATCCAAAAATTAGTTAACTTGGTCAAAAAGTCAATTGTGGTCAACATACAGTCAAACTTCAAGATGTTTGGTCAACATCAAGATTATGAATTAAGATTCATCATTTGATCAAGGGTTGATCATGATTCATCAAGGGAACCTCAGAATCATTAAGAATCAAGAGTTACTAAATTAGGGTTTTGTGTAGGAAAAGTCTATTATACTTTGACTAACCATAACTTTCACATATGTCATCAAAAATTTCCCATCCAAAGCTCATTTTGAAGGAAATTCAATTCCCTACAACTTTGTGTCTTACAAGCCAAGCCCAAAAATGCTTCATTTGAGAGATATGAGCCAAAACATTACAGGTCCTTTGAAAAGTCAACAAAAGTCAACTTTTTCAAAAGCTCATAACTTAAAAATGGAAGATCAGATAGACATGGGACCAAACTGAGTAGTTAGATGACACCCTAAGCTTTCTAAAAAGTCCTAGAACACATACATGGGAGACAAATTGAGAGAGTTATGCATTGTTGAAGTTGGGCTATTTCGAGGAGGTGTATGAAGCAAAAATTGCCAAAACTCAAGTTTCTTCCAAATGGGCCCATATATTTCCAATCCAACCTCAATTATAAGATCATTCACGACCCATAGATCATAATATCTGATTTTTTATATTTATTATATATTATATTGGATTTTTTTTCATTTAAATTCAATTTTAATTAAGATAAATATTGAAAAATCAAATATTTGATCCTAGGTCTATTTTGAGATTAAATATTTGATGTTTATGATGATTGTAAGTGTTTAAAAGAGTATGATTTCATCTAATTTTTTAACTAAATTGGAAACATCTTTTCTTCATCCTCAAGTAACCTCTCAATCCATCACAAAAGCCCAAAATCTGACCTAAATTACACCCTATATAAATACTTATCATCTCCACAAGTCAAAAGGACGAAATTTTTTATCAAAGAGAGCATACAAAACTTTAAAAAACTCAATTCAATTTTAGGGTTGCAGCCATTCTCAAGAAGGTTTGAAGGTCCAAGAACATTCCTTAAACTCTTCTGAAGGCGTACCAATCATCACATTGCTCCAAAACCTCATAAAATGCCATAATTGGATTTTCTTTTCTTTTTTTGGTTTTTTTCAATTTTTAGATTTCATATTTATACGCATGATACATCTAATCTCTTTGCATATTTGTGTTTTGTATGATGTGAGCAAGTTATCTGGGCGATCAAATTGAAGTTTAGGGCACCATGGAGAACTAAATTGTTGGTTAATCTGCTGTAATCTGTTTTCGCCAATACTTTAAAGGGTGCAGTAGTGATAAGAATTTCAGTCTGACAGGTAAGTCAGGTAAGTGTTACTGTTTCGATTTACTCCGAATTGTTTCCAGAAGTTCAGAAAAAAATCGAAGAACAATACTCTTTTAGAATAAAATTCTAAAAGATTTCGACCCACAAAATCGCAAATTCCTCTTTTTTCTATTTTATTTGATTTATTTTCTATTTCCATATTTTCAAAAAAATCTGAAAAAAATTATGCGCTCTTTATTTGATTTTATTAGATTTTTAGCATCATTTTAATATATTTTTTAGATTTTATTTTAATCGCTTTTCTTATTTTCCATTATTTTAAAATCTGCAGTGATTTTATCTGACTTTGTTTATTTTTTTATTCTTCTAATAACATGATAAAAAACATATCCTCCTCTCATCTCAAAGACTCAATATTTTTCCGATCTTTTCGTTTCGATTATCTTACAATTTCTAAAGATAATGTAACTGCTAAATCCTTGTAATAGTTTAGGTTTATTTTCCGCACTTTAATTTCTGCAATCCCCTTAAAGACAAATATACCCTTCCCCATGATGTAATAGTCTAGGACCCCTTTACTTTCTGCTTTTAATTTCTGCAAAATATAATTGCGTGGTTAGTAACTTAGGGTGAGAAAACTTGTATGATAAATTAATTGGACCTAGCCCACTAAAATTCACAAGATTAAATATCTGAAATCAATATTCACACACGTAAGTAGATCGTTTTACGATTTCTATCTGCACCTCCTAGGGTTTCCTCTCTTGGTTGTCTTACAATAAACATGGTCAAGTCCCTCGAACATGGGGATATCTTAGTAAAGTTGCCTACAAACAATATAATCAAGTCCCTTCAAGATAAAAGATCATAGTCCCTTAGAGTTGCTAACAAATAAATGTTCTCGTCCCTCGATGACCCTAAGAAAATGATGATAGTCCCTTCGAATTACTAAGATACCCCTACAGGTTGCCTTCTATGACCATACGATGACCCTACGCTCGTCTCTAATATCCAAGGTAAATACTATTTACTCACTAATAGTAATGACAATCTTACCCCTAAAGGAAATAAATAACAAGAAAGACCTTACAAACTTAGGGTAAGTAGTTCTTAAGTACTTGCTCACTTCTTTTCAAAACACTCTTTACACCCCACTTTTCAAAATACTTTCAAACTAAACACTTTGTATATATCCATACGAGGATCATTACAAAGTTAAAGACTTTTGAAATATTTTTCTAAATACACCACCACTATTTTTCAAACAAAAATAAAGTGAGCTAAGAAATTAAGAGACCATGGATAACCATGGATACAAAGGGTGCTAACACCTTCCCTTTGTATAACTTACCCCCCGAACTCAAATCTTTTTAAAAGGTATTTCCTATTCTTTTATTCCTTTTCATTATTGGATAAAATAAAAGTCGTTGGTGACTCTTGCTTACCGCAACATAAATTAAAAGTCAGTTCTCCCACCGTGTTACAGAACTGGCGACTCTGTTGGGGAGTACTAAGTAAAATAGGGGTTACCTTAGGATTAGATCACTATACTTGTTTGAATTGTTTGCTTTATCTTTATTTGTTGTGGGGTTACTGTGAGAAAGATCCTAACCTGGATCTAGTGTACCTTAGGTAAGTAGCAATAGACCAAGGAAAATGTACGGCATATACCGATATGGTTGATCTGGTAGCTATAGTTAGTGTGATTTTTTGGTTGGTTCTTATGTTCCTTAAGTCAGTTGAGGATAACATTAGGCTATCATATGTTGTCATTAACACTAACTACCCTTTAGAACCCTAATTGACCCATCTTGGCCATTAGAAAGTAGTGAGATAAGCGGCTTTGGTGAAGTCTAAAGTTGGTTGATACTCGATGCTACGCTCATTGAGATTCTAATCTTGGGAGGTTTTGGTTGGCAAGTCAGTTGTCATACTGAACAACGACCTTTGAGAAGAATCAGTGATATTAAGATCCCTTAAAACCCGGTTACTATTACCAGGACAGGATGAACCAACTAAACTTCAGTGGGGAGGGTACTTACTTATGGACTTCATGCAAGCCTTTAAACCTAAGGCTATTGTGTGACTTGTTTGTGTGTGCCACTTATTTGTGTATGTACATAACATCATAACATCATAACATAGCATTTTCACTAACCATTTCAAGGACCAAGGAATTTATCTTTGTTCTTTGTTGCAGGTTATGGCTTCCGCTCATAGGAACACTATCCGGGTCAACTTTGTAAGGATACCTTCCAAGCTTAAGGAATTGGCCTCAAATGTTTATGAAAGCTCTCAGTTCATCAAAAAGCATGGTTACCTACTTGACTTGGTTACTTCAGGGTTCAATAAAGATATGATGAGTGTTTTATTCCATTTCTTTGATCCTAAACATCACTGCTTCACATTTCTTGATTATTAGCTAGTGCCCACAATAGAAGAATTATCCAAATTACTTGGTGTGCCTATTCTTGATCAGAAACCATTCATAGGCTTAGAGAAGGAGCCTAAACCTGAAGTTGTTGCAGCAGCCTTACATTTGAAGAAATCAGATATTGTATTGGAAACAATTGGATTTAAGGGTATTCTTGCTAAATTATTGATAGAGAAAGCTCAGGTGCTCTGGATGCTATGAGTTACGATGCTTTTGAGGAGATCTTAGCCTTGTTGATTTATGGTTTGGCGTTGTTCCCTAATTCGGACCAATTCATAGATGTGCACGCCATTAACATATTTCTGACTCATAGTCCTGTGCCTACCTTGCTTGGGGATATTTTGCACTCTCTTCACACCCGTACTACGAAGGCGCGAGGAACTCTAATGTGTTTCATATCTCTACTATCAAGGTGGTTTATTTCACACCTTCCTCGATCTGTGATGAAGAATGAACAAGGTTTAAGGTGGTCTAGAAGGATAATGTCACTCTCACATTCAGACATTCATTTGTGTTCCAGATCTATGGAGAATATTACTATCATTGACCATTGTGGAGAGTTCCCTAATGTACCACCCCTTGGAATAAGAGGGGGCATTACCTACAATCCTTCTTTAGCACTATGTTAGTTTGGTTATGCTCGGAGTAATGGTCCTCATGATATGATTATTCAAGATATTATGTTTGATTATGACAATGATCTTCAAGTTTACCATCAAAGGTTTATACGAGCTGGGACCAAGGTGAACAAAATCTAAAGCAATACTTGGGAACCAAAACACTCCATCCCTATGGAACCTTACCTCAGATGGATGCGATCTCGTGCTCAAACTCTTATGATGCCATATCCTGATGTTCTACCGGTGATCTTTGAGCCTATTTTTGAAGGAGATGTTCCTTCCACCATTCTTCATCCAGACATTCCTACTGACCTGGAAGAGCTACATAAATCTTGGATCCAACTGAAGGAGGAAAGGGATACCTTTGAGGCTCAATTCTATGCTAGCGAGGAGAAAGTGTTGGAGCTAACAAGGCGACTTCACGAAGAGCGGAACCTCAATACATATCTCAACACAAAGAGAAAGCGTCCATGGGAGACTTGAGTCTCAGATGTTCTTATTTTCCTTGCAACTTTTTATTTTCTTTCATTGTAAGCCCAAGGAAAAATTATATTTTAAACTTACTAATAAAAGTTTTATTTTTGTTTTCCTTTAACAAATTTAAATCCTACGTGGTCCTTGAAAACATTGCATATGCATCTACATACCATACCATTGCATAACAGGTTTCCGCGACAAGCTTCTTATCTTCTCATTGTTTATTTCAGTGGAAATGGCCCTCGAACAGACTGTCAAAGATCTCCAAACCCATAATGCTAAATTTTAAGAAGTGATCCTGAATTTGTCCAAGGAGTAAGAAAAGTTGAAAGCCCTCCTCACTAAGGACGTGAAAAAGAAGAATCCTGAAGACAACAAGGGTAATCAGTTGGAAAAATTACAAGCTTAGATGGTAGAGATGAGAATCCAGATGAATGGCCAGGTGGATCTTATCCAAAACATAGCCCAGGGGCAAGAAGAGCTGAGAGTCTTCGTCAATAAACTTCAAGGTAACAGAGTCGGGAATCTTATCATCAGCCAATATCCGATGAAACAAGTTGACTTGGTTAAAAGGAAGATGAGGATAAGAGAAGGAAAGAGACAGGCTACTACTGATAGTTCTTCAATTGAAGGAAGAAGGTCTTATAGGGTTAATCTGCCTCAACACAAGGAATATAAAAGACAGTTTATCAAAATCAACACGCTAATATCGCAAACTTTGCAATGCTTGTTGGAGATAAAGCTAATTACCTTGAAAAATACTCCTCATAATCCCAATACTTCCTCTCCTTATTATAACCCCAATGAAAGGTGTGCATATCATTCCAATAGTCTTGGACATGACACTAATAACTGTTGGGCATTGGGGAATAAGATTCAAGACCTGGTTGACGAAGGAGTCCTCGAGGCTACGCCAGAAGACCAGATTGAATTCTCCCATCCTCCATCAAACATCAAAGTTGACATACATCCAGAGTGACAAGTTTAGAGGAGGAGGCTTTGAGAACGTTTGCATTTTCATTTGTAATTTCTTTTGTCGACTTAAACACTTACTATTATGTCAGACTTTTGTTTTCACGATAATGCATTGCATATGTTTGTCTTGAATTAATCCATTCGTTTCACTATATTTAAACTATGCTTCTTACTTCTATTTTGTGATATTTAACTCTTTTTAAAGTTGTAAGCCTTTAGAGGGAGGATGACAAAACAATACCATAATTTCATATAGTATGCTTTTGAACAGACTATGCTGGTGATGTACAGGCATTGTTTCGATTCTTAAACAATGGAGATATAAGGAAGTTAATCCTTAGTCAACCCTTTTGAGCCTATGAAGTAGGAGTTTTTATTCTCACGCAAATTAAAACACTTAATCATAACTTGGGGCAGGGTAGTTCCTCGGTTAACTCAATTATGCTAGTTGTCCTTTTTGTACACAACTAATGATGGTTCCCTGTAATCATTAAGTTTGACAGTCAATATCTAGCAAAAGAAAAGATCACTAAGTCAAAACCTATGAAGGAGACTTAGTAAAAATTGAGACATCCCACTGACTGTAATCTTGAAACAAACAGTTCAGGCAAAAAGAAGGGATAACAAAGTCAAAAGAAAAAAAGAGGTCATTACAAATCCTCAACAAAAAAATATATGACAGGCTTTTCAAATAAACTGTTGTCAGTGTTACAATTCCAAACTCCTTTGGAGCCTCATTGCATAAGTTAACTGAACATAGGACTGAAGAACATCACGAAGGATGGGTTGGGTACAAATAAAATTTGAGCCTTTATCCTTTGTTTCTTAAACCGTGGACCAGACAACATTACAACTATTTAAAATTCCAAACTGAAGCATGGTTAGTTCGAAAGCGTACTGCTATAAAAAGGTATCCTGGCTGCTTTAGGGCTTATTATAAATCTTGAGTTAATATCACAGTTTTTACAAACATTTTTTTGTTAAAATAATTCTTTTTCAAAACTTCAAGACGGACATATGTGTTGCATTTTGAATATCATTGTTTGCATATAACTAAGTGTTTGATATCATAGAAGTTTACATGATGAACATTCAATAAACCAAAGTCCTCCTGACAGAAAAAGTTGCTTCTCGGATCAAAGCCAATGTATACAAGGGGCATAGTCAATATCTTCCAATCAAGGGAGCATGTCATGTTATTTTCCAATTCATCTGGGGCAGTCAGATCAAGATTCAACAAATGCTTAAATATCCAAGGAAAGGTCTCCTCATCTGAATTACCAGAGGTAACATTAACAAGTTCACGATGCCAGGGGCATATTATTGTAGGGCATTTTGTTTATTTCTCTTGAGGTAGCCCTTTTAAAATACTTCCATTATGAGACAAATCATCCTTAACTAGGAGCAATGCTCTCTTTTCAAATCTAATCAGATCAAATTCAGTTGCAAGCTCCTTAACCATTACCCAGGGCATACACGATCCACCGTAGTCTGAAAGCACATTCCTCTCATTACATTGCCTTGATACCGGATTTCAGCAAAAGCCATTGTGGAAATTAATTATCTGTGCCAATAGTATCAGATGGTGTCAGTATCATGTGTTCGGATTCATTCATGATAATTCCTAGAAAATTACTCGGGGAAGTCGAGATTATCCGAAATTTTGAATCCATTGATTACTTTGAATGAATTTATGCTTTTGAATATGATTAATGTTTACCAAAATGCATAAAATTACAATATCAACATCTACTAAGGACTCTCAGAGGTACGAATCCCCAACAAAGTTCATATCCAACAGATCTTCACAAATTCATCCCCACAGAGTGATCATTACGGATTTATTTCAGCGAAGTATTCCAAGTAGCCTCTTGTACTTCTAGCTCTACAAAGTCCCATACAAATTTCTCTCAAACTTGATATTCTCCGAAGAATTGACACTTGGTCAGATAAGTCTCTCAGGGGAATGTCCATCTCTTTTATCCCCAGTCAGGGTATTTATGAATCTAATCTTCCAATAAAAAAGTATGACGAACGAAAATCGAAAGATCCTAAGTACAATATTCAGAAATAAGACGGGAACTATGTCCTCATACTCCTCAGCAAGAAATCGAGATTTATTTTCCCCAGCCATCAATTGTTACATGAAGATGCTAGTATGCTTCAATTACATAATTCATACATACATCATTTACATCATATCATGGCATACACATCCATAATGCATACGAGATTCTCATTTACATTAAGAACATCATGCCATGCATGCATACATCAAATAATATTGCATAAAACTAACTTTTCCTTTTCAGGATAGTTTGCAGTCAGATAAACATTACCAACTCCTTGAGACAGTTCAGATACGATCTAAACAAAGATCTAGTGTTGATGCTTAGTGCAAGATGCTTTTCTTTCCAGAAATAGTACAGAGACGATCTATACGAAGATCTAGTCCTGGTACTTAGTGCTGACATTTTCCTGATACAGTTCAGAGACTATCTAAACAAAGATCTAGTGCTGATGCTTAGTGCAAGATGCTTTTCTTTCCAGAGATAGTACAAAGACGATCTATACGAAGATCTAGTCCTGGTACTTAGTGATGACATTTTCCTGAGACAGTTCAAAGACGATCTAAACGAAGATCTAGTGCTGATACTTAGTACAGGATATTTTCAAGAAGCAATTTAGAGATAATTGAAACGAAGATTTAGTTATGGTGCTTAATACAAGATATTTTCCTAGAGACAGTTCAGATACTATCTAAACGAATATCTAGTGATGATACTTAGTGCATGATATTGTCCATAAGCAATTCAGAGATAATCAAAACGAAGATTTATTTCTGATGCTTAATTCAAGAAATTGTCCTAGAGACAGTTCAGAGACGATCTAAATGAAGATCTAGTGTTGATACTTAGTGCATGATGTTTTTCTTTCCTTGAGATAGGTCACGTGATGGTTGATTGTAGGGTGAATGTGCCTACTTGTTTTAATTGTGGAGAGCAGGACCATATCAGCACTCATTTCCAGAAACAACAATCGGGTGGAAAAGTGTTTGCATTAGTGAGAGTTCAACCTACTAGTGAGGACCCTTTGGTCAAAGGTACTTGCTTTATCAATAATGTTCCTTTATTTTTTATTATTGATATGGGTGCAACACACTCGTTTATTTCCTTGGAATGTGTGAAGTAGCTAGGATTGGAACCTTCTAAGTTTAGTCAAGGGATGGTAATTGATACTCCATCCATAGGTTATGTGACTACTTCCTTGGTGTGGTAGCTTCCCGATGACTATCTTTGGAAGAGATTTTGGAGTGGACCTTATATGTTTACCGCTCAGTAATCTCGACGTAATTTTGGGGATGAATTGGTTGGAATACAACTGAGTTTATATTGACTATTTTAGGAAGATGTTATTGTTCTTAACTCCTGAGGAGGAGGCATTGGCTAATTTAATCTCTACGAAGGAATTGAGGACTTTATTAGAAGGTGAAGTGAAGATGTTTGCAGTGTTCGCTTCATTATCTGTTGAAGAAACGGTCATTACTGAAGAGTTTCCTGAGGTGAATGAATTCCTGGAAGTGTTTCCTAATGATATTACAGAGTTACCTCCAACGCAAGAGGTGGAGTTCACTATTGACTTGGTTCCTGGTACGAGGCCTATTTCTATAGCGCCCTATAAGATGTCTGCAGCAGAGTTAGCTGAGTTGAAATCTTAGATTGGTGATTTGCTTAATAAGAAATTTATTAGACCCAATGTGTCGTCGTGGGGAGCTCCAGTGTTACTGGTTAAGAAAACGGATGGTAGTATGCATCTATGTGTTGATTATCGATAGTTGAATAAAGTGACCATTAAGAATAAATACCCACTCCCGAGAATTGACAATTTAATGGATCAACTTGTGGGAGCCCGCATTTTCAGTAAGATTGACTTGAGGTCGGGATATCATCAAATTAGAGTAAAAGAAGAAGATATTCAGAAAACAGCGTTTAGAACTCTATATGGTCGTTATGAATATAAAGTGATGCCTTTCGGAGTGTCTAACGCGCCAGGAGTATTTATGGAGTATATGAATCATATATTCCATTCTTATTTGGGTCAGTTTATTGTTGTGTTTATCGATGATATACTAATATATTTGAAGTCTGAGGAGGAACATGCGAGACATTTGAGGATTGCATTACAAGTGTTGAAAGACAACAAATTATTTGCCAAGTTCTCTAAATGTGAATTCTGGTTGAATATAGTGAGCTTTTTGGGGCATGTTATATTGTGTGAATGTATAGCAGCAGATCCTTCGAAGGTTAGTGCGATACTTGAGTGGGAACCTCCGAAGACGGTAAAGGAGATTAGAAGCTTTCTTGGTTTAGTTGGTTATTATCGAAGGTTCATCGAAGGGTTTTCTAATTTGGCATTGCCATTAACTCAATTGAACCGAAAGAGTCAATCCTTTATTTGGGGTGCAGCTTGCGAGAGGAGTTTTGAGGAGTTGAAGAAGAAATTAACTTCAGCACCAGTACTAATCTTGCCGAATCCGAGTGAAGCCTTTGTAGTTTATTGTGACGCATCTAAAATGGGTTTAGGTGGTGTGTTAATGCAAGTTGGTAAAGTGGTGGCGTATGCGTCACGACAATTGAGGATACACAAGAGGAATTATCCTACTCATGATCTGGAATTGGCTGCAATTGTTTTTGTATTGAAAATCTGGAGACATTACATATATGGTTCGCGATTTGAAGTATTTAGTGACCATAAAAGCCCGAAGTACTTGTTTGATTAGAAGAAACTTAATATGAGGCAGAGAAGGTGGTTAGAATTTTTGAAGGACTATGACTTTAATTTGAGTTACCATCCGGGAAAAGCGAATGTAGTAGCAGATGCCTTAAGCTGGAAGACAATTCACATGTCGAGAACGATGGTGAAAGAAATGGAATTAATTGACCAATTTAGAGATTTGAGTATGGGTTGTGAAATGACACCGGAAAACGTTAAGCTGGGTATGTTGAAAGTGAATAATGATTTTCTTGATGTAATTAAAGAAAATCAGAAACAAGACGTGAAATTGGTGGATTTAATGCCTACTGAAGGAAATGATCAAAGTGGTGATTTTGTTTTGGACAGTAATGGTATTCAGAGATTTCAAGGAAGAATTTGTGTGCCCGACAATGTTGAGTTGAAGAAAGAAATTTTGGAAGAAAGTCATCGAAGTAGCTTGAGCATTCACCCAGGGGCTACAAAGATGTATCATGATTTTAAGGAGTTGTTTTGGTGGCATGGCATGAAAAGCGACATTGCACAATTTGTTTATTCTTGTTTGGTATGTCAGAAATCTAAAGTGTAACATCAGAAGCCTTTGGGACTAATGCAACTGTTAGAAATTCCAGAGTGGAAATGGGATAGTATTTATATGGATTTCGTATCGGGCTTACCGAATATGGCAAGAGGCCTTGATTCCATTTGGGTGATTGTAGATTGGTGACTAAGTCTTCACATTTCATTCGGATTAATATCAGTTTTCCTTTGACTAAATTAGCTGAGATTTATATTCGGGTTATTGTAAAATTGCATGGTGTACCGTCGAGTATAGTGTCAGATAGGGATCCACAGTTCACTTCTGAATTCTGGAAGTGTTTGCAGGAGGCTTTGGGTTCTAAGTTAAAATTGAGTTCAGCTTACCACCCACAGACGGATGGATAGTCCGAGAGGACTATTCAGTCATTAGAATACTTGTTGAGAACTTGTGTATTAGAAAAAGGTGGTGCATGGGATACTCATTTGCCACTAATTTAGTTCACGTATGATAACAGTTACCATTCGAGTATTGGAATGGCACCTTTTGAAGCTTTATATGATATGAGGTGTAGGACACCTCTGTGTTGGTATGATACGGGTGAAAATGTTATGCCTGGGCCTGAGATTGTACAGAAAACTACAGAGACCATTCAGATGATCAAAGAGAAAATGAAAACGTCTTAGAGTCGGCAGAAAAGTTACCATGACAATCGAAGGAAGGACTTAGAGTTTAGTGAGGGTGACCATGTGTTTTTTAGGGTCAATCCAGTGACTGGTGTTGGACGTGCCTTAAAATCGAAGAAGTTGGATCCTAAGTTCATTGGACCGTATCAAATTATGCAGAGAGTGGGTAAAGTTGCTTATAGGGTGGCGTTACCGCCGGAGCTTTTGAATTTTCATGAGGTGTTTCATGTGTCACAACTTAGGAAGTATGTGTCTGATCCATCACATGTTATCCAGAGGGACAAGGTGCAGATTTGTGACAACCTTACGGTGGAAACTTTACCTTTAAGGATCGAAGATCGTAAGCTGAAGCAACTACGATGCAAAGAGATAACTCTTGTAAGAGTGGCTTGGGGAGGGGCTGCTGGTGGGAGTGTTACCTAGGAACTGGAAAGCAGGATGCGGGAATCATATCCAGAGTTATTTCCTTCAGGTACATTTTCGAGGACGAAAATAATATAATTTGGAGAGAGTTGTAACACCCTGATTTCATAATTTATTTAATAAAATAATTATTATGAATATGGGTAGTATTTTTGAAATTGTAAGTAAGAAATTATTTTATTTAAATAATAATATGATAATAATGTGGTATTATTTTGAATATTTTTATTAAATAAATAAAATAATAAAAGTTGGAGGTCTAAGGGGCAAAGCAGTAAATTGTATTGTTTTATGAGAAGAGAACAACGAAGTATTTTGTTCACATCATGTTTTCTAAAAAAGAAGGAATTGGCTCTGGAGAAAGAGGACAGGAGAGATAAGTGCAAGAACCCTAGAGCCCCAAGATCAAGATTTGCAAGGAATCCATTGAATTCGAGGTAAGGGGGGAAAGGGATTCTATATAGGTGATCTAACATGAAAGGGTAGTTGAGAGTTCCTTACTATCTTAGGGATTGTGTGATTTTGGTCTATTTTGATGAAATTGTGGTATCGGTATGAAATTACATTGTTGATTGTTATGTTTGGAGTATTTGTTGTTTGAATTGTATGATATGATTGGTATAAAATTTTTCATATGAATATTTTTATTGATGATGCAAATTGAGATGATGGAGTAAAACGTATAATTCTCTAAATTGATTAGTAATATTAGGTTGGAAAGATAATGTGGTGTTAGAGGTCTTAAACTCAGTCTAAGAACAACATTAGGGTTGTTTTGGGTGATAAAAGTGCAACATAAGTGATAGAATTTTCGCGTCTCAGAAGGAGCGTAAGCGATTATCCGGATTCATTATGAATCAATGGTGCAGGGATGATCGTGTCTCAGTAGGAGCGTAAGCGATGCATCTAGGGTTCGAATTGATGAACCAATGTTAAGTCGGTACGGCATTTGCACTGTGTCATATAATCACTTTGCATTTGATTGAATGAATAATATATGATACATGTTGATGAATTGTGTGAGATTACTCTTTAAGATGTTATGTGCACCGTTAAAATATTGAATTGTTTTCTCACCCCTTTGTTATTGTTGTTGTGTTTGTACTTCTTGGGAAGTACAGATAAACCAGGTACTTGAGAGTGCTTTGGAGTTGTGTTGCTTGATCGAGTTATAGGACGCTCTGATACGTAACATGGGAATGGAAAACTATCGTTGTCTTGTTTTATTCTATTTTTCTGAAATTGTTTTGTTACGTATCCATGTAGTAGACCAATGACATATTTTGAATTTGTATTGTCGATACTATTGAGCATGAATTATGATGAACTATTTACATTTCGCTCTTTTAGTCAAGAACTATATTTGTTGGTTTTTGTTGAAAAAGTAGCATTCCACTTTTGTTAAAAACTCTAATTTTTCTTAAGAAAACGACTATTTTCTATTTTGGGTAAAGTGGGTGTTACAGTTATCATTACTGAACATCTCGAGGAATCAATCTCCATTAGTTAACACTCTTGAAAATACAAAACCCTTGTGAAATCCTGAGTCTCCAACCTTCAAAATGTATATTTGCCAAAAAAATCGTTCAACCCTTGAAAAACCGTGTTCTAGTACTAAATAGACGAATTCTAGGCTTTCATCCATTTTTGGGCCTCATTGCGCGTAATGGCCTATTTCCACACCATCCTTCTACGCGTAGAAGCTTTTGGGCCAACCATCACACAAGCTATTACGTGTAATGATCAACCCATTACGCATATTAGCAGAGACATTGTTTTTCTCCCTTTTTCACCCTTCTTCCCATTCGCGTAACCTATGTGTAGTGAGAGGGGCATTACGTGTAACAACTAAAGTGTTACGCGTAATGACAACAACTTTGTCAATTTTTTCATTTTTCTTCTACTTTCTCGCTCCGGCTTGGTTTTTCATCCAATGTTTGATCCTCTGTGCTTCCAAACCTGTGTTTGACCTGCTGACATACCAAAAGCGTAAAATATCCTCTAGAAACTCATAATTTATGGCACACTTAACATTATCAAAACAAACCTTAATCACTACTAAAACATACTCAAATTCACATAGTTTATACCTAACTTATTTACGATTAAATAATGAAATACATAGCATAAATGATGACTGGTCATAATCTCAAACTTAGCTTAATGCTTGCCCTCAAGTAACATTCTATACAAAATAGATCATGTCACCTTGAACTTACTATAAAAACAGTTCTTACCACAATACTTCTAAAATATTTCGCATTGGACCCTTCGGTGTTACCTTGGGTTTTCTTTTTATCCTTCATAGTCAGCAAGCCAAAAACACTTTCACTCGGAAACACTACTTCACCTGTCAGCTTATATTACACTTTCACCAAGTCTCTCGGGATTAAAGTATTATAATGCTCAAATCACTGTAAGTAATATCAGATTAACAATTTAAATAAATTATCTAATCCTATCAACATGCACAACACACACACTTTTTGAGGTCTTTAGTTTGTAACGGGGCTTGGGTTAAGGTGGGATATAAAAAGGAAAATAATGGGTTTTTGGTTAAAAGTACATGAAATCATTATTATCACAATGTTCATTCCATGATACTTTAGTGCATAGCTACCCCAAACTTAAAGGTTGTTATTCCAACAACAACCCCCAAACTTAAATTTGAACGCAAATCCAAAAACAATAACACATACTCTGAACGGGGTAGGATAATAATGTGGCCATGGGTTAATAACTTGTATAAACAAACAAAGGGATAGATGCTCAAAAGGGGTAACCGAAGGATAATAATAATAATAACGGGATGGATGGAAAGGCTCTAAGTAAAAAACAAAAAAAAAATTCATCGGTGTGTGTACTCATACAATTAATATTCAAAAAGAGCGTACGCAAAATCTGATAGATAAAGTCATACCTGATATTTCTCTCATGATAACATTTGTGTTTGGATTTTTCGGATATCACCGGGATGGGTAAAACTGACAGCTTCCATAATGTCTCTTTGTTCAAAGATCTTTTACTCCTAGTTCTGATAACCTTATTTAACCAGTGCGTCCAATCATACACAGAAGTATCAAATAGTTGGGGAGACTTAAGCAGAGGACACTCAAGTATGTGGTGGAAGTCATCAGTATCATCCACTATGGCCAGTAAACATCACGTATCTAATCAAACAAATTAATAAACTATATGAAGTAATAAAATTCATTAAGATTTGATAAAGCCAAAGCGGGTGATTACAATCACACAGAAGAAAATAAAAAGTACATAATAAAAACTCAAAGATAGTGGAATGGAAAAGAACTAGACATCAAATAACATAAAAGTACAATAAAATAAAAAATAACACGAAAAGATATCATGGTTACTCCCTTATGCCACCATCTTACACAAGCATATCAAAATCCATTATGTTGAAAGGATCGATCCTAGGATCATTCACCGTCTTCGTGATCATAGTCATTTCATCCGGATTCCCTGGAGGGGTCTGGAAATAAGGCATGTATGGACTCTGATGAGGTTGTTGTAGAGGTTTTAGATGTTGTTGCTGAGGTGTGTACAGATGTTGCTATTGAGGTATCAGTCCTCCTATCTGAACTAGGTGAGTCCACCCAGGGTAAGTGAACTACCCAAAATAAGGTGATGGCGTGTCTCCGACGAATTTGTCTCGGAAGTGTTGCGCCTCTACCCACATGTCAGTTTGATGCGTTAGATAGCGACCTGAAACCCCATACTAATAACAAAAGTCATGCATAATACAGATCTGGGACATCTGCAACCTGTACTCTCGAGACTCCTCATCAACAACCCTACGAGTCACCTGAGGTATCTCCTGAGAAGTATCCCGCCTCTGTGTGCCACTGATGTCGCTCCCGAGATTTTCATCCTAGTACAAACGCAAAAGTGGCGCGGAAAAGGTAGAGTCACCAGCCAGGCATTTTTATCCCGAAAGAATGGGAAAGGTAATGTTGCACAAACCTGAGGAAGAAGGAAATGACGAGGCCTTGTGAACCAAAGATCTGGGTTCGCGAGTCAATTACGACCTGGGAAGATATTAGCACCCTAGATCGTCCTCCGTACACGACGGGATCCACACTTGTAAGTCTGTTTCAAATGGTGAGAAATAAAGTGTTACTGAATAAAATGAACTGCTAACTGGAATGAGAATGGAAATAAGAAAGGGAACAAAAAGAAAATGGAAAGGAATGGGGAAATGTAGGGAAAATAAAGAATGTGATCGAACGGGCCCTACCCCGCTGCCTACGTACCTCATCGAGAAAATCAGGATCAGAGTCGACGTAGTTCGCCTAACTAAGGCGGGAACTATTTGTTTGTGTTTTTTATAACTGGAACTGTGTATGCTATGTTCAGGTGTTGCAGACTCGACTTGTGCGAGTGCGTTTACCGTCTTGCATGCGAGACAAGTCGTCACAAGTTCGCGTTGTGAGTGAATGAGATGAGAAGAGAAGTTCCCGCAGGACAGTTGCTTATTATATTTGTTTTGTCTTTTATGAGAAGTGTTTTGAATTTTTTGTGTGAATATTCTCATACTAAGACCTATCTATCATGGTAGATAGCTTACACCTTGCCCCGAAATAGGACGTGTATAAGTACTCCGCAACAAAGTCTCGTGGTGTATAAGAATATTCAACCTTTATTAAGTATTTTATTATTTTCTTCATGAGGTGAGAAAGAAAGACTCAATTTGAACAAAGGAAAAAACTAAGGGAACTAAGACTCAACCCTAATTTAGTTATTATATTCAAAAAGTGATCCTAATGTTTTGTGAGGTTTTTCTATTCCTAAGGAAGAAAGGAAAATAAGAAAAGAACTAGAACTCAACTTACTTCCTAAGGAAGTTAAGTTGGTTTTAAAAATGGGGAAGCCTATACAAGTGGAATGCAAATATTAAGGCAAAAACATGAAAATAAAATGAAGAAGTACTAGTTCAAAATGCATATTAAAGCACATAAAACTAAAATAAAGCTAAACACATCATGTAAACACACTTGAATGATTTATATGCCTAAGTCCTAAAACTAAAGGATCTTACTTAATATCAACATTCTAAAATCAGTAGCTACACCATACTAATGTCTTCTAATATTCTAAGATCAAACCTAATTAATCTATGTCCTAATGCACCATAAAATCCTAAGCTAAACTAGATGGATTTACAATGGAAAAGTTTACTAAAATCAAGGCACTAAATATAGAAAAAGTCTTGGAAAAAATATGAAATTAATTCCCTAAGGTCCCTAACCTGAATCTAATATTGTGTTAAAAACTATCCTAAAAATTCATAACCTAACTAGGTAAAATAGTTACTTAAATCTACATAAGATCTAATCACAATTTTTCACAAACAACCCTATCAAAATAGTGGATAAAATGTCATAAAAATATAACAAAAATTATTCCAAGTTCTATTATTAGTCCTCTAACCAAGACCAAAAGAATGGGACAACGATCATACAGGAAGTGGGAGAAATAAAATGTACAAAATGAAATGTTCATGAAAGAATTCAATATAAAACTAATTAAATGGAAAATCAAAATTAAATTGAAAAAAGCCAAAAATTCAGAAAGTAAAAATGTAGAAAATTTCTAAAATGAATTAGAATCCTAGTGTAATTTTTATGGAATTTTATTATGTGTTTTAGTATTTTTTTTTACTAGATTAAAAGTGAAACTATACTAAAACAAAAATAAAAAAAAAGAAAGAAATAGGAAAAGGGTGTAGAAAGTGATCTTTTGTAGTTAAAAAGACGAATTGGGACCAAACCGGGGGTGCCAAGAGTAACAAGAAGAAGGCCCACTAGCGCAGGCTCTTGGAGGAGTATCCTATGGAACTTCAGTCAATAATCTTGACTCTCTAAGGACCGTCGATCGCAAGTCTTCTATTGGTAATTCTATCAAGTGATTTACAAACGCATGAACATGCCAAGTACCGTGGTTCTGCACACACCAGACTGGCCGCGCTGGGAGACTATCGGACGGTTACAAGTGTCACCGCTGGTGTGGCTGAGAATCCCAAAAGCTCATCCAAATCTTATCTCATAGAAATTCCTAATGGTGGATTAATTCTCCTTAATGTGGATTAACTGTGAATTAAAATGATCCTTAATTGCTCTTAAACACATAATATTCTTTTCAAATCCTCAAGATATTCTCTTAATCTTTCCATTACTTAAATTAAATGTCTTTTTCTCATGATTAACAAATATAAACAAATACAGATAGGCAAAAGGGCTGAAGAACAAATTGTAAACATTAAGTCTCTTCTTCATTTTTCTCTTCCTCCGTTGTCGAACCTATCGCCTCCTCCATCTCCTTAAAATCTCACTAACCCACTGCCGTGAACGAACACCCAGGAAAGCTGAACCACACCGATGTCTCACCCTACCTCCACAAACTCTACCTAATCCTTCCCTAAACTACCATCTTCTTATCGCTAACCCGAAACTATCATCAACAAATTGAAGCCATAGATGCAATCAGAGCACCTTAAAGGCAATATACCAACTAAACAACACACCACAATCAAAACGTTTTTTGAGGAATTCGGATGCGTACCGATTAACGGAGAAGTGGAGATGATAACGCGGTAAGAGTCTATCTTTTCTTGGCTTAAGCTACCCTTTCTTCTTTTCTTTTCCACGCATTGAATGCAGTTTTCACTGATTTTTGTTGATTGATGCCGATGATGTTGATGAAGCGGTAAGTTTTTGCGTGATTCGCAGATTACGCCTCAATCGATAGAAATTTTGAAAAAGCTGATTCATATCGATGAGGTTGATGGTGAGTTTAATTAGGAAATTGATGCAGTCGTTGGAGATGGATTTCTGCGGTTTTGAACTTTTGTAAGTTGTTGATAAGAACCGATGCAGATTGTTGAAGTTGTGACAATGGAGTCTCGAAGATGATGATGGAAGAAGAGATTCCGAGACTGACGAGTATGAAGTTAGAGGTGAGGATTGAATTCAGTGTAAAAAAACGGTTCTGAGGAAAAAATGGTGAAGAATGATTGAAGAAGAAGAAGAGTGATTGAAGAAGAAGAAGAATGATTGAGGGAAGAAGAATGATTGAAGAAGTTGTGAAGAAGAATGGTCGAGGGAAAAAAATAATGATTGAGGGAAGAATATTTATAGAGCATGTATCAAAGATGATTCTGGAACTTCTCAAGTAAAATCTAGTTAGCTTTTTAGTTATGAAATCAGTTAGGATTCTTTTATGATTCTGTTAGTCGGTTAGTTTGAATTTGGTTAAAGTTTCTAAGTTTTGACTTTTATTGGGTGTAATAATGTTCAGAAGAATGGAGGGTGGAGCTGATTGAAGAACGGTTCGTGGTGACGCATATTTTATTTGCAGGTTGCTCGGTGACTCGATGAAAAGTATTGGATCGGTTGAAATATAGAATCCAAACAAAGACGATGGTGTGGTTTGCAATTGTCGATAAGTATCACAAATATTCGATCAAGGAATGCACACTATCACATTTCTATTTTGAGTTTCTTTCTCCTCTTCAGATCTTCTACATTCTGATTTGCACTGACGTAAACCCCTTCGACGTGTATCAATGAACGTGTTGTTTTTCTTTTCCCTTTTTTTGTTTTTTGTAGGATCGAATTTTGATGCAAGTTGATGAAGATCGCGATTTGGTTATTGTTGAAGAAAGCTCGAAGATGCCACAAGTTCCTCTATTGATGATGGAGCTCAATGGAAGTGTTGAGTGAAGATTTATGAATGAGCATTTTGTTGATTGAAGGTGAAGTGATGTTGAAGTAGAGATTGAAGCAGAGTGCAGAAAATTGGGAGGAGGAATTTTACCGATTGAGATTGAATTCTGATTTTCTGAGATTGATCAAGAGTCTTCTTCTAATTCTCCTATTTTTTCTGTTGCTGAGTTGTGTTATCATAATCGAGTTTTTGTATTCTATCCTCAATTTTCTGATATGGATATTTTTGATGTAACTCCCCCTAGTTTATAACTGAATTCTGATACAAAATATTATGCAACTGAATTCCGTTTTTTTCTATTGAGTTTTTGTTCTAATTTTCTTCTGAATTTTTATTTCTTTCATTTTCTATTATGGATTGTGAACCATGAACAGTGAACCGAATTTTTCTGGTGAAAGTTATGTTAGACTTTTGAGCTAAAACAAATATAAAAAAAATAAAAAAAGAAGTATTGTGATAACTTGGTTACTAATGAGAACAAGTGATGGACCTAGAATGTGACTGAGACTTGGAAATAAATACATTTAAGAAAAATGGAATTGGAAATGGGCTCTAAAATGGTTTGAAAATGTGTAATGGGCTTACAAAGGATTGGGCCAAAAAGAATAATGATTCTTATATTTCTTCGTAATGAGAATTAATAGGTACATAAGTACAAATGAAATTGATTAGTGGGTTAATGGATAGAAACGAAATTGATTGGGGAATAAACATCAGAAGATCGGATTCAAAAACATTAACCGGACACTCGAATGCATACTCCACCAAAACTTTCATTCACCGATGTAAACTAAATTTCATTCTCCATGAAAATCTTGACTTCACTATTTCAACCATGAATAACTTGCATCACCAGTAAAGACTTGAAAGAGTATGGATGTCTTGAGTATTATAAATCTCTTGCCATAAAGATATTTCGGATAGCCTAATAACAATGCCTGGGAGAACCATTAAGCGTGATAACACGATCCTTAATTAATGAAATGTCCATGAGCTCAAACACGAGTAGGAACCCTGGCGAGATAATTTGAATTTTCTAAAGACCTGGACTCCAGTCCATACATTTTCTAACCAAATCAAAGATGAACCTTAGATCGGTATCCTTGGGAAATCTTGAAGTAGATAGTATTGATACTTGATGATCTTCAAAGCATGAATATGCTTGTGATGATGTGAGCTCAACCTTTGTCTCAATGTAATGGTCAGATAAACCACCTCTGAATAGGAAAATTCCAATCGCAAGGAAATACTTTGATCCCATGTCTTAGGAGCCAGTAAAAATGCATGCTTGCGAATGATATAACCTAATGGGAAATGCAGATGAATGTGAAGCAAAAAACCAGTTAAGGTAAAAAAGAATAAGGGCAAATTTTGAGGTATTACAGCTTCCCTTATTCAATCATCTGCAGACCTGAGTGAATAATAGCGGCAACTTTTAGACATTCAGGGTATGAAGTGATTGAATACTCGAATAAACCTGAAAATTTGAACTCTGTGGGTGAGGAAACTGTCATCTTCTTTTATTTAATTGTTTTTTTTCTTTCTCCTCTTTTTATTTGAACTCTGATTAGGTATTGGAAATAGAACAAGGTGGAACGAGATCGTTGTACATAAACGAGAGCCCAGGCAGACAGGACCGTTGTACAAAACGAGAACCTGCGACGCGACTGTTGTACAAAATAAGACGCGGAATGGGGGCCTATTGTACCAAACAGGGCTTGAAAACGAGACCATTGTACAAAACGGAACTCGATGATGGAACGGGATCGTTGTACATAAACGAGAGCCCAGGAAAACAGGACCGTTGTACAAAACGAGAACCTGCGACACGACTGTTGTACCAAACAAGACGCGGAATGGGGGTCTGTTCTACCAAATAGGGCTTGAAAACGAGACCATTGTACAAAACGGAACTCGATGATGGAACGGGATCGTTGTACATAACCGATAGCCCAAGCAAACAGGACCATTGTACAAAACGAGAACATGCGACGCGACTGTTGTACCAAACAAGACGCGGAATAGGGGCATGTTGTACCAAACAGGGCTTAAAAACGAGACCATTGTACAAAATGGAACTCGAAGGTGAAACGGGATCGTTGTACATAAACAAGAGCCCAAGAAAACAGGACCGTTGTATAAAACGAAAACATGAAACACGACTGTTGTACCAAACAAGACGTGGAATGAGGGCCTGTTGTACCAAACAAGGCTTAAAAACGAGACCATTGTACAAAACCGAACTCGAAGGTGATGACAAACATTGACTTGGATAGACAAGGATGCTTGGCAAATGGTATTGGTATCCTCTGTGGGGAGTACTTAAGGTTGAAAAGACGTTACGGGTCTTATGTAATATACCTCAAAACTGGCCCATGCTGGCATGCACATGTTTGGATTTATGGCGTAATGCTCCATGATGATTGAAATGCTACGCTTTGGAGGATGTAAATGTAATGAAGATTATGCATATGCAAATGCAAAGAGATCTCCTGATAAGGAGACTGCAAGCATCCCAGGTGGCTTGACTGGGGGAAACTATGATCACTGCATTGATCTGGTTAATCCTTGTGAGGAGAAAACAACTATGCGGGGAATGTTGTTAATAATATGTCGTCTCTGAACTGCCGCTACTGCCAAAAATAAATTGGACTTTGAGATTAAAGAGCCAAGACCCTGCTGGAGATGGACTCTTCTTGCTAGGTATTCTACCCGTTGAACTCCGTTGGGGAAGTGAAAACCTTCTGACTTGGCTGGGGAATCGGATGTGTGAGTTGATGCTCTGCTGAGGAAGAAACCTGCTAGGGAGTAAGGAACTCCTTGTACTATTGGGGGATTGCTCTTGTGTTGAAGGAAAATCTCAGCTTGGGGAGGACACCAGCCTTTTGTTGCCTTGTTGGGGGAGATTTCAACTTCCAACTCTGCTGGGGATGATGGAGGATGTCAATGATAAAGCTTCTTGTTGAAGATAAGATTTTAGGTTGCCCATTACTGGGGGTAAAAGATATGAAGTGTCTCATGTTGGGGATGAGGTATGAAGCGTCTCATGTTAGGGATTGGAGTTATAAAGAGTCCCATGCTGGAGATGATGGATGATGATACCCTTCTACTCGAGAAGTATCCTTCCCTTTGCTGCTCTGCTGGAAATGAGGGATGATGATACCCTTCCACTCGAGAAGTATCATTCCCTTTGCTGCTCTACTAGAGAAGGGATTGTCTAATGAGACTTGCTAAGGAATTATGATCAATGAAGCCTGCTGATGAAATAACTCTTGAAGTACTTGTGTTGACAATGGCTTTGTTTCCAGCCTCTGGGATGATCGGCTGCCTACTGATCATGAGTAAATAGTGGTTCCTTGCAATTTTCAACTCGCCTCAGACTAGGGGTATATTAGAAGAAATTGTCTCAAGAGGATTTTAAATAAAACTGGCACACGAGATGCCTCGGTGTCTTCAAACTCTTGGAGAGATTCATCGGATCTCGAAATAACTGCCCCAGACTTCATGGTCTATTAAAGACATTGCCTCGCGAGTATTCATGAACCAACCTCATACCACTGCTAGATATTTTGCCCCAGTATTTTGAACTTTGGGTAGGTGCCTCTGATAACCGTCTTCGGGTGAGAGTAACTTCTCATGCTCTTGGGGTGGCCTTCCCCAGTACGAGCCTTTGAGTAGTTTTGTCCCTGAATGGATGATCTTCGAGTGAATACCCAGTCTAAATGCTCTTGGAGAGATTTGAATCTCGAAGTGATTGCCCCAGATTAGTTGGCTCTTACCACAACTGGTTGGGAAAGTTCCTACTCAATGGAGTTTCTTGGAAAAGTGCATCTTCATATGCTGGTCCTTTGGAAGTTTCAGACTTCTCAACTTTGGTAAGATTAAGCTTCTGGACTAAGGTTCCATATGTGAACTTTTATGATGACAAACAAATGTATGCAAGCAGAAAATGTTTATTCTGAGAATGAAAATTCTAATGTAACACACATGTTAATCTTGAAGTTTTACTGAAAAAGATGTCGCAAACCTTTGTGAGTGAATCACTGGTTAAGCTATTGATTTTTTTATGAAAGCATGTACATGCAACACCAACAAAGATCTTTTAGCACAACTCAAGGGAGTCAGGAACACGGTCTCGTGGTAGTACACTCTCAAAATAAACCTGTTTCAATTAGGACTTTTAAGGGTTGTATCATGGCCTAGTTCACGGTTATAGAAACAAAGGATATAGGCTCGAAGTTTATAGGTACCCACCACTCTTCGTGATATTCTCCATTCCTATGTTCAGCTAGCTCGGCACAAGCGTTCACCTTTCGTAAGGGTTTTGTGATGGTTGAGGAACAAATGACACTAACATTTTCAAGCACCAATAAGGTTGTCATTTGGAGTCAGTCACCCCTTTATCTTTTGTATCTGTATCACACGACTTTGTTCTTGTTTGAGGATCTTTCTTGTGTAATCCTATTTGTCTTTTTCCTTTCATTCTTTTTCTTATCCCTAACTTTTGCCTGGACTGATTCTTGTGAATCTTTGAATGTGAAGCCCAGCGGGATGCCCTAATTTTTGCCTAAGTCGCTTGTTTTCAAGTTTCGACTTAGCGGGCTTTTTCATTTCTTGTTCTCTTTTTTGAACAAATCGTGTGACACTGGTTGTCTTGATTGCTTTGAAAGGGTCGGGACTGTCTCACTTCTTGGTTGTTGAGGGATAACCATTGTGGTTTCCGGTCTTTGGACCTATTGATTGGGATAACCATGTTGGTTTCTGGTCTTTGAACCTCTTGATTTGGTACAACGAAAGGTAATGGATCCTCAGATGTGCACTCCTTTTTGAATTTTGAACGCTCGGTCAAACTAACTAACGCATACCCTGCCCCTGGGTTAAGTGCAAGGGTTTCTTCATGCGAAAAGAAACTCCTACTTCAAGGCTCCAATGGGTTGGAGAGGGTTTATCTCCCTTATATCTCTGGTGTTTAGGATTTGAAACAATGCATGTACATCGTCAACAAGGTCTTTCCCAAAAGCACACAATTAGAGATTTTTGTGTTTTCATTTCGTCATTCTCACTGATAGAGTTTAAGCACGACAATTGGTATTGCAATGCACATACACAAAATCATGAGTGAATACGAATGGATTACTTCAAGAAAAACATGTGCATTTTATTATGGTTAACATTCAAAAACAAATAAGTTTCATGCATGCATACAAATGTTTAAACAAACAATAGAAACTACAATGAAAATGCAGTAAAGAAGTTAAACATTGTCGTCATTGAGGAGACTTGACCCCGTCTGGACTTATTGCTTCTGAAGATGCCTTTGCAAATTGGGAGGTCCATTTGATGAGGAGATTTGAATATGTGGGCAGACTTTCTGGCATGATAACCTTTGAGTCGATCAAATTTTGCACCTTGTACTTGAACACATCATAGTTGTCAATTGTATGCCTAAATTCCCTTGAGTGGTACTTGCATCTAGCCTTCACATCATGGTGGTCATTGTTGAAGAGGTCTGACTCCATCTGGACTTATTGCTTTTGGAGACTTTCAGTAGTCAACAGTCTGGATGTTCATTCAATTACTGATTTGGTGCCATATTCTCACCTTTTCCTAGCGTGAACACAATAGTCTTGAAGTCAATCAAATTCGCGAACTTGTTTTTACTTTTGCCTCTGAAGGACTTGCAATCTTCAATTAAATGGCCAGGTGCCCCAGAATGGTAATCATACTTGGCATTGGAACCACAAAGGAAGCTTTCTCGGAGATGATCCTGATGCGACTAGCTCAATCAGTTTGAATCTAAGCAAATAAAGAAACCCGTTGCATGTACGACATCAGAATATGATCAAACTTCTTCTCAAGTTGTTATGGCCTTTACCCTTATGCTTTGTCCCTAGGAATCTCTTAGGAAGCTGAGGTTGGATTCTAACAAACGACATCTGGGGGGAAGAGGGTGATAAATAAAGTTGATAAATAAGGTTGCTCGCAAAGATCTTGCATGATCTCCTGCCTACGTATCTCCATTGACCAATGGAGAATCAGAGCAGCGTAGTTCCCCTTACTAGGGATGAAAATAACTTCGTTTCCTTGACATTGCATTCGGGATTTCTATAACCGGCTCATCTGAGTCTTCATCTGGTTGACTTCCTCTTTCAACAGTTTCTGATTTTGAAATAAAGCTTGTACCTCTGCCCTGAATGGCCTCAGTTGGGTCTTTGTTTGGTTACCTCCTCCCGAAGTTATACCTTGATAGTTGTGATTCAAGTTGGCCATTGTGAAGGGAAACCAAGTCAGAATAATTATATTTCTCTGAAAACCTGTTATGAATGCAAGGATGTATGAAAATTCCATGTTCAGTTATTTCTGAGGAATCTATCTGCTTTGATTCAAGTTTTGACATATAAAAAGTCCGACGACATGATTCAGATATGTGATCCTCGGAAATAACTGAACATGTGTGCTGGAATGCTATGATGTCATGTATACAGCAAGCATGTGATCAATAGTCTGACGTTGGTGTTGAGCAGTGAACCAACTATCTATATAGAACCAAAACAGCAGTACCATCTCTGTATAGAACCCCATAACTGAGAACCCAATAACTGTAGAACTGGACCGCATCATATAATAGTCACTGATGGTGTTAAAGTTGAACAACGAGCCAAGTGTCTGTGGAGAGTCATAATAATAATATAAAAATTTCTCTGAAAAGAAATCCCGGATCTCATAACCAAAGGACCATGTAGAACCAGATCATATTACAAAACAACACTAGCAAAATGGGTATGTTGAAGTTTAGGGTTCCTGCAAACCTGTAAACCCTTCCCAATCTCACGGGTGTGCTACTCGGGTCAACATCATGGACTCTCAAAGTCTAATAGCAATAATACGTTCACAATTTCCGAGAAATGGCTCATGACCAAATCAGGGAATCAATTTGGCATTATGTACTACCCAAGGAGGTCTCAGCTGAGTCCAAGGAAACAAGCATCTCTCATTGGTCCCCAACTTCAAGCACTGAATCGAGAAACAATAGTACATTCATCCTGAAGGGTACAATACTATCGTTATACGAACAGTTTTTCTTAACTGGATTCCTATGAGAGAACCAGGCCATCCTATGCGAGTTCCCAGTGGGCCCTCAGATGCGAGTGGGTTTGCCAACAAATATGGTCTGCCATTGTCATCACTGGAGAGGGATGTTTCCACAAAGGTTCTCAATGATCGATCCCTTGACTGCACATAACTATCAAGGTTGTGTATTGCCCCAGAAAGATTCCGGTATCAATACATTTCCGAGAAGGTCGCAAGTCAAGGTGTGGAACTCACTACTACCAACATAGCAAAATGCCATGAAGCCAAAGTGGAACCACTCTAAGTCCTAAGGTGCACTCGAGCCCCAGTTACGAGCTCATCTCACAGTATCAAAACCCATCCCACAGAAAAAATGAAACCAGCACAGTCCAGCATATGATGCATGTGAAAATAAATATTGAAAGCAGTAGATAAATGCTCTAAAGTAAACTGTAAATGAAAACAGTAAATAAAAACACAACATCACACACATAAACACCTAAAGAAACAAAAGAAAACAGGCGCTAGGATTTCCTCTACAATGGAAACCAGATATTCTGGGTTCGATCCCCAACAGAGTTGCCAGCTGTCGCTCCCGGGATTTTCATCCTAGTACAAACGCGAAAGTGGTGCGGAAAAAGTAGAGTCGCCATCCAGGCATTTTTGTCCCGGAAGAATGGGAAAGGTAATTTTGCACAAACCTGAGGAAGAAGGAAAGGACAAGGCCTTGCGAACCAAAGATTTGAGTTTGGGAGTCGATTATGACCTGGGAAGGTATTAGCACCCCAGATCATCCGTCATACCCGACGGGATCCACGCTTGTAAGTCTGTTTCAAAGGGTGAGAGAAAAAGTGTTGCTGAATAAAATGAACTGCTAACTGGAATGAGAATGGAAATGAGAAAGGGAACAAAAAGAAAATGGAAAGGAATGGGGAAATGTAGGGAAAATAAAGATGTGCTCGAACGGGCCCTACCCCGCTGCCTACGTACCTCATCGGGAAAATGAGGATCAGAGTCGACGTAGTTCACCTAACTAAGGCGGGAACTATTTGTTTGTGTTTTTATAGCTGGAACTGCGTATGTCTATGCTCAGGTGTTGCATGCTCGACTTGTGCGAGTGCGTTTACCATCTTGCGTGCGAGACAAGTCGTCGCAAGTTCGCGTTGTGAGTGAATGAGATGAGAAGAGAAGTTCCCGCAGGACAGTCGCTTATTATGTTTGTTTTGTCTTTTATGATAAGTGTTTTGATTTGTTTGTGAACATTCTCATACTAAGACTTATCCATCATGATAGATAGCTTACACCTCACCCCGAAACAGGACGTGTATAAGTACTCCGCAACAAAGTCTCGTGGCGTATAAGAATATTCAACCTTTATTAAGTATTTTATTATTTTCTTCATGTGGTGAGAAAGAAAGACTCCAGTTGAACAAAGGAAAAAACTAAGGGAACTAAGACTCAACCCTAATTTAGTTATTATATTCAAAAAGTGATCTTAATGGTTTGTGAGGTTTTTCTATTCCTAAGGAAGAAAGGAAAATAAGAAAAAAACTAGAACTCAACTTACTTCCTAAGGAAGTTAAGTTGGTTCTAAAAATGGGGAAGTCTATACAAGTGGAATACAAATATTAAGGCAAAAACATGAAATAAAATGAAGAAGTACTAGTTCAAAATGCATATTAAAGCACATAAAACTAAAATAAAGCTAAACACATCATGTAAACACACTTGAACGATTTCTATGCCTAAGTCCTAAAACTAAAGGATCTTACTTAATATCAACATTCTAAAATCAGTAGCTACACCATACTAAGGTCTTCTAATATTCTAAGATCAAACCTAATTAATCTATGTCCTAATGTACCATAAAATCCTAAGTTAAACTAGATGGATTTACAATGGAAAAGTTGATTAAAATCAAGGAACTAAAAATAGAAAAAGTCTTGGAAAAAATATGAAATTAATTCACTAAGGTCCCTAACCTGAATCTAATATTGTGTTAAAAAATATCCTAAAAATTCATAACCTAACTAGGTCAAATGGTCACTTAAATCTCCCTAAGATCTAATCACAATTTTTCACAAACAACCCTATCAAAACAGTGGATAAAATGGCCTAAAAAATATAACAAAAATTATTACAGGTTTTATTATTAGTCCTCTAATCATGGAAAAAAGAATGGGACAAAGATCATACAGGAAGTGGGAGAAATAAAATGTACAAAATGAAGTGTTTATGAAAGAATTCAATTTAAAACTAATTAAATGGAAAATCGAAATTAAATTGAAAAAAGCCAAAAATAAGAAAGTAAAAATGTAGAAAATTTCTAAAATGAATTAGAATCCTACTGTAATTTTTATGAAATTTTATTATGTGTTTTAGTTTTTTTTTTCTAGATTAAAAGTGAAACTATACTAAAAAAATAATAAAAATAAAAAGAAAGAAATAGGAAAAGGGTGTAGAAAGTGATCTTTTGTAGTTAAAAAGACAAATTGGGCCCAAACCGGGGGTGCCAAGAGTAACAAGAAGAAGGCCCACTAGCGCAGGCTCTTGGAGGAGTATCCTATGGAACTTCAGTCAATAATCTTGACTCTCTAAGGACCGTCGATCGCAAGTCTTCTATTGGTAATTCTATCAAGTGATTTACAAACGCATGAACATGCCAAGTACTGTGGTCCTGTACACACCAGACTGGCCACGCTGGGAGCCTACCGGACAGTGACAAGTGTCACCTCCAGTGTGGCTGAGAATCCCAAAAGCTCATCCAAATCTTATCTCATAGAAATTCTAACGGTGGATTAATTCTCCTTAATGTGGATTAACTGTGAATTAAAATGATCCTTAATTGCTCTTAATCACATAATATTCTTTTCAAATCCTCAAGATATTCTCTTAATCTCTCCATTAATTAAATTAAATGTCTTTTTCTCATGATTAACAAATATAAACAAATACAGAGAGGCAAAAGGGTTGAAGAACTAATTGTAAACCCTAAGTCTCTTCTTCATTTTTCTCTTCCGCCGCCGCCGAACCTATCGCCTCCTTCATCTCCTTCAAATCTCACTAACCCACCTTCGTGAACGAACATCCAGGAAAGTTGAACCACACCGATGCCTCACCCTACCTCCACAAACTCTACCTAATCCTTCCCTAAACCACCGTCTTCTTATCGCTAACCCGAAACTATCATCAACATATTGAAGCCAGAGACGCAATCGGAGCACCTTAAAGGCAATAGACCAACTAAACAACACACTACAATCAACATATTTTTTGAGGAATTCGGATGCGTACCGGTTAACGGATATGTGGAGACGATAACGCGGTAAGAGTCTATCTCTTCTTGGCTTAAGCTACCCTTTCTTCTTTTCTTTTCCGCGCACTGAATGCGGTTTTCATTGATTTTTGTTGATTGATGTTGATGATGTTGATGAAGCGGTAAGTTTTTGCGTGATTCGCAGATTACGCCTCAATCGATGGAAAATTTGAAGAAGCTGATTCGTCTCGATGAGGTTGACGGTGAGTTTAATTAGGAAATTGATGCATTCGTTGGAGATGGATTTCTGCGGTTTTGAACTTCTGGAAGTTGTTGATAAGAATCGATGCAGATCGTTGAAGTTGTGACAATGGAGTCTCGATGATGATGATGGAAGAAGAGATTCTAAGACTGACGGGTATGAAGTTAGAGGTGAGGATTGAATTCAGTGTAGAAAAATGGTTCTGAGGAAAAAATGGTGAAGAATGATTGAAGAAGAAGAAGAATGATTGAGGGAAGAGGAATGATTGAAGAAGCTTTGAAGAAGAATGGTCGAGGGAAAAAAATAATGATTGAGGGAAGAAGATTTATAGAGCAAGTATCAAAGATGATTCTAGAACTTCTCAGATAAAATTCAATTAGCTTTTCAGTTATGAAATCAGTTAGGATTCGGTTATGATTCTGTTTGTCGGTTAGTTTGAATTTGGTTAGAGTTTCTAAGTTCTGACATTTATTGGTTGTATTGATGTTCAGAAGAATGGAGGGTAGAGCTGATGAAAAGTATTGGTTGTGGTGACTTGATGAAAAGTATTGGTTGTGGTGACTTGATGAAAAGTATTGTGGTGACGCGGATTTTATTTGCAGGTTTCTCGGTGACTTGATGAAAAGTATTGGATCGGTTGTGTCGCTCCCGTGATTTTCATCCTAGTACAAACACGAAAATGGCGCGAAAAAAGTAGAGTCGCCAGCCAGGCTTTTTTATCACGAAAGAATGGGAAAGGTAATGTTGCACAAACCTAAGGAAGAAGGAAAGGACGAGGTTCTGCGAACCAAAGATATGGGTTCGGGAGTCGGTTACGACCTGGGAAGGTATTAGCACCCCAGATCGTCTTCCGTACCCGACGGGATCCACGCTTGCTTGTTTGTTTCAAAGGGTGATAAAAATATAACTTCTGCTGAAAAAAATGAACTGCTAACTGGAATGAGAAAGGAACTAGAAAAGAGAAAGAACAGAAGGGGGGAAATGTAGGGAAAATAAAGAATGTGGTCGAACGGGCCCTACCCCGCTGCCTACGTACCTCATTGGGAAAATGAGGATCAGAGTCGACATAGTTCGCCTAACTAAGGCGGGAACTATTTGTTTGTGTTTTTTATAGTTGAACTGTGTTTGTCTATGCTCAGGTGTTGCAGGCTCGTCTGGTACGAGTGCGTTTACCGTCTTGCATGCGAGACAAGTCGTCGCAAGTTCGTGTTTAGAGTGAATGAGATGAGAAGTTCCCGCAGGAAAGTCGCTTATTGTTTGTTTTTGTCTTTTATGAGAAGTGTTTTGAATTTGTTTGTGAACATTCTCATACTAAGACCTATCCATCGTGGTAAATACTTACACCTCGCCCTGAAATAGGACGCGTATAAGCACTCTGCAACAAAGTCTCATGGCGTATAAGAACGTTCAATTTTTATTAGGTATTTTTATTATTTTATTTTTGAGGTGAGAAAGAAAGACTCAAGTTGAACAAAGGGAAAAACTAAGGGAACTAAGACTCAACCCTAATTTATTTATTATATTCAAAAGGTGATCCTAATGGTTTGTGAAGTTTTCTAATCCTAAGGAAGAAAATGAAAAGAAGAAAAGAGAGTTAGAAACTAACTTACTTCCTAAGGAAGTTAAGTTGTTTCTAAAGAAAGGGAAAGCCTAAAAGCAAAGCACAAGGTGCTAAGGCAAAAATAATTATAATGCATAAGAGATAGAAATGAAGTGATGCTTACCTCAATCTTACCCCCTACAAAACAAAAGTTAGCATGACAATTCATATTGAAAGTAAAATCAAAGCATAAAAGCGATTAAGTACCATAAACGTCCTAGAATGGAACTAAGGTTCAAAATAAGACCTAAGTCTAAAGGTGAAGGTACCTAAAGGTTACATGACTTCTAAAGTCAGTAGCTACATGCTATAGATCCCTAAGGATGCTAAGATACCTCACAAGATCAAACTATGTTAAACTATGTACAAAAAGTTCACCTAAGTTCACCTAAATGCAAGTTAGGGCTTATGGATGAAGTATGAGTGTATATGGCTTACAAGTATGAATTAATACATAAAATGAGCATCAAAGTCAGTAGTGAATGCTTATTAATGTGGATGAATGAATATACAATCATGGATGCAATGACTTAAGCAGGTGGAGCAATGAGAAGAAGATGTGAGAACAAATGAGCAAATATCGCATAAGATCACAAATGATGCAACTTAAAGATGAATGGCATGTAAATATGCATGAAATGATTATGGATCAGTAGCATACAAGGTATGAGATGCAATTAGAATGCATGGATAGGAATTAATAATTCCCACATAATTCATGTTAACAATTAGAGGAGAAGAGAAATGAGTTTAGGTTAAAATTAGTTCACATAAGTATGCATTTTGAAACACCAAAACAAATCAAATGAGTATGGTTCAAAAAGATGACCTACAACTGAAATTAAGGACCTAAAAGTGACCTATAATTAACTCCTAAAAGTTACCAAAAATCATCTCAAGCAAATGGCATGAATGCCTTCCTAAGATTTAGGTTATGCAACAAATAAGCACATAAATCAACCTATGGTCTAGGTGGCATGAAAAAATAGCAAAAAGGCTTGAAAAAATATGAAATTAAATCCCTGAAATTTCGAAGTCAGTACCTAACATGGTCTAAAAGTATTTCACAAAATTATGCACCAAAGTGCCAAAACAATTACTTAACGATTGAGATAACAAGGCATGATCGCCGAAAAACAACTCCACAAAGTGGATCCAAAAGGGCACCAAAAATTATTTAAAAAATGCCTAAGGAGCATTAAAATGTCACAAATTCCAGTGGTTAATCACACACAAAAATAGGTCTCACACCTATGGGGAAAAATGGTTTTGGTCTCTTATGTCAATACCATTCCTTTTGGGACAACTTGTAATAATAAATCCAAATTAATTACTAAAACCCATCAAATCTGGAAACAAAAATTATGACAAATTAATTAAGAGGATAAGGATCATTCATGAATTTTTCCAGAATTTTATCACACCTAAAACTATTTTTAATAATTGCGACGAAACGGGCAAAAAACGATGTTTTAAGGGAAAGCGAGAGGAAGTGAATTCTACAATCCGTAACCTAATCCCTAAGCTCCGAAATCGACACATATAATAAAAAATCATAAATAAATCCAGTGCCTCGGGTGGGAGGGCTCAATATGCACCTTAAGTTATATGATCCTAAGCCACATACAACTAGAATGATGCGTAAAAGTGGAGCATTGAGATTACTTATTTGATCGAAGTACCGATTCTTCATATAAAAGAAATCCAAAAACTCCTTGACAAGTCTTGTAATCTACCATGAGCAAAATAAATGCTTATCGTCCATATTAGCTTTGTGAAGATACACCATAATCGAAACAAAAACAACGACATAAAATATCATTTGAATTCAAAGGTATCCCACAAATAAAGTGGAATACCAACCAAACGACCGTCGTTAAGATCTTTGCGAGAACCTTGCATGAACTCAACAAACGCATTAGAAACCAAAAAGAGGTGCAACCGGAAGTTGCACCTATGCCTCACAACTCAAAATCAAGTAGAAAGATGAGTATACGAGTCATGGACATGCATTGAAATTTACGTTTCAAAATGGGGCAGCACTTATGCTCTAACATAAACAACATGCAAACTCAAACCAAAATCAAACAAATTTACATGCAATGAATGGCAAATGATCAACAAATATAAGTACAAGTCAAAAAAAGATCAATGCATCAAAATCGCACCAAACCGAACTTAAAAAGCCTTAAAACGGAAAAACGCGTCAAAAATCACCGACTCGGAATTGAACGAAGATCGCATGGTAACTTGCAAACGTGCCAACGGATTCAAATATGCAATCGGTTTTTGAAAATTCCGCTCGGAAGTGATACTTTTTGGCCGATTTCGTCGGCTGGCAGTAGCGAAATAGCTGAAAAAATTTATTCGAAATCGACTAAAAAGTTCACCAATGGCTCCGGAATAATCAACAAAGTCAAATTACACTATTCACATTCGCGAAAACGCGCTACGATTAGGAAGTTATGACCAAAACGCACTTTTCGACATGCGACACTTGAACAACATCAACGATTAGACATCAATCTATCATATTCCGGATTTGCACATTGAAGCAAGCATTAATTCAAAAGTCAAGCACTTCAATCAATATCAAGTCACAATAATTAACTCTCTTAAGAATTTCGTCAAATACCTAACATGCACCGATTATTCTATGTCAATTTTAACAATCATTTCCAATTGTGCACCACAACAATTATTAGGATCAATTAATCAAGCATCAATCAACAATCAAATCATGAATCAATGCACATAATCTCCACAAGATTAATTCAAATTGAAAATTCAATTCAAGAAATAATGCAACAATTATTCATGAATTAAAGTTTAAGAAGCTTACTGAATGAAGAATCAACGAAGAAATTACGAATCCGGAGGAAGTGAGACGTGATCGTGAATGGAGGATAGGGGGAGAGGTCGTGTGGCTTCCGGCGGCGGAAAATGGTGGTTGCACGGTGACGGAGTTGAACGGAGGTGGTGGTTCGCGGTGGTTCGGCTACCGGAAGCTTGATCGAAATTATTGTGTCCTTGAGTTCTTGATGAAGTTGTTGTTATGTTCTTGAGAAAGAGTTGAGAGAATGAACTTTGATTATTTAGAGAGAGTTTGTGAGAGTTTTTGGTGTTTGTAAATTGTGTTTGAAGTTTTGAGACAAATTGTGGGTCAAAAGAATATATAGTGGAGTGTAAAATGAAATGCAAATGGTAGAATTTCGGCTTAAGTGAAAATAACAATATCTTCGGCAAGAAATTTCGACTCTGAGCCTTCCACAACATCGTCCGCCTCTGAATTATGGTTACAATGCAAAAATAACGGGCGTCATACGATCAAAATCGAGTGCGATCGATACGTTTAAGCTGCAAGACGTCACTGAATAAGTTTTTTTTTGGCTTATTTGGTGTCCGCTACTCAAAAATGTGACAAGGTCAACCTCTTCGGAGCATAATATCGACTCGACTTTGTCAGCAAAGTTGTAGATATATGAGTCAGTGACCTGGTGTTAAAATGTAAGCTCAACCGGACAAACGACGAGGGAGATATTAATTTTCTCGTGAAACCACTTTCAGCCTTTTTCTTCGGTTCAGCACTTCAGTTTTGTGAAATAAACCAAAACGACAGTCTTTGGAGCACCGTTCGAACTTCCGTTTGTCTTTGAACTTGAAAAGGATAACATTTTTGAACCAACGCTTCAAGAACGGGTGCAATCTGATGAAAATTGAATGAGTTATGAATTTTACAAAATCTGACAGACAGTGCACTGCATTGTAAACACCCCAAATTTTCCCTCACTAAGTTCAAACCATGGCTTGTGATCTTTCATGTTTGCATTAGTTTAAGCATACCACCTCATATTTCATTTTTGTTTCATCTGCATAGTTCAAGTTCATCTGCATCTAGGGTTTGTGATCTGAGCAATCCAAGGATCCATCTGAGCTACTCCAAAGGTCTCCAATCATCCCAAGAGGGTCCATGTATGTTCTATCATCATTTCATATCCCTCAAAGATCAAGGAAGTCAAGAAATCACAAGAACTGGCAAAGCATGGAAGCAGAGCTAGGGTTTCACTGCACAGATGACCTGAAATTAGGGTTTTGGTTTCAGAGGCCATAACTCCAAATTTTTTGGTCATTCTTTTTTCTAATAGTCTCAATATGTTATAAGGATCATGTGTACCAAGTTTGATGAAGAAATTCATTGTGGAAGTCATTTGTTCACTGGGTAACTTTTTGAGCAAGTCAGAGCAAAATCAGGGCATCTGAGGCCCCCAACAATGGAACCAAAGGGGTATTTTCATCAAATTAAAGTCATATGATCTTTATTTGATCATTGAAGTGCTTGGAAGTTCACAAAATTGAAGAAATTTGAGCTAAACCAAAAGTTGCCAAAAATGGAAATGACTTGTAATGTAAACTTTCCATTTTGGGAAAGTATTTCAACCTCCTCTTTCTCAACCAAAAATGCTTCAAATGAAAAATTGTTGGTCATAAAAGTTGTAGATTGGATCATTCCCTTTTCAAAAAGTACAAGAACAAGTTCTAATTCATTATGGAACTCAAGTTATGGCCTTTCAAAGTTGGCAAAAATCCTATAATTTTCAAGAATACACCAAAGAGGGATTTTTTGCAAAACCACTTGCCAAGCCATTTTGTGACTTCTAATCAACTTCCATACATCATACAAACATAGTGCATTGCCTAAAAGTCAGAATTGCCCAAAGAACCATCTCATTTCATGCCTTGCCCTTCAAGAAATCACAAAGGGGCCAAACTTCATGAAAATTGCAAAATGATACACAACCATGCTTCCACTTGTTGAATCACCATAAAACCAATTCCATGGCTCTCCTTGATCTCTGCTGAGCCATGACAAGCCAAAATCCAGCTGCAAAACCAGCCCATACCTCAAAGTACAAGTCATGTTGACATTTTGGAAACTTGCCCATACCAATCACCACAGTCCACAACAACTCTTCTGACCTATCAAACAATGTTATGTGGATCAAATGCAAGCCATAACACAACACAATCCATACTGAATGCTCAGAATCATCAAGCTCTCAAAAATCACCCTAAAAGCAAAAACTTTCAAAACTCACAGCACACACACTCAAACTTCAAACTCTTTTCATCAATCACCTCAGCTTCACAAAAGGATCATTTCCCACCCTTCATTGCAACCAAAACACCCCCAAAACCAAAACACGATTCTGGTGCAGCAAGAGTGCAAGTTCTCATTTCATCCATTACAAACTCCTTCTAAGCATCAAAGCTTCATCAGAGGGATCATTGGAGTAAGTTTGCGCAAGAGAATAGGTCCAAAAGCTTCAAACTGAGAAAGCTCAAGCTCAGGTAACCCCAAGAACAAATTTTCCAGAAATGCTATTTTAAGTTCTTAGATTGTTCTTTACGCTTTGTTGATCACCATGATATGTTTATTTTTTAAAATGGTTACGAAATGAGCATGTAATGACTGTCTGAAAGTTTCACCATTTTTGAGTTCTTCTTCGAATCTTGAGTTTGAGCCATGATAAATTTGTTTTGAGGGTAGATTTAGGTTTAGGAAGGTGAGAGGAGTTGATCTGGAGCTTTAGAGTTCCAGAAATGGCCTAGGGGAGAAGTTGGTGTTGGGGTGCTGCCGGAGAAGATGACCGGAACACTGTTCCGGTCACCTGAAACAGATTAGGGTTAATTTTAGGGTTTAGTGAGTCAGGCGTGTTCTGGGCCCTTGGATCAGGTTTAATTTAAAATGGATGGCTAGGATTAGTTCAGATTAGTTTTAATTATGTTTAATTAATTAATTAAATAGGATTAAACAAGTTTGAATTCTGACCATTAAGATGCACGCGTGGTCTTCCCTCCATCTCCCCAGTTTGAATTATGTCCCTTGGATCAACATACTTTCATTAATTCAATTTTTATTTCATTTTTTTATCATTTGTTTTGTATAATTTATTTAAAATACTTAAAAATTTCCAAAAATATTTTCCTTCTGCACTTTTAATTCAAATATTTTTCTTCACCCAAAAACATTTTTATTTTTATTTGTTTGCATTAAAAAATCATTTTAAAAATATTTAAATGTTTATTTTAATTAATTAATGGAAATTAATTAATTAAAATATCATTTAGGTTTCTAAAAATTCCAAAACAATTCACATTGCATCTTAGGACACTTAGAAACATTGTCAAACCATTCATACAAATTTCTTTTTTGTTTTGATTCAATCTTGACATTTTTCTTCCTAACCATGAAGGATTTGACATTGATTATTTTTGCATTGTTCTTCATATAGCATGTAGTATCTAGCATATTTTTTTCACAAATGTATCTTGCATTTTCCATTTGATTTGCATTTTTCCTCTTAAGGTACCCAAAAACCCTAGTTAACTTAGAAAATTCACAACTTTCTTTAAGTTAAGAGTTAGACCTCCTCCTTTGGGGTGTGATATCATATGGGGTTAGGGTTCATGTGAGTTAATTTGCAATTTTTTATCTTTTGATTTGCTTTTGTTTTTGACTTTTGCATCTCATGTTGCCTTAAAACCCTAATTTCTCATGATCATTTGCATTCATCTTGCATATGCATTCATACATGAACTTTCCATGACATTTCTTGCATTAATATGACATCTAAGACATCTTAGGACATATTAGAATCATGCTTGATCATTTATTCATTCATTTTCCATGATGTGCATTCATTGCATTTCATAAACTTTCATGAACTTTCAAACTTCAAAGCATGCATCCTTTGCATTCCATCCCTTGTATGCACATTCATAACACTTGACATGCCTTTGCATCATCTCATAGCATCATTTGCATCATGAATATGCTTCTGGTTTTGATTTTCATCTTTGCATACATTCCATTTTCATTTCATTCCTTTTCTTATGCTAACATTTTCAGGTGGTAAGTAACTTGAGAAGTGAATTTGCCTTCACTTCTCACTTCTATTCTCATTTCTTCTTATGCATCATTGCTGCATTTTTCTTTGCTTTAGAGTGAGCTTGCTCATTCATGTTCATCATTCACTTTCTTTCTCCAAGTTACTTATCTTCTTCAGTGAAGTAAGTAACTTGTTTCTTCTGCTTCTCCTCCTTTCATCTGCTTCTTCCATTGGTGGCTTCTATGAAGATCTCTTGCAAGCCTTACAAACCATAGGAACATCCAAGCATGACAATAATTAGGGTTTTTATTAGTCCCCCTTTAGCTTTTACCTTTGTGTCTTCTTTGTGTCTCTCTCCTCATCTCATAATTAGAAACTAAACCTTTAAGGTTTTAAGACTTTGTGATTAGGGTTATGCCTGCATCCTTCTCTTAGGATGGAGTGTATAACTTTAATACTAAGTGTTAAACCCTTAATTTGTTTAAACCTCTTAATCAATCCATCTTAATAATCACTAAGATAATAGCTTGTAACTTGGGTCTTGCATTAGGGTTCTAATTCTTCCTTTATTGGTTAAGAAGGACTAACCCTAGTGTTAATGGACAAGTCCTCCTCAAGTTGTCTTACAAACCATAAAATTCACTTCTTAATCTTATCCTTAATTAAAATCCACTTTAATAAAGGTTTGTTTTGTCATGAGGTTAATCCCAAATCATGGATTAAGTTGAGGTATCTTCCTCAGCTTAAGTGTGCTCATTTATTATCCTTCTATTAGGATGGTGTAATGGGTCCACTAAATCCTTGATTATGGTTTAAACTCATTACTTAACACTAAACGAAAACTCAAAAAAACATCTAAATAATCACAAGTAGGTTAATGATCTTAATCCTACATCATGGTAATTAAGTTTGAGGTGTTTATCTCATACTTAAGGTATTCTCATTATCCCTAATCAAAGGGAGGATATGATGAGTTTATTAACCCCTGGTTTAAGCTTAAGCTCATTAATTTATGACAAACACAAAAAAGCAATAAAAGATTGAAAACACAAAAACCAACAATAATCGTCTCCTTCGGGATTCTTTTCTCATCACACTCATTCACAAACGAGAACTCGCTTCTTCTGTCTAATGCAAGACAGTTAGCACTCGAGCCAGACGAGTCATATACTTGAGCATAGACAAGCAAGTAGTTCACAAGTCAATTTATATTTCAGTCTCTTTGAGTCAAACTACGGTGTTCTGACTTCCTCATTGCACGAGAGGATACGTAGGCATAACTTAACTGTTATCGAACAAAAGTTTTTGTCTCTTTCCCCCTCTTCCAGCATTATCTTTTAAGCCTCATTCCTGAGCACCTCACTTCATTTTCTTGCACTGACACTTGTATATTCTTTTCCAGCTTTTGCATACAGATAGCACAGACACTACCCCTTTAAACACAAACTTTCAAGTGTGGATCCCGTCGAGTACGATGGACAATCTGGGTGCTAATACCTTCCCAAGTTGTAACCAACCCCCTTTCTCAGTTTCTCTGGTTCGCGACCGTCTTATCCATATCTTTTTAGGTTTATGCTGCATTACCTTTCCTTCGGGATAAAAATTCATAGCTGGAGACTCTTTTCAGTTCATTTCATTTTCTCCTCTCGTCGACCGTTCGCGTCTGTACCCTATCTAACCAGGTGTCTTTTAGTGGGAGTGACAGCATCAAAGAACCTTATTGGTAATTCGCATTTTCGAGATCCTTCCGCTTGGACCAAACCCAAACTGAATTCACATAATGAAAATAATATCTAAATGGAATTTTAGGCACCGGAACGACATCAATCCGATGAACGAGCCAAGAGTTATGAATTTTTTTAGTGTTCAAAACTCACCGGTTCAACACTGTTTTTCACTATGTCGACTCTAAAAACTCGCACATTTGGAGATCTTATTCAAAGAATTAGTTCTCTGCCAAAACCCCAAAAGTGTGTAAGGATATCAAGACGTAACTTTTGGCATATGAATCTCTCAGACATGTTGACCCAATCAGAAGTTACGAACTCTTGAATACCGCTAGCACAGTTAATCGGCGAAACCGAAATTTCAAAAACAAATAATTCCCGCCATTTTCCTTGATGAATTGGCCTCCGAGACGAACATTAAAGTTGTAGAGAATACTAAAACGACTCTTAACATGGAATTTCAAGCCAAAATGAGTTTACGGGCATGAGTTACAACTTTTGCAAACTGCACCATAAAACTAATATTCTGCTTAAACTACTCTGAATCAACTGAAAACTTTGGCTTCTTCGGAGATTCTTGTGCACATGCCACATGAAGAAATAAAGGTTCGTCGCAACATGTGAAAGATCAATGGAGATGTATGTTCATGTATGTTTATGATGCAATTGTGATCTAAATGCAATGCAATGTATGAAAGGATATGTTAAATGGCATGGAAATGAGAAGGAAAATTTTAAGGTATTACAGTTGTCCCTATTCAATCATATGCAAACCTGAATGAATAATAGCAACGGATTTTAGACATTCAAGGTATGGAGTGATTGAATACTCGAATAAACTTGAAAATTTGTGCTTTGTGGGAAATAAAATATATTGGGAAGAATGTCATTCTTGGATGACAACTCAAAATATGATCTTCGGATCTAACACGAAACCATCCTTGAAAGGAAACACAATGGTATACTGGCCTCAGTCGATAACCAAAAACACAAAGAATGACCTCAGACAAACTTTGAAAAAGAGACAAACTGACCTCAATCAATAAGCTCAAAATGGTCTACCATCCTCGAATGATAACCACAACAAAAAGACCAACCTCAGAAGGACTTGAAGAAGAGAATGCCATCCTCAAATGAAAACTCACAAAAGATCCTCAGATCTAACACGAAACCATCCTCGAATGGAGACGCAATGGTATACCGGCCTCAGTCGATAACCTGAAACACAAAGACTGACCTCAGACAGACTTTGCAAAAGAGACAAACTGACCTCAATCAATAAGCTCTGAAATGGTCTATCATCCTCGAATGATAGCCACAACAACAAGACCAACCTCAGAAGGACTTAAAGAAAAGAATGCCATCCTCGAATGACAATTCTCAAAAGATCCTCGGATCTAACACGAAACCATCATCGAATGGAGACACAATGGTATACCAGCCTCAGTTGATATTCAGAAACACAAAGACTGACCTCAGACTGACTTTGCAAAAGAGGCAAACTGACCTCAATCAATAAGCTCAAAATGGTCTATCATCCTCGAATGATAGCCACAAAAACAAGACCAACCTCAGAAGGACTTGAAGAAGAGAATGTCATCCTCGAATGACAACTCACAAAAGATCCCCGGATCTAACACGAAACCATCCTCGAATGGAGACGCAATGGTATACCAGCCTCAGTTGATAACCAAAAACACAAAGACTGACCTCAGACAGACTTTGCAAAAGAGACAAACTGACCTCAATCAATAAGATCAAAATGGTCTATCATCCTCGAATGATAGCCACAACAACAAGACCAACCTCGAAAAGACTTGAAGAAGAGAATGTCATCCTCGAATGACAACTCACAAAAGATCCTCGGATCTAACACGAAACCATCCTCGAATGGAGACACAATGGTATACTGGCCTCAGTCGATAACCAAAAACACAAAGGAGTGATTGAATACTCGAACAAAATTTGGAAATTTGAACTTTGTATGGATGAGGAAAAACCTTCACTGTGAATGCTGAGCGAAACAAGCCACAATGAGGGTGCCTGTTGGCGAAACAGGACTTAACGAGACCGTTAGCAAAACAGAACTCGACAATGTGACTGCTGGGCAGGACCAAGCCACGGAAGGTGCCTGTTGGTGAAATAGGGCTTAACGAGACCATTAGCGGAATGGAACTCGACAATATGACTGATGGGCAGGACCAAGCCACAAAGAAAGGAAGGGTGCATGTTGGCGAAAGAGGGCTTGACACGTGACTGCTGAGCGAATCAAGCCACGGAAAAAAAAATAAACATTGACTTGGAAAGACAAAGGAGAGAAGCAACATCAACCGATTTACGACTCAAATAAGATCAAACGATCTAACCGGGAAATGGTATCAATAGATTCATAACCCGAAAAAGGAGAACGTAAGATCATCCGATTTACGACTCGAAGAGAAGTAATATCAACCGATTTACAACTCAAATAAGATCAACCGATCCAACCAGGAAATGGTATCAACCGATCCATAACCCGGAAAAACCAAGAACATAATATCATCTGATTTACGACTCGAAGAGAAGTAATATCGACCGATTTACAACTCAAATAAAGATCAACCGATCTAACTTGGAAATGGCATCAATCGATCCATAACCAAGAGCATGAAGCCATCGTACTGAGACGAGACCAAAAAGAACGAGATCATTGTACTTAAATGATAACCCGACATGAAACTGTTGTACTGAAATGGGGACGTGAAAAAAATGAGACTATTTTATTGAAACAAGACCCAAAGACGAGACTATTGTACTTAAATGGAGACTCAAAAGGAACAGGATCGTTGCACTTAAACGAGAGCCCAAGACGCGACCATTGTTCTTAAATAGACACGCAAAAAATGAGATTGTTGTACTGAAACAAGACTCAATTGGGGATAACAAACAAGACTTGGTAGAAATAACCACACTGGGAAATGAAGTTGCATTCTGTGGAGAATACTTCAGTCTGATTGGAGATGTAACGTTTTGGGCATTTGCGCAAGGTACCACAACTGGCTTATGCTTCGTATGCATATGTTTGAATTTTTCTATGGCGTAATGCTCCATAATAATGGAAATGCTACACTTTTGAGGATGCAAATGTAATGATGATTATGCGTATGTGAATGCAAAAGGATCTCCTGGAAGGAGGCTGCAAGTATCCAGATGGCTTGACTGGGGAGAACTGATGATCACTGCATTGATCTAGTCCATCCTGGTGAGGAGGAAACAACTCTGCGGGGAACGTTGTTAATGACACACCGGCTCCAAACTGCCACCATTTCCAAAAATAAATTGGACTTTGAGATATTGAAGCCAAGACCCTGCTGGAGATGGATCCTTCTTGCACTCTGGCGGGGAAGTGAAAATCTTATGACTCAGCTGGGAACTAGAAGTATGACACTGCTGAGGAAGCAACCTGCTGGGGAGGAAAGACACTCCTTGTACTGCTGGGAATTGCCCCTGTGTTTAAGGGAAGTCTCTGCTTGGGGAGGACACCAACCTTCTGCTGCCTTGCTGGGGGAGATTTCAACTTCCAACTCTACTGGGGATGATGGAGGATGTCAATGATAAAGCTTCCTGCTGAAGATAAGAGTTTAAGTTTCCCCTCACTGGGGATGAGAGACGATGATACCCTTCTGCTCAAGAAGTATCCTTCCATTTGCTACACTACTGGAGCAGGGATTGTCTAATGAGACTTGCTAAGGATTTCTGATCGATGAAGTCCGTAGATGAAACAACTCTTGAAGTACTGTGCTAACAATGGCTTTGCCCCTAGACTTTGGGTTGATAGATTGCCAACTAATCATGAGTGAACAATGGTTCTTTGCAATTTTCAACTCGCCTCCTACTAGGATCTATTAAAAGATAATGTCTCAAGAGGATTTTACAAAAAACTGGCATACAAGATGCCTTGGTGTCTTCAAACTCTTGGAGAGATTCATCGGATCTCGAAATAACTGCCCCAGACTGCATGGTCTATGAAATAAATTTGCCTCGCGAGGATTCATGAAAAACCTCATATCACCGTGAAATATTCTGCCCCAGTATTTTGAACTTTGGATAGGTGCTTTGGATTGACCATCTTCGGGAGAGAGTGACTTCTCATGCTCTTGGGGTGGCCTTCCCCAGAACGCGCCTTGAAGTGATCACCTCTGACTGACTGTGCTTTAAAGAAAACACCCAGACCAACTATTCTTTGAGAGATTGGATCTCGAAGTAATTTCCCCAGTTTGGCTAAAATTTGAATGCATGCCTCAGACTAATGGCTCTTTGAGAGATTTGAATCTCGAAGTGATTGCCCCAACTTGGCTGAATTTTGAAGAGATTTCTCGACATGATTTCCCCGGATTGGTTGGCTCTTACCACGAATGGTTGGGAAAGTCCCCACTCAATGGAGTTTTTTTTTTGGAAAAGTGCATCTCAATAGATTGACCTTCGGAAGTTTCAGACTTCTCAACTTGGAAAGATTAAGCTTCTGGACTGAGATTCCATATGTAAACTTTTATGATGCCAAACAAATGTATGTAAGAAGAAAATGTTTATTTTGAGAATGAAAATTCTAATGCAACACACGTGTTAATCTTGAAGTTTTACTATAAAAATATGTCGCCAACCTTTGTGAGTGAATCACTGGTTAAAATACGACATTAATTTTTGATAGAAGAAAGCATGCATATGCAACACTGTAAACACCCCAAATTTGCCCTCACTAATTTCTCCATGGCTTGTGATTCTTTTCATATTGCATAAGTTAAATCATATCATCTCATAGTGCATTTTTGCTTCACTGCATTGGTTCTAAGTCATATGCATCTAGGGTTTGTGATCTGAGCCATCCCTGAGCTATCTGAGCCACTCCAAAGGTCTTAAATCATCTCAAGAAGGTACATGTATGTCCAAGCATCATATTATATCCTCCCAAGATCAAGAAAGTCAGAAAATCACAAGAACTGAGGAAGGTATAGAAGGAGAGCCAAGCTCAACTACACAGATGACCTAAAATTAGGGTTTTGGTTTCAGAGGCCATAACTCCAAATTTTTTGCTCATTCTTGTTTCTATTGGTCATTATATGCTACAAGGATCATACATACCAATTTTCATGAAGAAATTCAATGGGGAAGGCATCTGATCAAAAGATGACTTCTTAGGCAAGTCAGTGCAAAATCAGGGCATCTAAGGCCCCCAATCCTCCAACCAAAGGGTCTTATCCATCATTTTGAGTGTATGTGATCTTTATTTGATCTTAAAAGAGGTTATAAGTTCACAAAATTGAAGAATTTCAAGCCATTTGCAAAGTTGCCATTTTGGGAAAGTGACTTGTAATGCAAACTTGCCATTTTGGGAAAGTTTTTCAACCTCCTCTTTTTGATTCAAAAATGCTTCAAATGAAAAATTCTTGGTCATGAAAGTTGTAGATTGGATCATTCCCTTTTCAAAAAGTACAAGAACTTGATCTAATTCACCATAGAACCCAAGTTATGGCCTTGCAAAGTTGGGAAAAATCACAAAATTTCACTTATGTACCAAAGAGGGAAGTTTGCAAAAACACTTGCCAAAGCCAAATGTGACCTCTAATTGACTTCTAAGCATTGCACAAACATCATACATGACATAAAATTCAGAATTGCCCAAAGAAATTCCAAGTTTCATGCCTTGAACTTTACAAAATCCAAAAGGGGCCAAAACTTCATGAATTTGCAAAATGAATCAAAGCCTTTCATCCACTTGCCACAGCTCATCAAATCTGATTTCATAGCATTCCTTGATCCTTGCTGCGCATAGCCATGCCCCTGTCTCATCCTGCCACTTGCCCATACCCCAAGTACACCAACTCTTGACTTTATGCATTTTGCCCCATACCAATCAACATAGGCCATCACCCACCCTCTGACCTATCCCAGCATGATATGTGTACCAAAAGCAAGCCATTCCATGACAAAACACAAGATGAAACCTCCAAGAACTCAGCAATCACAAAAACTCCCTCTTATGCAAAAGCCTTCGAAATTCACAACTCAGCCATCAAACCTCAAAACAAATTCCATCATTCAACTCCATATTCATTGCTGATCATTTCCCACCCTTCATTTTCCCCTAAAACACCCTGAATCAAAAACACGATTTTGACATTGCTTGAACTGAATTTCTGCCATCTTCATTTAGAGACCATTTAAAGTCCAACCAAGCATCACAAACTCTTCAGGAGGATCATTGGAGCTGATTTGAAGCAAAGAAGCAGCCAGCCAGTGCCATTTTCGAAAGCTTCAGTTCAGGTATCATCAAGAACAAATTTTCCAGAAATGATTTTTTAAGTTCTTAGATTGTTCTCCATGCTTCACTGATCACACTGCACCTTTTGGTTTTGAAAATGATTGCATATTAAGCATGTATGAAGCTTCTGAAATTTTCTGAGAAATTTTCCGTTTTGCTTCGAATCTCTCTGTTCATGTGAAATAAATTCTGTTTGATGGCCGATTCTTGTTTAGAATGGGGTGGGGATCATTTCTGGAGAGTTTAAGGGCTTAGGGTTGCGTATTGAGGGAGATTGGATGAGAGGATAGCCGGAGAAGATGACCGGAACACTGTTCCGGTCACCTGAAAGTCATTAGGGCTCAGATTAGGGTTTTAATCATAATTAGCGTAGTTTGAATTCTGGCCCTTGGATAGCGCGCGAAGTCAATTCCCTCCATCTTGAGTTTGAACCTGGGCCTTTGGATTGGCTGACTTTCTCATTTTCTCATTTTATTTAATAGTTATTTCATTTGTTTTCTATTTATTTGAACGAATTTTTAAAAATAGCAAATGATATCAAAAAATTTTGAAAATTTTTATCCAAGCTTTTATTTATTTTCAGAAACCAAAAATATTTTTATTTTTATTTTTTGCATTAAAAATTATTTTTAAATCATTTAAATGATTATTTTTAATTAGTTAATGAGAATTAATTAATTAAAAATACATTTATGTATTTAAAAATTCCAAAAAAAATTCAGAGAGCTTTTTAAAACATTTAGAAACATTATCAAACCCTTCACACAAATTTCTTTTTGGTTCTTGACCTATTTTGACATTTTTCTTTGGATTTAGGGTTCTTAAAAGTCAATATTTTTACCCTAACTTAGAAAAATCCTTTCTGCCTAACCATGAAGAGTTTGATGTTGTTTCTTTTTGCATTTCATTCCTCATATCATGTAATTTCTAGGATAAAATGGGCATGAATTTATCTTTCATTTTCAATTTGTTGTGCATTTTTCCTTTTGAGGCATCCTAAAACCCTAGCAAACTTGAGAAAATCATAACTTCCATTAGGTTAAGGTTTAGGTCTCCTCCTTTGGGCAGTGAACTTGTATAGGTTTAAGGTACCTTTGATCCTATTTTCAATTTTTTATCTCATGTCTTGCTTCTTGTTTTGAATTTTGTATTGCATGTTATGTATAAACCCTAATTTTTGCCTTCATTTGCATTCATCCTTCATATGCTTGCATACATGAATTTGACATGACATTTTGTGCATCCACATGACATATAAGACATCTTAGGACACATTAGAATCATGTTTGATCATTGCATTATCCATTTGCCATGCTTTTGCTTTCATTGCATCTCATAAGTTTTATGAACTTTCATGCTTCCTTTCATGTTTCATTTTGCATCTTCATTGCTTGTATGATCATCCACATCTCATGTCTACCTTTTGTATCATCTCTTAGCATAATTTATACCTTAATATGCTTCTGATCTTGGTTGGCATCCTTGCATCTCATCTCATTTTCATTTCACTTCATTCCTTGTTGCTAACTTTTCAAGTGGTAAGTGTTTGAGAAGTGAATTTGCCATCACTTCTCATAATCTCTTCTCATCTCTCTTATGCATTCATTGCTGAATTTTATTTGTGGATTAGAGTGAGCTTGCTCATTCATGCTCTCTCCCCTCTTTCTTTCTTCAAGCAACTTATCTTCCTAAGTGAAGTAAGTTGTCTTGCCTCTTCTGTTTCTTCCTCCCTTCATCTGCTTCTTCCTTGGTGGCTTTTCTCTTGAAGATCTTTTGCAAGCCTCATTAACCCTAGGAACAACCAAGCATGATCATAATTAGGGTTTGCTTAGTCCCCCCCCCCCTTTAGTTTTACCTTTGTGTCATCTTTGTGTCTTCTTTTCTCATCTCTTAATCAAGGACTAAACCCTAAAGGTTTTAAGGCTTTGTGATTAGGGTTATGCCTGTATCCTTCTATTAGGATGGAGTGTATAACTTTAATCCTAAGTGTTAAGCCCTTAATGTGTTTAAATCCTTTAATCAATCCATATAATAATAACCAAGACATCAAGCTTGTAACTTGGGCCTTGCATTAGGGTTCTAATTCTTCCTTAATTGGTCAAGAAGGACTAACTCTAGTGTTAATGGACAAGTCCCCCTCAAGTTGTCTTACAAACCATAAAATTCACTTCTTAATCTTACCATTAACTAAAATCCACTTTAATAAAGGCTTTGTTTTGTCATGAGGTTAATCCCTAATCATGGATTAAGTTGAGGAGTCTTTCTCAGCTTAAATGTTCTCACCTATCGTCCTTCTATTAGGATGGTGTAATGAGTCCATTAAATCCTTGATTATGGCTTAAACTCATTACTTAACACCAAACAAAAACTCAAAAAAAAACATCTAAATAATCACAAGTAGGTTAATGATCTTAATCCTACACCATGGTGATTAAGTGTGAGGTGCTTACTTCATACTTAAGGTATTCTCATTACCCCTAATCAGAGGGAAGATGTGATGGGTTTACTAACCCTTGGTTTAAGCTTAAGCTCATTTTCCTATGAAAAACTCCAAAAAGCAATAAAAGATTGAAAACACAAAAACAAACAATAATCGTCTCCTCCGGGATTCTTTTCTCATCTCATTCACTCATAAACGAGAACTTGCTTCTTCCGTCTGATGCAAGACAGTTTGTGTCGTATCCCGAAAAATACGACCTCACGCGATCCGAGAAGACGGAGTCACGCGCCGGACGGACTGAAGAGTCGCCACCTAATTCTATTTATTCCTGAAGAGGGAAAAGGGAAGATATAGATACAACTCGGGAAGAAAAGGATGAGGATAAAGGTCGACGGAACCATTACCTGGGTTCGGGAGTCGGTTATGTAGGGGGAAGGTATTAGCACCCCCTACATCCATCGTACTCGATGGGAACCATCTAAGTTATCGCGCGCGAAAGCATGTCTATGCTTAAACGAATTACTTTCTAGAGGGAAATGAGTTGAATTATAAGTTAGATTGATCCTAGGTGCTCGGCAAGGATGGAGATCCTCGTGCCTACGTACTCCCACGTGCAATGGGAAAGTCAGAGCCTCGTAGTTCGGCCTACTAAGGGTAGTGGTTGTTGATTTTATTACCTTTCTTCGATGAAAGGGTTTAGGAGTTGAAATGCACTAAAGACTATGGATAGTTTATCTCGTCCAACAAGACGAGCGTCTTGCGTCGAAAATAATCGGAGCGAGTAACGAGAGCTCGTTATCCTCCTTTCTACCGCTTAAGGCTCGTGGCGTACAAATCTTCTCGTATTATTAGAATGTTTTATTTCCTGAGACCGCTTGACGTTGGATCAAGGGTTTGGATCTAAAAAGAATCGTTTTGGTTTTTTTGAGGTTAAAAGGTAAATGCAAGTGGAGTTTATTTTTGTGGTTTGTTAGTGAGGCACGAAGCGCTCGGCTCGCAAGGAGAGGTGGATCCTAATAAACTAAACGAATAACTGAAAAATAAAGTGCAAGTGTGCGAGTGAGATCGCTTGGCGTTGGACCAAGGATTCAGAATTAAATAAAATACGGAAAATAAAATACGTACAAAGTAATGGGAGAGGGATACAAAATAAATACAGGGGATTGCAGGAAATAAAGAGGTATCGTTGTAGTTTGCCCAAGAGGAAGCGTGTGTGCAGTGTGTTTGAACGGTTCGAAGGCATTCGGCCTTTTTAATCGGAAACAACTATTCGAATGCGTTGGACCTTTTTAATCGGAAACAACTATTCGAAGGCATTGGACCTTTTTGGGACGCGTCGAAATTTGGTTCATTTACTTCCTTAGAATCGATTCAAGGTTAGAATCATTCTATGAGGAGTTGAACATTATTTGAAATACGAAAATAAATAAATAAATGAATTGAATATAGAAAAATAAATATAAATAATAAATGAATAAAATAAATTAAATTACAAATTTTGTTCAAAATAAAATAATTAGATAAAACTAAAAAAGGAGGGCCTCATATTGACCGAACATCACCGATTTAACGAAATCGGGCGAAAATTGGCCTTTTGTCAAGTCATTGGCCCCTAAAAGGGATAACCAACAATAAATCATTAATAAAAAAAACAAATGCCATAAGAACAATGAAAACATAAACTAATTCCTTTTTTTTAACATTTTTCAAGATTTTCATAAAGATATTGTTTTAAACAAAAACAAATAAAAGTTAAAATAATAATGAATAAAAACTAAAAGAACCAAATTTAGAATAAACGGTCTAAATGAACAGAATAATAACAAGAAAGGGGGGGTCGTCTAGATTTGCGGGTGCATGTTTAGCAAATCAAGTTGGCCCATGGCCCATATCAAACTCATCAGAATATATCAAAACAAAAATGGTAATGAGAGTAGGGTCTAAAAAAAATATACGATAACAATTCCCTTTTCCTTCACTTTCAGAAATTTCAATACCTATCCTGGTTTCAATGAATTTCTCTCTTCTTTCTCAACAATCACAGGCGGAAACCATCCTCTCCTCTCACCGCGATTTCGAACGAAGACATCTCTCTCGTTTCTCAGATTTCTGGTTCGGATTTGGGATCGATTTTTGGCTGATGGTTTCGCGTTCGGTTCGTGTGGGTTTGGATTTCGGTTTGCGAGTTGGTTTGGCGGCGGTGTTTGGGTGAGGTTTCGACGGCGGGACGGATGGTGGCCGACTGGGTTTGCGTCTTCGATTTGGGGATGTGTTTTCGCGGTGGTTCCTCTCCGTTCCTCAAACCGATTCAGTGATGGTGGTCAGTTATGGTTCGTCTCAAACTCGGATCGTGTTTGTGCTCGCGAGTTGCTTTTTGGTGGTGGTGATTTCGTTTTGCGATTGAGCGGCGGTGATTTCGCTTCAGTTTGTATGGTGTTGTGGTATGAGGGTAACAATGGGGATTTGGAGTTTGAGTATTTTAATGTTTCGGTGAGTATGGCGGAGTTCGGGGGTGGTTTTTATGTTGGTTATGGAGGTTGCGGCCGGGTGGTGACGACGCGGATTGAGAGCGGTGGCCGCGGCTGGTTGATGGTCTTCGGTTGTAAAAAAAGGTGGGTTTCGGTTTGTGATTGGGCGGTGGAGGAGATGGTGTTAGGTGGTTTCGTGAAAAATGAAGGCTGAGTTTAGTTTGTGAGTGAATGAAGATAGTTTTTTCAGATTTTTTATTGAAACTTGGTGTGTTCACATCTTTGCAGAGTTTTTTTTTATCAGTAGTTTTCCAGCCTTTTCTTTGAGGGTGATGAAGGGTTTTTCATAATGATTATTCAAGCTCTCTCTTTAGTGTAAAAGAAAGGCAGCCTTTATAGGAAAAAAAATGCAGGGGCAAAATGGAGACTTGGACGGAATCTGAATTTACAGGCTGTTTTTGTGAGCGGATTGTTGCGGTATTGAGTGTGTGGAATTGTACCAGCAGTGTGGTGGAAGAAGTGGGATTGTGGCCAGGCTGTACGTGTGAGCTGTGAGAGAAAACAAATTGATGCCTTTGCAGTGAAGATTAGTATTTTGATTTAGATGATAAATGGAATAGGATAATAATAAAAAAACTGTAGTAACATAATGATACTGATAATGATAATAATAAAATAATAATAATAATAATAGATAATAAAGATAACAAAAAACAGAATTAATAGAATTAATAATAATAATGATAATAAAAATAATAGGAATAATGATAACTAAAATAAAAATAGTGAAAGAAATAATAAGAATAAGAATAATAGAAATAATATTTATAATAAGAAAATAATAATGGAAATGAAAATGAAATTTTTTTTTATCTTTGCATAGAAATAGATAAACTTACAAATTGATGATTTATGAAAATATATGAAAAAACAATTTTTTTTTGGAAATAATAATAATAAAAGGATAATGACAATATAATAATGAAAATAAAAGTAATAATAAAAAATGAAATGGATATATTTTTTAAAAGAAAAAGTAGAGAAATAAATTGATTTTTTTTTGCGATAAAATAAAAAGTGATAATCGAACGAGGGACCTCCATACAATACACTGACCTGACAAACTCGAACAATTTCTGATTTTGCACATAAAAGCAAATAGTACATATTTTTTGATTTTGATTTTTTTCGAATTAAAGGCTTAAACAGAAAAATGGCGCGGGTAGGACAAATTTGGGGTATGACAGATGCCCCTATCGAATTGGCTTAGACCAAGTAAGATGAACTGGCTTGCGTTCAAACTTTCAAGGTATAAGATAATTGAATACTAACAGACTCCAAATTTGTCCGGCAAAGAAATTGTGAAAATAGCAAATTAAATGGACTGGAAAATAATGGGTGACACAGCAAGAAACAATTGACAAAATAAATCACTTATCACCAGAGGACGATAAGGCAACTAACTGAAAATAAAATCGCTATCACCAAAAGGATGATAAAGCGATCCCGACACCAAAAGGATGTTGAGTAACAGAAAATTAAATAATCGCTATCACCAAAAGGATGATAAAGCGACCCCAATATCAAAAGGACGCTGAGTAACAGAAAAATAAATAATCGCTATCACCAAAAGGATGATAAAGCGACCCCAACATCAAAAGGACGCTGAGTAACAGAAAAATAAATAATCGCTATCACCTAAAGGATGATAAAGCGACCCCAACATCAAAAGGATGCTGAGTAACAGAAAAATAAATAATCGCTATCACCAAAAGGATGATAAAGCGACCCCAACATCAAAAGGATGCTGAGTAACAGAAAAATAAATAATCGCTATCACCAAAAGGATGATAAAGCGACCCCGACACCAAAAGGATGACAAGTGACTGAAAATTAAATAATCGCTATCACCAAAAGGATGATAAAGCGACCCCGACACCAAAAGGATGACGAGTGACTGAAAATTAAATAATCGCTATCACCAAAAGGATGATAAAGCGACCCCAACATCAAAAGGATGCTGAGTAACATAAAAATAAATAATCGTTATCACCAAAAGGATGATAAAGCGACCCCGACACCAAAAGGATGACGAGTGACTGAAAATTAAATAATCGCTATCACCAAAAGGATGATAAAGCGACCCCGACACCAAAAGGATGACGAGTGACTGAAAATTAAATAATCGTTATCATCAAAAGGATGATAAAGCGACCCCAACATCAAAAGGATGCTGAGTAACAGAAAATTAAATAATCGGGAAGAGAAATGTCCACCGGGGATGTCCACTGAATAACACTTAGGAATATCTTTGGAATCTTCGGTTGGCCCTGGACCCTGAGTTCCCCTGGGGAAAGGCCTGGAATCTTGGGTTGATCCTGGATCCTGAATTATGCAACTATGCTTGATTTTTTGAAATGGTATTCCATAATGATGGAGATACGATGCAAATGTTTATGTGTTGAGGTGTAAGTTGAAAAATGCTGGGAAAAATAAAAGGGTCTGTTTTTGTTTAGGTATGCACATGATGCACATGCTGCAAATGATTAATGTAATGATGCTTATGACGTTGATGATCCATAATGATGCATATGAGTGATTGGAATGAAAGGTGCCAGCTTGGTGGACTTTTGGTTTGGTAGTTTCCAATAATGATTGGACTTTGGGTGGGTGGAGGGACTGATTCCCCGACACTCGATCTTCGACGATGTACGGTCAGAAGCTGGACCTGAAAGCTCCAAGTTCGATTATCTGCGGGTGAGCGAAGCAACTTAATTGACACATGAAGACTGATTTTGCTTAGAATGATTGCAAACTTCTAGCAAGGACTGCCTGTTTAGCTGGGGAGAAGAGATAGGAAGATTGGCTCCTTGTTTACTTGTCCCTGTCTGCAGGGTATTTGAAATAAATCTGGTGGGGAGCCTTGACAATGGTTATGACATGATCTGCCCCTGATTGAGCCTTTGAAGGTGATCTTGCCCCTGACTGGGCCGTTTGAAGATAAATTGCCCTTTGATTGGGCCGTTGAAGGTGTTTTGCCCCTGATTGAGCTGATTTCACAGAAGTATTGATTCAAATTCCTCTTTTGATTGCCTCTTGTTGGGATGGTACTGATGTCAAGCACTAATTGCAATTAAATTATTCATACACAAATGGTAGTGTTAATGTAAAGTTCATGTAAGTTTTGAAAAAGTCAATTTATTTGAATGATTTGTGATAGTGTGACGAATGGACCGTTAGCCCAAACGAGGTGCTGATTTAGAAAGTGCGTAAAGGATGCAGCAAGAATAATGTGCAATTGAGATTGAAGATTAGCAAATATATGGGAGTCAATTTACGCAACCTTGTTGGTAGCATGCTTTCAGAATAAACCGTGCCTCAATTAGGACTTTCGAAGGTTGTAACGTGGTCTGGTTCATGGTTTGAGAAACAAAGGTATAAGGCTCAAAGTTTGATTTGTACCCAACCCTTCTTCGTTATGTTCTCCAGTCCTACGTTTAGTTAACTTCGCATATGCATTTGTTTTGACTTTGCAAGAGTGAAGATAAAGCTTTAATGTTCGCTTGAGAATGGCAGTCATCTTACTTGTTGGTGACCCTTTGATTCTTGATTTGGTGGTCACTGATATTTGTTTTGCTTTTGCTGAGGATTTGAGCTCCTCTTTTGATTTTTTTTTCCGACTAAGTCTCCCTTTGGGTGCTCAACTTAGTGGTTTTTTCTTTTCTTTTCTTTTCTTTTTGCTTGAATGTTGTGACTGCCAATTCATTTGTTGATGGTCCTCCGATAGGATGTCTCATCTTGCGATTTGAAAATATAATCAGGTTAACTGAACAACTACCCTGCCCCGGGTTAAATGTAAGGGTTTGTATCTGAAAGAAACTCATACTTCTAGGCTCGAAGTGGTTGACTAGGGATTAACTCCTTATATCTCCAGTGTTTGGGGATTTGAACAAATGCATGTACATCATTGACGAGGTTTTATCCGAAAGCATACCGCAACAGTTATGGGTATTTAGTTTTCATCATCCTCCCTTAAATATTTGCTAAAGTGAAGTGAGGAAATATTTTTGTGATTTTTGTGTTAAATGATAAATATGAGCGAATGCGAATAAATTGATTCAAAACATGCATAAACATAACATTAACATAACCAAGTACAAACGATAACAATGTTCAAAGCAAATAGTACTTAAACAAACATTACAAAACAACAGGAATGCGTAAATAATAAATGGCACTGGCTACCTTGATTTGAGGAATTGAACTTCTCTTGATTGAATGCTTCAAAGTTGGAGACTACTCAGCTTGGTCTTCAACAAACCCTTCAAATGTCTTTACTTGTTGGCCCAGTGTGGCGGCAATGGATTGTTCTAGACATTTGGATTTCTCGGGGTGAATGTGAGATCCTTAGAGTCGATCAGATCTTGAATCTTGTGCCTGAATGATTTGCAGTTCTCGATCGTGTGACCTGGAGCACCCTTGTGATACTCACAGCGGGCATTGGCATCATAGTCTCGGGCAGTACCAGTTTGTGGTGGCAAGTCTTTTAAAACAAGAGTTCCCTTTGCCATCATCTGATTAAAGATTTCAGAATGTGTCATAGGCAAGGGATCAAAGGTTCTTTCAGGCCTTCTTTGCTGATATGGTGGACGCTGTTGAAGAGCGTATTGTTGTTGTTGACCAGGCCGTTGTGGATAGGCCGGTTGCTGGTACGGATTGGGCGCATACCGCGCAGCTGCAACCATAGGATGTGGACGTGGTTGATAAGCCATCTGAGGCGGAAATGGCGCTTGAATGGCCTGCTGATAAGGCATTGGAGGAACTGGATGATATGGCATAGGAGCATATTGTGCAGCAGCAACATAGGGGTACTGATAGTAGGGAATTTGAGTAGGTGCACTCTGTTGCGGATTCCTACTTGCAGCTGAAATGGCATTTGTTTCTCCCTTTTTGTACCCGTTGAAAGGTTTCTTGATATTGATTTGGCTGCTAGAGCCTCCTTGGATCTTTCCACTTTTCAGACCCTCTTCAATTCTTTCTCCTACCATCACCATGTCTGAAAATCCAGAAGATACGCTGCTGATCAGCTTCTCGTAATATTGCCCCTGCAGGGTACCCATGAAGATATTGATCAATTCAAGGTCAACCAATGGCGGATGCACTCTGGCAGCTAACTCCCTCCAGCGTTGGGCATACTCCTTAAATGATTCGCTTTCCTTTTGAGTCATGCTCTGAAGTTGAGTACGGTTAGGAGCAAGGTCAGTGTTGTACTTGTATTGCTTTTTGAATGCATCAGATAGATCAAGCCAAGTACGAACATTGTTGCGTTCGAGCTGCATGTACCATTCTAGAGACGCTCCAGACAGGCTGTCTTGGAAGCAATGGATCATGAGCTTTTCATCTCTGGCATGAGCGGCCATTTTTCTACAATACATCCTCAAATGAAGCTCAGGACAGATGAGGCCTTTGTATTTCTCGATTCTGGCAGTTTGAACTTAGCAGGGATCACAACATATGGAACTAAGCACATGTCTGAGGCACTCAGAGAGGTTGAGTTGTGTCCTTCCATGATTCGGAGTTTTTCAGCTAACTCGCGACACATCTTCATAGCTTCGGATTCTTGAACAACATGAGGATTGGTGATTGGAACAGCAGTATGCATCTCATACTCAACTTGACGATCCTCTTCAGCATGAGGAAACTGGACTTGAGTTGGAATAGGTTGAGCTTGAGGAATAGCGCCAACAGTGACACCAGAGGTAGGTATTGGTTGAGAATTGACTTCCTCAACAGCAGGAGTGAAGCATGGAGGCAAACCATAGACCAAAGGATTTGGAACTTGAACTGAAGGCATTGCTCGCGAGGCAGATCCTTGCACTAGAGCATTGTTCATTGCGGCAGCAGCTTCGCGGCGTTCTTCCATCCTAGCCAAAGCTTGTATGGTCTCATAAATCTGGTCAATCTTGCTCTTGACCGAGTCAATCTCTTCCCTCATGGCGGCTTGTTCTTCTTGAATCACGTCCATCAGTCTTCTAGTGTTGGCTCTAGTTAGATACGGTCGTCTAGCTCGATACGGGCGTCGGGAAACCAGCTTGATTTACTGAAGATGGAGGAACATGAAATAAGTTCTTGGCTTTTGGAATGAAATGCAAGATGAATAAATGATGCAAATGAGATGATATGCAATTTCAGAATCCAGGATCACAAGATCAGGGTCTCGCGAGTCCAAGGTACAGATGGAGGATACTCTGATCAGGAACTCACTGGGTAGACTCTAAAGTTTTAGGGATTCCAAAGTTATCAATTCATATGGCTGTTCATCACACGCGCCATAAGCATGACGGTTGATTGACTCCGCCATATGAATCTATTTTGGGTGAGATCGTCGTATCGACAACCCACGAGAGAAAATTTTCTCGGGAGTCCATACTACGTGATCATCGACACGAGGTTTAAAACAAAGTCCTGGAGTTATGGAACTTTCTCAACTGTTTGATGCACGTGTCAGTTTCATACATTCTTGACAGTCAATCAACTCCATTGAGTAAGTCTATTCCAAGTGAGGTTTTCGTATCGAGCCACGCGAGGGTGAACCCTGGTGCCCAATACTACGCAACCATCAACCGATGTTTTAACCAAAGGGTTCTAAAGGTCCTCAGAGTTGATGACCCTAATGAAAGCAACTGAGCACACACGTCAAGGACTTGACGGTTGTCAGTATTCTCATCAGAATCTACTCCAAGTGAGGTTTTCGTATCGACAACCCACGAGAGTGGTTCTCTCGGGAGCCCATACTACACAACCTCGCTAACTTATGTTTGTACTCGTAAGCCCGGGTATAGAGCCTTTTCCCTCAAGTTTCTCTTGCAAAGTATCGATCCAAATTATAGTACCAAGGAGCCACAAGATATATAAAATGGAATGCGATAAAGAAAGAGATAAAAATAAACAAGCAAGGCATAAAAGAAAACATCCAAACAAGCATGGGAACCTAGACTAGGCTTAACTCGCATAGGGATGAACCAGTCCCCAGCAGAGTCGCCAGCTGTCGTACCCCGAAAAATACGACCTCACGCGATCCGAGAAGACGGAATCACGCGCCGGACGGACTGAAGAGTCGCCACCTAATTCTATTTATTCCCGAAGAGGGAAAAGGCAAGATATAGATACAACCCGGGAAGAAAAGGATGAGGACAAAGGTCGACGGAACCATTGCCTGGGTTCGGGAGTCGGTTATGTAGGGGGAAGGTATTAGCACCCCCTACATCCATCGTACTCGATGGGAACCATCTAAGTTATCGCGCGCGAAAGGATGTCTATGCTTAAACGAATTACTTGCTAGAGGGAAATGAGTTGAATTATAAGTTAGATTGATCCTAGGTGCTCGGCAAGGATGGAGATCCTCGTGCCTACGTACTCCCGCGTGCAATGGGAAAGTCAGAGCCTCGTAGTTCGGCCTACTAAGGGTAGTGGTTGTTGATTTTATTACCTTTCTTCGATGAAAGGGTTTAGGAGTTGAAATGCACTAAAGACTATGGATAGTTTATCTCGTCCAACAAGACGAGCATCTTGCGTCGAAAATAATCGGAGCGAGTAACGAGAGCTCGTTATCCTCCTTTCTACCGCTTAAGGCTCGTGGCGTACAAATCTTCTCGTATTATTAGAATGTTTTATTTCCTGAGACCGCTTGACGTTGGATCAAGGGTTTGGATCTAAAAAGAATCGTTTTGGTTTTTATGAGGTTAAAAGGTAAATGCAAGTGGAGTTTATTTTTGTGGTTTGTTAGCGAGGCACGAAGCGCTCGGCTCGCAAGGAGAGGTGGATCCTAATAAACTAAACGAATAACTGAAAAATAAAGTGCAAGTGTGCGAGTGAGATCGCTTGGCGTTGGACCAAGGATTCAGAATTAAATAAAATACGGAAAATAAAATACGTACAAAGTAATGGGAGAGGGATACAAAATAAATACAGGGGATTGCAAGAAATAAAGAGGTATCGTTGTAGTTTGCCCAAGAGGAAGCGTGTGTGCAGTGTGTTTGAACGGTTCGAAGGCGTTCGGCCTTTTTAATCGGAAACAACTATTCGAAGGCGTTGGACCTTTTTAATCGGAAACAACTATTCGAAGGCATTGGACCTTTCTGGGACGCGTCGAAATTTGGTTCATTTACTTCCTTAGAATCGATTCAAGGTTAGAATCATTCTATGAGGAGTTGAACATTATTTGAAATACGAAAATAAATAAATAAATAAATGAATTGAATATAGAAAAATAAATATAAATAATAAATGAATAAAATAAATTAAATTACAAATTTTGTTCAAAATAAAATAATTAGATAAAACTAAAAAAGGAGGGCCTCATATTGACCGAACATCACCGATTTAACGAAATCGGGCGAAAATTGGCCTTTTGTCAAGTCATTGGCCCCTAAAAGGGATAACCAACAATAAATCATTAATAAAAAAAACAAATGCCATAAGAACAATGAAAACATAAAATAATTCCTTTTTTTTTAAACATTTTTCAAGATTTTCATAAAGATATTTTTTTAAACAAAAACAAATAAAAGTTAAAATAATAATGAATAAAAACTAAAAGAACCAAATTTAGAATAAACGGTCTAAATGAACAGAATAATAACAAGAAAGGGGGGGTCGTCTGGATTTGCGGGTGCATGTTTAGCAAATCAAGTTGGCCCATGGCCTATATCAAACCCATCAGAATATATCAAAACAAAAATGGTAATGAGAGTAGGGTCTAAAAAAAAATACGATAACAATTCCCTTTTCCTTCACTTTCAGAAATTTCAATACCTATCCTGGTTTCAATGAATTGCTCTCTTCTTTCTCAACAATCACAGGCGGAAACCATCCTCTCCTCTCACCGCGATTTCGAACGAAGGCATCTCTCTCGTTTCTCAGATTTCTGGTTCGGATTTGGGATCGATTTTCGGCTGATGGTTTCGCGTTCGGTTCGCGTGGGTTTGGATTTCGGTTTGTGAGTTGGTTTGGCGGTGGTGTTTGGGTGAGGTTTCGACGGCGGGACGGATGGTGGCCGACTGGGTTTGCGTCTTCGATTTGGGGAAGCGTTTTCGCGATGGTTCCTCTCTGTTCCTCAAACCGATTCAGTGATGGTGGTCAGTTATGGTTCGTCTCAAACTCGGATCGTGTTTGTGCTCGCGAGTTTCTTTTTGGTGGTGGTGATTTCGTTTTGCGGTTGAGCGGCGGTGATTTCGCTTCAGTTTGTATGGTGTTGTGGTATGGGGGTAACAATGGGGATTTGGAGTTTGAGTATTTTAACGTTTCGGTGAGTATGGCGGAGTTCGGGGGTGGTTTTTATGTTGGTTATGGAGGTTGCGGCCGGGTGGTGACGACGCGGATTGAGAGCGGTGGCCGCGGCTGGTCGATGGTCTTCGGTTGTAAAAAAAGGTGGGTTTCGGTTTGTGATTGGGCGGTGGAGGAGATGGTGTTAGGTGGTTTCGTGAAAAATGAAGGCTGAGTTTAGTTTGTGAGTGAATGAAGATAGTTTTTTCAGATTTTTTTATTGAAACTTGGTGTGTCACATCTTTGCAGAGTTTTTTTTTTATCAGTAGTTTTCCAGCCTTTTCTTTGAGGGTGATGAAGGGTTTTTCATAATGATTATTCAAGCTCTCTCATTAGTGTAAAAGAAAGGCAGCCTTTATAGGAAAAAAAATGCAGGGGCAAAATGGAGACTTGGACGGAATCTGAATTTACAGGTTGTTTTTGTGAGCGGATTGTTGCGGTATTAAGTGTGTGGAATTGTACCAACAGTGTGGTGGAAGAAGTGGGATTGTGGCCAGGCTGTACGTGTGAGCTGTGAGAGAAAACAAACTGATGCCTTTTGCAGTGAAGATTAGTATTTTGATTTAGATGATAAATGGAATAGGATAATAATAAAAAACTGTTGTAACATAATGATACTGATAATGATAATAATAATAAAAAATAATAATAATAATAGATAATAAAGATAACAAAAAACAGAATTAATAGAATTAATAATAATAATGATAATAATAATAATAATAGGAATAATGATAACTAAAATAAAAATAGTGAAAGAAATAATAATAAGAAGAATAATAGAAATAATATTTATAATAAGAAAATAATAATGGAAATGAAAATGAAATTTTTTTTTATCTTTGCATAGAAATAGATAAACCTACAAATTGATGATTTATGAAAATATATGAAAAAACAATTTTTTTTTGGAAATAATAATAATAAAAGGATAATGACAATATAATAATGAAAATAAAAGTAATAATAAAAAATGAAATGGATATATTTTTTAAAAGAAAAAGTAGAGAAATAAATTGATTTTTTTTTGCGATAAAATAAAAAGTGATAATCGAACGAGGGACCTCCATACAATACACTGACCTGACAAACTCGAACAATTTCTGATTTTGCGCACAAAAGCAAATAGTACATATTTTTTTATTTTGATTTTTTTCGAAATAAAGGCTTAAACAGAAAAATGGCGCGGGTAGGACAAATTTGGGGTATGACAGTTTGCACCTGAGCCAGACAGGTCATACACTTGAGCATAGACAAGTAAGCAGTTCACAAGTCAATTTATCTTTCAGTCTCTTTGAGTCGAACTACGGTGTTCTGACTTCCTCATTGCACGAGAGGATACGTAGGCATAACTTAACAGTTATCGAACGAAAGTCTCTGTATATTCCCCATCCTTCCAGCATTATTCTTTAAGCCTCATAGTCATGAGCTTCCCATTCTTTCTTACACTGACACTCTCATATTTCACTTCATTTCCTTTTACACTGACACTTGCATTCTTTTCCAGCTTTTTGTACACAGAATAGCACAGACACTACCCCTTTAAAACACAAATCTTTCAAGCGTGGATCCCGTTGAGTATGGCGGACAATCTGGGTGCTAATACCTTCCCAGGTTGTAACCAACCCCCTTTCTCAGTTTCTCTGGTTCACAACCGTCTTATCCTTCTTTTCTTAGGTTTATGCAGCATTACCTTTCCTTCGGGATAAAAAATGCCTAGCTGGCAACTCTATTCATTTCTTCTCTTTCGTCGACCGTTTGCGTCTGTACCCTATTTGACCAGGTGTCATTTGGTGGGAGCGACAGCTTGGCGACTTCACTGGGGACCCTTATATTGCAACCAGGGCTTCTGGTTATTTTTGTGGGTTCCTCCTAGCGCTTGTTTGATTTGTGTTTACTGGGGTGTTATATGCTACGTGTGTTTATTTATTTTTGCTTTATTTACTGCTTTATGTACAGCTTTATTTATTGCTTTCTTTACAGTTTTGCATATTTCATACTGTCATTGTCACTGTGCTGGATCCGGTTTTCTTTGGTGGGTGGGGTTCCATTGAGAGATTAAGGTCCTATACCTGTGACCTGAGTGACACCTAGGCTAGAGTGGTTCATGTTCTTTCCCATTCCATTTCGGTCTGGTGCGGGAATATGAAACACGGTTCAGATGTGGGTTTCTTCTTGAGAACTCTGTGCTACAGATTTCCTGTAGTGCTAGGGCTATCTGGGAAGCCTGCTAAGTCTGGATGACCTTTATTATGACCTTCAGAAGCTGAGGTGAATTAGAGGAGGATCTTTTATGGTTATTGTAAACATTGTACCTCCGGGTTAGAAGTGTTTACACTTCTCATAACTGATCCAAGTCTGAGGATCCTTATTCTAGAACATTACCTGTGAGGGGGTTGGGCTGTTTACAGGTTTGCAGGAACCCTTGGCCACATCATACCCTGTTATTGTATTGTTTAAGAATACTTCACTTTGGACAGTTCTTGTGATTAACCCCAGACATGTGACTCTTTATTTGAGTCCCCCACCCTGGTTACAGGATTTCCGAGCCTCCATCTGGACTTTTGAACATACATGGGCCTTATATCAAGATAGATAATCAGATCCGGCTTGATCATAAACCCTTGCATATCATTTGCATATATCATCATTACATCATTTAACATTTGTTTATTTGATTTTCAGGGTATCCACCTCACTATATCTTGGTTTTGGTTTTGACCCCTTCTTCTGCTTAGACCTCTGCTTCAGTTGCCTTCTTCAGCATCTGCTTCAGTCATCTCCATCACCACCTGCATCAGTCTGTCAGAGCTGCTTCCAGCTTCTCAGTTTGTGATCTTCATCAGCATTTGTCTCCAGCTTCTTTAGCAGCACTCATGGCTACTCCCAGGAAGAGCAACATATCATATCACTTCTTTGAGCCTGTGTTGACTGGAATCAGGAAGGTCCAGTCACTCATCACACCTGACCACATCCCACTGTTCAGAGAGCATTATGGGGGTATTTTGGATATGGTTATGGACCTTGATCCTTCTCAGAGGAGCATGATCCACACCTGCTTACAGTTTTATGACCCTCCTTTGAGATGTTTCACCTTTCCAGACTTTCAGCTAGGGCCTCTACTGGAGGAATTTTCTTCATTGATTCGAGTACTGTATTTGGAGCCTGCCTTGATTGAGCAAAGTATGACAACAAAGGCTGGGATCCCTGGTTTGCATTTGGACTTCTTGATTTCTCAGGCCATCCTGAAGGCTTCATTGGGAGAGTGGAGGGCAGTCTGTGCACTGTTAGCCCTCGGCATATATGGGGCTATACTGTTTGCAAATGAGCCCAAATTTGTCAGCAAAAATGCCATCCATTTGTTTCTCTTGAAGAACCTAGTACCCACATTGCTAGGAGATTTCTATTATTCCATCCATCAGAGGAATGAGAAACAGAGGGGGAAGTTGGTAAGATGTTGTGCTCCTTTGTTTTACACCTGGATGCTCAGACACCTGCCTAAGTCAGATACTTTCTTGAATCCCCACCAACAGAAGAATTGGGATAAGAGGCTCATTTCCTTGACTTCAGATGATATTAGATGGTGCACCCAGAGCACCAAAGGCAAGGACATTATCACCAGCTGTGGACAATACCCAAATATTCCTCTGATAGGAGTAAAGGGTTGCATCAACTACAATTCTTTACTGTTTAAGAGACAGCTGGGTTATGCCTTGGTCCACCCTCCCAGAGGACAAGATTTAGCTGAGACCCTGTATTGTGAAGTGAAACCTAATTCAACTGTTGTCAGACAAGCATCCTGGGCTTGGGACAACATCTAGACAAAAGGAGTGGCCATTCTTGGAAGATGTAATAATATTGCTTCAGCTCAATATTTAGACTGGTCCTGTACTAGAGCTCAGATTACCAGAATGCCTTTCATCTTAGAAGACATGCCTAGACCATCCACAGTACAGCCAGCAGCAACTGTCAGCCTAGAAGAATTTGAGAAGCTGAAGGAAAGGAATAAGAACTTATCTCAAGCCTTGAAGAAGACTCTTTGGGAAAGAAGTGATGGTCGTCTGGATATTGAGAGATTGGAGAAGCTTAGGGTGGAGCATCTTGCCAAAATTGAGAAGACAGAGGACTACATAAAGAAAGCAAGAGTCGGGGAACAAATATTGAAGAATGCATGTAAAGAGGCCAAAATTCAGAAGGCTAGGACTGAGCTCTATCTGCAAGAGAGTCAGGCTAGGTGGGTCAGAATCACTAAGGACCGTACACAAGAAGACCAAAAGACTCAAGCCAAGATTGAACAACTAGAGGCCAATAAGAAGAAGCAGCAGGAAGTTTTGTTGGCAGCCCAGAAGGAGATTTCAGAGTTGAAGCTCAGAGCAGGATTGAAGAGATCAAAGGACCAGGACAGGCATAAGAAGTTGACCACTGCCATTGCTACCAGGAACCTCCTCATTAGGACCATTACAGAGCACCCAGCTGGTCCAGTGACTGAGGCACTCCTGAAGGAGGTCAGAGAGGATGAGTTTGGATTGGATGTCTGATCCTTTTCTTTTTGCTTGTTTCCATTTGATGTACTTTTTCTTTTTGATGTATTTTGACCCTTCAAGGGCATGTATTGTAAAACAGACTATGTATTGCTCCATCATTTGTAATATATTTTGGTTTGTTTTTATTCGGGCCTTCTCTCAACAACATCAAGCATCTTCCTCGAGGTCTGGAAAGGTCAAAACCAAGAACCAAACCGGATACCTTGGAAAATAAATAAGCATATTGCATTGCATACTAACTTTGTTTTTTGTTTTGTAGGTTTTGTAATTATTATTGTTTCTAACTTTGTTGTGATCTCAGGAAATATTGCTCGTCACCGAGTGTTCCCTGTCAACCGCGCACACCGGTACCCAACTCGTAACAACCTTCCCGGTATTCAAATGGTACAAGTACAGCAGGACCTGTCTGAGGTCAAAAATCAGATGGCCAATGAGAGAGTGGAGATGAGAAATCAGATGTCTCAGTTCATGGCGGTAATGAATGGCTTGGCCCAGAGTCAAGAAAGGTTGAGAGAACTGGTGGAAAGGCAAACTCCTGAGGAACCTCATCTTGGAACAGGAGGAACTAGCAACAATGAACAAGGGCAGCCTCATAAACCCACCAGAGTTTGGGCCTCACTTGAATCTAGAAGTTAACATCCCGAGGAATGTTCAAGGTAACACTGCTGGGGGCAGAATCCTACAAGAGGATCCCTAGGAAGAACAGTTCATTGTCATAGGGGCTGGAGATGAAGTATATGACAGGATATTGGACGAGATCGCTGAAAAGTTAAGATCTTTGGAGTCTCAGAATTCTTTGGGCTTCGATGTGATGGATATGGGACTAGTGGATGGGGTGAGAATTCCCCACAAATTCAAACCCCCTTTCTTTGAAAAGTACAATGGCACTTCCTGTCCTCGCACTCATCTGCAGTCTTTCTTGGGAAGGCTTAAAGCGTATACCATGGATGAAAAGTTATGGATGTTCTACTTTGAGGACAGTCTGACTGGAGCTTCGAGAGAATGGTATTCGCATTTGTCTAGGGCCACCATAAGATGCTGGAAGGATTTGGCTGAGGCTTTCATCTGTCAATATCAATACAACCTGGACATGGCTCCCAATAGGACCCTCTTAATGGGAATGTCTCAATCTTCTAGAGAGAGCATCTGGGAGTATGCTCAAAGATGGAGACAGCTTGCTGCCGCTGTCCAACCACCCATGTCGGAAAGAGAAATGGCTGACATGTTCATGAATACATTGCAAGGGACTTATATTGATAGGCTGGCTGCTTTCTCCTCTACCAGTTTTGCTGACGTAGTCATAGCTGGTGAGAGAATTGAAAGTCTCTTGAAGATGGGCAAGATCTCCGACAGTGGTGCAAGTTCCTCCAGCAATCCCAGGAAACCTTTTGCAGGGCCCCGAAGGGCAGGTGAAACTAATTTCATTCATACAAGCAGGGGCAGGCCTCAATATGCTCACCGGTCAGTAGCAGTTGTTACCATTCCAGCTCCAATTCCACAGCAACCATCATATCCTCAACAATAACAGCCACATTATCAACAACAAACTCACTATTAGCAACAATCTCATTTTTCGCAACAGAGAACCTACAACAGCAGTATAACAACCAACAGAGTCCTTTCCAACAAAGGCCATCACAAGCAAATAGGGTAATTGACCCAATCCCAATGACGTATGCTGCACTCCTGCCACAACTCCTCAAGCTCAACCTAGTTGAGTTAAGGACGTTGGCTCCTCCAGACCCTCTTAATCTCCCAAAGAACTATGATGCAAATGCCAGGTGTGCATTCCACTCAAACTCACCGGGGCATAATACTGAAAAATGCAGGGCCTTACAGATGAAAGTCCAGGATTTGGTGGACTCAAAAGCTCTCAATTTTGCGCCTCCTCCGAACGTCACAAGAAATCCAATGCCTAGTCACAATGGGCCAAGAATTAATGCTATTAAAGAGGGCAAACCATCCGCATTGATCAACAGTGTTGCACAAATCCGAACACCTCTGGTGGAAATCAAAGCTCAGCTGTTAGAATGCCAAGTGTTCCCCGGATGCAAGGTCGGCTGTGGATATTGCAACATTGCAGTTAATGGATGTGAGAGATTGAGAAACGGCATAGATGGTCTCATTAAAGATGGCATTCTTCAAATTACGACAACAGCGATTACAACTCCAACAACTCCTTCATCAACAATCCCAGATACTCCTACAACGTCAGCAACCATTGTTCCAACGGATTCTACTACAACTCCAACAACTGCTCAATCGATCACTTCAATGGATACAAGTTCAGTTCCCATTCCTGCTACAACTTCAACACCCATCCAGTCAACAGTAGCGTCTGCAACATCAGCAGCAGTTAATGAAAGTGTCTCAGCAGTTACGATATACTACGATCCCACAAATGTTCCTGCCAACAACTCACAACAAAATGCTACTCCTGTCAGAGCACCAGTTACCATATACTATGATCCACACACCATTGTGGTCCCCTCTGCAGCTGCTATCAATCCGGTCACTATCACAGTGCCTGGGCCAGTTCCTTACGAAAGCAATAGTGCCATCCCTTGGCATTATGGCTCAGATCTGTACTGCGAGGGGCAGAAAATCACTTTAGAATCATCAACTTCTTCACCTCAGATAGACAATGTGGGGGAGGCGGAGGCTTCACTAGAAGCTTACGTCTCTTTGCCTCGCAAATTCCAAGACTCGTTGTTGAAGCAGAAGCTGCTGCTAAGGCAAAAGGGAAGAGCATGGTGCAAGAAGAACCAGTTGCTAGAGAAGCTTTGAAGACTCCTTTTGATCAAGAGGTTGATGAATTCATGAGAATCATAAAGAAAAGTGATTACAAGGTGGTGGACCAGCTTCACTAAACGCCTTCCAAAATCTCCATACTATCATTGCTAATATGCTCCGAGGCTCATCGGAACGCACTATTAAAAGTCCTGCACGCAGCTTATGTGCCGGAGGAGATTACTGTCAATCAGTTAGAGGTTGTGGTTGGAAATGTCAACGCTAGTCATGGACTAGGATTTACCAGTGCTGATCTGACAACGAAAGGTCACAATCACAACAAGGCTTTGCACATTACCTTGGAGTGTAAGGGTGAAGTTCTTTCTCACGTACTGGTAGACACAAGGTCATCCCTCAATGTCCTACCCAAGAAAGCCCTTGTGAAGCTGGAACATGATGGATTGGCACTACGCCCAAGCAACTTGGTAGTGAGAGCCTTTGACGGTTCTAAAAGATCAGTTCTGGGAGAGATAGAGTTGCCAATAATGATTGGCCCACAGGTTTTCAAAACGACCTTCTTTGTGATGGATATACAGCCTGCCTACAGTTGTCTATTAGGTAGACCATGGATACACGTCGTTGGCGCCGTGATGTCAACCCTTCCCCAGAAGTTAAAACTCGAGTGGGAGGGCCAAGTCATTACCATTTGTGGGGAGGAGGATATCTTCGTTAGCCAGCTGGCTACTTTCAAATACATTGAAATGGATGGGGAGACCCATGAAACAATGAGTCAAGGGTTTGAGGCCCTGAATATCAATGAAACATCTGCTGTGCTAGGGACTTCCATCACATCATATCAACAAGCCCGGAAGGTTATTGAAGAGGGTACCGCTTAAGGCTGGGGCAAGTTGCTGCCAGTTGAGAAGAAAGAAGACCGATTCGGGTTGGGTTATAGACCAACTCGACAAGATCAACCAGAGGCTGCAACAGAGCCCAAGTTTGTCAGTGGGGGGATGCTCATCCTGGATGCTGTGAATAGCTTGGAAGATGAGTCAGAAGACGAGCGCAACCTGGAAAGCTGGATACGTCCAAGGATCCCGGGGAACCATGTCTCAAACTGGTCTTCCCATGAAATTATAAGGGTTACTCCTGCAGATTAATTATTATTTCCTGTGTTTTAAAGCATGCATCAAGTCCTGTATCTTGCCCAAGATGCCAGGACTCATTTTGTAATCGGGCCATCTTGTATTTTGTGCAAACGATCAATTAATGAATATCAGGACATCTTTTGCAAATGAATCTTTTCTTTTCCGCTCACTGTTTTTCATTTTTCATTTTTTGTACAAAAATAAAATGGCAATGTTTTTCAAAATAATTTTTTTTTCATTTTTACCTTTCCTAAACAAGATAAAACTGATCACTAAAATGAACAAATCTAAACCCTTGCAGAAAGTGCCCTCCAGACTGCACCGACAACAACTCCGCTATGACTTCGTGTGACTTTGACAATCCAATTAATCAAGATGATGAAGGGGTTGAAGAAGATTATGAGCTACCTGAAGAGTTAGCCAGATTGTTAACACAAGAGGGGAAGGTTATCACTCCTCATCAGGAGGAGGTTGAGACGGTTAATCTTGGTACAGAAGAAGACTTGAAGGAAGTTAAGATCGGGGCCTGTCTGCAAGATTCGGTGAAAGAATAACTTATTAACATGCTTCGGGAGTATGTGGATGTTTTTGCTTGGTCTTATTAGGATATGCCCGGATTAGAGACCGACATTGTTATGCACAAGCTGCCTCTAAAAGAAGACTATCCGCCAGTAAAACAGAAGTTGCGCCGTACTCGCCCGGATATGGCAATGAAGATAAAAGAAGAGGTACAGAAACAGTGGGACGCCGATTTCCTTGCTGTAACTAGTTACCCGTCGTGGGTTGCTAATATTGTACCTGTGCCTAAGAAGGATGGAAAGGTGAGGATGTGTGTGGATTACCGGGATCTGAACAGAGCCAGCCCAAAAGATGACTTCCCATTACCTCACATTGATGTATTGGTCGACAACACGGCTCAGTTCTCTGTGTTCTCCTTCATGGATGGATTTTCAGGATATAATCAGATCAAGATGTCACCTGAAGACATGGAGAAGACAACTTTCATCACACCCTAGGGCACATTCTGTTATAAGGTAATGCCATTCGGACTGAAGAATGATGGTGCCACTTATCAACGGGCTATGGTAACATTATTTCATGACATGATCCACAAAGAAATTGAATGCTATGTGGATGACATGATTGCCAAGTCCCTCACAGAAGAAGACCACCTGGTGAATCTGTTGAAGCTGTTCAAGCGTCTGAGGAAGTACCAATTGAAGTTAAACCCCAACAAGTGTACATTCGGGGTGCGATCCGGTAAGCTGTTGGGATTTATTGTAAGTGAGAAAGGGATTTAAGTTGACCCTGACAAAGTCAAAGCCATTCAAGAAATGCCTGCACCAAAGACTGAAAAAGAAGTTCGGGGGTTTCTAGGTAGATTGAACTACATTTCACGGTTCATATCTCACCTTACGGCAACCTGTGAGTCTTTGTTCAAGTTGTTAAGAAAAGAGCAAACTGTCAGGTGGAATGAAGACTGCCAAAGGGCTTTTGACAAAATCAAGGAATACTTACAAGAGCCTCCGATCCTTATGCCTCCAGTTGAAGGAAGACCTCTAATCATGTACTTGACAGTATTAGAAGAGTCAATGGGGTGTGTGCTGGGCCAGCATGACGAGTCTGGTCGAAAAGAGTATGCAATATACTACCTAAGCAAAAAGTTTACCGACTGTGAACAACGTTATTCACTGCTCGAGAAAACTTGTTGTGCTTTAGCGTGGGCTGCTCGCCGACTAAGGCAGTATATGTTGACCCACACCACTTTATTGATCTCAAAGATGGACCCAGTTAAGTACATTTTTGAGAAGCCAGCACTTACCGGACGGGTTGCAAGATGGCAAATGCTCCTCACAGAATATGACATTCAATACACATCTCAAAAAGCCATCAAGGGCAGTGTGTTGTCTGATTATCTTGCTGAGCAACCCATTGATGATTACCAGCCTATGAGATTTGACTTCCCTGATGAAGACATCATGTTCATAAAAGCAAAAGATCATGAAGAGCCTATTCACACTGAAGGGCCTGACCTAGAAGAAGAATGGACAATGATGTTTGATAGGGCTGTTAATATGAATGGTTGTGGTGTTGGTGCAGTACTCATTACACCTAAGGGAGTTCACATGCCTTTCTCAGCAAAGCTCACCTTTAACTGCACTAACAACGAAGCCGAATACGAAGCTTGTATTATGGGTCTTGAGGAGGCCATCGACCTCAGGATCAAGACTTTGACTGTGTTCGGAGATTCATCTCTGGTAATCAATCAAACCAACGGCAAGTGGTATACTCACCAGGAGCATCTGACACCTTACCGGGATTATACAAGGAGGTTATTGACTTTCTTCACAACAGTCAAGCTGGAGTATATCCCTCGAGATGAAAATCGGTTTGCAGATGCTCTGGCTACCATTTCATCCATGATCAAAGTTCAAGCTGCCAACTTTGTGCCTCGGATTTCAGTATCCAGACTTGACAGACCAGCATACGTGTTCTCAATAGACCTTGCTAAAGATGATAAGCCTTGGTTTCATGACATCAAATGCTTCTTGGAGGATCAAACATACCCACCTAGGGCATCATCCAATGACAAGAAGACATTAAAGAGGCTTGCTGGTAGTTTCTTTCTGAATGCTGATGGTTCCTTGTACAAGAGAAACTTTGATATGGTACTTCTCAAATGTGTGGATAAGACGGAAGCAGACTTGTTGATGCACGAGGTGCACGAAGGATCTTTCGGTACCCATGCGGGAGGGCATGCTATGGCTAAGAAGTTGTTGAGATCAGGCTACTACTGGATCACAATGGATGCAGACTGTTGTACTTATGCCAGAAAGTGCCATAAATGCCAGATTTATGCAGATAAAGTGCATGTGCCTCCAAATCCTTTGAATGTAATGAATTCACCTTGGCCCTTTGCCATGTGGGGCATTGATATGATTGGAAAGATCGAACTGACTGCTTCAAACGGCCACAGATTCATCCTGGTAGCCATTGACTATTTTACCAAGTGGGTTGAAGCAGCTTTGTATACAAACGTTACCAGGCAAGTGGTAGCCCGATTCTTGAAAAGAGACATCATCTGTCGGTATGGAGTACCCGAGCGAATCATTACTGATAATGGTTCCAATCTGAACAACAAAATGATGGCAGAATTGTGTCGGGACTTCAAGATCCAACACCATAATTTTTCTCCTTACAGGCCAAAGATGAATGGTGCTGTAGAGGCCGCTAACAAGAATATCAAGAAGATTGTGCAAAAGATGATGGTCACCTACAAAGACTGGCATGAAATGCTACCATTTGCCTTACATGGGTACCGTACGTCAATCAGAACATCCACTGGGGCAACACCGTATCAGCTGGTATATGGTATGGAGGCAGTCCTACCTATTGAAGTTGAATTGCCCTCCTTGCGGGTACTGGTGGATGTCAAGTTGAATGAAGAAGAATGGATCCGTTCTCAGTACGATCAACTGAATCTGATTGAAGAGAAGAGATTAGCTACAATATGTCATGGGCAGTTATATCAGAAAAGAATGAAGAAAGCCTTCGATCAGAAAGTCAGGCTTTGGGAATACCAAGTAGGAGATCTTGTGCTGAAAAGACTCCTTCCTCCTCATACAGACCACAGGGGCAAGTGGACTCCGAATTACGATGGTCCATTCATAGTAAAGAAAGTTTTCTCTGGTGGAGCACTGATGCTCAATACTATGGATGGTGAAGACTTCCTGTCCCCTGTGAATTTAGATGCAGTTAAAAAATACTTCGCATAAAATGACCCGCTGGACATAAAAACAGAATGTAAGTCCAGGCAAAAATAGGGCATCCCGGCGAGTCAAAAACAGAATAAAAGACTCGGGCAAAAATAAGGGAAAATAAAAATGTATACCCGCTGAGTTGAAAAGCCGCATTGGACAGCTCAGGCAAAAATGGGTATCCCGGTGGATTGAAAACCTGAAAGGGCGATCCACGCAAAATAAGGGAATAAGCGAACAACTGCATTCTGAATTCGTCTGTATCACTTACAACATGGAAAGCTTCGAAAGGTTCGAGCGTCGGTCAGAATCAGCCTTCTTCAGAAAGCGGGATGAGAAGAACGTCAATGTCATACGAGTCATAGCAAAAGGGAAGCACTGAAGCGTCATCAACATTGCCAGCATCCTTTTTGTTTTTCAAATTTGTAATAATCTCCTCATTTCGGGGGATCTGTTTCTTTGACTGTATTTGCCAATTCAGGGCACACAAAATAATAAAATCAGATCTTCAATCACACTTAGTCTCGTACCTTTCATTTTCATTTGCAAAAATGTCCGATGTCCTTATAATATTGATTGCTTAAATACAGATGCGTCTTTTCTAAATCACATGCTTACAGGAAATATATTTGCTACCGGGAGTGTCTAAACTCCTATGATGGAATCCAGTAAGGGGCACCTCGGGATACTTGTACGTTTCTTTGTCATACAGGATTGTGGGTATTCAAAGTGCAACGTGGGGCACGAAAGCTTTTCCCCAGCAAGCTGCCCAATCATTATTTCCTCAACATGTCTTCCAAACAGCATCAGAAGGGGCTCATTTCCCTAGCTGATTTCATCATCCTCAGCAGGATCCCCACGGACATCTCTAGGAAGATCGTTTAGTGATCATTCCTCCCCAACCAAGTGTCAGGCAGGGAACCATCTCCTCGCAAAGTTTCAACCTTCATCCAGAAGAGCAATGTCTGAAGATCTCACAACAAAGTGATGAAAGCTTCCCCAGATCCCAGCTGGGCTCCTCATCATTAAGATAGGCCTATCAGTGGCCTGTTTCCCCAAGCAGTCATACATCTTATCAGGTCTACCAATGATTTTTTTCCCCCAGCTGGGACATTCTTTCAAGCAGATCATCCAGAGATCTTCACCGCAACGGGATCTGAATCCCGGATCGGTATCTTTTGCATAATCATAGCATTCGCATCATATTTCCCCTCAGAGCGTAGCATTCCGTCTAAAACGGAGCATTACGGCAAAAATCAAACATATTACATAATCATAAGCCATGCTTTGAGCACATATCTGTATGTACCAACGTTCCATCAGCAATATATGTATATACAAAGAACCACAGTTACAGCAGAAAGCAAAAGCATCCCTTTTGCACTCATACACATATATACTTTTTCCGATACTCGTCCGTGACGTATCACTCCCCTGCGGATATAAACCACAAACAGATATCTATACACTCTCTGGACACTCGTCCGTGTCACCGTTCCCCCAGCATGGTTGCTTAAACACTCATTGTAAACCAAACACTTGTTTACAGTACTCTCTTCCGACACTCGTCCGTGTCATCCTATCCCCACAAATCTTCAGAATGTCTCTTACACTCATAAATTTGTAACTTATACACTTCCTCTTATGATACTCATCTGTATCATACTCTCCCCAGCATGTTGAACACTCGTCTGTGTCTCACTCATGTTTACTTTTTACTCATACAGATACTCGTCTGTATCTTGTATACACCACTTATCTTCCTCAGATTCAACACTCGTCCGTGTTCTTTGTTAACCAGTTGGTACTCGTCCGTATCATCATCTCTGAACATGCGTCAAGCGTTTATTTCTGCCGATGCTCGTCCATATCATGGTCCTAAGGATGCTCGTCCACATCTTTAATCTATACACCGTGTCAAACACTTATATCTTCTTGAATTTAGACATTCGTCTGTATCTACCATTCCCCAGAAGAGTCCCCGGCAAATCCCAATAAATTACTTCCTTCCTATCTGACATTCGTCCTGTGTCATGATACTGTAAACACCCCAAATTTTCCCTCACCCATTCACACCATGGCTTGTGATCATCCTCATATGCATAAACACAAACACATCATCTCATATCTCATTTTTGATTCACTGCATAGTTTCTAAGGCATCTGCACCTAGGGTTTGTGATCTGAGCAATCCCAAAAGCATCTTGAGCCATTCCAAAGGCCACCAATCAACTCAAAGGGGTCCATGTGTGTTCTTATGTCATATTCCATCTCCTCAAAGTCAAAATTGCAGAGGAATCACAAGAACTAGGGTTTGAGTGGATGCAGAGCCAGGTTGAATTGCACAGTTGACTGAAAATTAGGGTTTTGGTTTCAGAGGCCATAACTCCAAATTTTTTGGTCATTCTTGTTTCCATTGGTCTCTATATGGTATAGGGAGTATGCATATCAATTTTCATGAAGAAATTCCATGGGGAAGTCATCTGATCAAGGGTTGACTTTTCAGACAAGTCAGTGTAAAATCAGGGCATCTAAGGCCCCCAATGACCCAACCAATGGGTGATCTTCATCATTTTGAGTGTATATGATCTTTATTTGATCATGGAAGAAGGTTGAAGTTCATAGAAATCAGGAGTTTAGGGTTTTTGCAAGTGTTGACTTTTTGGGCATAGTTGACTTTTCAAGAATGCATCATTTTAGGTCATTTTTCAAGCCTTGATTCTTGATCCAAAAATGCTTCAAATGAAAAAACTTTGGTCATGAAAGTTGTAGATCTCATCTTTCCCTTTTCAAAAAGTACAAGAACATGATCAAACTCTTCTTGGATCAAAAGTTATGGCAAGGCAAAGTTGGCTAAAATCATTGATTTTCAAGGCATGCCCTAAGTGAGAATTTTGCAAAGTCATGAACCAATGCATTATGTGACCTCTAATTCATTTCAAACCATTACACAAACATTCTATGAGCCTTAAAAATCAGAATTGGACCAAGTTTCCCCATGGTTTGGTTTGTGTAACAAGACTTTCTCACATGTGAACCAAAGTTACAACAACTTGCAAAACCACTCATTTCTCTTCACCAACTTGCTGCATTGGTCCTTGAATCAAGCTAGCCTCAAACACTCATCATGTTGCGCAGCCCATGCCCATTGTACTTGCCTAGCACCTCACCATACTTGCCTTACACAAAAGTTGACCTTTTTGCAAAAGCAAACATCCCAATCACCACAGCACAAGTCACATCCTCTGACCAATTGGATTAGTTTATACTATCCATTTGCAAACCATTTCATGTACTAAGCAAGGCTGAAACACTCTACACCAGCACATTCACAAAAAACACCCCACATTGCATAAGCTTTCGAATCTCTCTGCCCAGCCACAAAACACTCAAACCATTTTCTCCATTCAACTCACCATGTATCACTGAGTAGAAACCACCAAGAACACAAGCCTGAAACAGCCAAAGCATCCCACTGCCATTTCTCACCTCATTTTGCAGTTTCATTCGAAACTCTCACCCTAGCTCACAAACAGCCAAACAAACCTTGCAGACCTTCTCCACATATCATTTGGACCTCAAACAACCATTCACAATGGCCTGAAACCACCAGAAACTCCATAGCCATTCTTGACTGAGGTGAAGCAGAAACTGTCGAAGCTCATCAACCAGCCTACATAAATTGTTCTAAGGCATTCAAACGTCATCCAGAGGTCCTAAGGAGTGGATTGCACAAGGAGAGGTGGCCTTCTCAGGTTGAAAGCTCCAAATCTCAGGTAGCTTGAAATTCATTTTTCCAGAAATCATTTTTCTTGTTACAAACTTGTTCTATGTGATTCACTGATCATCCTGATGTTCTTAGTTTTTGAAATGGCTTTGATTTGAGTATGTAATTTGTCTCTGAAGCTTGCGTGCCCTAGTTTTTATTTCTTTCGATTCAGCTTGTTTAGGAAGAAGAAATGTGTTTTGAGAGAGGGGTTTGATTCGTGAGAGGTTGGAGATCATTTCCCTTTTCTTAGTTTTCATTTTTGATACGATTTGAGAGGTTTGGGGATTTCTCAGGTGAAATGCTGGCCGGAGAAGACGACCGGAAGTCTTCTCCGGCAGCCTGAATGTGATTATGCCCTAATTATGTGATTAAATGCCATTTGAATTTGAGCCATCAGATGCGTTGAAAAGGTTGACTTCGCGCGCGCGTGGATGGCTAGGATGTAGTCATTAAACCCTAATCAGCATTATTTATTTAATTAATCAAAATTAAATCTGTTTGAATGTGAGCCACAAGATCACGCGCCAAGTCAACCATCTCCTCCCCAGATTGCATCTCAGCCTCTCATTCTGATTACTTTCACTTTTATTTAATTTTTATTCATTTTCTTTTCAATTAACTTGCATATTTAATTTAAAATAGCAAAAAATACATAAAAATTATGAAACTTTTTCCTCTGAGTTTTGTTAATTTTTATGACATAAAAACATTTTTATTTTATTTTTTATCATTAAAAAAGTATTTTTAAATATTCAAAAGATTATTTTTAATTAATTAATGGGAGTTAATTAATAAAAAATACTTTTAGGCATTTAAAAATTACAAAAAAAATTCATGAAATGTTCTAAGACATTTAGAAACATTGTCCAACTTTCAAACCAAATTTCTTTTTTGATCTTGATGCATTTTGAGAATTTTTCATTGAATTAAATCATTTTTTATGCATTAATTTGATCATAAGTTTAAAAATTCATTTCTGCCTATTGGAGAAGGTTGAGACATTGATTCTTCTTGCATTGTTTTGTGTTTGGCATGTAGTTTCTAGGATAAAATGGCCATGACTTGATCTTGTATTTTCCAATTGTTTGGCATTTCTTTTGTTTAGGAACCCTAAAAACCCTAATAACTTAGAAAATTCATATCTTGAGTATGGTTGAGAGTTGAGAGTTCCCCTTTGGGCAGTGGTTTATTATAGGTTTAGGGTTTCTTTGGGTACCATTTTCCATTTTTGATCTTAAGGTTTACTTCTGTTTTTGGTTTTTGTTTGATGTTTGATCCATGAACCCTAATTTGGGCTTCCATTTGCATCCTTCTTGCATTTCCTTTCATAACATGACTTGTCTTTGCATTTTGTGAATTCTTGTGATCCATTTGACATCTTAAGACATGTAGGAAGCATGTTTGATCATTGCATTACATATTTGCCATGTCATTTGTCTTGTATGCTTCATAACATTTCATGTTTGTTCATGCTCCTTAGCTTGCATCATTTGCATCCATGATCTTGTATGAACATCTCCATGTCTTGCCTCATGTTTGCAGCACTTCATAACATCATAATCATCATCAACATGCTTCTGGTTTTGCTTTGCATCATACCATTTCATCTCATCTTGCATTGCATTGCATTTCTTTCTAACATTTCAGGTGGTAAGTAAACTTGGGAAGTGAATTTGCCTTCACTTCTCATACCTTTTCTTTTCATCTCTCTTGCATCCATTGCTGCATTTCTATTTGTGTTTGAGATTGAGCTTGCTCATTCTTCTTCCTCCCACTTTCTTTCTTCAAGTGACTTGACTTCTTGAATGAAGCAAGTCACTTTGCTTCTCTTGATCTTGTTCATCTGCTTCCTGGTGGCTCCTTTGAAGATTCTTCTTGCAAACCTCACAAACCTTAGGAACAACCAAGCATGACAATGAATTAGGGTTTTGATTAGTCTCCCCTCATAGTTTTACCTTTGTGTCTCTCTTGAGTCTTCTCTTCTCATCTCATAATCAGGGACTAAACCCTAAAGGCTTTAAGACTTTGTGATTAAGCTTATGCCTGCATCCTTCTTTTAGGATGGAGTGTATAACTTTAATCCTAAGTGTTAAACCCTTAATGTGTTTAAGTCTCTTAATCAATCCATCTAATAATCATCAAGACATCACACTTGTAACTTGGGCCTTGCATTAGGGTTCTAATTCTTCCTTAAGTGGTTAAGAAGGACTAACCCTAGTGTTAATGGACAAGTCCCCCTCAAGTTGTCTTACAAATCATAAAAAACACTTCATCATCATAACCATTAAATAAAATCCACTTAATCAAAGGCTTGTTTTGTCATGAGTTTAATCCCTAATCATGGATTAAGTTGAGGAGCTTTCCTCAGCTTAAACATTCTCATCTATCATCCTTCTTTTAGGATGGTGTAATGAGTCTGTTTAATCCTTGATTATGGCTTAACCTCATTACTCAACACTAAACAAAAACCACAAAAACATCTAAATAATCACAAGTAGGTTAATGATCTTAATCCTGCACCAAAGGTGATTAAGTGTGAGAAGCTGACTTCACACTTAAGGTATTCTCATTACCCCTAAATAGAGGGAAGATGTGATGAGTTTACTAAATCCATTGGTTTAGGCTTAAGCTAATTAACTTATGACAAACCCCAAAAAGCAATAAAAGACTGAAAACTCAAAAACAAACAATAATCGTCTCCTCCGGGATTCTTTTCTCATCATAATCACTCACAAGCGAGAACTTGCTTCTTCCGTCTAATGCAAGACAGTTAGCACCTGAGCCAGACAGGTCATACACTTGAGCATTGACAAGCAAGCAGTTCACAAGTCAATTCATCTTTCAGTCTCTTTGGGTCGAACTACGGTGTTCTGACTTCCTCATTGCACGAGAGGATACGTAGGCATAACTTAACAGTTATCGAACAAAAGTCTCTGTACATTCCCCCTCTTTCCAGCTTCATTCTTTAGCCTCATTATCATGAGCATCTCATCTTTGTTCCTACACTGACACTGTATATATCACACTTCACACTCTTTTACACTGACACCTGTACATCTTTCCAGCTATTTTATACACAGATTGCACTGACACTACCCCTTTGAAACACAAATCTTTTAAGCGTGGATCCCGTCGAGTACGACGGACAATCTGGGTGCTAATACCTTCCCGGGTTGTAACCAACCCCCTTTCTCAGTCTCTCTGGTTCGCAACCGTCTTATCCATATCTTTCTAGGTCTATGCAGCATTACCTTTCCTCCGGGATAAAAATGCCTAGCTGGAGACTCTTTTCATCTCCAGTGAGTTCACTGCTGTGTGTTCTCATTGTTCTTCTCGCCGACCGTTCGCGTCTGTACCTTCATCTGACCCATGGTTTCATTTGTCGGGAGCGACAGCTTGGCGACTCTGCTGGGGACCCTTATAATGCAACCAGGGCTTCTGGTTCTTTTTGTGGGTTCCTCCTAGCGCTTGATTGATTTGTGTTTACTGGGGTGTTATGTGCTATCTGTGATTGTATATTTGTTTTGTTTATTGCTTATGTACAGTTGCTTTACTGCTTTCTTTATTGCTTTTGTATATATCATACTGTCATGCTGCTGGCTGGATCTGGTTTTGCTTTGGTGGGTGGGTGTTTCATTGAGAGTTAAGGTCCTATACCTGGGACCTGAGTGATACCTAGGCTAGAGTGAATCATATTCTTTCCCATTCCATTTCGGTCTGGTGCGGGAATATGAAACACGGTTCAGATATGGGTTTCCTCTTGAGAACTCTGTGTTGCAGATTTCCTGCAAATGCTAGGGCTATCTGGGAAGCCTGCTAAGTCTGGATGACCTTTTAGTATTAACCTTCAGAAACTGAGGTGAATTAGAGGAGGAATTGTTATGGTTATTGTAAACACTGTACCTCCGGGTTAAAAGTGTTTACACTTCTCATAACTGATCCAAGTCTGAGGATCCTTGTTCTAGATCATCACCTGTGAGGGGGTTGGGCTGTTTACAGGTTTGCAGGTACCTTGACCTCAGAATACCCTGTTACTTTGAGTTTGTTAAGAATACTCAATGTTGGACAGTTCTTGTGATCCTAAAACCTTGGACTTGTGGCTCTTTATTTGAGTCCCCCACCCTGGTTACTGGATTTTTAGACCTCCATCTGGGATTCTTGAACACACATGGACTTATATCAGGGCATTTTGATCAGATCCAGCTCAGTCACAAACCCTTGCATTTCATTTGCATACATACCATCGCATCATATTAACATTTGCTTATTTGTGTTTCAGGGTATCCACCTTCATCTGGTTTTGGTTTTGACCCCATCTGCATTACTGACCTATCTCCACCAGCACTAGCTTCAGCTTGTCAGCCATATACTTCAGTTACTTGCACTAGCCAACCAGTGGCCCACTTCTCAGCATCTTCATCAGCACTCTACTCAGTCTTCAGCATCATGGCTCCAAAGAAAAGCAACATCACTTATCATTTCTTCCAACCAGACTTATCAGACATCAGGAGGATCCAGACCCTGATCACCCCAGAGCACATACCTTTGTTCAGGGAGCATTATGGGGATATACTTGACTTGGTTATGGATATGGACCCATCACAGAGAAGCCTGATCCATACCTGTATTCAGTTTTATGACCCCCCATTGAGATGTTTCACCTTTCAAGACTTTCAGTTGGGGCCTCTTTTAGAAGAATACTCATCTTTGATTGGTTTGCCTATCAAGAGAGAAATCCCTTTCAACCCTGAAATGGTCTTTCCCAGCAATGGAGAGGTGGCAAAAGCTCTGCACCTGGAACCTGCTTTGATTGAGCAGCATATGGCCTCTAAGGCTGGGATCCCTGGTTTTCATCTTGACTTCCTGATTTCCCAAGCTAGTCTGAAGGCCTCCCTGGGGGAGTGGAGAGCTGTTTGTGCTTTGTTGGCCTTAAGTGTATATGGAATTGTGTTGTTTGCAGATGAGCCTCGATTCATCAGCAAGAATGCAATCCATTTGTTCATCCTGAAGAACCTAGTGCCAACTTTGCTAGGAGATCTCTATTACTCAGTACATCAGAAGAATGAGAAGCGGAGGGGAAGGCTAGTGAGGTGTTGTGCTCCATTATTCCATGCTTGGCTTCTAAAGCATCTACCCAGGACAGATGCCTTTCTAAATCCTCATCAGCAAAGCAACTGGGCTAAGAGGCTCACTACTCTCACTTCAGCAGACATCAGATGGTGTACTCAAAGCACCAAGGGCAGAGATATAATCACAAGCTGTGGGCACTTTCCCAATGTGCCTTTAATAGGGGTCAAGGGAAGTATCAATTACAACCCTCTGCTGTTCAGGAGGCAATTAGGCTATGCACTGGTCCATACTCCCAGGGAGCAAGACTTGGTTGGGACCCTCTACTGTGAGAACAAGGTTAGTCTGGAAATTGTTAGGCAGGCTGCCTGGGCCTGGGATAATGTTCAAACCAAGGGAATCACCATTCTGGGGAAGTGTAATAATGTGGCATCAGCACAATATTATGAATGGTCCCGTGCCAGGGCCCAATTCTCTGGAATGTCCTTTACCATAGAAGACACGCCTGAGTCATCTTCAGCACCACCCCCTGCCACTATCAGTCTGGAGGAGTTTGAAAGCTTGAAGGAAAGAAATGAGAAGTTAACCCAGGCTTTGCAGAAGACCCTCCGGGAGAGGAGTGAAGGTGTGAGGGAGATTGAAAGATTGGAGAAGTTGAGGGTGGAACACTTGACTAAAATTGAGAAGTCTGGGGATTATATCAACAAGTCTAAAGCTGGTGAGTAGATTCTGAAGAATGCTTGTAAAGAAGCCCAGTTCCAAAGAGCAAGGACAGACTTGTACTTGAAAGAGAGTCAGGCCAGGTGGGTCTGGATCACTGAGGCCCGTACTCTAGAAGACAAGAGAGTTCAGGACAAGATGGAGCAAATGGAAAAAGCCCTGGCAGCAGCCCAGAAGGAAATATCAGAGCTAGAAATCAGAGCTGGAGTGAAGAGGTCTAAAGACCAAAGTCAGAACAAGAAGTTGACTGCAGCTGTTGCAACAAGAAACCTTCTCATCAGAAATCTCACGGAGCGTCCGGCTGATCCTGTGACCGAAGCACTTCTCAAGGAAGTTCGTGAGGATGAGTTTGGCCTTGGAGTTTGATCATTTGCTTGTTGTTGTTCCTATTCCATGTACTTTTGTTTTTTGTGATGTATTTTGACCCCTTTGAGGGCTGGTGTTGTAAAAAGAACAAGTTGTATTATTTCACCTTTGTAATATATTTGTGATGGGTTTCCATCCAAGTCCACTTCAAGAGCAACTTCAACAGCATCATCTTCGGGGGTCTGGAAGGGTCAAAACTGAAGGCCAAACCGGATACCTTGAGAGCAAATAAGCATAACTGCATTGCATGCTAACCCTTTATTTGTTTTGTAGGGTTTTGTTTTGTTGTTGCTAACCTCTGTTGTGAATCTCAGGAATTATTGCTCGCCGCCGGGTATTTCCCCTCAACAGGCCACACAGGTACCCAACTAGAAACAACCTTCCGGGAATTCAGATGGATCAGATGCAGCAGGACCTTACGGAGGTCAGAAACCAGATGGCCAACGAAAGGCTGGAGATGAGAACTCAGATAACGCAGTTCATGGAAGTGATGAACAATTTAGCTCAAAGCCAGGAGAGGCTCAGAGCTTTGGTAGAAGGGAGGAATCAAGAGGAGCCCCATGTGGGGACTGCCGGCACAAGTAACAATGAACGGGTGCAACCCCATGTTAACCCTCCTGTGTTTGGCCCACATCTACATCCTGAGATTAACATTCCTGCAAATGTTCAAGGGACGGCCACTGCAGCCAGGGTACTTCAAGAAGATCCTCAGGAGGACCAATTTACAGTAATGGGTGCTGGAGAGGAAACTTATGATAGACGGTTGGAAGAGATAGCTGAGAAGTTGAGGTCCTTAGAATCTCAAAATTCTTTGGGCTTCGACGTTATGGACATGGGTTTGGTAGACGGGGTCAGGATCCCCCATAAGTTCAAGCCTCCTTGTTTCGAAAAGTATAATGGGACTTCATGCCCTCGGACTCATCTACAATCATTTCTGGGAAGGCTGAAGGCCTATACAATGGATGAGAAATTGTGGATGTTCTATTTTGAAGATAGCTTGACTGGAGCTTCGAGGGAGTGGTATTCCCATCTGACAAGAGCAACAATTAGATGCTGGAAGGACCTGGCAGAGGCTTTCATCAGACAGTATCAGTATAATCTAGACATGGCACCCAACAGGACTCTCCTGATGGGAATGTCACAGTCTTCGAAGGAGAGTTTCTGAGAATATGCCCAGAGATGGAGGCAATTGGCTGCTGCCGTTCAACCACCAATGTCTGAGAGAGAAATGGCAGACATGTTTATGAACACTCTTCAGGGAACATATATTGACAGGTTGGCTGCTTTCTCTTCTACTAGCTTCGCAGATGTTGTCATAGCTGGGGAGAGAATTGAAAGCCTGTTAAAAATGGGTAAGATCTCTGATAATGGTGCCAGTTCGTCCAGTAGTACAAGAAAGCCTTTTGCAGGCCCGAGAAGAACTGGCGAGACCAATGCCATTCACACCAACAGGGGTAGGCCCCAATATGCTCAGAGGTCCATAGCAGCAGTCACCATTCCTGCTCCAGCTCATCCTCAACCTGTCTATCAACCTCCTCAACAAAACTACCAACAACAACCTCAGTATCACCAGAATCAGTATCCTCCAAGGAATTACAACAGCAACAACACCAACAACAACAATCAACAAAGGCCATTCCAACAGAGGCCATCCCAAGCTAACCGAGTGATCGACCCGATCCCAATGCCGTATGTTGCCTTGCTGCCACAACTTCTGAAACTCAACCTGGTTGAGCTAAGAACGTTGGCACCTCCGGATCCCAACAGTCTACCAAGGAACTATGACTCCAATGCTAGGTGTGCTTTTCACTCAAACGCACCTGGTCACAGTACAGAAAAATGCAGGGCTCTGCATATGAAGGTACAAGACTTGGTAGACTCCAAGGCTCTGAATTTTGCACCGCCGCCCAATGTCAATAAAAACCCTATGCCAAACCATGGTGGTCCTCGAATTAACGCTATTGAAGAAGACCAACCGTCTTATTTAATAACCAGTGTGGATCGGATCAGGACACCATTGGTAGAGATCAAAGCTCAACTCCGCGAAAACCAAATATTTCCGGGGTGTGAACTAGGGTGTCCATATTGCAATATTTCATGGAATGGGTGTGAGGACCTGAGGAATGGCATTGACAGCCTTATTCAGAGTGGCCTGCTACAGATCACTACATCATTCCCGACAAATCCGGCAACTTCATCAGCAACGGTTTCAGACCCTCCTACAACCGCAGCAACTATTGTTCCCGACAATTCACCAGCAACATCAACAAGTACTTCACCTGTCCTCCCAAATGATCAGTTTTCAACAGTTTCTCCTGCTACAACTTCAGCTTCATTCCATTTCGAATCTCCATCAACAACAACAGTCCTTCCAACAATACCTCCTACAACACCAGCGATCAATCATGAAGATGTCTCTACTATTACCATATTCTACGATCCTGAAGATAACTCCGCCTACCATTCAGAAGGTGTTGCTCCCGCCAGAGCACCGGTTACAATCTTTTATGATCCACAAACAATAACAGTCCCTTCAGCAGCAGCAATCAGTCCAGTCACTGTCACGGTGCCTGGACCAGTACCATATGAAAGCAATAGGGCCATCCCTTGGCACTATGGCTCTGACGTGTACTGTGAAGGGAAAAGAATCACTCTTGAAACATCAGCACCTGCACCACAAGTAGATAATGTGGGGGGAGGCGGAGGCTTCACTCGAAGCGGACGTCTCTTCGCTTCACAAGTTCAAAGACCCACTGCCGAAGCAGAAGCTGCTGCCAAGGCGAAAGGAAAAGGCCCGGTGCAGGAAGATCCAGCTGCCAAAGAAACCCTGAAGACTCCATTCGATCAGGAAGTGGATGAGTTTATGCGGATCATCAAAAAGAGTGATTATAAAATTGTGGATCAGCTTCACCAGACGCCATCCAAAATCTCTATCCTCTCACTGCTTATGTGCTCCGAAGCCCATCGGAATGCACTACTTAAAGTCTTGCACGCGGCTTACGTGCCTGAGGAGATTACTGTCAACCAATTGGAAACCGTGGTTGGAAATGTTACTGCTAGCAATGGGCTAGGGTTTACCAATTCGGACTTGACAGCGGATGGCCGCAACCACAACAAAGCCTTGCACATAACCATGGAATGCAAAGGAGCTGTCCTTTCTCATGTGCTGGTGGACACAGGTTCTTCCCTGAATGTCTTACCAAAGAAGGCTCTGGTGAAGTTAGAATATGATGGATTGGCATTGAGGCCCAGCAACCTGGTGGTGAGAGCCTTTGATGGTTCGAAGAGATCGGTTCTGGGAGAGATTGAGCTGCCCGTGACAATTGGCCCGCAAACCTTTAAAACTATCTTTTATGTGATGGACATTCAGCCCGCTTACAGTTGTTTGTTGGGTAGACCCTGGATTCACGCCGCCGGCGCAATAACGTCTACCCTTCACCAAAAGTTAAAATTTGAGTGGGAAGGTCAAGTTGTCACAATCTGTGGAGAGGAGGACATTTTTGTTAGCCATCTGGCTACGTATAAGTACATTGAGATGGATGGGGAGATCCATGAAACAATGAGCCAAGGTTTTGAAGCTTTGAATGTGAATGAAGCATCTGCTGTATCTGGTACTCCCATGTCATCTTACCAGCAAGCCCGGAAGGTTGTTGAGGAAGGAACTGCCCTAGGCTGGGGCAAAGTTTTAGCCGTGGAGGAAAAGAAGGACAAATTTGGGTTGGGTTACAAACCAACTCAACATCAAGCAAAGGCTGCTGAGAAGCCTGGATTTGTCAGTGGGGGAATGCTTACCCCTGATGCTATCAACTGTCTGGAAGACGAGCTGGAAGAGGAGCGCAATCTGGAGAATTGGATTCGTCCAAAGATCCCGGGGAGCAGTGTCTCAAACTGGTCTTCCCAGGAAATTATAAGAGTTACTCATGCAGAGTAATTATTATTTCCTGTATTTTTTTATAGCATGCATCAAAGTCTTGCATCTTGCCCAAGATGACAAGACTCATTTTGTAATCAGGGCCATCTGTACTTTTGTGCAAACAAGATTAAATTAATGAAATATCAGACATCTTTTTGCAAACGAGTCTTTTTCTTTTCTGCTCACTGTTTTTCCATTTTTCTTTTTGTACAAAAATAAATGGCGGTGTTTTCAAAATGATAACTTCATTTCACTTTTTTCTAAAGCAAGATTAAAATCAATCACTAAAATGAACAAACTTAACCCTTGCAGAGAGTGCCTTCCTGACAGCACCGACAACAGCACGGCTATGACATCGTATGACCTTGGCAATCCAATCAATCAAGTTGATGAAGGGGTTGAAGAAGAATATGAGCTTCCTGAAGAGCTAGCTAGGTTGTTGAGACAGGAGGAGAAGGTCATTACTCCTCACCAGGAGGAGATTGAAGTGATTAACCTTGGTACGGAGGAAGACGTGAAAGAGGTTAAAATCGGGGCCTGCCTGCAAGACTCGGTGAAGAGACAACTGATAGATCTGCTTCAAGAGTATGTTGATGTGTTTGCTTGGTCGTATCAAGATATGCCAGGGTTGGATACCGACATTGTTATGCACAAGCTGCCTTTGAGGGAAGAATGCCCACCAGTTAAACAGAAGCTGCGCCGAACTCGCCCAGACATGGCTATGAAAATCAAAGAAGAGGTACAAAAGCAGTGGGACGCCGGGTTCCTTGCTGTAACTAGCTATCCGCCGTGGGTTGCTAACATAGTACCTGTGCCTAAGAAAGACGGCAAAGTAAGAATGTGTGTTGACTACCGGGATCTGAACAGAGCCAGCCCGAAAGATGACTTCCCATTACCTCACATTGATGTATTGGTGGATAACACGGCTCAGTTCTCGGTATTCTCCTTCATGGACGGATTTTCGGGATATAATCAGATCAAGATGTCACCTGAAGACATGGAGAAGACAACATTCATTACACCTTGGGGCACGTTCTGTTACAAGGTGATGCCATTCGGACTGAAGAATGCTGGTGCCACATATCAACGGGCTATGGTGACATTATTCCACGATATGATCCACAAGGAAATAGAATGTTATGTGGATGATATGATCGCCAAGTCCCTTACAGAGGAAGATCACCTGGTGAATCTGCTGAAGTTGTTCAAGCGTCTGAGGAAGTACCAATTGAAGTTGAACCCCAACAAATGCACATTCGGGGTGCGATCCGGTAAGCTGCTGGGCTTTATTGTAAGCGAGAAAGGGATTGAAGTTGACCCTGATAAAGTCAAAGCTATTCAAGAGATGCCTGCACCTAAAACAGAGAAAGAAGTTCGAGGGTTCTTAGGTCGATTGAACTACATCTCACGGTTCATATCTCACCTCACAGCGACCTGTGAACCTTTGTTCAAGCTGTTAAGAAAAGAACAAACGGTCAGGTGGAACGAAGATTGCCAGAAGGCTTTTGACAAAATCAAGGAGTATTTACAAGAACCTCCAATCCTCATGCCGCCAGTTGAAGGAAGACCTCTGATTATGTACTTGACAGTATTAGAAGAGTCAATGGGGTGTGTACTAGGTTAGCATGACGAGTCTGGTCGAAAAGAGTATGCAATATACTACCTAAGCAAAAAGTTTACCGACTGTGAACAACGTTATTCACTGCTCGAGAAAACTTGCTGTGCTTTAGCGTGGGCTGCTCGCCGACTGAGACAGTATATGTTGACCCACACTACCTTATTGATCTCAAAAATGGATCCAGTTAAGTACATTTTCGAGAAGCCAGCTCTTACCGGACGGGTTGCAAGATGGCAGATGATTCTCACAGAATACGACATACAGTACACATCTCAGAAAGCCATCAAGGGCAGTGTACTATCTGAATATCTGGCTGAGCAACCTATTGAGGACTACCAGCCTATGAGGTTTGACTTCCCTGATGAAGACATCATGTTCATTAAAGCAAAAGATCACGAAGAGCCTATTCACACTAAAGGGCCTGACCCGGGAGAAGAATGGACTATGATGTTTGATGGGGCTGTTAACATGAATGGTCGCGGTGTTGGTGCAGTACTCATTACACCTAAAGGAGTTCACATGCCTTTCTCGGCAAAACTCACTTTCAACTGCACTAACAACGAAGCTGAATACGAAGCTTGCATTATGGGTCTTGAGGAAGCCATTGACCTCAGGATCAAGACATTGACTGTATTCGGAGATTCAGCTCTGGTAGTTAATCAAACCAATGGCAAATGGTACACACACCAGGATCATCTGATACCTTACAGGGACTATACAAGGAGGTTATTGACTTTCTTCACAACGGTCAAGCTTGAGTATATCCCTCGGGACGAGAATCAGTTTGCAGATGCCCTGGCTACCATTTCATCCATGATCAAAGTTCAGGCTGCCAACTTTGTACCTCAGATTTCAGTGTCCAGACTTGACAGACCAGCATATGTGTTCGCAGCAGATGTTGTTAAAGATGATAAGCCTTGGTTCCATGACATTAAGTGCTTCTTGGAGGATCAAACATACCCATCTGGGGCATCTTCCAATGATAAGAAGACTTTGAGAAGGCTTGCTGGTAGTTTCTTTCTGAACACTGATGGGTCTTTATACAAAAGGAACTTTGATATGGTACTCCTCAGTTGTGTTGATAAGACAGAAGCAGACTTGTTGATGCATGAAGTGCACGAAGGATCCTTTGGTACTCATGCAGGAGGGCATGCCATGGCTAAGAAATTGCTAAGATCAGGCTATTACTGGATCACAATGGATGCAGACTGTTGTGCCTATGCCAGAAGGTGTCACAAATGCCAGATTTACGCAGATAAGGTGCATGTGCCTCCCAATCCTTTGAACATCATGTCTTCACCGTGGCCCTTTGCTATGTGGGGCATTGATATGATTGGCAAGATTGAGCCAACTGCTTCAAATGGCCACAGATTCATCCTGGTCGCCATTGACTATTTCACTAAGTGGGTTGAAGCAGCCTCATATGCAAACGTCACAAGACAAGTGGTAGCCAGATTTCTGAAGAAAGATATCATCTGTCGGTATGGAGTGCCCGAGCGAATCATTACTGATAATGGTTCCAATTTAAACAACAAAATGATGGCAGAGCTGTGCCGGGACTTCAAGATCCAACATCACAATTCTTCTCCTTACAGGCCAAAGATGAATGGCGCTGTTGAGGCAGCGAATAAGAATATTAAGAAGATTGTGCAGAAGATGGTAATCACATACAAAGACTGGCATGAAATGCTACCGTTTGCCTTGCATGGGTACCGTACGTCAATCAGAACATCCACTGGGGCAACACCGTATCAGCTTGTGTATGGTATGGAGGCAGTCCTACCTGTTGAAGTTGAATTACCCTCTCTACGGGTATTGATGGATGTTAAATTAAGTGAAGCAGAATGGGTTCGGTCCCGATTCGAACAACTGAGTCTGATCGAAGAGAAAAGATTGGCTGCAATTTGTCATGGGCAGTTATATCAGAAGAGAATGAAGAAAGCCTTTGATCAGAAAGTCAGGCACCGAGAGTACCAAGTAGGGGATCTTGTGTTGAAAAGAATCCTCCCTCCTCATACAGACCACAGGGGCAAATGGACTCCAAATTATGAAGGACCATTTGTTGTAAAGAAAGTTTTCTCCGGTGGAGCACTGATGCTCAGCACCATGGATGGTGAAGATTTCCCGTCCCCTGTGAATTCAGATGCAGTTAAAAAATACTTCGCATAAAACGACCCGCTGGACATAAAAACAGAATGTAAGTCCAGGCAAAAATAGGGCATCCCGGCGAGTCAAAAACAGAATAAAAGACTCGGGCAAAAATAAGGGAAATAAATGAAAAGATGTACACCCGCTGAGTTGAAAAGCCGCATTGGACAGCTCAGGCAAAAATGGGAATCCCGATGGATTGAAAACCCGAAAGGGCGATCCATGCAAAATAAGGGAATAAACGAACAACTGCATTCTGAATTCGTCTGCATTATCTACAACTTGGTAAGCTACAAAGGATCAAGCTTCAATCAGAATCAACTCTCTCCAGAAAGCAAGACGAGAAGAACGTCATTGTCATACGAGTCATAGCAGAAGAGGAAGCTCTTTGAAAGCCTCGTCAACATCGCCAGCATTTTGCTTCTCAATTTGTAACAATCTCTTCATTTCAGGAGATATGTTTCCTTGACTGTATCTTGCCAATTCAGGGCACATGAATTAATAAAATCAGATTTTCAGTCATGTTTCGTTTTTTACATTTGCAAAGAATGTCTGATGTCTCTAAAAAACTAATTGCATAAGTACAGATGTTTTTCACTAAAAAGAAAGAAAATGGAACACATGCTTGCAGGGAATATACTTACTCGTGAGAATGCTTAACTCCTTTGACGGAATCCAGTAAAGGATACCTCGGGACCTTTTGTGCGTTTCCTTATCTTTGCAGGATTGCAGGTATCCAGAACGCAACCTGGGGCATGCAAGTTACGTCTTAGCAAGCAGGCGAATCTTTATCAATTCGGTCTATCTTCCACGTGGCACTGGAGAGTGCCCGCTTCCCCAGCAAGGTTGCCAAATCAACACACACTCAATCTCGGCATCCGAAATGCTCTATCCCCAGCCGAGTGGCCTTTTGTTGCCCTCCCCAGCTGAGTGCCTTTCACAATTCCCCAGCCGAGTTGCCATTTCATCCTCAGCTGAGTACGGGAGTCAGGAAATCATCTCCCCACAGAATCTTCGGCCTCTATCCAGAAGAGCAGCGCATAGAAGGTCACAACAGAGTGAAGAAAGCTTCTACAAACCCCAGCTGGGTCCCGCATTATAAGGATGTCAACCAGTGACCTATATCCCCAAGCAAATATCCTCTTATTGGATCTACCAATGATCTCATCCCCAGCTGGGATGTTCACTTCAAGCAGATCGACCAGAGATCTTCGCAGCAACGGGATCTGAATCCCGGATCTGTGCCTCCTTGCATAATCATAGCATTCGCATCATATTATCCCCTCAGAGCGTAGCATTCCGTCTAATACGGAGCATTACGGCAAAAATCAAACGCATAGCATAATCATAAGCCATGTTCTGAAGTAACACTTGTGAATAACAAACCGTTCATCATCATTACACAAAAACCCCCACCAGAGTCCCAGCAAAAGCAGTTGCCTCACAAATCACAAACACCAGTATATACACCTTTTGGCACCCGTCCGTGTCATCACTCCCCAAACAGGTTGCCTGAATACACTTTACAAACAAAATCACCCGTACTACAGGTACTTCCTGACACCCGTGTCAAATCACCAGCAGAAAGCCAAAGACATCCCCTTTGCACTCACATATACTTATATATACACTTTCTTGACACCCGTCCGTGTCATGTCCCCAGCGCAGTCGCTTACACTTTCATCACCCATATACTTGTTATTATTATACTTTTCCCTTTTGACACTCGTCCGTGTCATTCTCCCCAGCAGATAAACACTTATATATATATACTCACTACTCATTGGTACACTTATACAGATACTCATCCGTATCTTGTATACACCACTCATAACCCCACAGATTCGACAGTAGTCCTTGTTCTTTGTTAACCAGTTGGTACTCGTCCGTACCATCATCTCAGAACAGTGCGTCTAGTGTTTGTTTCTACATGATACTCGTCCGTATCATAGTCTTAGGGATGCTCGTCCGCATCTTTAACCCATACACCGTGTCAAACACTTGTGTCTTCTTGAATATAGATACTCGTCTGTGTCTGTTATTCCCCAGAAGAATTCTTTCAGATTCAACACTCGTCCGTGTTCTTTGTTAACCAGTTGATACTCGTCCGTATCATCATCTCTGAACATGTGTCAGTTTGTTTCTACGTGATACTCGTCCGTATCATAGCCTTAAGGATGCTCGTCCGCATCTTTAATCTATACAATACCAAACACTTATACCTTTTGCTTCTTGGATGTAAACGCTCGTCCGTGTTTACTATATCCCCAGTAGATCACCAGCATTTTCTTTTATCTGACACTCGTCCTGTGTCATGATAACCCTGAGAGCAGCCGTACCCTGCTGAGTGGTCGTCCTCCACTTCTTGATGGTCGTCCTCCATCATGCTCATCCGATGGTCGTCCCCATCGTTATTTTTAGCAGCCGTCCCCTGCTAGGTGGTCGTCCTCCACCTCTTGATGATCGTCCTTCATCACTTTATCCAATGGCCGTCCCCATTGTTGATTTTGGTTATCTGGCATTCGTCCTATGTCATGATAAACCCCGAGAGCAGCTGTACCCTGCTGAGTGGTCGTCCTCCACTTCTTGATGGTCGTCCTCCATCATGCTCGTCCGATGGCCGTCCCCATCGTTGACCTTTTCTATCCGATGGCCGTCCCCATCGTTGATATTTTCGGCAGCCGTACCCTGCCAGGTGGTCGTCCTCCACCTTTGATGGCCGTCCCCATCATATTTCTTTTATTCCCCAACAGAGCAGCCGTACCCTGCTAGGTGATCGTCCTTCACCTTTGATGGTCGTACCCCATCATCTGTTTATTTCATCTATTCTTTAACCCGATGGCCGTCCCCGTCGTGGTCCCTTTTCCTTTTTAGCCCGATGGCCGTCCCCATCGTTGTTTGCTTTACCTTTATGAACTTGATGGCCGCCCCCGTCATGTTTCATTAATCCCCAGAGAATTTTACAGCTTTATCCTGATGGCCGTCCCCATCATAATTTGGTTTTCCCCAGCTAGTCGGCCGTCCCCGTCTTGGCTTTACCTTTTATCCCCAGCATGTCGGCCGTCCCCGTCATTGCTCTTTACCCAGCAGTCGTCCTCTGCTCGACGGTCGTCCTCCGTCGCCCACTTTACAATATACTTTGTTTTCCCTTTTGCAATCTATATCCCTTTTCTTCTTCATTCTGTGAGTGCAAATTTTGGACTGTCTTTGGTATTCAACCACAAGTTATCTTGTTTGCCTGTTAAGCCGTCGCTTACAACCTGCACAGCTAACTCATGTTTGAATAGGGGCAGCTGTAAACACCCCAAATTTGCCCTCACCCATTCACACCATGGCTTGTGATCATCCTCATATGCATAAACACAAACACATCATCTCATATCTCATTTTTGATTCACTGCATAGTTTCTAAGGCATCTGCACCTAGGGTTTGTGATCTGAGCAATCCCAAAAGCATCTTGAGCCATTCCAAAGGCCACCAATCAACTCAAAGGGGTCCATGTGTGTTCTTATGTCATATTCCATCTCCTCAAAGTCAAAATTGCAGAGGAATCACAAGAACTAGGGTTTGAGTGGATGCAGAGCCAGGTTGAATTGCACAGTTGACTGAAAATTAGGGTTTTGGTTTCAGAGGCCATAACTCCAAATTTTTTGGTCATTCTTGTTTCCATTGGTCTCTATATGGTATAGGGAGTATGCATATCAATTTTCATGAAGAAATTCCATGGGGAAGTCATCTGATCAAGGGTTGACTTTTCAGACAAGTCAGTGTAAAATCAGGGCATCTGAGGCCCCCAATGACCCAACCAATGGGTGATCTTCATCATTTTGAGTGTATATGATCTTTATTTGATCATGGAAGAAGGTTGAAGTTCATAGAAATCAGGAGTTTAGGGTTTTTGCAAGTGTTGACTTTTTGGGCATAGTTGACTTTTCAAGAATGCATCATTTTAGGTCATTTTTCAAGCCTTGATTCTTGATCCAAAAATGCTTCAAATGAAAAAACTTTGGTCATGAAAGTTGTAGATCTCATCTTTCCCTTTTCAAAAAGTACAAGAACATGATCAAACTCTTCTTGGATCAAAAGTTATGGCAAGGCAAAGTTGGCTAAAATCATTGATTTTCAAGGCATGCCCTAAGTGAGAATTTTGCAAAGTCATGAACCAATGCATTATGTGACCTCTAATTCATTTCAAACCATTACACAAACATTCTATGAGCCTTAAAAATCAGAATTGGACCAAGTTTCCCCATGGTTTGGTTTGTGTAACAAGACTTTCTCACATGTGAACCAAAGTTACAACAACTTGCAAAACCACTCATTTCTCTTCACCAACTTGCTGCATTGGTCCTTGAATCAAGCTAGCCTCAAACACTCATCATGCTGCGCAGCCCATGCCCATTGTACTTGCCTAGCACCTCACCATACTTGCCTTACACAAAAGTTGACCTTTTTGCAAAAGCAAACATCCCAATCACCACAGCACAAGTCACATCCTCTGACCAATTGGATTAGTTTATACTATCCATTTGCAAACCATTTCATGTACTAAGCAAGGCTGAAACACTCTACACCAGCACATTCACAAAAAACACCCCACATTGCATAAGCTTTCGAATCTCTCTGCCCAGCCACAAAACACTCAAACCATTTTCTCCATTCAACTCACCATGTATCACTGAGTAGAAACCACCAAGAACACAAGCCTGAAACAGCCAAAGCATCCCACTGCCATTTCTCACCTCATTTTGCAGTTTCATTCGAAACTCTCACCCTAGCTCACAAACAGCCAAACAAACCTTGCAGACCTTCTCCACATATCATTTGGACCTCAAACAACCATTCACAATGGCCTGAAACCACCAGAAACTCCATAGCCATTCTTGACTAAGGTGAAGCAGAAACTGTCGAAGCTCATCAACCAGCCTACATAAATTGTTCTAAGGCATTCAAACGTCATCCAGAGGTCCTAAGGAGTGGATTGCACAAGGAGAGGTGGCCAGAAAGTTCTCAGGTTGAAAGCTCCAAATCTCAGGTAGCTTGAAATTCATTTTTCCAGAAATCATTTTTCTTGTTACAAACTTGTTCTATGTGATTCACTGATCATCCTGATGTTCTTAGTTTTTGAAATGGCTTTGATTTGAGTATGTAATTTGTCTCTGAAGCTTGCGTGCCCTAGTTTTTATTTCTTTCGATTCAGCTTGTTTAGGAAGAAGAAATGTGTTTTGAGAGAGGGGTTTGATTCGTGAGAGGTTGGAGATCATTTCCCTTTTCTTAGTTTTCATTTTTGATACGATTTGAGAGGTTTGGGGATTTCTCAGGTGAAATGCTGGCCGGAGAAGACGACCGGAAGTCTTCTCCGGCAGCCTGAATGTGATTATGCCCTAATTATGTGATTAAATGCCATTTGAATTTGAGCCATCAGATGCGTTGAAAAGGTTGACTTCGCGCGCGCGTGGATGGCTAGGATGTAGTCATTAAACCCTAATCAGCATTATTTATTTAATTAATCAAAATTAAATCTGTTTGAATGTGAGCCACAAGATCACGCGCCAAGTCAACCATCTCCTCCCCAGATTGCATCTCAGCCTCTCATTCTGATTACTTTCACTTTTATTTAATTTTTATTCATTTTCTTTTCAATTAACTTGCATATTTAATTTAAAATAGCAAAAAATACATAAAAATTATGAAACTTTTTCCTCTGAGTTTTGTTAATTTTTATGACATAAAAACATTTTTATTTTATTTTTTATCATTAAAAAAGTATTTTTAAATATTCAAAAGATTATTTTTAATTAATTAATGGGAGTTAATTAATAAAAAATACTTTTAGGCATTTAAAAATTACAAAAAAAATTCATGAAATGTTCTAAGACATTTAGAAACATTGTCCAACTTTCAAACCAAATTTATTTTTTGATCTTGATGCATTTTGAGAATTTTTCATTGAATTAAATCATTTTTTATGCATTAATTTGATCATAAGTTTAAAAATTCATTTCTGCCTATTGGAGAAGGTTGAGACATTGATTCTTCTTGCATTGTTTTGTGTTTGGCATGTAGTTTCTAGGATAAAATGGCCATGACTTGATCTTGTATTTTCCAATTGTTTGGCATTTCTTTTGTTTAGGAACCCTAAAAACCCTAATAACTTAGAAAATTCATATCTTGAGTATGGTTGAGAGTTGAGAGTTCCCCTTTGGGCAGTGGTTTATTATAGGTTTAGGGTTTCTTTGGGTACCATTTTCCATTTTTGATCTTAAGGTTTACTTCTGTTTTTGGTTTTTGTTTGATGTTTGATCCATGAACCCTAATTTGGGCTTCCATTTGCATCCTTCTTGCATTTCCTTGCATAACATGACTTGTCTTTGCATTTTGTGCATTCTTGTGATCCATTTGACATCTTAAGACATGTAGGAAGCATGTTTGATCATTGCATTACATATTTGCCATGTCATTTGTCTTGTATGCTTCATAACATTTCATGTTTGTTCATGCTCCTTAGCTTGCATCATTTGCATCCATGATCTTGTATGAACATCTCCATGTCTTGCCTCATGTTTGCAGCACTTCATAACATCATAATCATCATCAACATGCTTCTGGTTTTGCTTTGCATCATACCATTTCATCTCATCTTGCATTGCATTGCATTTCTTTCTAACATTTCAGGTGGTAAGTAAACTTGGGAAGTGAATTTGCCTTCACTTCTCATACCTTTTCTTTTCATCTCTCTTGCATCCATTGCTGCATTTCTATTTGTGTTTGAGATTGAGCTTGCTCATTCTTCTTCCTCCCACTTTCTTTCTTCAAGTGACTTGACTTCTTGAATGAAGCAAGTCACTTTGCTTCTCTTGATCTTGTTCATCTGCTTCCTGGTGGCTCCTTTGAAGATTCTTCTTGCAAACCTCACAAACCTTAGGAACAACCAAGCATGACAATGAATTAGGGTTTTGATTAGTCTCCCCTCATAGTTTTACCTTTGTGTCTCTCTTGAGTCTTCTCTTCTCATCTCATAATCAGGGACTAAACCCTAAAGGCTTTAAGACTTTGTGATTAAGCTTATGCCTGCATCCTTCTTTTAGGATGGAGTGTATAACTTTAATCCTAAGTGTTAAACCCTTAATGTGTTTAAGTCTCTTAATCAATCCATCTAATAATCATCAAGACATCACACTTGTAACTTGGGCCTTGCATTAGGGTTCTAATTCTTCCTTAAGTGGTTAAGAAGGACTAACCCTAGTGTTAATGGACAAGTCCCCCTCAAGTTGTCTTACAAATCATAAAAAACACTTCATCATCATAACCATTAAATAAAATCCACTTAATCAAAGGCTTGTTTTGTCATGAGTTTAATCCCTAATCATGGATTAAGTTGAGGAGCTTTCCTCAGCTTAAACATTCTCATCTATCATCCTTCTTTTAGGATGGTGTAATGAGTCTGTTTAATCCTTGATTATGGCTTAACCTCATTACTCAACACTAAACAAAAACCACAAAAACATCTAAATAATCACAAGTAGGTTAATGATCTTAATCCTGCACCAAAGGTGATTAAGTGTGAGAAGCTGACTTCACACTTAAGGTATTCTCATTACCCCTAAACAGAGGGAAGATGTGATGAGTTTACTAAATCCATTGGTTTAGGCTTAAGCTCATTAACTTATGACAAACCCCAAAAAGCAATAAAAGACTGAAAACTCAAAAACAAACAATAATCGTCTCCTCCGGGATTCTTTTCTCATCATAATCACTCACAAGCGAGAACTTGCTTCTTCCGTCTAATGCAAGACAGTTAGCACCTGAGCCAGACAGGTCATACACTTGAGCATTGACAAGCAAGCAGTTCACAAGTCAATTCATCTTTCAGTCTCTTTGGGTCGAACTACGGTGTTCTGACTTCCTCATTGCACGAGAGGATACGTAGGCATAACTTAACAGTTATCGAACAAAAGTCTCTGTACATTCCCCCTCTTTCCAGCTTCATTCTTTAGCCTCATTATCATGAGCATCTCATCTTTGTTCCTACACTGACACTGTATATATCACACTTCACACTCTTTTACACTGACACCTGTACATCTTTCCAGCTATTTTATACACAGATTGCACTGACACTACCCCTTTGAAACACAAATCTTTTAAGCGTGGATCCCGTCGAGTACGACGGACAATCTGGGTGCTAATACCTTCCCGGGTTGTAACCAACCCCCTTTCTCAGTCTCTCTGGTTCGCAACCGTCTTATCCATATCTTTCTAGGTCTATGCAGCATTACCTTTCCTCCGGGATAAAAATGCCTAGCTGGCGACTCTTTTCATCTCCAGTGAGTTCACTGCTGTGTGTTCTCATTGTTCTTCTCGCCGACCGTTCGCGTCTGTACCTTCATCTGACCCTGTTTCATTTGTCGGGAGCGACAGATACTCTTCGACAGCCGTATCCTGCCAGGTGATCGTTCTTCACCTTTTGATGATCGTCCTTCATCATTCCTCCAGCGGAGTCTCCACTATTGGAACCCTCTTCTATCCGACATTCGTCCTATGTCGTGATATTTTAGCAGCCGTACCCTGCCAGGTGATCGTCCTTCACCCTTTTGATGATCGTCCTTCATCATTTTATCTGCTGGCTGTCCCCATCGTTGATCTTGTTATCTGACATTCGTCCTATGTCATGATAAACCCCGAGAGCAGCCGTACCCTGCTAGGTGATCGTCCTTCACCTCTTGATGATCGTCCTTCATCATGCTTATCCGATGGTCGTCCCCATCGTCGACCTTTTCAATCCGGCAGTCGTCCTATGTCGTGATACTTGTGGCAGCCGTACCCTGCTAGGTGATCGTCATTCACCTTAGATGACCGTCCCTCATCTTATCCCCAACGGAGCAGCCGTCCCCTGCTAGGTGATCGTCCTTCACTTCTGATGATCGTCCCTCATCATTTATTTCTTCAACCTGATGGTCGTCCCCATCATTGCCTTTACCTTTAATCCCCATAAAGACTTATTTCTTTGCCTGATGGCCGTCCCCATCATGATCCCTCTATTTCCCCAGCATGTCGGTCGTCCCCGTCATTGCTTTATCCCCAGCAGTCGTCCTCTGCTCGACGGTCGTCCTCCGTCGCCCGCACTTTATGAATCATACTTTACTTCCTTTTACAATCTATATCCCTTTTCTTCTTCACAGTCAGTGAGTGCAAATTTTGGACTGTCTTTGGTATTCAACCACAAGTTATCTTGTTTGTCTGTTAAGCCGTCGCTTACATCCTACACAACTAACTCATTATTTGAATAGGGGCAGCTGTAAACACCCCAAATTTTCCCTCACTCATTTCACCATGGCTTGTGATTCTTTTCATATTGCATAAGTTCAATCATATCATCTCATAGTGCATTTTTGCTTCACTGCATTGGTTCTAAGTCATCTGCATCTAGGGTTTGTGATCTGAGCCATCCCTGAGCTATCTGAGCCACTCCAAAGGTCTTCAATCATCTCAAGAAGGTCCATGTATGTCCAAGCATCATATTATATCCTCCCAAGATCAAGAAAGTCAGAAAATCACAAGAACTGAGGAAGGTATAGAAGCAGAGCCAAGCTCAACTACACAGATGACCTAAAATTAGGGTTTTGGTTTCAGAGGCCATAACTCCAAATTTTTTGCTCATTCTTGTTTCTATTGGTCATTATATGCTACAAGGATCATACATACCAATTTTCATGAAGAAATTCAATGGGGAAGGCATCTGATCAAAAGATGACTTCTTAGGCAAGTCAGTGCAAAATCAGGGCATCTGAGGCCCCCAATCCTCCAAACAAAGGGTCTTCTCCATCATTTTGGGTGTATGTGATCTTTATTTGATCTTAAAATAGGTTAGAAGTTCACAAAATTGAATAATTTCAAGACATTTGCAAAGTTGCCATTTTGGGAAAGTGACTTGTAATGCAAACTTGCCATTTTGGGAAAGTTTTTCAACCTCCTCTTTTTGATTCAAAAATGATTCAAATGAAAAATTCTTGGTCATGAAAGTTGTAGATTGGATCATTCCCTTTTCAAAAAGTACAAGAACTTGATCTAATTCACCATAGAACCCAATTTATGGCCTTGCAAAGTTGGGAAAAATCACAAAATTTCACTTATGTACCAAAGAGGGAAGTTTGCAAAAATACTTGCCAAAGCCAAATGTGACCTCTAATTGACTTCTAAGCATTGCACAAACATCATACATGACATAAAATTCAGAATTGCCCAAAGAAATTCCAAGTTTCATGCCTTGAACTTTACAAAATCCAAAAGGGGCCAAAACTTCATGAATTTGCAAAATGAATCAAAACCTTTCATCCACTTGCCACAGCTCATCAAATCTGATTTCATAGCATTCCTTGATCCTTGTTGCGCATAGCCATGCCCCTATCTCAGCCTGCCACTTGCCCATACCCCAAGTACACTAACTCTTGACTTTATGCATTTTGCCCTATACCAATCAACATAGGCCATCACCCACCCTCTGACCTATCCCAGCATGATATGTGTACAAAAAGCAAGTCATTCCATGACAAAACACAAGATGAAACCTCCAAGAACTCAGCAATCACAAAAACTCCCTCTTATGCAAAAGCCTTCGAAATTCACAACTCAGCCATCAAACCTCAAAACAAATTCCATCATTCAACTCCATATCCATTGCTGATCATTTCCCACCCTTCATTTTCCCCTAAAACACCCTGAATCAAAAACACGATTTTGACATTGCTTGAACTGAATTTCTGCCAACTTCATTTAGAGACCATTTAAACTCCAATCAAGCATCACAAACTCTTCAGGAGGATCATTGGAGCTGATTTGAAGCAAAGAAGCAGCCAGCCAGTGCCATTTTCGAAAGCTTCAGTTCAGGTATCATCAAGAACAAATTTTCCAGAAATGATTTTTTAAGTTCTTAGATTGTTCTCCATGCTTCACTGATCACACTGCACCTTTTGGTTTTGAAAATGATTGCATATTAAGCATGTATGAAGCTTCTGAAATTTTCTGAGAAATTTTCCGTTTTGCTTCGAATCTCTCTGTTCATGTGAAATAAATTCTGTTTGATGGCTGATTCTTGTTTAGAATGGGGTGGGGATCATTTTTGGAGAGTTTAAGGGCTTAGGGTTGCGTATTGAGGGAGATTGGATGAGAGGATAGCCGGAGAAGATGTCCGGAACACTGTTTCGGTCACCTGAAAGTGATTAGGGCTCAGATTAGGGTTTAAATCATAATTAGCGTAGTTTGAATTCTGGCCCTTAGATAGCGCACGAAGTCAATTCCCTCCATCTTGAGTTTGAACCTGGGCCTTTGGATTGGCTGACTTTCTCATTTTCTCATTTTATTTAATAATTATTTCATTTGTTTTCTATTTATTTGAACGGATTTTTAAAAATAGCAAATGATATCAAAAAATTCTGAAAATTTTTATCCAAGCTTTTATTTATTTTCAGAAACCAAAAATATTTTTATTTTTATTTTTTGCATTAAAAATTATTTTTAAATCATTTAAATGATTATTTTTAATTAGTTAATGAGAATTAATTAATTAAAAATACATTTAGGTATTTAAAAACTCCAAAAAAAATTCAGAGAGCTTTTTAAAACATTTATAAACATTATCAAACCCTTCACACAAATTTCTTTTTGGTTCTTGACCTATTTTGACATTTTTCTTTGGATTTAGGGTTCTTAAAAGTCAATATTTTTACCCTAGCTTAGAAAAATCCTTTCTGCCTAACCATGAAGAGTTTGATGTTGGTTCTTTTTGCATTGCATTCCTCATATCATTTAATTTCTAGGATAAAATGGGCATGAATTTATCTTTCATTTTCAATTTGTTGTGCATTTTTCCTTTTGAGGCATCCTAAAACCCTAGCAAACTTGAGAAAATCATAACTTCCATTAGGTTAAGGTTTAGGTCTCCTCCTTTGGGCAGTGAACTTGTATAAGTTTAAGGTACCTTAGATCCTATTTTCAATTTTTTATCTCATGTCTTGCTTCTGGTTTTGAATTTTGTATTGCATGTTATGTATAAACCCTAATTTTTGCCTTCATTTGCATTCATCCTTCATATGCTTGCATACATGAATTTGACATGACATTTTGTGCATCCACATGACATATAAGACATCTTAGGAAACATTAGAATCATGTTTGATCATTGCATTATCCATTTGCCATGCTTTTGCTTTCATTGCATCTCATAAGTTTTATGAACTTTCATGCTTCCTTTCATGTTTCATTTTGCATCTTCATTGTTTGTATGATCATCCACATCTCATGTCTACCTTTTGTATCATCTCTTAGCATCATTTATACCTTAATATGCTTCTAATCTTGGTTGGCATCCTTGCATCTCATCTCATTTTCATTTCACTTCATTCCTTGTTGCTAACTTTTCAGGTGGTAAGTGTTTGAGAAGTGAATTTGCCATCACTTCTCATAATCTCTTCTCATCTATCTTATGCATTCATTGCTGAATTTTATTTGTGGATTAGAGTGAGCTTGCTCATTCATGCTCTTTTCCCTCTTTCTTTCTTCAAGCAACTTATCTTCCTAAGTGAAGTAAGTTGTCTTGCCTCTTCTGTTTCTTCCTCCCTTCATCTGCTTCTTCCTTGGTGGATTTTCTCTTGAAGATCTTTTGCAAGCCTCATTAACCCTAGGAACAACCAAGCATGATCATAATTAGGGTTTGATTAGTCCCCCCTTTAGTTTTACCTTTGTGTCATCTTTGTGTCTTCTTTTCTCATCTCTTAATCAAGGACTAAACCCTAAAGGTTTTAAGGCTTTGTGATTAGGGTTATGCATGTATCCTTCTATTAGGATGGAGTGTATAACTTTAATCCTAAGTGTTAAGCCCTTAATGTGTTTAAATCCTTTAATCAATCCATCTAATAATCACCAATACATCAAGCTTGTAACTTGGGCCTTGCATTAGGGTTCTAATTCTTCCTTAATTGGTCAAGAAGGACTAACTCTAGTGTTAATGGACAAGTCCCCCTCAAGTTGTCTTACAAACCATAAAATTCACTTCTTAATCTTACCATTAACTAAAATCCACTTTAATAAAGGCTTTGTTTTGTCATGAGGTTAATCCCTAATCATGGATTAAGTTGAGGAGCCTTTCTCAGCTTAAATGTTCTCATCTATCATCCTTCTATTAGGATGGTGTAATGAGTCCATTAAATCCTTGATTATGGCTTAAACTCATTACTTAACACCAAACAAAAACTCAAAAAAAACATCTAAATAATCACAAGTAGGTTAATGATCTTAATCCTACACCATGGTGATTAAGTGTGAGGTGCTTACTTCATACTTAAGGTATTATCATTACCCCTAATCAGAGGGAAGATGTGATGAGTTTACTAACCCTTGGTTTAAGCTTAAGCTCATTTTCCTATGACAAACTCCAAAAAGCAATAAAAGATTGAAAACACAAAAACAAACAATAATCGTCTCCTCCGGGATTCTTTTCTCATCTCATAAACGAGAACTTGCTTCTTCCATCTGATGCAAGACAGTTTGCACCTGAGCCAGACAGGTCATACACTTGAGCATAGACAAGTAAGCAGTTCACAAGTCAATTTATCTTTCAGTCTCTTTGAGTCAAACTACGGTGTTCTGACTTCCTCATTGCACGAGAGGATACGTAGGCATAACTTAACAGTTATCGAACGAAAGTCTCTGTATATTCCCCATCCTTCCAGCATATTCTTTAAGCCTCATAGTCATGAGCTTCCCATTCTTTCTTACACTGACACTCTCATATTTCACTTCATTTCCTTTTACACTGACACTTGCATTCTTTTCCAGCTTTTTGTACACAGAATAGCACAGACACTACCCCTTTAAAACACAAATCTTTCAAGCGTGGATCCCGTCGAGTACGGCGGACAATCTGGGTGCTAATACCTTCCCAGATTGTAACCAACCCCCTTTCTCAGTTTCTCTGGTTCGCAACCGTCTTATCCTTCTTTTCTTAGGTTTATGCAGCATTACCTTTCCTTCGGGATAAAAAATGCCTAGCTAGCGACTCTATTCATTTCTTCTCTTTCGCCGACCGTTCGCATCTGTACCCTATTTGACCAGGTGTCATTTGGTGGGAGCGACAAACACCAACCTAGATCTTTTAGCACAACTCATAGGAGTCAGGAACGCGATCTTGTGGTAGTACGCTCTTGAAATAACCCTGTTTCGGTTAGGACTTTTGAGGGTTGTATCATGGCCTGGTTCACGGTTATAAAAACAAAGGATACATGCTCGAAGTTTATAGGTACCCACCCCTCTTCGTGATGTTCTCCATTCCTATGTTCAAGCTAGCTTTCTCAAGCGCTCACCTCTCAAAAAAGGTTTTGTGATGGTTGAGGAACCAATTACACTAACGATTTAAGCACCAATCAGGTTGTTGTTAGGAGTCAATCACCCCTTTGTCTTTTGTGTCTATGCCACACGATTTTGTTCTTGTTCAAGGATCTTTCTTGTGTAATCCTTTTCCTCTTTCGCTTTTGCATTATTTTGCTTATCCCTAACTTTTGCCTGGACTGACTCTTGTGAATCTTTGATTGCGAAGTCCAGCGGGATGCCCTAATTTTTGCCTAAGTCGCTTGTTTTCAAGTTTCGACTTTGCGGGCTTTTTCATTTATTTTTTCAATTCTCTTTTTTTTTTAACAAATCATGTGACACTGGTTGTCTTGATTTCTTTGAAAGGGTCGTGACTGTCTCACTTCTTGGTTGATGAGGGATAACCATTGTGGTTTCCAGTCTCTGGACCTCTTGCTTGGGATAACCATTGTGGTTTCTGGTCATTGGACCTCTTGATTTGGTACAACGAAAGGTAATGGATCCTCAGATGTGCACTCCTTTTTTAAATTTGAATGCTCGGTCAAACTAACTGACGCCTACCCTGCCCTTGGGTTAAATGTAAGGGTTTTTCATGCGAAACGAAACTTCTACTTCAAGGCTCAAATGGGTTGGCGAGGGTCTATCTCCCTTATATCTTCGGTGTTTAGGATTTGAAACAATGCATGTACATCGTCAACAAGGTCTTTCTCAAAAGCACATAATTAGAGTTTTTGCGTTTTCATTTCGTCATCCTCCCTGATAGAGTTTAAGCACAACAGTTGGTATTGCAATGCACATACACAGAATCATGAGTGAATACGAATAGATTACTTCAAGAAACACATGTGTATTTATTATGGTTAACATTCAAAAACAAATAAATTCCATGCATGCATACAAATGTTTCAACAAATAATAGAAACTACACATGAAAATGCAGTAAAGAAGCTGAACATTGCCGCCATTGAGGAGACTTGACTCTGTCTGGACTTATTTCTTCTGAAGATGCCTTTGAAAATTGGGAGGTCCATCTGATGAGACTTCAATATGTGAGCAGACTTTCTGGCATGATGACCTTTGATTCGATCAAATTTTGCACCTTGTGCCTGAACACATCACAGTTGTCAAATGGTATGCCTAAATGCCCCTGAGTGGTACTTGCATCTAGCCTTCACATCATGGTGGTCATTGTTGAGGAGGTTTGACTCTGTTTGGATTTATTGCTCTCAGAGACTTTCAGCAGTCAGCAGTCTGGATATTCATTCCATTACTGTTTTGATGCCATATTCTCACTTTTACCTGGTGTGAACATAATAGTCTTGGAGTCAATCAAATTCGGGACCTTGTCTTCACCTTTGCCCCTAAAAGACTTGTAACCTTCAATTAAAAGGCCAGGTGCCCCAGAATGGTAATCATACTTGGCATTGAAACCCCAAAGGAAACCTTGTCAGAGATGATCCTGATGCGACTAGCTCAATCAGTTTAAATCTAAGCAAATAAGGAAACCCGTTGCACGTACGAAATCAAAATATGATCAAACTTCTTCTCAAATTTTTCTAGCCTTTACCCTTATGCTCTGCCCCTAGGATTCTCTTGGGAAGATGAGGTTGGATGCTGACAAACGAAATCTGGGGGGAAGAGGTTGATAATAAAGTTGATAAATAAGGTTGTTTGCAAAGATCTCACGATCTCCTGCCTACGTATCTCCATTAACTAATGGAGAATCAGAGCGACGTAGTTCCCCTCACTAGGGATGAAAATAGCTTCGTTAAGAAATTCCATAACCAAGCTCATCTGAGTCTTCATCTGGTTGATTTCCACTTTCAGTAGTTTCTGGTTCTAAAATAAAGCTTGTACCTCTGCCCTGAATGGCCTCAGCTGGGTCTTCCTTTCAGTTACCTCCGCCCGGAGTTATACCTTGATAATTGTGATTCAAGTTGGACATTGTGATGAGAAATCAAGTCAGGATAATAATCTGTCTCTGAGCACCTGTCATGAATGCAAGGATGTATGCAAATGCCATGTTCAGTTATTTCTAAGGAATCTATCTACTTTGATTCAAGTTTTAACATAGAAAAAGTCCAATGGCATGATTCAGATATGTGATCCTCAGAATAACTGAACATGTGTGCTGGAATGTTATGATGTTTTGTATGCAACAGGCATGTGATCAATGGTTTGAGGTTGGTGTTGAGGAGTGAACCAACTTCCTGTATAGAACCAAAACAACAGTACCATCTCTGTATAGAACCCCATAACTGAGAACCCAAGAATTGTAGAACTGGATCACATAATAGAACAATCATTGATGAAGTAGGTATGTTGAACAATGGGCCAAGTGTCTGTGGAGAGTCATAATAATAATATAACAGTTTCTCTGAACAGAAATCCCGGATCTCAGAATCAAAGAACCATAGAACACTGAACAATACTGGAAAAGTGGGTATGTTGAAGTTTAGGGTTCCTGCAAACCTGTAAACCCCTCCCAATCTCACGGGTGTGCTACTCGGGTCAACATCACAGACTCATAAAGCCGAATAGCAATAATACGTTCACCATTTCCGAGAAATGGCTCATGACCAAATCAGGGAATCGGTTTGGCATTATGTACTACTCAGGGAGGTCTCAGCTGAGTCCAAGGAAACAAGCATCCCTAATCGGTCCCCAGATTCAAGCACTGAATCAAGAAACAATAGTACATTCATCCCGAAGGGTACAATACTATCGTCATACAAACAATTTGCCTTGACTGGGTTCATATGAGAGAACCAGGCCATCCTATGCGAGTTCCCAGTGGGCCCTCGGATGCGAGTGGGTTTGCCAACAAATATGATCTGCCACTGTCATCACTGGAGAGGGTTGTTTCCACTAAGGTTCTCAATGATCAGTCCCCAACTGCACATAACCATCAAGGTCGTATCCCGAAGTGGGGCAAAACCCCCACATAAGATAGTTCCAAGACGGTCGCAACCTAGGTGTGGAACACATCGCCACTCATCATGTTGAGACACCATGCGAGTACAACGTGTCCACGCTAATCCTATGGTAAACTCAAGTCGGGTATTTGGCTTATCTCATAGTAACTCCCATCCCGCATAAAAAGTGAAAACCAGCACAGCCAGACAGTCCAGTATAATATAATGCATGGAAAATAAATACTGAAAGCAGTAAATAAATGCTGTAAAGTAAAATTGTAAATGAAAACAATAAAACTAAACTAAAGCACACATCAGCAAACATATAAGCACCCAAAGAAACAAAAACAGACAAGCGCTAGGATTGACTCTACAAGGGAAACCAGAGATTCTGGGTTCGATCCCCAGCAGAGTCGCCAGCTGTCGCTCCCGGGATTTTCATCCTAGTACAAACGCGAAAGTGGCACGAAAAAAGTAGAGTCGCCAGCCAGGCATTTTTATCCCGGAAGAATGGGAAAGGTAGTGCTGCACAAACCTAAGGAAGAAGGAAATGACGAGGTCCTACGAACCAAAGATCTGGGTTCGGGAGTCGGTTACAACCTGGGAAGGTATTAGCACCCCAGACCGTCCGCCGTACCTGACGGGATCCACGCTTGCTTGTTTGTTTCAAAGGGTGAGAAAAATATAACTGCTGCTGAAAAAATGAACTGCTAACTAGAATGGGAATGAGAAAGGAACTGGAAAAGAGAAAGAACAGAAGGGGGAAAATGTAGGGAAAATAAAGAATGTGCTCGAACGGGACCTACCCCGCTGCCTACGTACCTCATTTGGAAAATGAGGATCAGAGTCGACGTAGTTCGCCTAACTAAGGCGGGAACTATTTGTTTGTGTTTTATATAGTTGGAACTGCGTCCAATACTTGATCCTCTGAGCTTCTAAACATGTGTTTGACCTGCTGACATACCAAAAGCGCAAAATATCCTCGAGAAATTCATAATTAATGACACACTAAACATAATCAAAACAAACCTAATCACTACTAAAATACACTCAAATTCACACAGTCTACCTAACTTATTTATGATTAAATAATGAAACACATAGCACAAATGGTGATTGATCAACTACTCATATCTCCTAACCTATGATATTGTTGTCACTTCCTTTTGTCCTCACTAAAAGAACAAAAAATTAAAAAAAATTAAAAAAATAATAATACCTATCGAGTTTTAAAAAAATTAATTGTACCAATTTTTCAAATATCTAATTGTATATGGGTAATTATAAAAAAATAATTAAATATCAGTATAAATTATTATTCTGTGCATTTAGTCTTTTAACTAATATTGTAATTAATTTCGTTACCAATCAAAATAAATAAAAAGTTATTAAAATTTTAAAAATAAAAAATAAAATTTTGGTAAAAAGAAAATAAATATTAAGAAGAGATAATTGCATATATAATAATTAAAGAAGGGAGATGTATATAATTATTTCTAAAAATATGTATGTTTCTGTAAAGAAAAAAAAACTCTTTATTGCCAAAAAATGGAACTTAATATAGCTGTTTCTGAAAAATAAAATTAAAAGGGGCATTCCGAGAATTGAACTCAGGACCTCTCGCACCCTAAGCGAGAATCATACCACTAGACCAAATGCCCTTTTTGATGATAATAGTTTTGGATTTTATATACTTAAAAATAACTCAACACCCGGTTGAGTTGAATTGAGTTGATCGAATCACAGTATTATACTACGATACTTGGTTTGATTATTACATTATGTAACACCCCATTTTCCCATTTTATAAAAATACAAATTAATATGAAAATAATCAGAGTTTACACCAAAAAGTAGGATGTCACATCATTTAAACCAACAACTGTGAACTTATTTTATTAATCATATAATATAGTTTTTACAACGGAATCATCCTTCAATTCAAACTATGGCACTAAGGCCTTCATTACAATGTTCTATAATTAACTAGTGGTCTCATAAGGTTGTTAAATAAGATACATAATAAAATACAATAGTGTAAAACATAATAAATCAACAATATCCCATGTTACTATCAGAGCGACTTCAATCTAAAGCGAAGCAACTAGTCTTCACTACTGCAACTTTTACACCACTCCTGATTACCTGCATGTTAACCAACAAAGGCAACATTCAAATAGAAGGATTGAGAACTACATTAAAAAATTAACAGTGTATAATACATGTTAAGAGTAGTAGTCACACAATCACACCAAATCAATCAACATATAGTAATAATAATGCAATGTGACTCAACAATGACACAATGCATGTGGTACCAATACACATATTGGTTCATTCAATCGAACCCGATAAATCACATACACCTCTACTTGGAAATGATTTACCTCACCATACAAATCACATACACTCCTCCTGAGCAATGATTCTTGTTCACCAAATATACCATGGATGCATGACAACATTTATGCACATAGACACATGTATGATAATAACACACATGCACATGATCCTCCTGATCACACCTAAAATGCATAGTCACCATAATATGCACCATCACCAATGTTCATGTATTCAATTCACCAACTCACCAAAGAAATAATCCAAATTGTATTAATCAACTATGTACTCGATTATTTTCCTAAATTCCATTTTTATTACTACTACGTTCGGACATTACTGGCATTTTTACTAACCCCCTTAAACCAAGAAACAGAAAAGAAACACACTAGAAACACATAACAAAAGGAAATAGCAGAAATCCCATGACAGAGCTCCCTTTCGGTTGCCGCACATCCCTAACGGTCGTCACACATCCTATGTCGGTCGTCACACGCATGACGGTAGTCACCGCTCCCTTGATCCCTTGTTACGGTCGTCATTATAACACCCAAACTACTCCCCACGAATTTTCAATTTAAAATCAGAGTAATTAAATATGAAAATACTTTTCGAGTGTTACATACTCTTCCAAAACACGGATTAACTGATACGTATTACAAAATAAACTTGCAGCGGTAATTTTTAAAGGAAACACAAAATAATTATTCCAGTAGCAACATGTTTTTCTTAAATAAATAAACAAAGGAAAACGATCATCGTCCCGTCACCCCAAAGTACGTATCAGAGTTGACTCTTCTAACGTGAAGTGCATCGACTTCACCGACCATGAACTCTACTAACCTGATCACCTGCATGTTACCAACATAGAGGTAACATTCAAAGAAAAGGGGTGAGATTCTTAAATCAATTAAAAGAGAAAGATGATATAAACAGACATGTATCACATAAGTACAACAACAACGACATATTTTCACAACAAGAATCACAACCCAACTACACAAATACAATAGACGCATCAACAACATGTGCATCCACATCATAAACATCAACAACAATGCATCCATGCCATACACATCAACAACAATGCATGCAAATGGGACTCAACCATAAACTAAATGCATGTGGTACCATTTATCGCTCCTTGTTTCATGATCCAGTTCCCGTCGGAACTTTCAACCCCTTTTTTATGGTCCAGTATGATCCCTATTTCATGATCACACCCATGACCCCTGTTTCATGGTCACGTACGATTCATATTTCATGACCGCACCACAACACAATGATTCCCTTAGGAATTCGGGTGGACATTAGTACCCTACCTTGGTACACCATCCCCAACTATGCACATGTCATGCACCATCAATGACAATATGCAATGTCTACAACAAGCAACTCATGCAACAACATCTATTACAACATGCGACAACATCTATCAACATCAACAACAACGTACAACAACATCAACAACAACATATAACAACATCATCAACAACATGCAACAACAACAACATATAACAACATCATATAACAACATCAACAACATCATATAAAAACATCACCAACATCATATAACAACATCACCAACAACGTGCAACGACAACAACAACACCTACCTATTCCTCATTATATCAACATTATTCAACCATTACTTTCCTTTTAGCTAACATACCTCATTATGTTACTACCATAACTCAACCCCTTTATCTCATTCAATCATGCGACCATAACCATAATAACATGTTATAATAACTATGCAACAATATTCTACTACAACAAATTCATACCATGACGACTTAACAACAACATATTATGACAAGTTAGCAACGACAACATACAACAACAACTCACCTAAATCATATACACATTCATTCATTCATGTATTCCACATAATCACATTTAATATTCAACCTTATGCACGTATAACTCTTATAGACCTGTTCACAATTCATCAACAACATACCAACTCTCCTAAATCACACAACAAAAATTTTCAGGAATTTTAATGAATTAATAACACATTTTCTCTCTCCCAGGGCTCGCTAAGAGACCTCATTGCTCGCTAAACGAGCAAGTCTCTGCCTCAAAGAGGTGAAATTTTCCAACAGCAAGTTAAGCGAGCAACCCTTCTCTAAGCGAGCAACACAAATTCAGTAGAAAAACCATGCGATTTCTGCACTCCTCCTTTGCGACTATCACCCTAAATTATGGTAGAATATCGGTCCTAATCTCTGTTTTTCACCAGAATTTCAACAATCATCAATACTAACACAAACATACGAATCAAACTTCATGAATCCCTCAATTTTATGTCATATTCATCGATTATTTAATAATTCAATCTCACTAACATACCTAAGGATATCTACCCTAACATTCATATCATATTACCCTTAAAAGATGAAAAAGATCCCACCCTTACCTTGATTTGACGAAGAATTTCTCTCTTGATGGGATTCTCTTCCTTTTCTCTTGACCTAACTTCCTTCTTCTGTTCATGCTCTCCCAAATTCTATGATGACTTTTCATGAACTGGCTGTTCTCTTTCTCCAATTTCCCAACATACCCCTTGGACCCCTAATAATAGAATCCCCATCTTACCCTCACTAACCTTTCACTTATTTACCAACATATCATTTCCACCTAGTATTCCTCTAATTAAATTATTTCACCATATTAATATAAATTATTAAACTTATATCTATTCAAATAAAATAATTCTTCTTACTCGATACATTTCCCTTCATCTCAACACCTCCACCCTTCACTAAGGATATACAACTTCCAATAAGGCACAACAACACACAATAATTTCTATTAATAGAATAAATAATTAAACAGTTAAATTAGGGTGTTACAACTCTCTCCCATTTAGAGTATTTTCGTCCTTGAAAATTCTCCAGATACGAACTACCCCAGATACGTTCTCGCATTCAATAGTCAACTATTACACCATGGAAAATGATACCACGAATAGTGCAAAACAATGATACAACTTATTGACGACAACCACAACAAGGCGTAATTCTCATGCAAGGTCTTCTACAACCAACTCAAGACACAAAATAATCAAGTTACAAACACACAAGTTCACTCTTGAACCAGGCATAACATGATAGTTACCATCATCTTAGGTAACTTCTCCCTAATTACCCATCGTATGAATTATCTGCACACACCCGAACCATCATCATAGGCAACATAGCAACAACAAAGATAAGAACACCAAAATCCATAACACGACATCACCATAGCTAAACTACCAACTTCGATATCACACGCCATCACAACAACCATTCTACGATTTGCCAATCGAACATGTAACTAGTACACTTATCTGCCTAGTAGTACAAGATTAGCAATCAAACTTTTCGCCATCTCACTTCCCTTATGGAACATCCAATGGTCTCATTATTCCCGAGAGTTCTATCGCTAACCTTCAAACTCTTACAAGACATACCCATATGAACAAACTGCACTACTTCGTGCTCCCGCTGCACACTCTGATTACTTGCAACTATCAAATACACTAAGTTCAAATCTAACTTATGACGCTTTCTAGCAATCACTCGGTATCATTATCCATGTTTAGTATACCCAACCTTGCTCTCCATTGGGTTTTCTCTCCTACCAGACACAAGCTTCAAACTGCTAACTCAATTCCAACTCTCTCTATCTCTAACCACCAGATTAGACATATGAAAATACTTTCGACTTAGCTCGTCAGGAATTCTAATCCTCATTGTCGTCTCATAATTTATTCCCTTAGGCCAAACAATCATCATATACTTTTGTGATTATTAAAAACTCCAAATCTAGGTCCATAAAACCATATTTTCCTAATTTTCAATACATTCACTTCCGCAACCAAGTCCAAATCTTGAACATGAAGGATCCCTTCCTGAATCTTTTGTTTCATAAAGCATCAACTATAACTTTAACATCTTGTATTCACACCTTTCCTAAACTCATCACCCACAATTCTCAATACTCAAACAGTGTATTAGGATTAGACCGAATCAAAATGGAACCATAGTCGACTTCTACTCTGGTTCTCCAAACTCTCCTTACAACAAACATCCCAAACATACAACTTATTTTTCGCAAGTTAACTGAGATAACAAAATTGCTAACTTGGGAAATACCTTCCAAAACCCGTAGCCAATACATCTTAATCTATTTACCTACTTCGGAGCTTCCTCATTGTAGGACTACATCCTATTCTATGGATTTACAACCATACCTTCATCTGAATTGACATAACCAAGCAAATTCACCTCTACTAACCAAAAATCACTCCGCGAAAACTTAACATACAACTTTATATCCTTCAATACCTATAATCCAACATGATGTGTGACATCACAGAACCTTATTAGAGTACTACTCGCCCTTAACTTCACAAGTCCAACTACACAAGAATGTAACACTCTCCCCCTATCAAGGATAACACATGTTTCTTTGTACTATGACGAATGGAAAACATAAGACGCGTCTTCATTTCTTCAAGAGCTCACTATCTGTTCAATCCACAATTGAACACAATCACCCCTTCTACCAAAACACATGATCCCTTCTTGGTTTGTTGTTATCCCAAGCTACAAATGTTGAACATCTTCTAGCTAGTAGGGCTTGACACTAGGCCTACATTACCTTCACATTCTTTTGGCCATACACTTCAGACAATACTCATCCAAACTAATTCTGACATTAATTTGTGAATATCAGACTTTCAAGCAATCAATACCTGATCTACCATAATCAATCTTCTTCCAAGACAGATCATCTACTTCATCATTCTCCCATATGATTAGGTAGATTCGAATTAGATACAAATAAGACAGTCACCCTAGATAATGTCCTAAAACCAGTTAGAACATCTTTCATACACCAAGACATCATCCCATGATTCTTGATATGTTCCATCAACTGGAATTACTATAACATAGTAATTCAAGAACTGAATACCTTCAACAATGTTATACCACCAGCTTGAATCAGAAATCCAGAGAGAGAGAGATAAACTCTCATCCACCTTCAAGAAGAACAAATCTCCTTGAGTCTTCAACTCATCACCCTTCTTCCCAAGAGTAACTTGTTCCAAGATAATCCTCAAGACTAACCAGCTTCCACACTCTGATTATTTTGATTCTTCGAATCCACTAAAGAGATCAACCAATAGCCACAGTTTGATCACCTCATTTAGGAACCCTCATATGAAAAAGCCAACTGCCACACTTTGTCTTCTTCACGTTTGTCAGAATTCTCTCAAAAACATTTTGATCTACTTATTTTGTAAATCATCATATCTTTAATTGATGTGCCATTTCACCAACTAAGATTATGATGTTGAACTAGATGTTTGAAAATTATCATTCCACATCTAGCTGTTGAACTCATCTCCTTCTTCTGCCACTTGAAAAAACCTCCTCCCTTAACAAAACAAGAGTTTCATGCTCTCATAAACTTAATTTACCAACCAAGTTTGAGTAGAAACCCTCCATTCTATTGATTATGTTGTAGTACCTACCAATATTACACATTGATGATATCCTGCCAATGTTTCTCCAAAGACATCAAACTTGCCACTGTCAGAAACTTCAGAAGGAATAGTTAAGAACTATACCTCATGGCCATACCAAGAAAGACACCTTTCCTTGAGTAAAGAAAACTTCACAAAGTTTTGATAATACTATCTATTATAAATTCATGATAATCATTCTGGTCTGCACCTGAACCAGAAATAGACCAATCAAGGTGGTCAACAAGATTATGATGTCTACACGGTCCATCATCTCCATTTCTGAGATGATACAGGACCCCTTCATGGTTCTTCACAACCTCCCTTGTCATGGGAAGACAAAACTCCAGCTACATACACTCTTAACTCCCCCTGAGTATAGCAACCCAAGCTCCTTCTGAAGATGAGCACCAGATTCTCAGCCCACTTTCTGAACCAAAATTTTCAGATTTCATGTATGCATAATTTCCAAATAAATACTAAGTCTCCCGTCAAAGTATCCATCTTCAATCATATGCGTCACAACAATAATATACAAATACCAAGTCTCCCGTCAAGATATTTACTATTAGTCAGATAATATGACCTTCTCACACAAGGTAGGACAAGTAGTTTGACTTCTTCTTCTTCTGCATGCGTCTGACACTTACTATCATGATGTTCTAACATATTTTCAGACATTAGTTTCAGTCATAAGGACCTTCACACATTAATATGGCTTTGAAGGCACCCTTCATAGTAATGCACACACATGGGAACACAGGGGAATCATTCATCGTTAGCATATCAAGCTTTCAGGCCAACAAATGAACATATGCAACAGCAAAACCATCTCAACAAACTTCTCCTTCAGACTCAATATTGAGACTGTCTGACTTGAGATGTCTTCACACCCAATATAGAAACTGACCAACTATATCCATATCAATCAACTACATAAGTTGATAAATCCCACAAGTTGACCTTCATGTATAAGGAGTATCTTAAAGGTAATACTCCTTGAAGCTCAGGAACTTCATTCCGCAGCAAGGACAAAAAATAAATTGTCCTTAGGAAAACATAACATGATGATCACTCCTTGACCAACACACATATCTAAGGTAAGTTCCAGGCCTATAAACGTCTCATATACACCACACAGATACCTCCTCTTCCAAATTAGGAGTAGGTTCCAAGCCCATGTGAAATAACCACATTAGTTTGGCCCCCAAAATATCTCTTCACACCATTCTAACTTAATAATGCCTTTATGAGTGGACTTGAACAATAATCTTCAAGTATCGTTGGCAAATTTATCTGAAGCAGACATGCATATATCCTATCACCATATGACATATCACAAGAGAAGGGCAACCTTCACAACATCAGGAGTTTTTAGATAGCTATGCAGTGGATTGATACATAAACTCCTCAAACACTCCAGGTGTCACATATCCGCCCTAACAACATACTCCAGGTAACACCAAACTACAATAGGTTTGAAAATAAATCAAACTTACTATAACAACAACTTACCATCAGGCTGCAGCAATAGAATAGTCCATCCTCCATTTCTAGGGACCATTCACACAACAAACAACTTTTCAGAAAATATCTTCCACCTTGACCATGAACCAGAAAGTATCCCCCTTGGATCTCATCCATAAACAGACTATGATGCCTGCTCTGATACCAATTGAAATTTTGGTATGACAGACTCGGATGTCAAATACGATGTTGAGACATCTGATCTATTGCTGATAAACATGGCAAGGTACAAACAGCAACATTAAAAATCCTGATATACCAGATATTAACAATCCTACAGGATGTTTAAACATCTGGTTTGACATCCAGAAAGAACACTGCATAAAGTATAAAACAAAAAAGTTGTAAAGAACACATTCAAATTGTTAACCTAGTTCGATGCAAACTCATCTACTTTAGGGGATACCAAGCCAGGAAGGAAATCCACTATGTAGTATCAATTCAAAGACTCTCAGCAAACACCTACAGTTTACAGTCTTCTCACTTAATCACTATCAATGCAACTTCTACTTAGGAACTCCTAAATATGAGAAACTCATCTCACTCCCTCACAATCACAACAATGATAAACTTAACAATTCAAAGTCAGAAGACACACTTCCATGACAACACCTTAACCTTACTTTAAAGCTTCAGTCAAGAATAAAATACCTCTTGCTTAAAAGCTTCGAGGATTACAAAGAAAAACAACCCCGCTGAATAAACTGTTTGGCATACGGCTGCTACAAGAACTCAACCCTAATGATATGACTTTTACATCTTTGGTTGGTTACTAAACCTATGTTGCAAGGTTTCTTTTTATAACCTAATCCCAACTGGATTTGGGCCTAAAAACGCAACATATCAGCTGCTACAATCATGCAGAAAAATATGCTACAAAAAAATCTTCAAATTAACAACTTCCTAAAATATCTCTAAATATAGAAACTCTATATTTATTCAATATTTGTTATTTTTCTTCAATATAAATTTGAATCTTCAAGATCTTTAAATCAACGCCACATTGGATTGCTTCATATTCGTTGAATATTTTGTTTCTATTAAATCATAACAAAATCTTTAATCCACTTTTGTCAGTTCATGATGTCGAATGAACTGTCTTGACATGTTCTTCGACATGTTGTTTCAGATGTTGAAACACTTCAACACAACATGTTTAGGCGCACAATAAGACTTCCTTTCTTAACATGTTCTTTATTTTTCCAGAACCTGTACAGTTTTATTGCTACTATATTTGTTTTACAAAATTAATGTCAATCCTATAAATACAGAACTTACAAACATCATATAAAAACATCACCAACATCATATAACAACATCACCAACAACGTGCAACGACAACAACGACGCCTACCTATTACTCATTACATCAACATTATTCAACCATCATTTACCTTTTATCTAACATACCTCATTATGTTACTACCACAACTCAACCCCTTTATCCTATTCAATCATGCGACCATAACCACAACAACATGTCATAATAACTATGCAACAATATTCTACTACAACAAGTTCATACCACAACGACTTAACAACAACATACTATGACAAATTAGATACGACAACATACAACAACAACTCACCTAACTCATATACACATTCATTCATTCATGTATTCCACATAATCACATTTAATATTCAACACAATGCACGTATAACTCTTATAGACCTGCTCACAATTCATCAACAACATACCAACTCTCCTAAATCACAAAACACAAATTTTCAGGAATTTTAATGAATTAAAAACAATTTTTCTCTCTCCTAGGGCTCGCTAAGCGACCCCCTCCAAGTCTCTGCCTCGAAGAGACGAAATTTTCCAACAGCTCGCTAAGCAAGCAACACGAAATCAACAGAAAAACCCTGCGATTTCTGCACCCCTCCTCTGCGATTCTCACCCTAAATTATGGTAGAATACCAGTCCTAATCTATGTTTTCACCCTAATTTCAACAATCATCAATACTAACACAAACATACGAATCAAAATTCATAAATACCTCAATTTCATATCACATTCATCGATTATTTAATCATTCAATACCACTAACATACCTAAGGATATATACCCTAACATTCGCATCATATTACCTTAAAAGATGAAAGAGATCTCACCCATACCTAAGGATATATACCCTAACATTCATATCATATTACCCTAACATTCATTCACTTATTTACCAACATATCCTTTCCACTTGGTATTCCTCTAATTAAATTATTTCACCATATTAATATAAATTATTAAACTTATATCAATTCAAATAATATAATTCTTCTTACTCGACACATTTTCCTTCATCACAACACCTCCACCATTCATTAAGGATATGCAACTTTCAATAAGGCACAACAACACACAACAATTTCTATTAATCGAATAAACAATTAAACAATTAAATTGAGGCGTTACAGTCATTGCTTGAACATTTTAAGCAGAACCCAGAACTCTGCTACTGTCTCACGCTTACGCTTAATATTCAGTCCTAAGAATTATTCTGCATCGATTTTAAGACTATAATTTCACATAATAATCTAGCCTTATCATTACCACATTGTTAAGTATTACTAACACCTAAATTTATAATTTCAGTTTACACCTAAAATCAACCTTGTACACCAATGTTCATCTCACCACAACAATAACAACATGTTTTCACAAATTATGACAGTACAACATGAATTTCATAGAATCATCACCCAATTCATATCAGATCAATAATAATACATCAATATCAGATTCAAGTTTCACACACCAAACATACATACAAAATTCCTACGAGGATAAGGATTCCTTACTACCCTCTCATGATATTATCACCAATTAAAGAACTCATTTTCCCCCTTACCTCGAATTTACTCTGAAATTCCTACGAAAAATCCTATCTTGATGATTTGTTATAGCTCTCCCTTGTTCTTCCCTAACTTCTTCTTACGTGAAACGTTTCTCCCCTTTTTCGGTTAAACTCTCCACTAAGTCTACATGTAACCTATTCTCCCTTATTTTCCTCCACTAACTCCTTATTTTCCTCCCACTAACAATATTATTAATAAATCCTTATTTTTACTTAATAACAATATTAATGATAATAATAATAATCATTCCACCTTGTCGCGGCCGGCTTAAAATCTAAGAGTCGCAATCACATTTTTAGGTGAAAAAATAGTGATAAACCTAAATCCCTAGGTTATAGACCTTAAGTTCGGAAGTCAGTTAAGTGAGAGGAAGGTGTTAGGCACCTCTCACTTCTATTGTATCCAATATGATCCTTTTTAGATTTCTAGGGTATCTTTTGTTTGTTTTTTTTATAAATTCCAAGATTATAAATTCCAAATAAATTCCAATTTAATAAATCCAAAAAATCATATTTTATCCCTTATTGTACTCGCTAGGATCTTTGTTCAAACACCATATTCCTACGTACCCTCAAAAGAGGGATCAGAGCGTCGTAGTTCAATTCCCCTATCCCCTAAGTGGTTATTCCCCTATTCCCTAAGTGGTTAGTGTTTTTTTATCCTTTTTATATTTAAGTTGTGATTAAATATTATCCCTTAAATCCCTTTGTAAGACCCCTTATCTCTTATTCATAGTCCTTTATTTATGCTCTCAGAATTTTAGAGTTTTATCCCTAATTTATATTTCATTAATACCCCTTAATGCTTAAATTATAATCATTATAATTTTATTATAAATCCCTTATCCCTTATTATCTTTTATCCCAAAATAAAAATTTCCTTAAAATATTCATAGATATAGTATAAAAATAAATCACAAATTAACCACAAATGAATAAATTCTCATTATTTAAAAAAAAGTTAAATAAAACCCCAAAATAATAAATTATAATAAATCCCAACCCAAATTTATAAGCCCAAATTTAAATAAATAAATATATTCTCATTTATATAAAATAAATAACTCACATTTATTATAATAGACCCAAAATTATAAACCCAATTTTATTAATTATAAAAAATAGAAAATAATAAACCCCATCCCAAATTTATTTCAAATTATCATAACCCATCTTTTTATATAAAAATGTATGAATCAATATTTATATAAACCCAAAATTATAAACCTATGTTATTAAAGTATATCTTAAATAGGTAATAAAGATCCAAATTTATTATGATAAGCCCAATAAAATAACTCCAAACTTATTATAGAAAATAGATTTATTATGATAAAAATCCAAAAATTATAACTTACTAAGATATTCTCAAATATTTTAGTTAAGTATTTTATTACCCTTAATTTTAATTAATATGTTGATTCTTAAATAATTAAAGTAATTTATTATCATTAAAACCTTAATTATTAAAATCCTAATGCACATATTAATCTCCCTAATCCCTGATTATTAAATCCAAATTACAAATTAATTTTAATTAAATAAATCTTTAATCCTAAAAAATTGTTATCCCTTATATAATTAGGAATTAATTCCTAAACCGTTAAAAAATTCTACTCACTAATCCTAAATATATCCTTTAGTTCTTTAATGTCTTAATTAATTAATTAAATATCTACTCCCCCAATTATATGTGTATTAATCTCTTAATTATTTTTGTAATGTAAAATCAAGATTCCAATTCTACTAAATAATAGATTCCCTGAGTAATTAATTATAACGTCACCCTACTGTTAAGAGAAAAAAACCAATTATCATCTTTTTATTTATTTATGAATTATCTAATAATTTGGTGTCTTATTTCCTTACTAAGATTAGATAAATTAATCTAACATAACCTAATAAGAATTAAATTAATTTAGAAACCTAAGAGATTAATGGAATGGAATAACAGATGATATGTGTTTCCTTTGTGATTTTATATTGACTACTAATAATTACTATTAGTTGACCCTTTAAACTCTCCATATATTATTATTGTTTTTTATATTAAAAATGATTGTACACCCGGACACTCTCTCACGAGTCTTTCCAAAAGTTATGTGATTCATAAACTTTGAATATTTTTGCAAATCCAACACCAAATTCTCAAACTATCCAAACCATCCAATGTCTCAAGGACACACCGACAGGGATCTCACGGTGTGACAGTTAGATCTTGTGGCAGAGGGTGTGATGCACAGTTGTATTTTCCGCTGTGGTGTTGCTCGCAGATGGTTTCCGGCAAGCGGTGAGGTCGCGATTGAGGTTGTGCGCTGAGACGAGGCGGTTTCGCGGTGGTTGACGTTTTTTTTTGCGTGGTGACCGGAAAAGGCGGATCGCGGAGGATCCGTCTTCGTGCAGTGGGTCGCGATCTGGTGTGGTGACGAATTCGTGGAAGGGTTTCGCCGGCGGTTAGGAGGTCGTGATCGGACCGATTGCACGGTTTTCACGGCGGTTTTGTTCCGATTCAGATTCATCCTTCTCCTTCTAATTTTCCTTTGTAATATTTGGGAAAAATTCTGTGTAAACAACCTAATTAAGATTTTTTGTTGTGTCTTTTTTTTGAGATTTTAGTTTTTTATTTTAATAATATATATATTTTATTTTTCTTATAGAAATTTAGATATGAATGGTCATAAACCCTATATTACGTAAGTAAGTAAGTAGGTAGGGTGTACAATGACTAATAGATTAAAGAAAGAAAAAAAAGTTAATGGTTTGAATTAAAAAAAAAACGGTTCATCCAATTAAACAATATTTCTCCGTAATAATTCAATTTAAATATTAAGCCTTAACCACAATATCGAACAATCTAAAACGATGCGAAGAACAACAACTTTTAAGTTTTTTTCTCTGTGAATTGTGGGTGGAAAAATAGGAGAGACTGAAGTCCTATTTATATTGTTGAAATTAGGTTAGGAGTGTGGGTCAACAAGGTTGACTTGGCCCAAAAAACAAATAATAATAAAGAATAATAATATAATACATTAATAAATCCTATAAATAAATCCCTCCTAATTTATTTTATAAATAGATCTTAGAATAAAATAAGTTTAATCTTATACATATTTTTGTTAACCCAAAAACTAATAAAACTCAATTTTTAAAAGGTAGATTTTTATTTAATAATCTAAACTAATTGACATTCCCCTTTTAAAAAAATTAATTATCTTTTATATAAAAATTCGTAAAAATAAATCCCTTTTAATAAACTTTAAAAATTTATAATATCTTAGGTATGTCAAAAACCATAAAAAGAATTAATATTTTTACATCCTTATTTTTAAAACAATATTATATAACTCTCACTTATTTTAAAATTTAATTTAAAATAAAACATAGTTGGGACACATGCCCTCTCCCCTTCTTAAAAATAAAAGTTTTAATAAAACTAATAATAATATTAGTAATAACATTATTATTAAACCCAAACACACCCTTTTATTTAAAAATAAAATAAAATCCATTTATTAATAATTTCCCATAATAGTATTTACTATTATATAATAATAATTAACTTTTAAACCCCTAATTATATATAAAATTATATATGAAATTATAAAAAGTTTATAATATGATACCCCTTAACCCCTAAAATAAATAATTATTAGATTTTAAAAGATAAACCCAATAAAAATGCAAAAGTCTTCCTAAAAGGTCAAAAGAGTCCATCTTTGACTTTTTAGAAAGAAAAAAAGAACCCGAGTCAAAATTTAGGGTATGACACACCCAATATTTATTTAAATTAATATTCTCCTAATATTATAATTAAATATATATTAACTCACATGATTTGATTTGTTTTGCTCACCACACCACCAATCTCTACACTTTTGGTCACACACCCCTACTACCTTAAAGTCTCACTCTTAAGGCTACTATCCCTTACTACGGGTACATAAATTACACTGAATACACACCAACACACACGATCAATTACCTTAATTCACAATTATTTCATGAATAATAATCAAAATAAAAACAGGGCGTTACACATTACACACACAAAGAGAGAAAGATAGCGAGATTCAAAGTTTGATGCAATGAGTTTCATTCACTTGCTCCTATCACAGATTGCAATCGTTTTTCTTCATTTTCAACAAACACTTCTTCAGGTTCGTTTTTTTTAATACAAAACCCAACAAACTATGGTTTTGTTTTCACTTTTAGGGTTTTTCAATTTTCATTGATGCTTCTAATTCGATTAAACTATTATTGTTCTAGTATATTACCTTACTTAGATTATATCCATTGCATTTTCTGTGTTAAATTTCCTCATTTTCAAATTATTACTTTTTCTTTTTTGCTTGTGTGGTATCGTATTGTTTGCGAATTTTGACATGTTTGGATTGACTTATTTTAGATTTTTCAAGGTTTACCTGGGTAAACTTCCTTGGAGAAAAATCAGATGCCTTTGAGGCCTTTAAAGATACATGTCAAAATGTTCAAAGGAAACAGAATACGCCGATTGTCAAGATTAGAAGCTATTATGACAAGGAGTTTGAGAGTGCAAAGTTTTCAGAGTCTTGTGATTATAGAGACATGAGTTATGATTTTGTCTCTTCCATCTCTTCTCAACATGATGGAATTATTGAACTAAAGATAAGAGCTATGAATATTGCATGCCATGCAAAAAAATTGTCATATCTCTTTTAGGCTGAAGCTGTGAATATTGCATGCCATGTTCATAATAGGGTCATCTTGAGGGCTGACACTACAACCACTCTCTATGAGCTACGGAAAGGAAGAAGACCCACAGTCAAATACTTTCACATCTTTGAAAGTAAATTATATGTCTTAGCCGGCAAAGAGCAAAATGATAGGATGGATCACACAACATTTATCCAACAAACTTGCTTCCTCAGTGGGGCACCCACATGGACCAATCTCAAGGCTTCCCTATCAATATTTCTCATTTCATTACTGACAACAAAGACACGAGATGAAATTGTTTCGTGCTGGCCAAATACCCTATAAGATCATACCAAACTATAAGCTGAATCCAACCACAATGATCCATCCGTTGGTGAACTTGTTATCCTCCCTATCATCTCCACCGTCTCCGCCAGAGCTCTACAGAGCTTTGTGCAACATCTATAACGCGTTTATCACCTAACCTATGTATGACATTGTTGTCACTTCCTTTTGTCCTCACTAAAAAAATCAAACAATTAAAAAATAATAATACCTATTGAGTTTTAAGAAAATCAACTTATCGTTTTTTCAAATATCTAATTGTAAATGGGTAATTATAAAAAAAAAATAAGGATAAATTATTATTATGTGCATTTTAATCTTTTAACTAATCCTGTAATTAATTCTATTAGCAATCAAAATAAATAAAAAGTTATTAAAATTTTAAAAATAAAATATAAAATTTTGGTAAGAAGAAAATAACTATTAAGAGATAACTGCATATATAATAATTAAAGAAAGGAGATGTATATTTAATTATTTCTAAAAATATGTATGTTTCCGTAAAAAAAAAAAAAAACAAGAGCATATATACTTTTTATTGCCAAAAGAATGGACAGAATATAACTCTTTTTGAAAAATAAAATCAGAAGGGGGGGCATTCCGAGAATTGAACTCGGGACCTCTCGCACCCTAAGCGAGAATCATACCACTAGACCAAATGCCCTTTTTGATGACAGTAAGTTTAGATATTTTATACTTAAAGGTAACTCAAAACCCGTGTTGAGTTGAGTTGAATCTAATCGAATCGCAGTACTATACTACGATACTTGGTTTGATTATTACATTACACACACAGAGAGAAAGAGAGTGAGATTCAGAGTTTGATGCAATGAGTTTCATTCACTTGCTCCGATCACAGACTCGCAATCGCTTTTCTTCATTTTCAACAAACACTCCTTCAGGTTCTCTCTCTTTTTTACAAAACTCATCAAACTAGGGTTTTTCTTTTTTTAGGGTTTTTCAATTTTAATTAATGCTTCTAATTTGATGAAACTAGGGTCTTTCTTCTGATGTGATAAAACAATTATTATTCCTTTGTTAGATTACATCCATTGCGTTTTCTGTGTTAAATTTCTTCATTTTCAAATTATTACATGTTTTTTTGCTTATGTTGTTTCGTATTGTTTGTGAATTTTGGCATAAGCACTTGTGAGACTGTTTGGAAGAACTTGTAAAATAGCTGATGATATGATATGTTCCTATGTTTTTCAGCTTATTTTCATAAGTTTTTTAGATAGCTTATCGTTTACAAGAAAATAATTTGACTTAATTTTATCTTGTGTAATAGAAACAGCTTATTTATAAGCTTTGGCTTTGATGGAATGGAAGCAGTGATATAAACTTATAGGGTCTGTTACTGTTTCTTGTACAAAAGTGTAATACTTTGAAAACAGAAAACAAAGTCCAAACGATGCGATGTTTTATAAATTAAGCTTTAAAAGAGAAATGAAACAAATGTTTTCTGAAAACAAACATAATCTTTTGTTTGTGAAAGAGTTTTATTTACAGAAAATGTCTGATTATGTTCTCTGCTTTCAAAGTTTTATATGAAAATAGCGAAAAACTAGTTGTTTCACTTTCATACCAGTAACGGTTCTGCAACTTTTTTTGCAGTCTTCTATTAAAATTGCTGGTTGAAAAAGATGTATACTGTCAGTGACCAAACCTTAGCAATAATATCTTACTCTTCATTTATTACACAAAAAACACTTTTGATTCTAAATTTGTATTTGTAATATGCTAAATTTTCAATTTATATATCCTAGTTCAATGATTCAGAGTGGTTTTCATCGCCCAAGTCGTCTTTAATTTCTGGCTTAATAAAACTTGAACGACGGGATGTTATGGAACTGAGTAAATTGAATCATGGGCTATGTAGCACCGCACCGGCACCTCTGATAAAAGATGTGTTGGTGTCAGTGTCGGTGTCTGAAACTGACTGACACTTGTGCTTACGTTTAATTAATTTATTTTTTCAAATTATTACGGTGTCGACGTGTCACTGTCGGTGTTATGTTTTCGGTGTCTGTGCTTCATAGATTATGAGTTCTGGTTTGATTTGTTTCTAATGTTTTTGCTCGGTTCATGCCAAATGGCAATAGTCTTTAAATTATAATATAGAACCATCAAATGACATTAAATTTATCATACAACTTCAAATTATGATGTATACTATGTTGTAAATAGCTACAGCTATTGCTACAAACATCTTTCCAAACCCATAATCTAGAGTTAATTTAAAAATGTTGGGGTTATGCTTGTACTAGCATAGTGTTTTTTTATGTCTTAGTTCTTACTCCGCATGTAAATGTGGTGTTCTCTTGAGGAGACAAGACTATTTTATTTTGTTTCATATATGCTGAAAATTTTCATTGCTAATCACCATTCTCTTATTGTTGTTGTTTTTCTATTTAGTAATTGAGTCTGAATTATGTCATATATTTTGACCTTAAGATTCTAAATCATCAAAACTGAATAGATTATCTTCCTGAACTGAATTTATACAAAGCTCTGTTTTGGGTGTTGTTTCTGAAAATGCCAACAATGTTAAAGCTTTTTTCTTTAATTTTTATTTATTGCAAATAATATGATTGTTATATTTTTATTTGGTTACATTTGTTTTTTTGGTTCAGTGTACCGCTGTTTTAGGTCCTCTACATGCGGACAGCCAATCAGTGCTAATCCAATATTCAAAACGCAGAACAATGCGAAACCAACATTTAAGACTTCTTCCCCACATGCTGCTTCTCAAATAAGATGGTTATCTAAAGTTGCACCAACTGAGGAAGACAAGATTAGCATTGGACCTGCCAGTGGAAGACAATCTGAGGAAGGAGACAAGGAAACCGGAATTTTCTACTACGGCCCAATATCAAGTACCATAAAGAAAGTAAAACTTCTGTCTCTCTCAACTTGCTGCCTCTCGGTATCTCTCGGTCCTGTCATAACCTTCATGACATCCCCTGACAGTAATGTCATCCTAAAAGGTGCAGTGGCATCATCGGTGATATTCTTCAGTGCTTCAACAACCGCCATCCTTCACTGGTTCGTTAGCCCTTACATTCACAAACTCCGCTGGCAACCCGGTTCGGACAGCTTCGAGGTGGAGATGTTGTCATGGCTGGCAACACATATCCCAAAGACTATCAAGTTTTCGGATATTCGTCCAGCAGATACCAATAGGCCTTATGTGACATTTAAGGCTAATGGGAATTTCTATTTTGTGGACACAGAACACTGTCACAATAAGGCACTTCTTGCTAGACTCACACCACAGAAGGAAACTCATGACTCTGCTTTCAAGAACTTGTGATTTGAAAAATGCTGCTGAACTTTGAATTTGACTCTGAGATTTTATACATTTTGTTCTGATGATAGAATGAGCTGTTTAGGTTTTATTAATAAAGTTTTGTATGTTTTTTTTTTTTCCAACTTCAATTATGGGGATTTTTCTAGTTCTTCAAAATCATAATGATTCTGTGTCCTCTTTTCTTTGACAGAACAATGATTGATGTGTACTTATTCATTGTACTTTCTGTGCTTTTATTTATTTGTCATCTATAATATAAGAAAGTTTGATATTCTGAAAATGATATTTCTATTATTGTTTATAAAAATTGCCACTGTATCATATGAGGGGTATTTTGTGTCTAAAATTACTTTTTCCAACGAAATGTGTTACACAAATAGTTATATTTTGCTTTGAAATTAACATGTTTGTCATTAGATTGTAATGGAAATTGACTTAATGGAAATTGTTGGTCCAATGCATCTAATTTTAAGTCTTACACGCACCAAAACTTCTCATTTTCATTATATGTCTCTTTCTCTCTCCTATCAAACATTTTGCTATGAACCATTCTCTTTTTTCTCTTGTTTTTCGATTTCTCTCTCTTTTGTTCTTCGAGTTCTTCTCACTCTCATTTGTCTTCCTTTACAACAAGCTTCACAGACTGCTCCAAATATTCGATATTGAAGGTTAGTATTGAAGTTTGACTAACTAACGTGCATGAACATAACATTCACATCAACCTAAAAATATAACACAGTTTTATAAAACTAAAACATTCAAAAGATTTAAAATATATATATATATATATATATATATATATATATATATATATATATATATATATATATATATATATATATATATATATATTTTAAATCTTTTGAATGTTTTAGTTTTATAAAACTGTGTTATATTTTTAGGTTGATGTGAATGTTATGTTCATGCACGTTAGTGTTTTGTTTCGGTAACTTTCATTCATTTGGTATGGAAAAAATGGGTTAAGAAAAATATGGGTTAACTTTCATGTTTGGCTAAGTTTCAATCTTGTCATTTTCAAAAAATGGGTTAAGAAAAATATGAGTTAACTTTCATGTTTGGCTTGGCTAAGTTTCATTCTTGTCATTTCGAAAAAATGGGTTAAAAAAATATAGTTTTCATTTCTGGTTAAACATCCTTATATTATATATTTTTGTTTCTAAAAATATGTTGGGCGAAAAATATGGCAAGTCCATTCGAAAAGATTGCTGATATAAACACTTCAGTAGATCTGTGGAAGATCGCAATCAAAGTTTATCACAAGTGGTCTGTGATTAGTTTCATCCACGTTGAAAGCAAAATTTGATGATGTTTTGGTGGTGAACAATACATATACAGTGTCTAATTTTATGCCCCAACCAAATGATCTTGTCTTCAAAACATCGGAGCATCCACGTGTTATCAGATTTACCCTGAGTACTCGGGTGTCTGATATTAACAAACATGAAATACCTGCGAAGAAGTTGAAGTTGAAGCCATTTGCAGAAATTATATCCGGAAATTGGAGGAATGATCTCTTAATAGGTAATTCTGATTGTTATAATATATTATGGGTTACTCATGCCGTTAAAAAGTTTTTTGTTTGCTGATAGATGTAATTGGAGTTGTTTAACATATTGGTTATACACAAATGAATGTTGACAAGAAACAACAGGTCAATCTGATTTTGAGAGACCTTAGGTTAGTTTTATCCATTATCCTAAGATTTACGTTTTTTTTTGTTATGTCAAATTGATTTTTAACATGTTACTCTAACATGTGCAGGAATGACACATTGGCTTGTACTCTATGAGAGTCAAATGCTTTGAAGTTTATGACATATGTGCAAAATAATATTGACTTTGTTCCTACCGTCATTTTATTAAAATATGCGAAGGTCAAAGCTGAAGGTAATAAAAACTATTTTGATTTCGTAAACATTATACCACACTTGATAACAACATGTTTTATTGTAAAAGGAAAATATCTATTTTCTGTTTCGAACACGTACAACATAACAAAGCTGCTCATTAATGAAGATGTTTCGGATATAGTTGATTTTAGAAAGAGGTAAAACATTATAATTTTTATTGTTATTATGGGTTGTATGACATTATAAGGTTGAATTGCAATATTGCATTTTTTGTTATGATGTCTTCCATAACCTTCCAACAGACTGCATAATTGGAAGTTCAAGTCAACTTATGTCTACACAATCTAATGTCTGGTCACAAAACTCATGTGGTTCTCAAATTTCTTCTTATGACAAGTTTATGGCAAATGCAACCCCTCTATGTCAACGAGATATGCTTAATCTTCATGATGTAAGTAGTTAATATACACTCTTAAATTTTAATACTCATGTTATCATAGGTATAAAATCCAGGTGGAAGTAGTTGATAATGATAGTACATCAATATTTGTCTTTTGAAGATGACATGAGGGTAGGAGGTACGTCCCATGACTCTCGGGAAGGCCCACGCCCGCAGCAGCACCAGCCAGCGAGCCTTCAGCGCGTTGGCGTTTATCAGGAGGAGTCATATGTTCGGATGTCGGACTGACAGGCGTCCCCGCGATATGAGGATGAGTAGGAGTTTCCTAACTAACGACCGTGTCCTCAGCGACCACTTGGTGAACACGAACCTTAGCGGCCCTCTTCGAAGCTTTCACTATGTCCTTGTTCGATAACTTCAAGATACGGTCCTTAAGGTTAGGCATAATGGCTGCAAAAAAAAAGAGCACAAATTAGTTATACGACAAATAGTTAAGACAAAAAGAAAGACGAACACAAACTACCTAAAAGACGGAGGGATTCATCGTCTATCTTGCACTCAAGCACCACTTGGTGTTTATTAGTCGAACTTCGAAGATCGGCTCCCTGACATCAGACAAGATAGGTCTGTCCAACCGATCCGCACAAAGGGAAGGGGTAAAACTCTGAACAAAAGCCACTAATTTTTTGTGGGCAGCCGTGTCCTAGTGCCCCAGATTCTCGGGCTTCACAAAGAACCGATTCGTAGCACGACTAAAAAATGAGCCCGCTGCCACTCGAGCGGGATAGTCGAAACAAGACGCTTCTCACCTTGGGCATCTCGTTGCTTGACATATATAATATATAAAGCCCGCAGATTGAGAGGTTTCATCATGTACCACCTATCCTTAAAATTACATACAGAATAAACGTAAGTCTTAAACAGCCTCCTCGACTGCTTAAATGAAACCTAGATATGTCGCCCATTCATGCTCGACCTTTGCAATTGGAAGACCCGAAAAAAGAGGTGCAGCGTGCAGCCGATTTCGAGGTACTGGCACACCAGTTCGAATGCCCAAACGAACGTGATATCATTTGGATGTAGTTGGGAGGGGGCCAAGTCGAGCCATCTGAAGACGTTTGCCTGGAAGCTAGTGAAAGGGATACGGAGCCCCACCTCTCTAAATGCAAATTCATACATGGGAAAGCGTGTTCCCCTAAAAACCGAGTAAATTCGTTGCTCGGGGAGGGGAACATAACATTCCCAATTCTGAGGATCCTCTAGGGACAAATCCTCCACGACTGTATGGGCGTTGCGAGAGTCAAGCACGAAACGAGATCTCTTTTCCAGCGGCTCTTCCCTGACCCACGATAAGTCAGGTGTATCGGGAGCAGCGAGCCTTCCTCTGCCCATATAACGCTCCTATGGCCCTTGTTCGTCCACCTCTTCCTTATCCACTTTTATGTCGATGTTATCCGTGGGGATATCCTCGATTCTTCCTTACGGGTCCATATTACCTAAAAATGAGAGGAATCTTATGAATTCGACGTTGCATCAAATCTACCCTTCCACCGCAATTCAAGTGAAAGAGTGAGGACCGGAGTCAGGGAAAGAAACGCCCGACGCATCCATACAAAAGTCATGAGACCGCCCGAGACATTCAATGAGAATTCATAAGAACCCCTGAGACATTCATCGAAAATTCATGAGAATGCCCGAGACATTCATAAAAAATTCATAAGAATGCCCGAGACATTCATAAGAAATTCATGAGAATGCCCGGACATTCATTGAAAATTCATATGGTGCCTGACGCACTCATTAAAATTACCTCAATCAGCACCCGAGGAGGGTCATTCTTGACGATTCTCAGGGAATTTCCACCAGCAGATTCGTATGAATATACGGAGGAGGGGCTTCCTCGGTTACTCCGGTGGAAGAAACCACCAGGAAAAAGGAAAATAAAACCTATTATTACCAGAAAGATAGGAAGCTTACTGACATGTTCGTCGACGGGGAAATGTTGCGGTTGTTGTGATAGAAGAGAAGCGTTTTCTGGAAAGGGTTTAAGAACGTCTGATGTTCTTCTAAGGAGGCTTGAGAAGTGAAAAGAGAGAAGTGAGGGGAAGCCCCACCTCCAACTCTTTTATAGGCTCCCATATGGGAAGACGCGCCTAGCCATCATTGCCTAGGCTTCCATATTCCTCTAGGCAGTCATATGCATTTAATGCGCTGTCACACGTAAAATGAAGAGACTGACATTAAACGCCATAATGACGAGAAATAAAGAGACATATACGTCACCCTTGAGAACTCCAAAGGCCACAAAACCATGCTTTTCAAAATACCGGGAACGCCCATCCTCGACATCGTGAAAATGCAAAAGAAACCTCGTGCACGACTACTCTCAAGCATACAATCCTCTTCGATGAACTAAAAATCCAACGGAGGCCTTGCATGCCACCGTCTTGAACAACCTCAAATGGTCACGGGTAAATGTCATCCTCGACATCCATCAATCTTATTACCAACAAACTACCTACCCGACAATACCTATCCTTAAGTCATCACTCCACACCAGAGTTGTGACTTGGGGGGCTCCTGTTCTAGACTGGGCCAACGTAGTATATATCGGGAACATGCCCAGTCCGTCAGGAATGGGCCCAATGCCCAATACATAGGGACGTGGGGAGAACGTCTCCCCCACGTGTTCCACTCAGTCAACTGCCTCCATTATTTTCTACTAATATTATGGGGTAGTTAGGCCAAGGGCAATATCACATGGTAGGTCTTATCTGCTCATACACATTTCTTAGCAGTTCCTCATTTGGCCTAGCTAATCTAGCCCATGAGAAGAATCTTGACCCACTGTTGGGGGCACACTATAAATACACTCTTTCACTAGAGGGTCAGGTATTCTATTTTGAACTATTTACTTTATCTACTCATTTCTTAAGTTATTTCTCACTTTGGCATCGGAGTACCTTGTAGGTACCCCCAATTTCTCCACCGTAGAAGTTGCCCATCACTAGAAGGTTCCTCCTAATTAGGCCGGATCAATTCTGTTATATCATTGTGAAATTTTCATAACTATAGTCATTATATCTATAGTAGTCCTTAACTTTTTTTTGTCATTTCAAACAGGCTGACATTGAAGATCCCCTTGATTTTCCATTGGATCTTGATAAGTTGATTGACCGTGAGTTTTCCTTCAAAATGAAATGGCATCCTAAATGGAAAAATGCAAGTGTCATAGTTGTCAGAAGTGACAAAGAGTCCAAGGATAAACTTGTTGCTCACTGGGAATATTCCAAGGTATGGGATTGATAATATTATTTTGTTGCAATTTCTTAAGTATGCATAAATTTAAGATTTGTTAATTGTATTTTCTATATGACATTAATAGTATTATTTGTTTTTGTCAGCCTTCTTTAATTGATGTTGTTGATGAACAAGCTAACATGGTATTTCACCAACTTCATATTAACTCATATGTTTAAATTCGTTCATGTATCTTCCATGTCCTATAATGTTATACTCATAATAAAATTTATATGTTTTTAGATAAGGGAAAGTGTTGACAAAGCATTATTCTCTAAGGATTGGAATTTAATAAATGTAAGTCCAACTACCTACAATTAACATTGTCATTTCTTTGCAGTTGTATAATTATACACAACATATTTTATTAAATGTATCTACTTTTGCAGGATCTAGATATCACCTCAAATTTGAATTCACAATTATCTCCTCCTATTACAACTCCAATGAATGCAAAAACCAAGGTAATTAAATAACCCCAAGTAACTCCAACTAGGGGTGGGAATAGGCTGGGCTGAGCTAGACTTTTCCAAGCTTGAGCCTGAGCTGCTAAAAAATTTCAAGCCTAAGTATGCTCTGTGGCCTATTAAAGGCTTATGTTTTGGCTTGAGCTTGACCTTTTCGAATGCCTGATTGACCTATTAGCCTACTTAAAAAGCCTATATAATTTAAATATGTGTAAATAAGAAATTTAACAAATGTTTAAATAGACTAGAGAATCAAAAGTATAATAAGACTAAATATTTAATTTCATTGACTTATCTGAGCCTACCTAGTGTAACACCCCAAAATTTTCCCTCTTATTTATTACCACTAATTGGCTTATGCTTCGTTCATCAAAATCTTTCATTAGGTCATAACACTTGCAATCATGCATTTTCATTGGCTCTTAAGACATGGCATCAAAGCGACTCTTTGTGATTTGAGATGGTCCGTATTCGAGGGTGATTTAATTGACACTCAAGTGGAAGCAAGGTTGAGCTCCCAACATCATGAGCATCTTCTTTATCAGGGTTCATCAGGTATTGAGTATATTGTCTTCAAGACTTCTCAAAAGACTCAAGTAGGTTAGGGGATAATCAAGGCCATTATTGATATTTGTCAATTATCATGAAAGGGTGGTATGGATTAGAAGATGGTGTTGAAGATAGGGTTCTTGAAGAAGGTAACTCGGATTTATGGATTCAGGCAGGATTTGGGTTCGTTCTTAAATAGACAAAGTTGTAAGGATTGTGTTGATCTTTGGAAATACTAGATGTTTGGAATTCGAGACATCCGTCAACATCATTCAAAGTTCACGCAATTTAGCATAGTTTCAGAATTCAAATTCCATTTGCCTATGACCATATTCATTATCAATTAGATCCATTGTCCATAATTCATTTTGAACCACTTTTTAAACCAATTTCAAAAGATCTAGTTACAAACTATTACCCTTTCTTCAGATCTATTTTCCATGTCCATTTCTAACCATTTTTGGTTTTATATTTCTAATCTATGGCCAAATTTAATAAATCCAATCATCCAAAAATCAATTAACCCATATATTATTATTCATCATCCGATTTTCGAAACTCTTTTCCAATCCATATCACAAAGCCTATTACACATTTTTTGTGTTCATTGAAACCATTAGCCATTTCTTTGTTGTACCAAAAGCCCATCATCCTTTTAACACTAATTTTAGGCCCATTATCCTTTTTTGCATCAATTGTAAAAATATAAATAATCAAAGAGTCATGAAGTGCTAGAAGTAGTGCGCATATGAAATTCAGGGAAAAATTAAAAAAAATACTCAGAATAAAAAAAAAACTGCAGGGATGAGAGAAAAGGATTGGAAACCAAAATAATACAAATGGATAATTTAGTCACAAACAAAATTCAGTTACAAGAACAAAAAAAAACGTTCAACAGAAATGATAGAACAAGGAGGATCATAGTAGAAAATTCATCACAACAAAAATTATCAGCAAAAACTCTACAAAATAATACATAATAGGGAACTGATAATAAAATTCAGAATAGAAGAAGAAGCTTCAACAACCATATTCTAACAAAATTCCTAACTAACACTAACCGAATTTGAGTGAAAATACCAAACTATCCCTCAAGTCATCATCTATAAAATGATAGTGGTTTCTGCAAATTGAGTTCTTGGACCTCATTCTCTCATTTTCTAGTTTTCACCATCTTCAATCCTCTCTTAATTTTTCAGAACCATCTCTCATCATTCTTCCTTAGCTACCATCATCTTCAAACTCTCTCATTCCCTCCATTTTTTCATTTTTTGCAACTTCTTCTTCATCTCCATAACCCACATCTTCATTCACCATCAACATCTTCATCAACCCTTCAATATCAATTTTAGTATCCTCCAACCATCTTCATCAAGCCGCATCCTTCATAGCCTTACCTGCAAAATCAATAACCAAAATGCAGTAGAATCAATCAACGAAAAACGCTGCCAAATTGATCAACAAAAACGTAACAAAGATTCAACTCCATCAATCGAAGACGCTGTTTTTTCAACTCTTCATAAATCACAACACTAGCTTCAGTCATCTCCATCAATCTCACGCTGCATCAACTTTAATTCATCGCGGAGAATCGCATCGCAAGATCAACATCAACGAACATTTACGTTCGAACTCCGCTTCACAAGAACCTGCAATCAATTCGTAACAACATCAAGAACAAATCCATCAATAGCCAAAATTTCAATCAACCGAAAGCGACAAATAAGAGCAATAGCAAGAGGGATATTTCAGAAGAAATAAGAGAAGAAGAATAGAAGGCAACAAGAGCAGAAACGAGAAAGAGGAAGGAAGTCGTGAAATCGTACCTTCATCGGAAATTTGAAATCAGATTTGCTCTGATTAGGTACGTATCCGTTTCTTTTACGTGTTTATATCTGTTATTTTTGCTCTCCAGGCCGTCTTGATGTGATCCTCTATTCTATTTTTTAGATTCGTTTGTGTTTTGGTGGATCTAGGGATTTTAAGGTTTCAGATTTTTGGAGTTTTGGTTAAAATTTTGCAAAATCCGAGTTCGGATTCGAAACCAGGGACCTTGAAAACATAGGATATGGGGTTTTATTTGGAGGTTAGCCGGAGAGAAGGGGAGGCGCCTCCGTGGTCGGCCACCAACCACCTTCCTCTCCGGCGAAGGTGGGAGTCTGACGGTTAGGGTTGTGAGAGGATGAGCATGAAAGATGCGTATCATTTTGAGAGAGAGAGAGACTGAGTTTGTGTCTTAATTTATGAAAAGAATAAAACTCATAAAAACAAATAAATCCCACAGTTACAATTCAGATTAATGGATAAGATTCTCTTAGGGTGGCCCATTCCGGCGGTGACAAGTGTCACCGTCCGGTAGGACCACCAGATTTTGTTTCCATGCATGTTACCTCACTGTAATTACCGTGCACCTTTCATCATAGCTCTTCATCACAATCATCAATCATCAATGTTAGATCAAGCAGACTAGGATGAGTAAAAGAGCTAACTGGAGAGCATGTGATGCACCTCCAGGCTTCTACGCTATTGGGCCCTAACCAGAACGCTATTCGCACCCTCCTTTATCAAGCCCATGTTGTTTTAACTTGAGAAATTACTAGTTTAGCACCCCCTGTCTTTTCTTTAATATTTTATATTTTCTTTTAAAAATCAATTTTAAAAAATAGTTTTTCCTTAATAAAAAATTCCAGAAAATTAAAAATAATAGTTTAGCATATTAATAAGTTTTTAACAAATTTTGATTCTCGTTTTTTCGACTTTTCGAATTCAATTTTGATTTTTTGCTTTATATGCCTTTAAATATTTTGCATTTTTTACATGTTAATTCATTTGTCCATAACTTTGCATACTCATATTAAATTCCACTTACTAACAAATTTATTGTTGTAGGAGGTATTATTCGAGGACTCTCTACATTGGATTTGGATTTTCACTTTGATATTTTTTATGGTTCTTGTGCTTATATGATGTAATAGTTAGTATGTCTTTTATGCTTGTATGCTACTTAGGAATAAAGTAGAAAAAAGATAAAATTGAAGCGCTTAGAAAACAAAGTTTTAAAAAAGGGGATAAGAAAAGAAATATTCGATCCAACGTCAAATTAATTTCAAACAAAAGTAAATGAACAAAATCCACATGATGTTAGGGTTTCCATGACTACACCTTCACCTCACTCCAATAAACCATAGCACACCCTTGTATGATACGGACCATAAGTCGCGTGCGTCAGCATCGCGCAATCGACCCACTCGATCCATCATTCCATTCCACTCACGACTCTTCATACGCTCTCACCGACCATGACATAGGAGGACCATGTTCATTATTTCATTTTAATATTCACATTTCATACATAATTTTACATACTTGTGTTTGCTTCACATGCTCCCTTAGAATTCACAACTTGGAATTAATTTTAAGTTAAAGCCACAATACGATAGAATTTAGGATAGTCATCCATGTATGCTAACTCAGGTAGATTTTTCTCTTTAATCCTCAACCTTAGGATCAATAATTGCATGCTAACAATAGGGTTTGAGTTTTAGTCTCCCCATAGTTTCTCTTTACAACTTTGAGTCTCTCATCTCATCTTCAAAGAAGAGCATAAACAGTTAATAATGGAAGTGTGCACAATACGCCACGAGCCTTAAGCTATATAGGAAATTATTAGTGGAGGTCTCCTCCACTCTTCTAGGATGCTTTACAAACGTCCCATTGGGGGAGACCTTGAAAAGTATTTGCTCATGTATCATAGTCTTTAGTGTTGTGCTTATGATAAACACAAAATCTTGAAAGTCCCGGGAGCGACAACTGGAGACTCTGCTGGGGATCGAACCCAAAATCTATGGTTTCCCCTATGAGAGTCAATCCTAGCGCTTGTCTGTTTCTGTTTCTTTGGGTAGTTATTCGTTTGTTGTTGTGCGCTTTAGTTTAGCTTTATTGTTTTATTTACAGTTTATCGCTTTACTTTACTGCTTTTATTTATAGTTTTCCGCATTTACCTTACAGTTGCATATACTGGCATGTACTGGCTACTCTGGTTTTCCTTGGCAGGATGGGGTTACTGTGAGATAAGACAACTACCCGACTTAAGTATACACATAGAGTTTAGAATGTGCAGTCGTGTGGCTTGCGTGGTCTTGAGCACATGTAGTTTTCACGATTCCCTCACCCAGATCAGGCTCTCTTGGAAGATGTTCTATACTGCCCAGGAAGACCATAGAATGTTCCCACCTGAGCTGCTAACAGTAGGAACCGATCACCGATGACCTTAGTAGAAACAACCGTCTCTAGTGGTGACAGTGGCAGACCACATTATGTGGCAAACCCATTCGCACCCGAGGGCCCACTGGGAAATCACATAGGATTACCTTGTTCTCTCATAGGAACTCAGTTAAACCAATTGGTCGTATGATAGTAGTATTGCACCCTTCAGGATGAATGTACTATTGTTTCTCGACTTCAGTGCTTGAAGCTGGGAACTTATGGGGGATGCTTGTTTTTCCTGGACTCAGCTGAGACCTCCCTGAGTAGTACATAGTGCCTAACCGATTCCCTAATTTGGTCATGAGCCATCTCTCGGAGATGGTGAACATATTATTGCTGCTCAGCTTTGAGAGTCTGTGATGTTGACCCGGAGCATACCAATAAGATGAGGGTACTGTTTATAGGTTTGCAGGAAAATTGACCTTCAACCTAACTTATTTCTGATTCTTGGGTTTTCTGTTGGTACATACTTGTGATATGGTATTCTTGACAGTTGGTATTCATGCAAATCAAGATATAGTATAACAATGCTCAGTATATGCAACAATGATCACATGCTAGCTGCATACATGACATCTTGACATTTCAGGATTCATGTTCAGTTATTTCCGAGGATCTCACACCTGAATCTTGCTTCCTTTGAAATAACCGAACATGACATTTGCATACATCCTTGCATTCACGACAGGTGTTCGAGGACAAAATCTTATCCTGATCTGGTTTCTCTTCATAATGGCCAACTTGAATCACAATCATCAAGGTATGGACATGGAGCAACGCCAAGTGGAAGTGGATGAAATACAGATTCTAATGGGACCATTCACGGTGGACATGCATGCCTTGTCTCATGATCATAATCTACTGAGAGAAAACGTTTACCAATTGAAGAATCAGGATAATCAGACCATAGAGGTTCCGTAGGTAGTATTAAAGGAAGAAGGTTACTATGTTCCCGTTGCTGCTACCGAAATTTTTGCTTCTCCCCATTCAGTGGGGTATTCCCGAGACCAGGGAATGCTTCGTGGACATTCTCCATAAGTTTGGACTCTTAAACCTCTCGATGCGCAGTTGCTTCCAGTTCCTCAAAGGAAGTTTAAGGGCAAAAATTGTGAACAAAGGTCGAAGAAGCCTGGGGTTAAGTTTGATTGGATCCTAGTGACGTATGCGCAATTACTTCCTTGCTTTCTCTAACTCAAACTGGTTGAACTCATCACTTTGGTAACCCTGCCTACAAAGCTTCCTCCAGATTTTAACGCTAGTGCTAGGAGTGATTTCCATTCTGGTGCACCTGGTTACAATGTGGAAAACTGTAAGAGGTTCAAATATCGGGTCTAAGAGCTTATTGACTAAAAAACGATTGAGTTTTCACCAATCAGCGGGAATGTGTCAAGTGATCTCATATCAGTGGTTGCAAAAGAAGGGAGTCCTTCCCCTTCCACAAGTGCCACCACAAATCAGGGGTGTGTCCCTCCGTTTTGGGTCATAAAGTCATCATGCCAACAACCTCTGCTCATTCATCGATCAAACATGGAAAAGAAAGTGTAGGAGGAACTTAGATGTTTGAACTCATCTCAACAACAGAGATATCAACAACATGGGAGACCCATACTCAAGAAGCCCAAGAAATTGTTTACTCCAATTCTTAGCCCTCACAGTCAAGTATTTGCTCGTTTGCTTAAGAATTCTTTGATTCAGCCAAGGAATGCCTTGCCTATACCGTACCTTATTCCTTCAGATTACAATATGGATGTTATGTGTGAATTCTACTCGGAACATTTGTACATACAATTGATGAGTGCAAAGAATTCAAACAGAGTTTCCAAGATCTAATTGATTCAGGGGTCATTACACCAGAAGGTGTCCTCAGGAGTTGAAGCCTCTTGGCCTAGTTGATCATGCAGGTTGCACATGCATCTTTATAGGCTCAAGGCGGCTGTTGATCATGCAAATAATTGATGAACCAAAGGATGTAGAATTCTTTGATGTTCATGAATTGCTTTGCTATGTTTTGAGATTACCTTCAGGGTTGTTGATGGAATATCTTGTTTTGTATCTTTGGTTGTGTCTTTTTCTTGTACTTCGGTATTATTGACATTGGTTGTATGGCTTTTTGCGCGTTTTCACATTGTTGCTCTATGGTGGTTTATTTTCGGGTTCCATAGTCTCAACTTTTCCATTTTGGCAATATTATTTCGATAGTAAACTCTCGACGCTCAACGCTTTCTCCACACACACATACTCAACATTTTATCTTATGGCGTGGCACCCTGTAGGTGTATTTGTCCCTCCATCTGAATGAAGTTGGGATCAGGGGATAAAATACCCCAAATGAGTAAAATGACATATTCACGCATTCATGCATATCATTTCTTGCATTCTAATAGGTTATTTGGGTTTCCTAACTTATTTGATTATTGAAGGAAGGATTGCAAACCATCGCCCTCACAGGTACACCACTCGATGAACCAACGTACATCATGGATGTTGTGCAAACTGAATTGGCTGAGTTTTCTCAATGCATGAACGAGTTCATGAACATGATGCAAGGTGTCACCTTGGGGCAACAAGAGCTGAGGGATGTTGTCCAAAGGTTTGATCCGCCGTAGGTGGAGCCTCCGATTGTCGAAATTACTTTGGATGCACAAGGCAACCCAGTTAATGCCACTGTTATTCCAACAAGAGTTAATAGGCTTCCTACTCCTGAGGGTATTCCTATTCTGATTCATAATGTGGAGGATCATCAGGCTGACCAGTTCTCTTTGCTGAATGAGGACTTGGGATTCGGTATTGGGCTAATCATCAAGACTTTCAGATGCTTGCAGAAAAGGTCAGAGCTCTTGAGTGTAGGGATACCCTGGGTATTCATGTATCCGATATGGTATTGGTGCAAGGATTGGTCATCCCACCAAAGTTCAAGGCTCATGGGTTTGACAATTACAACGGGAACTCGTGCCCTAAGACTCACTTTCAGGCTTACTATCGCAAGATAACTGCCTATACTAAAGACGAAAACCTCTGGATGAACTTCTTCCAGGACAACCTATCTGGAGGTTCTCTTGAATGGTACATGAAGTTAGAACGGACTATTGTGTGCAACTAGAAGGAACTAGGGGACACGCTCCTCAAGCAATACCAGTACAATATCTACATGGCCACGAGCAGAACTCAGTTGTAGAGCCTGTCCCAGAAAGATTCTGAGAGCTTCAAAGAGTACATGCAAAGGTGGCGCGAGTTGGATGCAAAGGTTCAACCACCCTTGCTCGAAAGAGAAATGGTGGATTTATTCATAGAGACCCTCATGGGGAATTTCATGGAGCATCTGGCAGGATGTTCGTCAAGTGGCTTCTCCGATATCATACTGACTGGTGAAAGGATCGAAAAATGGATGAAGTAAGGAAAGATCCAGAACAACTGTGCTTCTACTTCAGGAACCAAGAAGCCATTTTCAAACCGGAAAAAGAGACAGGACAAAGAAGCAGGGGTAGTGTACGCTCAACGAAAGAGGAGAAATCAAGGTTCATGTTACCAGACGACAACCGTGATTATCCCAGGTGCAATGCATTCACAACAATAAAACTGTCACCAACGTAACCCTCAATAGGGTCGTCAACAATAACAAAGGAGGGAAAGAGTTTTGACCCTTTACCAATGTCTTATACTGATCTACTTCATCATTTACTTCAGTTGAAATTGATTGAGCTTCGCAAGCTGTCTCCACCTCCTTATCCACTACCGGATGGATGGGATGCCAACGCCCACTGTGATTTCCATTCTGGGGAACCAAGACACCATATTGATGGGTGTAAGGCCTTTCACCGTAAAGTATAGGATTTGATTGTTTCGAAAGCCATCAACTTTGGTCCAAACAGATAGGGAAAAGGGCATTGTCTTGATTGGAAGTCTTCTTATCAAAGCCTGTAAGAAAAAGAACTAAGTAATAAAGACAGAAGTATTATGATACTCTCAGTAATGGCAGTCATTTGATTTCTTCATTGAATTTTCATCCCTAGTGAGGAGAACTACGTCGCTCTGATTCTTCATTGGTCTTGGGTCAATGGAGATACATAGGCAGAAGATCGTCAGGTCTTTGCGAGCAACTTTGTGTGTCAACTTTATTTGTCAGTTATTCCTTCCTTCAGACGTCTCGTGTCAATATTCGACATTGAAGATTTAAGGTTAGAATAACTGGAAGAGGAGGTATGATTGCCTTGCTGGGCATGAGGCCATTTAATAGAATATTGCAAGCTCATGGAAAAGCTACTGATCGCTGAAAGTATCTAAGACTGATAAGTCCAGACGGAGTCAAGCCTCCTCAATTATGGCAATGTTCAGTTTCTTTATTGCATTTTCATTTATAGCTTTTATCTATTTGTTTAAACATCAATATGCATGCATGAAACTTGTTTGTTTTTGAATGTTAGCAATAATAAAACGCACATGTTTTTCTTGAAGTAATCCATCCGTATTCACTTATAATTTTGTGTATGTGCATTGCAATGCCAACTCTTGTGCTTGAACTCTATGAGGGAGGATGACGAAAATAAAACACAAAAATCTCTAATTGTGTGCTTTTGAAAAAGACCCTGTTGACAATGTACATGCATTGTTTCAAATCCCTAAACACTAGAGATATAAGGGAGATAGACCCTCACTAACCCCTTTGAGCCTTGAAGTAGGAGTTTCTTTTCACACGAAAAAAACCCTTACATTTAACCCATGAGCAAGGTAGGTGTTAACTAGTTGGACCAAACGTTCATAAAGGAGTGTATCTAAGGATCCATTACATTTCACTGTACCAATCAAGAGGTCCAAAGACCATAAACCACAATGGTTATCCTAATCAAGAGGTCCAGAGACCGAAAACCACAATGTTTATCCCTCAACAACCAAGTGAGACAGTCCTGACCCATTCAAGGAAATCAAGACAACCAGTGCCACACGATTTATTAAAAAAATGAAAAATACTGCTAAGTCGAAACTTGAAAACAAGCGGCTTAGGCAAAAATTAGGGCATCCCGCTGGACTCTATAATTAAAGATCCACAAGAATCAGTCCAGGAAAAAGTTAGGGATAGGCAAAATTACGCAAAAATGAAAGACGAATACACAAGAAAGATACTTAAACAAGAACTAAGTCATGTGGCACAAACATGAAAGACAATAAGGGTGACTGACTCCCAACAACAACCTGATTGGTGCTTGAACCGTTAGTGTCATTGGTTCCTTGACCATCACAAAACCCTTTTGAGAGGAGAGCGCTCATTTCGAATTAGTTGAACATAGGAATGGAGAACATCACGAAGATGGGTGGGCACCAATAAACTTTAAGCCTATATCCTTTATTTCTATAACCGTGAACCAAGCTACACTACAAACCTCAAAATTCCTAACTGAAACATGGTTATTTTTAGAGTGTACTACCACGAGAACGTGTTCCTGGCTCCTATAAGTTGTACTAAAAGATCTTGGTTGGTGTTGCACATACGTGCTTTCATAAAAATCAATGTCGTATCTTAACCAGTGATTCGCTCACAAAGATTTGCAACATCTTTTTCAGTAAAACTTCAAGATTAACATGTGTGCTGCATTAGAATTTTCATTCTCAGAATAAACATTTTCTGCTTGCATACATTTGTTTGACATCATAGAAGTTCACATATGGAATTTCAATCCAGAAGCTTAATCATGCCAAGTTGAGAATTCTGAAACTTTCGAAGGGCAAGCATATGAAAATGAACTTTTCCAAGAATCTCTTTTGAGTAGAGGCTTTACCAACCAATTGTTTTAAGTGCAACTAATCCGGGGCAATCACGTCGAGTAATCTCTTTACAATCCAGCCAACTGGGGAAATCACTTCGAGATTCAAATCTCTCCAAGATCATTTAGTCTGGGTATTCACTCAAAGACTATTCAATCAGAGGCAATTACTCAAAGGCTCGTACTGGGGCAGGCCACCCCAAGAGCACTAGAAGTTACTCTTTCCCGAAGACGATCAATCAGAAGCACCTACCCAAGGTTCAGAATATAGGGGCAGAATATCTCACAACGATGTGAGATTTTTCATGAATCCTCGCGAGGCGAATTCTTTCATAAACCATGCAGTCTGGGGCAGTTATCTCGAGACACGACGAATCTCTTCAAGAGCTTGAAGACACTGAGGCATCTCGGATGCCATGTTTTCTGTAAAATCCTCTTGAGACATTTTCTTCCGATGGACCTTAGTCTAAAGCGAGTTAAAAATTGCAAGGAACCATTATTCACTCATGATTAGTAGGCAGTCGATCAACCCAGAGGCTGGAAGCAAAGCCATTTCTAGCACGAGACATCATGAGCTTTTTCCTCAGCGGGCTTCATTGATCATGATTCCTCAGCAAATCTCATCATACTATCTTTTCTCCAACAAAGCAACAAGAAAAAGGTTGGTATTTCCTTGGCAGAGGGTATCATTATTAAGAGGTTATTAAGAGGTACTTCATATCTCTTATCCCCAACATGAGACGCTTTATACCTCTTATCCTCTGCAAGAGGCAATCTAAAACTCTTATCTTCAGTAGGAAGAATTCTCATTGATGTTCTACATCATCCCCAGTAGAGTTGGAAACTGAAATCTTCCCAGCAGGACAACAGAATCCTGATGATGCTCTCCCCAAGCAGAGAGTTTTCTTTCAACGAAGGAGTGTCCCCCACCAGAGTCTTTTTATCCCCAACAGTACATGAAGATTCATTATTCCCTAGAAGTGGTGAAGATAGCGAGAAGTCAGATGGTTTTCCTTCTTGCATAATCTTGTTCGCATTTTCCCCCAGTGAATTCGCCAAATAATGTTCAATCTTCATGGAACCTCTCCAACAGAGGGCTTTGTACCTGAGGGATTCCCAAGCAGAATGTTTCCTCAGCAGAATATCAACAAATCATCTCCTTAGCCAGGTCAGAAGGTTATTACTTCCTCAACGGAGTCCTACGGGTGGCGTACCTCCCAATCAGACTATTTCCAGTTGAGACTCTCCCCAACAGGGTTATCATTCTTCAACTTCTCAAAGTCCAATTTATGTTTTGGCAATGGTGGCAGCTCAGAACCAGTATCATTAACAATATCCCCCGCAGAGTTGCTTTTCCCCACATGCATTCATTACATCAATGCAGTGATTATTTCTTCCCCAGTAAATGGTTGGGTAGACATTTCATCTCCTCATCAGGGGATCCCTTTGCAGTTGCATTTAGTAATCATCATTACATTTGCATCATCTAAAGCGTAGCATTTCAATCATTATGGAGCATTACACCATGAAAAAATTCAAACATATGCATACGAAGCATAAGCTAGTTTTGGTACCATGCAAAAAATCCCGAAACATCATTTCTTCAATCAGACCGAAGTATCCTCACAAAGAATGCCAAGTTCGTTCCTTAGCATTGTTACTCTTGCCAGTCAACACTTGTCGTCCCCACTCGATTCCGTTTAAGTACAACGGTCTCGTGTTGTTTGATTTCATCTCAGTATGATGATTTCATCCTTGTTGATTCTTTCTCAATATAATGGTTTATTGTTCCTGGTTATGGATCGCTTGATACCATTTCCTTATCAGATCGCTTGATCTTGTTTGAGTTGTAAATTGCTTGATGTTACTCCTCTTTGTTTGAGTCGTAAATACTTTGATATTACATTCTCATGTTCCTGGTTATGGACGCTCGATACCATTTCCTTGTCAGATCTCTTGATCTTGTTTGAGTTATAAATCACTTGATGTTACTCCTCTTTGTTTGATTCGTAAATCCTTTGATATTACGTTCTCAATTCCCAACTATGTATCGCTTGATACCATTTCCATGTCAGATTGCTTGATCTTGTTTGAGTTGTAAATCACTTGATGTTACTCCTCATTGGTTGAGTTGTAAATCGCTTGATATTACTCCTCTTTGTTTGAGTCGTAAATCCTATGATATTACGTTCTCATGTTCCTGGTTATGGATCGCTCGATACCATTTCCATGTCAGATCGCTTGATCTGGTTTGAGTTGTAAATCGCTTGATGTTACTCCTCCTTGTTTGATTTGTAAATCGCTTGATATTATTCCTCTTTGTTTGAGTCGTAAATCCTATGATATTACATTCTCATGTTCCTAATTATGGATCGCTCAATACCATTTCCATGTCAGATCGCTTGATCTGGTTTGAGTTGTAAATCGCTTGATGTTACTCCTCTTTGTTTGAGTCGTAAATCCTTTGATATTACGTTCTCATGTTCCTGGTTATGGATCGCTCGATAACATTTCCATGTCAGATCGCTTGATTTTGTTTGAGTTGTAAATCACTTGATATTACTCCTCTTTGTTTGAGTCGTAAATCCTATGATATTACATTCTCATGTTCCTGGTTATGGATTGCTCGATACCATTTCCATGTCAGATCGCTTGATCTTGTTTGAGTTGTAAATCACTTGATGTTACTCCTCTTTGTTTGAGTCGTAAATTCGTTGACATTACATTCTCATGTTCCTGGATATGGATCGCTCAATACCATTTCCATGTCATATCGCTTGATCTTGTTTGAGTTGTAAATCATTTGATGTTACTCCTCTTTGTTTGAGTCGTAAATCAGATGATATTACTTTCTCGCTTCCCTGGTTATGGATCGCTCGATACTATTTCCTTGTCAGATCGTTTGATCTTGTTTGAGTTGTAAGTTGCTTGATGTTACTCCTCTTTGTTTGAGTCGTAAATCCTTTAACATTACGTTCTCATGTTCTTGGTTATGGATCGCTTGATACCATTTCCATGTCAGATCACTTGATCTTGTTTGAGTTGTAAATCGCTTTATGTTACTCCTCTTTGTTTGACTCGTAAATCGAATGATATTACGTTCTCGCTTCCTTGGTTACGGATCTCTCAATACCATTTCCTTGTCAGATCGTTTGATTTTGTTTGAGTTGTAAATCGCTTGATGTTACTCCTCTTTGTTTGAGTCGTAAATTAGATGATATTACGTTCTCATTTCCCTGGTTATGGCTCGCTCAATACCATTTCCTTGTTAGATCGCTTGATCTTGTTTGAGTTGTAAATCGCTTGATGTTACTCCTCTTTGTTTGAGTCATAAATCATTTGATATTACGTCCTCATGTTCTTGGTTATGGATCGCTCAATACCATTTCCTTGTCAGATCGCTTGATCTTGTTTGATTTGTAAATTGCTTGATGTTACTCCTCTTTGTTTGAGTCGTAAATAGGATGATATTACGTTCTCACTTACTTGGTTATAGATTGATTGATGCCATTTCCATGTTAGATCAGTTGATCTTATTTGAGTTTTAAATCAGTTGATATGACTCCTCTTTGTTTGAGTCGTAAATCCTATGATATTACGTACTCATATTCCCGGTTATGGATTGCATGATGTCATTTCCTTGTCAGATCGCTTGATCTTATTTGAGTTGTAAATCAATCGATGTTACTTCTCTTCCTCGTTTGAGTCGTAAGTCGAATGATATTATGGTCTCATGCTACAATACTTGTTATCCTCAATTGATTTGTCATCTAAATACGATCATATATTTTCATGCTCACTCACGATGTGTCTTGTTTACTTTATCTCCCAAGTGGGATGAATGATTTTCAATTCCGTCCAAGTCCGGTTTCATTTTCTTTGAGTTATCATCTAAGTATGATGATCTATTTTCAAGCTCATTCACAGTGTGTCTTGTTTTCTTTGTCATCCAAGAGTGACATTCTTCCCAACATATTTTATTTCCCACATAGTACAAATTTTATGGTTTATTCGGGTATTCAATCCCTCCATACCTTGAACGTCTGAAAGCCATTGCTATCATCCATTCAGGTCTACATTTGATTGAATAGGGACAGTTGTAACACCCCCAAAATTTTCCCCCTTATTTATTACCACTAACTGGCTCAATACCATTTTTCCCTCTCATTTCCCTGGTTATGGCTCGCTCAATACCATTTCCTTGTTAGATCGCTTGATCTTATTTGAGTTGTAAATCGCTTGATGTTACTCCTCTTTGTTTGAGTCATAAATCATTTGATATTACGTCCTCATGTTCTTGGTTATGGATCGCTCAATACCATTTCCTTGTCAGATCGCTTGATCTTGTTAGATTTGTAAATTGCTTGATGTTACTCCTCTTTGTTTGAGTCGTAAATAGGATGATATTACATTCTCACTTACTTGGTTATAGATTGATTGATGCCATTTCCATGTTAGATCAGTTGATCTTATTTGAGTTTTAAATCAGTTGATATGACTCCTCTTTGTTTGAGTCGTAAATCCTATGATATTACGTACTCATATTCCCGGTTATGGATTGCATGATGTCATTTCCTTGTCAGATCGCTTGATCTTATTTGAGTTGTAAATCAATCGATGTTACTTCTCTTCCTCGTTTGAGTCGTAAGTCGAATGATATTATGGTCTCATGCTACAATACTTGTTATCCTCAATTGATTTGTCATCTAAATACGATCATATATTTTCATGCTCACTCACGGTGTGTCTTGTTTACTTTATCTCCCAAGTGGGATGAATGATTTTCAATTCCGTCCAAGTCCGGTTTCATTTTCTTTGAGTTATCATCTAAGTATGATGATCTATTTTCAAGCTCATTCACAGTGTGTCTTGTTTTCTTTGTCATCCAAGAGTGACATTCTTCCCAACATATTTTATTTCCCACATAGTACAAATTTTATGGTTTATTCGGGTATTCAATCCCTCCATACCTTGAACGTCTGAAAGCCATTGCTATCATCCATTCAGGTCTACATTTGATTGAATAGGGACAGTTGTAACACCCCCAAAATTTTCCCTCTTATTTATTACCACTAACTGGCTTATGCTTCGTTCATCGGCATCTTTCATTAGGTCATAACACTTACAATCATGCATTTTCATTGACTCTTAAGACATGGCATCAAAGCGGCTCTTTGTGATTTGAGTTGGTCCGTATTCGAGGGTGATTTAATTGACACTCAAGTGGAAGCAAGGTTGAGCTTCCAACATCATGAGTATCTTTTTTATCAGGGTTCATCAGGTATTGAATATATTGTCTTCAGGACTTCTCAAAAGACTCAAGTGGGTTAGGGGATGATCAAGGCCATTATTGATATTTGTCGATTATCATGAAAGGGTGGTATGGATTAGAATATGGTGTTGAAGATAGGGTTCTCGAAGAAGGTAACTCAGATTTATGGATTCAGGCAGGATTAAGGTTCGTTCTTAAATAGACAAAGTTGGAAGGATTGTGTTGATCTTTGGAAATACCAGATATTTGGATTTCGAGACATCCGTCAACATCATTCAAAGTTCACACAAGATTTAGCATAGTTTCAGAATTCGAATTCCATTTTCCTATGAGCATATTCATTATCAATTAGATCCATTGTCCATAATTCATTTTGAACCACTTTTTAAACCAATTTCAAAAGATCTAGTTAAAAACTATTACCCTTTCTTCAGATCTATTTTCCATGTCCATTTCTAACCATTTTTGGTTTTATATTTCTAATTAATGGCCAAATTTAATAAATCTAATCATCCAAAAATCAATTAACCCATATATAAATTTTCATCATCCGATTTTCGAAACTCTTTTCCAATCCATATCACAAAGCATATTACACATTTTTTTGTGTTCATTGAAACCATTAGCCATTTCTTTGTTGTACCAAAAGCCCATCATATTTTAACACTAATTTTAGGCCCATTATCCTTTTTTGCAACAATTGTTAACAAAAAAAAAAGAAAATCAAAGAGTCATGAAGTGCTGGAAGTGGTGCGCATATCAAATTCAGGGAAAAATTAACAAAAATTCAGGATGTAAAAAAAATGCAGGGATGAGAGAAAAGGATTTGGAACCAGAATTATACAAACTCATAATTCAGTTACAAACAAAATTCAGTTACAATAACAAAACAAAACATTCAACATAAATGATAGAACAAGGAGGATCACAACAGAAAATTCAGCACAACAAAAACTATTAGCAAAAACTCTACAAAATAATGCATAACAGGGAACTGAAAATAAAATTCAGAATAGAATAAGAAGTTTCAACAACCACCTTCTAACAGAATTCCTAACTAACACTAACCGAATTTGAGTGGAATACCAAACTATCCCTCAAGTCAACATCTATAAAATGATAATGGTTTCTGCAAATTGAGTTCTTGGACCTCATTCTCTCATTTTCCAGTTTTCACCATCTTCAATCCTCTCTTAATTTTTCAGAACCATTTCTCCGCATTCTTCCTTAGCTTCCATCATCTTCAAACTCTCTCATTCCCTCCATTTTTCATTTTTTGCAACTTCATCTTCATCTTCATCTCCATAACCAACATCTTCATTCACCATCAACATCTTTATCAACCCTTCAATATCAATTTCAGTATCCTCCAACCATCTTCATCAAGCCGCATCCTTCATAGCCTTACCTGCAAAATCAATTACCAAAATGCAGCAGAATCAATCAACGAAAAACACTGCCAAATTGATCAACAAAAATGTAACAAAGATTCAACTCCATCAATCAAAGACGTGGTTTCTTCAACTCTTCATCAATCACAACACTAGCTTCAGTCATCTCCATCAATCTCACGCTGCATCAACTTCAATTCATCACGGAGAATTGCATCGCAAGATCAACATCAACGAACATTTACTTCAAACTCCGATTCACAAGAACCTGCCATCAATCTGTAACAATATCAAGAACGAATCCATCAATAGCCACAATTTCAATCAACCGAAAGCGACAAAGAAGAGCAATAACAAGAGGGAGATTTCAGAAGAAATAAGAGAAGAAGAATAGAAGGCAACAGGAGTAGAAACGAGAAAGAGGAAGGAAGTCGTGAAATCGTACCTTCATCGGAAATTAGAAATCAGATTTGCTCCGATTAGGTACGTATCAGTTTCTTTTATGTGTTCATATCCGTTATTTTTGCTCTCTAGGCCGTCTTGATGCGATCCCCTATTCTATTTGTTATATTCGTTTGTGTTTTGGTGGATCTAGGCATTTTAAGGTTTCAGATTTTTGAAGTTTTGGTTACGATTTTGCAAAATCCGAGTTCGGATTCGAAACCAGGGACCTTGAAAACATAGGATAGGCAGTTTTATTTGGAGGCTGGCCGGAGAGAAGGGGAGGCGCCGCCGTGGTCGGCCGCCAACCACCTTTTTCTCAGGCGAAGGTAGGAGTTCGGTGATTAGGGTTGTGAGAGGATAAGCATGAAAGATGCGTATCATTTTGAGAGAGAGAGAGAGACTGAGTTTGTGTCTTAATTTATGAAAAGAATAAAACTCATAAAAACAAACAAATCCCACTGTTACAATTCAGATTAATGGATAAGATTCTCTTAGGGTGGCCCATTCCAGCGGTGACAAGTGTCACCGTCCGGTAGGCCCATCGGATTTTGTTTCCGCGCACATTACCTCATTGTAATTACCATGTGTCGCTCCCGACAAATGAAAATGATCAGATGAAGGTACAGACGCGAACGGTCGGCGAGAGGGACAATGAGAACACACAGCCGTGAACTCACTGGAGATGAATAGAGTCGCCAGCTAGGCATTTTTATCCCGGAGGAAAGGCAATGCTGCATAGACCTAGAAAAAGATGGATAAGACGGTTGCGAACCAGAGAGACTGAGAAAGGGGGTTGGTTACAACCTGGGAAGGTATTAGCACCCAGATTGTCCGCCGTACTCGACGGGATCCACGCTTAAAAGATTTGTTTTAAAGGGGTAGTGTCAGTGCAATCTGTGTGTAAAGAGCTGGAAAGCAATATGTACAAGTGTCAGTGTAAAAGAGAGTGAAGTGTATAAATGAAGTGTCAGTGTAAGAGGTAAATGGAATGCTCAAGACAAAGAGACTTAAAGAATAAGGCTGGAAAGAGGGGGAATACACAGAGACTTTTGTTCGATAACTGTTAAGTTATGCCTACGTATCCTCTCGTGCAATGAGGAAGTCAGAACACCGTAGTTCGACCCAAAGAGACTGAAAGATGAATTGACTGATGAACTGCTTACTTGTCTATGCTCAAGTGTATGACCTGTCTGGCTCAGGTGCGAACTGTCTTGCATTAGACGGAAGAAGCAAGTTCTCGTTTGTGAGTGAGTGAGATGAGAAAAGAATCCCGGAGGAGACGATTATTGTTTGTTTTTGAGTTTTCAGTCTTTTATTGCTTTTGAAAGTTTGTCATAAGTTGATGAGCTTAAGCCTAAACCAATGGATTTAGAAAACTCATCACATCTTCCCTCTGTTTAGGGGTAATGAGAATACCTTAAGTGTGAAGTCAGATTCTCACACTTAATCACCTTTGGTATAGGATTAAGATCATTAACCTACTTGTGATTATTTAGGTGTTTTTGGTGTTTTTGTTTAGTGTTAAGTAATGAGATTAAGCCATAATCAAGGATTAAACAGACTCATTACACCATCCTAATAGAAGGATAATAGATGAGAATGTTTAAGCTGAGGAAAGCTCCTCAACTTAATCCATGATTAGGGATTAAACTCATGACAAAACAAGCCTTTGGTTAAGTGGATTTTATTTAATGATATGATGATGAAATGAATTTTATGATTTGTAAGACAACTTGAGGGGGACTTGTCCATTAACACTAGGGTCAGTCCTTCTTAACCATTTAAGGAAGAATTAGAACCCTAATGCAAGGCCCAAGTTACAAGTGTGATGTCTTGATGATTATTAAGTGAATTGATTAAAGGAGTTAAACACATTAAGGGTTTAACACTTAAGATTAAAGTTATACACTCCATCCTAAGAGAAGGATGCAGGCATAAGCTTAATCACAAAGCCTTAAAGCCTTTAGGGTTTAGTCCTTGATTATGAGATAAGAAGAGATGACTCAAAAGAGACACAAAGGTAAAACTAAGAGGGGAGACTAATCAAAACCCTAATCATTGTCATGCTTGGTTGTTCCTAAGGTTTGTGAGGTTTACAAGAGAAGTCTTCAATGGAACCACCAGGAAGCAGATGAAAGGATCAAGAGAAGCAAAGCAACTTGCTTCATTCAAGAAGTCAAGTCACTTGAAGAAAGAAAGTGGGAGAAACAAGAATGAGAAAGCTCAATCTCAAACACATATAGAAATGCAGCAATGGATGCAAGAGAGATGAAAAGAAAAGTTATGAGAAGTGAAGGCAAATTCACTTCCCAAGTTTACTTACCACCTGAAAAGTTAGAAAGAAATGCAATGCAATGCCAAAGGGGATGAAATGACATGATGAGAAACAAAACCAGAAGCATATACATGATGCTAATGATGTTATGAGATGCCACAAACATAAGGCAGCACATGGAAATGTTCATACAAGATCATGGATGCAAATGATGCAAGCTAAGGAGCATGAACAAGCATGGAAAGTTAGGAAGCATACAAAGCATACAACATGGCAAATATGGGATGCAATGATCAAACATGCTTTCTATATGTCTTAAGATGTCAAATGAATAAAATGGATGCTTGAAATGTCATGGCAAGTCATGTTATGCGAGAGAATGCAAAAGGGATGCAAATGAAAGCCCAAATTAGGGTTTATGGATCAAACAACAAGCAAAAACCAAAAACAGGAGCAAAACCTAATATAAAAAATGGAAAATGCCACCCAAAGAAACCCTAAACCTATACTAAACCAAAGTCCAAAGGGGGGCTCTCAACTCTTAACCAATCTCAAGTTATGATTTTTTCTAAGTTATTAGGGTTTTTAGGGCTCTTAAACAAAAGAAATGCCAAACAAATTGAAAATGAGGAAACAAATCATGGCCATTTTACCCTAGAAACTACATGCTAAACACAAAACAATGCAAGAAGAATCAATGTCCAACTCTTCTCAAATAGGCAGAAATGATTTTTTGAACTTATGATCAAAATAATGCACAAAATAGGATTTAATTCAATGAAAAATTCTTAAGATGCATCAAGATCAAAAAAGAAATTTGGTTTGAAGGTTGGACAATGTTTCTAAATGTCTTAGAACATTTCATGAATTTTTTGGTGATTTTTAAATACCTAAAAGTACTTTTAATAAATTAATTCCCATTAATCAATTAAAAATAATCTTTTAAATATTTAAAAATACTTTTTTAATGATAAAAAATAAAATAAAAATATTTTTGGGTCATAAAAATTAATAAAACTCAGAAGAAAAAGTTTCATAATTTTTATGCATTTTTTGCTATTTTAAATTAATTGTGCAAGTTAAATGAAAATAAAATGAAATAAAATAAAGAAAAATGGAAAAGTAAAACAAATGGAAGGCTGAGATGCACTCTGGATTTGAAGGCGTTGACTGGCGCGTGAATGGAGGGTCCAGATGGCCTCTGAGTTAATTAATTATGATTATCTTAATTAAATAAGATTAGGGCAAATGAATGAATCTGAGCCTTCCATTCGCGCGGGGAGTCAAACAATTCAACGCATCCAACGGCCCAAATTCAAACTGGAATTAATTACGTGATTAGGGCTTAAACACTCTCAGGCTACCGGAGAAGACTTCCGGTCGTCTTCTCCGGCAGCATCTCCCCTGAAAAATCCCCAAAACCCCAAAAAGCTAACTAAAATGAAATCCAAGAACTGGGAAATGATCCTTACACCCTCACGAACCAAAACCCTCACTCAAAACAAATTTATTTTTCCTAACAAAGCTGAATCGAAGAAAATAAGAACTAGGGCACGCAAGTTTCAGAAGCTAATTAAATACTCAATTCACCACCATTTGCAAAACCAAAAGCATACTCATGATCAGGAAGACACAAAGAACAAGTTTAGAACAAAAGAAATGATTTCTGGAAAAATGTTTTTCAAGCTACCTGAGATTCGAAGCTTTCACTCTGATGACTTTCTGGCCACTTCCTTCAGTGAAATCCACTCCACTTGATCCCCAGATGATGTTTGAATGCTTTGGAGGAGTTTATACTGGCTGGATGAGGAGTTTGACAAGCTTCTGCTCAAGCTCAGTCAGAAATGGCAATGGAGTTTCAGGCAGTTTCAGGTCATGGTGAATGGTTGTTTGTGATCCAGATGATGTGTGGAGAAGGTCTGTGGTGTTTGTTTTGATGTTTGTGAGCTAGGGAGAGAGATTCGAATGGAACTGCGAGTTGAGGTGAAGAATGGCAGTGGGGTATTCTTGCTTGTTTCAGGCCTGGCTTTTGGTGGTTTGAGGTCTATGAAGTGTGGTGAGATGAATGATGAAGATGGTTTTTGTGTTTGTATGCTGTGGAGGCAGATTCGAAGGCTTATGCAAAGAGGAGTGTTTTTTGTGAATGTGTTCTATGAGAAAGTTTCAGCCTTGCTAGATGTATGGAATGGCTTGCTCTTTGTCCACATAAACCTCTCTCATTGGTCAGATGATTGGACATGTGCTTTATTGATTGGTAAGTCACCTTTTGCAAAAAAGTCAAATTTTGTGTAAGGCAAGTATGGCTTGATCTATAGCTAGTACAATGGGCATGGGCTGTGCAGCATGATGTGTATGTGAGGCTAGCAAAGTGCAGTAACCAATGCAGCAAGTGGAGAGAAGCACAATGATGATTTTGCAAGTTGTTGGCTTTTTGGTTCACATGTGATTTCCTAATCCCACAAGCCATAATTCATGGGCATTCTTGGTTCAATTCTGATTTTTATGACTTATAGAATGTTTGCATACTGGTTTGAAATGAACTAGAAGTTGCAATTGGCTTTGGTTCATGATTTTGCAAAATTTCCATTTGAGGCATGCCTTGAAAATCAATGATTTTGGCCAACTTTGTCACACCATAACTTTTGATCCAAGAAGAGTTTGATCATGTTCTTGTACTTTTTGAAAAGGGAAAGATGAGATCTACAACTTTCATGACCAAAGTTTTTCCATTTGAAGCATTTTTGGATCAAGAATCAAGGCTTGAAAAATGACCTAAAATGAAGCATTCTTGAAAAGTCAACTATGCCCAAAAAGTCAACATTTGCAAAAACCCTAAATTCTTGATTTTTATGAACTTCAACCTTCTTCCATGATCAAATAAAGATCATATACACTCAAAATGATGAAGATCACCCATTGGTTGGGTCATTGGGGGCCTCAGAGGCCCTGATTTTACACTGACTTGTCTGAAAAGTCAACTCTTGATCAGATGACTTCCCCATGGAATTTCTTCATGAAAATTGATATGCATACTCCCTATACCATATAGAGACCAATGGAAACAAGAATGACCAAAAAATTTGGGGTTATGGCCTCTGAAACCAAAACCCTAATTTTCAGTCAACTGTGCAGTCTATCCTGGCTCTGCATCCACTCAAACCCTAGTTCTTGTGATTCTTTTGAAATCTTGACTTTAAGAGGGTGTACTATGATGCTTGAACACATGTAGACCCCTTTGAATTGATTGATTGCCTTTGGAGTGGCTCAAGAAGCTCTTGGATTGCTCAGATCACAAACCCTAGGTGCAGATGACTTAGAAACTATGCAGTGACTCCAAACTGAGGTATGAGATGTTATGATTGTGCTTATGCATATGAGAATGATCACAAGCCATGGTGAATGGGTGAGGGAAAATTTGGGGTGTTTACAGCTGCCCCTATTCAAACATGAGTTAGCTGTGCAGGTTGTAAGCAACGGCTTAACAGGCAAACAAGAAAACTTGTGGTTGAATACCAAAGACAGTCCAAAATTTGCACTCACAGAATGAAGAAGAAAAGGGATATAGATTGTAAAAGAAAACAAAGTATATTGTAAAGCGGGCGACGGAGGGCGACCGTTGAGCAGAGGACGACTGCTGGGCAAGGAGCAATGACGGGGACGGGCGACATGCTGGGGATAAAGGTAAAGCCAAGACGGGGACGGCCGACTAGCTGGGGAAAATCAAAATATGATGGGGACGGCCATCAAGATAAAGCTGTAAAATTCTCTGGGGATTAATGAAACATGACGGGGACGGCCATCAAGTTCATAAAGGTAAAGTAACCAACGATGGGGACGGCCATCGGCGAAAAGGAAAAGGGACCACGACGGGGACGGCCATCGGGTTAAAGAATAAATGAAATAAGCAGATGATGGGGTACGGCCATCAAAGGTGAAGGACGATCACCTAGCAGGGGACGGCTGCTCTGTTGGGGATAAAAGAAATATGATGGGGACGACCATCAAAGGTGGAGGACGACCACCTGGCAGGGTACGGCTGCCGAAAATATCAACGATGGGGACGGCCATCGGATAGAAGAGGTCAACGATGGGGACGGCCATCGGACGAGCATGATGGAGGACGACCATCAAGAAGTGGAGGACGACCACTCAGCAGGGTACGGCTGCTCTCGAGGTTTCCCATGACATAGGACGAATGCCAGATAACCAAAATCAACAATGGGGACGGCCATTGGATAAAATGATGAAGGACGATCATCAAGAGGTGGAGGACGACCACCTAGCAGGGGACGGCTGCTAAAATCGACGATGAGCATGATGGAGGACGACCATCAAGAAGCGGAGGACGACCACTCAGCAGGGTACGGCTGCTCCCGGGGTTTATCATAACACAGGACGAGTGTCAGATAAGAAGGAAAAGATTTGCTTTGTTGGCGATCTATTGGGGATATAGTGAACACGGACGAGCGTTCACAACCGAGAAAGGAAAGTATAAGTGTTTGGTATTGTGTATAGATTAAAGATGCGGACGAGCATCCTTAAGACTATGATACGGACGAGTATCATGTAGAAACAAATACTGACACGTGTTCAGAGATGATGATACGGACGAGTACCGTCTGGTTAACAAAGAACGCGGGCGAGTGTTGCATCTGAAGGGACTCTTCTGGGGAATAGTAGACACGGACGAGTGTCTATATCCAAGAAGACATAAGTGTTTTACACAGTGTATGGATTAAAGATGCGGACGAGCATCCTTAAGACTATGATACGGACGAGTATCATGTAGAAACAAACATTAGACGCAATGTTCTGAGATGATGATACGGACGAGTACCAACTGGTTAACAAAGAACAAGGACTACTGTCGAATTTGTGGGGAGGTAAGTGATGGTGTATGCAAGATACGGACGAGTATCTGTATAAGTGTATCGTGAGTAGTGAGTATATATAGATGAGTGTTTTAACTGCTGGGGAGAATGACACGGACGGGTGCCAAGAGAGAAAAGTGTAATATGAACAAGTATCTGTTATACAAAGTCTAGGCGACTGCGCTGGGGATATGACACGGACGGGTGTCAGGAAAGTGTATATAAGTATGTGTGGGTGCAAAGAGGACGTCTTTGGCTTTCTGCTGGTAATGTGACACGGACGGGTGTCATGAAGTATCTGTAATACGGGTGATTTTGTTATAAAGAGTGTTCAGACGACTTTACTGGGGAGTGATGAGACGGACGGGTATCAAAAGGAAATATGCTGGTATTTGTGAATATGAGGCAACTGTTTTTGCTGGGGACTCTGGGGGATTTATTCTGTACAATGATGATGAACGGTTATTATTCACAAGTGTTAACTCCGAACATGGCTTATGATTATGCTATGCGTTCGATCTTTTTTTTGCCGTAATGCTCCGTATTAGACGGAATGCTACGCTCTGAGGGGATATTATGATGCAAATGCCATGATTATGCAAAGATATCAAACCGGGATTCGGATCCCGTTGCTGCGAAGATCTCTGGCTGATCTGTTTGAGGTGAACCTCCCAGCTGGGGAAGAGATCATTGGTAGATCTAACAAGATGGTATTTGCTTGGGGATACGGGTCACCGATTGACATATCCTTTGACATGAGAGACCCAGCTGGGGTTTGTAGAGGCTTTCTTCACTCTGTTGTGATCTTCATGTGTTGCTCTTCTGGGTAGAGGCTGGAACTCTGTGGGGAGACGGCTCCCTGACTTTTGCATTCGGCTGAGGATGAAACGGCAACCCGGCTGGGGAATTATGAGAGGCAACTCAGCTGGGGATAGAGCATTTCGGATGCTGAGATTTTTTGTTGATTTGCCAGCTTGCTGGGATGAAGCTTACATGCCCCAAGTTGCGTCCTGTATACCTGCGATCCTGCAAAGATAGGGAAACGCACAAAAGGTCCCGAGGTATCCCTTACTGGATTCCGTCATAGGAGTCAAGTACTTTCGAGAGTAAGTATATTCCCTGTAAGCATGTGTTTTATTATTATTATTTTTGGGAGAAAAGCATCTGTACTTATGCAATTGATTTTTTAGAGACATCAGACATCCTTTGCAAATAAAAATATACAAAACGAAACATGACTGAAAAATCTGATTTTATTAATTCATGTGCCCTGAATTGGCAAGATACAGTCAAAGAAACATATCTCCTGAAATGAGGAGACTGTTACAAATTGAGAAACAAGGTGCTGGCAGTGTTGACGATGCTTTCAAAGGAGCTTCCTCTCCTGCTATGACTCGTATGACTTTTGACTTTCTTCTCGTCTTGCTTTCTGAAGAAGGTTGATTCTGATTGGAGCTTGGTCCTTTGGAGTTTTAACCAAGTTGCTGACAATACAGACGAATTCAAAATGCAGTTGTTCGCTTATTCCCTTATTTTGCATGGATCGCCCTTTCGGGTTTTCAATCCATCGGGATACCCATTTTTGCCTGAGTTGTCCAATGCGGCTTTTCAACTCAGCGGGTGTACATTTTTCATTTATTTCCCTTATTTTTGCCCGAGTCTTTTATTCTGTTTTTGACTCGCCGGGATGCCCTATTTTTGCCTGGACTTACATTCTGTTTTTATGTCCAGCGGGTCATTTTTATGCGAAGTATTTTTTAACTGCATCTGAATTCACAGGGGACGGGAAATCTTCACCATCCATGGTGCTGAGCATCAGTGCTCCACCAGAGAAAACTTTCTTCACCACGAATGGTCCTTCGTAATTTGGAGTCCATTTGCCCCTGTGGTCTGTATGAGGAGGGAGGATTCTCTTCAGCACAAGATCTCCTACTTGGTACTCTCGGTGCCTGACTTTCTGATCGAAGGCTTTCTTCATTCTTTTCTGATATAACTGCCCATGACAGATTGCAGCCAATCTCTTCTCTTCGATCAGATTCAGTTGCTCGTATCGGGACCTAACCCACTCTGCTTCACTCAGTTTGACATCCATCAAGACTCGCAAGGAGGGTAATTCAACTTCAACTGGTAGGACTGCTTCCATACCATACACGAGTTGATACGGTGTTGCCCCAGTGGATGTCCTGATTGATGTACGATACCCATGCAAGGCAAATGGTAGCATTTCATGCCAGTCTTTGTAGGTGACTACCATCTTCTGCACAATCTTCTTGATATTCTTATTTGCCGCCTCAACAGCACCATTCATCTTTGGCCTGTAAGGAGAAGAATTGTGATGTTGGATCTTGAAGTCCCGGCACAGTTCTGTCATCATTTTGTTGTTTAGATTGGAACCATTATCAGTAATGATTCGCTCGGGCACTCCGTATCGACAGATGATATCTCTCTTCAGAAATCTGGCTACCACTTGCCTTGTGACATTTGCATATGAGGCTGCTTCAACCCACTTAGTGAAATAGTCGATGGCGACCAGGATGAATCTGTGGCCGTTTGAAGCAGTTGGCTCAATCTTGCCAATCATGTCGATGCCCCACATGGCAAAGGGCCATGGTGAAGACATGATGTTCAAAGGATTCGGAGGTACATGCACTTTATCTGCGTAGATCTGGCATTTGTGGCATTTCCTGGCATAGGCACAACAGTCTGCATCCATTGTGATCCAATAATAGCCTGATCTTAACAACTTCTTAGCCATCGCATGTCCTCCAGCATGGGTACCAAAAGAGCCTTCATGCACTTCATGCATCAACAAATCTGCTTCCGTCTTGTCAACACATCTGAGGAGTACCATATCAAAGTTCCTTTTGTATAAAGACCCATCAGCGTTCAGAAAGAAACTACCAGCAAGCCTTCTCAAGGTCTTCTTATCATTGGAAGATGCCCCAGGTGGGTATGTTTGATCCTCCAAGAAGCACTTAATGTCGTGGAACCAAGGCTTATCATCTTTGACAACATCTGCTGCAAATACATATGCTGGTCTATCAAGTCTGGACACTGAAATCTGAGGTACAAAGTTGGCAGCTTGAACTTTGATCATGGATGAAATGGTAGCCAAGGCATCTGCAAACTGATTCTCGTCCCGAGGGATATACTCAAGCTTGACTGTTGTGAAGAAAGTCAGTAACCTTCTTGTATAATCCCTGTAAGGTATCAGATGATCCTGGTGTGTATACCATTTCCCATTGGTCTGATTGATTACCAAAGCTGAATCCCCGAATACGGTCAATGTCTTGATCCTGAGGTCAATGGCTTCCTCAAGACCCATAATGCAAGCTTCGTATTCAGCTTCGTTGTTAGTGCAGTTGAAAGTGAGTTTTGCCGAGAAAGGCATGTGAACTCCTTTGGGTGTAATGAGTACTGCACCAACACCACGACCATTCATGTTAACAGCCCCATCAAACATCATAGTCCATTCCTCTTCTAGGTCGGGCCCTTCAGTGTGAATAGGCTCTTCATGATCTTTTGCTTTAATGAACATGATGTCTTCATCAGGGAAGTCAAATCTCATTGGCTGGTAGTCATCGATGGGTTGCTCAGCAAGATATTCAGATAGTACACTGCCCTTGATGGCTTTCTGAGATGTGTACTGTATGTCGTATTCTGTGAGAATCATTTGCCATCTTGCAACCCGTCCGGTAAGCGCTGGCTTCTCAAATATGTACTTGACTGGGTCCATCTTCGAGATTAACAAGGTAGTGTGGGTCAACATATACTGTCTCAGTCGGCGAGCAGCCCACGCTAAAGCACAACAAGTTTTCTCGAGCAGTGAATAACGTTGTTCACAGTCGGTAAACTTTTTGCTTAGGTAGTATATTGCATACTCTTTTCGACCAGACTCGTCATGCTGGCCCAGCACACACCCCATTGACTCTTCTAATACTGTCAAGTACATAATCAGAGGTCTTCCTTCGACTGGTGGCATAAGGATTGGAGGTTCTTGCAAGTACTCTTTGATCTTGTCAAAAGCCTTCTGGCAGTCTTCGTTCCACCTGACCGTTTGCTCTTTCCTTAGCAGCTTGAACAAGGGTTCACAGGTTGCTGTGAGGTGAGATATGAACCGTGAGATATAGTTCAATCGACCTAAGAACCCTCGAACTTCTTTCTCAGTTTTCGGTGCAGGCATCTCTTGGATGGCTTTGACTTTATCAGGGTCAACTTCAATCCCTTTTTCACTTACAATAAATCCCAGCAGCTTACCATATCTTACCCCGAATGTGCACTTGTTGGGGTTCAACTTCAGTTGGTACTTTCTCAGACGTTTGAACAATTTGAGCAGATTTACCAGATGTTCTTCTTCAGTGAGGGACTTGGCGATCATATCATCCACATAACATTCTATTTCTTTATGGATCATATCGTGGAATAATGTCACCATAGCCCGTTGATATGTTGCACCGGCATTCTTGAGCCCAAATGGCATTACTTTGTAGCAGAACGTGCCCCAGGGTGTGATGAATGTTGTCTTCTCCATGTCTTCAGGTGACATCTTAATCTGGTTGTATCCTGAAAATCCATCAATGAAGGAGAATACCGAGAACTGAGCCGTGTTATCAACCAATACATCAATGTGAGGTAGAGGGAAATCATCTTTCGGGCTGGCTCTGTTCAGATCCCGGTAATCAACACACATTCTTACTTTTCCGTCCTTCTTAGGCACAGGTACTATATTAGCAACCCACGGCGGGTAGCTAGTTACAGCAAGGACCCGGCGTCCCATTGCTTTTGTACCTCTTCCTTGATTTTCATAGCCATGTCTGGGCGAGTACGGCGCAGTTTCTGTTTAACTGGCGGGCATTCTTCTCTCAGAGGCAGCTTGTGCACAACAATGTCGGTATCCAACCCTGGCATGTCTTGATACGACCAAGCAAACACATCCACATACTCTTGAAGTAGATCAACCAGTTGCTTCTTCACTGAGTCTTGCAGGCAGGCCCCGATTTTAACCTCTTTCACGTCTTCCTCTGTACCAAGATTAATCACTTCAACCTCCTCCTGGTGAGGGGTAATAACCTTTTCCTCTTGTCTTAACAACCTGGCTAGCTCTTCAGGAAGCTCATATTCTTCTTCAACCCCTTCATCAGCTTGACTGATCGGATTGTCAAAGTCATACGATGTCATAGCCGTGCTGTTGTCAGTGCTGTCTGGAAGGCACTCTCTGCAAGGGTTAAGTTGTTCATTTTAGTGATTTGATTTTAATCTTTATTTAGAAAAGTGAAATGAAGTTGTCATTTTGAAAACACTGCCATTTATTTTTTTGTACAAAAAAGAAAAATGGAAAAACAGTGAACGAAAAGAAAAAGACGCGTTTGCAAAAAGATGTCTGATATTTCATTAATTGATCTTGTTTGCACAAAAAAAGTACAGATGGCCCGATTACAAAATGAGTCTTGTCATCTTGGGCAAGATGCATGACTTTGATGCATGCTTATAAAAATACAGGAAATAATAATTACTCTGATCGAGTAACTCTTATAATTTCCTGGGAAGACCAGTTCGAGATACTGCTCCCCGGGATCTTTGGACGAATCCAGCTTTCCAGGTTGCGTTCTTCTTCTAGCTCGTCTTCCAGACAGTTGATAGCATCGGGGGTAAGCATCCCCCCACTGACAAAACCAGGCTCTCCAGCAGCCTTTGCTTGATGTTGAGTTGGTTTGTAACCCAACCCAAATTTGTCTTTCTTCTCCTCCACAGCTAAAACTTTTCCCCAGCCCAGGGCAGTTCCTTCCTCAACAACCTTCCGGGCTTGTTGGTAAGATGACATTGGAGTACCAGATACAGCAGATGTCTCATTCACATTCAAGGCTTCAAACCCCTGGCTCATTGTTTCATGGATCTCCCCATCCATTTCAATGTACTTATAGGTTGCCAGGTGGCTGACAAAAATGTCCTCTTCTCCACAGATTGTGACAACTTGGCCTTCCCACTCATATTTTAACTTTTGGTGAAGGGTAGACGTTATTGCGCCGGCGGCGTGAATCCAGGGTCTACCCAACAAACAGCTGTAGGCGGGCTGAATGTCCATCACATAAAAGATAGTTTTAAAGGTCTGTGGGCCAATTGTCACAGGCAGCTCGATCTCTCCCAGAACCGATCTCTTAGAACCATCAAAGGCTCTTACCACCAGGTTGCTGGGTCTCAATGCCAATCCGTCATATTCTAACTTCACCAGAGCCTTCTTTGGTAAGACATTCAGGGATGAACCTGTATCTACCAGCACATGAGAAAGGACAGCTCCTTTGCATTCCATGGTTATGTGCAAGGCTTTGTTGTGGTTGCGGCCGTCCGCTGTCAAGTCAGTGTTGGTGAACCCTAGCCCGTTGCTAGCAGTAACATTTCCAACCACGGTTTCCAACTGGTTGACAGTAATCTCTTCAGGCACGTAAGCTGCGTGCAAGACTTTGAGTAGTGCATTCCGATGGGCTTCGGAGCACATAAGCAGTGAGAGGATAGAGATTTTGGATGGCGTTTGGTGAAGTTGATCCACAATTTTGTAATCACTCTTTTTGATGATTCTCATAAACTCATCAACTTCTTGATCGAACGGCGTCTTCAAGGTTTCTTTAACAGCTTGATCTTCCTGCACCGGGCTCTTTCCTTTTGCCTTGGCAGCAGCTTCTGCTTCGGCAGTAGGTCTTTGCATTGGTGGAGCAAAGAGACGTCCGCTTCGAGTGAAGCCTCCGCCTCCTCCCACATTATCTACTTGTGGTGCAGGTGTTGATGTTTCAAGAGTGATTCTTTTTCCTTTGCTGTACACGTCTGAGCCATAGTGCCAAGGGATGGCCCTATTGCTTTCATATGGTACTGGTCCAGGCACCGTGACAGTGACTGGACTGATTGCTGCTGCTGAAGGGACTGTAATTGTTTGTGGATCATAAAAGATGGTAACTGGGGCTCTGGTGGGAGCAGCACCTTCTGAATGGTAGGCAGAGTTATTCTCAGGATCATAAAATATGGTGACAGTAGAGACATCTTCATGATTTGTTGCTGGAGTTGTAGGAGATATTGGCGGAAGAATGGATGTTGTCGTTGTAGGAGTCTCGAAGTGGAGTGAAACTGAAGTTGTAGCAGGAAGATTTGTTGTAAACTGATCAGTTGAGATGATGGATGACGTACTTGTTGATGAAGCCGAAGAATTGTCAGGAACAATAGTTGCTGCAGTTGTAGGAGGTTCTGAAACCGTTGCTGATGATATTGCTGGATTTGTTGGAAATGATGTGGTGATCTGAAGTTGGCCACTCCGAATAAGGCCATCTATGCCATTCCTCAAATTATCGCACCCATTTACAGAGATATTGCAGTAAGCACAACCCAATTCACACCCCGGGAACATCTGACATTCCAAGAGCTGGGCCTTGATTTCTACCAATGGCGTCCTGATCTGTCCCACACTGGTTATTAAATAAGACGGCTTGTCTTCTTCAATAGCGTTAATTCTAGGACCACCGTGGTTTGGCATCGGGTTTTTATTGACATTGGGTGGTGGTGCGAAATTCAGAGCTTTGGAGTCTACCAGATCTTGTACCTTCATATGCAGAGCCCTGCATTTTTCTGTGTTGTGGCCAGGTGCGTTTGAATGGAAGGCACACCTAGCATTGGAGTCATAGTTCCTGGGTAGACTGTTGGGATCCGGAGGTGCCAACGTTCTTAGCTCAACCAGGTTGAGTTTCAGAAGCTGTGGCAGCAAAGTAGCATATGGCATTGGGATCGGATCAATCACTCTGTTAGCTTGAGATGGCCTTTGCTGAAATGGCCTTTGTTGACTGTTGTTGTTGGTGTTGCTGTTGTTGTAATTTCTCGGAGGATATTGATTTTGTTGATGGTACTGAGGTTGCGGCTGATAGTTTTGCTGAGGAGGTTGATAGACTGGTTGAGGATGAGCTGGAGCAGGAATGGTGACTGCTGCTATTGATCTTTGAACATATTGGGGCCTGCCCCTGTTTGAATGGATGGCATTGGTCTCGCCAGTTCTTCTCGGGCCTGCAAAAGGCTTTCTTGTACCACTGGACGAGCTTGCACCATTGTCTGAGATCTTTCCCATTTTTAACAAGCTTTCAATTCTCTCCCCGGCTATGACAACATCCGCAAAGCTAGTGGAAGAGAAAGCAGCCAACCTATCAATATATGTTCCCTGAAGGGTGTTCATGAACATATCTGCCATTTCCCGTTCAGACATAGGTGGTTGAACAGCAGCAGCCAGTTGCCTCCATCTCTGGGCATATTCTCGGAAACTTTCCCTTGACGACTGTGACATTCCCATTAGGAGGGTCCTGTTGGGTGCCATGTCTAGATTATACTGATACTGTCTGATGAAGGCCTCTGCCAGGTCCTTCCAGCATCTAATAGTTGCTCTTGTCAGATGGGAATACCACTCCCTCGAAGCTCCAGTCAAGCTATCCTCGAAATAGAACATCCAAAGCTTCTCATCCATTGTATAGGCCTTCAGCCTTCCCAGAAATGACTGTAAATGAGTTCGGGGGCACGAAGTCCCGTTGTATTTTTCAAAGCTAGGGGGCTTGAACTTATGGGGGATCCTGACCCCGTCTACCAAGCCCATATCCATGACGTCGAAGCCCAAAGAGTTTTGAGATTCTAAGGACCTCAACTTCTCAGCTATCTCATCCAATCTCCTATCATAAGCTTCTTCCCCAGCACCCATTACTGTAAACTGGTCCTCTTGGGGGTCTTCTTGAAGTACCCTAGCTGCGGTGGCAGTCCCTTGAACATTTGCTGGAATATTGACCTCAGGATGGAGGTGTGGCCCAAATACCGGGGGGTTGACGTGAGGTTGTACCCTTTCATTGTTACTGGTACCGGCAGTCCCTATATGTGGATCCTCTTGATTTTGCCTTTCCACCATGGCTCTCAATCTTTCCTGGCTCTGAGCCATGTTGTTCATAACTTCCATAAACTGAGTCATTTGGTTCCTCATTTCTAGCCTTTCATTTGCCATTTGATTTCTGACCTCAGTGAGGTCCTGCTGCATCTGATCCATTTGAATTCCCGGAAGGTTGTTTCGGGTTGGATAACGGTGCGGACGGTTGAGGGGAAAAACTCGGCGCCTAGCAATAGTTCCTGAACATCACAACAGAGGTTAGCAACAATAAAACAAAACCTACAAAACAAACAAAGGGTTAGCATGCAATGCAGTTATGCTTATTTGTTCTCAAGGTATCCGGTTTGGCATTCAGTTTTGACCCTTCCAGACCCTTGGAGATGCTGTTGAATGTCGCTTCCGAAGTAAACTAACATGAATATATTACATAAGGTGAAATAATACAACTTGTTCATTTTACAACACAAGCCCTCTAAGGGGTCAAAATACATCACAAAAAGTAAAAGTACATGGAATAGAAACAACAACAAGCAAATGGTCAAACACCAAGGCTAAACTCATCCTCACGAACTTCCTTGAGAAGTGCTTCGATCACAGGATCAGCCGGACGCTCCGTGAGATTCCTGATGAGGAGATTCCGGGTCGTAACAGCTGCTGTTAGCTTCTTGTGCTGAGTTTGGTCCTTGGACCTCTTCACCCCTGCTTTGATCTTTAGCTCTGATATCTCCCTCTGGGCTGCTGCCAGGGCTTCTTGTTGTTCTTTTGCACTAGCTTCCAGTTGCTCCATCTTGTCTTGAACTCTCTTGTCTTCCAGGGTACGAGCCTCGGTGATTCTGACCCACCGGGCTTGACTCTCCTTCAAATACAAGTCTGTCCTTGCTCTCTGGAACTGGGCTTCTTTGCAAGCATTCTTCAGAATTTGTTCTCCAGCCTTAGACTTCTTGATATAATCCCCAGACTTTTCAATCTTAGTCAGATGCTCTACTCTCAATTTCTCCAACCTCTCAATCTCCCTCATACCTTCACTCCTCTCCCGGAGGGTCTTCTGCAAAGCCTGAGTTAGCTTCTCATTCCTTTCCTTCAAGCTCTCAAACTCTTCCAAACTGATAGTGGCAGGGGGTGGTGCTGAAGATGACTCAGGCATGTCTTCTATGGTAAAGGGCATTCCAGAGAATTGAGCCCTGGCACGGGACCACTCATAATATTGTGCTGATGCCACATTATTGCACTTCCCCAAAATGGTTATTCCCTTGGTTTGAACATTATCCCAGGCCCAGGCAGCCTGCCTAACAACAGCCAAACTAATCTTGTTCTCACAATAAAGGGTCTCCACCAAGTCCTGTGCCCTAGGAGTGTGGACCAGTGCATAGCCCAATTGCCTCCTGAACAGCAGAGGGTTGTAATTGATACTTCCCTTAACTCCTATTAAAGGCACATTGGGAAAATGTCCACAGCTGGTGATGATATCCCTGCCCTTGGTGCTCTGAGTGCACCATCTGATATCTGCTGAAGTTAGAACAGTGAGTCTCTTAGCCCAGTTGCTCTGCTGATGAGGGTTTAGAAATGCATCTGTCCTGGGTAGATGCCTGAGAAGCCAAGTGTGGAACAATGGAGCACAACACCTCACTAACCTTCCCCTCTGTTTCTCATTCCTCTGATGCACGGAGTAGTAAAGATCCCCCAATAAAGTTGGCACTGGGTTCTTCAGGATGAACAGATGGATTGCATTCTTGCTAATGAATCGAGGCTCATCTGCAAACAATACTATTCCATATATGCTTAAGGCCAACAAAGCACAAACAGCTTGCCACTCCCCCAGAGAAGCTTTCAGAGTAGCTTGAGAGATCAAGAAATCCAGATGAAAGCCAGGGATTTCAGCTTTGGAGGTCATATGCTGCTCAATTAGGACAGGTTCCAGATGCAAAGCCTTTGCTACTTCCTCATTAGCAGGAAAGACCATCTCAGGGTTGAAAGGGATTTCTCTCCTGATAGGCATACCAACTAATGAGGAGTACTCTTCCAATAAGGGGCCCAACTGAAAGTCTTGAAAAGTAAAACATCTCAGTGGAGGATCATAAAACTGAATGCAGGTGTGGATGAGGCTCCTCTGTGAAGGGTCCAGATCCATAACCATGTCCAGTATATCTCCATAACTCTCCCTGAACAAAGGTATGTGATCTGGAGTGATCAGGGTTTGAATCCTCCTGATGTCTGATAGCTCTGGCTGGAAGAAGTGATAGGTGATGTTGCTCTTTTTAGGAGCCATGATGCTGAGACTGAGTAGAGACAGGTGCTGATGACAATGCTGAAGTGATGAGTCACTGGTTGGCTGGTGCTGGTGATAACTGAAGCAAGTGCTGATACAGGCAAGTCAATACTGAAGATGGGGTCAAAACCAAAACCAAATGAAGATGGATACCCTGAAACACAAATAAGAAAATGTCAATATGATGCAATGATTATGTATGCAAATGATATGCAAAGGGTTTGTGACTGAGCTGGATCTGATCAAAACTCTGATATAGGTCCAAATGTGTTCAAGAATTCCAGTTGGAGGTCTATAAATCCAGTAACCAAGGTAGGGGGCTCAAATAAAGAGCCATATGTCCAGGGTTTTAGAATCACAAGAACTGTCCAACATGGAGTACTCTTAACAAATCAAAGTAACAGGGTATTCTGAGGTCAAGGTACCTGCAAACCTGTAAACAGCCCAACCCCCCTCACAGGTGGTGTTCTAAAACAAGGATCCTCAGACTTGGATCAGTTATGAGAAGTGTAAACACTTCTAACCCGGAGGTACAGTGTTTACAATAACCATAACAATTCCTCCTCTAATTCACCTCAGTTTCTGAAGGTCAATACTAAAAGGTCATCCAGACTTAGCAGGCTTCCCAGATAGCCCTAGCATTGCAGGAAATCTGCAACACAGAGTTCTCAAGAAGAAACCCATATCTGAACCGTGTTTCATATTCCCGCACCAGACCGAAATGGAATGGGAAAGAATATGATTCACTCTAGCCTAGGTGTCACTCAGATCCCAGGTATAGGACCTTAACTCTCAATAGAACCCCACCCACCAAAGCAAACAACAGATCCAGCCAGCAACATGACAGTATGATATATACAAAGTGCAATAAAGAAAGCAGTAAAGCAAACTGTACATAAAGCAAAATAAATACAAATATACAAGCACAAATAAGCACATGACACCCCAGTAAACACAAATCAATCAAGCGCTAGGAGGAACCCACAAAAAGAACCAGAAGCCCTGGTTGCAGTATAAGGATCCCCAGCAGAGTCGCCAAGCTGTCGCTCCCGACAAATGAAAATGATCAGATGAAGGTACAGACGCGAACGGTCGGCGAGAGGGAAATGAGAACACACAGCCGTGAACTCACTGGAGATGAATAGAGTCGCCAGCTAGGCATTTTTATCCCGGAGGAAAGGCAATGCTGCATAGACCTAGAAAAAGATGGATAAGACGGTTGCGAACCAGAGAGACTGAGAAAGGGGGTTGGTTACAACCTGGGAAGGTATTAGCACCCAGATTGTCCGCCGTACTCGACGGGATCCACGCTTAAAAGATTTGTTTTAAAGGGGTAGTGTCAGTGCAATCTGTGTGTAAAGAGCTGGAAAGCAATATGTACAAGTGTCAGTGTAAAAGAGAGTGAAGTGTATAAATGAAGTGTCAGTGTAAGAGGTAAATGGAATGCTCAAGACAAAGAGACTTAAAGAATAAGGCTGGAAAGAGGGGGAATACACAAAGACTTTTGTTCGATAACTGTTAAGTTATGCCTACGTATCCTCTCGTGCAATGAGGAAGTCAGAACACCGTAGTTCGACCCAAAGAGACTGAAAGATGAATTGACTGATGAACTGCTTACTTGTCTATGCTCAAGTGTATGACCTGTCTGGCTCAGGTGCGAACTGTCTTGCATTAGACGGAAGAAGCAAGTTCTCGTTTGTGAGTGAGTGAGATGAGAAAAGAATCCCGGAGGAGACGATTATTGTTTGTTTTTGAGTTTTCAGTCTTTTATTGCTTTTGAAAGTTTGTCATAAGTTGATGAGCTTAAGCCTAAACCAATGGATTTAGAAAACTCATCACATCTTCCCTCTGTTTAGGGGTAATGAGAATACCTTAAGTGTGAAGTCAGATTCTCACACTTAATCACCTTTGGTATAGGATTAAGATCATTAACCTACTTGTGATTATTTAGGTGTTTTTGGTGTTTTTGTTTAGTGTTAAGTAATGAGATTAAGCCATAATCAAGGATTAAACAGACTCATTACACCATCCTAATAGAAGGATAATAGATGAGAATGTTTAAGCTGAGGAAAGCTCCTCAACTTAATCCATGATTAGGGATTAAACTCATGACAAAACAAGCCTTTGGTTAAGTGGATTTTATTTAATGATATGATGATGAAATGAATTTTATGATTTGTAAGACAACTTGAGGGGGACTTGTCCATTAACACTAGGGTCAGTCCTTCTTAACCATTTAAGGAAGAATTAGAACCCTAATGCAAGGCCCAAGTTACAAGTGTGATGTCTTGATGATTATTAAGTGAATTGATTAAAGGAGTTAAACACATTAAGGGTTTAACACTTAAGATTAAAGTTATACACTCCATCCTAAGAGAAGGATGCAGGCATAAGCTTAATCACAAAGCCTTAAAGCCTTTAGGGTTTAGTCCTTGATTATGAGATAAGAAGAGATGACTCAAAAGAGACACAAAGGTAAAACTAAGAGGGGAGACTAATCAAAACCCTAATCATTGTCATGCTTGGTTGTTCCTAAGGTTTGTGAGGTTTACAAGAGAAGTCTTCAATGGAACCACCAGGAAGCAGATGAAAGGATCAAGAGAAGCAAAGCAACTTGCTTCATTCAAGAAGTCAAGTCACTTGAAGAAAGAAAGTGGGAGAAACAAGAATGAGAAAGCTCAATCTCAAACACATATAGAAATACAGCAATGGATGCAAGAGAGATGAAAAGAAAAGTTATGAGAAGTGAAGGCAAATTCACTTCCCAAGTTTACTTACCACCTGAAAAGTTAGAAAGAAATGCAATGCAATGCCAAAGGGGATGAAATGACATGATGAGAAACAAAACCAGAAGCATATACATGATGCTAATGATGTTATGAGATGCCACAAACATAAGGCAGCACATGGAAATGTTCATACAAGATCATGGATGCAAATGATGCAAGCTAAGGAGCATGAACAAGCATGGAAAGTTAGGAAGCATACAAAGCATACAACATGGCAAATATGGGATGCAATGATCAAACATGCTTTCTATATGTCTTAAGATGTCAAATGAATCAAATGGATGCTTGAAATGTCATGGCAAGTCATGTTATGCGAGAGAATGCAAAAGGGATGCAAATGAAAGCCCAAATTAGGGTTTATGGATCAAACAACAAGCAAAAACCAAAAACAGGAGCAAAACCTAATATAAAAAATGGAAAATGCCACCCAAAGAAACCCTAAACCTATACTAAACCAAAGTCCAAAGGGGGGCTCTCAACTCTTAACCAATCTCAAGTTATGATTTTTTCTAAGTTATTAGGGTTTTTAGGGCTCTTAAACAAAAGAAATGCCAAACAAATTGAAAATGAGGAAACAAATCATGGCCATTTTACCCTAGAAACTACATGCTAAACACAAAACAATGCAAGAAGAATCAATGTCCAACTCTTCTCAAATAGGCAGAAATGATTTTTTGAACTTATGATCAAAATAATGCACAAAATAGGATTTAATTCAATGAAAAATTCTTAAGATGCATCAAGATCAAAAAAGAAATTTGGTTTGAAGGTTGGACAATGTTTCTAAATGTCTTAGAACATTTCATGAATTTTTTGGTGATTTTTAAATACCTAAAAGTACTTTTAATAAATTAATTCCCATTAATCAATTAAAAATAATCTTTTAAATATTTAAAAATATTTTTTTAATGATAAAAAATAAAATAAAAATATTTTTGGGTCATAAAAATTAATAAAACTCAGAAGAAAAAGTTTCATAATTTTTATGCATTTTTTGCTATTTTAAATTAATTGTGCAAGTTAAATGAAAATAAAATGAAATAAAATAAAGAAAAATGGAAAAGTAAAACAAATGGAAGGCTGAGATGCACTCTGGATTTGAAGGCGTTGACTGGCGCGTGAATGGAGGGTCCAGATGGCCTCTGAGTTAATTAATTATGATTATCTTAATTAAATAAGATTAGGGCAAATGAATGAATCTGAGCCTTCCATTCGCGCGGGGAGTCAAACAATTCAACGCATCCAACGGCCCAAATTCAAACTGGAATTAATTACGTGATTAGGGCTTAAACACTCTCAGGCTACCGGAGAAGACTTCCGGTCGTCTTCTCCGGCAGCATCTCCCCTGAAAAATCCCCAAAACCCCAAAAAGCTAACTAAAATGAAATCCAAGAATTGGGAAATGATTCTTACACCCTCACGAACCAAAACCCTCACTCAAAACAAATTTATTTTCCCTAACAAAGCTGAATCGAAGAAAATAAGAACTAGGGCACGCAAGTTTCAGAAGCTAATTAAATACTCAATTCACCACCATTTGCAAAACCAAAAGCATACTCATGATCAGGAAGACACAAAGAACAAGTTTAGAACAAAAGAAATGATTTATGGAAAAATGTTTTTCAAGCTACCTGAGATTCGAAGCTTTCACTCTGATGACTTTCTGGCCACTTCCTTCAGTGAAATCCACTCCACTTGATCCCCAGATGATGTTTGAATGCTTTGGAGGAGTTTATACTGGCTGGATGAGGAGTTTGACAAGCTTCTGCTCAAGCTCAGTCAGAAATGGCAATGGAGTTTCAGGCAGTTTCAGGTCATGGTGAATGGTTGTTTGTGATCCAGATGATGTGTGGAGAAGGTCTGTGGTGTTTGTTTTGATGTTTGTGAGCTAGGGAGAGAGATTCGAATGGAACTGCGAGTTGAGGTGAAGAATGGCAGTGGGGTATTCTTGCTTGTTTCAGGCCTGGCTTTTGGTGGTTTGAGGTCTATGAAGTGTGGTGAGATGAATGATGAAGATGGTTTTTGTGTTTGTATGCTGTGGAGGCAGATTCGAAGGCTTATGCAAAGAGGAGTGTTTTTTGTGAATGTGTTCTATGAGAAAGTTTCAGCCTTGCTAGATGTATGGAATGGCTTGCTCTTTGTCCACATAAACCTCTCTCATTGGTCAGATGATTGGACATGTGCTTTATTGATTGGTAAGTCACCTTTTGCAAAAAAGTCAAATTTTGTGTAAGGCAAGTATGGCTTGATCTATAGCTAGTACAATGGGCATGGGCTGCGCAGCATGATGTGTATGTGAGGCTAGCAAAGTGCAGTAACCAATGCAGCAAGTGGAGAGAAGCACAATGATGATTTTGCAAGTTGTTGGCTTTTTGGTTCACATGTGATTTCCTAATCCCACAAGCCATAATTCATGGGCATTCTTGGTTCAATTCTGATTTTTATGACTTATAGAATGTTTGCATACTGGTTTGAAATGAACTAGAAGTTGCAATTGGCTTTGGTTCATGATTTTGCAAAATTTCCATTTGAGGCATGCCTTGAAAATCAATGATTTTGGCCAACTTTGTCACACCATAACTTTTGATACAAGAAGAGTTTGATCATGTTCTTGTACTTTTTGAAAAGGGAAAGATGAGATCTACAACTTTAATGACCAAAGTTTTTCCATTTGAAGCATTTTTGGATCAAGAATCAAGGCTTGAAAAATGAACTAAAATGAAGCATTCTTGAAAAGTCAACTATGCCCAAAAAGTCAACATTTGCAAAAACCCTAAATTCTTGATTTTTATGAACTTCAACCTTCTTCCATGATCAAATAAAGATCATATACACTCAAAATGATGAAGATCACCCATTGGTTGGGTCATTGGGGGCCTCAGAGGCCCTGATTTTACACTGACTTGTCTGAAAAGTCAACTCTTGATCAGATGACTTCCCCATGGAATTTCTTCATGAAAATTGATATGCATACTCCCTATACCATATAGAGACCAATGGAAACAAGAATGACCAAAAAATTTGGGGTTATGGCCTCTGAAACCAAAACCCTAATTTTCAGTCAACTGTGCAGTCTATCCTGGCTCTGCATCCACTCAAACCCTAGTTCTTGTGATTCTTTTGAAATCTTGACTTTAAGAGGGTGTACTATGATGCTTGAACACATGTATACCCCTTTGAATTGATTGATTGCCTTTGGAGTGGCTCAAGAAGCTCTTGGATTGCTCAGATCACAAACCCTAGGTGCAGATGACTTAGAAACTATGCAGTGACTCCAAACTGAGGTATGAGATGTTATGATTGTGCTTATGCATATGAGAATGATCACAAGCCATGGTGAATGGGTGAGGGCAAATTTGGGGTGTTTACACCATGCACCTTTCATCATAGCTCTTCATCACAATCATCAATCATCAATGTTAGATCAAGCGAACTATGATGAGTCAAAGAGCTGACTGGAGAGCATGTGATGCACCTCCAGGCTTTTGCGCTATTGGGCCCTAACCAGAACGCTATTCGCACCCTCCTTTATCAAGCCCATGCTGTTTCAACTTGAGAAATTACTAGTTTAGCACCCCCGGTCTTTTCTTTAATTTCTTTAATTTTCTTTTAAAAATCAATTTTAAAAAATATTTTTTCCATAATTTAAAATTCCAAAAAATTAAAAAATAATAGTTTAGCATATTAATAAGTTTTTAACAAATTTTGATTCTCGTTTTTTCGACTTTTAAAATTTAATTTTGATTTTTTTCTTTATATGCCTTTAAATGTTTTGCATTGTTTATATGATAATTCATTTGTCTATAACTTTGCATACTCATATTAAATTCCACTTACTAACAAGTTCTTTTGTTGTAGGAGGTATTATTCGAGGACTCTCTATATTGGATTTGGATTTTCGCTTTGATATTTTGTATGGTTCTTGTGCTTTTATGATGTAATAGTTAGTATGTATTTTATGCTTGTATGATACTTAGGAATAAAGTAGAAAAAAGATAAAATTGAAGCGCTTAGAAAACAAATTTTTAAAAAAAGAGATAAGAAAAGAAATATTTGATCCAACGTCAATTAATTTCAAACAAAAATAAATGAACAAAATCCACATGATGTTAGAGTTTCCATGATTACACCGTCGCTCCACTCCAATAAACCAAAGAACCCCCCTTGTATGATACATACCATAAGTCACGTGTCTCAGCACCGCGCAATCGACCCACCCGATCCATCATTCCATTCTACTCAGGACTCTTCATATGTTCTCACCAACCATGACATATAAGGACCATGTTCATTATTTCATTTTAATATTCACATTTCATATTAAATTTCCACATACTTGTATTTGCTTCACATGCTCCCTTAGGATTCACAACTTAGACTTAATTTTCAGTTAAAGCCACGATGTGATAGAATTTAGGATAGTCATCCATGTATGCTAACTCAGGTAGATTTTTGCTTTTAATCCTCAACCTTAGGATCAATAATTGCATGCTAACAATAGAGTTTGAGTTTTAGTCTCCCCATAGTTTCTCTTTACAACTTTGAGTCTCTCCTTTCATCTTCAAAGAAGAGCAAAAACAGTTGTCGCTCCCGGGATTTTCATCCTAGTACAAACGCGAAAGTGGCGCGGAAAGGTTAGAGTCGCCAGCCAGACATTTTTATCCCGAATGAATGGGAAAGGTAATGTTGCACAAACCTGAGGAAGAAGGAAAGGACAAGGTCTTGCGAACCAAAGATCTGAGTTCGGGAGTCGGTTACGACCTGGGAAGGTATTAGCACCCTAGATCGTCCGTCGTACCCGACGGGATCCACGCTTGCTTGTTTTGTTTCAAAGGGTGAGAAAAATATAACTGCTGCTGAACAAAACCGCTAACTGGAATGAGAATGAGAAATGAATAAGAAAATGGAAAGAAAGGGGGAAATGTAGGGAAAATAAATAATGTGCTCGAACGGGCCCTACCCCGCTGCCTACGTACCTCATCGGGATAATGAGGATCAGAGTCGACGTAGTTCGCCTAACTAAGGCGGGAACTATTTGTTTGTGTTTTTTACAGCTGGAACTGTGTATGTCTATGCTCAGGTTTTGCAGGCTCGTCTGGTACGAGTGCGTTTACCGTCTTGCATGAAAGACAAGTCGCCGCGAGTTCGCGTTGTGAGTGAATGAGATGAGAAGAGAAGTTCCCGCAGGATAGTCGCTTGTTATTTGTTTTTGTCTTTTAAAAGAAGTATTTTGAATTTGTTTGTGAACGGTCTTGTACTAAGACCTATCCATCGCGGGAAGCATTTACACCTCGCCCCGAAATAGGACGCGTATAAACACTCCGCAACAAAGTCTCGTGTCGTACAAGATCGTTCGGTTTTTATTTAGTGTTTTATTATTTTCTTTATGAGATGAGAAAGAATGACTCAAGTTGAAAAAGGACAAAATCTAAGGGACTAAGACTCAATCCTAATTTTGTTTATTTATTTACAAGTGATCCTATGGTTTGTGAAGTTTTCTAATCCTAATGAGAAACTAGAAACTACTAGAATTCAACTTACTTCTTAATGAAATTAAGTTGATTCTAAGAACAATGGGGAAGCCTATACAAGTTATAAGATCAAATGATAAGGCAAAACAATGAAGTTGAATTAAGAAATAAAATTCTAAAAATGCCTTTAAAGGCATGAATTAAAAAAATAGTCTATTTTTATTTATTCTAGTTCTAATGACAATGGAACTTTAAGCCTATGTACTAAATCTAAATCAAGCCTAATGTTCGTTCTAAAAATTCAATTTAAACTAACCTAAGCCTATATTAGATTCTAGGATTAAATCTAGTCTAAACTATATTTTTTGTACTTTATTTTTTAATGGCCTAAACTAATGGGAATTATGCATAACTAATCCTAAGAATTAATATTCTAAAGAAAATATCTAACCTTCTGGAAAAATTATGAAAATTAAACTATAGGGACCTAATACTATCTATAATATTTCATTAAAAGGGATTCTAAAAAATCTTATTTTTTCCATGCCTAAACATTATTTGTTTTCAGCTAAGAATTTACCACTAATTCCTAAGGATTACACCACTAAAACCTAAGATAAAAGGTCCTAAAAAATTCACTAAAAATATCCTAAGAACTATTATTAGTCCTCTAATTATAGCAAAAAGAATGGGCCAAAAATCCTACAGGAAATGGAAAAAATAAAATGAACAAAATCATGTGCAATTAAAGGAATTCAATAAAGTGCTAATTAAGTGAAAAATCGAAATTAAATAAAAACTAACCAAATTTCAGAAAATAAAATTGTCACAAATTTCTAAATTTAATTATTAAGCTACTGCAATTTTTGGGGAATTTTCTAATGATTTTTACTATTTTTTATTGGATTTATTTCTAAACTATATTAACTAAGAAAATAAAATCCTATAGAAATAATACAGGGGTGTATTAGCAATTTATTTTAGTTGTTTTTATTATGCTGGGCCTAAAATAGGGTGGAAATAGCAAGAAAAGAGGCCCAGCTGCGCAGGACTTAAGGGGGAGTGCAGGAAGTAGTTTTTTCAGTTTGTTTTTGCTTACTGGGCTTTAGAAGGGGTGCTAATAGCAAACATGATAGGCCCAAAATGCAGAAATGAGAAGGAGGTGCGGAAAATAATTATTTCACTTGTTTTTATACATGGGCTTGAGACTAGGGGGTGCGGATAGCAACAGAATCATGGCCCATGCGTGAAAATGAGAGGGGGAGGTGCAGGCAGTATTTTTATTGGTTATTTTCTTGGTGGGCTCAGAGGGGTGCTGATAGCAAGACAGAAGGCCCATATTAAACTATGTGGTTTATATTAAGATTAATAATTTCTATTAAATTATATGATTTACATTAAGATTAATAATTTATAATTTGCAAAAAAATATTAAGAAAAGATTAATAATTTCTATTTACAAAAAAGAAAAGATTAATAATTTCTATTAAAAACCAGCCAAGACTTCAGCTAACCCTAAACCCCTTCTTCTTCCCCCCTTGCCGCCGCCACCACCTACATCATCACCCACACCTCTTCTCTTTTTCGCCGTCACCTCCACCTCTGTCCATCTTCTTCTTCTTCTTCGCTTTTCAAACTCGCCACCTATCCATCGTATCTCCCTTCCACCATCTTCTTCACCAATCGAACCACCACCACCTTCGTCCCTTTCTTCCTAGCTCCTCCGCACCTCCAACAACCTAAGCTACCTAAAACCCCCATAACCTTCATCAATCTCTCGTCCTCACCATAACCCAAACATAACATCCCTCAATTCAAACAAAAGAAACCCTAACATGACCTAATCCCTCTTCTCCACAAATTCGGCAATCAGCCTCTCACAATCTCACCTCAGAAGGTCAAAACACAGAGAAACGGTTCAAGATGTGTGTACCTTCAACTAATAAGGAGGATGGTATACTTGATGCGATTCGTTGACGGATCCGTAACGTTTGAACCGTTGATGAAGACAATGACCAATGTGTGATGAGTATGATGTCACGGTTGTAGAAGAACGACGAAGTTTAAAGCAGTTTGATTCCAATGTTGTTATCGAGCTTCTTTCGGTCGTTGCGTTCGATGATGAAGAATAATGAATTCACGATTCCGTTGATGTCGAAGAATCCAACTGAAGCCGGTAATGACGTGCGGTGAAATCCATGTTCTTGAATTTCGCGGATTCGATGAAGGTGCAATGTGTTCTTGATTGCTGCTTCGTTATTGTCTTACTTCCAAATTCACAACTCTCACTGCATTGCTTATCAATTCTCTATGCAATTTTATATTCTTTGCCTTCTCTTGCAGGTGATTGATGCAGAGAGTTTGGGGAGGGCCAAGAAGAAGACTAAGGTCAAGGGAAGAAGTTGTAGACGTGAGGCAGAGGGAGATGAGGATTGAATGAATGATGCCGGAGACTGAGGCTGGAGAATGGAAGTTGTTATGTAAAAGTAATTGGAGAAGAAGAAGAAGGGTGAGAGGATTATGGATGGAAACAGAATGGTTGAAGAGTGAGAAGAATCAAAGATTGGGGAATGGTGGAGTGTTTTCTGAAAATATTGTGGAAGAAGAAGATTGAAGGAGAAGGATTCTGATTTATAGAGATTTGGAAACTGTTTGAGGATAGTTTCAGGTGAGGATTCTAGAAACTTTCTGTTAGGAAGTTTGTTATTTTTCTGTTATGATATTTTTGATTTTTTTCCATTCTGTTATGAGATTGTGGTCTAAAATTTCTGCTGATCCTCTCTTGGTGAAATTCAGTTATGTTTTTATTTCTTACTGGCAATTCTGTTATTTTTCCTTTGAATGCAGATTGGTGAGAACTGAATTGAAGGAGATTTGAAGCAGAGGGGGAAGTGAAGGAGATGAAGGTGGAGAGGTTTGAAATTTAAAGAGGAAAGTTACATATGAAGTATCAAGATAGATGACAAAGAGAAAATTTCTGTTATTCTGTTATATCCTTGTAACTGAAATTCTATTAATTTACTGTTAGCCAAAGTGTTGGCTTTTGCATTCTGTTCTATTTGAATTTTGTTATGAATAATATACTCTCTGCAAAACTGTTAAGTATTTTGTGTATTTCGGTTACGACATTTTCCAATGCCCTCCCTTTTCGTGAGTTTCTTCTTTTTTATTAGTTTTGTAACCACGCTTATGTACAAAATCAATAACCCCCATGAAATTGCGGTTTGCCACAGATGGTTGAATGGTTAGCTGAAGTAGGTCTGTAACAAAAACATCTGAAGTGGATGGATTTTTGAACTGAATCAATATCATGATCATGTTATCACGTCCCTCACCACCAGCTGTTGGTGCCAAGCACCTGTCAAATACTTTCTCACAAACCGCAGGCAGTTTATCCTCTGTCTTTAACTGGTCATGTATATAGTCCACAAGTTGTTGGCTGGACATGCCACACACGCTGTGCTTCCAGAGTTTGGCCCACTAAAATCAGAGTAGGGTCCCTTGGTTGACTTTGGTCAAAGTTGACCAAAAAGTCAATGGATGGCCAACAAATGTATTTTGTTCTCTTTCTCTGTATTTCTATTGTAACACATTTGTGATGAGCACTTGTCATTTAAGTGAAACTTTGACCTTTGACTTGTATTTGTAAGAAACCTCCTTTTTTCCACTTTGAATTTTGAATATCCACCTTGCATATGAATGACTTGCATTAGTTTTGAATAATTTGAATTAATCTTGAATAGGTGAATAATCTTGAATCTTTGAATAATCTTGGAACAAATACGAGTCTCAGATCTCCTTGCAATTATCTTCAACATACATACTTGATGCCCTTAATGAATGTCATGGCCTCTCATCCAAACTACACCTTTGGATTTCTGTAAATGGACCTGAAATAAACTTTCCCCTTTGGGAATGAGTCTTGAATGGACACATGAATAATACTTCACCTTGCATTTGTAAACCAAGATTGCACTATGAATTGTCCATGGACATTCCCATATTAAGGATACTTTAGCTCCGACCCTTAATGATATGATCCTGATGCACCAATGAATAGTCTTTACAAGTGAGTTTAATAGTCGAATAACCAAAATTCTAAATCCACATGGTAGGTATGAAACCCTAATTTCCCTGGGCCCTGATCACATGCCTTGTGAATCCATGAAATGCACTAACATGATGTTAATGACCTAGTGAGAAATGCAGATGAATGCGAAACGATATGTCAGTAAAGAGAATAAATAATGAGGGCAAATTTTGAGGTATTACAGCTGCCCCTATTCAATCATCTGCAGACTTGAATGAATAATTGCAACGACTTTTAGATGTTCAAGGCGTGGAGTGATTGAATACTCGAATAAAACCTGAAAATTTGCACAGGAGGCCACAGAAATGCCATCTGCCCATTTATTTATTTGTATATTTTTTGTTTTGACCTCTGAATAGGTAGCGAAAATAGAACCAGGTGGGAATCTGCTGGGAAGAATGCCATCCTCGAATGACCACTCACACGGGATCCTCGGATCCAGCACGAAACCATCCTCGAATGGAGACGCAAAGGTATACCAACCTCGACCAATAACCAAACACAAAAAAGAAAATAGGACAAGATGTAACGGGACCGTTGTACATAAACGAGGGCCCAAGCAAACAGGATCATTGTACTTAAATGATAACCCGAAACGTGACCGTTGTACTTAAACGGAGACGCGAACAAATGAGACTGTTGTACTGAAACAAGACTCAAATACGAGACCATTGTACTTAAATGGAAACTCGAAAGGAACGGGATCGTTGTACTTAAACGAGAGCCCAAACAAACAGGATCATTGTACTTAAATGATAACCTGAGACGCGACCGTTGTACTGAAACGGAGACGCGAAAGAATGAGACTGTCGTACTGAAACAAGACTCAAATACGAGACCATTGTACTTAAATGGAAACTCGAAAGGAACGGGATCGTTGTACTTAAACGAGAGCCCAAACAAACAGGATCATTGTACTTAAATGATAACCTGAGACGCGACCGTTGTACTGAAACGGAGACGCGAAAAAATGAGACTGTTGTACTGAAACAAGACTCAACTGGGAATAACAACAAGACTTGGTAGAAGTAACCACCCTGGGAAACGGAATTGCATTCTGTGGGGAATACTTCAATTTGATTGGAGATGTAACGGGTATTATGTAATATACCTCAAAACTGGCCCATGCTGGTATGCATATGTTTGGATATATGGCGTAATGCTCCATGACGATGGAAATGCTACGCTTTAGAGGATGCAAATGTAATGATGATTACTGGATGCAAATGCAAATGCAAAAGGGGTCTCCCGATAAGGAGACTGCAGGCATCCCAGATAGCTCGACTGGGGAGGAATAATGATCACTGCATTGATCTGGCTCATCCTGGTGAGGAGGAAACAACTCTGCGGGGAAAGCTGTTAATAATTCACGGCTCTGAACAGCCGCCACTGCCAAAAATAAATTGGACTTTGAGATTGGAGCGCCAAGACCCTGCTGGAGATGGACCCTTCTTGAACTCTGGTGGGGAAGTGAGGACCTCCTGGGAACCAAAGGCATGACACTGCTGAGGAAACAACTTGCTGGGGAGGAACGAACTCCTTGTACTGTTGGGAATTGCCCCTCTCTGAAGGGAAACTTCTGCTTGGGGACGACACCCACTTTGCTACCTTGTTGGGGGAAATTTCAACTTCCACATGGCTGGGGATGATTAGAAACACCCTAGGAGACACTTGTTTCTATTCAAACAAAAGGGAACGCCCATACTGGATAATAGTTGTTAGCTTTGTTAGCAACACCAGTACCTGTACCTGCATGAACACAATCGATAGTACCTGCAACATAGAGAATTAGTTTGGGACCTGCTTGCCCCAGGCTCATAGCATGAATCATTGTGTAGGTATCTCTACACCCTCTCTGAGTTATATTAAATGTTTCTATTCTCCTACACGAGTTAGAAAAGCATTCAAATGTTCATAACACAATGCAAGTTACCATTTGCTAGACGTTTTCACAATCAATCAATGCTAGATGAAAAAAGTAAAAAACAAAGAAGCAAAATAGTCAATTGACTGAAGTTGAATTCTTATTGATTTGGAAAAGGTGGCCCTGAATAGGAAATACAAAGGAAGCAGTCCCCTGGAATGAGGGAACAACTGAAAAGAAAAACAAACTATCCTATTGGCAATGTGGGAAGTGAATCTCATCAAGTCTCAACCCAGTTATGACTCGTATGTCTTCCAGACGCTCCGCTCGCTCTGCCTCTTGAGAAAAAGTAAGTGAACTGATTTTCAACCCTTAGGATAGCCTCAACTGTAGGTAGGTTGTGGATCTCGCAGATCGCAGTCGTTCGTGTTAATCCCTCTTTTGCGTGGATTGCCCTTTCAGGTTTTCAATCCACCGGGATACCCTTTTTTGCCTGAGTTGTCCGATGTGGCTTTTCAACTCAGCGGGTGTACATTTTTTCCACGATTTCCCTAACTTTTGCCCGAGCCTTTTATTCTGTTTTTGGCTCGCCGGGATGCCCATTTTTGCCTGGATCTTTATTCTGTTTTTATCCAGCGGGTCCTTTTTACACGAAGTATTTTCTTACTGCGTCTGCGTTGACAGGGGATTGGAAATCTTCTCCGTCCATGGTTGTCAGCATTAAGGCTCCGCCTGAGAAAACCTTTTTAACCACGAACGGTCCTTCATAGTTGGGTGTCCACTTGCCCCTGTGATCGTTGAGAGGAGGAAGAATCCTTTTCAGCACTAAATCTCCTGGCGTGTACCTCTGTAGTCGCACCTTCTTGTCAAAAGCCTGCTTCATTCGTCGCTGATACAACTGTCCATGGCATACAGCTGCTAGACGCTTTTCTTCAATGAGGCTCAATTGATTATATCTGGATCGGAGCCATTCAGCTTCATCTAGCTTGATGTCCATCATCAACCTCAATGAGGGGATTTCCACTTCGATTGGTAAGACTGCCTCCATACCATATACTAATGAGAATGGAGTTGCCCCAGTTGAAGTGCGTACTGATGTCCTGTACCCATGCAACGCGAATGGTAACATCTCGTGCCAGTCTTTGTACGTCACAACCATCTTCTGCACAATCTTTTTGATGTTTTTATTTGCCGCCTCGACGGCGCCATTCATCTTCGGACGATATGGAGAAGAGTTGTGGTGTTCTATTTTGAAGTCTCGACACAAGTCTGCCATCATCTTGTTGTTGAGGTTAGAACCATTATCAGTAATGATCCTTTCAGGGACTCCATACCGGCAGATAATGTCCCGCTTAATAAATCGAGCGACCACTTGTTTAGTGACATTGGTGTAGGAAGCTGCTTCAACCCACTTCGTGAAATAATCAATAGCAACTAGGATGAAGCGATGACCATTAGAAGCTGTTGGCTCAATCTTTCCAATCATATCGATGCCCCACATAGCGAACGGCCATGGTGAAGACATGACACTCAACGGATTCGGAGGCACATGGACCTTGTCGGCATAAATTTGACACTTATGGCATTTACGGGAGTATTTGCAACAATCGGATTCCATGGTAATCCAATAGTATCTCGATCTCAATAATTTCTTGGCCATGGCATGTCCTCCAGCATGGGTACCAAAGGAGCCTTCGTGAACCTCCTGCATTAACAGGTCTGCCTCGTGTCTGTCCACACATCTGAGCAGCACCATGTCAAAGTTCCGTTTGTACAACACACCATCTTGATTCAAGAAGAAACCTCCTGCCAGTCTTCTAAGGGTCTTCTTATCCTTACTAGATGCCCCAGTCGGGTATTCCTGAGCCTTCAAGAATTGTTTGATGTCGTGGTACCAAGGCTTGTTATCTTCACCATCACCAACTGCAAAGACATAAGCAGGTCTTTCAAGCCGGGAGATCGAAATTCGAGGCACAAAATTTTCTCGACAAACTTTAATCATGGATGACAAAGTTGCGAGAGCATCGGCGAACTGGTTTTCGTCTCTAGGAACATAGCTCAGCTTGAATTTAGTAAAAAAAAGTTAACAGCCTCCTGACATAATCTCTGTAAGGAATCAAACGAGCTTGATGAACTAGCCATTTGCCATTGACTTGATTTACCACCAAAGCAGAATCTCCGAAGATCTCAAGGTTCTTGACTCGCAAGTCTATTGCCTCTTCGATCCCCATGATACATGCTTCGTACTCTGCCTCATTGTTAGTGCACTCGAAGGTCAACCGAGCGGCGAGAGGTGTGTGAACTCCTTCTGGTGAGATAATAACAGCACCTACTCCACTCCCATTCATGTTTACAGCCCCGTCGAACATCAACTTCCATTTGGATTCGGGGTCGGGCCCCTCCTCCGGAAGTGGTTCTTCGTAGTCTTTAGACTTGAGGAACATGATGTCCTCATCCGGAAACTCAAACCTCATGGGTTGATAATCATCGATCGGCTGCTGGGCCAAGTATTCTGATAACACACTCCCCTTGATAGCTTTTTGCGAAGTGTATTGTATGTCATACTCTGTTAGTATCATTTGCCAACGGGCCACTCTTCCTGTCAAAGCCGGCTTCTCAAAAATGTATTTCACAGGATCCATTTTGGAAATTAAGAGAGTAGTGTGAGTTAGCATGTACTGTCTTAGCCGGAGAGCAGCCCATGCCAAAGCGCAGCAAGTTTTCTCGAGTAGTGAGTATCGCGTCTCACAATCGGTAAACTTTTTGCTAAGGTAATAAATGGCGTGCTCTTTTCGACCAGACTCGTCCTGCTGACCCAGCACACATCCCATCGATCCTTCAAGCACAGTAAGATACATAATCAGAGGTCTCCCTGGCACTGGAGGCATAAGAATTGGTGGTTCTAACAGGTATTCCTTAATTCGGTCGAAGGCTTGCTGACAGTCTTCGTTCCATTTAATGGCCTGATTCTTCCTCAGAAGCTTAAAGATGGGCTCGCACGTGGCCGTTAGGTGAGAAATAAACCGTGCAATGTAGTTTAGTCTCCCCAAGAAACCACGCACTTGCTTTTCAGTCTTCGGCTCAGGCATTTCTTGGATAGCTTTCACCTTGGCTGGATCAACCTCAATTCCTCGTTCACTAACAATGAAACCGAGTAACTTTCCAGAACGAACTCCGAAGGTACACTTATTCGGATTCAACCTCAGTCTGAACTTCCGAAGCCTGTCAAACAATTTTGCTAGGTTAACCAAGTGCTCTTCCTCTGTTTGGGATTTTGCTATCATGTCATCGACATAAACCTCAATTTCATGATGGATCATGTCGTGAAACAACGTCACCATTGCCCTTTGATAGGTAGCTCCTGCATTCTTCAAACCGAATGGCATAACCTTGTAACAAAAGGTGCCCCAAGGAGTGATGAAAGTTGTCTTTTCCATGTCCTCGGGAGCCATCTTGATATGATTATAGCCTGAGAATCCGTCCATGAAGGAGAACACGGAAAACTGAGCAGCATTATCGACAAGTACATCTATGTGAGGTAGAGGGAAGTCATCTTTGGGGCTAGCCCTGTTCAAATCCCTGTAGTCCACACACATCCTGACTTTGCCATCTTTCTTGGGAACCGGCACAATGTTGGCAACCCACGGAGGATAACTGGTCACGGCCAAGAAACCAGCATCAAACTGTTTTTGCACTTCTTCTTTTATTTTAATTGCCATGTCTGGACGCGTGCGCCTCAACTTCTACTTTACCGGAGGGCAATCTGCTCTAAGAGGTAGCTTGTGTACCACAATGTCAGTATCTAAACCCGGCATATCTTGGTAGGACCATGCGAAGACGTCAACGTATTCTCGAAGCATAACCATCAAACGAGTCTTGACAGATTCTTCTAATGCAGCTCCGATCTTGACTTCTTTCTTGTCTTCTTCAGTACCCAGGTTTATTACTTCGACATCTTCTTCATGCGGCTGAATCATCTTCTCCTCCTGTTTAAGCAGTCTGGCCAATTCTTCGGGTAAATCGCAATCCTCTTCACCTTCCTCATCGGCTTGATAAATTGGATTGTCGAAGTCATACTCAGCCATAACAGGGTCGTCATTGATAAGATCCGGTGACAAGCACCTGCATGAATGATGATTCATGCAAGGCTTTAGCAACAACTTGAGAAAATGAGAAACACTGCCATTTTAAAACTTTTCTTTCTTTTTGAAAAACAAAAGTAAAAAACGAAAGACAGAGAACAACATGAATGAATGTGAAACGTCAATTTTATTTATGATTGTGTTAATGAATAAATGAACCCCTACAAAGAGCCACTATGCCTCGGGCAAGACATAGTGCTTTAATACATGAAAAATAGAAACAAAACATTATTACTCTTCGAAAGAGGTGACCGAAATAAGCCTTTCCGATGTCCAGTTGCTAAGCTGAGTTCCTGGAGCGGCAGGCCTGATCCATTCATCCAGGTCACAATCACTATCAACAGTGTCATCCTGCACAGCACTGATGTTTTCGTAGTCTACTACTCCCGCACTTGTGAAAGTAACCGGGCTCTGACAACCTTTAGCACTTGGTTCGGATGAAGATCTTCCAGGGTGATAGCCAATCCCGAACATGTCTTTCTTTTCTGGCACTTCTACCGGACTGCCCCAGCCTTCTCGTATTCCAGATTCTACCAATTCAAGCGCTTGTTTATAAGAGGCTATGGAAACCCCTTTCTTCGGTACTTCAGGAGAAGTTGCTACTGCAGATGCTTGCTCAGACTTCAAGGGCTCAAAAGCCTGACATGGGGTCTCAACTATTTCGCCATCCATCTCCACATATTTGAATGAGGCGAGATGACTAACAAAAATATCTTCTTCCCCACTGACAGTCACAATCTGACCCTCCCATACAAACTTTAGCTTCTGATGGAGTGTAGACGACACCGCACCTGCCGAATGTATCCAAGGTCTTCCGAGTAAACAACTATATGCAGGTTGGATATCCATCACGTAAAACGTGGTATTGAAGACTTGTGGACCTACCTTGATAGGCAACTCCACCTCTCCAAACACCGATCTTCTTGACCCATCAAATGCTCGAACTACTAGATCACTGGGCTTTAGAACCACTCCATCATAATCCAACTTCATTAGTGCTTTCTTGGGCAAGACATTCAAAGATGATCCAGTATCTACCAACACGTGGGAGAGTACTGCACCTTTACATTCCAGAGAGATATGCAATGCCCGATTGTGAGCACACCCATCAGAAGTCAAATCCAAGTCTGTGAAACCCAATCCATGACTGGCATTGACGCTGGACACAACCGTTTCTAACTGGTTTACAGAAATATCCTGAGGCACGTATGCCTTGTTCAAAATATTCAGGAGAGCTTTCCTGTGAGAGTCGGAACACATAAGCAAGGACAAGATGGAGATCTTCGACGGCGTCTGTTGCAGATGGTCCACGATCTTGTAGTCACTCTTCTTGATGATCCTCAGGAATTCTTCAGCTTCTTTATCAAAGGTGAGGTCCGGATCAGTTGATGGAGTTGGATCATTGACAACTACTGGTTGCTTGCCTCTGGCTCTAGCTTGGGCTTCGGCAGTATCTTTGGGCGGTATCACATTGTTTCTCAGTGTTTCAGGCGCAAACAACCTTCCACTTCGAGTAAAACCCCCTACTCCAACATTTTCCACTTGAGCTGGGGTTATACTAGTCGTGGCCAACTCTTGCTTCTGGCCGTTACAGTACACTTCGCCACCATAATTCCAAGGAACAGCTCTGTCACTTTGGTACATTATGGGTCCAGCAGTGGTAATGGTTATTGGTGCCGCTCTGGCTCGTGAAAGAACTTGGGATGGATCATAAAAGATAGTCACTGTGGAGACTTCATTTTCTTTTATGATCTTGTCAAACTGCAGCACTCCTTCGTCAATCATGCCTTGGATTCCGGCCTTCAACTGTTTACAACCGTTGGTAGCTTCAGTACATTCTGAACAATCCTTCTCGCATCCAGGGAAAATGCCTTTCTTCAACAAGCAAACTTTGATAGCAACTAATGAAGTTTGCAAGTCATCAACATCATCCACCAAATTCAAGTTCTCCCCTTCACCAATTGCACCAACCGTGCCCCTGTGAGGAGGCATGGGATTTTGCAGCACATTAGGAGAGGGAGCGAAATTGATCGCTTTAGAATCCAACAAGTCCTGGACAACATGCTTCAATGCTTTACAATTCTCAGTACTATGGCCGGGAGCTCCGGAATGAAATTCACATCTAGCATTTAAGTCATAACCCTCAGGAATCTGGCCTGGCTTCGGAGGCTGCAAGGTTCGGAGCTGAATCATTTGAAGCTGCAGGAGATTCTTCAAAAGTTGGGAGTAAGACATTGGTGGAGCTTCAATATGTCTATCCTTCGACCTCTGAGAGTAGTATGGACGAGGGGCTCTTGGCTGATACCCCTGTGAGCGCTGCGGCTGTGGAGGCTGGACCTGTTGTTGAACGGGTGGAGTTGAAATAGTGACAGGGGCCACTTGCTGATAATACCCTCGGTTAATCATTCCCCTCTGTGCGTATACTGCACCTGTTTCTCCTTCCCTCCTTTTCACAAAGGGTTTCTTGATACCAGACACCGAAGCGCCTCCATTTTGAATTTTCCCCTGTTTGAGCCAGCTTTCAATTCTTTCTCCAGTCAAGATAATGTCCGAGAAACCACTTGAGGAACAACCAGCCAATCTTTCCATGAAATGCCCTGGGAGGGTATTCAGGAATAGGTCGACCATCTCTCTTTCCAATAAAGGTGGTTGCACTCGGGCGGCCACCTCACGCCACCTCTGTGCATAGTCTTTGAAGCTCTCCGAGCTCCTCTGTGTCAAGCTTTGAAGCTGAGTACGGCTAGGTGCCATGTCAATGTTGTATTGGTATTGTCTGAGGAAGGCCTCTCCCAAATTCTTCCAGCTTCTAATAGAGCTCCTCTCCAGCTTCATGTACCACTCCAAGGACCCTCCTGAGAGGCTATCCTAGAAATAATACATCCATAGTTTCTCGTCTCGCGTGTGGGCCGTAATCTTCCTGTAGAAGGCCTGTAGGTGAGTTTTCGGGCAAGAGCTGCCGTTGTATTTATCAAATGCTGGTGGCCTGAACTTGTGTGGAATGACCACCCCAGGTACTAAACCCATGTCTGACACGTCAATTCCCAAAGTGTCTTTGCACTCAAGGGCCTTGACCTTCTCCGCAAGCACCAAGAAGTCATTAAGATTTCCATCACCGCCGAAACCCATATCGTTATTGAAGTACTAGAATTGGTCCTCCTGCCTATCGTGCACAGGAACATACGCAGCCATAGATGGATCTGGAACATGAGGTCCACACTGACCGTTGTTGGTGTTGGGAGGAGCACCTAGCCCGCCGGAAGTGGTTGCCTGAGCATTAGTGTTAGGAGGAGTTAACCCTTGAATTGCATTTCTCAGCTCCTGCTGCCCCTGGGCCATCCCTTGCATTAGGGTCATAAACTCTGCCATCTTGGTACGGACTTCATTGAGTTTTGTCTGCATGGCATCCATTGCTGTTCTTTGATTGTTGCGGGTCGCGTACCGATGAGGGATATCTTGTCGTAGGTACCGGGTCTTGGCGGCCCTCGCAATCTTTGCCTGTTAAACACAGATAAATTAAACATCCTGAAGAAAACCTGCAAAGACAAAGACAAAATGCAAATGATGCGTATGCAATGCAATGTGTTCCTTTTATTCCCGAGATTTTACTGTGTCTGGTCCTGGCATTAAGAAGATAAGAATTGAGAAGAAGACCCAAGTAATATTCAAGTATAATGACTGTTGTGGAGAATTGGTGCTCATTACCCCGTGTCAGTGCAAATAACGAACAAGAAATCCAGAACAAACAATCATATAAACTGGAGTTTGGAAATACAAAGTCCCCGAAGGGTGCCAATCACAATAACAAAAGTACATCACATATAGGGAATCCCACAACAAGCCTGTGGGTAATCCGAGTACAACAACATGAAATTAAACCCTAGAGAACTCTATATCTTTCAATCTCCAGCTAAGGCGTTTGACGTTCTGGAACAGCTGAACTACATCGGGATGACCGGGCTCCTGGATGAGCTTCTGAATGAGGAGGTCCCTCGTATCAGAAGAAGTGTGTAGCTCCTCAATCTGCTGTAGGAATTCTGCCTCATTCTCCTGGCTTTGACTCGACTCGGCCTTCGACCTTTTCACATCAACTTTCAACTTCAAGTCTTCAATTTCCTTTTGAGCTTCCTTCAGTGCCTGCTGGCTTTCTGCTAAACGCTGGAGACGGTCCTTCTCTTGGTGATAAGCCTTCCTGAGGAGTTCCTTCTGCCCATCTAAAGAATCCTGAAGACTTTTAATTTCCTGCTTGTGCTTGGCGTCTAACTCCTTTTGCTTTTTCAAATTTTCGTCCCATTTCTCCTGCCATAAGGTAACAGCTTCATTGGCTTCACTAAGATCTTTCTTCTCTCTTCGGCGTTGGGCCGTCTTGTGAGTCTCAGCTAAACCTTTCTTTCGGAAGTAGAGCTCTCTATCTTCAAAGTCTTTCTGCTTGAGACGGACTATTTCCTCGGCTTGCACAGCTCTATCTTCCAATCGGCGGTTCTGGATCATCAGCTTTTGACAAGAATTAAGAGCCTCTTGATTTTCAACCCTAAGTTGCTTAACCAAAGCTTCTAACTTCTGATATTCCTCCAAAGGTACCGTAGTAGGTGGTGGTAACGGTGCAGAGAAAGGGATTAGAGTTACTTGGGCTTTTTCTCTGACCCACGCTTCAAACTCGGGAAACATTTGGTTGTTGCTCCTGCCCAATCGATCTATACCCTTTTTAATAACCGTTTTCCAAGCACCTGCAGCCTCTCGCACCAGTGGGAGATTATCCTTCATAGGAAAATAAAAGGTCTGATCCAACTCTGAATCCCTGGGAACATTCTTCAAAGCGTACCCTAATTGTCTTCTCAAGAGTATGGGGTTGTAGTTAATGCACCCAGCCACTCCTAAGAGAGGAACATTAGGATACTTTCCACAGCTGGAAATAAGCTCTTTCCCTTTTAACCTTAAAGTGAACCATCTGATGTCTTTGGCAGTCAACGTGTTGAGCTTCTGCGACCAGATTACTTTGGGATCTGTGAACACTCCATCAATAGGGATGTGCCTCATAAACCAAGTGTAGAACAACTGAGCACAACATCTAACCAAGCTGCCTCGTCTCTTCTCATTCCTATAATGCACTGAATAATACAAATCACCTAGGAGAGTAGGTATCGGATTCTTCAACACAAACAAATGAATTGCATTTATGTCCACAAATTTGTCCATATCAGCAAACAAAACTATCCCGTACACAGATAATGCCAAGATTGCGCAAACTGAATCCCACTGCTTTTCCACGACACACTCTTCAGCTTTTCTGACCAGAAACTCTAAGGGAAAACCAAGCACTCCGGCCTTGGTGGAAACCAGATTAGCAGATACTTCTGATGGGCTCAAATAAAGAGCCTTAGCAATGTCGACGTGAGTCGGCCTTGTCATTTCTGAATTTAATGGAATCTGATCTTGGATCGGTAGTCTTAGAATCTCAACATACTCTTCTAGCAATGGACCTAGCTGGAAATCCGGAAATGTGAAACATCGGAGCCTAGGATCATAGTACTGTAGCAAAGTATGAATGGCACTCTTCTGTGAACTATCCAAGCTGAAAACCATATCCAAAATATCACCATACTGCTGTTTGAAGAAATCCAAATGACCCGGGGTAATGAGAGACACCATCTGCTTGAGCAAGTCCACCTTGGTATCAAAAAACTTGTAGAAAATATTCTTCTTTCTGACGTCTTCCATTCTGAAGCAAAGATATGACCAGGAACCGGGAATAATGCAAACCCTGAGAATAAAAGAAACACAAATGATTAATGATGATATGATTTTTATGCAAGGCAAGGCATGTGATCAGTGAAGTGTCTGTGATGTGCCAATCATATAATCAGGTGTCGGTGCACGGTCTCAAAATCCAGATATCACAATAATTATCCCTCTGATCCGGGATCTATAACTTAAGAACAGAAATCCAGATCACAAAACTGAACCAAAGGCAAAGTGGGTATGTTGAAGGTACCAGGGTTCCTGCAAACCTGTAAACCCCTCCCAATCTCACGGGTGTGCTACTCGGGTCAACATCACGGACTCTCAAAGCCGAATAGCAATAATACGTTCACCATCTCCGAGAAATGGCTCATGACCAAATCAGGGAATCGGTTTGGTATTATGTACTACGCAGGGAGGTCTCAGTTGAGTCCGGAAAAACAAGCATCTCTCACAGGTCTCCAGCTTCAAGCACTGAATCGAGAAACAATAGTACATTCATCCCGAAGGGTACAATACTACCGTCATACGAACAATTTGCTTTAACTGAATTCCTATGAGTGAACCAAGCCATCCTATGCGAGTTCCCAATGGACCCTCGGATGCGAGTGGGTTTGCCAACAAATGTGGTCTGCCACTGTCATCACTGGAGAGGGGTGTTCCTATTAAGGTCCTCGAAGATCGGTCACCAGATGCACATAACTATCAAGGTCGTACCCTGAAGTGAGGTAATCCCCACACAGAATAGTTCCAAGACGGTCGCAATCTGGGTGTGGAACACATCGCCACCCATCATGGTGAGATACCATAAGAGTACAATGTCTGTCCACGCTAATCCTATGGTGCACTCAAGCCGGGTATTTGGCTTATCTCACAGTAACTCCCATCCCACAGAAAAAATGAAAACCAGCACAGCCAGACAGTCCAGTATAATATGATGCATGGAAAATAAAATACTGAAAGCGGTAAATAAATGCGGTATAAAGTAAAGCTGTAAATAAAAGCTGTAAATAAAAACAGTAAAGCTAAACTAAAACACACAACAACAAACATATAAACACCCAAAGAACAAAACCAAACAGGCGCTAGGATTGACTCTACAAGGGAAACCGGAAGAATCAGGTTAGTCCCCAGCAGAGTCGCCAGCTGTCGCTCCCGGGATTTTCATCCTAGTACAAACGCGAAAGTGGCGCGGAAAGGTTAGAGTCGCCAGCCAGACATTTTTATCCCGAATGAATGGGAAAGGTAATGTTGCACAAACCTGAGGAAGAAGGAAAGGACAAGGTCTTACGAACCAAAGATCTGAGTTCGGGAGTCGGTTACGACCTGGGAAGGTATTAGCACCCCAGATCGTCCGTCGTACCCGACGGGATCCACGCTTGCTTGTTTTGTTTCAAAGGGTGAGAAAAATATAACTTCTGCTGAACAAAACCGCTAACTGGAATGAGAATGAGAAATGAATAAGAAAATGGAAAGAAAGGGGGAAATGTAGGGAAAATAAAGAATGTGCTCGAACGGGTCCTACCCCGCTGCCTACGTACCTCACCGGGATAATGAGGATCAGAGTCGACGTAGTTCGCCTAACTAAGGCGGGAACTATTTGTTTGTGTTTTTTACAGCTGGAACTGCGTATGTCTATGCTCAGGTGTTGCAGGCTCGTCTGGTACGAGTGCGTTTACCGTCTTGCATGAAAGACAAGTCGCCGCGAGTTCGCGTTGTGAGTGAATGAGATGAGAAGAGAAGTTCCCGCAGGATAGTCGCTTGTTATTTGTTTTTGTCTTTTAAAAGAAGTATTTTGAATTTGTTTGTGAACGGTCTTGTACTAAGACCTATCCATCGCGGGAAGCATTTACACCTCGCCCCGAAATAGGACGCGTATAAACACTCCGCAACAAAGTCTCGTGTCGTACAAGATCGTTCGGTTTTTATTTAGTGTTTTATTATTTTCTTTATGAGATGAGAAAGAATGACTCAAGTTGAAAAAGGACAAAATCTAAGGGACTAAGACTCAATCCTAATTTTGTTTATTTATTTACAAGTGATCCTATGGTTTGTGAAGTTTTCTAATCCTAATGAGAAACTAGAAACTACTAGAATTCAACTTACTTCTTAATGAAGTTAAGTTGATTCTAAGAACAATGGGGAAGCCTATACAAGTTATAAGATCAAATGATAAGGCAAAACAATGAAGTTGAATTAAGAAATAAAATTCTAAAAATGCCTTTAAAGGCATGAATTAAAAAAATAGTCTATTTTTATTTATTCTAGTTCTAATGACAATGGAACTTTAAGCCTAAGTACTAAATCTAAATCAAGCCTAATGTTCGTTCTAAAAATTCAATTTAAACTAACCTAAGCCTATATTAGATTCTAGGATTAAATCTAGTCTAAACTATATTTTTTGTACTTTATTTTTTAATGGCCTAAACTAATGGGAATTATGCATAACTAATCCTAAGAATTAATATTCTAAAGAAAATATCTAACCTTCTGGAAAAATTATGAAAATTAAACTATAGGGACCTAATACTATCTATAATATTGTATTAAAAGGGATTCTAAAAAATCTTATTTTTTCCATGCCTAAACATTATTTGTTTTCAGCTAAGAATTTACCACTAATTCCTAAGGATTACACCACTAAAACCTAAGATAAAAGGTCCTAAAAAATCCACTAAAAATATCCTAAGAACTATTATTAGTTCTCTAATTATAGCAAAAAGAATGGGCCAAAAATCCTACAGGAAGTGGAAAAAATAAAATGAACAAAATCATGTGCAATTAAAGGAATTCAATAAAGTGCTAATTAAGTGAAAAATCGAAATTAAATAAAAAATAACCAAATTTCAGAAAATAAAATTGTCACAAATTTCTAAATTTAATTATTAAGCTACTGGAATTTTTGGGGAATTTTCTAATGATTTTTACTATTTTTTATTGGATTTATTTCTAAACTATATTAACTAAGAAAATAAAATCCTAAAGAAATAATACAGGGGTGTATTAGCAATATATTTTAGTTGTTTTTATTATGCTGGGCCTAAACTAGGGTGGAAATAGCAAGAAAAGAGGCCCAGCTGCGCAGGACTTAAGGGGGAGTGCAGGAAGTAGTTTTTTCAGTTTGTTTTTGCTTACTGGGCTTTAGAAGGGGTGCTAATAGCAAACAGGATAGGCCCAAAATGCAGAAATGAGAAGGAGGTGCGGAAAATAATTATTTCACTTGTTTTTATACATGGGCTTGAGACTAGGGGGTGCGGATAGCAACAGAATCATGGCCCATGCGCGAAAATGAGAGGGGGAGGTGCAGGCAGTATTTTTATTGGTTATTTTCTTGGTGGGCTCAGAGGGGTGCTGATAGCAAGACAGAAGGCCCATATTAAACTATGTGGTTTATATTAAGATTAATAATTTCTATTAAATTATATGATTTACATTAAGATTAATAATTTATAATTTGCAAAAAAAGATTAAGAAAAGATTAATAATTTCTATTTACAAAAAAGAAAAGATTAATAATTTCTATTAAAAACCAGCCAAGACTTCAGCTAACCCTAAACCCCTTCTTCTTCCCCCCTTGCCGCCGCCACCACCTACATCATCACCCACACCTCTTCTCTTTTTCGCCGTCACCTCCACCTCTGTCCATCTTCTTCTTCTTCTTCGCTTTTCAAACTCGCCACCTATCCATCGTATCTCCCTTCCACCATCTTCTTCACCAATCGAACCACCACCACCTTCGTCCCTTTCTTCCTAGCTCCTCCGCACCTCCAACAACCTAAGCTACCTAAAACCCCCATAACCTTCATCAATCTCTCGTCCTCACCATAACCCAAACATAACATCCCTCAATTCAAACAAAAGAAACCCTAACATGACCTAATCCCTCTTCTCCACAAATTCGGCAATCGGCCTCTCACAATCTCACCTCAGAAGGTCAAAACACAGAGAAACGGTTCAAGATGTGTGTACCTTCAACTAATAAGGAGGATGGTATACTTGATGCGATTCGTTGACGGATCCGTAACGTTTGAACCGTTGATGAAGACAATGACCAATGTGTGATGAGTATGATGCACGGTTGTAGAAGAACGGCGAAGTTTAAAGCAGTTTGATTCCAATGTTGTTATCGAGCTTCTTTCGGTCGTTGCGTTCGATGATGAAGAATAATGAATTCACGATTCCGTTGATGTCGAAGAATCCAACTGAAGCCGGTAATGACGTGCGGTGAAATCCATGTTCTTGAATTTCGCGGATTCGATGAAGGTGGAATGTGTTCTTGATTGCTGCTTCGTTATTGTCTTGCTTCCGAATTCACAACTCTCACTGCATTGCTTATCAATTCTCTATGCAATTTTATATTCTTTGCCTTCTCTTGCAGGTGATTGATGCAGAGAGTTTGGGGAGGGCCAAGAAGAAGACTAAGGTCAAGGGAAGAAGTTGTAGACGTGAGGCAGAGGGAGATGAGGATTGAATGAATGATGCCGGAGACTGAGGTTGGAGAATGGAAGCTGTTATGTAAAAGTAATTGGAGAAGAAGAAGAAGGGTGAGAGGATTATGGATGGAAACAGAATGGTTGAAGAGTGAGAAGAATCAAAGATTGGGGAATGGTGGAGTGTTTTCTGAAAATATTGTGGAAGAAGAAGATTGAAGGAGAAGGATTCTGATTTATAGAGATTTGGAAACTTTTTGAGGATAGTTTCAGGTGAGGATTCTAGAAACTTTCTGTTAGGAAGTTTGTTATTTTTCTGTTATGATATTTTTGATTTTTTTCCATTCTGTTATGAGATTGTGGTCTGAAATTTCTGCTGATCCACTCTTGGTGAAATTCAGTTATGTTTTTATTTCTTACTGGCAATTCTGTTATTTTTCCTTTGAATGCAGATTGGTGAGAACTGAATTGAAGGAGATTTGAAGCAGAGGGGGAAGTGAAGGAGATGAAGGTGGAGAGGTTTGCAATTTAAAGAGGAAAGTTACATATGAAGTATCAAGATAGATGACAAAGAGAAAATTTTTGTTATTCTGTTATATCCTGGTAACTGAAATTCTATTAATTTACTGTTAGCCAAAGTGTTGGCTTTTGCATTCTGTTCTATTTGAATTTTGTTATGAATAATATACTCTCTGCAAAACTGTTAAGTATTTTGTGTATTTCGGTTACGACATTTTCCAATGCCCTCCCTTTTCGTGAGTTTCTTCTTTTTTATTAGTTTTGTAACCACGCTTATGTACAAAATCAATAACCCCCATGAAATTGCGGTTTGCCACAGATGGTTGAATGGTTAACTGAAGTAGGTCTGTAACAAAAACATCTGAAGTGGATGGATTTTTGAACTGAATCAATATCATGATCATGTTATCACGTCCCTCACCACCAGCTGTTGGTGCCAAGCACCTGTCAAATACTTTCTCACAAACCGCAGGCAGTTTATCCTCTGTCTTTAACTGGTCATGTATATAGTCCACAAGTTGTTGGCTGGACATGCCACACACGTTGTGCTTCCAGAGTTTGGCCCACTAAAATCAGAGTAGGGTCCCTTGGTTGACTTTGGTCAAAGTTGACCAAAAAGTCAATGGATGGCCAACAAATGTATTTTGTTCTCTTTCTCTGTATTTCTATTGTAACACATTTGTGATGAGCACTTGTCATTTAAGTGAAACTTTGACCTTTGACTTGTATTTGTAAGAAACCTCCTTTTTTCCACTTTGAATTTTGAATATCCACCTTGCATATGAATGACTTGCATTAGTTTTGAATAATTTGAATTAATCTTGAATAGGTGAATAATCTTGAATCTTTGAATAATCTTGGAACAAATACGAGTCTCAGATCTCCTTGCAATTATCTTCAACATACATACTTGATGCCCTTAATGAATGTCATGGCCTCTCATCCAAACTACACCTTTGGATTTCTGTAAATGGACCTGAAATAAACTTGCCCCTTTGGGAATGAGTCTTGAATGGACACATGAATAATACTTCACCTTGCATCTGTAAACCAAGATTGCACTATGAATTGTCCATGGACATTCCCATATTAAGGATACTTTAGCTCCGACCCTTAATGATATGATCCTGATGCACCAATGAATAGTCTTTACAAGTGAGTTTAATAGTCGAATAACCAAAATTCTAAATCCACATGGTAGGTATGAAACCCTAATTTCCCTGGGCCCTGATCACATGCCTTGTGAATCCATGAAATGCACTAACATGATGTTAATGACCTAGTGAGAAATGCAGATGAATGCGAAACGATATGTCAGTAAAGGGATTAAATAATGAGGGCAAATTTTGAGGTATTACAACAGTTAATAATGGAAGTGTGCACAATACGCCACGAGCCTCAAGCTATATAGGAAATGATTAGTGGATGTCTCCTTCACTCTTCTAGAATGCTTTACAAACGTTCCATTGGGGGCGACCCTGGAAAGTATTCGCTCCTGTATCATAGTCTTTAGTGTTGTGCTTAAAATAAACACAAAATTAAAACATTTCTTCTAAAAGAAAATAAACCAACAAGACACCACGTCTTCTCTTCTCATTTCCCACTCTTTACGGACGATTGTGACTTGTCTCAACAGTTCAATAACAAGACGGTAACGCACTCGATTCAACGAGTCTGCAACACCTGAGTTAGAGCTATGACAACGTCATACTAAAAAACACAAACAAATTTCCTCCCTAGTTATGAGAACTACGTCGACTATGATTCTCATTTTCCATGAGATACGTAGGCAGTGGGGTAGGGTCAATTCGAGCACATTCTTTATTTTACCTACATTTTTCCAGTACCTTTTCGTTCTCTTTTTCCGGTTCCCTCTCTCATTCCATTTCTAGTAGCGGTTTTATTCAGCAACAATCTTATTTCATACCCTTTGAAACAGACTAACAAGCGTGGATCCCGTCGGGTACGGCGGACGATCTGTGGTGCTAATACCTTCCCAGGTTGTAACCGACTCCCAAACTCAGTTATTTGCCCTTTCCTTTTTCCTTAGGTTTGTGCAACTTTGCCTTTCCCATTCATTCGAGATAAAAATGCCTGACTGACAACTCTACCTTTTCTGCGCCACTATCGCGTTTGTACTAGGATGAAAATCCCGGGAGCGACACCTAGTAGCATAAATTTTGTGAAATGATTTGTTTTAGAGAACTTATGAAAACACCTTATAACATTATTCATAAGATTTCTTTCAACTTATTTTCATAAGTTCTTAAATATAACTCAGTTTTACTCTTGTATTTTAATATAAAGAATAAAATACAATATAAAAATAATAAATTCATTTATATTTAATAAATAGGCCGACCTAATAGGGTTATAAGGCTTTTTATATGGTCTGCGGCCTAGCCTATTTAATTAAGTAGATTTATAAAAAATCCTAGGTCTTTTCTATTTAAAAAATAACTTGACAGTCCTTGGTATATGTAGGCTAGACCTTAAACCCCTGTTAGTTGGTCTGACATATTTCCACCCCTAACTCCAACCAACTCTAAAAAAAGGGGTGCAGACAATGCTTCAAACGACACTGCAACCATTAAGGAGTTTGGTGAAGGCGAAGATTCCTCAGCAAAAGCACGCCGCAAGCATGTCAAAATTGAGAAGAAAAAAAAGAAAGAGTAAATATACTAACTTTTTTGTGTTATTTTGTGTGGCATAATTGCCTTTTGTAATATACATGTTGGTTCGTATGAATTATGAATATCTTGGCTACAAGTCCACCACCCTTATTAAATATAATATTAGTTTTATTGTATAAACTTGTGTTTATTCGTAATTCTCGCTAAAAGTGTTTAACCATTACACACAGATCATTAAACTACACCAATGTAACATAACACATATTCCTTTAAAAACGTAGTTGATTAAATGTTAAGTAGTTTTTTTATATATATTTAGGTCATTTGAAAACATATATAAATGTCCAGTATGACATAGTGTTATCCATTCTATGAAACCATTCAAACTAGATGTGTAATTTATATATTAGGGGATAACGAATGTGTACTTTATATATTAGGGGATAACTTCTTTATCCAACTAAAAATATTGAGTAATTTTACCCAACTCACTTGTCTTAATTAGATTGGTCTAAACATATACACATGTGAATCATATGTGTACATGTTTAGACCAATCTCACTAAAAATCTAAAAATTTAATTCAAAAACATTACTTTTAATACATAAATCTACTACCATCATTAAGAATGTGAAAGTTCCAATACAAATTCAATTCATCATATCATTAAAATCAACATTATAATCATTGATGATTGATACATATTTCATTTAACGATAAAAATTAACTTATGTAGCAAAATATTATTTTTATTTATTCATTTTATGTATTATAATTAACTTTTTTTTTCTTTCAAAATATTAATAATAAATTAGTAAAAAAAAATAAGTTGAGCAAAGTTAACCTTTATATAACTTTTTTTCTTAAATATGTTCTTGAATAATTATAATTTATAATTTATATTGTTTTAATATATTTATTTTGTTGTTTTGATATTTTAAATTTTAAAATAAAATAAAATATATTTCTTAGAATATTAGTTACATACTAAATCAACATTGGCTAGAATTTTCAATTTCGAATCTTCAACATCATGTAAAATGGAATAATAAGGTAAGTCATGCAGAATCAGCAAAAGATGCATAGGAAATTCTGAATAAGTCGTTTGGAGGCGCAGAGAAGGTGAGAGAGGTGAGATTACAAACTCACAAAAGGGCTTATGAATTGCTTCAGATGGAAGACAATGAAAGCATTACCGATTTCTTCACAAGAGTTACGAAACTTGTGAATCAAATCAAAGTATGTGGAAAAACGCTGACGACTAAAGCAGTTGTCTCAAAGATTTTGAGATCATTGGCTCCTATAGACTTGGTCATCTCAATTTCAAAGACATCAGAGATTTGAAGAGGAGAAATATGGTTTCATGATTGTCAGAAATCAAAATTCCAAACAAAGTGTGTGAAGAATGTGTTCAGGCGAAGCAACACAAGAATAGTTTCAGCAAGGATGTGTGAAGCAGGTCGAAGACAATTCTTGAAGTCATATACTCTGATGTATGTGGTCCTATCTAAGTGGATTTGATTGGAGGTCACAAATACTTTGTCACATTCATAGACGATTTTAGTCGAAAATTGTGGAAACAGATAAGACCTAGCACATGGTTTTGCCCCTGGTCCAACTGTTCTGCAAGAATAAGAGATTATTGCGGGGCAGTTGGTGAAAGTGTGGACTACGTGGGGAGGCACTCTCCCCATATCCTTATGTATTGGGCCTTGGGCATGTGCCCGACGGATTGGGTCGTTCCCGACATTCCAGGCGATAGTCCCAGTCCAGAACATCATTCCTTTCAAAATCTTCTTTGATCGTCATGGCCTCTCAGCATAACAATGACATCGTCAACGATTTTGTCATCACTACCCCTCTTAGTGGTGTTGATAAAACCAACGATCATGCCGTGATCGTTCATGAGACCGACCATCGTGACCACTTTCCCAAATCACAATTTAAAACTATTACACTATAAAAGGTCTTTCTAAACTAACTATTTCCTTTACTGAAAGAACATCGACTAGAATATTCAATATTAAACTGTCCATATTGTTTAAAATGGACTAAGAAAAAATCAAATTAAAAAATTTCATCAATCGAACTTCCGGAGGTTCGCCATCGACTTCCTATATCATAACTCACAAGTGTCACACTAGAAGGGTCCTTATCAACTGACTATTTCTAATCCTAGAAGAGAGTCGGCTCATATTTTCAACATCAGTTCAAACAATGTGTATAATAGACAAAGAAACATAGAAACATTTTTTTTAAACAACCAGACTCCCAGAAATCCACCATCACCTTTTGAGATGACAATTCACAACCATTACATTACACAAAACCCTTATCAGAAAATAACTAAGAGAATCAAGGTCTATCGTGGAGAATTCGAAGTCAAATTCTATACTGACTTGTCGTTTGACACAAAAGGTAATAAAATAAAATAAAATATAAATCATATATAATTAATTTAAAATATATAGTGTAAGTGTTTTTTAAATATTTTAAATTAATTATATATGATTTAAATATTTTAATATAAATATAGTGTAAGTGTTTTTTTAACAATAACAAATATAGTGTAAGTGATATTTTAATATTTTATTTAAATATATAGTGTAAGTGTTTTTTAAATATATCTTAGATAATGACACACATAAATATTTTTAAAATTAATATATAAAAGTGATAAATTAACGTGATTTGATAGAATGTCTATTAATTAATATCAATATGAAATAAAATAAAAAATAATAACAAATTATTTAATATAAATATAAAGATATAGAAATGATTTGTTGTTGGTTAAGATTTCAAAATGAAATATTAAGTTACTAGTTTGTTTTCAAGCATCATTATTTTGTTAATGTATGAAAGTGTGAATAAATTAAAAATGCATATATCAAATAAATTAAGTGAAACAAATAATCTAGATTGTTATGATTTGAACCGTGAAAGTATTTGAAAATAAAAAAATGGAATGGAATCAACCCAAAAGTAGCTTTGGAAATATAAGATGTCATTCATGAATTTAAGATAAATTAATTATTTAAAAATTCAAATGTTAATAATAATTGAACAAAATTGACACATAAGCATTTTTTAAATTACAACTCAATTGGGTAATATTACCCAACTTTTTAAGATTTTTTTTTAGAATAACATAGTTTAATAAAATAAATCCCAAAATAACAATGTTTTCAAAAAATTTATCAAAGTAACATACTTTCCATGTATTTTCAACAACTTGATTGGCGAACAAATCTAAAATGAAACCAATTCGCCAATTGGATTGGCTAAATGAAAAGAAATTTCAACTAATTCATCATGTCAAATGGCGAACATGTTAAAAATTCTAAACAATTCTCCACTTGGTTTAGCGAATGAGTTCATACTAGCCATACCCATTGGCGAATGAGTACATACTATATATATATATATATATATATATATATATATATATATATATATATATATATATATATATATATATATATATATATATATATATATATATATATATATATATATATATATATATATATATATATATATATATATATATATATATATATATATATATATATGAGTATATATATATTTATATACTTATATATATATATATATATATATATATATATATATATATATATATATATATATATATATATATATATATATATATATATATATATGGAAAAGAATTATAATTATTTAAGTTAATAATAATAATTTATATAAATTAAACTAAGAGAATCTGACAAAGAGAAATATAATATAAAAGAAAATTATTATTAATAATCAAATAACGGCAGTACAAAGATTAATTTCTCGCCCGGTCTAAATGTCCCCCAGTACCACATCCACGGGGATGACCTCGTCTTCGAGCTCTACCACGAGGTGGTTGAGGTTCCGCTTTTATTTGTGTATTTGGTGGAGGCGGTTGTTGTTGAGTCCATGATTCTGTTATATTTGCAACCGCCTGTCCCCAATAACGAGGAGGGTTGCTGCCAAAGGCGCTGCCGTAACTCAGTTGTGTGCCCATGTTTTCAAAGCTGGGTCGGATAGGTTGGGCTGGGTTGGATTGGGTTGGGTGAGGACGATAAGCTTGACCGAATGAGGATATAGCCTCGTTTTGAGAACGAAACAATGGTGGGGGCTATAGGCTGGTGTGGATATGAAGGTGGTATCGGGGGTATATTGGTGTTGGTAAGGCTCTTGTTGTTGTGATTGAGTTTGTGGCATGAAGGGGTTACGTGTTTGGAAGAATGGTCTATGGGTGTTTGAAGTTGATGGCTGGAATTGGGTGGGTTGGTCATGTTGTGGGGTTGGTGGTTGGGCGTATGTTGCGGCCTGCGAGCGCGGGTCAATCAAGTATGGGTTATCAGACACCCATTGTTGCGTAGTAACTAACCTAGACCAAACTAAATATTCTCTAGTTGGTTTGACATTTTGCAGCACTTGGTCAGTTAGGACATGTTGACGTCGATCCCTCCATTGTTGACGTAATTCCCTTGCAAAGTCTCTCAAATCTTCCATATTCCACATGTCACTTACTCTTTTCAAATGCCATTCTGCCAAACATGTCGGAGGGCCCGGAATATCTTGTTGCATTCCGAACTGCATTTTCACCCGATCTGTATGGTGCATTTCAATCGTAGTGAACCGGATGATTAGTGTTTTTGCTGTCCAAATTTCAGCATCCTTTGGGTTAGGCTCATGGTCGAGGGCTAAATAGGGCCGCCAGATGAACTACATTAAAAAAAATAATTCATTTAGTAGACAATTATTTTAGTGAATAATATGCATTAAAAAGAAAATATATTTTTTATATATGACAATACCTGATCGATCTCCACGTGGTCTAACAAACTGTGATATAACACTATGGAACTTCTTGGATTTCTACTATAATCCATCCCAAGATCGGACCAGCTAAGCATAATAGATTTAAAAGCATTTAGATACAATAATATTTGAATATTTAAAATTTAATATGTTTGGAAATAAAAAATAATAGTAGACTTACTGGTTTGCATATGGGAACGGGCATGGATTCATATTACGTGGGGCGAGCATCGACAGTCTTGAATACCCCCAAGCTTGTAACAAAACCGCACAACCAAAAAATGTACAAGTATCCTTTGCGGCATTTTTACAAAGGCTACTGTACAAATGAGCCAAAACAGCCGAACCCCAACTATATGTATTTACATTGTTGATGTTTCACAACAATGGTAAATACATCATATTTATTGTGTTTCCGGTACCGTCGGGAAATAAAAAATGACCGAATAAAAGCATAATATAACATCGAGTTTTTTGAATTTTTTCGTACTCGGTTGATTCTTCGTTTAAAATAAAACTAGCATAGTGGGCTCTAAGGACTCCTAGATTAATCCCTGAACCCCTGCTACGAGTATTTGTTGGCTGCTCCTCGTCAATGAGAGGGGCACCCAGCAAGTCCTCTATTATAGAAATTTCATGGTTGACCTTACCAAAGACAACTCTACCGGATACACATAACCCCAAAAGCATGTAGACGTCTTCCAATGTGACCGTGCATTCACCGAACGACAAGTGAAAGATGTGTGTCTCTGGCCTCCACCTCTCTTGTAGTGCCAAAATAAATTTTGTGTATATAGAATTGTTGTGCACCTTTATGACTTCACCAAATCCGCATGAACGTAGATACAGTTCAATGATCGGATCAAACTCTATGTAGTCGTGCACCCGACACCGAAATCTTTTTACATTCTGTAAAAATATTATTCGACATAAGTTAAAAAATGCATGAGTAAAAAGTATATATAAGTGTATATGTGTAAAAAAATATACATAACAAAAACTTACAAATGACTCGATATTTTCGATTGTGCCTCGATGTTGATCTCCCATTGTTAGTAGAGCCATTGGAAATATTTTTAAAAAAATGATAAGGAATAATTATGAGACTATTAGAAGAAGTAAGTGTGATATAACAAGTAAGTGTGATATTCAATTTGTTGATCACGAATTTATAGAAATAATGAATGCATGCATTAGCCACTTTGTTTGGCGAATTTGTACAAAAACAAGCATACATGTTCGCCACTTAGATTGGAGAAATTGTATTAGACTATATGTGTTCTCCTGATTGGTCCAACACCAATGTTGAGGATTGTCCAGCTTCAATATGATTGGAGAATGAAGGTTTTGCAGGATCACCAACCAACCTTCACATGCAAAGATTAATGTGCATGGAATCTTGACCATGCAGCATGCCAGGAATCTTCAATGCAAGCACGTTACCTCTGTTCAATATTTCCAGTTTTTGCAGGTTTATATAGTTGCCAAGTTGATTGGCGAATATGTCTAGGGTTTCGCCAAATGGATTGGCGAATAGGTCTAGGGTTTCTTCATTCTGATTGGCGAATGGGTGTAACTTGTTTGCCCTTAGCCAATCTGATTGGCGAACGTGGCTTTTGTTTTACGTGACTTATGTTAATGCATGTGAATATTTATTTTGTTTTATCATGTGAATATTTAATATACTTTGAGAAATATTTATTATGTTAATATTTATTAAGTGATAATATTTATTATGTGAATGATAGTGTAATATTTGTATTAATATTTAAGATTATAATATTTAAGATGTATGATATTATGTGAATTGTATTATATATAAAATGCATGGACAATATTTGTTTCATAGTGCATGGACAAAGGAGATAAACCTATATGTGCAGAAGTGTTGCACCCCAAAATTTGCCCTCCACAAGACAAGTCATTGTGTACTAAGAGACTCACAAGGTTCACAAGACATCTCATGAGGTTCACAAGGTTCACAAAGTTCACAAGTAGTCAGAAAGTTTGACAATTCCCTCAGACAATGCATCCTCCTAAGCAGTGCATCCTAAACTAGGGTTTTAACTTTAATCAGGCTAAATGGACTTCCAAGACTTCAAGTGAGCTTCATAGCATCCTATATGTGTTCAAGAATCCCCATGACAAGTTTCAAGACTTTTTCCAAAGATTTGCTCAGTCAGATGATCAGATAGGTCAAAATCAGTCAAAGCAGTTAAAAAGTCAAACTGAGGTCAACTTTGGTCAAACCAAAGTCAAACTTCATGATTTTTTGCCAACATCAAGTATATGAAGTAAAATTCATCATTTGATCAAGGGTTGATCATGATTCATCAAGGATATTTCAGATCATCAAGAATCAGGAGTTTCTAAATTAGGGTTTCCTTAGGAAAAGTCAACTGAACTTTGACCAGCCATAACTTTCACATGCTTCATCAAGAATTTTCCATCCAAAGCTCATTTTTAAGGAAATTGAATTCTCTACAACTTTGTGTCTCACAAGCCAAGCCCAAAAAATGCTTCATTTGGAAGGTATGAGCTAAGACATTATAGGTCCTTTTAAAAGTCAACAAAAAGTCAACAACTTCAAAAGAGCATAACTTGAGAATGGTAAAAGATATGGACATGAGACCAAAGAGGTTGGTTAGAGGACTCTTTAAGCTTTCCAAAATGTCTAAGAACACTCTCATAGCATTAAAATTGAAGGATTTGTGCCCTTGCAAAGTTGTGAAATTTTAGGGAAACTTATGAAGCAAATAAGGCTTTAAATCCAATTTTTGCTAAATGAGCCCACCAAATTGCCATCCCATCTTTACAATATCATCAAGCACGACCCAACCCACCTATCTTCTGATTTTTTATTTTATATTTTATATTTATTTGAATTTTATTCATTAAAATACAATTTAAATTGAAATAAAATATAAAATCATATATTTGAAAAAGGATTTTGCTTCTAGAATGTTATAAATAATATTTGGATCAGATTGATACACAAGTTATGAGGATTATCCCAAAATAGCAATGTTAGATCAAAGAAAAATCAAATTTCATGACAAATCATTTTCAATCTTCAAACATCCAAAAAGTCCAAAGAGTGATAGCATTTTTCTGACCTAATTCAATCCATATATATATACATAAACACATTGCCAATGAGAGGGGACAGATTTACAGCCTCTAAGACCACTTTCAAACTTTCAAAATTCATCATATTTTTTGAAATTCGGATTCTAACATTTGGTAGTTTCTCAGGTGAATGGAGCATGCCAATCTCTTCCTTACATATCACTGAACATATACCAATGATCATATGCATCTAAAAGCCCACAAATTGGCCAAACCGAATCAAAGTTTTTAGACATTCATGAGTTTTTCGTTTTCATACATTAGTGTAAAATAAATTGTATTTGATTGTTGATTCTTGTTTGTGATGAGCTAACAATCGTTTCTGGATACTTTGATTTGAGTTTTGGTACAGGATGAGTGATCCACCATTGTTAGGGTTCTTCGGCCGTTTTAGGGTTTCATGATTTACCAATAATAAATGAAATCTAAAACCATAGATCAATTCTAATTAACCTCTGGATCATGTTGGTACACTTAATTTGATGAAATTTTACTGTTTAATTGATGGTTGAATTTCGTAGGATTTGCTGCAAGTGAAAAATCGCAGGTAAATTTGAAGCAAAATTCGCAAGAAAAATTGCAGGTCTGGAGGTTGAAGATGACTGACGCGAATTCAGATATTTGAATTTAAATATATATTATATATTAATGTTTGTATTATATGTCTTGAGAAACATTGATGGCTTGGTGGTGAGTATACGCGTATGTGAAAGCAAGGTCTTGGGTTCGAAACCAGCCTTTGGGCAATTTTTTTTGTTCAATTAGTTTGTTTTACAGGATTAGAACAAAAGCATATGGAGGCAACATGTTGACAGCCAGCGCGCGCTATCCCAGTGGTAATGCTGTTGAGTTTCCAGGTAAAGGACCTGGGTTCAAATCCCAGGTCCTGTTTTTTTGGTTTTTATTTTTTCTTGTTTTATTTTCTTATTATTTCTTTATATTATTTTCTAAAACTAATTTAAATACTTTTCTAAAATAAATTTAAACACTTTTCTAAAACAATATAGGTAAATTATTTTTCTCTTAAAATTTATATTATATTCTTTTTTATAATTATATATTATTTAATAATTTTGTATATTAAATACATAAAACCTAATTATTTTCTTTATAAACCCTAATTTATTTTAAAAAAACCCTAATTATATTATAAACCCTAATTTATTTTTTCTAAAAAATTTCAAAACCCTAATTTTTCCTTTGTGATTTTAATTTCTTATTTTTATTAAATATTTCTAATGTATATATATAATTAATTTATTAAATTATTAATCATATTTATTAGTATATAATTAGTATTATTTATTTCTTTTCTTAAAATTCTTAAAAATGATTATCTATTTAAATTTGAACTTTTAATTTATTTTCTATATTATCTTATTATGCTAACCTCTTTTATATTTATTTTGCTTATTATTACTAACCTATTTATTTATTTATTTATTATATGCTTATTTATTTAAGTTATTTTATTATTATTATAATGTAATTGTGCAAATTATGTAATAGTTGTAGAATTTTTATTATTTATTTAAATTGCTATGGTTAGTAAAATAGGGAGTGTAAACATGTTTGTATCTTAAAATTGAATTTAGATCACTAATTATAATATAAATACTTGAATTTGTACACGCACACACATAAGTCGATCTTTGATCGCCATCTCACATTCTTAAGGATACCTCTCATGTTGCCTAGATAAAAGGTTAAGTAAGGTGTATAAAGAAAAGTCCCTTATCTTATTTAATATCATCTTGTCCCTTTAAAGAATTATAAGATCAAGTCCCTTCATGGTTGCCTTCGTAAATGATCTTGTCCCTTTCGAATAAAAGATGATAAGTCCCTTCGAATTGCTAATACACCTTACAGTTGCCTAATCACAGATGACCCTTCATGTGTCCCATACAACATCCAAGGTAATGACTACCTATTCCTTAATAATAGGGATAGTCTTACCATTGAAAGAACATATAAGAACAGAAAAGATTTAACTTAGGGTAGGTTCCTCTTATGTACTTGCTCACTTATTCAAAAACATTTCAAAAACACTTCACATTTTCAAACAATTTTCAAAACAAAGTCTTTATATATATCCGTACATGAATCATTATAAAGTACTTAAGAAAATTTCTAAACACATACTACACTTCTCAAAAACATTTTAAAGTGAGCTAAGTAACTAAGAGCCCATGGATAACCATGGATGTAAAGGGTGCTAACACCTTCCCTTTACATAACCTACCCCCCGAACCCAAAAATCTTTTAAGGTGTTTCCTGTTCTTTTATGCCCTTTCCTTTGGATAAAATAAAAGTCGGTGGCGACTCTTGCTATCCGCAACATTTAACTAAAGTCAGTTCTCCCACCGTGTTACAGAACTGGCGACTCTGCTGGGGACTTAATAAAAGAGGGGTACCCTTAGGAATTAGATCACTTTAAAATTGTTTGCCTTGTTTGCTTTATACTTATCCGTTGGGTGCTCTTATGTGTGAAAGATCCTAACCCGGATCTAGTGTACCTTAGGTAAATGACAATAGACCAAGGAAACTGTACGGCGTATGCCGATATGGTTGATCTGGTGGCCATAGTTAGTGTGACTTCTTGGTTGGTGCTTATGTTCCTTAAGTCAAGTTGAGGATAATATGAGGCTGCCATATGTTGTCAATACACTAACTAACTTTTAGAACCCTAGTTATCCCATCTTGGCCTTTAGAAAAGTAGTGAGATGACCGGCTTTGGTGAAGACTGAAGTTGGTTGATACTCGATACTACACTCATTGAGATCTTAAACTTGGAGGGTTTTGGTTGGCAAGTAAGTTGCCTACTGAACAACCACCCTTGTGAAGGATCAATGATATTGAGATCCCTTAGAACCTGGTTACTTTTGTAGGACAGGATGAACCAACTAACTTCAGGGGAGGGTACTCACCTTTAAACCTCATGCAAGTCTTCAAACCTAAGGGTTATTGTGTGACTTGTTTGTGTGTGCCACATGTTTGTGATTGAGCATAACATCATAACATCATCATGCATCATAAGCATAGCATTTTTACTAACCATTTCAGGGACCAAAGGATTTATCTTTGTTGCAGGTCATGGCTTCTGCTCGTAGGAACACTATCCGGATCAACTTTGTAGGAATACCTCCTAAGCTTAAGGAATTGGTCTCTCAAGTTTCTGAAAACTCCCAGTTCATCAAGAGGCATGGTCACCTATTGGATCTAGTCACTTCAGGGTTCAATGAAGACATGATGAGTGTTCTGTTTCAGTTCTTTGATCCTAAGCACCATTGCTTCACATTCCCCGACTATCAGCTGGTTCCTACAATGGAAGAGTTCTCCAAACTTCTGGGTATACCTGTCCTTGATCAGAAACCATTCACAGGTTTGGAAAAAGAGCTTAAACCTGAGGTTATTCCTGCAGCTCTACATCTGAAGAAGTCAGACATTGTTCTAGAAACGAGAAGCGGAGTTAAGGGTATCCTTGCTAAGGTGTTGATAGAGAAGGCTCAAGTGTTCTTGAAAGCTATGAGCTATGATGCTTTTGAGGAGATCTTAGCCTTGTTGATTTATGGCTTAGTGTTGTTCCCCAATCCAGATCAGTTCATAGACGTTCACGCCATCAACATATTTCTGAGTCACAATCAAGTGCCTACATTGCTTGGAGACATCCTACATTCTCTTCATACTCGTACTACAAAGGCACGAGGAACTCTGATGTGTTGTATACCTTTACTATATAGGTGGTTTATTTCTCACCTTCCTCGATCAATGATGAAGAATGAACAAGGGTTCAGGTGGTCCAAGAGGATTATGTCACTCTCTCATTCAGATATTCATTGGTGCTCTCGATCTATAGAGAATGTTACTATCATTGACCGTTGTGGGGAGTTTCCTAATGTGCCACTTCTAGGCATAAGAGGAGGCATTACTTACAACCCTTCCTTAGGTTTACGACAGTTTGGTTACGCTCAGAGTGATGGTCCTCATGACATGTTGATTCAGGGTATTGTGTTCGACTACGACAACGATCTGCAAGGTTATCGTCAAAGGTTCATACAAGCATGGGGAAAAGTGAACAAAGTTGACAGCAAGACTATGGAGCCCAAGTACACTATTCCTATGGAGGCTTATCTCAGATGGGTGTGATCTCGTGCTCAGACTCTTATGATGCCATATCCTGCCATCCTTCCAGTTACTATGGAGCCTGTTGCTGAAGGAGATACTTCTTATACCATCCTTCACCCAGACATGCCCACTGACATGGAAGACTTACAGAGATCCTGGATCCAGTTGAAGGAGCAAAGGGATACTTTTGAGACTCATTACAAAGCAAGTCAAGAAAGAATCTTGGAGCTAACAAAGCAACTTCACGAGGAGCGGAATCTCAACTCATACCTCAACACAAAGAGGAAACGTCCATGGGAGACTTAAAACCCCATCTTTTGTATTTATTTCATTCTTTTGTAAGCCCAAGGGGCAAACAAATTTATTACTAATAAAAGTTTACTTTCTTGATTGTTTAAACAAATTTAAATCCTACGGTCCTTGAAAACATTGCATACGCATTTACACACCATATCATTGCATCACAGGTTTCTTGTGCACAGGTTTCTTATCTTCTCACTGTTTATTTCAGCAATGGCTCTTGAACAAACAGTTAAAGATCTCCAGGCACAAAATGCACAGTTCCAAGAGCTGATCCTGAACTTGTCCAAAGGGAAGGATGAATTGAAGACACTGCTGTCCAAGAAGACTAAGAAAACTAGAAGGTCAGGAGGCCTAATCAATATGGGAAGAAGGTTCAGAGGTCCTGTCAAGACCAAAGAACAGGTTGAAGATTATGAGTCTGAAGAGTCTGAGAAAGAGGGAGGCAGTCTCCACAATACCATGGGGGATTCTGATTCTGAAGCTAACTACTATCATGATCCTAATGAAGATAAGTTCAAAATGCTGGTGGATAGAATGGATGCTATGGAATTGCAAAAGTCTTCTGGGCTGGATTTTGAAGACCTGAGTTTGATATCTGGGGTGGTTATACCCATTGGTTTCAAGGTCCCTGCTTTTGTAGTATATGATGGTGTCTCTTGTCCCAAGCTGCATCTGAGGTCCTATGTCCGGAGGATCCAACCCCATACTGCTGATAAGAAGTTGTGGATCCATTTCTTCCAAGAGAGCTTATCTGGAGCTCAATTGGAATGGTACTATCAGTTGGAGAGTGTCAACATCCGTGATTGGAATGATCTTGCTGAGGCATTTTATAAGCAATATCAATACAATGCTGACCTAGCCCCTACTCGCATGCAACTACAAAGCATGTCTATGGGTGCTAAAGAAAATTTCAAGGAGTATGCCCAGAAGTGGAGAGATTTGGCTGGTAGAGTGCAACCTCCTCTAACTGACAGGGAGTTAGTGGATATGTTCATATGTACGTTGAATGGTCCTTTTTACAGTCATCTCATTGGAAGCTCATCATCTGGCTTCACTAAGTTGATAATGACAGGAGAGCGCGTAGAAAGTGGTATAAGAAGTGGCAAGATCCAAGTGGGTGCTTCTTCATCCAGTACTACAAAGAAGCCCCCTAGTGGGAATAAAGAGTCAAATGTTGTTTATGGTCAACCTGATCGTAATAGGAGGCACCAATCTGTGAGTGCAGTTCATATCTCCAATCCTACTCCTGCAACACCAGAACCACCACAGGGAAATCAACAGAGGCCTAGAAGACAGTTCACCAAGCTCAACATGTCAATGGCTCAAGCTTTGCAACACTTGTTGAAGGGTGAACTCATCACTTTGAAGGACCCTCCTCAGAACCCCAATGTTACCTCTCCCAGGTACAATCCTAATGCACGATGTGCATATCATTCTAATTGTTAGGGACATGATACCAATAATTGCTGGATATTGAAGAATAAAATTCAGGATATGATTGATGCTGGAGAGATTGAGTTTGAACCTCTAGGTACTCCAAATGTGATTACTGCTCCCATGCCAAATCATGAAAAGACTGTCAATGCCATTGATGAAGTTTCACATATTTCCTCAGTTGCAGATGTGACCACACCATTGTCTGTTATTAAGAAGAAGTTGGTACAAGCTGGGTTCTTTCCAGGTTGTAATGAAGATTGTTTCTATTGCGCTTATAAACCGGATAGTTGCTGGAAGTTGAAGGACGGAATTCAACGCCTCATGGACAATTACACAATATTGTTTGAGAGGACACCTTCTGTAGAGAGCATGGTGGAACATATAACTCAAGGTGCGAAGATTGAAGAGGTGGATATGGTTGATAAAGTGCCAGTAAGAATTACCTCCAAGGGCCCTGTCAAAATCACTAATAAGGTTCCAATTAAGATTACTGCTGAAGGCCCTGTGAAGATTGTTGCTGAAGCTAGAATGGCTCCTATGATCATTACCACTCCTGGTCCTATTCCATATACTTCTGATAAAGTTGTGCCTTGGCATTATGGGTCCTATGTTTATATTCATGGTGTTAAGCAGGAATCCTTGGCTGATGCACCTGTTGTTGATGAAAATATGGATGTTGATAATATTGCAGGGTCTAGTAAGATCACACGAAGTGGAAGAGTTTTCTTTCCTCCGGTTACCTCCAAGAATACAGTTACTCCAACTACCACCTCCACTGCTGATGCTCGGGGCAAAGGTCCTGTTATTGAACCAGTACAAGCTGATGTACCAACTGCTGATGATCTTTCTAAGCAGGTGGAAGAAGTACTGAACATCATTCGCAAGAGTTATTATGATGTTGTTGATCAATTGGGGCATACTCCCTCCAAGATTTCTATGTTGTCTTTGCTGTTGTGTTCTGAGGCTCATGCCAAAGCCTTGATTAAATTTTTGAAGACTGCTCACGTACCAAATGAGATTTCTGTAGACCAGTTTGAAAATTGTGTTGCACACTTGACCTATGATAATGGGTTAGGTTTCTCCGATGCTGATTTGACTCCTTCCAAGAGGGATCATAATAGGGCTCTACATATCTCTATTGAATGTAGGGGCACTACCCTGTCACATGTGTTAATAGACAATGGTTCCTCGTTGAATGCGTTGCCCAAAGAAGTTCTGAATAAGCTTAGTCCTGAAGATGTTGTGTTAAGGCCCAGTAATATAGTGGTAAAGGCTTTTGATGGCTCGAGAAGAGTGGTGCACGGAGAAATAGATCTCCCAATCAAAGTGGGCTCTCAGGTCTTCAATGCTACTTTTTATGTAATGGATATTCGTCCTTCGTATTCTTGTTTGCTTGGGCGCCCCTGAATCCATGGGGCAGGTGTTGTAACTTCGACTTTACATCAGAAGCTGAGATATCCAGTAGAGGGAAAGGTTGTCACTATTTACAGAGAGGAAGGATATATGATTAGCCATGTGAATACATTTAAATATCTCGAAGTGGAAGGTGAATATGTTGAAACTCCATGCCAGACGTTTGAAGTAGTTCCTTGGGTTGTTAATAATTTTGAAGCTCCTCCTGTTGTCAAGAAAGTTCCTGTGGTCACCAGAGTACCTCCTACAATGGCCTCCCTCAAGGATGATAGAGTTGTGGTGGATGAAGGTGGTTGTACTATTTGGGGTCAGCTTCCTGACATTCCTTACAAGTCTGACAAATTTGGTTTGGGTTTCACTGCAGAGTCCCAGAAGGCTGTTCGTCGTGCTCGTGCTGTTCGTATAACTAATCAAGGGATTATGAAGGATCAGATCAATGTTGTGGGTGACTATGATAAAGATTATAACCTGTATGCTTGGATTTTTCCTACTGTGGGTGCTGGGCTCAATAATTGGAAAGCTGAAGATGTTATTCCTATCTCCTTTAGTCAGGAGTAAATACTATTACTGTGTTGTTACTTTTAAGTTTGTAATTTTTGAACAATTAAACTCTTAAGCCTTGTTCCTTACCCGGGGCACAATGGTATGCTTGTTTCGGGATGTCATTTCATTTGCATACTTCATTCAATAAAAATCAGTGGATGTTTCGTTTTCGTAAATATTATGTTCCTTGTCCTTCTTTTATTTTATTTTTGTTATATCAGTTATGTGTTCTTACACACACCCACATCACTAAAATGCAGATCCTCATCCACTTTGGATCCTGTTGATAACAGTTCTACTATTGCCAATTATAATTTCGAGAATATGATCTATCAAGCTGAAGATGGAAATGAGGACGATTGTGAAGTACCTGTAGAGCTTGCTAGGTTGTTACAACAAGAAGAGAAAGCTATATAGCCACATGAAGAGCCAATCGAAGTTGTGAATCTAGGAACTGAAGAAAACAAGAAAAAGGTCAAGATAGGGGCTGAATTAGAGGATGGTGTCAAGAGCAGATTGATTCAGATGTTACATGATTATGTGGAGATCTTTGCTTGGTCCTATGAAGATATGCTAGGGCTGGATACAGACATTGTGGTTCACCGTTTACCGGTAAAAGAAGATTGTCGTCCAAAGAAGCAGAAGGTTCGTCGCATGCGTCCTGAAATGTCAGAAAAGATTAAGGCAGAGGTGATGAAACAGTTTGATGCAGGGTTCTTAGCTGTGACTTCTTATCCTCAATGGGTTGCAAATGTGGTACCGGTACCTAAGAAAGATGGTAAGGTACGTATGTGTGTAGATTACAGGGATTTGAACAAGGCCAGCCCCAAAGATGACTTTCCACTTCCTCATATTGATGTTCTGGTAGACAACACTGCTCAACATAAGGTATTCTCGTTCATGGATGGTTTCTCTGGTTACAATCAAATCAAGATGGCACCTGAAGATATGGAGAAGACAACATTTGTTACACAGTGGGGCACCTTTTGCTATAAAGTGATGCCATTTGGTTTGAAGAATGCGGGGGCAACATATCAGCGTGCTATGGTGGCTTTGTTTCATGATATGATTCATCATGAGATAGAGGTGTATGTGGATGATATGATAGTCAGGTCCCAAAATGAAGAACAACATCTTGATCATCTGCATAAGTTTTTTGAGAGGTTGAAGAAATACAAGTTGAGATTAAACCCAAACAAGTGTACTCTTGGAGTTAGGTCTGGTAAACTCCTAGGGTTCATCGTCAGTGTAAAAGGTATTGAAGTGGATCCTGCAAAAGTCAAAGCTATACAAGAGATGCCAGCTCCCCGTACTGAGAAGGAGGTTAGAGGTTTCTTGGGACGATTGAATTACATTGCAAGATTTATTTCCCAATTAACTGCTACCTGTGAGCCAATCTTCAAGTTGTTGAAGAAAGATCAGGTATTGGAGTGGAATGATGAGTGCCAGACAACATTTGATGAAATCAAGAAATATCTGCTAGAACCTCCAATTCTGATGCCACCAGTTGATGGAAGACCCTTGATCATGTACTTAACAGTGTTAGATAACTCAATGGGGTGTGTGTTGGGGCAACATGACGAGTCTGGTTGAAAAGAGCAAGCAATATACTACCTTAGCAAAAAGTTTACCGACTGTGAAACAAGATACTCACTGCTCGAGAAAACTTGTTGCGCTTTGGCATGGGCTGCTCGCCGACTAAGACAATATATGTTGACTCATACTACCTTATTGATTTCGAAGATGGACCCAATCAAGTACGTATTCGAGAAACCCGCTCTCTCCGGAAGAATAGCAAGATGGAAAATGATTTTAACAGAATATGATATACAGTATACTACTCAGAAGGCCATTAAAGGAAGTGTTGTAGCTGATCATTTGGCTCATCAAGCAGTGGATGATTATCAATCAATGAGTTTTGAGTTCCCTGATGAAGACATTATGATTATTACTAAAGAACCTGGACAATATGACGGACCTGAACAAGGATCCCGATGGACTATGGTTTTTGATGGAGCTTCTAATGCACTTGGTAATGATGTTGGTGTTGTGATCAGTTCCCCTGAAGGTTGTCATACCCCGATTACTGCCAGACTTTGTTTCTATTGTACCAATAACATGGCTGAGTATGAGGAATGTATCCTGGGCATCAAAGCTGCCATTGATATGAAGATTCAGTTCCTTGACGTGTATGGAGATTCAGCCCTGGTAGTGAGTCAGATCAAAGGAGATTGGGATACCAAACATGATAATCTCATTCCTTACAGAGAGCATGTGTTGTCTTTAATCCCATATTTCAAAGAGATTACCTTTGGACATATTCCACGAAGAGAGAATCAGTTGGTAGATGCATTAGCCACCATGGCATCCATGTTTGAGATCAGCTGGGATAATGAAGCTCCCAAGATTACTATTGATAGATTTGAAAAGCCTGCATACTGCAATGAGATTGACACTGAAGAAGCAGAGAAGAAGCCTTGGTTCTATGAAGTGAAAATATATCTAGAAGCTCAGGAGTTCCCTGAAGGGGCATCTGTCAAAGATAAGAAGTTTCTGAGGAGGTTTTCTGCTAAGTTCTTTTTGAATAATAGAATTTTGTACAAGCACAATCATGATTCAACTTTGCTTCGTTGTGTGGATAAGAAGGAAGCAACAGAGATTATGGAAGATATGCATGATGGGATCTTTGGCACTCATTCTAGTGGTCATACCATGGCAAAGAAAATATTGAGAGCAGGTTACTATTGGTCTACCATGGAAGCTGACTGCTATCAACATTCCAAAACATGTCACAAGTGTCAAATCTATGCTGATAAAGTACATATACCTTCATCACCATTGAATGTGTTGACTGCTCCTTGGCCTTTTTCCATGTGGGGCATTGATATGATTGGTGAGATCAAGCCTACTGCTTCTAATGGGCATCGTTTCATCCTGGTTTCTATTGATTACTTCACAAAGTGGGTGGAGGCAGCTTCATTTGCATCTGTTACTAAGAATGTGGTGGCTCGATTCATTAAGAATAATCTCATATGTAGATATGGCATCCCTGAAAGGATTATTACTAACAATGGCTCTAATCTCAACAATACTATGATTACTGATCTCTGCACGCGGTTCAAGATTAAGCATCACAATTCTTCTCCGTATCGTCCGAAGATGAATGGGACAGTTGAAGCTGCTAATAAGAACATTAAGAAGATTCTACAGAAGATGACTATGACTTATAAGGATTGGCATGAGATGTTACCATTTGCTCTTCATGGTTATCGTACTACAATACGTACTTCAACAGGGGCAACTCCATTCTCCTTAGTCTATGTATGGAAGCAGTTCTGCCCATTGAAGTTCAGATTCCCTCCTTAAGAATTATGAAGGATGCAGGCTTGGATGAAGATGAGTGGATTCAGACTCGACTTGACCAGATAAATTTGATTGATGAGAAGAGGTTGGCAGCTGTGTGTCATGGCCAAATGTACCAGAAACGGATGGTCAATAAGAAGGTTAAGCCAAAGGTATATCAGGTTGGCGATTTGGTAATCAAACGTATCATACTACCACAGGGTGATCCTAGGGGCAAGTGGACTCCTACATATGAAGGACCATTTGTGGTCAAAACAGTATTCTCAGGAGGTGCCATGATACTTACTACTATGGATGGTGAAGACTTTCCACAACTTGTAAACGCAGACATAGTTAAAAAATACTACGCATAAAAAGAGACCTGCTAGGTTGACTGGCCTAGGCAAAAATAAGGGCATCCCGACGAACCAAAAGGGTTCGGGTAATAATTAGGGATATATATAAAAAGAAATGTACACCCGGCAAGTCGAAAACCTGAAAAGGCGGCTTGGGCAAAAAAGGGTATCCCGGTGGATTGAAAACCTGAAAAGGCAATCCAGGAAAAAGTTAGGGATTAAAGTGTATGACTATGGCTCGTTTGGATCACCCAACCAGTTGTGCTACTTAACCAAGTTCGAACAGATAAAGATCAATCCAATCATTTCCGCCTCGACAACAGAAGATGAGATACTTGAAGATAATGGCAATAGTAGAATTGAAACTCAATAGGATTATTTCCCACATAGCTGATTTTCTTTGTTTTGTAAAAATTTTACGACGAATTCCTCTTACTAGGATTTCTGTCTCCTTGTACAAACTTGCCTATGTATAGGTCACTTTGTGATATAAATAAAATTCCATCTTTGAATCCAGATTTACTTTTACCCTATTTACATAAGCGAAACGTCCATTGGTTGTGTTTGAATGTATGTATGCTTTTGAATATGATTGATGTTTACCAGAAATGCATAAATGCTTAATATGATTGATGTTTACCAGAAATGCATGAAATGCAGTAATAGTATTTACTAAGGACGAACGAGGGAAGGAATTCAACGAAGCTTCGCCGGTTCATTCCCACAAGACAGCTACAAATACCCAAGTAGGGCAAATCCATCTTCATAAATACTTCGAGTTACATCTCCCCTGGAATTTATGTCCATCTCTTTTATCCTCAGTCGGGATACTCAGTAAATTATTCCTTCAACAGGAGTACGACAAATGAAGACGGGAGGTTATGGATACCATACTATCAAACGAAGGCGGGAGGTTATGGATATCATACTATCGAACGAAGACGGGAAGTTATGAATACTATATTATCAAACGAGACGGGAACGAGTTCCTCATATTCTTCACTATATTATCAAACGAGGTGGGAACGAGTTCCTCATATTCTTCAGCAACGAATCGGGATTTATTTTCCCTGGCCAGCAGTTGATATACGAAGATATCCAAATGCTTCAGGCTGCATAATTCATACATACATCATCTACATCATACCATAACATACATATCCATAAGTACATAATACATTACTTAAGGGCATCATACTATGCATGCATACATATTGCATAAACTAACATTCTTCTTGCAGGAAGGTTATATGCAGATAAAACAATATCAACAATTTACAACGGGTCAGAAATGATCCATACATTTGCTCAAGATGTCTTTGAATAACAGGCAAACGGTCTGTAAAAAAGATCCATTCCTTGGTTCAAGACATTATTCAGAAGAACAAATCCTGACGTTCTTTTGACCCTTAAGAACAAATCCTGACGTTCTTTTGGCCCTTGAATAACAGGCAAACGGTCTGTAAAAAGATCCATTCCCTGGTTCAAGACATTATTCAGAAGAACAAATCCTGACATTCTTTTGACCCTTAAGAACAAATCCTGACGTTCTTTTGGCCCTTGAATAACAGGCAAACGGTCTATAAAAAGATCCATTCCCTGGTTCAAGACATTATTCAGAAGAACAAATCCTGACGTTCTTTTGACCCTTAAGAACAAATCCTGACGTTCTTTTGGCCCTTAAATAGCAGGCAAACGGTCTGTAAAAAGATCCATTCCCTAGTTCAAGACATTATTCAGAAGAACAAATCCTGACGTTCTTTTGACCCTTAAGAACAAATCCTGACGTTCTTTTGGCCCTTGAATAGCAGGCAAACGGTCTGTAAAAAGATCCATTCCCTGGTTCAAGACATTATTCAGAAGAACAAATCCTGACGTTCTTTTGACCCTTAAGAACAAATCCTGACGTTCTTTTGGCCCTTGAATAATAGGCAAACGGTCTGTAAAAAGATCCATTCCCTGGTTCAAGACATTATTCAGAAGAACAAATCCTGACGTTCTTTTGACCCTTAAGAACAAATCCTGACGTTCTTTTGGCCCTTAAATAACAGGAAAACGGTCTGTAAAAAGATCCATTCCCTGGTTCAAGACATTATTCAGAAAAACAAATCCTGACGTTCTTTTGACCCTTAAGAACAAATCCTGACGTTCTTTTGGCCCTTGGAGAGTAGGCAAACGGTCTGTACAAAGATCCATTCCCTAATCCAAAATACTTCCAGAAGAGATAATTATCACAAGATTCATTTCTACTGGTCCATTCAACAATTCAAATCATGTTGCATAAATGATTCAGAGACGGCTTATACAAAGACCTAGTACTGATATCCAGTATCAACAGAAAGACATCATCACATTCTGATATTTTAGATGGCATCTCTAAGCCCATCTCCAATTCTTCCAAGTGGCATCTTTAAGCCCACTCAAGCATATACAACTAATCATCAGTATTACTCTATGCACTGATGAGTGCAAATTTTTGGGCTTTTGTGTTCAATTCCCTTCAACCTTCCAGGTCACGACTGGCACATATACCAATCTAACCCCTAAGGTTTCAGAAAATTGAACAGGGGCAGCTGTTGCACCCCAAAATTTGCCCTCCACAAGACAAGTCATTATGTACTAAGAGGCTCACAAGGTTCACAAGACATCTCATGAGGTTCACAAGGTTCACAAAGTTCACAATTAGTCAGAAAGTTTGACAATTCCCTCAGACAATGCATCCTCCTAAGCAGTGCATCCTAAACTAGGGTTTTGACTTTAATCAGGCTAAATGGACTTCCAAGACTTCAAGTGAGCTTCATAGCATCCTATATGTGTTCAAGAATCCCCATGACAAGTCTCAAGACTTTTTCCAAAGATTTGCTCAGTCAGATGATCAGATAGGTCAAAATCAGTCAAAGCAGTTATAAAGTCAAACTGAGGTCAACTGTGGTCAAACCAAAGTCAAACTTCATGATTTTTTGCCAACATCAAGTATATAAAGTAAAATTCATCATTTGATCAAGGGTTGATCACGATTCATCAAGGATATTTCAGATCATCAAGAATCAGGAGTTTCTAAATTTGGGTTTCCTCAAGAAAAGTCAACTGAACTTTGACCAGCCATAACATTCACATGCTTCATCAAGAATTTTCCATCCAAAGCTCATTTTGAAGGAAATTGAATTCTCTACAACTTTGTGTCTCACAAGCCAAGCCCAAAAATGCTTCATTTGGAAGGTATGAGCTAAGACATTATAGGTCCTTTTAAAAGTCAACAAAAAGTCAACAACTTCAAAAGAGCATAACTTGAGAATGGTAAAAGATATGGACATGAGACCAAAGAGGTTGGTTAGAGAACTCTTTAAGATTTCTAAAATGTCCAATAACACTCTCATAGCATTAAAATTGAAGGATTTGTGCCCTTGCAAAGTTGGGAAATTTTAGGGAAACTTATGAAGCAAATAAGGCTTTAAATCCAATTTTTGCTAAATGAGCCCACCAAATTGCCATCCCATCTTTACAATATCATCGAGCACGACCCAACCCACCTATCTTCTGATTTTGTATTTTGTATTTTATATTTATTTGAATTTTATTCATTAAAATACAATTTAAATTGAAATAAAATATAAAATCATATATTTGAAAAAGGATTTTGCTTCTAGAATGTTATAAATAATATTTGGATCAGATTGATACACAAGTTATGAGGATTGTCCCAAAATAGCAATGTTAGATCAAAGAAAAATCAAATTTCATGACAAATCTTTTTCAATCTTCAAACATCCAAAAAGTCCAAAGAGTGATAGCATTTTTCTGACCTAATTCAATCCATATATATATACATAAACACATTGCCAATGAGAGGGGACGAATTTACAGCCTCTAAGACCACTTTCAAACTTTCAAAATTCATCACATTTTTTGAAATTCGGATTCTAACATTTGGTAGTTTTTCAGGTGAATGGAGCATGTCAATCTCTTCCTTACATATCACTGAACATATACCAATGATCATATGCATCTAAAAGCCCACAAATTGGCCAAACTGAATCAAAGTTTTTAGACATTCATGAGTTTTTCGTTTTCATACATTAGTGTAAAATAAATTGTATTTGACTGTTGATTCTTGTTTGTGATGAGCTAACAATCGTTTCTGGATACTTTGATTTGAGTTTTGGTACAGGATGAGTGATCCACCATTGTTAGGGTTCTTCGGCCGTTTTAGGGTTTCATGATTTACCAATGATAAATGAAATCTAAAACCATAGATCAATTCTAATTAACCTCTGGATCATGTTGGTACACTTAATTTGATGAAATTTTACTGTTTAATTGATGGTTGAATTTTGTAGGATTTGCTGCAAGTGAAAAATCGCAGGTAAATTTGAAGCAAAATTCGCAAGAAAAATTGCAGGTCTGGAGGTTGAAGATGACTGGCGCGAATTCAGATATTTGAATTTAAATATATATTATATATTAATGTTTGTATTATATGTCTTGAGAAACACTGATGGCTTGGTGGTGAGTATACGCGTATGTGAAAGCAAGGTCTTGGGTTCGAAACCAGCCTTTGGGCAATTTTTTTTTGTTCAATTAGTTTGTTTTACAGGATTAGAACAAAAGCATATGGAGGCAACATGTTGACAGCCAGCGCGCACTAGCCCAGTGGTAATGCTGTTGAGTTTCCAGGTAAAGGACCTGGGTTCAAATCCTAGGTCCTGTTTTTTTGGTTTTTATTTTTTCTTGTTTTATTTTCTTATTATTTCTTTATATTATTTTCTAAAACTAATTTAAATACTTTTCTAAAATAAATTTAAACACTTTTCTAAAACAATATAGGTAAATTATTTTTCTCTTAAAATTTATATTATATTCTTTTTTATAATTATATATTATTTAATAATTTTGTATATTAAATACATAAAACCTAATTATTTTCTTTATAAACCCTAATTTATTTTAAAAAAAACCCTAATTATATTATAAACCCTAATTTATTTTTTCTAAAAAATTTCAAAACCCTAATTTTTCCTTTGTGATTTTAATTTCTTATTTTTATTAAATATTTCTAATGTATATATATAATTAATTTATTAAATTATTAATCATATTTATTAGTATATAATTAGTATTATTTATTTCTTTTCTTAAAATTCTTAAAAATGATTATCTATTTAAATTTGAACTTTTAATTTATTTTCTATATTATCTTATTATGCTAACCTCTTTTATATTTATTTTGCTTATTATTACTAACCTATTTATTTATTATATGCTTATTTATTTAAGTTATTTTATTATTATCATAATGTAATTGTGCAAATTATGTAATAGTTGTAGAATTTTTATTATTTATTTAAACTGCTATGGTTAGTAAAATAGGGAGTGTAAACATGTTTGTATCTTAAAATTGAATTTAGATCACTAATTATAATATAAATACTTGAATTTGTACACGCACACACATAAGTCGATCTTTGATCGCCATCTCACATTCTTAAGGATACCTCTCATGTTGCCTAGATAAAAGGTTAAGTAAGGTGTATAAAGCAAAGTCCCTTATCTTATTTAATATCATCTTGTCCCTTTAAAGAATTATAAGATCAAGTCCCTTCATGGTTGCCTTCGTAAATGATCTTGTCCCTTTCGAATAAAAGATGATAAGTCCCTTCGAATTGCTAATACACCTTACAGTTGCCTAATCACAGATGACCCTTCATGTGTCCCATACAACATCCAAGGTAATGACTACCTATTCCTTAATAATAGGGATAGTCTTACCATTGAAAGAACATATAAGAACATAAAAGATTTAACTTAGGGTAGGTTCCTCTTATGTACTTGCTCACTTATTCAAAAACATTTCAAAAACACTTCACATTTTCAAACAATTTTCAAAACAAAGTCTTTATATATATCCGTACATGGATCATTATAAAGTACTTAAGAAAATTTCTAAACACATACTACACTTCTCAAAAACATTTTAAAGTGAGCTAAGTAACTAAGAGCCCATGGATAACCATGGATGTAAAGGGTGCTAACACCTTCCCTCTACATAACCTACCCCCCGAACCCAAAAATCTTTTAAGGTCTTTCCTGTTCTTTTATGCCCTTTCCTTTGGATAAAATAAAAGTCGGTGGCGACTCTTGCTATCCGCAACATTTAACTAAAGTCAGTTCTCCCACCGTGTTACAAGAAGATAAGCCTATATGTGGAAAAATAATATAGCCTATATGTGCAGAAGATAAACCTATATGTGCAGAAGATAAGCCTGTATGTGAAAATAATATGTGCAGAAGATAAGCCTATAAGGCTACCGAAATTATTTTCCACAACTTGTACACATTAATTCTAAATAGTAAATATATCCATAAAATAATTTTAAACTTTTCTATTTATAGATTATTTTCGTATCTTCATTGTACCATAAACTTCAAAACATTAAACATATCTAAAAGTGTCTTTGTATTTGAACTATGTCTCAATTACCCCAGTATATAATCAACGCCCATATAAATGGCGAAATATTTGAATGTAAGCATTCTGGTTTCAACTTTCGTAACACCGAGGTTACTCGGTTCTCAATAACCCGATGATCCAATTTTGCTTATCTAAAACAGAGATTGGAAAACAAAATGCAGCGTGGTCCAGTAGACATCATTATTTACAAAAATCCAGTATTCTATGAGGAAAACCAGGTCATGTATTTCCAATTAACTATATCTGATGACGAAAGTGTCCGTACTATGTTTCTAAGCCATGAGTATTCTGGTTTCAATGATATCGAGCTCTATGTTACGCTTAACTAACAACAAATATCTCAGACTATTGATCCTTCGCAAGTCTTTTGCGAATCTGACAATGATTTGGCTGAAGTCGATGTTGTTGATGAGGACGACGAAGAAGAGGAGGCAGTAGTTGATGAAATGGTCAATGAAGACGAGGTCCCGACCAGTCATGTATATCGTCCTCCTCCACACATGACAAACTTGAACTTGGGAGGTGATGACCCATCTTCAGACATATTTTATGATCCGTATCCACAAAGACAAGGTGCATTAAAGGAGGGTGACCATTTTCGAACAAAAGAAGAATGCGTTCGAGCTATAAAATTTTACCACATGGATTTATCAGCTGATTATAAGGTCAACCGAACGAATCCTACATTATATATGATATGTTGTCGTAACGTGGCGTGTCCGTTTCGATTGACAACATCATACAGAAAGAGAAGTGAAGATTGGAAGGTTACATCTATGGGACCAGAGCATACTTGTGTAATAACCAACTCATTGCAGGATCATCGGCAACTGAGCTCTCACCTAATATGCAACGATATCTTATTAATCGTTGTCGATGATCCTTCGGTAAAGGTCAGCACGATAACTAAGCACATAGTTCAGAAGCACAATTATACTCCATCATACAGGAAAGCATGGATTGCTAGAACCAAGGCTGTTGTCGTTGTATTTGGAAATTGGGAGGACTCGTACAAAGAACTCCCAAAGTTTTTGCTGGCACTAAAGAACTATGCACTAGGGACCGTTGTCATCCTTGAGACCTTGCCGGCGTATACTTCAGAAAGTCATTGTGTTAGTGGAAATGGCATATTCCACCGACTCTTTTGGGCTTTTGACCCATGTATAAAGGGTTTTGCCTTCTGCAAGCCTATAATACAAATTGATGGAACATGGCTCTACGGCAAATACAAAGAAACTCTATTGATGGCAGTGGCCCAGGACGGCAACAACAATATCTTCCCAATTGCATTCTCTATAGTCGAGGGAGAGACTGCCGAGGGATGGAGTTTTTTCCTGAAAAATCTCCGCTTGCACGTGGCTCCCCAGTCTAACTTATGTTTGATTTTGGACAGACATGCATCAATTGAGAGTGCATGGAAGAATGTTGATAACGGCTGGCAGGAACCTCCTTCAACACATGTCTATTGCATTAGACACATTGCGCAAAATTTCATGAGAGAGATCAAAGACAAGACATTACGGAAGAAGGTCATGAACGCGGGGTACTCATTAACCGAACCGTCATTCAAACACTATCGTGACGAAATCAGGCTGACAAATAAAGATGTGTTCAGATGGATAAACCAAATTCCTTTGGATAAGTGGACCAGGGCCTACGACAAAGGACAACTCTGGGGTCACATGACGACAAATCTCGTGGAATCAATGAACTCTGTTTTCAAAGGAATCCGCAACCTACCGATAACCGCTTTGGTGAGGTCAACCTACTTTAGGCTCGGAGCACTTTTTGACACCATGCGTTCAAAATGGAGTTTCATCCTACAGTCTGGTCAAGTGTTCAACGATAGTTCTATGACATTCATTAAAGACGAAGCATCCAAATCTAACACACATATGGTCACCGTGTTTAACCGCAATAAGGGACATTTCAATGTTGCTGAGATCATGGATCACAACGAAGGGAGACCGAGGGGATCCTATCGGGTAGAACTTGATAACAATTGGTGCGACTGTGGAAAATTTCAAGCCTTTCGCATGCCTTACTCCCATGTCATAGCGGCATGTTCGAAGGTTCGGCTGGACCCTTCAGGCTTACTATCCCCTGTTTACCAAGTGCACAATCTTTGCAATTTCTACAACAAAAGCTTTCCGGTAGTTGCAAATGAGGACTACTGGCCCACCTATAACGGGGAAATAGTCTGGCACAATGAGAACATGCGAAGAAAGAAAAAGGAGCGTCATAACAGCACGCGTATTCGCACCGAAATGGATACGGCGAATAAGATGGTAAGACTATGCAGTTCATGTCGTCAGCCCGATCACAATCGTAAAAAATGTCCCAACGTTGGACCAAGCTCAACATCATAAATTAAACCATTGTAACTGTATTTATTTAAAATAGAAGCCTAGTTCGTTTCATTCATATTAGTAAAATCATACAACCACAAACACGAACATACATAAATAAAACAAGGTAATACATAATTCAAACATGAGCGTACATAAATAAAACAAGAAAATACATAAATTCAAATATGACCATACATAAATAAAACAATTGGAACATTCAACATATCTAGCCTATCAGAACCATCAGGACAACTTCACCTCCACCTAACATCATTGAAAGAACACCTGCATCATTGACCACTTTTCTCCATTTCGTCACACCAGACTCCACAACCCGCTTCTCAATTTTAATTATCTTTTCTTTGGGGCCGATCTCTCCTTCTAACCATCGGTTTAATTCTCTATGCAAGTGTTCCAAAGTTTGCGGGTTCCATAACAGCATCTTCAAAGGAGGCTTTGTTGCCGAGAAAAACACCAAAGCATTTTTCTTCAAAGTATCAAATTTTGGAAGCGGTTCTTCTGATGTTGAGGAAGACGGTGTCGATGCAAAAGTATATGGACGAGGAGAAGCCATGTTGTAAGAGGGAGAGATTGAAAGGAATGAATGAGAGAGGGTTTGTAAGGAATGAGTGAGAGGAGTTTGATGTGAATGAGTGATAACCGGGTAGATGTATTTATAGAAAAAAATTACAAGGTAAACACTTTCACCAATCCAAATGGCGAATGCCTATCATCACATAACACTCATTCGCCAAACCAAGTGGCGAATGAGTACATACTATATATATATATATATATATATATATATATATATATATATATATATATATATATATAAGTATATAAAATATATATATATATATATATATATATATAAGTATATAAAATATATATATATATATATATATATATATATATATATATATATATATATATATATATATATATATATATATATATATATATATATATATATATATATATATATAGTATGTACTCATTCGCCAATTGGTATGGTTAGTATGAACTCATTCGCCAAACCAAGTGGAGAATTGTTTAGAATTTTTAACATGTTCGCCATTTGACATGATGAATTTGTTGAAATTTCTTTTCATTTAGCCAATCCAATTGGCGAATTGGTTTCATTTTAGACTTGTTCGCCAATCAAGTTGTTGAAAATGCATGGAAAGTATGTTATTTTGGTAAATTTTTTGAAAACATTGTTATTTTGAGATTTATTTTATTAAACTATGTTATTTAAAAAAATCACTTTTTAAAGATGGTAGATAAAAATTCACCTATATATATTATAGATTTGCTTGGATTGTGAGAAATGCTTTGTAACGTGTTGGATCACTTATTCTTATTTACTATATGTAAAATCGTTGTTGGCTTCCCAATACAAAATAACATCATTGATTGATAAAGTTGGCAGGCTTTTGGGAAAAAGTTACTTTCCTGCCACCCTTTATTATTTTAATATCCAATATAATACATTTTTTCAAATAATTCTCAATATGTCATCTTTTAAAAAAAAAATCAGTTTTTTTTTTTTTTTTGCATTTGCCGTCCATTGAATGGGCGGGAGTGTGGAAAAGTTTTGTATACCGCCCTTTGAATGGGCGGCAGTGTGTGATCGTAATTTTTATTTTTATTTTTTTCACTTGTTTTAGTTTTTTAATATAAAAATTGATTATTTAATAATTTAAAATATTAATATAAAATAATAATAATAATATTAATATAAAATATTAATAATAATATTAATATAAAATAATAATAATATTAATAATTTTGAATAATAATGATATTAATATAAATGTTAAATTACAATAATATTAATATAAATAATAATAATAATAATATAAATATTAAATAATACATTAATTTTTTATATCTTCTATTTGGACCCGGACGACGATGTCGCTGATGAGTTCCACAGCCGAGAGGACGTCCCATTCGGGTAGTCCTTCTTAAACCAAGTTGTTCAACGTTTGTTGGTTGAGTAGAAGGTCCTGCTTCACCCGGAGATTAATAAAATTTGCTAGCACATCATCACTAAAGTCGTCATGTATCGCCGCCGCACTGTCATAATCTAGTCGTGTTCCCTCGTTACTCCAAGTTGGTTGGATAGTAGGTGGCATTGAGAAATTCACGTAGGGGATGTATGGATGTATGGCAAATGGTGATGCTTTAAGGTAGCTAAATAATATTCCTGTTGAAAAATGGACAAGAGCATTTGACGGGGTCGACGTTGGGGTCACATGACAACCAACCTTGTTGAGTCACTGAATGGAGTATTCAAAGGCACCCGTAATTTACCGATTACATCATTGGTTAGTGCAACATATTATAGATTGGGTACACAATTTGCTGAGAAAGGTGCAAAGTGGAGTGCAGTATTGAATTCAGGACAAATATTTACAGACAACTGCGTAAAGGTTATGAAAGAAGAAACAGTGAAATCCAGCACACATCAAGTCAGCATTTTTGACTACAATAACAATACTTTTAGTGCGCGGGAAACAATGGATCACAGTGAAGGAAAACCTATGAGTCGTTACAGGGTGAACCTAATAGAAGGGTGGTGTGATTGCGGAAAATTTCAGGCATACCGTGTCCCTTGTTCACATGTTATCGCTGCATGTTCAAGTGCTCATAACGACGCATACGCACTTTTGTCGGGCGTTTACAGGGTTTCAAACCTATTTGGAGTATACAACACAAGTTTTCCGGTGCTCCCGTACAGTGACTGTTGGCCAGTTTACGAGGGAGATCAAATTTGCCATAATCCAAGAATGCGAAGGAACAAGAAATGACGCCTAGTCAGCACACACATTAGAACAGAAATGGATACCGTTGATGGAGAGAAAATGTTCCAGGTGTCGTCAAACTGGTCACAACAGAACTAAGTGTCCAAATGTCGGAACTAGTAATAGTTAGTGTTTTATGTTGTTATCATGTATCACTTTCATATTGCAATCAAGTCTATCAATTTTCTTAATCATTAATCATTTAGATTTAAATATATTTAACCACAACAAAGTTACAAAACAACACAAATAAATTTAACATTAATTCAGCAACAGAACACAAACATAACAACACAACACAAACATCTGACATCAAAAATAAAAATTAAACTAGAACACACGAACACAACATTTCTAGCTTATTACAACAAGCAGCTTGATTTCATTGATTCCAAACATCATTTCTCTCGCTTCCTTGTCAGTCCTGATTCGCACCCCACCCACGACGAAAATCATACCTCTCAACACTTCTGATTTTCTCCCTTTCTTCAATTTCTGCTTCTAACCAACGTTTCAGTTCCCTCATCAGCTGATCTAAACTACATATATTCCAGAAGAGCATATCCAATACCGGTTTCTCTCTAGAAAAAATGACTTTGCCCCAACGACGATAGTAATGCATCTTAACTGATATTTTTCTCTCCAAAATCAATTTTCCTCTGCAGAAAAATGGACCACATAACACCACTATTTATATTAGATCTGAACTAAGATTTAATAATAAAATATTAAAAGGTACCGCCCATTGAATGAGCGGCACTGTACTTTAATAATATAATATTAAAAAGGTGTCGCCCATTGAATGAGCGACACTTTACTTAAATAATAAAATATTAAAAAAGTACCGCCCATTGCAGTGGCGGAATTTTTTTCTGATTAAAAATTTAATAAAATTATTTATTAACTAAAATTAACATTAAATATTATTTTTTTATTTTTAAATATTAATTTTAATTTATATTATTATTTATCATTATTTAATAATTTTAACATTTACTAAATACAAATTATTATTATTAATTTTTAATATTATTAATTTATCAAATACTAATATTATTTAATATTATTATTAATATTTTAAATTACTTAATAATCAAATTAATTATTAAAAACACAAAATAAAATAACAAAATTCAAAAACAAAATTCGTTCAACACTGCCGCCCATTCAAAGGGCGGTATAGGAAAATTTTGTACACTCCCGCCCATTCAATGGGCGGCAAAAACAAAAAAACAATCTATTTTTTTTCGAAACAATAGTATATTAAAATATACGGGGAAAAACATGGTATATTGGATATTATATTTTAATAATATGGTAAGTAGGAAAAAAATCGACTTTTGGTTAAGTGATTGTCTTCCCAAGACAAATCTATCACACATTTTCATTGCAAGACAAATGCATATCACATTTTGTGTAAATCTTTTTCCCTATTCTACTAAGTGGTAGTTTCATCACACGTTTTAACCCTATTGTACTCTTTCGTATAAAGTTGTTTTTTTTCCTATTCCATCATAACTTTGTTAGACCGTCTGCTATGCTTTTTATCAACTTTTTCATGACATTGCCATCAATATATCTCACAATGTTTTCCTTATTTTATCTCAACTCCTGTACAATAATGAATTTTTCCTTATTCTACCATAGACTTGTCACATAACTCTGAATCTATAATATAATTTATATCGACTTTTACAAATAATTTCCACTTTTATTTTATCCATTTTGTATTTATGTTACATACTACTCATACCTTATGAATGTAAACATATTGTTGAGATTCATAATAACATAATGCAATGACTTCAAAATTAAAATTTTAACATTAACATAAAATTTAGCAAGAAAATTCTATTGCTATACATAATTACCGGCTATATAATTAGATTATTACATCACATAAATAACACACATTTCAAACATTCACCCATACATTATGAAAGAAGTTCAAAACTTAATTAGGAGAGAAACAACTACATACTAGTTTAAGAGGGAACTTTTACCGCTTCATCCATTATTTCATTATGTTGGATCATTTTTATCCAAACAAAAATATATCATTTTGTGAATGGATTTTAGTTAATGAACAAGATGGAATCAACTAACAATGCTACAACTGCAACTAGGAAAAAAATCTATCATGAAAAAAAAACAACAAGCCAATTCAAATGGTAAAGAAAATATCCCTCCTACAGGACAGTCGAGTGCACAATCTAATCAAACAGAATCAATATCACAAAAACACCTCTTCATGAATCTACTTCTTATGTTAATAATACTCAACCTTCAAAACACCAATGTAAGTTCAAAACCAACTCATTTGTTAGACCTGTTGGTGTTAACCTATTAAACCAGTTTCATTCTACAACTTATGTCAACCATGAACATAATGATATAATGGATGAATCTTCTATGGATGGACAACGACGTTCTAAGAACATATTCGCAACCAACATGATACAACAACATCATAATGATGGCAATGCTAATAATATAATCCAATCTCGACTATTGGATTCCAGCTCTGATTAAGATTCTAATGATGATTTTGATAGCGAAAATGATTTGAATGAGGCTTACGACATCGATGACCACCTTTAAGGTTAGTCATTTTATTGTTGTATCATATGAAAAGTTGACAATTCATATAACAATATAGATGTAATCTAAGTTGTTTACATTGTCGTACCTCAGAAAATACGATCCTCGCGAATGCGGTCGTGGTTGGACTGACATGAGAGTTGCCATCTAATTTTAATTTATTCCCAAAGAGGGAAATGAAAAATATAGATAAAACCCGGGAAGAAATGGATAAAGACAAGGTCGTCAGAGCCATTGCCTGAGTTCAAAAGTCGATTATGCAAGGGGGATGTATTAGCACCCATTACATCCATCATACTCGATGGGAACCATTTAAGTTGTCACGCATGAAAGAATGTCTATGTCTAATGAATTACTTGCTAAAGGGAGAGAGCTTATATTGAAGTTTGATTGATCCTAGGTGCTCGGTAGGGATTAAGATCTGTGTGCCTACGTATTCCCTCGTACAATGGGAAAGTCAGAGCTTCGTAGTTCGGCTCACTACAATTTGTTGTTCGTTTTATTCCCTTTCTTTCAAAAAAGGATTTAGGAGTCGAATTTCACTAAAGACTATGGGTAGAGGTGACTATCCCGAACCAAAAAGCCAAACATCTTGCGATAGAATAATCATAGCGAGTAACAAGATGCTCATTATCCTCCTTTCTACCACTTAAGGCTCATGGCGTACAATTCTTATCATATTATTAATGTGTTTTATTACCTAAGACCATTTGACGTTGGATCAAGGGTTTGGATCTAAAAGAATCATTTTGGTCAAAGGGTAGGTCGGTCGCAAGGCACAAAACGCTCAACAAGGGTGAATGCAAATGGAGTGTAAGAGTTGATTGGTTATGTGGGATCGAGTTCTAGTCCTATGGAATACTCCTAGTAAGCGAAACCAAAACCTAAGGGAAGTGTGAGTGTGCGAGTGAAACCACTTGGCGTTGGACCAAGGGTTCGCGAAAGAAGCGAAAACGAGTAAATGACATACATCGAAATTGGGGGAGGGATACAAAGTAAATTTCACAAGATTGAACGAAATAAAAGGGTTCATTGTATTTTCTCAGGAAGCGTGTGTGAAGTGTCCTAAACTAAGCAGGACTCGAGATTAAATTGAAAGCGTAAAAATGTTGCTCTTTAACTATCTTAGAATCGATTCAATGTTAGAATCATTCTATGAGAAGTCGAGCATTGTTTTATGCATCCAAACGATTTTCAAAAGTTAAATCGAATTTTGACTTTGAAATCGCAATGCAAAGGTGATCGAATAATCGAATAATTAATAAATGGTCTAGTCTTAATCACGATTTGTGGACTATCATGATTTTTGTAATTTTCATCGACCATAAAAAAATAAAGAAAAGCGATAAAAAGAAAATTGGTCTCATATTGATTTAAATAACGCCGATTTGTTGAAATTGAATATTTAAATCGTTTGTTATATCATTGACCATAAAAATAAAGTAAAGTCAACAAAATAATAACGAAAATAAAGGAATGACATCATATTAGTTTAGATAACGTCGATTTATTCGAAATCAAATATCTAAATGTTTATTCATCATCCGTATAAAAATAAATCGAAAGAATGGGAAATAATAAGGAAAATAAAAGAAATGGCCTCACATTGGTAAATAACGCCGATTTATTAGAAATCAAATATTACCATTTATCATTGGCCAAAATAATAATAAAATCGATAAATAACAATGGATCTAAAATTAATTAGAAACCATAAAAAATAAAAGAAATAAAAATGGTCTCATATCGATTTTAGACAACGTCGATTTATTTATGAAATCGAATGTTAAGAATCGGATAATAATATCATAGACCAAAATAAAAGGATAAATCGAGAAATCGATAAATAATGAAGAAACGGAAAGGATGGCCTCACATCGATTTAGATAACATCGATAAAAATCGAATATCAATAAATATTAATTTATATCATCGGCCCGAAAATATTTAATTTCTAGAAAAAAAACTATTTAAAATAAAATGATAAAAAAACATTTTAAGAAACAATTGTCATACAACAATTTTTATGGTTTAAAAAAAAACTTGGTAAAATCCTAATTATTTATTTACAAAAAGATAAGCAAATAAAAAACAATGGGCCAGGATGAGAACAAGGTAGGGTGCAGGCCCAGATACCAGGATTCGGGTCATTGACCCAGTCCATTTCCAGTCAGATTCACATGGCAAAGAAAAACCTCAAAGAACCTAACCCTAGCTGTTTCATTGGTATCATCGGTCAACGTGTAAAATAAAAAACAATGAAGACTTAATAAATACACATGGGAAACAAAATGAATAAAGCTAACACGTGTTATAGGGTGAATTGGAATAGTCATCCACTATGATACATATTAATTGGAAAAAGGAAACAAATAAATTATTCAATACACAAATTAAAACCAACACGCTTGTATTCATCTGAAACGAAAAAATAAAGGTCTTAAAAGAACCCCACATGCAATATCATTTAGTCATGGCTTTCTTAGAGGAAACCAAACATCATCACATATCATCGCCATCATCGCGAATTAAACCTTTGAAAACACCGAACCACAAATCACACACAACGAAATCACAGAACAATCATCAGACAAGATAAACCCTATCCCCAAATTGCAACCCTAACACACCCCTGATTTCATTATGTTTTCGGTGGTTACAATATACAAGTAGAGTAAAAGTGAGATAAAAATGGAATCAAGAGGTATACCACCGTTGGATTTTATCAAGTGAATCACCCTTTCGTCTTACTTATTATTTGCTCTCTTTCTTCTTCTGCTTGCTTTGGTCACCTCTTCTGCGATTATTTGGCTTGGATGAGTGGTTTAACTCAACTACCTTAGAATCTCATTGTAAGATTCTAAGGAGTTTATGTGATTTTTGAGTTGTAGATGAATATGGTTTCTGGGGAAGTTCTTGCAGAATGACGTTAGGGTTTTTTCTGCCTCCTTTGTATTCTGTGTGCTAAGGTTTTTCTCCTCTTTTTGTGCCAATGATTGAATCCTTATATAGTGGAATATTTGAACATATCTGATACGTGTGAGGTTTTTTTTCCAGATGTATGAATTCTATTCCTGTACATGTGAATGAGTTGTGAAATTTGTTGAGAAGCTGAGTGTAATTGGTGTGGGGACCAACTTGGTGAGCTGGCTTGTGGTCTTACGAATTTGCCTTGGAGATTGTTGTAACACCCCATTTTTAATATTTAATCGTCGACTAATTTTGGTGTTGTGTTGGCCTTTTTTAAGGCATATGTTTTGTTGTTCTTGGTTTTGTGTCATAGTGGGACGGGTAAAGTCGAGTGCGCTCAGTAGTAGCGAGTGTGCGAATAATAATGATAAGACCAATCAATTAAACGTTTTATTATTATTATTATTATTACTACTACTACTATAATAATAATTATTAGTATTATAATCATTTTCATAAAACAATATTAGTAATTAAAAATAAATATTAGTATTATTTGGAACAAGGGACGGTTTAGTAAAAGGTTAAGTGAGGGTTAAAGGTGAATTAGTCAAAATAGAGAATTAGTAAAAGATTAATCGTAAAAAGTTGTTAGGGGAGAACCAAGAGGCTAGGAAGAGAAAATCAACCTAGGGTACCCAAATCTTGAAGAAATTCGCAAGATTTTGTCTGAATTCAAGGTAAGGGGGGAGAACGGATTTAAATTCAGGTGGTTTAACATGATGGGTAGTGAGGGCTTCCTTCCCTCGTAGGAATTTTTATGATATTTCTGATGGCTGTGAATAATCTGTAATTACATGTTGTTTAATGCGAATCTGTGATCTTGATGATATGTTCTTGGTGGAAATATGATGAAATACTGTTGTTGTCATTCTGGATGATATGAATTGATGCAGATATTGTTGTTATTGATGAACATAACGATTTATAGATCTAGAACGAAAACCTAAATTGTTATTAGTAATGAAGATGAAAGAAGAATGAAAGTAGGAGAGTAAAACTGGACAACAAACGATTTTAGGCATGGTATGAATCAAGAAATCGAGAATTATGAGGAACAGATCTGGAATGAGGAAGAAAAGGCAAAAAAGTGTGAATCTCTGCCCATACACGTATGGCACTAGGCAATACGCGTATGGATGTGTAAAATTTAAGCATAATACGCGTATGGGAGTGGTGTTACGCGTATGAGGAATGAAAAAAGAGGGTTCTTTGTCCATTTGCGTAGAATACATGTATGGTGCTAGGTGAAACGCATACTAGGCAGCATATGGATGTGCGAAAGTTAAGCATAATACGCGTATGGGAGTAGTTTTACGCGTACGAGGAATAAAAAATGAGGGTTCTCTGCCCATTTACGTAGAATACGCGTATGGTACTAGATGCAACGCGTACTGGGCAGCGTATGGGGTGCGTATATGGCGTATGGGCCAAGGGCAATACGCGTATGGCCAGGGTGCAAGGCAAAAACGTGTTGTTTTGCGATTTCTGTCCCGATTTTGCGTGCGTTGCCTATTCTTTTGGTGTGAGGTATTGAAATAGACCTTAATAAATATTTAATCGAGGATTAAGATCGAGAACGAGATTATGATGGACTTGAGGTGGATTTTCTTAGTTAATAATCGATTAAACCGCGTGAGGCTAATATTGGTGACTTTGGTGAAACTATTGTTGTGTTTGGATCAGATGGATCGTGTGGATGTATAAATGGTGAATTATACATGTTGTATGCATTTTCATAGTCATGCACACATTGTTGAATTATTTTTGGGATGATCGTGTCGGATGGGCGAATACGATCATCCGTACTCCTTTATGGAGAGTCTTGGGATAATAATTGTCGGATGGGTGTATGTGATTATCGTGTTCGATTGAATGAACAAACTTGGTACCACATGCATTGTGTCGTGTTGAGTCACATTTCATAACTATTGTTGAATTGTCGTTGCATAATTATTGTTGTATCTGTTGTTGTTGGATTGTTGGTGTACTTGTTGTATTTATGATTATGTGTGAGAAACTACCCTAAGGATGTTATATACACCGTTTATGTTTGAATTTTGTTTCTCACCCCTTTGTTGTTTTTGTTGTTGCATCTGTGCTTCTTTAGAAGTACAGATAATCCAGGTACTTGAGAATGCGTGGAGTCATATTTCTTGTTCGATTCTAGGACGCTCTGATACGTAACACGAGATGGAGAATCTTTCAGTTGTTTATTTTATTTCGTTACATATCTTTTTTTAAAACTGAATTTTTGAGGACATTTTGTTAATACTGGCTTATTGCGTGAGTTGAAGTAATTGTTATTCCACTGTTTTTAATAAAGAAGTTATTTTGGTTATTGTTGTTGAAATTAATGTGGCATTCCACTTTGAAAAATTCTGATCTTTGTATTATAATGTTATATTAATTATTTTGGGAAAGTGGGGTGTTACAATTGGCATCAGAACAGGTCGCTCCAACCAGCCAGATGTTGTGTCGAGTCAGTCCTTAGAATAGGAACTGTTATTGTGTTCTAATCTGAGGTGTTTGTGTTTGTTGCATTAGAATGGCAGGAAGGAATGATGTTGCACTTGCTGCTGCTATGCAAGCCATGGAGCAAGCTGTTGAGAACATTGGTACAACTGTTAGGAATGCTGAATTTCGTGATCTGCATTAGTTCAGAAGTAACAAGCCGTCTAAGTATGAAGGAGGTATTTTGGATCCAGAGGCAGGACATAAATGGTTGAAGGCTATTGAGAAGATATTTAGGACCATGGGGTGCAATGATGATCAAAAGGTAATGTTTGGTACTCACATGCTTGAGGGAGAAGCTGAAGTTTGGTGAGACAACACTCGCCACAGGTTGGAGACTGCATGTACTATTGTTACTTGGGTTGTGTTTAGAGGTGAGTTTTTGGAGAAGTACTTTCCAGAAGATATTTGCAGTGCTAAAGAGGTTGGATTTCTGGAACTGAAGCAGGGTTATATGACTGTGGATGAGTACGTAGCGAAGTTTGAAGAACTGGTGCAGTATTGTGCACACTATAACACTGAAGATGTTATGACTTCGAAGTGTTTGAAATTTGAGAATGGGTTGCGTCCTGAGATCAAACATAACATTGCTTGCCAAAAGATCAGGAACTATCCAAAGCTGGTAAGTAGGAGCATGATTTATGATAATGATAACATGGCTCAGATTGTTCACTACAAAGCTGTGAATGATAAGAAGAGTAAGCATAGGTTTGGGGGTACTCCTTATAGTGCTCCGGTTGATAAAGGTAAACACAAGTCTAATGCTGACAAGAAGCCAAGTGGGGGAGGGGCGAATCCCAATCCAATTAAGTGTTTTAGATGTGGAGGCACAGGTCATCGTACTAACACTTATCAGAATGAAGTCAAGAAGTGCTTTAAGTGTGGAAGGACATGTCATGTGGTAGCTGACTATAGAGCTACTATGCCTACATGCTTTAATTGTGGTGAACAAGGGCACATTAGTACGACTTGTCAGAATCCGAAGAAGACTCATGAAGCTAGTGGTAAAGTGTTTGCTTTAGTGGGAGCCCAATCCACTAATGAAGAGCGTTCTGTCAAAGGTACTTAATTTATTAATATTACTCATTTGATTGCTATCATTGATACGGGTGCAACACATTCGTTTATTTCTGTTGATTGTATGAGGAAGTTAGGTATTGTACCGTCTATTCTAGAGCAGAGGATGACAATTGAAACTCCTTCTATTGGTTATGTGGTTACATCTTTAGTATGCTTGAAGTGTTCACCCACTATTTTTTATAGAGATTTCTATGTGGATTTGATTTGTTTGCCACTTGGGAATTTTGATGTTATTTTGGGGATGAATTGGTTGGAGTTCAACCGAGTTTATATTGACTGCTATAGGAAGAAGTTATTGTTTCTTACTCCTGAAGAGGAAGCATTGGATAATTCCTTGTCTACTAAAGAATTGAGGACTTTATTGGAAGACGAGGCGAAGATGTCTGCATTATTCGCATAGTTATCTGTTGACCGTAAAGTGTTGGTTAGTGAGTTTCCAGTTGTGAATGAGTTTCCAGAAGTGTTTCCTGAAGACATTACGAAATTACCTTCGACAAGGGAAGTCGAGTTTACTATTGAGCTTATTCCTGGTACAAGGCCTATTTCTATGGCACCGTACATGATGTCTGCGTCAGAATTGACCGAGTTGAAATATCAGATTGGAGAGTTGCTGGATAAGAAATTTATTAGACCAAGTGTATCGCCGTGGGGAGCTCCATTTTTGTTAGTAAAGAAGAAAGATGGTAGTATACGTTTGTGCGTCGATTACCATCAGTTGAATAAGGTGACTATTAAGAATAAGAATCCGCTTCCTAGGATTGATGACTTAATGGATCAACTAGTTGGTGCGCGTGTTTTTAGTAAGATTGATCTGAGGTCAGGATACCATCAAATTCGAGTGAAAGAAGGTGATATTCAGAAGATTGCATTTAAGACTCGATATGGACATTACAAATATGTTGTGATGCCTTTCAGAGTGTCTAATGCACCTAGTGTATTTATGGAGTATATGAACTATATTTTTCATTCTGATTTAGATCAATTTGTCGTGGTGTTTATCGATGATATACTTATTTATTCTAAGAATGAAAATGATCATAAGGAACATTTGAGAGTTTCTTTGCAGATGTTGAAAGATAACAAGTTATTTGCTAGGTTATCAAAATGCGAATTTTGGCTTGATAGTGGGAGTTTCTTAGGTCATGTTATATCTGGTGATGGTATATCAGTGGATCCTTCTAAAGTAAGTGATGTGTTGTAATGGGAACCTCCGAAGACTGTAACGGAGACTTAAAGTTTTCTTGGTTTAGCAGGTTATTATCAGAGATTTATTTAGGGATTTTCTAATTTGGCGTTGTTGTTGACTTCAATGACTAAAAATAGACAAGCGTTTATTTGGGATGCAACTTGTGAGGAAAGTTTTGAAGAATTGAAGAAGAAATTGACTACGGCACCAATGTCGGTTTTACCAAGTCCTGGTGAACCTTTTGTTGTATATTGTGATGCTTCCAAGATGGGACTAGGTGGTGTATTGATGAAAGATAGTAAGGTGGTAGCTTATGCTTCTAGGCCATTGAGGGTACATGAGAGGAATCATCCTACTCACTATCTTGAGTTAACTGCAGTAGTTTTTGTGTTGAAAATTTGGAGGCACTATTTGTATGGGTCTAAATTTGAGGTATTCAGTGACCATAAAACTTTGAAGTATTTATTTAACCAGAATGAGCTAAATATGAGGCAAAGGAGATAGTTGGAATTTCTGAAAGGTTATGATTTTAATTTGAGTTATCATCCGGGTAAGGCGAATGTTGTAGTAGATGCTTTGAGCCGTAAGGAAATTCACATGTCGGCATTGATGGTAAAAGAATTGGAATTAATTGAACAGTTTAGAGATCTGAGTATTGTTTATGAAGCGACACCTGAGAGTGTTAGGCTTGGAATGTTAAAGGTAAATAATGATTTCTTGGATGTTATTAAAGAGAATCAAAGACTTGATGTGAAGTTGGTAGACTTAATTCCTACAGGGGACAATGATCCTGAAAGTGATTTCCAGGTGGATAATTCTGGTGTGTTGAGGTTCCGAGGCAGAATTTGTGTGCCAGACAATACTGAGTTGAAAAAGGATATTTTGGAGGAGAGTCATCATAGTAGCTTAAGTATCCATCCAGGAGCTACGAAGATGTATCAGGATTTAAAGAAATTGTTTTGGTGGTTTGGTATGAAGAGGGATATAGCACAATTTGTGTATTCTTGTTTAGAGTGTCAAAAATCAAAGTGGAGCATCAGAAGCCTTAGGGAATTATGCAACCGTTAGAGATTCCATAATGGAAATGGGACAATATTGCTATGGATTTCGTTACTAGTTTTCCGAATACGGCGAGAGGATTTGATGCTATTTGGGTGGTTGTGGATAGACTTACAAAATCCGCTCATTTTATTCCGATTAATATGAGTTTTCCGTTGGCGAAGTTGGCTGAAATTTATATCAGGGTAATTGTGAAGTTGCATGGTGCTCCTTCGAGTATAGTTTCAGATAGAGACCCGAGATTCACTTCTGAATTTTGGAAAAGATTACAAGAGACTTTGGGTTCAAAGTTGAAGTTGAGTTCGGCTTATCATCCGCAGACGGACGGCCAGTCAGAAAGAACTATTCAGACTTTAGAAGACCTATTGAGAACTTGCGTGTTGGAACAGGGTGGTGCGTAAGATACTCATTTGCCATTGATTGAGTTCACGTACAATAATAGTTATCATTATAGTATTGGAATGACACTGTTTGAAGCTTTATATGATAGGAGGCGTAGAACGCCTTTATGTTGGTATGAAACCGGTGAAAATGTGGTGCTTGGACATGAAATTGTACAACAGACTACTGAGGTATTTCAGATGATTAGAGAAAAGATGAAAGTATCTCAGAGTAGACAAAAGAGCTATCATGATTATCAGAGAAAAGAATTAGAATTTGCTGAAGGTGATCATGTGTTTTTGAGGGTTAATCCGATGACAGGTGTTGGACGTGCTTTGAAATCGAAAAAGTTGGATCCTAAGTTTATTGGGCCGTATCAAATTCTGCAGAAAGTTGGTTCTGTTGCGTATAGAGTGGCATTACCGCCAGAGCTTTCGAACTTGCATGATGTTGTAGACACCCCAAATTTCCCCCTAGTCTTTCTATCTTTTCCTGCTTTTCGTTTTGCATTCATACGCATTTTGCATACCATTTGCATTGGCTCCTGAGACATGGGATCGATTTTCTGAAAGATTAGGGTTTCACGTTGCTATTTGTGGTCATCAAGAGGATTCAAAGCTTTGGCTATACAATCGTCAAGGACATCATATTCTTATGCTCCTGTCACTGGATTAGGGATTATTTCCCTGGTCTAGCGGTCTTCATGAGTTTCATGTCTAAGGAGTATTCACTTATTCATCAGCCCCATCATCAGCAGTGAAATGTGAATCCGGATTTCTTCATCATCAAGTTACAAGGCTATCCTTCTCCTTTCAACATCTCTGTTTATCTTCTTCCTCAAAAGGCTCTGGTTTCGATTCAAGTATGGTTATTCGAGTTCATATGGAAGTATAACCTAAATCTTGGTCGAACTTTTAGAAGTTTTCCTCTACTGCAAATTATTAGTTTCATTGGTGGACTGTTTCTCAAGCAATGTGTATTCAAGCTCAGTCATGTTCATCCGTGAATAGTTTCCCGGGGATTGAGTCAGAAGAATTCAAGGTGATTCATAATTCATTTGGTCAGAAATTCAGAGGATGATTAATTCAGTTGATCATTGTTTCAGGACGTTTTTTTTAAGTGGTTCACGAGATTCATTTTTATCATGGATGTAAGGAAGAGGATATGTGGTTGTTGGATCAATTCCAATAAAGGCGTGTGTGGAGGAATCATGCTCCTCATCATTTAATTTCGAAGTCGAGTCCAATTTCACATAAACTAATTATCCATAAGAAATTATTCTTTTTTTAATCACACTCATTTTTTTATTTTATCCATTATCCATATTCTTCATGTCCATTTTTTCTTTTTATCCAAATTTCACCAGTTACATTTTTTATTCATTAATATTTTTCCTAATTCATTTCCAAAGTCAAGCCATTGTTTTCCTAATTCCATTGCCTTTGTTCAAAAACTCATTGAAATCTATATCATTCTTTGTTACCAATAGGCACATTAACATTTACATCATTTGTTAACAAAAAAAAGGAAAAGTCAAATAACAAATAATATCTTTAGTTTACATATTACCACACAGTCACACAAACAGGTCACGTTTTTTTCAGCCTCACACACATTCTTCTCACCACAAACCAATTTCACTACTCAAAGAGGCTCCACACGCATTCCACTGACACCTCATGTACAACCAATTCCTCACGCCTTCAGCACTCCATTGGCCCCACAACTACTTTTTTTTCCACTAAGAATTCACACTCAGCAAAAGCAGACAAGAAGACGCACAAGGCACATACCACCACGATTCCCTTAACCTCTCATAACAAATTTTCAGCCAACTTACAAGACACACACACATTTTTTCCACAACAATTTGATTCTCCCGACTGCGAATACGCACAAACACACAAAACAAAAAACCGCAAAAACTGCACAGCACCCTGCATAAGACCTTGGTACACTCCGTCTTCTAGCATCACACAACTTTAATCTCTCTATTTTCTTTTTTTTTTCTGCAACTGAAAACAATAACAAAACAAAAATCAGAACCATTTTCCATTCACCTCGCAAAAACCACCCTCAACCAAACTTCCTTCAACTCGCCACCACTCCAATTTCTGTTTTCAATATAACTCCAGCAAAACTATCACAACAACAAAATCCTCCAACCTTCATTTTGCCGCAGCTACTTCCATACACAACAAACAGAACACCCAAGCCTTCGACCCTTCACCTCAACACCTCGGAACTCCCTTTCAATCAAAACCACAACCTCGTCTTCCTCTTCACAACATCACCGCCACCTTATCCTTAAAACCGAAAACCATTCAACATCAAACTCTCTCAAACATTCACACCTTCAAAATCCTCACCATCAGGTTCAAAATCTCACAACCACCGAAAACAACAACAGACTTCTGTTAATTTATTTTCCATCCTCAAACTCAGGGACCTCCTTCACCAAACAACAACACAAATCTGCAACTCATTCACAAACAACCAACCCAAATCAGATCCAAAAAGAGATGAAACAGAGATATGAGACGAAAGAGAAGAGTAAATGAGAATCAATGTCGCGGATTTGACGATTTGATGAGAAGAACGAACGGCGGCTTACCTGAAGAATAATCGAAGAACCACGGCGAAGAACGGCACAGACGTGCGGCTGAGGCATGACGAAACTTCGTCGGCGTTCGGAGTTTTGTGGCCTTTTCCGCCGACATTGAACAAGGAGAAGAGGATCGTGATTTGGGATTTCTGACTGATTTTTTTATTTATTTCAAACTGACGTCTCAATCTTTTATTTTCTCTCTTTTTCATTATTTTATATTTTTGTGTTAACTTTTTATATATTTTAGATTTAGGTTGTTGACGGGCTTGCACAAGCCCATGGATGCACTTTGCTAACCACACCAGAAGCCCAACGACTCAAAAAACCCCTTCATTTTGATTTGGCTTCTTATTTTTAAATTTATAATATAGTTTATTTTCATTTGGATATATCAACCGGCCTTGTTTTTTTTATATATGCTAATTAGATTTTAGTTGTGGTTAAGTGTAATTAATTTGACTAATTGTTCACGATTAATGATTAAATATTGAATAGTTGTTAAAACTCTGGATTAATTCATTGGTTTAGATTTGTGACTACTTGATGTTTTTAGAATATATGTTTAATTGTTCATCTTGTGATTCTCTTAGATTTAATTTTCATAAATGAACTTGGACTTGGGCTCACCGAATTTCTTTTACCGCCCCTGGAATCTGCAGCCAGCCCCCTTTTCTTAATTTAATTTTTATTTTGATTTTAATTAGGTTTCTTGACATTTTAGTTGATTATGTTTTCTAATTAATATTAAATTTTAGTTTAGAGCTTGTTTATAATTTTGATTTATGTTAGATGTGATATTTTTTAGTTTTGGTTTTATTTTCAATTTAATTTTGTTTAATTAAATAAATTTTTGTTTGATCTTTATTTAGTCTATTTTGACTTTTAGTTCATTTAAGTCGGATTGTATTTAACCTTGGTTGTAGTTTTTGTTTGATGTTTTATAGGCTTCTTGCTTGATTTTGATGATGGAGGATGTAACTGGGGGATGACCTGGTGATCGATTTTTTCTTGGACTGATGAGAACTTTGTACACAAATTGCGCTTAGACTTTGGTTTTGTGCGGACTAATTCTTGGTTCTAATTTTGAATGCTGGAAGTTTATATTCGACATCTGTCTGATATCCTAATAATGGACAATTGAGATTGACTGTTGAATTCACTTTGGACTTCTGATAAGTATTTCTGGATTTCTTTTGCGCATATTGAAGAGGCAACGGACCCTCTCCATTAGGTAACACTGAGGCTCGATTTTATCTTATTGCATGCTGCTGCATCTGGAAGTCCTACTGGTGTAGGCTCTGTTTGTGCATTATCTGTTTATCTTCATATTGTATTCTCCTCTCCTTATCTTATTTCTTCTTCATCTTAATTCTTATCCCTCATCTTCTTATTCTTACTTGCTGGAGGTGTGCTTAGGCCACCATGGTTCTTCTTCTTTCTTCTTCTTCTTCTCTTCTTCTTTCTTTCTTCTTTAGGATAGAAAACCACACTTACCTAGGACATCCATGCATGACAACATTTAGGATTCTTTAGTCCCCCATTAGACTTTTGCCTTTGTGATCCTCTTGGTTTCTTTTCTCTTCTCATCTCAAAACTCTAAATAAGACACTTAATAAAGTTTGAAGTGATACCTTGAACAATAGCCTTATCCCATGAGATACTTGTAGTCTTCCCATCTTGGGATAGTACAAGCTTATCTTGTGATGCACAAGTCTGATCAAGATATCATCTTCACAAAGAAAATCATAAAAAAACACTTCTTCATTGTAAATACCAAAAACACTTAATAAGTTAATGAGTTAGTGAGCCTAAGACCTAATCCCTGGATTCAAGTTTTAGGGATCTTCTCCTTACTTGAGTGTGCTTGTTCTATTATTCCATCTTGGAATGTAGTTACAAGTGCACATTCCATGGAAAAGAGCTTGAGTTCACTTCCTTGTGACACACTCATAAAAAGCTTCATAAAAAACACAAACAAACAATAAGCGTCTTTCCTTCGGGAATTCTTTTCTCATCTCATTCGCTCTGTACGCGAACTTGCTCCTACTTGTCACTTTGCAAGATGGTTACGCACTCGTCGTCCGAGTCTGCAACACCTGAGCATTGGCATAGGCAGTTCAAGCCTTAATTCACAAGCAACTCCTTTTTCCCCCCTAGTTAGGGGAACTACGGAGACTCTGATCCTCATTGTCCAAATGAGGTATGTAGGCAGCGGGGTAGGGCCCGTTCGAGCACAATCTTTATTTTCCCTACATTTTTTCTCTTTGTTTTCTTTCTCAGTTCCTTCTCCAATTCCAGTTCCTTTTCTTTTGCAGCAACTTTCATTTCTTCATTCTTTGAAACAGGTTTCTTTGCAAGCGTGGATCCCGTCGGGTACGGCGGACGATCTGGGTGCTAATACCTTCCCAGGTCGTAACCGACTCCCGAACTCAGTCTCTTTGGTTTGCAGGACCCTTGTCCTTCCTTTTCTTTTCTTCTGGTTTGTGCAGCATTACCATTCCCGATCCTTCAGGATAAAAATGCCTGGCTGACGACTCTATTCTTTTTCGCGCCACTTTCGCGTTTGTACCAGGATGGAAATCTGGGGAGCGACAGCTGGCGACTCTGCTGGGGACCGATCCCAGAATCTCTGGTTCCCCTGTGAGTCTCTCCTAGCGCTTGTTTGTTTCTGTTTCTTTGGGTGTTGTCTGTTTGCTGTTGTGTGTTGTATTTTACTGTTGTTTATTTACAGTTTTATTTACAGCTTTATTTATAGTTTTCAGTATTTATTTTCTGCATCATATTATATACTGGATTGGCTGGACTGGATTTTCTGCCTGATGGGTTTGGGTGATACTGTTTCTGAGAGATGAGCTCATTACCACGGCTCGAGTGCACCTTAGGACTTAGAGTGGTTCCACTTTGGCCCCATGAGATCTTGTCATGGGGGTAGTAGTGAGTTCCACGCCCAGATTTGCGACCGTCTTGGAAATGTCTTGATTTGGGGATCTTCCTCTCTCATTTCATAACCTTGACAGTTATGAGCAGTTGGGGACCGATCATTGAGAACCTTGTGGAAACATCCCTCTTTAGTGATGGCAGTGGCATACCACATTGTGTGGCAAACCCATTCGCATCCGAGGGCCCACCTGGGACTCACATGGGATGACCTTGTCTTCCCGGACTCAGCTGAGGCCTCCCTGCGTAGTACATAATGCCAAACCGATTCCCTGATCTGGTCATGAGGCATTTCTTGGAAATGGTGAACGTATTATTGCTATTTGGCTTTGAGAGTCCGTGATGTTTGACCCGGAGCACCAGTGAGATTGGGAGGGGTTTATAGGTTTGCAGGAACCCTTGACCTCAACATACCCTCATTACCAATGCAGTCTTATTGTTTTGATCCGGTCACTATGATCCTGAAGTTCTTGATCCTTTGGTTTTCGGTTACTATTCTGGGTTATTATACAGAGATCTTGTGGTTACAGACACTCGATTTTTGGCAGTATTCTAGATTCCAGGCAGTTTCCAGTGTTGATCCCATGTCTTTGCATCTTTTGCATCATCATATTGCATATTGCATTTGCATCAGCATTGCATATCTTTTTTCCAGAGAGCTCATCCTTCCTCTTTTGTCCATGACCAGCCAGCTGATTTCCCGGTACTCAGTTTGAACAAGTGGTAACTGTTGGAAGACGAAAAAAGTTGTTTGAAGTTTGACTGAGCAGTGTCAAGAGGTAAAAGATCAGTTTGGAAGACGTCAGTAGCTATGTCAGAGAACAACCGTCAGAATGTTGAGTTTCCACCGGGTTTCACTTCGATGACCAATCCTTTGTATGGTCTTTCTCCTGATGAGGATCTTCCACAAGTGAACAATCTTACTCAAGCTCATCCTGCACAGACCCCAATCGTGAATCAGAGTGTACCTGGACCATTTGTTGTCCGGGGTGGACCTCCATCTTCTTCTGATGCTACGGATTATCAGAGCTTTACTTTCCCTATGCCGAGCTTGCAAGGGGCAATCCCTCTTGTGAAAACCAACGATCCACAAGCTTTTGATCCTGCTGAAAGGTTTCGTGTGTTGGATGAGAAACTCAAAGCTTTAGCGGATCCTGATGCCTTCGGTTTTGATGCTCTAAACCCGTGTTTGGTGCCTGGTCTTGTCATTCCTCCAGATTTCAAAACTCCGAAGTTCGAGAAATACACTGGTGTCAGTTGCCCAAAGCGTCATTTGGTGATGTTCTGCAGAAAAATGACTTCTTATGCCCGCAATGATAAGCTGATGATTCACTGTTTTCAGGACAGTTTAAGAGGGGCATCCTTAAGTTGGTATATGGATTTGGAAAGTAGTCGTATCCGATCTTGGAATGATTTATCCAGAGCTTTCATAAAGAAATACCAGTACAATGTGAACATGGCGCCCTGTTGCACGCACTTGCAGAGCCTATCTCAGAGGACTGGTGAATCTTTCAGAGAATATGCACAACGGTGGAGAGAGTTGGCAGCCCAAGTGCAACCACCACTTTCAGACAGAGAATTAGTTGACCTGTTCGTGGACACGTTGCAAGGTTCGTACTTGGAAAGAATGAGTAGTATTGGGACATCAAGCTTCTCTGATTTGATAAAAGTTGGAGTACGCATCGAGAGCCTGCTCAAAAGTGGAAAGATCCAGTACTTTTCGAACATCCCAGCTAGTGAAAGTGAGTCTGTTGTTAGTTCCCAAGGGGAAGAAGGGTATGACATCCGTGCAGTCATGGAAAATTTTGAATATTCTGGACTAACATCTTCTCAGAGATCGTCTTTTCCTAGATCTGGTTACTCTTATGGGCATTCGGAAATGCTCAGAGCACCGTATTAGAAACCATGGACTCCTCCTCGTCCAAATCTGCAAGCTCAGGGTCGAAGACCTCATAATCAACTTCAGAGCCAGCCTAGGCCTCGCAACAATCTGGAAAGAAGGAACGCTCCTCTTCATCCAGTCCCCCTGGCATACAGTGAACTATTGCCACACCTAATTCAGAGCTCATTGGTGGTTCCTAAACCTCTCAAGCCGTTGCCAGAGCCGTACCCGCCAGGGTACAATCCTCATGAGCAGTGTGGGTATCATGGTGGATCAATGGGGCATTCAATTGAAGATTGTAAAGCTTTTCAAGCCAAAGTACAACAGTTGATCGACAAGGGCTACATATCCTTTCCAGAAGGAAGCTTGGTTGTGCACGTCAACCTCTCACCTGATTGAGTTCGAAGACTTCGAAGGAGTGTCTCCTGATTTCAGTGGCTCAGACAAGAATATGTCATCAGAGCTGGTGATCATTGTATCCTTTTATCATTTGCATTGTAGTTTCTTTCCTGTTAGCAGCTACTTGTCTTTTAAGCATTGTTATTTTGAATGGTAATGTTAATGTAGTGATCTTGCACTTTTTGAATCAATTATGTCACATTCGCTCATTTTGTCTTTACTTGTATTGAAAAAAAAATAGAAAAAAAATGCATCCATTTACCTCCCATTTATTTCACTGTTGTTTAGCAGGTTTGAGGGAGGATGATGACAACTGAATACCCATAATTGTTGAAGGTATGCTTTCAGAGTAGAACCTGCTGACGATGTACAGGCATTGTTTCAACTCCCAAACACCGGAGATATAAGGGAGGTAGACCCTCGTCAACCCCTTTGAGCCTTGAAGTAGGAGTTTCTTTTCTAAGCGAAAAACCTTCACATCCAACCCGGGGCAGGGTAGTTATCAGTTAATTTGACCGAGCGTTCAAATTTCCAAAGGAGCGGGCATCTGAGGATCCATTACCTTTATTCATTACACCTCATGAGGTCAAGGGACGTGAAACCACAATGGTGACCCCTCACCAACAAAGGAATGAGGCAGTTACAACCCTTTCAGCAAGACAGATAACCAGTGTCACACGATTTGTTCAATCATAAAAAAAAGAGAAATAAAGCCCGCTAAGTCGGGAAAAAAAATGTGGAAACAATGACTTAGGCAAAAGTTAGGGCATCCCGCTGGACTTCAAAATCGAAAAAAAAGGAATCGGTCCAGGCAAAAGTTAGGGAGTAAAAATCAGAAATCAAAAAAAAAAAATCTTCCATATGAACAAAGTCGTGTGACTACAGATACAAAGACAAAAAAGGGTGACTGTTACTCCAAGAAACATCATTGGTGCTTAAACCGTCAACATCATTGGTTCCTCAACCATTACAAAATCCTTTCGAGAGGCGAGCGCTTAGGGAAAATTAACTGAGCAAAGGACTGGAGAACATCAAGGGGAATGGGTGGGCACCGATAAACTTCGAGCCATAAATCTTTGTTTCTGAAACCGTGAACCAGGCCACATTACAACCCTTGAAAGTCCTAATTGAATCAGGTTCAATTCTGAAAGCATACTACGACAAGGTTGCGTAAACTGACTCCTAACGATTTGCTAACTCAGCAATACGTTTGGACTAACCATCCATTCGCCACACACTGTCACAACATTCAAATAAATAAATAAATTTTCAAAACTTACATGTGCACTGCATTAAAATTACCATTTGTGAATGAACAATTTTAATTGCAAGTCAGTCTGTGACATCAGGGGAGTTCCTACAAAGAGCAATCAGAGGGAACTTGATCATTCAACAATGATGACTAGAATCAAAAGCATCTCATAGGCCTATGAATCAGGGGCATGTTATCCAGTCATCTCATTGACCAAGGAATCTGTCAGGGTAAAGCGAGTTCCCAAGCATCAGTTGATCGAGGAACATCATTCAAAGTCAGAAGGTCAGAGCTGAATCTGCCAAGCAGGGGCAGGCCACTCGAAGCTTCTGTTGACCAAGGGTCAATTCTTCCAATGCTCAGTAAGAGTGAATCAAGTCGTTTCCACGCTCATACCGGGGCAGGATACTTCCAGAGATCACTAAGTGCAACTCTCCTCGAGAGGACATCCAAGTTTGCCATTCCGAGAATTGGATAATCAGTGATAGTCTGTTCAGAGACTCACCCAACCAGGGGCAAATTTTAGCTGCACAGAGCAAGTTATATCAGTAATCTCTGAGGTTCAAGATAAGTGTCGGGGAATCACGCTATCCACCCTCGCCGTGTCACCCTTCTAAACATAGAAGCCTTGTCACTAAGACCTTTTTCCCCCTTGGGAGTTTTTCTAGCCTTTCATAAGCATTGCATAAGTCATTTTCATACGTTATTCATGTCGCATCTCTAGAGCGTACGCATCATAGTGCATGGGGAATACCCCCGTAACATCAATCTCACACCCAGGGCCTTGTAACCCCAACTTATCAACATCCCTAAGTCCAGTTCTCGTCTGGAAAACCTTTCCAAAGTCCAGTTCTCGTCTGGAAAACCATTCAAAGTCCAGTTCTCGTCTGGAAAACTTTTCAAAGTCCAGTTCTCGTCTGATAAACCAACTTCAAATACTAGTTCTCGTCTGGTAGACGAATCTTTTAACCAGTTCTCGTCTGGTCACCTTTTCATTTAGCCTGTTGAACGCTAGTTCTCGTATGGTAGTCATTCTTTTTCAGAGTCAATTCTCGTTTGACAATGAACACCCAAGGAGTCAGTTCTCATCTGACGACTTTATTCTTTGCCCATCAGTTCTCGTCTGTTGGCCTACCTTCAACAAACCGGTTCTCGTCTGGTAATTCACCTTCAAAGTCCAATTGCTTGGCAACCCAACCAAGATACCAAAGATATCTCTACCAACCTGGCCTTACGCCCGACCATCCTTGTTTCATCTCCCGTAGCTTGCATATTCATTTCCTTAGCATCATGAGCATATGTCTGCATCTTGCATCATTTGCATTGCATCTTCATACCGCATGGCTTCTATTTTCTCTCTGGTGTGGAGCAAGAATCATTACAAGACGCAATCTGGGGCAGTTATCTCGAAACTGTTGAATTTATGCGGGAGTTTGAAGACACTGGGGAAATTCTGGATGCCAAGTCTTCTGTAAAATCCTCTGAAGACAATCTTTTTCATAGACGATGCAGTCTGAGGCAATTAGAAGAGTAAATGGATGCTTGCTCACTCATGATAATCAGTAGGCAACTATTGAGCTCAGAGATTTGAAGCACCGAGTTAATTTTCAGGGAATGTCTGGTATTTATTTTACCAGCAGGGCATTGGAAGTTTATTTCTTCCCCAAGCATGAGATCTTCTTTCAGCCGACAAGGTTTCCTCATGAGGATTTGGTTATTCTCATTCAGTCAAAGTCCAATTTTCATTAGCATATCTTCCCAACACAGTCGTCATGCTACACCTGGGGCATAATTTGACTTATTTTGAGCTCTAATTCTCCAGCAACGTCTCTCCTCAACAGAGTATTGCCAAATCTTTTCTTCAGCCAAGCCAGAAGGTTGACATCCCCAGCTGAGTTAGAGCAGATGATATCCCCAGCAAAACTTCAAGGCTAATTGATTTGTTCCCATTCCCAAGCGGAGTTATCTTTCCACTATGAAGTATTCCCAACAGGCAGCTGAAGGCCTTGCATTTCCCCGCAGAGTTAGAATTGTCAGAATTCCCTCCTCAACAAGAGTTTGACGAAGCATCTTCCCCAGCCAAGTCTGAAGATGGTTATTCCCCACAGAGTTTCATGATTGGGATTCACTCCCATCATTGAAATATTCCCCAGAGAGGTTGCCAATTTATTTTGGCCAATGTGATGATACAGACAATTATTCATCTCCCCAACCAGAGTTAAGTGTCAAAGCCTCTTGACCTAGTTCTCCCATGCAGATTGATATTCTTGTTGCCAATCAGAGTACCTTGCTGTTGCTCGTCTGCATTTCCTGGCATCCGTCTGTGTTAGGTATCCGCTTGTGCTGGTCTGCATTTCCTGGCATTCGTCTGTGTTGGGTATTCGCTTTATGCTCATATGCATCTCCCTAGCACTCGTATGTGTTCACGCTTTGTTATTGATCGTTTACTTTCCCCAGCAGTTACCCATGGTTGTAATTGCTATTGCTCGTCTGCACTTCCCAACACTCGTCTGTGTTTGATATTGTTGATTGCTCGTCTGCACTTTTCAACACTCGTCTGTGTTTATTATCTGTTTGAAGCTCGTCTGCATTGTTTGGATACTCGTCTGTATCATCCCTCGCACTCGTCTGTGTTGGCTTATATCCATACGTGTTGATGTGATAATTACCTTGGTACTCGTCTGAATTGCTACTCCAGAATTCCTGGTATTCGTCTGTACCAATGGCTGATATTCGTCTGTATCATCGCCTGAAGCGCTCATTTGTGTTTCTTAGATCATCGTCTGATATTCGTTGGTATCATTGACTTATGGAACTCGTCTGTGTTCTCTTGATGATCATCCAATACTCGTCTGTATTGAAGAGGTTTGAAACCCTGACTGTGGGATGTCAAAATGGTTATAAGTCCTGGCGTAACAGGTATGTCCGAAAGAGATTCGTCTGTCTCAAGTCATATGTTTTTGCAAAGCATGTGAGGACTCGTATATCCAGGTCCTGGCGTAACAGGATTGTTCGAAGAAGACTCGTCTGTCTAAGAGTCCTTATCTAAAGTACCAATTCAACTTGGAAGAAAGCTCATCTGCTTTCTTCCCGCTTCAATCGCCAAGGCGTCTTTTGGTTAGGTTTATTTCCCATTTTCTGCATCCGGCAGAGTGCAAATTTCTGGGTCTTTTTGGTATTTAATCACTGTTTATCTCAAACGTCTGGTAGCTGTTGCTCACATCCTTTTCAGATTAACAGTTGATTGAATAGGGGCAGTTGTAGACACCCCAAATTTGCCCCTGGTCTTTCTATCTTTTCCTGCTTTTCGTTTTGCATTCATACGCATTTTGCATACCATTTGCATTGGCTCCTGAGACATGGGATCGATTTTCTGAAAGATTAGGGTTTCACGTTGCTATTTGTGGTCATCAAGAGGATTCAAAGCTTTGGCTATGCAATCGTCAAGGACATCATATTCTTATGCTCCTGTCACTGGATTAGGGTTTATTTCACTGGTCTAGCGGTCTTCATGAGTTTCACGTCTAAGGAGTATTCACTTATTCATCAGCCCCATCATCAGCAGTGAAATGTGAATCCGGGTTTCTTCATCATCAAGTTACAAGGCTATCCTTCTCCTTTCAACATCTCTGTTTATCTTCTTCCTCAAAAGGCTCTGGTTTTGATTCAAGCATGGTTATTCGAGTTCATATGGAAGTATAACCTAAATCTTGGTCGAACTTTTAGAAGTTTTCCTCTACTGCAAATTATTAGTTTCATTGGTGGACTGTTTCTCAAGCAATGTGTATTCAAGCTCAGTCGTGTTCATCCGTGAATAGTTTCCCCGGGATTGAGTCAGAAGAATTCAAGTTGATTCATAATTCATTTGGTCAGAAATTCAGAGGATGATTAATTCAATTGATCGTTGTTTCAAGGACGTTTTTTTAAGTGGTTCACGAGATTCATTTTTATCATGGATGTAAGGAAGAGGATATGTGGTTGTTGGATCAATTCCAATAAAGGCGTGTGTGGAGGAATCATGCTCCTCATCATTTAATTTCGAAGTCGAGTCCAATTTCACATAAGCTAATTATCCCTAAGAAATTATTCTTTTTTTAATCACACTCATTTTTTTATTTTATCCATTATCCATATTCTTCATGTCCATTTTTTCTTTTTATCCAAATTTCACCAGTTACATTTTTTATTCATTAATATTTTTCCTAATTCATTTCCAAAGTCAAGCCATTGTTTTCCTAATTCCATTGCCTTTGTTCAAAAACTCATTGAAATCTATATCATTCTTTGTTACCAATAGGCGCATTAACATTTACATCATTTGTTAACAAAAAAAAAGGAAAAGTCAAATAACAAATAGTATGTTTAGTTTACATATTACCACACACTTACACAAACAAGTCACATTTTTTTCAGCCTCACACGCATTCTTCTCACCACAAACCAATTTCACTACACAAAGAGGCCCCACACGCATTCCACTGACACCTCATGTACAACTAATTCCTCACGCCTTCAGCACTCCATTGGCCCCACGACTATTTTTTTTCCACTAAGAATTCACACTCAGCAAAAGCAGACAAGAAGACGCACAAGGCACATACCACCACGATTCCCTTAACCTCTCATAACAAATTTTCAGCCAACTTACAAGACACACACACATTTTTTCCACAACAATTTGATTCTCCCCACTGCGAATACGCACAAACAGAAAAAACAAAAAAACCGCAAAAACTACACAGCACCCTGCATAAGACCTTGGTACACTACGTCTTCTTGCATCACACAACTTTAATCTCTCTATTTTTTTTTCTGCAAATGAAAACAATAACAAAACAAAAATCAGAACCATTTTCCATTCACCTCGCAAAAACCACCCTCAACCAAACTTCCTTCAACTCGCCACCACCCTAATTTCTGTTTTCAAAATAACTCCAGCAAAACTATCACAACAACAAAATCCTCCAACCTTCATTTTTCCGCTGCTACTTCCATACACAACAAACAGAACACCCAAGCCTTTGACCCTTCACCTCAACACCTCGGAACTCCCTTTCAATCAAAACCACAACCTCGTCTTCCTCTTCACAACATCACTGCCACCTTATCCTTAAAACCGAAAACCATTCAACATCAAACTCTCTCAAACATTCACACCTTCAAAATCCTCACCATCAGGTTCAAAATCTCACAACCACCGAAAACAACAACAGACTTCTGTTAATTTATTTTCTATCCTCAAACTCAGAGACCTCCTTCACCAAACAACAACACAAATCTGCAGCTCATTCACAAACAGCCAACCCAAATCAGATCCAGAAAGAGATGAAACAGAGATATGAGACGAAAGAGAAGAGTAAATGAGAATCAATGTCGCGGATTTGACGATTTGATGAGAAGAACGAACAATGGCTTACCTGAAGAAGAATCGAAGAACCACGGCGAAGAACGGCGCAGACGTGCGGCTGAGGCATGACGAAACTTCGTCGGCGTTCGGAGTTTTGTGGCCTTTTCCGCCGACGTTGAACAAGGAGAAGAGGATCGTGATTTGGGATTTCTGACTGATTGTTTTTATTAATTTCAAACTGACGTCTCAATCTTTTATTTTCTCTCTTTTTCATTACTTTATATTTTTGTGTTAACTTTTTATATATTTCAGATTTAGGTTGTTGACGGGCTTGCACAAGCCCATGGATGCACTTTGCTAACCACACCAGAAGCCCAACGACTCAAAACCCCCCTTCATTTTGATTTGGCTTCTTATTTTTAAATTTATAATATAGTTTATTTTCATTTGGATATATCAACCGGCCTTGTTTTTTTTATATATGCTAATTAGATTTTAGTTGTGGTTAAGTGTAATTAATTTGACTAATTGTTCACGATTAATGATTAAATATTGAATAGTTGTTAAAACTCTGGATTAATTCATTGGTTTAGATTTGTGACTACTTGATGTTTTTAGGATATATGTTTAATTTTTCATCTTGTGATTCTCTTAGATTTTATTTTCATAAATGAACTTGGATTTGGGCTCACCGAATTTCTTTTACCGTCCCTGGAATCTGCAGCCAGCCCCATTTTCTTAATTTAATTTTTATTTTGATATTAATTAGGTTTCTTGACATTTTAGTTGATTATGTTTTCTAATTAATATTAAATTTTAGTTTAGAGCTTGTTTATAATTTTGATTTATGTTAGATGTGATATTTTTTAGTTTTGGTTTTATTTTCAATTTAATTTGGTTTAATTAAATAGATTTTTGTTTGATCTTTATTTAGTCTATTTTGACTTTTAGTTCATTTAAGTCGGATTGTATTTAACCTTGGTTGTAGTTTTTGTTTGATGTTTTATAGGCTTCTTGCTTGATTTTGATGATGGAGGATGTAACTGGGGGATGACCTGGTGATCGATTATTTCTTGGACTGATGAGATCTTTGTACACAAATTGCGCTTAGACTTTGGTTTTGTGCGGACTAATTCTTGGTTCTAATTTTGAATGCTGGAAGTTTATATTCGACATCTGTCTGATATCCTAATAATGGACAATTGAGATTGACTGTTGAATTCACTTTGGACTTCTGATAAGTATTTCTGGATTTCTTTTGCGCATATTGAAGAGGCAACGGACCCTCTCCGTTAGGTAACACTGAGGCCCGATTTTATCTTATTGCATGCTGCTGCATCTGGAAGTCCTACTGGTGTAGGCTCTGTTTGTGCATTGTCTGTTTATCTTCATATTGCATTCTCCTCTCCTTATCTTATTTCTTCTTCATCTTAATTCTTATCCATCATCTTCTTTTATTCTTACTTGCTGGAGGTGTGCTTAGGCCACCATGGTTCTTCTTCTTTGTTCTTCTTCTCTTCTTCTTTCTTTCTTCTTTAGGATAGAAAACCACACTTACCTAGGACATCCATGCATGACAACATTTAGGAATCTTTAGTCCCCCATTAGACTTTTGCCTTTGTGATCCTCTTGGTTTCTTTTCTCTTCTCATCTCAAAACTCTAACTAAGACACTTAATAAAGTTTGAAGTGATACTTTGAACAATAGCCTTATCCCATGAGATACTTGTAGTCTTCCCATCTTGGGATAGTACAAGCTTATCTTGTGATGCACAAGTCTGATCAAGATATCATCTTCACAAAGAAAATCATAAAAAAACACTTCTTCATTGTAAATACCAAAAACACTTAATAAGTTAATGAGTTAGTGAGCCTAAGCCCTAATCCCTAGATTCAAGTTTTGGGGATATTCTCCTTACTTGAGTGTGCTTGTTCTATTATTCCATCTTGGAATGTAGTGACAAGTGCACATTCCATGGAAAAGAGCTTGAGTTCACTTCCTTGTGACACACTCATAAAAAGCTTCATAAAAAACACAAACAAACAAAAAGCGTTTTTCCTTCGGGAATTCTTTTCTCATCTCATTCGCTCCGTACGCGAACTTGCTCCTACTTGTCACTTTGCAAGATGGTTACGCACTCGTCGTCCGAGTCTGCAACACCTGAGCATTGTCATAGGCAGTTCAAGCCTTAATTCACAAGAAACTTCTTTTTCCCCCCTAGTTAGGGGAACTACGGCGACTCTGATCCTCATTGTCCAGATGAGGTACGTAGGCAGCGGGGTAGGGCCCGTTCGAGCACAATCTTTATTTTCCCTACATTTTTTCTCTTTGTTTTCTTTCTCAGTTCCTTCTCCAATTCCAGTTCCTTTTCTTTTGCAGCAGCTTTCATTTCTTCACCCTTTGAAACAGTTTTCTTTGCAAGCGTGGATCCCGTCGGGTACGGCGGACGATCTGGGTGCTAATACCTTCCCAGGTCGTAACCGACTCCCGAACTCAGTCTCTTTGGTTCGCAGGACCCGTGTCCTTCCTTTTCTTTTCTTCTGGTTTGTGCAGCATTACCATTCCCGATCCTTCGGGATAAAAATGCCTGGCTGGCGACTCTATTCTTTTCCGCGCCACTTTCGCGTTTGTACCAGGATGGAAATCTGGGGAGCGACAGATGTGTTTCATGTATCGCAAATTAAGAAGTATATGTCAGATCCATCTCATGTTATTCCGAGGGATGAGGCGCAAGTTAGAGAGAATCGTATTCTGGAAGCGATGCCAATAAGAGTTGAGGATCACAAGATGAAGCAACTCATAGGTAAAGAGATTCCTCTAGTGAGAGTAGCTTGGGGTGGAGCTGTTGGTGGAAGTGTGACCTGGGAGCTGGAAAGCAGGATGCGGGAGTCGTATCCGGAACTTTTCTCATCAGGTACATTTTCGAGGACAAAAATATTCTAAGTGGGGAGAGTTGTAACACCCCATTTTTAATATTTAATCGTCGGATAATTTTGGTGATTTGTTGGCCTTATTTAAGGCATATGTCTTGTTGTTCTTGGTGTTGTGTCCTAGTGGGACGAGTAAAATCGAGTGCGCTTAGTAGTAGTGAGTGTGCGAATAATAATGATAAGACTAATTAATTAATTGTTTTATTATTATTATTATTACTATAATTATTATTATTATAATCATTTTCATAAAACAATATTAGTAATATTAGTAATTAAAAATTAATATTAGTATTATTTGGAACAAGGGATGGTTTAGTAAAACGTTAAGTGAGGGTTAAAGGTGAATTTGTCAAAACAGAGAATTAGTAAAAGATTAATCGTAAGAAGTTGTTGGGGGAGAACAAGGAGGCTAGCAAGAGAAAATCAACCTAGGGCACCCAAATCTTGAAGAAATTCGCAGGATTTTGTCTGAATTCGAGGTAAAGGGGGAGAACGGATTTAAATTCAGATGGTTTAACATGATGAGTAGTGAAGGCTTCCTTCCCTCGTAGGAATTTTTCTGATATTTCCGATGGTTGTGAATAATATGTAATTACATGTTGTTTGATGCGAATCTGTGATCTTGATGATATGTTCTTGGTGGAAATATGATGAAATACTGTTGTTGTCATTCTGGATGATATGAATTGATGCAAATATTGTTTTTATTGATGAAGAGAACGATTTATAGATCTAGAAAGAAAACATAAATTGTAATTAGTAATGTAGATGAAATAAGAATGAAAATAGGAGAGTAAATCTGGACTAGAAACAATTGTAGGCATGGTATGAATCAAGAAATCGAGAATTATGAGGAACAAATCTGGAATAAGGAAGAAAAGGCAGAAAAGTTTGGATCTCTGCCCATACACATATGGCACTAGGCAATACGCATATGAATGTGCGAAATTTAAGCATAATACGCGTATGGGAGTGGTGTTACGTGTATGAGGAATGAAAAATGAGGGTTCTCTTCCCATTTGCGTAGAATACGCGTGTAGTGCTAGATGAAACGCGTACTGGGCAGCGTATGGATGTGCAAAATTTAAGCATAATATGCGTATAGGAGTGGTGTTATGCGTATGAGGAATGAAAAATGAGGGTTCTCTGCCCATTTGCATAGAATAAGCATATGGTTCAAGGTGAAACGCGTAATGGGCAGCGTGTGGGGTGCATATAAGGCGTATGGGCTAAGGAAAATACGCGTATGGCCTTGCTAATACACGTATGGCCAGGGTGCAAGGCAAAAACGTATTGTTTTGCGATTTCTGTCCCGATTTCGCGTGCGTTGCCGATTCTTTTGGTGTGAGGTATTGAAATAGACCTTAATACATATTTAATCGAGGATTAAGATCGAGAACGAGTGAATGATGGATTTGAGGTGGATTTACTTAGTTAATAATCGATTAAACTACGTGAGGTTGATATTGGTGACTTTGGTGAAACTATTGTTGTGTTTGAATCAGATGGATCGTGCGGATGTATAAATGGTGAATTATACATGTTGTAAGCATTTTCATAGTCATGCATACATTGTTGAATTATTGTTGGGATGATCGCGCCGGATGAGCGAATACGATCATTCGTACTATGTTATGGAGAGTCTTGGGATAATCATTGTCGGATGGGTGTATGTGATTATCGTGTTCGATTGAATGAACAAACCTAGTACCACATGCATTGTGTCGTGTTGAGTCACATTGCATAACTATTTTTCAATTGTCATTACATAATTATTGTTGTATCTGTTGTTGTTGGATTGTTGGTGTATTTGTTGTATTTGTGATTATGTGCGAGAAACTACCCTAAGGATGTTATATACACCGTTTATGTTTGAATTTTGTTTCTCACCCCTTTGTTGTTGTTGTTGTTGTTGTTGCGTCTGCGCTTCTTTGGAAGTACATATAAGCCAGATACTTGAGAGTGTGTGGAGTCGTATTGCTTGTTCGATTCTAGGACACTATGATACGTAACACGGGATGGGGAATCTTTCAGTTGTTTATTTTATTTCGTTACGTATTTGTTATGTAAAACTGAATTTTTGAGGATATTTTGTTGATACCAGCTTATTGCCTGAGTTGATGTAATTGTTATTCCGCTGTTTTCAATAAAGAACCTATGTTGGTTATTGTTGAAATTAATGTGGCATTCCACTTTGAAAAAATCTTATCTTTGTATTATAATGTTATATTAATTATTTTGGGAAAGTGGGGTGTTACAATTTCACTGAGGTAAATTTAAGTTTTACTGCTATGAAACTCTTTTTCAATTCTATGAATTCCTTATTAAATTTGTGTGACAGGTTTCATTCATAAGACTCGTGTACCAAAGCTTCCTTAGTGGTAACAGAAGATAGCATGATCAGTTTTGAAGAAGGTTTGATTATGATCTTTGATATTAGTTCTTGTTATGATCATTTCAAATCTCTTTTCTCATTTTCATGATCTAGTTTGTTGCAATTTCTCTAATAGCTTGCAAATGATTATGTTAAAACAGGTCCTCTCATGGTTTCGAAGTTCATAATGCTAGCTGATGCGTCTTTGAGACTTCCAGTTTTCAAGAACTACCTTATCTACCGATGTCTCTAAAACCTTGGCATTTGGTGGCAATTGCGTGCTTCTGCCAACATACCCTGCCCTCATATTGCGAGCTTCGATATGTTTGGGCTTATCTTCTAATCCAGCAGACGGAAGTCTGTGATGTTCGAAAACAAATATACAATATCTCTTCACATGGAATCACATTCAGGGGACTAGTTGAGTCATTTGTTAGGATTGACAATTTGCAGCTCTCTTGCAAGTCTGCAATTTCAAGTGAATTCAAGTGCAGGTTGGTGGGAGTTTCTTGGGAGCACAATGTTTCAAAATTTTAAAGCAAGTCAGGTCTGGCATATGGGTAATGCATCAAAGAGTAGTACCAAGTCAACTCATGGAGTTTCTAGGCATCTATATTCGAATGCTGCAGAATGTATAGGAATAAGAAATTTTGACTCTGTAGTTCTGTATTCAAACATAACCTAAGATATTTGTGGATTTTGGTCCCATTTAATTTAATAAATCTGATGTAATGCTTGTATTGTAGCAAAACTTATTATGGTACCCACCTTGAGTAGCGATGCAATATTTCAACTTTAGTTATGGATTGCCACAATGGACTTTCATGCAGCTAACACAGGAACCACGTGAACTGTTATGATATGATAAACAAGTAAATTCCAATGTATTGTTTTCTTTATTTTCGCATCAGAGTTGACTTTCCGCCATTGTAACAAACTTATTTGCCACCGAAAATTTGATGCTCTAGCAATATAAAATGATGATGCACTTTACTTTGAATTTGTGTCTTATTTGAAATCAAACCTTTGACAAGATGACACTTTTAGAGGCCAAAGGGGTCTACTCAAACTTTGTAAATTTTTTGCCATGGTATTTAAAGGAACCCTGCCACTTGAACTACTTGGAGAATTAAAGAAAAACTTTGGCTTAAGCAACAAATTTGAAATTTGTTTGAAATATCTTGCAATAAAATGCACTCATACACCAATCTCGCTCATGGCTTAAAAATAGATTCTCATCATAGTATTTGACAAATTTGAGACAAGTTGAATTATCTTGAACCAAAACTTGACATCCTTTGAATTTTGAAATGTGATTTGGACACCAAACTGAAGGATGAGGACCTCAAAAGGTCGAAAGGTGAAAAAGGGCCCATGTTAAACCTTAGGTTGACTTCGTATGGTAATTCTTGACTTAGGAATCATGATCTGAACAAAAAACTTCTATGTATCACGCTTGAGCTTTCCTTTTGCAAATTTAGACATCTTAAACAATATGGACCATATTTATTCTTTCATAGTCTTGACAAAATTTGGATTCAATGTCACAATACCTGAGCTTTGACAACAAGAACAAATGAAAGATACAACACACTTCTTTCTTTCTTTCTTCTTCTTTTTTTTTTTTAATAAGGGTTAGTGCTGAAAATGCAAATGAAGATAATTATATAAGTAGGACAAATTTGGGGTATGACACACATATTGGTTGTATTCAGATTTTTCATTGCTTTTGCATGAACGAAATTCTTGAATATTGGTGATCCTGTTTGGGAGTGCCAATATTGTTTGGGTTGCATGTGGTATGGTGAAAGAATGGGTAAAACAAGGAATACCACATGTCCTAAATTTTCACGATGCTTTCATGGAGGGAAGGTCAAACTACCATTGCTTGAGGACCCACCACTCATTCTGTAAAATCTCATATTTGATGGAACAATTGTGGATTGGAAAACTTTTCAGTCCAACACAAGGACTTAAAATGCAATGTTTTCTTTTACATCACCAGGAATGAATTTTGATACCAAATTCAATAAGGGTGGTGGTCCACCAACTTTAAGGCTGCATGGGCAGGCATGCCATAGAATCACAACGCTTTTTCCAGAGGATGGTCAACTACCAAAATATACACAGTTGTATATTTTTGGCACCGACAATGAGATTGACAGCCGCATGGAATGTTTTAGGTAAATACTATTTTGATCACTTTATGGGTTACTTACATGTTTTCACATTATAAATCTATGTTTTGCTTCTGTTATTTATGTTACAGGGAAAACAAAAAAAAATGACCGGAACATAGTTGCCAAATTGAAGAACATGTTGGATCAATATAATGTTAATGTCAAAGTATTTAGAATGGCACATGATATGCTAAAAAATCCAAACATCAAAGATTTAAAACTTAGATTAATCTCTGACCGTCAGACGGATGGTCGCGTTTACAACAATCCCATAATTTCAGAAGTAGTTGCTCTTATAGTAGGTGATGTTGACACTAGTACCAAGAGAGATATCATCATTCAAGATCATGGTGAAAGTTTGCAACGAATTGATGAGTTTCATCCTTTCTATCTTTCTTTTCAATATCCTTTGCTATTTCCTTTTGGTGAGGATGGATACAGGGATAATATTCTACACACTTACAAAGGTGAAGTTGTGGTAAATAAAAGAAACCGAACAATAATAGAATGACTTTATTATAGATTGCAGGAAAGAAAAGATGAGGCTAAAACAATTTTTGCATCACTGAGCCTTTTTCAACAATTTTTGGTTGATGGGTACATAATGATGGAAACTGATAGGCTTAATTGGTTAAGAAAAAATCAATCTAAACTGAGAGTTGGAAGTATCACAAATTAAAAGAAAATGAGAGCAACCCGAATCAAGACACAAATGTGAAAACCGAAAAAACGGTTGTCCTACCTTTGTCATTTGTTGGAAACAAAAGATATATGGATCAATTGTATTCAATGGTATGGCTATCTTAAGTACGGTTAGGTTTTCTGGTTTTTTTTAGACATTCACATGTGCTTCTTATCAAAACTATTATCACTTAATAAGCTTTGGGTTTCACTTTTATTAAACATTTTATGGATGGATAATCCGACTAACAAAAGAGTAAATGTTTCTGGTGAAAACTTAAATGAAATAGATTGAAAGAAAGCATAAAGTACATTGGCGAAGGGAAATAAATAACTTGTAAATTCAAAGGAATTATAAAGAACTTTTGAACTTTATTAAACTTGATAAAATAAAATGGTGTTTTACACGTACATTTTCCAGATAAAAACTATTTTCTCACACACAGTTACTTCGAGTATTCTTTGCAGGAATTTTGTACAAGAATTTTCACACACATTTTAACAAGATCTACCCTATTTATATACAAACAAAATAACTATCACTAACGGACAACTCCTAAAATTATGACACTTGGCTTTCGACATGTCCTCTTTTCACCAAAAACTTCCATGCGTCTTTTTGTCAAACGTATCAACTTTTAAATTTTGAATGTCTTCTTCTGCCTCGAAATGACGCATCTCTTCAAATCTGTCGAAATGTCGAAACAAGATTACTGACTAGTGTTATCGAAATGTCGAAATCAACTGCTGGTTCTAGTCCTGTCGAAATTGTCTTCTTCATGTTCTTCAACTTTCTTCCCTAGTCTAAATGCATCAATTTTGAACTTTATCTTATGGCGTCGAAAATGCCCGTCTACAAATTGCCCCCCAGCAAAGATTTTTTGACTATTTCTGGAGAAAATATCATTTGCTGTCGATAAGTCATTTCAATGCCATATTGCCTCCATCACTTTTATCATTTCAAGACTTGATATTCCAAATCCCTAAAAAAATCATCATTACACTTTTTTCAGAAATGTCAACTCTAACCCACGTTTCTGACACTACTCCCATCATTCCCTAAAAGCTAGCAAGTCATAGGCATTTCAACTGCCACTAATCTACTTTCTCCATGAAAATTTCGCCACGTGGTCCATGATCAAAAACCAAAACTCAACCGTTTTAGTACATTCCTCTATAAATACTCATTCATCAACTTTTTCACACTTTTTACGCTTTCTTCTTCTTCTCCTTCAAACAAACCCATTTTTCAACTGTAAAAAATATTTACTTCAATAACAATGGCTTCATCCAAACCCTCTAGCAACAAGAAATCTAAGAGCTCAACTTCACTTCCATATGCGCACAAATTAAATGGACCAAACATTATTGGAAATCAACAATACATTCCTGAGCCTCCAAATGAGAAAGAAAAAACAAGTATCTACAAATCTCAGGTATTGATCCATATTCTTGTTTCTGGTGTTTGTTACTCTATGTTAGGCCCTCTCCCAAACCCAAATATTAACCCAGATAGGCTGAAAGAATTATTTCCCTCTTACCAATGCCTTAAACCTATAGGTTATGGGGTCAAGCCTAAATCCACAAAACAAACTGAGGACCAGAGTTTGATTGCTGATGCAAAATTGAACTTACTTCACCTAAATAATGCTAGGATATTTAGAACTAGCCCTGGGGCAAAACACCATTCTAATTATCTAGCTTGGTTAGCTAAGATTGAAAAGGTTAAGACAAACTTCTGGAAAGAAATGGGGATATTCGACTTGATACAAATGTCAAAAGTAGGACCCAATTACTGGCCTAATATGCTTTTAGCTTCCCTATTTTTCTGAGATAGTAATTACAACAACTTCCATCTTCCCTTTGGAATGGTCACTCCAACCCTTTTCCACATAGCTGCCATTGCTGGGCTTAGTCCTTTAGGAGTAGATTTTGACCCCACCATCCTGAACCATGACTCTATAGATTTCGACACTAGTAAAGCTTCTTACTCTGTTTTCATTTCCCATTACCATGACAAGAAAACTACCGAGGTCTTTGAGAAAGAACACATAGCTTTCCTAACCTTATGGTTGTCGAAATTTGTTTTTTGTTCTCGATCCCTTCAGGTGGCCAAACGCTTTATTACTATAGCCAACCAACTTCATAGTGGGACTAGACTGTGACTGAGTGAGATGATTCTGGAAAATCTATATGAGTCTTTGAGTGAGAGTGTGGCTTTTTTAAAGACTATAACAGATAAAGGAGATCTTAGCATATAAGGACCACTTTGGCTTTTGCAACTGTGGTTTAATGCCTCCTTTGAAGCTTCCATTCCTGTCAAGAATGATGTAGATGAAGAAGAAGTGAAGGACATGACTGTCAAATGGCCTAGATTAGTACAGATGGCATCAAATAACGAAGGGCTAAGTCTTCGAAAATCTTTTACCAGCTATGTCATGATGTTTGCCAAAAGATATAGCTTCATTCCTTCTATGGTGCCTTTTGATAGAAGGACAGTTAGACCTGAGTGGTTCACCAAACAACTCCCTTTCAAGATGCAGAAGGATGAAGATGAATTCCTCGACATTTGGGAATCTTTTTTGACACCTAGGTTTCTCACTTCTCATCACAACATCACAAAAACGAAAGTTGAATTGATTGTTTATCAACCTAACCTCGTTGCTCGACAGTTTGGACTCGTTCAACTGAAACCCAAATCCATTTTTCCCAAAAAAGGTTCCATTATATTCTATAACTCCTACCATACTGAAGAACAAAGCAAAGAATTTTCGAAGAAATACGTTGATGAATCTCTTGAAATTCGCCCAATGATCTTTCGACCATCTTTCCTTTGTACCCATGAATTTGATGTCTGGTGGAAGGAATACTACCTCACCAAATTTTTCGACTTAGCAACTTTCAACACCCATCTAACGACTGATTTTGCTCTTGTGCAGGACAAAACAAAGAAAGGTAAAGAACAACACATCAAAGAAATACAAAAATTTCAAAATTATTTTGAAACCATCTATAGGCCAGAGGAACTTAGTCGGACCATAAGCGAAGCAACAGTAACCTTAAAACATATGTTGACAGAAAGACTGGAAAAGTTGAAATTGCCTTCATATGTTCGTCCAGAACAACGATATGAACTGGCTTTCAATCTTTATCCACCAAAGTTTCCCCCTTTTCCTTCTGCTGATTTTGGTGTGGTGTTGAGCCCTCCATTTTCATATTGGTTTGTTTGTGGAAATTCTATGAAAATTCTTCGACAACATTACAAAAAGCATGCTGAGCGAGTGGTTCCAACTAAGTTCACTTTGGACAATTTCAGAGGACACCTTCATATTGAAATAGAACAAGTTCATGTGGAAACTCCCATTCTTGAAGGTGTTTAACGAAATATATTATTCTTTATTTTTCCATCATAAGTTTTACTTCATATGCTTTTTGTACTCATTTCTGACTTTCTTCTTTGTCTTTAGCCATAAATATTTCTGCCAAGAAAGCTGATGTCGAAGGTACATCTGAAAAGATGGATGAAGACCCACCAAGCAATGTCAGGAAAATTGTAACAAAGGTATGACCTTCTCTTTCTATACTAGTTTTTTCCATTCTTCTAGAAACTAAATCAACTTTCTATTTTCCATTTCAGGTAGGTCGAAAACCACCACCTGCCCCAAAAGGAAAAAACAAGAAGAAAAAGCTCCCAGTGAAGAGTCTGGTGATGAATCTCCAGAACAAAGTCCCCCTCCAAAAAAGAAGAAAGTTACCAAGACCTCTTCACAAAAATCCACAGTCAAATCTACCAAGGAAACTCCCCCAAATAGTTCAGCTGTAAAGGTTCAAGTGAAGGACGCAGAGAGTGGAAACTCTAGTTTTAATATGAAATACCTCAGGTAAATCTTTGCTTTGACCACCTATATTTGCTTCTTATTATTTCTGTTTTGATTTCTAATCTTGGAGTCATTTTTAGGTTGATGCCAAAGGAAACTTGCTAGAAGAAGAAGTGTCAATGCCCAAGAGTAAACCTGTTCACAAAGTTGTCAGCCTACAGTACACTTCTCCGAAGAATTCGACAAAAGAGTCAGCAATACAGAATGAACAATCTCCTGATACTCCCCAATATTTTGATGACAATTCTCCTCCTCCTCCTCCTAAGTAAGATGAAACAAAAAAAGTGACGATTTGAATGTTGATGTTGAGGTTGAAGATGAGGATAAAAAAAAGGGAGAGACTGCTGGTGAGGATGACAAAACAAAACAATCTGTCGCCGGGTTAATTCAAGGATAAAGTAGTCAACCACATTTTGACCCAACCAAAGGAGGTTTGTTGTCCACTGGTTCAACTAATCTCTCTCATAAAGAAATTGAGAGCCTCAAAGTGCAGAAGCCTTTGGAGTACTTAAAAGTTGTGCTCAGTGCTCGTCACAAATTTCAAGATTATTCCCAAAGCACTTTGACCACTTCTGGAGCTACTTCTAGTGTTCACTCTCTTTATGCCACAATGGCTGAGATTAGGACGAAAATCTTTGATGTGGATTTGTTTAAAGTTTTGGAAGAAAATTCGACTGCTTGCTTCGATTTGAAGAAAATCCTGAAGCAAGTGAATGTCTTGGAATCCCCTGCGAAGTAAGCAGTCTTGTGATGGACCTGACTACCTTAATCGACTTGGTGAGTGCAGATCTGAACCGTCTCAAAGACTTCTCAAAAAAATCTCCAAGAAATCTAAAACTTAACATGCTGAATGGGATGTTGCGGCCGCTTCAACCAACAAAGTCTTTGAGTTGCAACCACTTTCTGAAACTTACACCAAAGAGATTGCCGAATGCGGCGACAATATCCAAAAGTGGGAGAAACAAATAGCTACATGTCGTACCTCGAAAAAAATATGATCCTCGCGATGGGACGCGGAAAGAAAACAATTGAGTCGCCACCTAATTCTATTTATTCTACGAGAAAAAGGGAGATATAGATAAAACCTAAAGGAAGGATAAGAAATGGTTTACGAAACCAAATTCTAAGTGCGGGAGTCGGATACGCAAGGGGAAGGTATTAGCACCCCTCACGTCTGTTGTACTCAACGGGAACCTCTTAGCTTAACTATGCGATTAAATGTTGATCTAAGTCTTTGTCTTCTTAATGTTTGTTAATATGTTTGTTTAAAGGAAAAGAAAGTTTTAAATTATTGTTATTACAGGGGAAAGATTAAAGTTTTTTATTAGGGTGCTCGCGAAGGATTAAAATCCCTGTGCCTACGTATTCCCTTGTGCAATGGGAAAGTTAGAGCTTTGTAGTTCGTGCAACTACGGTTTGTGTTTTTTAATGGAACGATTGTTTGAAAATGCTTTCTAATCTGCTAAGTGTTGGCTTATACTCGCGGAGGAGGCTGAAGCACTAGCTTTTTTGCGAGATGGAAAGATTCAAACAATGTTCGTTTAGAAAAACGTTTGACCTTACTTAAGGTGTTTTAAACGAAAGAGCGAATGAAGTACAACTCGAGGGCTAGCCTCAAGAGTAGTTCAATTCAAAAACCCGAGGAATGCTAGACTCCTGAGTTTATTTCTTCGTTGATAATTATAAAATGATTTGCATTTGTTGGTAAGTTTTAAGTTGTATTCTTTTTAGTGTGAAAGGGCGAACGAAGTACAACTCGAGGGCTAGCCTCAAGATTAATTCAATTCAAAAACCCGAGGAATGCTAGACTCCTGAGTTTAGTTCTTTCACGATTTTAATTTAAGATTTACGTTTTGAAAACGAAAGAGAGAACAAGTTACAACTCGAAGGCTAGCCTCAAGAGTAATTCAATTCAAAATCCCGAGGAATGCTATATTCCTGAGTTTAGTTCTTACGTTAATTAATTATGTGTATTAAGTATCGTGTTTTGTTTGAATATTTATTTTTAAAATGAGTTAGGGTTTAATATTTTAGAAACGAAGGAGTAAATGAAACACAACTCGAAGGCTAGCCTCAAGAGTGGATCATTAAAGAACCCGCGGAATGCTAGATTCTGAAGTTCAGTTCCTCGTTCATTGATTAAGACGCAATAAAGATCGTGCAGATGGCAATCACTTAGTGACCGACATACGTGTGTGTGAAACGTATAGGAATGTTTTTATTTGGCATTGGACCAAGACTTAGTTATATATTTTTTTAAACGATTATTCTTAGTGATCGTAATTATTATTTTTAACAATTTATGGTCAGGATGTAATGATAACAAGTCATACATGTTCAACATCATACAACCTAATAATGAGTGCGACGAAAAAGAAGAAAAAAAATAATTATACATTATATAGATAAAATTGATCAAAGTAAACAAAATAAATGAAATAAATAAATAAAATAGTTAACTAAAATCATCTAATTAATAAGTTAAACAAAATTAATTAAAACAAAAAACTTCCTTTTTTTGTGTTTTTAGATTTTATTAATAAAAAGTTGTATAAGAAATAGAAATATAAAAAAAACTTATGTTAAGAAAATCAAGGCAAAAGGTTAATGGTTGGAAGCAAGATAGGGTGTGCATTGGACCAAAATCGCTGGGTCCAATAGGTGAAGCCCAGGATGCTAGATTTGGGAAGAACCAGCCGGGTCATGGGTCGACCCAGTTTGGTTTAAATAAATCAAATGAGATCAAGAAACCCTAAAAAAGCGAAATCAACCGCTGCAAGGTTTTTTTAGAGAAAAGGACCTCACATTTATTGCCCAAATTTCCAATTAAAACGTAATTAAAAAAAACGGTGTCGCTCCCTCAACCATCTCAACCGCAGATTCATTATCATTATCATTACAAATCAAACAACAAACAACGCTCACGCAAACTATCTAAACTGCAAACCTAAACCACAAATTCATTATCATTATAAATCAAACAACAAAACAACGCCGAATCAAACTTCAGGCCATGGAAACAACGCTAATCGTATATAATATCAACCGATGGATTTTTCATCCCAAATCACGAACCCTAGTTATCACATATATATGAGACTAGATCAAGGAACGAAAGGGTTCAGAAATCTACCTCTTGTTAGGTCGCTTTGGAGCCTCAATCGACAGGTACTTAACCTTTTTTCAATTAATTCTTATTAGAACTCTCTTCCTCTTTTGTTCTTCTGATCCTTCTTCGACTACTTCTTCTTGCTTCTTCTTGTTCGACTTCTAATTGTTTCGTCTGTATCTTATCCTCCTTCTTCGAATTTGTCGCTATGGGGTTAAGCTCTATTACCTAGGAGTTTCTTCGTGAAACTCTCGGGAATTAAAAAAAATTGGTGAATGGGAGCCTTTACGATTTAGGATTTTTTGGTTGGTGCTTTGTGTATTATGTGTTTTCCAATTTGCTAAGATTTTTTCTCATGGGCTTTTCTGAAGGTTTATGTGTGTTGCGGCTTGGTTCCCCTTTCCAATTATGGTTTCAATTTTTTTGAAATAGAAACTTGTTCATTAAGTTTAAATTATCAAAATTTGTTTTGTATTGATGTTGTCTTCCTTTCAATTATCAGAATTTGTTTTGTATTGATATTGATATCATTATTTTTTTTGTTCTGTTGTCTGAAACTTTCAATCTTTTGGCTTCCCGATTACTAGGATCAATCTCCATGTTTCTCGTGGATTGGGCTTTATTCAGAGAGGAGAAATTGTACATCAAAACAAAGTTTGGTCTTAAAGACTGACCTGGAGCCTCATTGTCTCTAGGGGTCGCAACCCAGGTCGGTTGAGAAGCAACAAATGCACACTTCACGACAAGGTCTACTATCAGATGGGATGGAACCGCAGGCTCTTTAGCACCAATGGAAGATAATTCCTTACCATCTTTCTCTAGACCCTGATCACCTGGATCGCTGCTAAAAACATTGGTCCATAAATTCTGCATAACACTCAAAGGAGTGTTATGCAGGGATGCACCATATATACCAGAAGGATGACTGCTACGAATTTGATCAGTACCTTTGTCCGGGACATGCCTTGACTAGATGCAATTTCAAGTTGACTAGCTTGAGCTCTTTCACCGTATTCATCTTTCTGATTCGAGGAAGCCGGATGATTATTTGTTACTTGTCCACCAAGTTGAGCTATATTCTGATTTTGATGATGGTTCTTGGAGAATGGGAAGCCAGATGTAAAAGCCGGTGGAAAGTTCCCTAGGTGTAACAATGAATCTTGAAATTTTGTGAACCATGTAAATTCTTAATTATGTATATAACTGTAGATGTTAAGAATTGGCAGAATTTTTGACAAACTAAAATAAGTGAACTTAGTTCAGGATGTCACACCAGATGTTGTGACATTGTCAAACAGAGTAACAGTTAATGAACTTAAGTCAAGATATCAGGATGTCACACCAGATGTTGTGACATCGTAAACCTGCTACCAGACTTAAATGATGCATAACAGAACTGAGTAAATTCAGGGGAATTTATCTGGAATTAATTGGAAAGAGATAAGCAATACAAGGCGCATCTTTAGGGAGCTTAGTTATCTGATTTCAGTATAACAGAATAACTAACTCACCTTGAATCAAGGAGGTAACAAACTAACTAACTCTAATTCAAGGTGATGACAGTGGGATTTATCAGGTCTGGATTATTTGCAAAAAGCCCACAAACCAAGCATCTATTTAAGGAACTGAAACTCTCAGAAAAGAGTACGAATTTTAGAAGACCAAACAGGGTGTTTGTGTTTTATAGCAGGTTTTAATTGTGTGTCACTTTATGAGCTTTTAAGCAAAAAGTGTATTGTGTCTTGATTGAAACTTTTAAGTAAGATCAAGCTGTTGTGTTTGAAGTGTGACTTCAATTTTATTAATCATTGTAATATATCACTGTGTGATTGAGGGGGAGTGAGTAGGTACTCATATCTAAGTTGTGTCTTAGGTAGAAATTGCCTTGGGTAGATATTAAGTGAAGGATTAAACTGGTTGGTTTAATTCCAGAATTAATATTACTTATATTGGATTTCCTTCCTGGCTTGGTAGCCCCCGGATGTAAGTGTGGAGATACACTAAATTGGGTTAACAATTTCCTGTGTTATTTAATTTATCAGCACTTTAAGTTTTGTTTAAGTCTTCGAGTGTTTAAACATCTGATTCGACATCACATACCTGATCCCAGAATTTCAATTGGCATCAGAGCAGGCACCCTGCCTGTTTAACTGGGTGAGATCTAGGGACTGCAAATTTTGGGAACATGGACAGAGATGTTAGATCTGTGAATCGACCACCTATATTGGATGGATCTAACTATGACTACTAGAAGCCAAGAATGGTAGCATTCTTAAAATCTCTTGATAGCAGGGCTTGGAAAGCAGTCAACAAAGGATGGGAGCACCCTATCCAAGACAATAAGGATGGGGAAAAAGTGTTAAAGCCTGAAGAAGAGTGGAGCAAGGAGGAAGAAGATTCAGCACTTGGGAATTCCAAAGCCTTAAATGCCTTATTCAATGGCATTGACAGGAACATATTTAGACTTGTGCATCACTGTGAGCTGGCCAAGGATGTTTGGGACACTCTCAAAACCACTCATGAAGGAACATCAAAGGTGAAGATGTCAAGACTTCAACTTCTCACCACAAAGTTTGAAAACTTGAGGATGAAGGAAGATGAGACCATTCATGAGTTTCACATGAACATCCTGGAAATCGCTAATACCTCTGGTGCTTTGGGAGAGAAGATGAGTGATGAAAAGTTGGTAAGGAAGATTCTCAGATCACTGCCAAAAATATTTGACATGAAGGTTACTGCCATAGAAGAAGCTCAGGACATCTGCACAATGAAGGTTGAAGAACTCATTGGTTCTCTTCAAACCTTTGAGATGGGAATGAATGGTACAATTGTGAAGAAAAACAAAAGCATAGCCCTGATTTCAAACACTGATAAAGTAGAAGAAAGTCATGAAGCAGGCTCTGAGGACAACTTATCAGAATCAATTGCTATGCTTGGAAGACAATTCAACAAAATTCTCAAGAAAATGGAAAACAGGCCTAGACCAAGTGGAAGAAACTCAAACTCTGAGAATAAAAGACCTTATGATTCTAATAGAAGGTCAAATTATGATGAGAAGACTAACCAAGGAAAAGGGATTCAATGTCATGGATGTGAAGGATATGGTCACATCAGAAGTGAATGCCCAACATATCTAAAGAAGCAAAAGAAAGGTCTCTCTGTGACCTGGTCAGATGACGACTCAGGATGTGAGTCAGAAGAAGAATCTGCAAAGCACATCACTGCTCTAGCTGGAGTATGCGAAACTGAAGGTGGATCCAGTGATGAGGAGCTGACATTTGAAGAGCTTGAAGAATCTTACAGGATGCTGTGTAAAAAGAGCACTGAAGTATGCATGGAGAATATACAGTAGAAGAAGCGGATTGAGGGATTAAAGGCTGAAAAGGGAAGTAATCTAGAGATCATTGACACTTTGAAAAGTGAAGTCAGCCTACTCAACTCCAAAATAGAGCATATGTCCAAATCTGTCATAATGATGAACAGTAGCTCAAACACACTGGATGTCATTCTCAACAACAACAAGCACTCAGGGGATAGGATTGGGCTTGGATTTAATAAAGCTCAAAACTTTGTGGCTAGCACCAACCAAGCAACTCCAAATCCCATGAAGCCAAACAAGATGTCCAAACAGATGTCTCAACATCATGACAAACACATGATGAAAAAGAAATATCAAAGATGGAGATACCATCACTGTGGAAGGTTTGGTCACATCAAACCTTATTGCTATAAGCTACATGGATACCCCAATCAGAGTTCCCAGCAACCCCCTAAGCAGAAGACAAAGGTCACCAAGAAAGTGCTGCATGGACATCCAAATCAGAGGTCTCAGCAACCCCCTAAGCAGAAGACAGAGGTCATCAAGAAAGTGTGGGTACCTAAAGCTAGTCTTCATGCTGATCAAAGCTACAAATACATGCCCAAGAACAAGTTCAACAGACAACCTTGGAACTCTAAAGATGGACACTACACAGGGCAGATGCATCAAAGGAAACCTCACAACAGGCACAAATGGTCCAAGAAGGTTGTTGCCTATATAGCTCATACATCTCTCAGAGTATCTGCTAAGGAAGATTGGTACTTTGACAGTGGCTGCTCAAGGCATATGACTGGACTGAAGAATCTGCTGGTAGATTTAAAGTCACACTCATCCAAATATGTAACCTTTGGAGATGGAGCAAAGGGAGAAATCAAGGGAGTTGGGACATTGGACTGCCCAGGTGTACCAAGTCTAGATGATGTGCTGCTGGTAAAAGGATTAACTGCTAACTTGATCAGCATAAGTCAATTATGTGACCAAGGTTACAATGTAAACTTTACCAAAACTTAATGCATAGTCTCTGATAAAGGACAGAAGGTTGTCATGAGAGGAGCCAGATCAAAAGACAACTGCTATATGTGGGAACCTCAAGATTTCAGCCTTACTTCAACTTGTTCCTTAGCCAAAGAAGAAGAAGTGAAGCTGTGGCACCAAAGACTGGGTCATCTTCATCTCAGAGGAATAAAGAAGATCATATCTATGGAGGCTGTAAGAGGAATTCCAAGACTGAAGATTGATGAAAGTAAAGTGTGTGGTGAATGTCAAATAGGCAAGCAAACCAAGATGTCACACCCAAAGCTCCAACATCTGACAACTTCCAAAGTTTTGGAATTATTACATATGGATCTTATGGGACCAATGCAGGTTGAGAGTCTTGGTGGAAAAAGATATGCCTATGTGGTTGTTGATGACTTCTCAAGATATACATGGATAAGCTTCATCAAAGAGAAGTCTGACGTGTTTGATGTATTCAAAGATCTGTGCCAAAGAATTCAAAGAGAAAAAGCAAGCTGTGTGGTCAGAATAAGAAGTGATCATAGAAAGGAGTTTGAGAATAAAAAATTCTCAGACTTCTACTCTTTAGAAGGGATCAATCATGAGTATTCTTCTCCTATCACCCCTCAACAGAATGGGATTGTTGAGAGGAAAAACAGAACTATTCGGGAGTCAGCAAGAGCCATGATTCATGCAAAGAAGTTACCCCTGTACTTTTGGGCTGAAGCTATGAACACAACATGATGCATCCACAATAGAGTCACACTAAGAAAGGGAACTTTATCCACCATATATGAAGTCTGGAAGGGCAGAAAACCTACAGTCAAGTACTTTCATGTGTTTGGAAGTAAGTGTTACATTCTGGCTGATAGGGATCAAAGAAGAAAGATGGACCCTAAAAGTGATGAAGGGATTTTTCTTGGATACTCCATAAATAGCAGAGCTTACAGAGTATTTAACTCCAGACCAAGGTTATAATGGAGTCAATAAATGTGATTATTGATGATGCCTCTGCAGATGTTGCTGATGATGTTGGAACATCTGCTGACAATCAAACTGAAGTTAAAACAGAAAGTGGTAATCTTGATTTCACTTTAACTGAGGCAAGGTCAGAGCAATCCAACAAACCTCCCTCCATCAGAATCCAGAAAGATCATCCTAAAGATCTGATAGTTGGTGATCCCAACAGTGGTGTCATCACTAGATCAAGAGAGATGATTTCAGGCTCCTGCTTTGTTTCAAAGATAGAACCTAAAAACATCAAGGAAGCTCTGAATGATGAGTACTGGATCTCTGCTATGCAAGAAGAATTAGGCCAATTTACAAGGAATGAAGTGTGGGATCTTGTTCCTAGGCCTGATGACATAAATGTGATTGGCACTAAGTGGGTGTACAAGAACAAGTCAAATGAGCAGGGAGTTGTTACAAAAAACAAGGCTAGACTTGTAGCTCAAGGATACACACAAATTGAGGGAGTAGACTTTGATGAAACCTTTGCACCAGTAGCAAGGCTTGAATCAATCAGACTACTTCTAGGAATTGCTTGTATCCTAAAGTTCAAGCTATTTCAAATGGATGTTAAAAGTGCCTTTCTAAATGGGTACCTTAATGAGGAAGTATATGTGGAGCAGCCTAAGGGATTTGTTGATCCAAGCTGTCCAGATCATGTATACAAGCTAAGAAAGGCTCTGTATGGTCTAAAGCAAGCCCCAAGAGCATGGTAAGAAAGACTAACTACTTTTCTCATTAAACATGGGTACAGGAAAGGTGGAATAGATAAAACCTTGTTTGTGAAAGATGAAGAGGGAAAGGTCATGATTGCTCAGATATATGTGGATGGCATAATGTTTGGTGGGATGTCAGACAGGATGGTTAAACATTTTGTTAATCAAATGGAATTTGAGTTTGAGATGAGCCTAGTAGGAGAACTAACCTACTTCCTTGGACTGCAAATCAAGCAGATGGAGGACTCCATGTTCATATCCCAAAGCAAGTATGCAAAGAACACTGTCAAAAAGTTTGGGATGGACAATGCAAGTCACAAGAGAACACCTACCCCCACTCATTTAAAGCTGACAAAGGATGACAAGGGTGAGAATGTGGATCAAAGCTTATACAGAAGCATGATTGGAAGCCTACTATATCTGACAGCTAGCAGACCAGATATAGCCTTTGCAGTAGGTGTGTGTGCAAGGTATCAAGCTGAGCCAAAAGTAAGTCATCTAAACCAGGTTAAGAGGATTTTGAAATATGTCAATGGTACTTGTGACTATGGCATAATGTATTCTCATGGTTGTGAACCAATCCTCACTGGATTTTGTGATGCTGACTGGGCTGGAAGTGCTGATGATAGAAAGAGTACATCAGGAGGATGCTTCTTTCTAGGAAACAATTTGATTTCTTGGTTCAGTCAGAAACAAAATTGTGTATCCTTATCCACTGCTGAAGCTGAATATATTGCAGCTGGTAGCAGTTGTTCACAATTGGTTTGGATGAAACAAATGCTCACAGAATACAATGTCCCACAAGATGTCATAGCATTGTATTGTGACAATTTAAGTGCAATTAACATCTCCAAAAATCCTATCCAACACAGCAGAACTAAGCACATAGACATCAGACATCATTTCATTAGAGATCTTGTGGAAGAGAAGGTGATCACATTAGAACATGTAGCCACAGATCTGCAATTGGCTGACATATTTACTAAAGCTTTGGATGCTACCCAATTTGAAAACCTAAGGGGTAAATTGGAAATCTGCTTATGTGAAATATAGCAGTTATGGAGAAGTGCCAGCATGTCTCATGACATCGTGTGGCATGATCACCAGATGGCAACATCAGTCTGGTCAATAACTCTGTGTATTCCACTCTTAAAAATTCCAATAGCAACTGTTTCTATAAATGCACAAACGTGCTCTCAGCTCTTCATCTCCTCACTATCTCCACTAAACGATTTTCATGCTAAAGCTGATTTTCTAAGCTCATCAAAATCAATCAAACCTAACTCCTCTTCCACTACATTCGAAAAATGTCTCGACATCAAAACCCTAACTTCATTGATGAGGGTCTCAATCAAGAAGATGTAGTGCATGCAACTCCAATCTCTATAGTACCAATGGATACTACTCCTATAGACGAAATCAGAGGAAGTGTCCCTATTGCTCAAAAACCTAGAACTCCCAATGTAAGAAGAGCAAAGGAGCCTGTGTTCAGCAAAAGCAAGGGGACTCCTTCATCTACAAGCAACCCCAAAGCTTCTAACTATGTGGATGCATCCATCAAGCATCTTGTGAACACGATTCTTTTTGAACAAAGAGTGGTGCATGGGGTATCTATTCCCCTGCATGCCTGCTCCACAAGAAGAACCAAGCAACCAGGCTGAAAAGGACATTCCTGCTCAACAGGATGTCCCAATAAATGTTGAAGCATCTGAGGACCAGAACAAGGCCTCAACTGATAATGATGAAGCCACTGATGATCAAGCTCATGTTGATCAATCTGCTGAAAAAGAGGCCTCCCAACCTCCTCCTGTTGAAACCCTAGATGATGACTCTGACACAGAGATCATTGCATCTGTTAACCCTAGAATAGCCAAAAGGCTTAGGGCTAGGAAGGAGAAGAAGCCTGTTGCACATGCAACTACTGAAAAGAAACAATTAACTCCAAAGAAGGACAAAGTCAAAGTTGCCTTTGGACCTACTAAGCAATGGAGCAAGGTAAACACCCAGAAGAGGAAAGCTACAACTCCACCTGACTCAGATGTTGAGGAGGATGTCCCAACATCCCAACCAAGGAAGAAGCCAGCACCTCCCAGGTCTGCCTCTGCTGTTCCTGAAGCACCTTTGGACAATGTGTCCTTCCATCATGTCTCTAGTGTGAGTAAATGAAAGTATGTCTACCAAAGAAGGGTGGCTCTAGAAAGAGAGCTGGGCAGTAATGCATTGGAGTGCACTGAGGTAATAGACTTAATATCCACTGTTGTTTTATTCAAGATTGTTTCAAATTTTTCACCCTGTTATGAGCTGCTGGTCAAGGAGTTCATAGTTAATCTGTAAGAGGGGTGTGCTGATAGAAAATCAGAAGACTTCAGGAAGGTTTATGTGAGGGGGAGATGTGTTGATTTCTCTCCTAGGGTTATAAATCACTACCTGGGGGGAGAATCTGATGGGCCAAACGAACTGGGCAAAACTGACAACCAAGTCTGCAAGATAATCACTGCCAACCAGGTCAAGTCTTGGCCATTCAAAGGCAAACTATTTGTCAGCCTGCTAACAAGGAAGTATGATATGCTGCATAGAATTGGAACTGTCAACTGGGTACCCACCAACCACACTTCTTCTATAGCCACTGGGCTGGGAAGATTCATCTGTGCTGTAGGTGTAACACCCCAAATTTTCCCTCTTCTTTTTAAGCATCATATCACATCATATTTATCATACTCATATCATTTCCTCAGCATCATATCATGGAAAGATGAAGCATGACATCCCTCATGTCCTAGCATCAAGCATATGGTCATCTGTGGGGTTTCCCAGAAGCACTTCAAGCCATGACAAGGGTCCCAATGAGTTTGTACACGTTCTATGGTGAGTCTACACTCCATTTACAAGATCAAGTCCCTTAGCAAAAGTTTAGAAGATTTTATGATCATCAGAGATCTCAGGACAAGTCAAAGCTCCTACACAATGATCCCAAATTAGGGTTTCACTTTCAAGCATGAAAACTCTGTGACTTTGGCCATTTCATCTGGACAAAGTCTCTCATATGACAAGAGGATCCTGGGGATGAAGTTTAATGAGAAAATTCCTTAAGGAAATCAGTTATTTCATCAGAAGTTCAAAAATGTAGCTTTTCTCCTGTATAAGGAAATCCTGATTAGGGTTTTGGGCCAGATACTCATATCTTCAGAATTTTGATCATTTCTTGAGGGCAAAGGCTTTTATTTGGTCTGCATGGCTTATGTATGAAGTTTGAGGCAGAAATTCACTGAAGGAGTCAAGACTTGGTTCAGTTGCTTGAAGGTGAAGCAAGAAAGTCAATTGTGCAGTCAGAAAAGTCAACATGAAGTTTTCAGAGATTTTAATCAGGATTATCATTTTTGAGGTCATGTTATGTCAAGGAGTAATTCAGTTGAGCTTAAATGTCAAAAATCGGGAGTATGCAAAAAGTTACTAAATTTGGAAGTTTCCATTTTTGGAAATTATTTGTCCCTAAACTTCAGGCTATTATTTCATGTGCGAAAAAGCTCTGAATGATTTTCCGGTGAATACGAAAGTTGTAGAGCACGATTTTCCCTTTCTGAAAAGTCATAGAACGCTTTCATAGCATTTGTAGAACTCAAGTTGTGTTTTTTGAAGTTTGGAGCATTTTTAGTGGACACGTGTCATTTTGTGATTGGCTTTCTTTTTTAAATGAAGGTATGTGTGGCGTGGCATGTGTTTTTTACACAATCTTTTTAATAAGCCCATGGTGTTATTTATGTGACTAAATAAAGAAAATAGTTAAAAGTGATGGTACTTGTGTTGGTTAGCGAAAATGAAAGAAAAAAACAAAAGAAAATCAGTCTCAGCCTGCCACGTGTTTTCTCCTCATTTGCTCTGAGGTCACGCCATGCATGCATCCCTCTCCCTCACACCCCTCACAGCCATCACTCCTCACGCGCCATGCACTTTATTTCTTTCCCTCACCCGCACGCCACTTTTTATTTCCCCCTCCCTCACACACATCACCCGCGCGCCATCCTTCTCTTTCACTTTTTCTTTTTCTCTCCCTCTCATAACTCCCACGCACGCCTTACACCACTCTCACGCACTCATTCCCTCACCTACCCTCTCACACGCGCACACCATGCATCACGCACTCACTCCCTCATCATTATCTCTCCTCACGCACTCATGAGACGGAGGCCACGCATCACATTCCTCACTCCCTCACCACACGCGCACACCTCATCACTAAGTTGTTTGCTTTTAGTTAAAAAAGAAGAAAAAAGAAAAAGTAGTACAACAATATCACACCACCCATTTCTCCCTGGCTTTGGCTGGTGACGAAAAAAAGCATGCTACTCACCCTTATTCTAGAAGGTAGCAGCACACAATAGAGAGGGGATTGTAACAAACTTTAAAGGGGAGAGATCATTTTTGGTATTGAAAAAAAAACACCATAAGGGATCAATCTCACTTTCTCCTTGAACGAGGTTTAAATCCAAAGAGAAGGCTTCCTCCATAGCCTATTCTAAAAGGCACTCCTCTGTTTTTGGTGGCATTTCCGAAGAGCATTTCGTGGAAGTTGAAGGCCATTTTCGGATCTGTTGATTTCACACTTTAATCACCTCTGATAGCCTTTATTTGGCCTTATTAAGCTCCATGAACACAAGAGGAAGTTAGCTCTATTTCCGGATTTCTTTGAACATCAACAAGCTCAATACCAAAGGTTTGCATACTCTTCCCATTCTTGCTTCAGATCTATGTTATCTACACTTGCTTTGATATATTTGAGATTCATATTTGATAAGGGATGCATTTAGAAGTCTTGCGGTCCATTAATTCCGAGTTTGAGTTTTGGTAGCTAAGTTGTGTTGTCTTGAATCTCTTTGGTTTGAATGTATTTTCGGAATCTAGTAGTGGATCCATGATCCTTATGGTCTGGGCTTCACGTTGGTATGCGTTTAGTGATTTTCTATGTTTCTTCGCGGCGACGATCGAAACCGTACGTGGTAGTGTTACTTTGGTGCGACGTATCTGTGTGTTTAAGCCATTGTTTTGGTTTTATTTCGATCTAGCCGCGTTAATCTCATTTCTTAGATGAGTTTTGGTTCTTACATTTTTGAATTTCGTTAAGTTTTGAAAGAGATATGGCGAGGTGAAGTTGATGTGGATTTTCTGTTTTTGTTTCCTCTTCATGGAGGCTTGCTGCGTTCTTGCTGTAAGAGTGCATGAGCATGAGAGGGAGACGACTGCGTGTCATCACGTGGTTGGTCCGTGTTTTTTTAATTATTCTATTTTTATTTTATTTTTTTTGCTTCACTTCAGTGGAAGGTGACCGGTTGATATGGTGTCACTTATTATTTTGTTTTTTTTCAGTTAAGTAAAACAAAGTTGGCATATAAATAATAAATCATTTTATTGATTTTTGTTTGGAATTTCGCGTGGGCCTTCAGGGCGTACTATTCGCACCTCCTCTCCCAAGCCCAACCCAATTTCAACGTGAAAGTCCTGCTCTTCACACCTCCTTCAACTTCTTTTATTTTTCTTTTCCCATTTAATTTTTCCTTTAATTCAGTTTCATTTCCATTTTATTAAAATACTTTTAGTGACCCAAAAATTCCCAAAAAAATCCTGAACATTCTTTTATGTCTCTAATATTTTTTCATATTTTTATTTTATTTTTCTCATTGATCCACGTGCCAGAATTAATTCACCATTGCACCTAGCTTCTTTTACTTCATTTCTTGACCAGTCTGCCTTGTTTATTTTCCATAGCCTTCAATATTTTGAGTTTTGATCCCATTCGTTTTGAATTGTGTTCCTGAGATCTTGTACTTTTCATGTGATTTTTCTCTGAATTTTTAGAAATTTATTTCTTTAGTCTTGGTCTGGAAACTTGTGATGTAAGTTTTCTGTCTTAGCTTGTGTTCTAGCCTCCATTTGACTTAGTTCCTTTCTGAATCTTTGCAAATCCTTTTGGCTAGTTGATATAATATGTTTGAGGACCATTTGGTTCCAGTTGTGGAATTTTTAGATGACTGGTTGATTTATTGTGGATTTTATCTTGAACCTTGTCCCGTTTTGCTTCTTTCGAACCTTTAAGCCTCTCATAAGCCTAAAAAAGGCACTTGTGCCCATTTCTTCTTCTCATTTGGGGTTACTTTGGGGTGGGGCTACCTTCATGGTCCTAGGATAGGTCTTGTGTCTTCTTAATTTTTGAGTTTGCTTCTTATTCAAGTCATTTGTCTCTTTAAGTGTTTTAACTCCATCTTTTGATTCCTTTGCTTCCATTTTGATATTGTTTGGTCTTGTGTGACCTCTCTCTTTATCTTGCTGGCTTCCTAAGCCATTCTCCATCTCATTTTGGTTCTGGTATTGAGCTTTGTGTTTTTATTTTGTGCGTTTTGCATTGCATATTTCATAAGTGCGCATTTGTTTCCATACGTATTCATGTGGCATCCTGTTGAGTCATAAGTCTCTTATCTTCATTTATTTGAGTTGCATTGGCATTGTGCATTTTTTCATAGCATGTCACTTATGGTTTTTTAATGTTAGCATGTTAATTTGCTCATTTTGTTTCATTTATGTGCATACTAACCTTGCAGGGGCTAGGGTAAGCGTGAGATGTGGGAATTGAGTTCCACATCTCCAATTCTCATCTCTTCCTCCTATGTTTATGGGAACTAACCCTTTGCTGTTGGGCTTAGGCCTTTCTCATCCCTTCTTCTATCTTCTTCTCTTCTTCTTTCTTCATTAGGATAGAAACCTCACTAACCCTTAGGACATCCATGCATGTTAACACTTAGGATTATTTTAGTCCCCCTTTATAATTTTTCCTTTGAGATCCTTTGGTGCTCTCTCTTCTCATCTTCAAACTTAATTCTAATTTACTTAATAAAGGTTGAGTACTTTCATGTGATATGAGACTTTGCTATGAGATGCTTGCACGCGTTCCGTTTCGGGGCGAGGTGTGAGTCATCACTCGTGGTGGATAGGTCTTAACATGAGTACCTCACAAGGAAAAAGCTAAAAAACACTTCTTAACCAAAAAAACCACAAAAACACTTAATAATGGTAATAGGTCAGTGTGCTTAAGCCTTCACTTGTGGGACTAGCTTTGGGGATTTCCTCCATAGATAGGTGTGCCTCTTGCGCATTCCATTTCGGGATGATGTGAGACGTACACATCCCATTGAGTAAGACTTAGGTACACTTACCTATGCAAACTTTCACTCATAAAAGCTTCTAAAAAAACACCAAACAAACAATAAGCGTCTTTCCTTCGGGAATTCTTTTCTCATCTCCTTCGCTCCGTACGCGAACTTGCTCCATGTCACTTTGCAAGACGGTTACGCACTCGTCGTCCGAGTCTGCAACACCTGAGCAATGGCATAGGCAGTTCAAACCTTAATTCACAAGCAATTTCCTTTGTTACCCCTAGTTAGGGGAACTACGGCGTCTCTGATCCTCATTATCCTAATGAGGTACGTAGGCAGCGGGGTAGGGTCCGTTCGAGCACAATCTTTATTTTCCCTACATTTTTCCTTTATTTTCTTATTTCAGTTCTTTTCCAGTTCCAGTTTCTTTTCATTTTCATTTCTTTTGCTGCAGTTTTCATACCCTCACCTTTTGAAACAATTTCTTTGCAAGCGTAGATCCCGTCGGGTACGACGGACGATCTGGGTGCTAATACCTTCCCAGGTCGTAACCGACTCCCGAACTCAGTCTCTTTGGTTCGCAGGACCCGTGTCCTTCCTTTTTTTTTCTTCTGGTTTGTGCAGCATTACCATTCTCGTTCCTTCGGGATAAAAATGCCTGGCTGGCGACTCTATTCTTTTTCCGCGCCACTTTCGTGTTTGTACCAGGATGGAAATCCGGGGAGCGACAGTAGGCACCCAAACAAAGTTGGACTATGGGGCTTACATCTTTGATCAAACCCTAAAGCATGCAGGAACATCAGCAACCAAGCTTCCAATAGCTTTTCCCTCTCTGCTTTGTGGGATAATCCTCAATCAATATCCAGGCATCCTTTCTGATAAGGATTCTGTCTGCAAGAGGGAGAGCCCATTGTCCTTCCACTACAAACTGTTTCTGAGCCATCATGCTGCAGATGTTGAAGCTCCCATTGGGACATCTGCTAGACCATCAAATGTCAAGACTCCTATATCCAAAGCAGCCCTGATTGCAGAGCTCAAAACCACTTGCAAAGAGCTGGATGAAAGGAAGAAAAAGCTTGAGGAAATCATTCAAAGGCTGGAGCTGGAAGAGGTTGCTCAGAATGTTGATGGTTCTGATGCTGAGTCTGAGGATGAAGAAGATACTGAGTATGATGAGTCTGAGTGAAGCTGGGTGTGATGGAAATTGTGTTGCCTGTTCTGCATTGTAATTTTTGCTTTGTAATTTTGAATGTTTTTTCTCTCTGCTTGTGTAATATTTGGCCCCAATTTTTGTCTAACAAGGGGGAGAAGTAATGAACAATGCCTGCTGCTGTTTGCCTGTTTAATGCTTGCTTCTCAACTAAGTTTTTTTTTAATATTAAATTTTGTTGAACAAGTCAAAGCAGTATACATATAGGTTTGAGGGGGAGCAAATTATTAACTCTCACATGATTCAACAGAAAAGAACTCTGCTGCACTCTGATAAATAAAACTCTGCTGCACTCTGATAAAACCAGAAGATTGTGTTAGCCAAAAATTAGCCAAAGGGGGAGTTTGTAGATGTTAAGAATTGGCAGAATTTTTTACAAACTAAAATAAGTGAACTTAGTTCAGGATGTCACACCAGATGTTGTGACATTGTCAAACAGAGTAACAGTTAATGAACTTAAGTCAAGATATCAGGATGTCACACCAGATGTTGTGACATCGTAAACCTGCTACCAGACTTAAATGATGCATAACAGAACTGAGTAAATTCAGGGGAATTTATCTGGAATTAATTGGAAAGAGATAAGCAATACAAGGCGCATCTTTAGGGAGCTTAGTTATCTGATTTCAGTATAACAGAATAACTAACTCACCTTGAATCAAGGAGGTAACAAACTAACTAACCCTAATTCAAGTTGATGACAGTGGGATTTATCAGGTCTGGATTATTTGCAAAAAGCCCACAAACCAAGCATCTATTTAAGGAACTGAAACTCTCAGAAAAGAGTACGAATTTTAGAAGACCAAAAAGGGTGTTTGTGTTTTATAGCAGGTTTTAATTGTGTGTCACTTTATGAGCTTTTAAGCAAAAAGTGTATTGTGTCTTGATTGAAACTTTTAAGTAAGATCAAGCTGTTGTATTTGAAGTGTGACTTCAATTTTATTAATCATTGTAATATATCACTGTGTGATTGAGGGGGAGTGAGTAGGTACTCATATCTAAGTTGTGTCTTAGGTAGAAATTGCCTTGGTTAGATATTAAGTGAAGGATTAAACTGGTTGGTTTAATTCCAGAATTAATATTACTTATATTGGATTTCCTTCCTGGCTTGGTAGCCCCCAGATGTAAGTGTAGAGATACACTGAACTGGGTTAACAATTTCCTGTGTTATTTAATTTATCAGCACTTTAAGTTTTGTTTAAGTCTTCAAGTGTTTAAACATCTGATTCAACATCACATACCTGATCCCAGAATTTCAATAACACTAAATGCACATGAATGATATGGTGTATTGGAATTAAATTGGATGAATGATGTACTAAATACCACAATGAATCAAATATGTAATTTAGCATTATAAATGATGTATGATAAAAAAAAATTATGAGAGGATGATGTTAATATGATGATTATAATTTCGGTTTGTGAATTTGATGAATGTATGCGATGAACGAAGGCTAAAGAATAATTGAATGTGAATGAATATTTGAAACTTGAATAGATTGAATAGAAAATGACTTGAATTGGGATTAGAAATTGAAGTTGAGTGAGAATTGAATCTTGGAATATAAACTTCTCTTTTTAAGTAAAATAAAAATAAAATTAGAAATAAAAATTAAACTAGAAATAAAAATTGAAAAAGGAGTGAATTAAGAATAAAAGTTAAAAATAAAATTACATTTAGAAATAAAACTTTGAGAATGAAGTTGAAAATTGGAAATAGAAATAAAATTGAATTTAGAAATAAAAAACTTTGAAAATGAGATGGAAATAAGATTTAAGTTTAAAATTTAAGAATGAATTAAAAATTAAAAGTAGAAATTGAAACAAAGATTAGAAGTGGAAAATTGAAAAAAAGTAGAAACTTGAAAAATGAAATAAGAAAAGGAAATAGAAATTAAAATTAAATCATGAAAATGAATTAAAAAGTTAAAAAATGGGAAATAGAAATTAAATTAAAAAAGATCTTGGAATTTTCCTTTTAAATTCAATGTATGATGCGAACAGTTAGAGGTAAAATTTGGGGTGTGACACTACACTTCAGAAGAAGATTTCTCAGGAGCAGAGACGCAAGGAAGCTCTTCAACAACCTAAGCAAGATGAGATTGATGAGGAGATAAAGGTGGGTTTTCATCATGCTGAAAGGGCTCAAACACTCACTCAAGAGATTGAAAGCCTTTCGACTAATATAAGCTTTTGTGGTCGTCGGCTCCAAATTCAGAAGAAGAAGTTTGACGAATTGAAGAAATCTTTTGCCAACATTCAGTTGTAATAGAAATAGTTTATTTTTATTAGCCTTTTCTTTTCTTATTAAACTTGTTTGTAATGATATTAATGCCATCTGTTTGGCAAGGTACATCATCACGTTATGCTATGTACAATTATTCTATGTTTATTTTGACTTCTTGCAATGTTGGTTTGTACTTTTTCAAATACTTCCCATTTATCTTCAAAATTCTCATGTCTTTCCCTATTTCTTCAATTTCGTATGCGCCATTCGGAAAAAAAAATTAAAACCTGGAAATGTCCCTCCCATTTAGGAGAGCATTTTCCCATTAATCTATCTTTTCGATCCATAGGAAGAATTACCTTCCAGACAAGATCACCAATAAAAAGAGTTTTGGATTTTACTTTCTTATTGTAAAACTTTTCGACTCTTTCTTTTTGTCTTTTCACCAAATCTAGCGCACGTAACCTTTCTTCTTTTAAGTCGGCCAATTTGTCCATCATCATACTCCAATACACATCTGATGGGATTTCGTGATGCCTCTGAACTCGAATTGACTGTAAGTAAATTTCGACTGGTAAGACTACATCATGCCCATAAGTTAACATGAATGGAGTAGAATTCGTTTCTTCTTTAGGAGACGTTCGACAAGCCCATAAAATTTCATCTAAAGTTTTATGCCAATTTCTAGGTTTTTTACCCACATGCTTTTTGATCAAATTTATCACAACCTTATTTGTTGTTTCAACTTGTCCGTTCTCCTAAGCGTAGTAAGGCGTTGAAGTAAGGAGTTTAAATCCTACTTCCTTTGCAAACATTTTCATATTCTTTCCAGTGAACACAGATCCTTGATCTGTTCTTATTGTTTATGGAATCCCAAACCTGTAGATTATGTGTCGTCGAATGAATTCTATGATTGTTTCTTGATCTATATTTACCAGTGGTATAGCTTCGATCCACTTAGTAAAATAATCTATCCCAACCAGAATATACTTCTGCCCTTTTAAAGAAGCTTGTTGAATTTCGCCAATTAAGTCCAAAGCCCAACCTCTGAATGGCCAAGGCTTTACAATCGAATGCAACTCACTTGTAGGAACATGTGGTATGCCTGCATGCACCTGGCATTCTTGACACCCTTTTGTAAAATTGACACAGTCTTTCAGCATTTTTGGCCAATACATTCCTTGTCGAAACAATAACCATTTCATTTTATGTCCCGCTTGATGCGCGCCACAAGCTCCACTATGCACGTTCGACAAAGCTATGTAAGCTTCATCTTCGCCCAAGCATTTCTACAAGACTCCTTCTGAAGTCTTTTTGAACAATTCATTTCCAAAAAGTACATAACTTAAAGCTTTGTACTTTACCTTTCTTTTGACTTTCTGATTTGGGTTTTGCAGATAATCTTTGATGGGTTTTCTCTAGTCTTCCACCCTTGAATCATCTACATTAAATATCTCAAAATTTTCTTCATCACTGTATCCTAACTTTTTTGTTTCCAAATCTGATGGAGAAAATTTGGTAGATATGACTCTTCCTCTAACTTCGATAGCCTTTTCTAAATTCTCTTTCGACACTTTATACCCAGATGCAATTTGGGTAAGATCATTTGCCTCTTGATTTTCCATCCTAGGAACATGCCTGATGGCCACATTGTCGAATATTTTAAGGAACCTATTAGCTATCACAAAGTACATTATTAGATTTTCTTTTACACACTTATATTCTTTATTAGCTGCTTGATCACCAATTCATAGTCACCCATTATTTCGACTCTTGTTGCCCCCAATTCCAACAAGATTTCAAGTCCAGTAATCAAAACCTCGTACTCTACTTCGTTATTTGAACACAAGCCTTCGACTTTGTACTTGAATTTTGTTGGAATTTTATTAGGAGAAATGATTAGTATTCCAACACCGGTTCTATTTTTATGACTGGAACCGTCGAAATATAATTTCCATGGTTCTAATTCAACGTATTCTACCTCATTTTCATTTATGGAATGGTCAGCTATGAAGTTAGCAACCACTTGTCCCTTAACAACCTTTAAAGGCAAATACTTTAAGGAATATTATGTCAATGTCAGAGCCCATTTTCCAATTCGACTATGTAAGATAGATTTAGATAATATGTATTTTATTACATTGAAATGAGAAGACATATATACATCAACAGGTTTTATATAGTGCTTTAATTTCATACAAGAAAAATATACACATAACCATAATTTTTCTATAACACTATATTTAGTCTCGACATCATTCAGGACTCTGCTGAGGTAGTAAATGACCCTTTCGACGCCATTTTCATCTTCTTGACACAACATGCTTCCTAATGTCTTATTAGATGCCGAAATGTATAACCTCATATTCCTCTTCCTACAAGGAGATATTAAGATTGGAGGGCTAGAAAAATATTCTTTGATTTTGTCGAAAGCAACTTGTTGTTCTTGTCCCCATGCAAAATCTTCCTTCTTCAGTCGAAGTTGAGGTGGGAAAGCATACGTCTTTCTACTAAGGTTGGAGATGAACCTTCTGAGAAAGTTGATTTTCCCTAGCAAAGACTGCAACTCCTTTTTCGTCGATGGCGCTTTCGCCTGCATTATGGCCTTGGCTTTTTTTTCATTTATTTCGATCCCCTTCTTGTGGACCAATAGCCTAAAAAATCACCCGCCTGCACACCGAAAGCACATTTTAGGGGATTCATCTTTAAACCAAATTTCCTCATCCTTTCAAAGGATTTTCGAAGATGGTCTATATGATTTTTTCCTGAAACAGACTTAATCACAATATCGTCAATATAGATTTGCATGAAAATTTCAATATAATCATGGAAAATCGAATTCATAGCGCGTTGATAAGTCGCTCCAGCATTTTTTAAACGAAAAGGCATTACTACCCATTTGTAAGTTCCTATTGCTCCAGGACATCAAAATGTCGTTTTAGAAACATCTTCCTCAGCAATAAAAATCTGATTATAGCCAGAGTATCCATCTAACATGCTTACATACTCATGGCCTACTGCCAAATCTATAAGCATTTCTGCTACTAGCATAGGGTATTCATCTTTTGGGGTAGCTGAGTTTAAGTCTCGAAAATCAATACATACCCTTAAATTGCCATTTTTCTTAATTACAGGAACTATGTATGCAATCCAATCAACATATCTAGCTATGCAGAATAATTTTCATTTCAGAAGTCTTTCGACCTCTTCTTTTATTTTCGACAGAATTTTTGGTGCAAAGCGTCTTGAAGCCTGCTTTACTGGTTTCTTTCCTTCCATTATTGGCAGCTTTAATTCGACCAAACTTTGGTCTAAACCAGGCATCTCGTCGTAGTCCCATGCGAAAAAATATTTGAATTCTTGCAGTAACTAGACTATTTCGAATTTGAACTACGGGTCCATCTTGGCGCTTATGTAGGTTGGCCTTTTTTATGCCCCCAGACCCAGATCTATTTCTTCTAATGGATCATGTGCCACCATCTTTGTATTAGTTGACACTGGATCTTTTTTGAACCCTAAAGGTTCGTTGTTGTAAATGGTGTCAAGCTTTTTATGTTGTCATTCGCCCATTTGAGTGCTATCATAATATTCATTAACGTCCCTATGAGGACATTGTTTGTTGGAATTTTTTTGGTTGGCTTCGACAACCATATATTTCACTTCGGCTTCAAAAGCCGCTTTGAGTTTATTTTCGGCTATATAAGCCGTAATTATTTTGAGTACTGATGATTCAGTCATTATCGTTAAACTCGCTTTCCCAACCAATTGGCTCTATATGGGAAGTCTCCCATATGAAGTTTGACTCGTCAACTACTTCCTCGTCCTTTTGGAAACCATATGTTGGATGGAGGTACATTGAACAGTAGGCATTTTCAGTTGCCTTTAGGTCGAACTCCGCTAGGCTGCAGGGAGGTATATGAGCCAGATTTTTGTCGAAGCTTCGACGATCCACATGGTTTACTTTAGTCATGAAGTAACTCTGATCAACCTCGACATTTTCAACAATGCCATCTGTTTTCCAGATGGCTATATGTTGGTGCATTGACGAAGGTACATCCCCTACGCCATGGATCCATTCTCTTCCCAAGAGTAAATTATAATTCGCCTTTGAAGCGATAACCATAAACATTGCCGACCTTGTTATGGTTCTGACGGTTAACTCCACTTGGATAATGCCTATATTGGTTCCTACTTTTCCTTCGTAATATGGCAGCACCATGTTATGAGGTTTTGCATCAGAATCATCCTTTCCAATTTTCTTTAGCATAAAGTGAGGCATCAGGTTCACTGCAACTCCACCATCCACTTTTCCTTTTATAAACAAAGGCTTCAAATGTCCTTTCATGGAGTCGTCTGGCCTTTCGAAGAAATCGTTTTGTTCTTCAATGCAACCATTGTTCATTATGTTGTAACAAACAGACATGTGTCCCATTTGTTCATCCTCCATATCATTCTCTTCGTCTTCGACCTCCATGATCCTATCATAAACTCTGGGGAGGATCGACACCACATTGAAGACAACATCAAAGAATGCTTCTGAGTTAGATTGGAAATCATCAGTCATCTCATCATCTTCCTGGACTTTGTCTTTGGACTTGACTGGTTCAACCTTGATGTTGTGATTGTTACTGTTAGGTGGCTCCTTTTTGTTGCCTATTTGGGTGTTGTTGCTAGATTCTACTTCACTCCTCTTGGCAACATCCTTCTCAAACAGGCCCTTTTCGACGGCTTCTTTCTCTGCCCTCTTTTTTCTCTAGAATATCCTCCACTGGGATCTTGAAATGGGGTTCTTACCCTTATAATTTTCTGAAGGGTAAGGTCTTGGTTTACGTTTCTCGGCTTCACTTTTCTCTGTCACCGAAGGCCCCCTATGAATGTCGAAGCTTTTCCATTTCTTTTGTCCCTAGGCATCTCTAATTGGCTGAACCCATTTGTCATCAGCAACTTTGTTTGTTGGTTTGTAAGAATTATATTTTCTTTCTCCAGCCCTTTGTTGTTGATGGTCGCTTGTCCTTGGATCATACCTTGTTATCCTGACAGCTGGGACTGTCCCCCAGTTCCCTTTTCTTTTAGAATTTTCGATCACCTCTAGGTTACATGCTGCCTTTCTGTCGAAAATGGCGCTGCAACATGGGCACAACATAACTCCAGTCTTCTTCTTTTGGCATTTCGGGATGAATTCGATCAAACTTTCATCTTCTTTGGGGTAAGCCATCCTTTGGTATTCCTCTCGACGGCGTTCTTCATCCGTTTGTGCTTGATTCTTTTGGGACGCTTCCACCATGTTAATGTTGGCCCTCTGCCCATCAGCAATACTTAGATTGCTCATTTTTTCAATAAGCCTTTCCTCAGTTTCATCCTTCCCTTTCGTCAGGTCGAACTCTTTCAATTCCCTCTTTGGGTCCTCCATTGACCTGTGTAGGATTCCATATGTAACTGGTTTCGTAAGACCATCAGCAGTCTCTGCCTTAACTTTGGTAGCATCTTCATCAACCTCGGTGTTGACACATTTGAAAGTGTCATTCTTTTCCATTTGGTCAGCTTCAAGCCCTTCAGTAGCCTGGTTTTCGATAGTGAGGCCATTAATGTCTTTCTTTTCAACATTGACGCCTTCGATGGCCTTCGTTTTGGTGTTGACAGAATTTCCAACAACATCTTGGTTTTTTGTAGTATCAAGGCCTTTAGTAGCCTCCGTGTTTGCTTCGACGGAATCTTTAATGACTTCGTCATTGTTTGCTTCACTATAACCTTCAGTGGTTTCAACTTTGCTTGAGTTGTTGAGGCCTTCAGTAGCCTTCATGTTTCCTTCGACGGAATCTTCAATGACTTCGTCATTATTTGTAGGACCATCAACAATCTCTACCATGTTGGCGTTAGTGTCGAACCCTTCAGTGGCTTCCACCATTTCAAAATTGTCGTCTGAAACCTCTTCTACTTCCACCATGTTAACGATGGATGGCTCAATATAATGGGCTTCGTCAGTCTGCATAGGGTTTGAGTTAATCTTCATTTGTTGTTTTGACTTATCACCGAATTTCAGCCTTCCGTCACAGATAGTATTTTGTACGGGATCCCTGAAAAGAAAACATTGAGATGTTTTATGACCCAAAAAGTTATGGTACTTACAAAAACCTCTCTTTTTTTGTTGTTCCACATGAGGCACCTTAGAGCCTGGTGGTATCATCATTTGACCATCTTTAACTAGTAAGTCAAAGATTTCGTCACACTTGGTGACGTCGAATGTATAAATTCTCTTATGGTGTGTTTGGATGGAGCATTTTAATGAGGGAAAGTAATTTTTTGAGGAAATTTGAAATGACTTGACTAAAATCCATTGTTTGGATACAAAATATGGAGAATTGTTAAAATGATGTAAATTTCTGGAGTATTTTATTCATGTTAAATTTAAGGAATTTAAAATGACACCAAAAAGTAGATAATTTCAAATTGCTTTATCACTATATATAATATGTATATTAAATTGTTTATTACTAATTTTTCAAATTTTGCAAGATGGTCCTCATATTTTATAAAAAATTCAAATTCACCCCTAAAATTTTCAATAATATTGCAATAAGTCCCTAATAATTTTCATATTTTACAAATTGGTCCTTCAATTTTTTTTAAATTACAAATTGGTTCCTATTTTCATATTTTAGATTTGACCCAAAAAAATTTAAATTATGAAAATTGCCCAAAAAAATTTACAATGAATCATTTTAATACTCTATCCAAACAAAAGAAATTAAAATTGAATGGATTCTAATTGAATCATTTGAATTACCTAGAATTTTGAATTCCTTAAAAATTCTAAATTACCTCATCCAAACACACTTTTAGGGTGTGTTTGGATGGAGCATTTTAATGAGGAAAATTATTTTTTTGAGGGAATTTGAAATGATTTGATCAAAATTCATTGTTTGGATAAAATAATATGGAGAATTGATAAAATGATGTAAATTTATGGAGTATTTTATTCATGTTAAATTTAAGGAATTTAAAATGATACCAAAAAGTAAAGAATTTCAAATTGCTTCATTACTCTATATAATATGGATGTTAAATTGTTTATCATTAAATTTTCAAATTTTGCAAAATAGTCCTCATATTTTACGAAAATTTCAAACTCACCCCCAAAATTTCCAAAAAATTACAAACAAGTCCCTAATAATTTTCAAATTTTACAAATTGTCCTTTAAATTTTCAAAAATCGAAATTGGTCCTTATTTATCATATTTTAGATTTGACCCAAATTATTTAAAAATTATGAAAATTGCTCCATTTTTTTTATAAAATGAATCATTTTAATACTTTATCCAAACAAAAGAATTTAAAATTGAATGGATTCTAATTGAATCATTTGAATTACCTAGAATTTTGAATTCCTTAAAAATTCTCAATTACCCCATCCAAACACACTCTTAGGAAATTTCTCATTCTTTTCGGACTCGACTGAATTCTTCCCGTTCGACGAAACCAATACTTTACATGAACCAATATTTTATGTTCGTTCACTTGAGTGAAACATCTTGCCTTCAGTAACCTAAACCTATTTAGATAATCATCTATTGGTTCAGAGAACTTCCTCTTGACACTTGCTAATTCTTCCAGGCTTATTTTGGTTTGTCCCATATAGAATTGTTCATGGAACAACCTTTCTAATTGAGTCCACGTATATACTGAACCTGCGGACAATGATGTAAACCAAGTGAACGCATTTTTAGTCAAAGAACTTGGAAAATATTTCGTTCTCAAATTCTCGTTGTGGGCTATTTCTCCCGCTTCGATCAGATAACGGGCTACATGTTCTATGGTGGATTCACTATTATCCCCTGAGAATTTGGTAAAATTAGGAACTTTCCATCTTGGGGGTAGTTCTTGTTGCATAATATATCCAGATAATGGGGAAATATAACTAGGCTTTCGCAATCCTATATTTGCCCCATTTTGTGCCATTATACTTTCAACCATGGCTGCTAAATTATTTTCGGAAGGCAAGTTATTATACCGAATTTGATGTACCACATCATCAGCGTCTTGGCCTCTCTGGACCAATATCCTCCTAGGCTCTTGTTGGACAGGGATTACTACATGAGTTTATTGGACTACTTCCTCTTGGTTTCTAAGGTTTTCCTAAGGAATGTCTAAAGGCCTTTGATTTATTGTGGGTTCCTCTTCAACACCCACCATATAGTTCTGAACTATTTGTTCTCTTTGTCGAGTTTGAGGGACGCCGAAAAAATCAGCAATGCGCGTTGTAACACGGTGGGGGAACTGACTTTAGTTATGTTGCGGATAGCAAGAGTCGCCACCGACTTTTATTTTATCCAAAGGAAAGGGCATAAAAGAACAGGAAAGACCTTAAAAGATTTTTGGGTTCGGGGGGTAGGTTATGTAAAGGGAAGGTGTTAGCACCCTTTACATCCATGGTTATCCATGGGCTCTTAGTTACTTAGCTCACTTTAAAATGTTTTTGAAATGTGTAGTGTGTGATTAGAAATTTTCTTAAGTACTTTATAATGATCCATGTAAGGATATATATAAAGCCTTTGTTTTGAAAATTGCTTAAAAAATGTGAAGTGTTTTGAAATGTGTCGCTCCCGATAAATGAGAAATGGCCCAGATAAAGGTACAGACGCGAACGGTCGGCGAAAGGGACAATGAGAACACACAGCAGTGAACTCACTGGAGATGAAAAGAGTCGCCAGCTAGGCATTTTTATCCCGGAGGAAAGGTAATGCTGCATAGACCTAGAAAGAGATGGATAAGACGGTTGCGAACCAGAGAGACTGAGAAAGGGGGTTGGTTACAACCTGGGAAGGTATTAGCACCCAGATTGTCCGTCGTACTCGACGGGATCCACGCTTAGAAGATTTGTGTTTTAAAGGGGTAGTGTCAGTGCAATCTGTGTATAAAGTAGCTGGAAAAGAATGTACAGGTGTCAGTGTAAAGGAAGTGTAAAGTGTAATATATACAGTGTCAGTGTAAGGACAAGAGTGAAATGCTCATGATAATGAGGCTAAGAATAATGCTGGAAGGAGGGGGAATATACAGAGACTTTTGTTCGATAACTGTTAAGTTATGCCTACGTATCCTCTCGTGCAATGAGGAAGTCAGAACACCGTAGTTCGACCCAAAGAGACTGAAAGATGAATTGACTTGTGAATTGCTTGCTTGTCTATGCTCAAGTGTATGACCTGTCTGGCTCAGGTGCAAACTGTCTTGCATTAGACGGAAGAAGCGAGTTCTCGTTTGTGAGTGAATGAGGTGAGAAAAGAATCCCGGAGGAGACGATTATTGTTTGTTTTTGAGCTTTCAGTCTTTTATTGTTTTTTGAAAGTTTGTCATAAGTTAATGAGCTTAAGCCTAAACCAATGGATTTAGTAAACTCATCACATCTTCCCTCTGATTAGGGGTAATGAGAATACCTTAAGTGTGAAGTCAGATTCTCACACTTAAACACCTTTGATGTAGGATTAAGATCATTAACCTACTTGTGATTATTTAGATGTTTTTGTTATTTTTATTTAGTGTTAAGTAATGAGATTAAGCCATAATCAGGGATTTAACAGACTCATTATCATCCTAATAGAATGATAATAGATAAGAATGTTTAAGCTGAGGAAAGCTCCTCAACTTAATCCATGATTAGGGATTAAACCCATGACAAAACAAGCCTTTGATTAAGTGGATTTTATTAATGGTATGATGATGAAGTGAATTTTATGATTTGTAAGACAACTTGAGGGGGACTTGTCCATTAACACTAGGGTTAGTCCTTCTTAACCATTTAAGGAAGAATTAGAACCCTAATGCAAGGCCCAAGTTACAAGCTTGATGTCTTGATGATTATTAAGTGAATTGATTAAAGGAGTTAAACACATTAAGGGCTTAACACTTAGGATTAAAGTTATACACTCCATCCTAATAGAAGGATGCAGGCATAAGCTTAATCACAAAGCCTTAAAACCTTTAGGGTTTAGTCTCTGATTATGAGGTGAGAAGAGAAGACTCAATGAGACACAAAGGTAAAAACTAAGTGGGGGACTAATTAAAACCCTAATCATTGTCATGCTTGGTTGTTCCTAAGGTTTGTGAAGTTTAACAAGAGAAATCTTCAATGGAAACACCAGGAAGCAGAGAAAGGATCAGGAGAAGCAAAGTAACTTGCTTCATTCAAGAAGTCAAGTCACTTGAGGAAAGAAAGTGAGAAGAAAAATAATGAGCAAGCTCAATCTCAAACACATACAAAAATGCAGCAAGGATGCATAACAGAGATGAGGAGAAGTTATGAGAAGTGAAGGCAAATTCACTTCTCAAAGCCACTTACCACCTGAAAGGTTAGGAAAGACATGCAATGCAATGCAAAAAATGAGATGGGATGGCATGATGAGGAATAAAACCAGAAGCAAATTCATGATGTTAATGATGCTATGGGATGCTACAAACATGAGGCAGCACATGGGGATGATCATACAAGCTTATGAATGCAAATGGAGCAAGTTAAGAACCATGAACATACATGAAAAGTTATGAAGTGCATATGGCATACAACATGGCAAATGCAAGATGTAATGATCAAACATGCTTTAAATATGTCTTAAGATGTTCAATGAATCAAATGGAGGCATGGAATGTCATGGCAAGTCATGTTATGCAAGCAAATGCAAGATGGATGCACATGGAAGCCCAAATTAGGGTTTATGATCAAAGCATCAAACACAAACCAAAATCAGAAGCAAGCAACACTATAAAAAATTGAAAATGCACTCAAAGGACCCCTAATCCTATACTAACTCACTGCCCAAAGGAGAAGTTTCAACTCCTAACCAAACTCAAGTTATGATTTTCCTAAGTTTTCTAGGGTTTTAGGGTTCCTAAACAAGAAAATTACCAAACAAAAGGAAAACGAAAGATCAAATCATGGCCATTTAATCTCACAAACTAAATGCTAAACACAATGCAATGCAAAAAGAACCAAGGTCCAACTCTTTAGGGTTAGGCAGAAATGATTTTTGGAAGTTTGGATCAAAATAATGCATAAAAATGATTTTAATTCAATGAAAAATTCTCAAAATGCATCAAGATCAAAAAATAAATTTGGTTTGAGGGTTGGACAATGTTTCTAAATGTTTTTAAAGGTTTCATGAATTTTTTGGTGATTTTTAAATACCTAAAAGTATTTTTAATTAATTAATTATCATTAATTAATTAAAAAGAAACTTTTAAATGTTTAAAAATACTTTTTAAATGCTAAAAATGAAAATAAAAATATTTTTGTGTTTTAAAAATTAATGAAAACCTTGATGAAAATTTTCATAATTTTTAAATGTATTTTGCTATTTTTAATAAATTGGACAAATTAAATGAGAAAAAATGAAATTAAAATCAAAATAAATGGAAGTATGCTGAATGAGAGGCTGAGATTGAATCTGGGTTTGGAAGCATTGACTACGCGCCAGATCTAATGGATCACATTCAAACCTGACTAATTAAATTATTAAACCTAATTAATATTAATTAATCCTGATTAATTGAAAATGACATGATCTCAGCCACACACTCACACGCGGGAAACAAGATCCAGTGGCTCACATTCAAACCTGGTGCCCTAACCCTAATTAACAACTAACCACTTTCAGGTGGCCGGAGAAGACTTCCGGTCATCTTCTCCGGTCAGCATCCTCCCTGAAAATTGCTATCTTCCACCCTAGCTCACTAAAACCTAATCTCTCTGCCCAGAATCCATCCCCAAACATCATAGAGCAAGAATCAACAGCCAAAACACATTTATTTTACACAACAAGGCTGAATCGAAGCAAAAGGGGTTTAGGTCAAAAAATTTCAGGAACGACATACATGCTTAAAACTCAATTATTTTCGAAACAAAACATATCAGCATGATCAGTGGAACGTAGAGAATCATTTAAGAACTTAAAAACAAGCTTCTGGAAAAAATGTTCATGAAGCTCACCTGAACTGGAGCTTTGATCTCTGACACTTTCTGGCTAGTTTCTTGCTTGCAATCAACTCCACTTGACCTCCTGAGAAGCTTTCAATTCTTGGAAAGGGTTTGTGGTAGCTGGTTGGAAGGTTTGAGCAGGTTCTGTTCAAGGGGAGGGAGAAATCGTATTTGGGATTCTGGAGGTTTTAGGCTGTGGTGATGGATGCTTTTTGATCAGAGGAACATGTTGAGTTGATCTATGAAGTGGGTTTTTGTGTTTGTGAGTTGTGTGATGAGATTCGAAGGTTTTTGCTCAAGGGAGTGAAAATGGAGATGCTGAGTTCTAGTGTGCTTCAGGCTTGTGTGTTGTTGTGTTTGGCTGGCATTTGATCCACATAAACAAGTCTCATTGGTCAGATGATGTGACCTGCCCTTTATTGATTGGTATGGTGCTTTTTGCAAATTGTCAACTTTATGTAAGAGAAAGCATGGGTCAAGTTCTAGCTTGGTACAAGGGGTGTGGGCTGCGCAGCAAGGTAAGGAGAAAGGCTAGGGCTGGTTCAGCAACATAGGCAGCAAGTGGATGGAAGTGTGATGATGGTTTTGCAACTTGCTCACTTTTAGTTCACATGGAAATATCTTGCCTTACAAGCCATGAAATATGAGAAACTCTTGGTACATTCTGAACTTTAGGTTACATGTGATGTTTTTGTATTGGTTTGATGTCAATTAGAAGTCACAAATGCCTTTGATACATGATTTTGCAAATTTCTCATTTGGTGCATATTTTGAAAATTAGTGATTTTTGCCAACTTTGATGCACCATAACTTTTGATCCAAGATGAATTAGGTCATGTTCTTGTACTTTTTGAAAAGGGAAAGATCTAATCTACAACTTTCATGACCAAAGTTTTTTCATTTGAAGCATTTTTGGATCAAAAAGTAAGGTTTGAAAAGTGGCATAAAATGACATATTCTTCAAAAGTCAAACTTGCCCTAAAAAGTCAACTTTGCACAAACTTGTGATTCTTGAATTTTGTGACATTATAACTTCTTCCATGATCAAATAAAGATCATATACACTCAAAATGATGAAGATCAACCCTTGGTTGGGTCATTGGGGGCCTCAGATGCCCTGATTTTGCACTGACTTGTCTGAAAAGTCAACCCTTGATCAGATGACTTCCCCATGGAATTTCTTCATGAAAATTGATATGCATACTCCCTATACCATATAGAGACCAATAGAAACAAGAATGACCAAAAAATTTGAAGTTATGGCCTCTGAAACCAAAACCCTAATTTTTAGGTCATCTGTGCAGTTAAACCTGGCTCTGCTTCCATACCAATCCCAGTTCTTGTGATTCTTTAGCATTCTTGACTTTGAGAGGATATAATATGATATAAGAACACATATGGACCCCTTTGAAGTGATTGGTGGCCTTTGGAGTGGCTCAAGAAGCTCTTGGATTGCTCAGTTCACAAACCCTAGGTGCAGATGACTTTGAATCTATGCAGTGAATCAAAAAATGTACTATGAGATGCTATGTTTGTGTTTATGCATTTGAAATGATCACAAGCCATGGTGTGAATGGGTGAGGGCAAATTTGGGGTGTTTACAAAATGTTTTGAAGAGTGAGCAAGTACATAAGAGAAACCTACCCTAAGTTAAATCTTTTTTGTTCTTAAATATCCTTTAAGTGGTAAGACTATCCCTATTATTAAGGAATAGGTAGTCATTACCTTGGATGTGTTAGGGACCAATGAAGGGACAACTGTGATTAGGAAACTGTAAGGTGTATTTAGCAATTCGAAGGGACTTATCATCTTTATTCGAAAGGGACAAGATCATTTACGAAGGCAACCATGAAGGGACTTGATCTTTTTATCTTTTAAGGGACTATATGATATAAATAAATGAAGGGACTTTGCTTTATACACCTTACTTGACATTTTTCTTTAGGCAACATGAGAGGTAACCCTTAAGAAGTGAGATGGCAATCCAAGATCGACTTACGTGTGTGCGTGTACCAATTCAAGTATTTATCTTACAAATTAGTGATCTAAATTCAATTTTAAGTACAAACAAGTTTACACTCCCTATTTTACTAACCATGGCAATTTAAAATAAATATTAAGAAATTCTACAAATATTACATAGGGTGTACAATTACATTATAATAATTAAAATAATTAAAATAAATAAGCAAATAAATAAATAATTAAATGGGTTAGTAATAATAAACAAAAAAAAATAAGTATAAGATGGTTAGTATAACAATATAATATAGAAACAAATAAAAAGTTCAAAATTAAATAATTATTTTTTTAGAGAATTTTAATAAAAGAAATAAATAATAATAATTATATACTAATGAATATGATTAATAATTCTAATAGTTCAATTTTATATACATATTATAAAAATATTTGTTAATTATAATTAGGTAAGCATATAAAAATAATAAATTAAGTTCATAAAATAAAGTTAGGGTTTTTAATTGTTTAGGAAAAATAAGTTAGGGTTTACTACTTAATTAAATTATAATTACATTATTTAAAAAAAACTACATATAATAATAATATAAACAAATTGTAAAATAAATATATATAATTAAAATTTACAAACAAATAAATTAATATTTATAATATGATTAGGGTTTATAAAGAAAATTAGGGTTAGAGAAAATTTATGAGAATTTGGGTTTTAAATATTAATTTACAAAATAAATCAATTTATTTACACCAATATACATATTATAAGAATAAATATAAACAATTTAGATTTTTTTTGAGGAAAATAAATTATAATATTTCAAGAATATAAAGTAAAGTATTTTAATGGTATTAAAAAATATTCTTTATAATTTATATATACCAATTTAAATAAAATAGAAGTAATATAATAAAATAAATTTAAATAAGAAAAACATAGGAAAATTGCCCAAAAAGAAAGGACCTGGGATTTGAACCCAGGTCCCTTACCTCAATCAACAACACTCAAAACCAGCTGAACCAGCATGCACTGGTGATAGCCATATACCTCACAATCATTATATTATAAACCTGTTAAAACAAAATAATTATGAGAAAAAAATGTGGGAACCTGGATTCGAACCCCTGCCCATCAACCAACAATCAAACACTCCATCCACTAAGCCATATGGGCGCATCTATTAGACAACCACAACAATTCATAATATATTAAGTTATATGAATGAATGTGAAAATCAATAAAAAGAATGCTGCCTCCAAGAATCGAACCAAGGTCCTGAACAATAACACGCGCAACCATTACCACTGGGCCAGACAACATCAATTGATATCATATTCAAACAATTTCATAAAATATTAAATTAAAAATTCAAGTCCCAGCTGCGCGCCAAGAAACTTCATCTTCTTCATGATACCTGCGAATTTTCCTAGGCTTTTTCTTACGCATTTACCTGCGAATCTTTCAATATTCATAACCTGCGAAAATCAAACATCATCGAAACAGCAAAATTTCTTTCAATTGATTAGTGCACTATGATCCTCAGAGCTCATACAATCTTCCTATGTCCTTAAAATTTATTTATATTTGGTTTATCATGAAACCCCAAATACATGGCCGAAACCCTAACAATGGCTTCTCACGTTTCCTGCATCAAACTTTCAATCAAACTATCCAGAATTGTTCTAAACATAATTATAAACATTAATCAACCATCAAATATTATTTAAAACAAAGATATATGTGAAATCGAAAAATTCAAAACACAAGAACAAGTGTGGTTCGGTTTATGCAATATGGCATGATTATGATGCTTTTGAGGATTGGGACAGGTTCAGTGATGTCCAAGGAATGTTTTGCAACCTTTAGAATGCTTTGATATGGCCTGCAAGTAAGAATCTGAATTGAGATTTTTTGATGAATTTTGAAAGTTTGGAACTTGTTCTTGAGGCTGCAATTTTCGTGTCCTTGCATTGTGATCTCTTCCTTGTATATATATGAATGATATTAGGTCAAAATATTGTAGGGTTATTTGGACTTTTTGGATAATTGAATATTGAAAAAGATCATGTCTTAAAACTTGATTTTCATTTGATCCAACCTTGCTATTTTAAGACAATCATCATAATTTTCATATCAATTAAATCCAATCAACTTTCCTGACTTTCTAGAAGCAAAATTTTTTAAATCTTCATCATTTTATATTTTATTTGAATTTAAAATGATTTTTAATATAAAAAATCATAATAAATAAAAATAAAATGAATAAAATTATGAAAATATTAAATAAATTTCGTGCATGATGTCATGGAACACATTGGGTCACAAAAAAGTCAGCCCATTTGAAGAATTATGGTTGTAAGACCCCATTTACTTCATAAACCACTCAAAAATTTCCCAACTTTGCAAGGGCACAAATCCTTCAATTTTAATGCTATGAGGGTGTTCTTGGACATTTTGGAAAGCTTAAAGAGTCCTATAACCAACCCCATTGGTTTTATGTCCATATCCTTTACCATTCTCAAGTTATGCTCTTTTGAAGTTGTTGACTTTTTGTTGACTTTCAAAAGGACCTATAATGTCTTAGCTCATACCTTCCAAATGAAGCATTGTTGGGCTTGGCTTGTGAGACAAAAAGTTGTAGAGAATTCAATTTCCTTCAAAATGAGCTTTGGATGGAAATAATTTGATGAAGTATGTGAAATTTATGGCTGGTCAAAGTTCAGTTGACTTTTCCTGTGAAAACCCTAATTTAGAAACTCCTGATTCTTGATGATCTGAAATCTCCTTGATGAATCATGATCAAACCTTGATCAAATGATGAATTTTACTTCATATACTTGATGTTGGAAAAAAATCATGAAGTTTGACTTTGGTTTGACCACAGTTGACCTCAGTTTGACTTTTTAACTACTTTGACTGATTTTAACCTATCTGATCATCTGACTGAGCAAACCTTTGGGAAAAGTCTTGAAACTTGTCATGGGGATTATTAAACACATATAAGATGTTATGAAGCTCACTTGAAGTCTTGTAAGTCCATTTAGCCTGATTAAAGTCAAAACCCTAGTTTAGGATGCATTGCTTAGGAGGATGCATTGTCTGAGGGAAATGTCAAATCTTCTGACTGATTGTGAACTTTGTGAACCTTGTGAACCTCATGAGAGGTTTTGTGAACCTTGTGAACCTTGTTAACCTCATAAGATGTCTTGTGAACCTTGTGAACCTCTTAGTACACAACGTCTTGTCTTGTGAGGGAAAATTTTGGGGTGCAACAGCTGCCCCTGTTCAATTTTCTGAAACCTGAGGGGTTAGATTGGTATCTGTACCATTCATGACCTGGAAGGTTGAAGGGGATTGAACACAAAAGCCCAAAAATTTGCACTCACCAGTTCATAGAGTAATACAGGTGATTAGTTGTATATGCTTGAGTGGGCTTAAAGATGCCACTTGGAAGAATTGGAGATGGGCTTAGAGATGCCATCAGGAAGAACTGGTGATGGGCTTAGAGATGCCATCTAAAGTATCAGAGTATGATGATGTCTTTATGTTGATACTGGATATCAGTACTAGGTCTTTGTATAGGCCGTCTCTGAATCATTTATGCAACATGATTTGAGTTGTTGAATGGACTAGTAGAAATAAATCTTGTGATGATTATCTCTTCTAGAGGTATCTTGAATTAGGGAATGGATCTTTGTATAGATCGTTTGCCTACTCTCCAAGGTCAAAAGAACGTCAGGATTAGTTCTTCTGAAAAATATCTTGAAACAGGGAATGAATCTTTTTACAGACCGTTTGCCTGCTATTCAAGGGCCAAAAGAACGTCAGGATTTGTTCTTAAGGGTCAAAAGAACGTCAGGATTTGTTCTTCTGAAAAATGTCTTGAACAAGGGGTCAAAAGAGCGTCAGGATTTGCTCTTAAGGGTCAAAAGAACGTCAGGATTTGTTCTTCTGAAAAAGTCTTGAACAAGGGGCCAAAAGAGCGCCAGGATTTGCTCTTAAGGGTCAAAAGAACGTCAGGATTTGTTCTTCTGAAAAAGTCTTGAACAAGAGGCCAAAAGAGCGTCAGGATTTGTTCTTAAGGGTCAAAAGAACGTCAGGATTTGTTCTTCTGAAAAAGTCTTGAACAAAAGGCCAAAAGAGCGTCAGGATTTGCTCTTAAGGGTCAGAAGAACGTCAGGATTTGTTCTTCTGAAAAAGTCTTGAACAAGGGGCCAAAAGAGCGTCAGGATTTGCTCTTAAGGGTCAAAAGAACGTCAGGATTTGTTCTTCTGAAAAAAGTCTTGAACAAGGGGTCAAAAGAGCGTCAGGATTTGCTCTTAAGGATTAAAAGAACGTCAGGATTTGTTCTTCTGAAAAAGTCTTGAACAAGGGGCCAAAAGAGCGTCAGGATTTGCTCTTAAGGGTCAAAAGAACGTCAGGATTTGTTCTTCTGAAAAAGTCTTGAACAAGAGGCCAAAAGAGCTTCAGGATTTGCTCTTAAGGGTCAAAAGAACGTCAGGATTTGTTCTTCTGAAAAAGTCTTAAACAAGGGGCCAAAAGAGTGTCAGGATTTGCTCTTAAGGGTCAAAAGAACGTCAGGATTTGTTCTTCTGAAAAAAGTCTTGAACAAGGGGTCAAAAGAGCGTCGGGATTTGCTCTTAAGGGTCAGAAGAACGTCAGGATTTGTTCTTCTGAAAAAGTGTTGAACAAGGGGCCAAAAGAGCGTCAGGATTTGCTCTTAAGGGTCAAAAGAACGTCAGGATTTGTTCTTCTGAAAAAGTCTTGAACAAGGGGCCAAAAGAGCGTCAGGATTTTCTCTTAAGGGTCAAAAGAACGTCAGGATTTGTTCTTCTGAAAAAGTCTTGAACAAGGGGCCAAAAGAGCGTCAGGATTTGCTCTTAAGGGTCAAAAGAACGTCAGGATTTGTTCTTTTGAAAGATGTCTTGAACCAGGGAATGGATCTTTTTACGGACCGTTTGCCTGCTATTCGAGGACATCTTGAGTAGTGCATGGATCATTTATGACCCGTTGTAAGTTGTTGATATTGTTTTACCTGCATATAACTATCCTGCAAGGGAAATATTAGTTTATGCATTATGTATGCATGCATAGTATGATGCACCTAAGATGTATTATGAATTTATGGTATGTATGTTATGGTATGATGTAAATGATGTATGTATGAATCATGCAGCCTGAAGCGTCTGGATATCTTCGTATAACAACTGCTGGCCAGGGAAAGTAAATCATGATTTGTTGCTGAAGGATATGAGGAACTCGTTCCCGTCTCGTTTGATAATATAGTATTCATAACTTCCCGTCTTCGTTTGATAGTATGGTATTCATAACCTCCTGTCTTCGTTCGATAGTATGGTATCTATAACCTCCCGTCTTCGTTCGATCGTACTCCTATTGAAGGAATAAGTTCCCGACTATCCGTCTGAGGATAAAAGAGATGGATATAAATTCCAGGGGAGATGTAACTCGAAGTATTTATGAAGATGGATTTTCCCTACTGGGGGATTTGTAGCTGTCCTGTGGGGATGAACTGGCGAAGCTTCGTTGAATTCCTTCCCTCGTTCGTCCTTAGTAAATACTATTACTGCATTTTCATGTATTTCTGGTAAACATCAATCATATTAAGCATTTATGCATTAAGCATTTATGCATTTCTGGTAAACATCAATCATATTAAGCATTTATGCATTTCTGGTAAACATCAATCATATTCAAAAGCATACATACATTCAAACACAACCAATGGACGTTTTCGCTTAGGTAAAAGGGGAAAAGTAACCCTGAATAAAGAGGGAAAAGTAAAGCTGAACTCGAAAATAGAATCGTTTCAACTTTGAGAGTGTATAACCAATTAGAGCTTCTGAGATTCTTAACTTTCCTGAATACCTTCCCAGAAATCCTCATAGCTGGATCTGAAGACATGATACTGACACCATCTGATACTACTGGTGTAGACAATTAATTCCCACAATGGCTTCTGCTGAGGACCCAAAAATCAAAGTAATATAATGAGAGGAATGTGTCTTCAAATTGTGGTGGACCATATACATTTTGGATACTAGATTTGAAAATAAAGCATTGCCCCTTGGCTGAGGATGAGTTGTCCCATAATGGAAGTATCTGAATGTAGTTACCTCAAGAGAAATAAGCAGAAGGCCCCACAATAATATGCCCTTGACATCATGAATTTTATAATGTTACCCTTGGTAATTCAAATACATGAGGAAAGCTGCCCTTGGCTATTAAGCACTGTTGAATCTGGACCTGATTGCCCCGAATGAATTGAATAGTAACTTGGTATGCCCCCTTGATTGGGAAACAATGACTATGCCCCTAGCATTATGAACTCTGTAATGTTACCCTTGGTAACTTAGACAGATGAGGAGATCTTCCCCTGGCTACTTAAACATAGTTAAATCTTGTCCTGATTGCCCCAAATGAGTTAGGTAGTATCATGGCCTGCCCCTTGATTGGGAGATAATGACTATGCCCCTTTGTATACATGGACTTTGATCCAGGAAGCAACTTTGTTTATCGGAAGGACTTTGGTTTATTGAACATTCATCCTGTAAGTTTCTCTATTTATCAAACATTCAGGTATATGCAAACAAATATATTCAAAAATGCAATGCTTATGTCTGTCTTGAAGTTTTTTTTTGAAAAAAAAAATTTATTTTAGAAAAAACAATTTTTATGAAAACTGTGATATTAACTCAAGTTTTATAATAAGCCCTAAAGGAGTCAGGATACCTTTTTGTAGCAGTACGCTTTCGAACTAACCATGCTTCAGTTAGGACTTTTAAAGGGTTGTAACGTGGCCTGGTTCACGGTTTAAGAAACAAAGGATAAAGGCTCAAATTTTATTTGTACCCAACCCAATCTCCATGATGTTATTCAGTCCTATGCTCAGTTAACTTATGCATTGAGGCTCAAAAGAGTTTTGAATTGTAACACTGACATTTGTGATGGTTTAGGAACCAAAAATTTATTTGAACATTCAGTCATCTTTCTTTGTTGAAGATTTATAGTGACCTCCTTTTTCTTTTGACTTTGTTATATCTTTTTTTTTCCTGAACTGTTTGTTTCAAAATTACAGTCAGCGAAATTTCTCAATTTTTTTACTAAGTCTCCTTCATAGGTTTTGACTTAGTGGGTTTTTCTTTTGCTGGATATTGACTGTCAGGTTTAATGATTACAGAGAACCATCATTAGTTGTGTACAACACAGATAATTGGCATATTTGAGTTAACCGAGTGACTACCCTGCCCCGGGTTATGAATAAGGGTTTTAATTTGTGTGAGAATAAAAACTCCTACTTCATAGGCTCAAAAGGGTTGACTAGGGATTAACTTCCTTATATATCCACTGTTTAGGAATTGAAACAATGCATGTACATCGTCAGCATAGTCTGTTCAAAAGCATACTTCCTAATATTATGGTATTTGTAAACACCCCAAATTTGCCCTCACCCATTCACACATGACTTGTGATCATCTCATATGCATAAACACAATCACATCATCTCATGTCTCATTTGGTTTCACTGGATAGTTTCTAAGGCATCTGCACCTAGGGTTTGTGATCTGAGCAACCTCAGGGCATCTTGAGCCATTCCAAAGGCCACTAATCAACTCAAAGGGGTCCATGTGTGTTCTTATATCATGTTACATCCTCACAAAGTCAAAAATGCAGAGGAATCACAAGAACTAGGGTTTGAGTGGATGCAGAGCCAGGATGAACTGCACAGTTGACTGAAAATTAGGGTTTTGGTTTCAGAGGCCATAACTCCAAATTTTTTGGTCATTCTTGTTTCCATTGATCTTTATATAGTATAGGGAGTATGCATATCAATTTTCATGAAGAAATTCCATGGGGAAGTCATCTGATCAAGAGTTGACTTTTCAGACAAGTCAGTGCAAAATCAGGGCATCTGAGGCCCCCAATGACCCAACCAATGGGTGATCTTCATCATTTTGAGTGTATATGATCTTTATTTGATCATGGAAGAGGTTTGAAGTTCATAAAAATCAAGAATTTAGGGTTTTTGCAAGTGTTGACTTTTTTGGCATAGTTGACTTTTCAAGAATGCATCATTTTAGGTCATTTTTCAAGCCTTGATTCATGATCCAAAAATGCTTCAAATGGAAAAACTTTGGTCATGAAAGTTGTAGATCTCATCTTTCCCTTTTCAAAAAGTACAAGAACATGATCAAACTCTTCTTGGATCAAAAGTTATGGCCATGCAAAGTTGCCAAAAATCATTAATTTTCAAGTTATGCACTAAAGGGAAAAATTGCAATTTCATGAACCAAGTATTTTTGTGACTTCAAAGTGACTTCAAAACAGCATTATATGATCATACATGACCCCAAGAACAATTTTGGCCCAAGGAATTTTGGATGGTTTGCCTTGATTCTCAAAGTTCCATAAGGCATTTTCTTAAGTATGCATAAAGAGGATTCTTGGCAAATTCATGTTTCAAAGGATTATGTGATCACTAGCTGATCTCTAAACATTGCCATGACCAATTGAGGCAGCATGTGACAAAAATTCAGCAAGCATTGCTCTATGTACATAGCAAAAAACTCATGAGAAAATACAAGTTGTCAAGTTGCAAAAGCTAGTATAGCTTGTCATCCACTTGTTGCAGTCAAGTACAAACAATCCAAGGGCTCTCCTCCACTCCAGCTGGGGCAAGACAAGACCTGAGCCTGCTGCTGCCATGACCCATGCCCTCAAGGACACAAACTTGACCTTTTTGCAAAAAGGCTCCCATACTCTTGGCACAGTACCCAGCCACCCTACTAACCTGCCTCACAGTCTATCCACACAAGTTGGAGGTGATATAGCTAAGCATTGAGCATTGAAACTGGCCAGAACTCAGCTTTCACAAAAACACACCAACTTGCAAAATCCATCGAATCTGTCTCTACAGCCAAGAAACTCCCAAACTTTCTTCATCACTAAACTCAGTACACTCCATAGGCCCTAAACCATCAAAGCTCAGGCCTGAATCAAGCCTGATTTGAACCTCACCATTCTTCATCCTCAGAACCAGTCCTCTTCGAATCTCACTGTTCATCCCTCAAACACTTCACCTCTCTTCACCAACAAGTCAGGCACACTCAGAGGAGCCCAAACCACCCACTACACTGGCCTAAAACAGCCTGTACACCAAGGTCATTTTCTGCTACACCAGTTTGGTAGCCACTGAAATAGCTTGCTAAACTTCATCTCAAGCCTGCCATTGACATCAGGGGATTCATTGGAGCTGGTTTGCATCAAGAAACTGCTCTGGAAGCTCAAAAGCAGGAGTTGTCACCTCAGGTATGATCATGAAACTTTTCTCTCAAAGCTCTGATTTTATGTTATAAAATGAAAATGCATGCTTCAAGGATCATGGGGATGTGTTTAGAATCAAAAATGGTGAACAAATGGGCGTTTTATGCGTCTCTGAAACTTGGCCCGTGAATGTTCTTGTCTTCGATTCTCCTTGTTCATGTTGGATAAATGCCTTTTGATCTTAGATTAGGGTTTAGTTAGGATGGGGGGTTGTTTCTGGGCAGGAAATTTGTAGAATAGTTGCTTGATTCGTGTTCTAGGGTTTTTGTGCAACCGGAGAAGATGACCGGAGCTCCTCTCCGGTCACCTGAGGGTGATTAACCCTAAACTCAGGTCATTATGGCCATTTGAATGTGAGCCGTTGATGCGCGTTGACCAGCTGACCTCCCTCCAGTTTCAATGGCCAGGATGTGTTGGATTAGCCCTAATTCTTCATTAAGTTTTAATTAATCCATAATTAGTCAGGAATAATCCCAACCACTGGATCTGGCGCCAGTCAACCATTTTAAATTTTAAGCGCATCCTGGCCCTCCAATCTGATGACTTTCTTTTTATTCAATTTTTAATTCATTTATTTTCATTTAATTTGTATCAATTATTTAAAATAGCAAAAAATCATAAAAATTATGAAACTTTTTCTTTAAGGTTTCATTAATTTTTATGACTCAAAAATATTTTTATTTTATTTTTTATCATTAAAAAAGTATTTTTAAATATTTAAAAGATTATTTTTAATTGATTAATGAGAATTAATTAATTAAAAATACTTTTAGGTATTTAAAAATTACAAAAAAATTCATGAAATGTTCTAAGACATTTAGAAACATTGTCCAACCTTCAAACCAAATTTCTTTTTTGATCTTGATGCATTTTAAGAATTTTTCATTGAATTAAATCCCATTTTATGCATTATTTTGATCATATGTTTGAAAATTCATTTCTGCCTATTGGTAAAGGTTGAGACATTGATTCTTTTTGCATTGTTTTCCATTTGACATGTACTTTCAAGGATAAAAAGGCCAAGATTTGATCTTACATTTTCCAATTGATTGGCATTTCTTTTGTTACAAACCCTAAAAAACCCTAATAACTTGTAAAATTCATAACTTGAGTTTGGTTGAGAGTTGAGAGCTCCCCTTTGGGCAGTGGTTCATTATAGGTCTAGGGTTTCTTTAGGTACCATTTTCCATTTTTCATATTAGGGTTTGCTTCTGTTTTGAGTTTGTGTTTGATGTTTGCTTTGTAAACCCTAATTTGGGCCTTCTCTTGCATCCCTCTTGCATTTCCTTGCATGACTTGACTTGTCATTGCATTTTGTGCATTTCTATGTTTCATTTGACATCTTAAGACATGTATGAAGCATCATTGATCATTGCATTGCATGTTTACCATGTCATTTGTCTTGTATGTTTCATAACATCTCATGCTTGTCCATGCTCCTCAACTTGCATCATTTGCATCCATGGCTTTGTATGAACATCTCATTGTCTTGTCTCATGTTCATAGCACTCCACAGCATCATCATCATCATCAACATGCTCCTGGTTTTGCTTTGTATCATGTCATTACATCTCATCTTGCATTGCATTGCATTTCTTTCTAACATTGCAGGTGGTAAGTAAACTTGGGAAGTGAATTTGCCTTCACTTCTCATAACTTTTCTTCTCATCTTCTTTTGCATACCTTGTTGCATTCTTACTTGTGTTTGAGCTTGAGCTTGCTCATTCTTCCTTCTCCCACTTTCTTTCTTCAAGTGACTTGACTTCTTGAATGAAGCAAGTCACTTTGCTTCTCTTGATCCTGTTCATCTGCTTCCTGGTGGTTCACCTGAAGATTGTTCTTGAAAGCCTCACAAACATTAGGACCAACCAAGCATGATAATGAATTAGGGTTTTGATTAGTCTCCCCCATAGTTTTTACCTTTGTGTCTCTCCTTGAGTCATCTCTCCTCACCTCATGATCAGGGACTAAACCCTCAAGGCTTTAAGACTTTGTGATTAAGATCATGCCTGCATCCTTCTTTTAGGATGGAGTGTATAACTTTAATCCTAAGTCTTGGACCCTTAAGGTGTTGAAATCTCTTAATCAATCCATCTAATAATCATCAAGACATTACACTTGTAACTTGGGCCTTGCATTAGGGTTCTAATTCTTCCTTAATTGGTTAAGAAGGACTAACCCTAAAGTTAATGGACAAGTCCCCCTCAAGTTGTCTTACAAACCCTAAAAAACACTTCATCATCTTATCATTAAATAAAATTCACTTAATCAAAGGCTTGTTTTGTCATGGGTTTAATCCCTAATCATGGATTAAGTTGAGGAGCTTTCCTCAGCTTAAACACTCTCATCTATTATCCTTCTATTAGGATGGTGTAATGAGTCTGTTTAATCCTTGATTATGGCTTAACCTCATTACTCAACACTAAACAAAAACAACAAAAACATCTAAATAATCACAAGTAGGTTAATGATCTTAATCCTACACCAAAGGTGATTAAGTGTGAGAATCTGACTTCACACTTAAGGTAATTCTCATTACCCCTGATCAGAGGGAAGATGTGATGAGTTTACTAACCCATTGATTTAGGCTTAAGCTCATTATCTTATGACAAACTCCAAAAAGAAATAAAAGACTGAAAACACAAAAACAAACAATAATCGTCTCCTTCGGGATTCGTTTCTCATCACCTTCATTCATAAACGAGAACTTGCTTCTTCCGTCTAATGCAAGACAGTTAGCATCTGTGCCAGACAGATCATGCACTTGAGCATAGGCATTTAAGCAGTTCACAAGTCAATTCACCTTTCAGTCTCTTTGGGTCGAACTACGGTGTTCTGACTTCCTCATTGCACGAGAGGATACGTAGGCATAACTTAACGGTTATCGAACAAAAGTCTCTGTCCATTCCCCCTCTTTCCAGCATCTTTCCTTCAGCCTCATATTCTTGAGCAGCTCATTCTCATTCTTACACTGACACATCATTTATACACTTCACTCCTTTTACACTGACACCTGTACATCCTTTTCCAGCTCATTTATACACAAATTGCACTGACACTACCCCTTTAAAACACAAATCTTTTAAGCGTGGATCCCGTCGAGTACGACGGACAATCTGGGTGCTAATACCTTCCCAGGTTGTAACCAACCCCCTTTCTCAGTCTCTCTGGTTCGCAACCGTCTTATCCATCTTTTTCTAGGCCTATGCAGCATTGCCTTTCCTCCGGGATAAAAATGCCTAGCTGGCGACTCTTTTCATTCTCCAGTGAGTTCACGGCTGTGTGTTCTCACTGTTCCCTTCGCCGACCGTTCGCGTCTGTACCTTCATATGATCCTTTTCATTTGTCGGGAGCGACAGCTTGGCGACTCTGCTGGGGATGCTTATATTGCAACCAGGGCTTCTGGTTCTTTTTGTGGGTTCCTCCTAGCGCTTGTTTGATTTGTGTTTATTGGGGTGTTATGTGTTATTTGTGTTTGTATATTTGCTTTATTTTTGCTTTATGTACAGTTTGTTTATTGCTTTCTTTATAGCTTTACATATATCATACTGTCATACTGTGCTGGCTGGATCTGTTTGTTTGCTTTGGTGGGTTGGGGTTCCATTGAGAGTTTAGGTCCTATACCTGGGACCTGAGTGACACCTAGGCTAGAGTGAATCATATTCTTTCCCAGTCAATTTTCAGTCTGGTGCGGGAATATGAAACACGGTTCAGATATGGGTTTCTTCTTGAGAACTCTGTGTTGCAGATTTCCTGCAATGCTAGGGGGATCTGGGAAGCCTGCTAAGTCTGGATGACCTTTTAGTATTGACCTTCAGAAATTGAGGTGAATTAGAGGAGGAATTGTTATGGTTATTGTAAACACTGTACCTCCGGGTTAGAAGTGTTTACACTTCTCATAACTGATCCAAGCCTGAGGATCCTTGTTCTAGATCACTACCTGTGAGGGGGTTGGGCTGTTTACAGGTTTGCAGGTACCTTGACCTCAGAATACCCTGTTACTTTGACTTTGTTAAGAATGCTTCATGTTGGATAGTTCTTGTGATTCTAAAACCCTGGACATGTGGCTCTTTATTTGAGTCCCCTACCTTGGTTACTGGATTTCTTAGACCTCCATCTGGAATTCTTAGACACACATGGATCTATACCAAGGCATTTTATTCAGATCCAGCTCAGTCACAAACCCTTGCATTTCATTTGCATGCATACCCATTGCATCATATTAACATGTGCTTATTTGTTTTTCAGGGTATCCATTGTTCATCAGGTTTTGGTTTTGACCCCATCTGCAGCTTTGACCCATTTTCACCAGCATCTGTTTCAGTTTTTAGCTGTCTGCTTCAGCACCAGCCAATCAGTGGCTCTCTCTCTCTTCTCAGCATTGTCATCAGCACTCTACCCAGTCTTCAGCATCATGGCTCCAAAGAAAAACAACATTACCTATCATTTCTTCCAACCAGACTTGTCAGACCTCAGGAGGATCCAAACCCTGATTACACCAGAGTACATCCCTTTGTTTAGGGAGCATTATGGGGACATACTTGACTTAGTTATGGACATGGACCCATCTCAGAGGAGCCTGATCCATACCTGCATCCAGTTCTATGACCCCCCATTAAGATGCTTTACATTTCAAGACTTCCAGTTGGGTCCTCTTTTGGAAGAATACTCATCTTTGACTGGTTTGCCTATCAAGAGGGAGATCCCATTCAATCCTGAAATGGATTTTCCCAGCAATGGGGAGATAGCCAAAGCTTTGCACCTGGAACCTGCCTTGATTGAACAACACATGACCTCTAAATCTAGTGTCCCTGGGTTTCAGCTGGACTTCTTAATCTCTCAAGCTAGTCTGAAGGCCTCCCTGGGGGAGTGGAAAGCTGTTTGTGCTCTGTTGGCTTTAGGTGTGTATGGAATTGTGCTATTTGCAGATGAGCCCAGATTCATCAGCAAGAGTGCAATCCATTTGTTCATCTTGAAGAACCCAGTGCCTACCTTGTTGGGTGATCTCTATTACTCAGTACATCAGAGGAATGAGAAACAGAGAGGGAAGTTAGTGAGGATTTGTGCTCCACTATTCCTTGCCTGGCTTCTCAAGCATCTACCTAAGACAGATGCATTCCTAAACCCTCACCAGCAGAGCAACTGGGCAAGGAGACTTTCTGTCCTAACTACAGCAAATATCAGGTGGTGCAATCAAAGTACCAAGGGCAGAGACATAATCACTAGCTGTGGACATTTTCCTAATGTGCCTTTGGTAGGAGTCAAGGGAAGTATCAATTACAACCCCCTGCTGTTCAAGAGGCAATTGGGTTATGCACTGGTTCATGCTCCTAGGGAAAAGGACTTGGCTGAGACCCTCTACTGTGAGAACAAGGTTAGTCTGACAACTGTTAGACAGGCTGCCTGGGCCTGGGATCATGTTCAAACCAAGGGAATCACCATTCTGGGGAAGTGCAATAATGTGGCATCAGCCCAATATCATGAGTGGTCCTATGCTAGGGCCCAAATCTCAGGATTGCCCTTCACCATCAAAGACATGCCTGAGTCATCTTCAGCACCACCTCCAGCAACAGTCAGCCTGGAAGAGTTTGAAAGCTTGAAGGACAGAAATGAGAAGTTATCCCAAGCCTTGCAGAAGACTCTCAGGGAGAGAAGTGAAGGTGTGAGGGAGATTGAAAGATTGGAAAAGTTGAGAGTGGAGCATTTGACCAAGATTGAGAAGTCTGGGGATTATATCAACAAGTCTAAAGCTGGTGAGCAGATTCTGAAGAATGCTTGTAAAGAAGCCCAGTTCCAAAGAGCAAGAACAGACTTGTACTTGAAGGAAAGTCAGGCCAGGTGGGTCCGGATCACTGAGGCCCGTACTCTAGAAGACAAGAGAGTTCAAGATAAGATGGAGCAGATGGAAAAAGCCCTGGCAGCAGCCCAGGAGGAAAATTCAGAGCTAAGAATCAAAGCTGGAGTGAAGAAATCCAAAGATCAAAGTCAGAACAAGAGGTTGACTGCAGCTGTTGCAACAAGGAACCTTCTCATCAGAAGTCTCACGGAGCGTCCGACTGATCCTGTGACCGAAGCACTTCTTAAGGAAGTTCGTGAGGATGAGTTTGGCCTCGGAGTTTGATCATTTGCTTGTTGCTATTTCTTTTCATGTACTTTTGCTTTTTGATTATGTATTTTGACCCCTAGAGGGCTGGTGTTGTAAGAATGAACAAGTTGTATTTGTTTCACCTTTGTAATATATTTATGTCGGTTTCTATCTGAGCTCACTCCGAAGCAACTCCAACAGCATCATCTTCAAGGGTCTGGAAGGGTCAAAACTGAAGACCAAACCGGATACCCTTGATAGCAAATAGGCACAACTGCATTGCATACTAACCCTTTTGTTTGTTTTGTAGGTTTTGTTTTATTGATACTAACCTCTGTTGTGATATTCAGGCAGTATTGCTCGTCGCCGGGTGTTTCCCCTCAACAGGCCGCACAGGTACCCAACTAGAAACAACCTTCCGGGCATCCAAATGGATCAAGTTCAACAAGATCTTGCTGATGTTAGAAATCAACTGGCCAATGAAAGATTGGAGATGAGAACTCAAATGACGCAGTTCATGGAGGTCATGAACAACATGGCCCAGAGCCAGGAGAGGCTGAGGGCCATGGTTGAAAGACAGAATCAAGAGGAGCCTCATGTGGGAACTGCTGGCACCAGTAATAATGAAAGGGTGCAACCCCACATTAACCCTCCTGTTTTTGGCCCGCATCTACATCCTGAGATTAATATTCCTGCAAACGTTCAAGGAACAGCTACTGCAGCCAGAGTGCTTCAAGAGGATCCTCAGGAGGACCAATTTACAGTGATGGGTGCTGGAGAAGAGGCCTATGATAGGCGATTGGATGAAATAGCTGAAAAGTTGAGATCACTGGAGTCTCAAAATTCTTTGGGCTTCGACGTCATGGACATGGGGCTGGTAGACGGGGTCAGGATCCCCCACAAGTTCAAGCCTCCATGCTTCGAAAAGTATAATGGGACTTCATGCCCCAGGACTCATCTACAGTCATTTCTGGGAAGGCTGAAGGCCTATACAATGGATGAGAAACTTTGGATGTTCTACTTCGAAGACAGTTTGACTGGAGCATCAAGGGAATGGTATTCCCACTTGACAAGGGCAACAGTGAGATGCTGGAAGGATTTGGCAGAAGCCTTCATCCGACAGTATCAATACAACTTAGACATGGCACCCAACAGGACTCTCCTAATGGGAATGTCACAGTCGTCAAGGGAAAGTTTCCGTGAGTATGCCCAAAGATGGAGGCAATTGGCTGCTGCCGTTCAACCACCAATGTCTGAGAGAGAAATGGCAGACATGTTTATGAACACTCTCCAGGGAACGTATATTGACAGGTTGGCTGCTTTCTCTTCCACTAGCTTCGCTGATGTTGTTATAGCAGGGGAGAGAATTGAGAGCCTGTTAAAAATGGGTAAAATTTCCGATAATGGTGCTAGTTCGTCCAGTGGTACAAGAAAGCCTTTTACAGGCCCGAGAAGATCTGGCGAGACCAATGCCATTCACACCAGCAGGGGTAGGCCCCATTATGTTCCCAGAACCATAGCAGCAGTCACAATTCCTGCTCCAGCTCATCCTCTACCAGTCTATCAACCTCCTCAACAAAATTTCCAACAACAACCTCAGTATCAGCAGAATCAATATCCTCCAAGAAACAACTACAACAACAACTCCAACAACAACAATCAACAGAGGCCATTCCAACAGAGGCCCTCTCAAGCTAACAGGGTGATAGACCCGATTCCAATGCCATATGCTGCCTTATTGCCACAACTTCTGAAACTCAACCTAGTTGAGCTAAGAACGTTGGCACCTCCGGATCCAAACAGTCTACCAAGAAACTATGACTCAAACGCTAGGTGTGCTTTTCATTCCAACGCACCTGGTCACAGTACGGAAAAATGCAGGGCTCTGCATATGAAAGTACAAGACTTGGTAGACTCCAAGGCTTTGAATTTTGCACCTCCGCCCAACGTCAACAAAAACCCAATGCCACACCATGGTGGTCCCCGTGTTAACGCAATTGAAGAAGACACACCGTCTTATTTCATAACCAGTGTGGATCAGATCAGGACACCATTGGTGGAAATCAAAGCCCAACTCCGTGAAAACAATATATTTCCGGGGTGTGAACTAGGGTGCCCATACTGCAATATTTCTTGGAATGGGTGTGAAGACTTGAGGAATGGCATTGACAGCCTTATCAAGAGTGGCCTCTTACAAATCACTACATCATTTCCGGCACATCCGGCAGCTTCATCAACAACGGTTTCAGACCCTCCTACAAATGCAACAACTATTGTTCCCAATAATTCAACAACCACATCAGCAAGTGCTTCATCTGTCCTTCCAAATGACCAGTTTTCAACAGTTTCTCCTGCTACAACATCAGCTTCATTCCATTTCGACTCTCCATCTACAACAACAACAGTCCTTCCATCAGGACCTCCTACAACTCCAGCAAACGATCATGAAGATGTCTCTACTGTTACCATCTTCTACGATCCAGAAAATAACTCCGCCTACCATTCAGAGGGTGCTGCTCCCACTAGAGCACCAGTTACTATCTTTTATGATCCACAAACAATTGCAGTCCCTTCAGCAGCATCAATCAGTCCGGTTACCGTCACAGTACCTGGACCTGTACCGTATGAAAGCAATAGGGCCATCCCTTGGCACTATGGCTCTGACGTGTACTGTGAAGGGAAAAGAATCACTCTGGAAACATCAGCACCTGCACCACAAATTGATAATGTGGGCGGAGGCGGAGGCTTCACCCGAAGCGGACGTCTCTTTGCTTCACAAGTCCAAAGACCTAATGCCGAAGCAGAAGCTGCTGCCAAGGCAAAAGGAAAAAGCCCGGTGCAGGAAGATCCAGCTGCCAAAGAAGCCCTGAAGACTCCATTCGATCAGGAAGTTGATGAGTTTATGAGGATCATCAAAAAGAGTGATTACAAAGTTGTGGATCAGCTTCATCAGACGCCGTCCAAAATCTCCATCCTCTCACTGCTCATGTGCTCCGAAGCCCATCGGAATGCACTACTGAAGGTACTGCACGCAGCTTACGTGCCCGAGGAGATTACTGTCAACCAATTGGAAACCGTGGTTGGTAATGTTACTGCTAGCAATGGGTTAGGGTTTACCAATTCTGACCTGACAGTGGATGGCCGCAATCACAACAAAGCCTTGCACATAACCATGGAATGCAAAGGAGCTGTCCTTTCACATGTGCTGGTGGACACAGGATCGTCTCTGAATGTCTTACCAAAGAAGGCTCTGGTGAAGCTTGAATATGATGGACTGGCATTGAGACCCAGCGACCTGGTGGTTAGAGCTTTTGATGGCTCGAAGAGATCGGTTCTGGGAGAAGTAGAGCTGCCCGTGACAATTGGCCCGCAGACCTTTAAAACTATCTTTTATGTGATGGACATTCAGCCCGCCTACAGCTGTTTGTTGGGTAGACCCTGGATTCACGCCGCTGGCGCAATAACGTCTACCCTTCACCAAAAGTTAAAATATGAGTGGGAAGGCCAAGTTGTCACAATCTGCGGGGAGGAGGATATATTTGTTAGCCATCTGGCTACTTACAAGTATATTGAAATGGATGGAGAGATCGTTGAAACCATGAGCCAAGGTTTTGAGGCCTTGAACGTGAATGAAGCATCTGCTGTTTCAGGGATCTCCATGTCGTCATACCAACAAGCCCGGAAGGTTGTTGAGGAAGGAACTGCCCTAGGCTGGGGCAAGGTCTTAGCTGTGGAAGAAAAGAAGGACAAGTTTGGGTTGGGTTACAAACCAACTCAACATCAAGTGAAGGCTGCTGGAGAGCCTGGTTTTGTCAGTGGGGGAATGCTTACCCCCGATGCTATCAACTGCCTGGAAGACGAGCTGGAAGAGGAGCGCAACCTGGAGAATTGGATTCGTCCAAAGGTCCCGGGGAGCAGTGTCTCGAACTGGTCTTCCCAGGGAATTATAAGTGTTACTCGAGCAGAGTAATTATTATTTCCTGTATCTTTTATAGCATGCATCAAAGTCTTGCATCTTGCCCAAGATGACAAGACTCATTTTGTAATCAGGGCCATCTGTACTTTTGTGCAAACAAGATTAAATTAATGAAATATCAGACAATCTTTTTGCAAACGAGTCTTCTTCTTTTCTGCTCACTGTTTTTCCATTTTTCTTTTTGTACAAAAATAAATGGCGGTGTTTTCAAAATGATAACTTCATTTCACTTTTTTTTTCTAAAGCAAGACTAAAATCAGATCACTAAAATGAACCAATTAAACCCTTGCAGAGAGTGCCATCCTGACCGCACCGACAACAGCACGGCTATGACATCGTATGACTTTGACAATCCGATCAATCAAGCTGACGAAGGGGTTGAAGAAGAATACGAGCTTCCTGAAGAGCTAGCCAGTTTGTTAAGACAAGAGGAAAAGGTTATTACCCCTCATCAGGAGGAGGTTGAAGTGATTAATCTTGGTACAGAGGAAAATGTGAAAGAAGTCAAGATCGGGGCCTGCCTGCAAGACTCAGTGAAGAAGCAACTGATAGATCTGCTTCAAGAGTATGTTGATGTGTTTGCCTGGTCATATCAGGACATGCCAGGGTTGGATACCGATATAGTTGTGCACAAGCTGCCTTTGAGGGAAGAATGCCCACCAGTCAAGCAGAAGCTGCGCCGTACTCGTCCAGACATGGCTATGAAGATCAAGGAAGAGGTACAAAAGCAATGGGACGCCGGGTTCCTTGCTGTGACTAGCTATCCGCCGTGGGTTGCTAACATAGTACCTGTGCCTAAGAAGGACGGCAAAGTAAGAATGTGTGTTGATTACCGGGATCTGAACAGAGCCAGCCCGAAAGATGATTTCCCATTACCTCACATTGATGTATTGGTGGATAACACGGCTCAGTTCTCGGTATTTTCCTTCATGGATGGATTTTCAGGATACAACCAGATCAAAATGTCACCTGAAGACATGGAGAAGACAACATTCATCACACCTTGGGGCACGTTCTGCTACAAGGTGATGCCGTTCGGACTGAAGAATGCTGGTGCCACCTATCAACGGGCTATGGTAACATTATTCCACGATATGATTCATAAGGAAATAGAATGCTATGTGGATGATATGATTGCCAAGTCCCTTACAGAGGAAGACCATCTGGTGAATCTGCTCAAATTATTCAAGCGTCTGAGGAAGTATCAGCTGAAGCTAAACCCCAACAAATGCACATTTGGGGTGCGATCCGGTAAGCTGCTGGGCTTTATTGTAAGCGAGAAAGGGATCGAGGTTGACCCTGATAAAGTCAAAGCCATCCAAGAGATGCCTGCACCGAAAACTGAGAGAGAGGTTAGAGGTTTCTTAGGTAGATTGAACTACATTTCAAGGTTCATATCTCACCTCACAGCAACCTGTGAGCCCTTGTTCAAGCTGTTAAGAAAGGAACAAACAGTCAGGTGGAACGAAGATTGCCAAAGGGCTTTTGACAAGATCAAAGAATATCTGCAAGAACCTCCAATCCTCATGCCGCCAGTTGAAGGAAGACCTCTAATTATGTACTTGACAGTATTAGAAGAGTCAATGGGGTGTGTGCTGGGCCAGCATGACGAGTCTGGTCGAAAAGAGTATGCAATATACTACCTAAGCAAAAAGTTTACCGACTGTGAACAGCGTTATTCACTGCTCGAGAAAACTTGCTGTGCTTTAGCGTGGGCTGCTCGCCGACTAAGGCAGTATATGTTGACCCACACTACTTTGTTAATCTCAAAAATGGACCCAGTCAAATACATTTTCGAGAAGCCAGCTCTTACCGGACGGGTTGCAAGATGGCAGATGATTCTTACAGAATACGACATACAGTACACATCTCAGAAAGCCATCAAGGGCAGTGTACTATCTGAATATCTTGCTGAGCAACCCATTGATGATTACCAGCCAATGAGGTTTGACTTCCCGGATGAAGACATCATGTTCATTAAATCAAAAGATCATGAAGAGCCCATTCACACCGAAGGGCCTGACCCAGAAGAAGAATGGACTATGATGTTCGACGGGGCTGTTAATATGAATGGCCGTGGTGTTGGTGCAGTACTCATTACACCCAAAGGAGTTCACATGCCTTTCTCGGCAAAACTCACTTTCAACTGCACTAACAACGAAGCTGAATACGAAGCTTGTATTATGGGTCTTGAGGAAGCCATTGACCTCAGGATCAAGACATTGACCGTATTCGGAGATTCAGCTTTGGTAGTCAATCAGACCAACGGAAAATGGTACACCCACCAAGATCATCTGATACCTTACAGGGATTATACAAGAAGGTTACTGACTTTCTTCACAACAGTCAAACTTGAGTATATCCCTCGGGATGAGAATCAGTTTGCAGATGCCTTGGCTACCATTTCGTCCATGATCAAAGTTCAAACTGCCAACTTTGTACCTCAGATTTCAGTATCCAGACTCGATAGACCAGCATATGTGTTTGCAGCAGATATTGCTAAAGATGATAAGCCTTGGTTCCATGACATCAAGTGCTTCTTGGAGGATCAAACGTACCCACCTGGGGCATCTTCCAATGATAAAAAGACTTTAAGAAGGCTTGCTGGAAGTTTCTTTCTGAACACTGATGGATCTTTATACAAGAGGAACTTTGATATGGTACTCCTCAGATGTGTTGACAAGACAGAAGCAGATTTGTTGATGCATGAAGTGCACGAAGGATCCTTTGGTACCCATGCGGGAGGGCATGCCATGGCTAAGAAGTTGTTAAGATCAGGCTATTACTGGATCACAATGGATGCAGACTGTTGTGCTTACGCCAGAAGATGCCACAAATGCCAGATCTATGCGGATAAAGTGCATGTACCTCCAAATCCCCTGAACATCATGTCTTCACCTTGGCCCTTTGCTATGTGGGGCATTGATATGATTGGCAAGATTGAGCCAACTGCTTCGAATGGCCACAGATTCATCCTGGTCGCCATCGATTACTTCACCAAGTGGGTTGAAGCAGCCTCATATGCAAACGTCACCAGGCAAGTGGTAGCTCGATTTCTGAAAAGAGATATCATCTGTCGGTATGGAGTGCCCGAGCGAATCATTACTGATAATGGTTCCAACTTGAACAACAAAATGATGGCAGAGCTGTGCCGGGACTTCAAGATCCAACATCACAATTCTTCTCCTTACAGGCCAAAGATGAACGGCGCTGTTGAGGCAGCAAATAAGAATATCAAGAAGATTGTGCAGAAGATGGTAGTCACTTACAAAGATTGGCATGAAATGCTACCGTTTGCCTTGCATGGGTACCGCACATCAATCAGGACATCCACTGGGGCAACGCCATATCAGCTTGTGTATGGTATGGAAGCAGTCCTACCGGTTGAAGTTGAACTACCCTCCTTACGGGTATTAATGGATGTTAAACTGAGTGAAGCAGAATGGGTTCGGGCCCGATACGAACAACTGAGTCTGATCGAAGAGAAGAGATTGGCTGCAATCTGTCATGGGCAGTTATATCAGAAGAGAATGAAGAGAGCCTTCGATCAGAAAGTCAGGCACCGAGAGTACCAAGTAGGAGATCTTGTGCTGAAAAGAATACTCCCTCCTCATACAGACCACAGGGGCAAATGGACTCCAAATTATGAAGGACCATTCGTTGTAAAGAAAGTTTTCTCTGGCGGAGCACTGATGCTCAGCACCATGGATGGTGAAGATTTTCCATCCCCTGTGAATTCAGATGCAGTTAAAAAATACTTCGCATAAAATGACCCGCTGGACATAAAAACAGAATGTAAGTCCAGGCAAAAATAGGGCATCCCGGCGAGTCAAAAACAGAATAAAAGACTCGGGCAAAAATAAGGGAAATAAACAAAAAAATGTACACCCGCTGAGTTGAAAAGCCGCATTGGACAACTCAGGCAAAAATGGGTATCCCGATGGATTGAAAACCCGAAAGGGCGATCCATGCAAAATAAGGGAATAAGCGAACAACTGCACTCTGAATTCGTCTGTATCACTTACAACTTGGAAAGCTTTGACAGAATCAAGCTCCGATCAGAATCAACTCTCTCCAGAAAGCAAGACGAGAAGAACGTCATTGTCATACGAGTCATAGCGGGAGAGGAAGCTCCTCAAAGCGTCATCAACACTGCCAGCACTTTGTTTCTCAATTTGTAACATTCTCCTCATTTCAGGAGATATGTCTCTTTGACTGTATCTTGCCAATTCAGGGCACATGAATTAATAAAATCAGATTTTCAGTCATGTCTCGTTTTTTACATTTTTATGTTTTGCAAAGAATTGTCTGATATCTCTAAAAACACAATTGCATAAGTACAGATGCCTTTCTCTAAAAATAAAGCACATGCTTACAGGGAATATACTTACTCTCGAAAGTACTTATCTCCTATGACGGAATCCAGTAAAGGATACCTCGGGACCATTTGTGCGTTTCCTTATCTTTGCAGGATTGCAGGTATCCAGAACGCAACCTGGGGCATGCAGTTTACATCTCAGCAAGTTGGCAAATCATTATCAACTCGGTCTATCTTCCACATGGCCCTGGGAGGTGCCCACTTCCCCAGCAAAGTTGTCAAATCAACATACACTCAATCTCGGCATCGAAAATGCTCTATCCCCAGCTGAGTTGCCTCTTGTTGCTCTCCCCAGCTGAGTTGCCTCTCACAATTCCCCAGCCGGGTTGCCATTCTTCCTCGACAGAATACAGAAATCAGGGGATCATCTCCCCACAGAGTTCCAGCCTCTATCCAGAAGAGTAATGCATGAAGATCACAACAGAGTGAAGAAAGCTTCTACAAACCCCAGCTGGGTCCCGTATTATAAAGATATGTCAATCAGTGGCTTATATCCCCAAACGGATACATCATCAGATCTACCAATGATCTCATCCCCAGCTGGGATGTTCACTTCAAGCAGATCAACCAGAGATCTTTGCAGCAACGGGATCCATATCCCGGATCTGTGCCTCTTTGCATAATCATAGCATTCGCATCATATTATACCCTCAGAGCGTAGCATTCCGTCTAATACGGAGCATTACGGCAAAAAATCAAATGCATAGCATAATCATAAGTCATGATGTGAATCGAACACTTGTAAGTATTGACAACCTGTCAGCGTACAGAATATATACAGAAACATCCCCGTCAGAGTCCCAGCAAAAACAGTTGCCCCATATCACAAACACCAGTGCATATCTCCTTTTTGATACCCGTCCGTATCATCATTTCCCAGCAGGTTGCCGGAATACACTTTACGGACCAAGATCACCAGTATTGCAGATGCGCCCTGACACCCGTCCGTGTCATGTCACCAACAGAAAACCAAAGACACCCTCTTTACACTTACATATACCTATACACTTTCTTGACACCCGTCCGTGTCATATCCCCAGCGTGGTCGCCTATACTTGTATATACACTTTCCTGACACCCGTCCGTGTCACATCCCCAGCAGATAAACACTCACCTATACATTATATACTCACTACTCATGGGTACACCTACTCAGATACTCGTCCGTATCTTATATACACCATATATATCCCCGCAGATTCGACAGTAGTCCTTGTTCTTTGTTAACCAGTTGGTACTCGTCCGTACCATCATCTCAGAACATTGCGTCTAATGTTTGTTTCTACATGATACCCGTCCGTATCATAGTCTTAAGGATGCTCGTCCGCATCTTTAATCCATACACCGTGTCAAACATTTATGTCTTCGTGAATATAGATGCTCGTCTGTGTCTACTATTCCCCAGAAGGATACTTTCAGATGCAACACTTGTCCGTGTTCCTTGTTAACCAGTTGATACTCGTCCGTATCATCAGCTCTGAACATGTGTCAGTTTGTTTCTACATGATACTCGTCCGTATCATAGTCTTAAGGATGCTCGTCCGCATCTTTAATCTATACACAATACCAAGCACTTATACCTTTTGTTTCTCGGATGTAAACGCTCGTCCGTGTTTACTATCTCCCCAGTAGATCACCAACAAATTTTCTTTTTATCTAACACTCGTCCTGTGTTATGATACCTTTGAGAGCAGCCGTCCCCTGCTGGGTGGTCGTCCTCCACTTCTTGATGGTCGTCCTCCATCATGCTCATCCGATGGCCGTCCCCATCGTTGATTTTAGCAGCCGTCCCCTGCTAGGTGGTCGTCCTCCACCTTTTGATGATCGTCCTTCATCACTTTATCCAATGGCCGTCCCCATTGTTGATTTTAGTTGTCTAACACTCATCCTGTGTTATGATAAACTTTGAGAGCAACCGTCCCCTGCTGAGTGGTCGTCCTCTACTTCTTGATGGTCGTCCTCCATCATGCTCGTCCGATGGCCGTCCCCATCGTTGACCTTTTCTATCCGATGGCCGTCCCCATCGTTGATATTTTGGCAGCCGTACCCTGCCAGGTGGTCGTCCTCCACCTTTGATGGCCGTCCCCATCATATTTCTTTTATCCCCAACAGAGCAGCCGTCCCCTGCTAGGTGATCGTCCTTCACCTTTGATGGCCGTACCCCGTCATCTGTTCATTTCATTTATTCTTTAACCCGATGGCCGTCCCCGTCGTGGTCCCTTTTCTTTTTTAACCCGATGGCCGTCCCCATCGTTGGTTACTTTACCTTTGTGAACTTGATGGCCGTCCCCGTCATGTTTCACCAATCCCCAGCGAATGTTACAGCTTTATCTTGATGGCCGTCCCCATCATGATATCCTATTTTCCCCAGCTAGTCGGCCGTCCCCGTCTTAGCTTTACCTTCTATCCCCAGCATGTCGGCCGTCCCCGTCATTGCTTTATTTTGCACACTTTACCCAGCAGTCGTCCTCTGCTCGACGGTCGTCCTCCGTCGCCCATACTTTACAATATACTTTATTTGCTTTTACGATCTATATCCCTTTTCTTCTTCATTTCTGTGAGTGCAAATTTTGGACTGTCTTTGGTATTCAACCACAAGTTATCTTGTTTGCCTGCTAAGCCGCCGCTTACGACCTGCACAGCTAACTCGTGCTTGAATAGGGGCAGCTGTAAACACCCCAAATTTGCCCTCACCCATTCACACATGACTTGTGATCATCTCATATGCATAAACACAATCACATCATCTCATGTCTCATTTGGTTTCACTGGATAGTTTCTAAGGCATCTGCACCTAGGGTTTGTGATCTGAGCAACCTCAGGGCATCTTGAGCCATTCCAAAGGCCACTAATCAACTCAAAGGGGTCCATGTGTGTTCTTATATCATGTTACATCCTCACAAAGTCAAAAATGCAGAGGAATCACAAGAACTAGGGTTTGAGTGGATGCAGAGCCAGGATGAACTGCACAGTTGACTGAAAATTAGGGTTTTGGTTTCAGAGGCCATAACTCCAAATTTTTTGGTCATTCTTGTTTCCATTGATCTTTATATAGTATAGGGAGTATGCATATCAATTTTCATGAAGAAATTCCATGGGGAAGTCATCTGATCAAGAGTTGACTTTTCAGACAAGTCAGTGCAAAATCAGGGCATCTGAGGCCCCCAATGACCCAACCAATGGGTGATCTTCATCATTTTGAGTGTATATGATCTTTATTTGATCATGGAAGAGGTTTGAAGTTCATAAAAATCAAGAATTTAGGGTTTTTGCAAGTGTTGACTTTTTTGGCATAGTTGACTTTTCAAGAATGCATCATTTTAGGTCATTTTTCAAGCCTTGATTCATGATCCAAAAATGCTTCAAATGGAAAAACTTTGGTCATGAAAGTTGTAGATCTCATCTTTCCCTTTTCAAAAAGTACAAGAACATGATCAAACTCTTCTTGGATCAAAAGTTATGGCCATGCAAAGTTGCCAAAAATCATTAATTTTCAAGTTATGCACTAAAGGGAAAAATTGCAATTTCATGAACCAAGTATTTTTGTGACTTCAAAGTGACTTCAAAACAGCATTATATGATCATACATGACCCCAAGAACAATTTTGGCCCAAGGAATTTTGGATGGTTTGCCTTGATTCTCAAAGTTCCATAAGGCATTTTCTTAAGTATGCATAAAGAGGATTCTTGGCAAATTCATGTTTCAAAGGATTATGTGATCACTAGCTGATCTCTAAACATTGCCATGACCAATTGAGGCAGCATGTGACAAAAATTCAGCAAGCATTGCTCTATGTACATAGCAAAAAACTCATGAGAAAATACAAGTTGTCAAGTTGCAAAAGCTAGTATAGCTTGTCATCCACTTGTTGCAGTCAAGTACAAACAATCCAAGGGCTCTCCTCCACTCCAGCTGGGGCAAGACAAGACCTGAGCCTGCTGCTGCCATGACCCATGCCCTCAAGGACACAAACTTGACCTTTTTGCAAAAAGGCTCCCATACTCTTGGCACAGTACCCAGCCACCCTACTAACCTGCCTCACAGTCTATCCACACAAGTTGGAGGTGATATAGCTAAGCATTGAGCATTGAAACTGGCCAGAACTCAGCTTTCACAAAAACACACCAACTTGCAAAATCCATCGAATCTGTCTCTACAGCCAAGAAACTCCCAAACTTTCTTCATCACTAAACTCAGTACACTCCATAGGCCCTAAACCATCAAAGCTCAGGCCTGAATCAAGCCTGATTTGAACCTCACCATTCTTCATCCTCAGAACCAGTCCTCTTCGAATCTCACTGTTCATCCCTCAAACACTTCACCTCTCTTCACCAACAAGTCAGGCACACTCAGAGGAGCCCAAACCACCCACTACACTGGCCTAAAACAGCCTGTACACCAAGGTCATTTTCTGCTACACCAGTTTGGTAGCCACTGAAATAGCTTGCTAAACTTCATCTCAAGCCTGCCATTGACATCAGGGGATTCATTGGAGCTGGTTTGCATCAAGAAACTGCTCTGGAAGCTCAAAAGCAGGAGTTGTCACCTCAGGTATGATCATGAAACTTTTCTCTCAAAGCTCTGATTTTATGTTATAAAATGAAAATGCATGCTTCAAGGATCATGGGGATGTGTTTAGAATCAAAAATGGTGAACAAATGGGCGTTTTATGCGTCTCTGAAACTTGGCCCGTGAATGTTCTTGTCTTCGATTCTCCTTGTTCATGTTGGATAAATGCCTTTTGATCTTAGATTAGGGTTTAGTTAGGATGGGGGGTTGTTTCTGGGCAGGAAATTTGTAGAATAGTTGCTTGATTCGTGTTCTAGGGTTTTTGTGCAACCGGAGAAGATGACCGGAGCTCCTCTCCGGTCACCTGAGGGTGATTAACCCTAAACTCAGGTCATTATGGCCATTTGAATGTGAGCCGTTGATGCGCGTTGACCAGCTGACCTCCCTCCAGTTTCAATGGCCAGGATGTGTTGGATTAGCCCTAATTCTTCATTAAGTTTTAATTAATCCATAATTAGTCAGGAATAATCCCAACCACTGGATCTGGCGCCAGTCAACCATTTTAAATTTTAAGCGCATCCTGGCCCTCCAATCTGATGACTTTCTTTTTATTCAATTTTTAATTCATTTATTTTCATTTAATTTGTATCAATTATTTAAAATAGCAAAAAATCATAAAAATTATGAAACTTTTTCTTTAAGGTTTCATTAATTTTTATGACTCAAAAATATTTTTATTTTATTTTTTATCATTAAAAAAGTATTTTTAAATATTTAAAAGATTATTTTTAATTGATTAATGAGAATTAATTAATTAAAAATACTTTTAGGTATTTAAAAATTACAAAAAAATTCATGAAATGTTCTAAGACATTTAGAAACATTGTCCAACCTTCAAACCAAATTTCTTTTTTGATCTTGATGCATTTTAAGAATTTTTCATTGAATTAAATCCCATTTTATGCATTATTTTGATCATATGTTTGAAAATTCATTTCTGCCTATTGGTAAAGGTTGAGACATTGATTCTTTTTGCATTGTTTTCCATTTGACATGTACTTTCAAGGATAAAAAGGCCAAGATTTGATCTTACATTTTCCAATTGATTGGCATTTCTTTTGTTACAAACCCTAAAAAACCCTAATAACTTGTAAAATTCATAACTTGAGTTTGGTTGAGAGTTGAGAGCTCCCCTTTGGGCAGTGGTTCATTATAGGTCTAGGGTTTCTTTAGGTACCATTTTCCATTTTTCATATTAGGGTTTGCTTCTGTTTTGAGTTTGTGTTTGATGTTTGCTTTGTAAACCCTAATTTGGGCCTTCTCTTGCATCCCTCTTGCATTTCCTTGCATGACTTGACTTGTCATTGCATTTTGTGCATTTCTATGTTTCATTTGACATCTTAAGACATGTATGAAGCATCATTGATCATTGCATTGCATGTTTACCATGTCATTTGTCTTGTATGTTTCATAACATCTCATGCTTGTCCATGCTCCTCAACTTGCATCATTTGCATCCATGGCTTTGTATGAACATCTCATTGTCTTGTCTCATGTTCATAGCACTCCACAGCATCATCATCATCATCAACATGCTCCTGGTTTTGCTTTGTATCATGTCATTACATCTCATCTTGCATTGCATTGCATTTCTTTCTAACATTGCAGGTGGTAAGTAAACTTGGGAAGTGAATTTGCCTTCACTTCTCATAACTTTTCTTCTCATCTTCTTTTGCATACCTTGTTGCATTCTTACTTGTGTTTGAGCTTGAGCTTGCTCATTCTTCCTTCTCCCACTTTCTTTCTTCAAGTGACTTGACTTCTTGAATGAAGCAAGTCACTTTGCTTCTCTTGATCCTGTTCATCTGCTTCCTGGTGGTTCACCTGAAGATTGTTCTTGAAAGCCTCACAAACATTAGGACCAACCAAGCATGATAATGAATTAGGGTTTTGATTAGTCTCCCCCATAGTTTTTACCTTTGTGTCTCTCCTTGAGTCATCTCTCCTCACCTCATGATCAGGGACTAAACCCTCAAGGCTTTAAGACTTTGTGATTAAGATCATGCCTGCATCCTTCTTTTAGGATGGAGTGTATAACTTTAATCCTAAGTCTTGGACCCTTAAGGTGTTGAAATCTCTTAATCAATCCATCTAATAATCATCAAGACATTACACTTGTAACTTGGGCCTTGCATTAGGGTTCTAATTCTTCCTTAATTGGTTAAGAAGGACTAACCCTAAAGTTAATGGACAAGTCCCCCTCAAGTTGTCTTACAAACCCTAAAAAACACTTCATCATCTTATCATTAAATAAAATTCACTTAATCAAAGGCTTGTTTTGTCATGGGTTTAATCCCTAATCATGGATTAAGTTGAGGAGCTTTCCTCAGCTTAAACACTCTCATCTATTATCCTTCTATTAGGATGGTGTAATGAGTCTGTTTAATCCTTGATTATGGCTTAACCTCATTACTCAACACTAAACAAAAACAACAAAAACATCTAAATAATCACAAGTAGGTTAATGATCTTAATCCTACACCAAAGGTGATTAAGTGTGAGAATCTGACTTCACACTTAAGGTAATTCTCATTACCCCTGATCAGAGGGAAGATGTGATGAGTTTACTAACCCATTGATTTAGGCTTAAGCTCATTATCTTATGACAAACTCCAAAAAGAAATAAAAGACTGAAAACACAAAAACAAACAATAATCGTCTCCTTCGGGATTCGTTTCTCATCACCTTCATTCATAAACGAGAACTTGCTTCTTCCGTCTAATGCAAGACAGTTAGCATCTGTGCCAGACAGATCATGCACTTGAGCATAGGCATTTAAGCAGTTCACAAGTCAATTCACCTTTCAGTCTCTTTGGGTCGAACTACGGTGTTCTGACTTCCTCATTGCACGAGAGGATACGTAGGCATAACTTAACGGTTATCGAACAAAAGTCTCTGTCCATTCCCCCTCTTTCCAGCATCTTTCCTTCAGCCTCATATTCTTGAGCAGCTCATTCTCATTCTTACACTGACACATCATTTATACACTTCACTCCTTTTACACTGACACCTGTACATCCTTTTCCAGCTCATTTATACACAAATTGCACTGACACTACCCCTTTAAAACACAAATCTTTTAAGCGTGGATCCCGTCGAGTACGACGGACAATCTGGGTGCTAATACCTTCCCAGGTTGTAACCAACCCCCTTTCTCAGTCTCTCTGGTTCGCAACCGTCTTATCCATCTTTTTCTAGGCCTATGCAGCATTGCCTTTCCTCCGGGATAAAAATGCCTAGCTGGCGACTCTTTTCATTCTCCAGTGAGTTCACGGCTGTGTGTTCTCACTGTTCCCTTCGCCGACCGTTCGCGTCTGTACCTTCATATGATCCTTTTCATTTGTCGGGAGCGACAGTATTGTTTTCGTCATCCTCCCTCTACAGGCTTATAGCTTTATCAGGAGTTAAATATCACAAAATAGAAATATGAATCATAATTCAAAATATAGTGAAACGAATGGATTAATTCAAGACAAACATATGCAATGCATTAATGAAAACAAGAGTTTAACATAATAGTAAGTGTTTAAACAAATAAAAGAAATTACAAATGAAAATTCAAATGTTGTCCCATCCAGTTGGCTGAACGTCTTCAATTGCAATCTGTGAACTTTCAGGAGCAGTATACTTCACCATGAAATCAAATTTACCACTCGGATGTCCCAAGGTGCCCCATATCTCAACGGGGATAGGTAGGCTTCCTTTCTTGCCACCCTGGGCAACTTGTCTTGTAGCTTCGGTGTTTGATGGACGATAGTAGAATTCAACTTGACCTTCTGGAGTAACCTCTAGGATTCCTTCGTCAATCAGGTCTTGAATCTTTTTCTTCAATGCCCAACAGTTATTAGTATCATGTCCAGGACTGTTGGAGTGATACTCACACCTTGCCTTGGGATTATAGTGAGGGGAGGAAGTTTTAGGATTTTGAGGAGGATTTTTCAAGGAAATTAGCTTCATCTCCAACAAGCATTGCAGAACTTGTGACATTAGAGTGCTGAATTTGATAAACTGCCTTCTACATTCCTTGTGTTGAGGTGGATTAACCTTATCAGATCTTTCTTCTTCAACTGAAGAACAATCAGTGGCAACCTGTCTCTTACCTTCTTTTATTCTCCTCTTCCTTTCAACCAAGTCAGCTTGTTTTAATGGAGGTTGATTGTCAATTAGATTCCTGACTCCATTACTTTGAAGTTTGTGGACAAAGGTTCTTAACTCTTCTTGCCCCTGAGCTAAACTTTGAATAAGAACCACTTGGTCATTCATCTGGATCCTCATTTCTGTCATCTCAGCTTGTAATTGTTTCAGATAATCATCTTTGTTGTCCTCAGGATTCTTCTTCTTAGCCAACAGTGTCTTCAACTCATCTTGTCCCTTGGACAAGTTCAGAATCAACTCTTGGAATTGTGCATTCTGAGCCCGAAGCTCTTTGACAGTCTGTTCAAGAGCCATTTCTGCTGAAATAAACAACGAGAAGATAAGATACCTGTACCTAAGAAACCTGTGATGCAATGATATGGTGTATAAATGCGTATGAAATGTTTTCAAGGACCGCAGGATTTAAATTTGTTTAGACAACCAAAAGGTAAACTTTTATTAGTAATAAATTTGTTTGTCCCTTGGGCTTACAATAAAATGAAATGAATACAAAAGATGGGGTTTTAAGTCTCCCATGGACGTTTCCTCTTTGTGTTGAGGTATGAGTTGAGATTCCGCTCCTCGTGAAGTTGCTTTGTTAGCTCCAGGATTTTTTCTTGACTTGCTTTATAATGAGCCTCGAAAGTATCCCTTTGCTCCTTCAACTGGATCCAGGACCTCTGCAAGTCTTCCATGTCAGTGGGTATGTCTGGGTGAAGGATGGTATAAGAAGTGTCTCCTTCAGCAACAGGCTCCATAGTAACTGGCAGGATGGCAGGATATGGCATCATAAGAGTCTGAGCACGACATCGCACCCATCTGAGATAAGCCTCCATAAGAATAGTGTACTTGGGCTCCAGAGTCTTGCTGTCAACCTTGTTTACTTTACCCCATGCTCGTATGAACCTTTGACGGTAACCTTACAGATCGTTGTCGTAGTCAAACACAATACCCTGAATCAACATGTCATGTGGACCACACTCCGAGCGTAACCAAACTGTCGTAAAGCCAAGGAAGGGTTGTAAGTAATGCCTCCTCTTATTCCTAGAAGTGGCACATTAGGAAATTCCCCACAACGGTCAATGATAGTAACATTCTCCATAGATCTAGAGCACCAATGGATATCTGAATGAGAGAGTGACATGATCCTTTTAGACCACCTGAACCCTTGTTCATTCTTCATCACTGAGCGAGGAAGGTGAGAAATAAACCACCTCGATAGCAAAGGTATGCAGCACATCATAGTTCCTCGTGCCTTTCTAGTACGAGTATGAAGAGAGTGTAGAATGTCTCCAAGCATTGTAGGCACTGGATTGTGACTCGGAAATATGTTGATGGCATGAACGTCTATTAACTGATCTGGATTGGGGAACAACACTAAGCCATAAATCAGCAAGGCTAAGATCTCCTCAAAGGCATCATAGCTCATAGCCTTCAAGAACACTTGAGCCTTCTCTATCAACACCTTAGCAAGAATACCCTTAACTCCGCTTCTCGTTTCTAAAATAATGTCTGACTTCTTCAGATGTAGATCTGCAGCAATAACCTCAGGTTTAGGCTCTTTTTCCAAGCCTGTAAATGGTTTTTGATCAAGTATAGGTATACCCAGAAGTTTGGAGAACTCTTCCATTGTAGGAACCAGCTGGTAGTCGGGGAATGTGAAGCAATGGTGCTTAGGATCAAAGAACTGAAACAGAACACTCATCATATCTTCATTGAACCCTGAAGTGACTAGATCCAGTAGGTGACCATGCCTCTTGATGAACTGGGAGTTTTCAGAAACCTGAGAGACCAATTCCTTAAGCTTAGGAGGTATTCCTACAAAATTGATCCGGATAGTATTCCTACGAGTAGAAGCCATGACCTGCAACAAAGAACAAAGATAAATCCTTTGGTCCTTAAAATGGTTAGTGAAAATGCTATGCTTATGATGCATGATGATGCTATGATGTTATGCTCAATCACAAACATGTGGCACACACAAACAAGTCACACAATAGCCCTAGGTTTGAAGGCTTGCGTGAGGTTTAAAGGTAAGTACCCTCCCCTGAAGTTAGTTGGTACATCCTGTCCTATAAAGTAACCAGGTTCTAAGGGATCTCAATATCATTGATCCTTCACAAGGGTGGTTGTTCAGTAGGCAACTTACTTGCCAACCAAAACCCTCCAAGTTTAGAATCTCAATTAGCGTAGTATCGAGTATCAACCAACTTCAGTCTTCACCAAAGCCGGTTATCTCACTACTTTTCTAAAGGCCAAGATGGGATAACTAGGGTTCTAAAAGTTAGTTAGTGCATTGACAACATATGGCAGCCTCATATTATCCTCAACTTGACTTAAGGAACATAAGCACCAACCAAGAAGTCACACTAACTATGGCCACCAGATCAACCATATCGGTATACGCCGTACAGTTTCCTTGGTCTATTGCCATTTACTTAAGGTACACTAGATCCGGGTTAGGATCTTTCACACATAAGAGCACCCAACAAGTAAAGTAAAGCAAACAAAGCAAACAAGTTTAAAGTGATCTAATTCCTAAGGGTACCCCTCTTTTATTAAAATCCCCAGCAGAGTCGCCAGTTCTGTAACACGGTGGGGGAACTGACTTTAGTTATGTTGCGGATAGCAAGAGTCGCCACCGACTTTTATTTTATCCAAAGGAAAGGGCATAAAAGAACAGGAAAGACCTTAAAAGATTTTTGGGTTCGGGGGGTAGGTTATGTAAAGGGAAGGTGTTAGCACCTTTTACATCCATGGTTATCCATGGGCTCTTAGTTACTTAGCTCACTTTAAAATGTTTTTGAAATGTGTAGTGTGTGATTAGAAATTTTCTTAAGTACTTTATAATGATCCATGTAAGGATATATATAAAGCCTTTGTTTTGAAAATTGCTTAAAAAATGTGAAGTGTTTTGAAATGTTTTGAAGAGTGAGCAAGTACATAAGAGAAACCTATCCTAAGTTAAATCTTTTTTGTTCTTAAATATCCTTTAAGTGGTAAGACTATCCCTATTATTAAGGAATAGGTAGTCATTACCTTGGATGTGTTAGGGACCAATGAAGGGACAACTGTGATTAGGCAACTGTAAGGTGTATTTAGCAATTCGAAGGGACTTATCATCTTTATTCGAAAGGGACAAGATCATTTACGAAGGCAACCATGAAGGGACTTGATCTTTTTATCTTTTAAGGGACTAGATGATATAAATAAATGAAGGGAATTTGCTTTATACACCTTACTTGACCTTTTTCTTTAGGTAACATGAGAGGTAACCCTTAAGAAGTGAGATGGCGATCCAAGATCGACTTACGTGTGTGCGTGTACCAATTCAAGTATTTATCTTACAAATTAGTGATCTAAATTCAATTTTAAGTACAAACAAGTTTACACTCCCTATTTTACTAACCATGGCAATTTAAAATAAATATTAAGAAATTCTACAAATATTACATAGGGTGTACAATTACATTATAATAATTAAAATAATTAAAATAAATAAGCAAATAAATAAATAATTAAATGGGTTAGTAATAATAAACAAAAAAATAAGTATGAGATGGTTAGTATAACAATATAATATAGAAACAAATAAAAAGTTCAAAATTAAATAATTATTTTTTTAGAGAATTTTAATAAAAGAAATAAATAATAATAATTATATACTAATGAATATGATTAATAATTCTAATATTTCAATTTTATATACATATTATAAAAATATTTGTTAATTATAATTAGGTAAGCATATAAAAATAATAAATTAAGTTCATAAAATAAAGTTAGGGTTTTTAATTGTTTAGGAAAAATAAGTTAGGGTTTACTACTTAATTAAATTATAATTACATTATTTAAAAAAAACTACATATAATAATAATATAAACAAATTGTAAAATAAATATATATAATTAAAATTTACAAACAAATAAATTAATATTTATAATATGATTAGGGTTTATAAAGAAAATTAGGGTTAGAGAAAATTTATTAGAATTTGGGTTTTAAATATTAATTTACAAAATAAATCAATTTATTTACACCAATATACATATTATAAGAATAAATATAAACAATTTAGATTTTTTTTTAGGAAAATAAATTATAATATTTCAAGAATATAAAGTAAAGTATTTTAATGGTATTAAAAAATATTCTTTATAATTTATATATACCAATTTAAATAAAATAGAAGTAATATAATAAAATAAATTTAAATAAGAAAAACATAGGAAAATTGCCCAAAAAGAAAGGACCTGGGATTTGAACCCAGGTCCCTTACCTCAATCAACAACACTCAAAACCAGCTGAACCAACATGCACTGGTGATAGCCATATACCTCACAATCATTATATTATAAACCTGTTAAAACAAAATAATTATGAGAAAAAAATGTGGGAACCTGGATTCGAACCCCGTCCCATCAACCAACAATCAAACACTCCATCCACTAAGCCATATGGGCGCATCAGTTAGACAACCACAACAATTCATAATATATTAAGTTATATGAATGAATGTGAAAATCAATAAAAAGAATGCTGCCTCCAAGAATCGAACCAAGGTCCTGAACAATAACACGCGCAACCATTACCACTGGGCCAGACAACATCAATTGATATCATATTCAAACAATTTCATAAAATATTAAATTAAAAATTCAAATCCCAGCTGCGCGCCAAGAAACTTCATCTTCTTCATGATACCTGCGAATTTTCCTAGGCTTTTTCTTACGCATTTACCTGCGAATCTTTCAATATTCATAACCTGCGAAAATCAAACATCATCGAAATAGCAAAATTTCTTTCAATTGATTAGTGCACTATGATCCTCAGAGCTCATACAATCTTCCTATGTCCTTAAAATTTATTTATATTTGGTTTATCATGAAACCCCAAATACATGGCCGAAACCCTAACAATGGCTTCTCACGTTTCCTGCATCAAACTTTCAATCAAACTATCCAGAATTGTTCTAAACATCATTATAAACATTAGTCAACCATCAAATATTATTTATAACAAAGATATATGTGAAATCGAAAAATTCAAAACACAAGAACAAGTGTGGTTCGGTTTATGCAATATGGCATGATTATGATGCTTTTGAGGATTGGGATAGGTTCAGTAATGTCCAAGGAATGTTTTGCAACCTTTAGAATGCTTTGATATGGCCTGCAAGTAAGAATCCGAATTGAAATTTTTTGATGAATTTTGAAAGTTTGGAACTTGTTCTTGAGGCTGCAATTTTCGTGTCCTTGCATTGTGATCTCTTCCTTGTATATATATGAATGATATTAGGTCAAAATATTGTAGGGTTATTTGGACTTTTTGGATAATTGAATATTGAAAAAGATCATGTCTTAAAACTTGATTTTCATTTGATCCAACCTTGCTATTTTAAGACAATCATCATAATTTTCATATCAATTAAATCCAATCAACTTTCCTGACTTTCTAGAAGCAAAATTTTTTAAATCTTCATCATTTTATATTTTATTTGAATTTAAAATGATTTTTAATATAAAAAAATCATAATAAATAAAAATAAAATTATGAAAATTATGAAAATATTAAATAAATTTCGTGCATGATGTCATGGAACACATTGGGTCACAAAAAAGTCAGCCCATTTGAAGAATTATGGTTTTAAGACCCCATTTACTTCATAAACCACTCAAAAATTTCCCAACTTTGAAAGGGCACAATTCCTTCAATTTTAATGCTATGAGGGTGTTCTTGGACATTTTGGAAAGCTTAAAGAGTCCTCTAATAAAACCCATTGGTTTCATGTCCATATCGTTTACCATTCTCAAGTTATGCTCTTTTGAAGTTGTTGACTTTTTGTTGACTTTCAAAAGGACCTATAATGTCTTAGCTCATAACTTCCAAATGAATCATTTTTGGGCTTGGCTTGTGAGACACAAAGTTGTAGAGAATTCAATTTCCTTCAAAATGAGCTTTGGATGGAAAAAATTTGATGAAGTATGTGAAATTTATGGCTGGTCAAAGTTCAGTTGACTTTTCCTGTGAAAACCCTAATTTAGAAACTCCTGATTCTTGATGATCTGAAATCTCCTTGATGAATCATGATCAACCCTTGATAAAATGATGAATTTTACTTCATATACTTGATGTTGGCAAAAAATCATGAAGTTTGACTTTGGTTTGACCACAGTTGACCTCAGTTTGACTTTTTAACTACTTTGACTGATTTTAACCTATCTGATCATCTGACTGAGCAAACCTTTGGGAAAAGTCTTGAAACTTGTCATGGGGATTCTTAAACACATATAAGATGTTATGAAGCTCACTTGAAGTCTTGGAAGTCCATTTAGCCTGACTAAAGTCAAAACCCTAGTTTAGGATGCATTGCTTAGGAGGATGCATTGTCTGAGGGAAATGTCAAATCTTCTGACTGATTGTGAACTTTGTGAACCTTGTGAACCTCATGAGAGGTTTTGTGAACCTTGTGAACCTCATAAGATGTCTTGTGAACTTTGTGAACCTTGTGAACCTCATGAGAGGTTTTGTGAACCTTGTGAACCTTGTGAACCTCATGAGATGTCTTGTGAACCTTGTGAACCCTGCTGACGAAGGCACGGCCTCTGACACAGAGATTGACCCTGTATTTCCCCCTATCGAAGGGGTAGGGCTAAGCACTGGAATGTTTTCATTTGAAATATTTGGCGCATTCGTCATTCTTCTTACTCTTGTTCTTTTAGGTCTTTCTACGTTAGTTACGACTAATTTACCGCTTCTCAGAATCATACAACAAAGTGAAACCTTTTGACTAAGAGTTATTATGTTTTTATAAATTTGCACTAGTCCTACTAGGCATGCCAATTTGTTTGCTGTTGATTTTGGCGAACAACCGCTGGTTCCCAATTTTAACAAATTGGTTTACTTGCAGGATCAACCATACAAATCCTAGGACACGTGTGCTTCTTAACAAAACTTTTATCTCTTAATAAGCTTTAGGTTTCACTTTTATTAAACTTTTTATGGATGGATAATCCGACTAACAAAAGAGTAAACGTTTCTGGCAAAAACTTAAATGAAATAGATTGAAAGAAAGCATAAAGTGAATTGGCGAAGGGAAATAAATAACTTATAAATGCAAAGGAATTATAAAGAACGTTTGAACTTTATTAAACTTGATAAAATAAAATGGTGTTTTACACGTACATTTTATAGATAAAAACTATTTTCCCACACATAGTTACTTCGAGTATTCTTTGCAGGAATTTTGTACAAGAATTTTTACACACACATTCTGACAAGATCTACCCTATTTATATACAAACAAAATAACTTTCACTAACGGATAACTCCTAAAATTATGACACTTGGCTTCCGGCATATCCTCTTTTCACCAAAAACTTCCACGCGTCTTTTTGTCAAACGTATCAACTTTTAAATTTTGAATGTCTTCTTCTGCATCGAAACGATGCATCTCTTCAAATATGTCGAAATGTCGAAAACAAGATTACCGACTAGTGCTGTCGAAATGTAGAAAACAACCACTGATTCTAGTCTTGTCGAAATTGTCTTCTTCATGTTCTTCAACTTTCTTCCCTATTCGAAATACATCAATTTTGAACTTTATCTTATGGCGTCGAAAATGCCCGTCTACACCGTCCAGATATTTTCTCAAGGGTCTCCAAAATTAAGTTTGATGAATTGATGGTTGATATTACACGCAGGCATATATTTGGAAGAGTGTTAGCATGTAAGTTTTATATCATTATTTTATACTTTACCATGTTGATGATTTCATTGTCACATACATAATTTACGTGCTATTTATATTACAGCTCTACCATAAACACTTTACACATGTCCTATTTCATTCAATTGTAGCATGTATTGTTGCATATGGTTCTAACTATGCAGACTCATTATTGGATGTATTATTTCATAAAATTTCCTACTTTGTGAATTGCTTACCACATTTATTACCACTTCATCTGGTAACCATTAATGAACAAAACAACCTATGCACACTATTTATAATATATTTTCCTTTTTCCTACTTTTATATTATGGTAATATGTTTTAATTTTGGATAGTATTTAACATCATAATTTAATGAAGTTTTCTATACATTTAGATGTTACTAATACCAACCTACGCAAAATAAGGGAATAAGTGAATGACTACGATCTAGGTAATTTGTACCACATCATCGTCTCTTTTAACTTGGCAATCTCAAAAAGGTAGAAATCAGTCCAATCTTCTTCTTTAGAAAGCAAGAGTCGGAACGGAAAAATATTGAAGATATACTAGTCATAGCAGAATTGAAACTCATTAGAATGTCGTGCACATTGTCATTAGGATAGTTTCTTTTCTCAATTTACATTTATTACCTCTTTCCAGGTGATTTCTTCCTGATGTAAATTTTCGTATATTCATAGGCTCATCAATAAAAGAATATTCAGTCAAAAAGCTTTATCCTTGTTTTTATTTTACTTACTTTGGTTGCAAAAATGTCATGAATTTTTGATAAAAGAACATTGCATTTAAACAAATTGGCTTTATGAATGACATGTGAAGGGAAAACATTTAAAATCACTTTGAATGTCGGTGACATGGGATGATTGACTCATACCATGCAATTCCCCGAGGCATATGTGTATACTTTGTTGTTCCAAGTTTTGCAGTCAACAAGAAGATGTCATCAGCCAGCATTCCCCAAGTAGAGTGTTTCTCCCCCAGCAAGAGAGGCCTTACAATTTTTATCTCCAGTATAGAAGGGTGATACCCAACATCCTCGGTAGAGTTAAAGTGGAATCTTCCTCAGCTAAGTTAGAGAAAACAGTGTTCCCAACAGAACTTCGAGATCAGTTGAACAGATCTCTTCCCCAAGCGGAGTCTTCATCCCTAGCAAGCAGTTGAATGCATTGTCTCCCCACAGAGTTGTGTGATTGGGGTTCATCCCAATGATTGAAATATTCCCCAAGAGGTCGCCAAATTATTTTTGGCAAGCATGATAGATCAAAACAATGCATGCCCAAATGTAGTTTTGTTCTTATCTCTCCCCAGCAGATGGTTATCTCTAGCCATGGTTTTCGAGATTGATTCAGTGTTCGTTTTTTATTCCCCTACAACAGGTTGTTATTGAGAGAAGGTGTGATCTCATTTCCTCAGGATAATGTCGCCCAGGACGTTTTCATCCCTAGTGGAGTTCTAGCAAGAATTTTCCCCTGCAAGAATATATTTTTGTTCAACTTAGTGGATAGATATTTGAAGAGGTACAGATTCCAATTCGGAGTCAAGACAACGTACAGGTTCTATAAGAGGATCAAGACAGTGCAAAAGGCGAGATCCTGGTGTTCAGTTTTACTATTAAGATTTAAGTTTGGAATCAAGACGGTGCGTGTCCAGATACAGATTCGAAGAAGATAAGAATCAAGACAGTGTATGTTTGTGTTATACCCCAAAATTTTCCCTCCCACAATCAAGACAATATCTCTCAAGACTTCTAAAGGATCATAAGGTTCTCAAGACTCCCAATTGATCAAGAAGTGTGGAAGTTTCCCCAGACAATGCCTCCTCCTAAGCAAAGTGTCCAAAACTAGGGTTTGGAGTTTCCTCAGGTTAAAATTATTTTCAAGGCCTCAATTGAGCTTCATAACATCCCACATGTATTCAAGAATCCCCATGTCAAGTTTCAAGGATTTCCCAATAAGTTTGACCAGTCAGATGATCAGATATGCAAAAATCAGTCAAAGCAGTTAAAAATTCAAACTGAGGTCAACTGTGGTCAAATCAAAGTCAAACTTCAAGATTTTTTGCCAACATTAAGTTTATGAAGTAAAATTCATCATTTGATCAAGGGTTGATCATGATTCATCAAGGAAGTTTCAGATCATCAAGAATCAGGAGTTTCTAAATTAAGGTTTTCTAAGGAAAAGTCAACTGAACATTGACCAGCCATAACTTTCACATGCTTCATCAAAATTTTCCCATCCAAAGCTCATTTTGAAGGAAATTGAATTCTCTACAACTTTTTGTCTCACAAGTCAAGCCTAAAAATGCTTCATTTGGAAGGTATGAGCTAAAACATTACAGGTCATTTTAAAAGTCAACAAAAAGTCAATATCTTCCAAAGAGCATAATTTGAAAATGGTAAAAGATATGGACATGAGACGAAAGATGTTTGTTAGAAGACTCTTTAATCTTTCCAAAATGTCCAAAAACACCTTCATAGCCTTAAAATTGAAGGATTTGTGACTTATCAAAGTTGGGAGATTTTTGAGGAGTGCATTGAGCAAATAAGGGCTTAAATCCAATTTTTTCTAAATGGACTTGTAATTTTGTAATCCAATCTTCATAAAAACATCAAGCACGACCCAATGGCAAGAATTTCTGATTTTTATTGTTTATTTAATATTTATTTGGATTTTATTTACTAAAATTCAATTTAAATATAAATTAAATATGAAAAATCAAATATTGGTCAAGATATTTGATTGAAAATCATTGAAGACATATTTAGAATGATTGGAAATCAGTTAAAAATAGATTGGACCTAAAATAGCAAGTATTCATTTGATTTTTGAACTTTAATGGTGATTGGTTTCTTCATGATCAAGTTACTTCACAAGCTCACAAATCCATCAGATTTTGACCTAATTTACTTCTCGATAAGTAGATGAACATAACACAAACACAGGGACACGAATTGACTGCCTCCAAGAACAAGAACAAAGTCAAAGATTTCAAGAAAAAGTTCAAATTCGAATTCTCATATTTTGTTGTTTTTCAGGCACTTTGAAGGTCTAAACATGATCCTTGATCATCCTTGATGCTATCCCATTACTTTGCATCATCAAAAACGCATCCATATGCATAAATCGAACTTCAATATTTATGTTTTTTTTTGTTTTTCGATTCTGAATATTCATGCGTGATCAATCGTATTTGACCTTATATTATTGTGTTTGATGATCCATAGAGTGATTATGGGCAGGTTTCTTGAAGGTCCCTTGCTGGATTCGTGAAATACCATATTTATGGTTTCAAAAACTTTGAATTGGGATTTCGTTCACAAGCTAATTTTAGGCCAAATTAAGAAGATATTTGAGTTTATTGGTTTGTATTTGTATGATCTGGGTTGCTAAACTGAATTTATTGTTGGTATTTTTAATGTTTGAGCATGCAGGTCTTTTAGTGACGAACTAGAACCGTCACTATAAGCTTTTGTGACGGACAAAGTGTCACTATAGGCTAACTGGACGGCTGGAGGAAGAAAATGACTCCGCGCGCGAAATTCGTTTTCAAATTTAGTTTTGTGATTTAATTAATGTTTAGTATTTCATATCAGTTAGAAGCAAGTGGCGTGGTGGTAAGCGTGTACGCGTATGAGACAGACGACCTGGGTTCGATCCCCAGGTTATTCTTTTTGTTCAAAATTCATTTTATTTTGCAGGTTTTTTATATAATAATCGCGCTCTATCCTATAGACACGCAGCGCATATAGCTCAGTAGGTTGGCCTGCATGTTGTGGAAGCTAGGAGTCCTGGGTTCGACCCCAGGCTCCAGCAGGTGAGTTTTCTGTCTTTTTTATTTTTATTTTTACAACTTTAATATATTTTATTATGATTATTATTATTAATATAAATTAAAACTTTTTTCTAAACAATTAAAAACCTATAATTATTTGATGCATATGTAATTATAATTCAAATTTTATATAGCATATTCTAAAATATTATTGTAAATAAATATTAACTATTTTTTAAATTACTTAATATCTTTATAAATTCTTGTAAATAACAAATTTCTTTTTTTTTCTAAATTAAATTCTTATTTTTATAATTAACATATAATTAACTTGATAATTATTTTCTTAAAAAAAATTTATTTTGTAAATATTAATCCTTATATTATTTTGTATATAATAAATTATTTTACTTTTATAAATATAAATATTATTTTCTCATTATTATAATTGTACTTAAAAATATTTTTATAACAATTTCTAATTTTTGTCAATATAATTGAAAAACCCTTTTATCATACTTCAATCATTTATAATTAACAATTTTTATTATTATAATTAATTCTCCTAATGACTTCTAATTAATCAATTTATTTTTCTAATTCATTTACTATTATATTTACTTTGTTTATTTTATATTCATATTATTGCTTTGCTTATTTATATTATTACTTGTGTCTATCCCAAAGCCTTGTAATAGCTTGTAAATTTCTTTTCTCGTCTTTATTTTCTTTGTAAATTAATTGTAGGGTTAGTAAATAGGAAGTGAAAACCTGCTTGTGAATAATTTGACTTAGATAATCTAATTAAACAAGATAAATATCTGAAAATAACATTCACACACGTAAGTCGATCTTTGATCGCCATCTTCACTTCCTAGGGTATTCCTCTTGGTTGCCTTACTTAAATGGTCAAGTCCCTCGAATATAGGGGTGTTTCAGCAAAGTCCCTTCAAAAGAAATCATCATTGTCCCTTTAAAGATTTTAAAAGTTCAAGTCCCTTCGAGGTTGCCTACGGAATAATGATCTTGTCCCTTCGAATAAATGATGATAGTCTCTACGAATTGCTAAAGACACCCCTTAAGTTGCCTTCATTGATCATACGATGACCCTACGCTTGTCCCTTAAACAAATCTAAGGTAATGACTACATATTCCTTAATAATAGGGATAGTCTTACCATTGAAAGAACATACGAGAACATGAAAGACTTAATCTAGGGTAGGTACCTCATAGTTACTTGCTCACTCTTCAAAATAAAAATACTTTTCACACCTCACAATATTTTCAAACATTTTCAAACAAGGCTTTGTATACATCCATACGAGGATCATTCCAAAGTACTTAGAAAATTTCTAATCACACACTACACTTTTCAAAAACATGTAAGTGAGCTAAGTAACTAAGAGCCCATGGATAACCATGGATATAAAGGGTGCTAACACCTTCCCTTTATATAACCTACCCCCCGAACCCAAGTCTTTTCAAAACGGTATTTCCTGTTCTTTTATGTCCTTTCCACTTGGATAAAATAAAAGTCGGTGGCGACTCTTGCTATCCGCAACATTTATAGAAAGTCAGTTCTCCCACCGTGTTACAGAACTGGCGACTTTGTTGGGGATTTACTAAGTAAAAGAGGGGTACCCATAGGAATTAGATCACTTAAATTGTTTGTTTTGCTTGCTTTACTTTTTAGTTGGGCTTTTTGTGTGAAAGATTCTAACCCGGATCTAGTGTACCCTAGGTAAATGGCAATATACCAAGGAAATTGTACGACGTATACCGATATGGTTGATCTGGTGGCCATAGTTAGTGTGACTGCTGTGTTGGTGTTTATGTTCCTTAAGTTAAGGATAATATGAGGCTACCATATGTTGTCAATACACTAACAAACTTTTAAAACCCTAGTTATCCCATCTTGGCCTTTAGAAAGTAGTGAGATAGCCGGCTTTGGTCAAGACTGAAGTTGGTTGATACTCGATATTATGCTCATTGAGATCCTAAACTTGGAGGGTTTTGGTTGGCAAGTAAGTTGCCTACTGAACAACCACCCTTGGGAAGGATCAGTGATATTGAGATCCCTTAGAACCTGGTTACTTCTGTAGGACAGGATGAACCAACTAAACTTCAGGGGAGGGTACTTACCTTTAAACCTCATGCAAGCCTTCAAACCTAGGTCTATTGTGTGACTTGTTTGTGTGTGCCACATGTTTGTGATTGATCATAACATCATGACATCATGACATCATAAGCATATCATTTTCACTAACCATTTCAAGGACCAAAGGATTTATCTTTGTTCTTTGTTGCAGGTCATGGCTTCCACTCGTAGGAACACTATCCGGATCAACTTTGTAGGAATACCTTCTAAGATTAAGGAATTGGTCTCTCAAGTTTCTGAAAACTCCCAATTCATCAAGAAGCATGGTCACCTACTGGATCTAGTCACTTCAGGTTTCAATGAAGACATGATGGGTGTCCTATTTCAGTTCTTTGATCCTAAACATCATTGCTTCACATTCCCCGACTATCAGCTGGTTCCTACAATGGAGGAATTCTCCAAACTATTGGGTATATCTATCCTTAATCAGAGACTCTTCACAGGCTTAGAGAAAGAGATTAAACCTGAAGTCATTGTTGCAGCCCTACATCTGAAGAAATCAGACATTGTCCTAGAAACGAGAAGCGGAGTTAAGGGTATTCTTGCTAAGGTATTGATGGAGAAAGCTCAAGTGTTCTTGAAGGCTATGAGTTATGATGCTTTTGAGGAGATCTTAGCCCTATTGATATATGGCTCAGTATTGTTCCCTAATCTAGACCAGTTCATAGACGTACATGCCATCAACATATTTTTGACTCGCAATCCAGTGCCTACATTACTTGGAGACATCTTACATTTTCTTCATACTCGTACTACAAAGGCGAGAGGGACTCTGATGTGCTGCATACCTTTATTTTCTAGGTGGTTTATTTCTCACCTTCCTCGATCAGTGATGAAGAATGAACAAGGGTTCAGGTGGTCTAAGAGGATCATGTCACTTTCTCATTCAGACATTCATTGGTGCTCTCGATCTATGGAGAATGTTACTATCATTGACCGTTGTGGGGAACTCCCTAATGTGCCACTCCTTGGCATAAGAGGGGGAATTACCTACAACCCTTCTTTAGCACTACATCAGTTTGGTTATGCTCGGAGTAATGGTCCTCATGACATGCTTATTCAGGGTATTGTGTTCGACTACGACAACGATCTTCAGGGTTACCGTCAAAGGTTTATACGAGCTTGGAACAAGGTAATTAGGATTGATAGTAAGACTTTGGAGCCATAGTATTCTATTCCTATGGAGCCTTATCCCAGATGGTTGCGATCTCGTGCTCAGACTCTTATGCTGCCATATCCTGTTGTTCTACCAGTCACTATGGAGCTTGTTGTTGAAGGAGATGTTCCTTTTACCATTCTTCATCCGGACATGCCCACTGACTTGGAAGAATTGCAGAAGTCCTAGATTCAGTTGAAGGAGCAAAGGGATACTTTTGAAACTCATTTTAGAGCTGGTCAAGAAGGAATTCTGGAGCTGACAAGGCAACTTCACGAGGAGCAAAACCTCAACAAGTACCTTTTGTAACATGGTGGGAGAACTGACTTTTCAGTCATGCTGCGGATAGCAAGAGTCGCCACCGACTTTTATTTTATCCAAGTGGAAAGGACATAAAAGAACAGGAAAGACCTATTTTAAAAGACTTGAGTTCGGGGGGTAGGTTATACAAAGGGAAGGTGTTAGCACCCTTTATATCCATGGTTATCCATGGGCTCTTAGTTACTTAGCTCACTTTAATTATTTTTGGAAAGTGTAGTGTATGATTAGAAATTTTCTAAGTACTTTGTAATGATCCTCGTATGGATATATACAAAGCCTTGTTTGAAAATGTTTTGAAAATATTGTGAGGTGTGAAAAGTATTTTTAAGAAGTGAGCAAGTAATTAAGAGGTACCTAACCTAGATTAAGTCTTTCATGTTCTCGTATGTTCTTTCAATGGTAAGACTATCCCTATTATTAAGGAATAGGTAGTCATTACCTTGGATGTGTTTAAGGGACAAGCGTAGGGTCATCGTATGGTCATAGAAGGCAACTTAAGGGATGTCTTTAGCAATTCGTAGGGACTATCATCATTTATTCGAAGGAACAAGATCATTATTTCGTAGGCAACCTCGAAGGGACTTGATCTTTTAAACTGTAGGGACTATGATGATTTATACTTGAAGGGACTTTGCTTAAGACATCCCTATATTCGAGGGACTTGACCATATCAAAGGCAACCAAGAGGAATACCCTAGGAAGTGCAAGATGGCGATCAAAGATCGACTTACGTGTGTGAGTGTTTATTTTCAAATATTTATCTTTTTAATTAATTTTCTAAGTCATTTTAATTACAAGTAAATTTTCACACCCTATTTACTAACCACACAGTAAATATTTACAAGAAAATAAAGACGGAAAATAAATCTAAAATTATTACATGGCTTTGGGACAATTACAATATAATCAGAAAAATAATAATTGATAATATAAGCAATAATAATAAATAAAACAATAATATTAGGATATTAGAAGAAAATAATAATGAAGTAATAAAGGAAAATTAGAATTTTAAAAGAAATCAAATAAGTTAAATAAGTTAGAAATTTTTTAGAGTTTATAAGAAAAATAATAAGTTTAAATAATAATAGTAATAAGAAAATAAAGTATTTACAAAATAAAAAGTTATAAACATATTTTAATTAGGGTTTAAGAAAATAAATTTGGTTTTTAGGGTTAATGGAAAAAATTAGGTTTAGTTAAAGCAATTAGGGTTTTTTAATCATAATTAAAATACATTATTTTTTTATTTACAAAATATATATATAATAATTATAAATATATTACAAAATTAATACAATTAATTAACATTAAGAAAATAATTATGAGTTTTAGAAAATATAAGATTTATAAAAATATTATTGGTTATTTATTTAGAAAACATTTTAATTATATTAATTAAGTTTAATTAAAAAACAAAGAAAATTAGAAAAAAAGAAGAAAATAAGGAAAAGGATGGACCTGGGATTTGAACCCAGGTACCTAACCTGGATGAAGAGAGGAATGACCAACTGAGCTGCGCATGCACTTGTGATAGGAACTAGCAACACTTGATTATATATTAAATCTTCAAAATATAATGAAAACTGGAAAAAAAATTGTTAGACACCAGGATTCGAACCCCAACCCTTCCTTTCACCAAGCCAAGCCTTTGCCATTAAGCCACATGGGGCGCGTCTGGACATAAACAGCAACAAATAATTATATAGTAAACCTATTGAATAAATAAAATAATGACAAAAAGAATGGTCTCACCCAGGTTTGAACCAAAGACCTTCCATCCACACGCGCACGCTCTAACCACTGGGCCAACCAACATTTGTTGAAATAAAACAGAAACAATTCAATAAAATATTAAATCAATATTTGAATTCCCAGATGGCGCCAAGAACTTCATCTTCTTCCTATGAAATTCGCAGGTTTACCTGCAAATTTTCCTGCGAAGCTTCCTGCAAATTTTCCTGCGAACAAAACCTACAAAACACATACTTCTACAAAAACGTACAAATTCCACAAATTGATCATGCCAACATGATCTACATAGTTCATTTAGTTCAATTATGGTCTCAAACAATATTTATATGGCCTATTGCGTGAAGCCCTAAAACGAAAGCTCAAACCCTAACAATGGCTGTTTGCGTTTAAGGCTATGGTTCTTCAAGAAAATTATCCAGAAAGCTTGTATACTTCATTCTAAACACAAATCAACAATCAAAATTAGTGTATGATGCATAAATAATGAGAATCGAAAATCAAAAACTCAAGAACAATCTTGATTCGGTTACGGCTTATGAGCATGCTTTTGAAGTGTATGATGATTGAAATATGTTCAATGAACATCAATAAAGCAAATGCAATGCATAAAAGTCTCTGAATATGGCTAAATTACCAAAACCGAAAATTGAAATTTGATGAAAATTTTGGAATTGGTTTGATGCTCTTGGAGGCAGAAAAATCCGTGTCCTTGTGTATGCTTTTGTTTATGTATATGTAGTGACTAAATTTAGGTAAAAAACTTGTGGATTTGTGGGCTTGTGAAGGTTGCTTGATCATGAAGTTTCATCAATTTCAAATATTAAAAAAATCTCATCTAACCTTTCTATTTTTGATCTAATCTGATTTTAGTTGATTTCCAATCATTCCAAATATAATCCAACTAATTTTCAATCAAAGATTTCATTCTTCATTTAACTTTTCATATTTTATATATATTTAAATTGAATTTTAATGAATAAAATCCAAATAAATATAAAATAAACTATAAAAATCTGAAAAAATAATCATTGGGTCGTGCATGATGTCATTGTAAGGATTGGATTACAAAATTGCAAGCCCACTTGGAAAAATTTGGTTTTAAGACCTCATTTGCTCAATATACCCCTCAAAAATTTCCCAACTTTGCAAAGGCACAAATCCCTAAATTTTAAGGCTATGAAGATGTTCTTGGACATTTTGGAAAGCTTAAGGAGTCCTATAACCAACCTCTTTGGTCTCATGTCCATATCTTTTACCATTTTCAAATCATGCCCCTTTGAAGATGTTGACTTTTTGTTGACTTTTGAAATGACCTATAATGTTTTAACTCATACCTTCTAAATGAAGCATTTTTAGGCTTGGCTTGTGATACATAAAGTTGTAGAGAATTCAATTTCCTTCAAAATGAGCTTTGGATGGAATTTTTTTGATGAAGCATGTGAAAGTTATATGGTCAAAGTTCAGTTGACTTTCCTTAAGAAAACCCTAATTTAGAAACTCCTGATTCTTGATGATCTGAAACTTCCTTGATGAATCATGATCAACCCTTGATCAAATGATGAATTTTACTTCATAAACTTAATGTTGGCAAAAAATCTTGAAGTTTGACTTTAGTTTGACTTTAGTTTGACCTCAGTTTGACTTTTTAACTACTTTGACTGATTTTTGCATATCTGATCATCTGACTGGGCAAACTTATTGGGAAAGCCTTGAAACTTGACATGGGGATTCTTGAGTATATGTGGGATATTATAAGGCTCACTTGAGGCCTTGAAACGCATTTTAACCTGAAGAAACACAAAACCCTAGTTTTTGACACTTTGCTTAGGAGGAGGCATTGTCTGAGGAAACTCCCACACTTCTTGACCAATTGGGAGTCTTGAGATCCTTATGATCATTTAGGAATCTTGAGAGAGATTTTCTTGATTGTGGGAGGGAAAATTTTGGGGTACAACACCTTCACACAAAGAGGAAGCGTCCGTGGGAGACTTAAAACCCCATTTATTTATTTTTGTACTTTATTGTTATTTCCTTTCATTGTAAGCCCAAGGGGCAAATTTATATTCAACACTTACTAATAAAATTTTGTTTTTGTTTTCTTTAAACAAATTTAAATCATGCGGTCCTTGAAAACATTGCATATACATCTACATACCATATCATTGCATGACATGTTTCTATAGCAGGTTTCTCAATCTTCTCGCTGTTTCTTTCAGCAGAAATGGCTCTCGAACAAACTGTCAAGGATCTCCAGGATCAGAATGCTCAGTTTCAAGAAGTGATCCTGAATTTGTCCAAGGGGAAAGAAGAGTTGAAATCATTCCTCTCTAAAGGTATGAAAATGAAGAATCCTGAAGATAGCAAGGATGATTAGTTGGAATAACTGCAAGCCGAGGTGGAAAAGATGAGGATCCAGATGAATGGCCATGTGACTCTTATCCAAAGTTTAGCTCAGGGGCAAGAAGAGCTGAGAATCTTTGTCAACAAGCTTCAAGATAACAGAGCTAGGGATTTAATCATCAGTCAACCTTCAATGAAACAAACTGACTTAGTTGAAAGGAGGATGAGGATAAAAGAAGGTAAGAGACCAGTTGCTACTGATAATTCTTTAGTTGAAGAAAGAATATCTTGTAGGTCTAATCCACCACAACACAAGGAATGTAGAAGACAGTTCACCCGATTCAACATGCCAATGTCACAAGCTTTGCAATTCTTGTTGGAAATGAGGTTGATTATCTTGAAAGACGCTCCTCGAAAAAACAATACTTCTTCTCCTCGCTATAATCTCAATGCAAGATGTGTGTATCACTCTAATTGTCCTGGACATAAGACAAATATTTGCTGGGCATTGAAGAATAAGATTCAAGACCTGATTAACAAAGGATTCCTTGAGGTTACACCAGAAGGTCAAATTGAATTCTACTATCGTCCATCAAACATCGAAGCTGCAAGACAAATTGCCCGAGGTAGCAAGAAAGAAAGCTTACATATTCCTGTTGAAATATGGGACACCTTGGGACAGCCAAGTGGCAAATTTAATTTCATGGTGAAATATACTGCTCCTAAAAGTTCACAGATTGCAATCGAAGATATTCAACCAACTAGATGGGATAACATTTGAATTTTCATTTGTAATTTCTTTTATTTGTTTAAACACTTAATATTATGTTAAACTGTTGTTTTCATTAATGCATTGCATATGTTTGTCTTGAATTAATCCATTCGTTTCACTATATTTTGAACTATGTTTAATATCTCTATTTTGTGATATTTAACTCCTGATAAAGTTATAAGCCTGTAGAGGGAGGATGACGAAAACGATACAATAATCTTACGCAGTATGCTTTTGAACAGACTATGCTAACGATGTACAAACATTTTTTCAATTCCTAAATAGTGGAGATATAAGGAAGTTAATCCCTAGTCAACCATTTTGAGCCTATGAAGTAGGAGTTTTCCTTCTCACTCAAATTAAAACCCTTATTCATAACCTGGGGCAGGGTAGTTACTCGGTTAAATCATTTATGCCAATTATCTGTGTTGTACACAACCAATGATGGTTCTCTGTAATCATTAAACCTGACAATCAATATCTAGCAAAAGAAAAGCTCGCTAAGTTAAAACCTATGAAGGAGACTTAGTAAAAATTGAGATGTCCTGCTGACTGTAATCTTGAAACAAACAGTTCAGGCAAAAGGAAGGGATAATAAAGTCAAAAGAAAAAAAAGAGGTCACTATGAATCCTCAACAAAGAAAGATGATTGAATGTTCAAATAAATTTTTGGTTTTTGAACCATCACAAATGACAGTGTTACAATTCTGAATTCCTTCGAAGCTTCAATGCATAAGTTAACCGAACATAGGACTGAAGAACATCATGGAGATTGGGTTGGGAACAAATAAAATTTGAGCCTTTATCCTTTGTTTCTTAAACCATGAACCAGGCCACATTATAACCCTTTAAAATTCCTAACTGAAGCATGGTTAGTTTGAAAGCGTATTGCCACAAAAAAAGGTATCCTGACTCCTTTAGGGCTTATTATAAATCTTGAGTTAATATCACAGTTTTTACAAACAATGTTTTACTAAAATAACTCTTTTTCAAAACTTCAAGACAGACATAAGCATTGCATTTGTAATATCATTGTTTGCATATAACTGAGTGTTTGATAAACAGAGAAACTTACAGGATGAATGTTCAATAAACCAAAGTCCTTCTGATAGACAAAGTTGCTTCCTGGATCAAAGCCAATGTATATAAGAGGCATAGTCATTGCTTCCCAATCATTGGGGCATACCATGATACTACCTATTTCATTTGGGACACCAGGCATCCTAATATTATCCCTTACAGAGAACATGTGTTTTCTTTGATCCCGTACTTTGAAGAGATTACCTTTGGACATATTCCACGAGAAGAGAATCAGTTGGCAGATACATTAGCTACCATGGCATCTATGTTTGAAATCAGTTGGGATGATGAAGCTCCGAGAATTACTATTGATCGATTTGATAAACCTGCATACTGCAATGAAGTGGGTACTGAAGGAGTAGAAGAAAAGCCTTGGTTCCATGAAGTGAAAAGGTATCTTGAAGCTCAGGAGTTCCTTGAAGGGGCATCTGTCAATGACAAGAATTTTCTAAGAAGGTTTTCTACTAAATTCTTCCTGAGTAATGGAATTTTGTACAAGCGCAACCACGATTCAAATTTGCTTCGCTGTGTGGATAAGAAAGAAGCAGTTGAGGTTATGGAAGACATGCATGATGGGATCTTTGGTACTCATTATAGTGGGCATACTATGGCTAAGAAGATTCTGAGAGCAGGTTATTATTGGTCTACCATGGAAGCTGATTGCTATCAACATTCCAAAACTTGTCACAAATGCCAGATTTATGCTGATAAAGTTCATGTGCCTTTAGTTCCGTTGAATGTTCTAACTGCTCCATGGCCTTTTGCCATGTGGGGCATTGATATGATTGGTGATATCAAACCTACTGCTTCCAATGGACATTGTTTCATCCTTGTGGCTATTGATTACTTCACAAAATGGGTAGAGGCAGCTTCATTTGCTTCTGTTACCAAGAATGTTGTGGCTCGATTCATCAAGTATAATCTTATATGCAGATATGGCATCCCGGAAAGGATTATCACAGATAATGGTACTAATCTGAACAACACTATGATTACTGATCTCTACACGCAGTTCAAGATTAAATATCACAAGTTTTCTCCATATCGTCCAAAGATGAATGGCGCAGTGGAAGCCGCCAACAAGAATATTAAGAAGATATTACAAAAGATGGCAGTTACATATAAGGATTGGTATGAGATGTTACCATTTTCTCTTCATGGTTATCGTACCACCATACGTACTTCAACAGGGGCAACCCCATTTTCCCTTGTCTATGGTATGGAAGCAGTTTTACCCATTGAAGTTCAGATTCCTTCTTTGAGAATTATGAAGGATGCATGCTTGGATGAAGATGAATGGATTCAGACTCGACTTGACCAGATAAACTTGATTGATGAGAAAAGACTAGCAACTGTTTTTCATGGTCAGATGTATCAAAAACGTATGATCAAAGCCTTCAATAAGAAAGTTAAGCAGCAAGTGTATCAGGCTGGTGATTTGGTAATCAAGTGTATTATATTACCACAGGGTGATCCCAGGGGCAAATGGACTCCCACTTATGAAGGGCCATTTGTTGTTAAGAGGGTATTTTCTGGAGGTGCCATGATGATTACCACTATGAATGGTGAAGATTTCCCGCAGCCTGTGAATGCAGACATAGTAAAAAAATACTACGCATGAAAAGAGACCCTCTAGGTTGACTGGCCTAGGCAAAAATAAGGGCATCCCGGCGAACCAAAAGGGTTCGGGAAAAAATTAGGGATATATAAAAAAAATGTACACCCGGCAAGTCGAAAACCTGAAAAGGCGGCTTGGGCAAAAAAAGGGTATCTCGGTGGATTGAAAACCTGAAAGGGAAATCCAGGAAAAAGTTAGGGATTAAAGCGTATGACTATGTCTCGTTGGATCACCCATGTAACCTCTACTAGTTGTGTTATCTACGTCAAGGTCAACAGATACTGATCAATCCAATCGTTTCTTCTCCGATAGCTGAAGATGAGATAATTGAAGATAATGGCAATAACAAAGTTGAAACTCAATAGGATTATTTACACATAGCTATTTTTCCTTGTAAAAATTTCTTTGACGAACTCCTCTTACTAGGATTTCCGTCTCCGTGTTAGAACCTGCCTATTTACATGCCAATTTTTAAAATAAATAAAACTCCATTTTTCGTATTCAGCTTTACTTTTCCCTCTTTATTCAGCTTTACTTTTCCCTCTTTTATTCAGCTTTACTTTTCCCCTGTTTACTAAAGCGAAAAACGTCTATTGATTATGTTTGAATGTATATATGCCTTTGAATATGATTGATGTTTACTAGAAATGCATAAAATACAATAATAGCATTTACTAAGAATGAACGGAGGTAGGAATTCAATGAAGCTTCGCCGTTTCATCCCCATGGAGTAAATATTTACGGATATCCTTACAAAATACCTCAAGTAATATCTTACACTTCCAGGTTTACGAAGTCTCCAAGCAGTGTCATATCCTCCGAAGAATTGATACTTAACTACATAGGTCTCCCAGATTTATGTCCATCTCTTTTATCCTCAGTCAGGATATTCAGGAACTCAATCCTTCAGTAAAAAGTACGACGAACAAAAACGGGAATTCCTAAGTACGATATTCTTAAATAAGACGGGAACAAAGTCTTCATACTCCTCAGCAACGAATCGGGATTTATTTTCCCCAGTCGGCAGTTATTCTATGAAGCTACTTATACGCTTCAGCTACATAATTCATTCATACATACATCATATCATATCATACGCATTCTCATAAAATATTATCTGGCAGAATGTTATATATATCATTATATTTGCACCGAACTAACCTTGTTTTTCAGGTTAATTCTCCAGCAGGCGAACTTCATCAACAACTTACCTTGGGTCGTCGTTTATTCTTCCCAAAGGTTATCTTGTTACCTCGGGCCGTCGTTTATTCTTCCCGGAGGTTATCTCATTTTGGGCCGTCGTTTATTCTTCCCAGAAGATATTTTAAGACCTTGGGCCGTCGTTTATTCTTCCCAGAAGATATTTTAAGACCTTGGGCCGTCGTTTATTCTTCCTAAAGGTTATCTTGTTACCTCGGGTCGTCATTTATTCTTCCCGAAGGTTATCTCATTTTGGGTCGTCGTTTATTCTTCCCAAAAGATATTTTGAGACCTTGGGCCGTCGTTTATTCTTCCCAAAGGTTATCTTGTTACCTCGGGCCGTCGTTTATTCTTCCCGAAGGTTATCTCATTTTGGGCCGTCGTTTATTCTTCCCAAAAGACATAATGATACCTTGGGCCGTCGTTTATTCTTCCCAAAGGTTATCTTGTTACCTCGGGTCGTCGTTTATTCTTCCCGAAGGTTATCTCATTTTGGTCCGTCGTTTATTCTTCCCAAAAGACATATTGATACCTTGAGCCATCGTTTATTCTTCCCGAAGGATATCTCATTTTGGGTCATCGTTTATTCTTCCCAAAAGACATATTGATACCTTGGGTCGTCGTTTATTCTTCCCAAAGGTTATCTTGTTACCTCGGGCCGTCGTTTATTCTTCCCGGAGGTTATATCATTTTGGGCCGTTGTTTATTCTTCCCAAAAGCCATATTGATACCTTGGGCCATCGTTTATTCTTCCCAAAGGTTATCTTGTTACCTTGGGCCATCTTTTATTCTTCCCGAAGGTAATCTCTTTTGTTGGGCCGTCGTTTATTCTTCCCAAAAAGATATCTTCATATTTGGGGATTGCTTCCCTCTCAAAGAAACATATCTGAATACTTTTTCTCTTAATGGCATCTTTAAGCCCATTCAAGCATCACAACCAAACAACAGTATCATTCTACGCACCGACGAGTGCAAATTTTTGGGCTTTTGTATTCAATCCTCTTCAACCTTCCAGTCACGAATGGCGTAAATGCCAATCTAACTCCTCAGATTTCAGAAAATTGAACAGGGGAATCTGTTATACCCTAAAATTTGCCCTCCCACAATCAAGACAATATCTCTCAAGACTTCTAAAGGATAATAAGGTTCTCAAGACTCCCAATTGATCAAGAAGTGTGGAAGTTTCCCCAGACAATGCCTCCTCCTAAGCAAAGTGTCCAAAACTATGGTTTGGAATTTCCTCAGGTTAAAATGATTTTCAAGGCCTCAAGTGAGCTTCATAACATCCCACACGTATTCAAGAATACCCATGTCAAGTTTCAAGGCTTTCACAATAAGTTTGTCCAGTCAGATGATCAAATACGCAAAAATCAGTCAAAGCAGTTAAAAAGTCAAATTGAGGTCAATTGTGGTCAAATCAAAGTCAAACATCAAGATTTTTTGCCAACATCAAGTTTATGAAGTAAAATTCATCATGTGATCAAGGGTTGATCATGATTCATCAAGGAATTTTCAGATCATCAAGAATCAGGAGTTTCTAAATTAGGGTTTTCTAAGGAAAAGTCAACTGAACTTTGACCAGCCATAACTTTCACATGCTTCATCAAAAATTTCCCACCCAAAGCTCATTTTGAAGGAAATTGAATTCTCTAGAACTTTGTGTCTCACAAGACAAGCCTAAAAATGCTTCATTTGGAAGGTATGAGCTAAAACATTACAGGTCATTTCAAAAGTCAACAAAAAGTCAATATCTTCCAAAGGGTATAATTTGAAAATGGTAAAAGATATAGACATGATACCAAAGAGGTTTGTTATAAGACTCTTTAAGCTTTCCAAAATGTCCAAAAACACCTTCATAGCCTTAAAATTGAAGGATTTGTGACTTGTCAAAGTTGGGAGATTTATGAGGAGTGCTTTGAGCAAATAAGGGCTTAAATCCAATTTATTTCTAAATGGGCTTGTAATTTTGTAATTCAATCTTCATAAAAACATCAAGCACGACCCAATGGCAAGAATTTCTGATTTTTATTATTTATTTACTATTTATTTGGATTTTATTTACTAAAATTCAATTTAAATATAAATTAAATATGAAAAATCAAATAATGGTCAAGATATTTGATTGAAAATCATTGAAGATATATTTAGAATGATTGGAAATCAGTTAAAAACAGATTGGACCTAAGCAAGTATTCATTTGATTTTTGAACTTTAATGGTGATTGGTTTCTTCATGATCAAGTTATTTCACAAGCCCACAAATCCATCAGATTTTGACCTAATTTACTTCTCTATAAGTAGATGAACATAACACAAACACAGGGACATGAATTGACTGCCTCCAAGAACAAGAACAAAGTCAAAGATTTCAAGAAAAATTTCAAAATCGAATTCTCATATTTTATTGTTTTTCAGGCACTTTGAAGGTCTAAACATGATCCTTGATCATCCTTGATGCTATCCCATTACTTTGCATCATCAAAAACTCATCCATATGCATAAACCGAACTTCAGTATTTATGTTTTTTTTTTGTTTTTCAATTCTGAATATTCATGCGTGATCAATCGTATTTGACCTTATATTATTGTTTTTGATGATCCATAGAGTGATTCTAGGCATGTTTCTTAAAGGTCCCTTGCCGGATTCGTGAAATACCATATTTAGGGTTTCAAAAACTTTGAATTGGGATTTCGTTCACAAGCTAATTTTAGGCCAAATTAAGAACATATTTGAGTTTATTGGTTTGTATTTGTATGATCTGGGTTGCTAAACTGAATTTATTGTTGGTATTTTTAATGTTTGAGCATGCAGGACTTTTAGTGACGAACCAGAACCGTCACTATAAGCTTTTGTGATGGACAAAGTGTCACTATAGGCTAACTGGACGGATGGAGGAAGAAGATGACTCCACGCGCGAAATTCGTTTTCAAATTTAGTTTTCTTATTTAATTAATGTTTTGTATTTCATATCAGTTAGAAGCAAGTGGCGTGGTGGTAAGCGTGTACGCATATGAGACAGACGACCTAGGTTCGATCCCCAGGTTATTCTTTTTGTTCAAAATTTATTTTATTTGCAGGTTTTTTATATAATAATCACGCTCTATCCTATAGACACGCAGTGCATATAGCTCAGTTGGTTGGCCTACATGTTGTGGAAGCTAGGAGTCCTGGGTTCGACCCCAGGCTCCAGCAGGTGAGTTTTCTGTCTTTTTTTTATTTTTACAACTTTAATATATTTTATTATGATTATTATTATTAATATAAATTAAAAGTTTTTTCTAAACAATTAAAAACCTATAATTATTTGATGCATATGTATTATAATTCAAACTTTATATAGCATATTCTAAAATATTTTTGTAAATAAATATTAACTATTTTTTAAATTACTTAATATCTTTATAAATTCTTGTAAATAACAAATTTCTTTTTTTTTTCTAAATTAAATTCTTATTTTTATAATTAACATATAATTAACTTGATAATTATTTTCTTAAAAATTTTATTTTGTAAATATTAATCCTTATATTATTTTGTATATAATAAATTCTTTTATTTTATAAATATAAATATTATTTTCTCATTATTATAATTGTACTTAAAAATATTTTTATAACAATTTCTAATTTTTGTCAATATAATTGAAAAACCCTTTTATCAAACTTTAATCATTTATAAGTAACAATTTTTATTATTATAATTAATTCTCCTAATGACTTCTAATTAATCAATTTATTTTTCTAATTCATTTACTATTATATTTACTTTGTTTATTTTATATTCATATTATTGCTTTGCTTATTTATATTATTACTTGTATCTATCCTAAAGCCTTGTAATAGCTTGTAAATTTCTTTTCTCGTCTTTATTTTCTTTGTAAATTAATTGTATGGTTAGTAAATAGGGCGTGAAAACCTGCTTGTGAATAATTTGACTTAGATAATCTAATTAAACAAGATAAATATCTGAAAATAACACTCACACACGTAAGTCGATCTTTGATCGCCATCTTCACTTCCTAGGGTATTCCTCTTGGTTGCCTTACTTAAATGGTCAAGTCCCTCGAATATAGGGGTGTTTAAGCAAAGTCCCTTCAAAAGAAATCATCATTGTCCCTTTAAATATTTTAAAAGTTCAAGTCCCTTCGAGGTTGACTACGGAATAATGATCTTGTCCCTTCGAATAAATGATGATAGTCCCTACGAATTGCTAAAGACACCCCTTAAGTTGCCTTCATTGATCATACGATGATCCTACGTTTGTCCCTTAAACAAATCCAAGGTAATGACTACCTATTCCTTAATAATAGGGATAGTCTTACCCTTGAAAGGACATATAAGAACATGAATGACTTAGTATAGGGTAGGAACCTCATAGTTACTTGCTCACTCTTCAAAATAAAAATACTTTTCACACCTCACAATATTTCAAACATTTTAAAACAAGGCTTTGTATACATACATACGAGGATCATTAAAAAGTACTTAGAAAATTTCTAATCACACACTACACTTTTCAAAAACATTTAAGTGAGCTAACTAACTAAGAGCCCATGGATAACCATGGATATAAAGGGTGCTAACACCTTCCCTTTATAGAACCTACCCCTCGAACCTAAGTCTTTTCAAAATGGTATTTTCTGTTCTTTTATGTCCCTTCCTTATGGATAAAATAATAGGCGGTGGCGACTCTTGTTATCCGCAATATTTATAGAAAGTCAGTTCTCCCACCGTGTTACAGTTTGGATGTAGGTTCTTAATTCAGGAGTCGAGACAGTGTGTGCCTAGACGCAAATTCCCAGCTCAGAATCAAGACAACGTATTGTTATACGGATTCTGACAGCGATCCAGCCCAGTGGATCTTTTATTTTTAATATATATCTACTTGTTAGAATGGTTATTTCATATTCGGAATCAAGACAATGCATGCCTAGATGCATATTCCACGTTCAAAATCAAGACAACGTATGGTTATACGGATTTTTAAGATCAAAATCAAGACAGTGTATGGTTATACAGATTTTGAAGATAAGAATCAAGATAGTTCATGCCTAGATGCAGATCCTGATAGTGGGTTATATTGTAGAAATAGTGAAGAAAATCAAGACAGCGCGTTGTTACGTGGATTTCCGTAATTGCACATTTTTACCGTACACTTGACCTTAGGTTATACGAAGAGAATCAAGACAGTTCGTGCCTAGATGAAGATTCTAATCAAGATCAAGACATCATATTTGTTAATACGGATCTTGAAGTCCTACACGTCTATCCCACAGACTGAAGTGTACCAAGTCCACCTTTGTTGTGGCAAGCCAGTAGTCTCTTGGCGTCCTAGAAAAGACATTTTCTCGTTTTCAGTTGTTACTTTTGGTTACCCTTATCATCAGGCAGTTGTTTTCCTTGGTTGAGTTTATTTCCCTTTTCTTCTCCAGCAGAGTGCAAATTTCAGGGTATTTTTGGTATTCAACCACAGTTCATCTCGAACGGCCGACAACCGTTACTTTCATCCTTTTTAGATTAACAGATGTTTGAATAGGGGCAGTTGTAACACCCCAAAATTTGCCCTCTCATTTTCATATCATATAGCATAGCATATTGCATACATGTTCAAACATTTTTACATACAAAGATGAGGCATAACATCCATGGTTACTAGCATAGGGCATGTGATCAGTCATACAACAACTTGAGATTCTTCAAAGTCAAGTGTAATACCTCAAAATTTTCCCTCTCATTTCCTCAACATTTTTCATAGCATTTAGCATAAATAAATTCATGAAATAATCAAAAACATTGCATCATATTCTTCATAGCTGAGGTATAGGCATGTGATCTTTGACTGGAGCAATTGGAGGCTATACCAAGGCAACCAAAGGTCCACAAAGCTTCTTAACCTTGTGCAAAGGGTTCACAATATCCCACAAGTCCTAACTTGAAGCCACAAGCCATGGAAAGATTTGAATTGATCAAAGGAGGCAAGCAGTGCAACATCTCCTGATGAAAAGGGGCCAAATTAGGGTTTCACTTCTACTAGGATTCTCAATGAAATTTTGATTCAAAGTGGATTCCATTGTCTTATATATGATGTCAAGTGCCTAGGGTTCAAATTTCATCCATAGAAACATTTTGGAAGAGGTTCAATTAGCCAGATGACTGAAAATCAGGGATTTGGGGAAAAGTCAACTATGCTGAGGGAAAAGTCAACTCCTGACTTTTTGAGATCAAAATCATGAAATTAGGGTTACAAGGATCCGAAGGTTCAAATTTGATCAAGAAATGATGTAGGAATCAAGAGAAATCAAGAAAACCAAAACTTACCATTTTTGGAAAATTAGGATTTCCAAAAATGGCAAGTTTTGGCCATTTTTGCAGCATCTTCAAGAGAGACCTTCTCCCAAAATATGAGGGCTATCAAAATTTTACTTTGAGCTAATTAAATAGGGAATATTAAGCTTAAAATACATAGGTGGAACTCATTCATAGCATCAAAATTGAGTGAGATATGATCATGCAAAGTTTGAGCAAAGTAGAGCAAGAACTAGGTCATGGGCGAGGCAGACTGCTAGCCTGCGTACGCGCCCTGCCTGGAATTTTGTTAAACAGTGAAATTCTGTGATCAGGTATGAGATGTCCTAAGAGATGTCCCAACACTTAATAGGACATTTGACAAATTTAACCAAAACTTAAACAGCAAGAAAAGTAAACAACACAGAAGTTTGTTAACCCAGTTCAGTGTATAACCACACCTACATCTGGAGGCTACCAAGCCAGGAGGAAATCCACTATTAGTAATATTAATTCTAGACTTAAACCACCCTGTTTAATCTATCACTTAATACTTACCCAATGCAATTTCTACCTAAGACTCACTTAGATAAGAGTACCCTACTCACTCCCCCTCAATCACCCAGTGATCAAGTTTACAAGTTTACAAAAGTTGAAGACATCCTTCAAACAATAACAGCTTGATCTTACTTCACAGTTTCAATCAAGTCACAAATGCACTTTTGCTTAAAAGCTCATAAAGTGGTACATAAAAACAACCTGCTATTTAAAACACTAGACACCCTATTTGGTCTTCTGAAATTCGTACTCAATTCTATGAGTTTCTGTTGATTAAATAGGTATCTGAATTTTGGGCTTTCTGTAGAATGATCCAGCCCTAATGTGCAGCAACTGTCACCTTGAATTTAGGGTTTGTTACCTCCTATATTCTAGGTGCATTAGGTCTTCTGTTTTAATCTGAATCTTCAATTTAAAACTCCCTACAGATGCGCCTTGTTCTGTTTTTATCCAGCATTAATTAATTCCAGATAGTTCTCCTTAAATATCTCTGATCTGTTAATCAATAATTAATTCTGGTAGCAGGTCTGAGATGTCTCAACATCTGTTGGGACATCCTGACAAAACTGAACTTAGTCATTTACACAATGTCCCAACATCTGATGAGACATCCTCAAATAAGTTCACATACTCTGTTTGCTAATGTCCTAACATCTGATAGGACATTCTGAACTGAATTTAACATTTCTTGTTTGGTCAAAAATTCTGCCAATTCTTAAACATCTACAAACTCCCCCTTTGGCTAATTTTTGGCTAACATCTTTTCTGGTTTTCAGAGTGCAGCAGAAGTTCTTTTTATCAGAGTATATCATAATTTTTCTGTTGATTCTTATTTGAGATTACTCCCCCTCAAACAAATATGTGTCCAGTCTTGTTGCAACAGAAATACACACTGATTCAGTTCAGACAGAAACAAACAGATCTTTCATTCATTTAAACAGCAATTACATTTGATGTTGTTCTCCCCCTTGGTAGGCACAAAATTAGGGGCCAAAGAACTATTATCCAGAATTACAAATCATTGCTGTCATTACAAATGCCTCACATACAAAGATCACTCAGATTCATCATTCTCAGTAGCTTCCTCCACTTCAGTGTCTTCATCTTTATCAGCTTCACTTTCAGCTTCACTGTCTTCACCAGATGCAGCATTCTGATCTTCTTCACTTTCCAACCTCTTAATTATTTCCTCCAGCTTCTTCTTTCTAGCTTCAAGCTCTTTGCAGGTGCACTTTAGCTCAGCAATTAATTCTTTCTTGGAGATTGGATTCTTAGCAGAGGAGGGACCAGCAGATGTCCCAGCAGGTGTTTCAACATCTGCAGCATGATGACTGAGGAATAACTTGTAGTGAAAAGCCAGGGGGCTCTCTCTCTTGCAGGCAGTATCCTTGTCAGTTAAAATCCCAGGATATTGATTGAGTACAATACCACACAGCAATGATGGAAAGGCTATTGGTAGCTTGGTTGCAGAGGAGCTGGCATGCTTCATGGTTTGATCAAAGATAAAAGCTCCAAAGTCCAGCTTGGTTTGAGTCCCCACAACATAGATGAATCTGGCCAGACCAGTTGAGATTGATGAAGTGTGATTGGTAGGCACCCAGTTTGCAGTTCCAATCCTGTTAAGCATGGCATACTTTCTAGTAAGCATGCTCACAGAGAGCTTTCCCTTCACAGGCCAAGCTTTGACCTGGTTTGCAGTGATCACCTTACAGATTTGATTATCTGTTTTCCCTAGCTCATTGGGTCCATCTGTTTCTCTTCCTAGATACTCATTGATGATTTGAGGAGAAAACTGTACACATTTACCTCTAACAAAAACTTTTCTAAACTCAGAAGACTTACCATTTGAGCAATCCTCCTGAAGATTCACAATGAACTCTTTGACAAGAAGTTCATAACAGGGAGAGAACTCTGAGACTGTCTTGAATAGTCCTGCAGCAGAGATTAGGTCAATGAGTTCTGTGCACTCAAGTGCATTGCTGCTTAGTTCTCTTTCCAAAGCAACCCTTCTTTGGTACACATATTTCCATCTGTTGACACTGGAGACATGATGGAAGGATATATTGTCCAAGGGAGCTTCTGGAACAACAGTTGAAGCTCTAGCTGGTGCTGGTTTCTTCTTGGGAGGAGATGTTGGGACATCTGATCCAACATCTGAATCTGATGGTGTTGCAGCTTTTCTCTTCTGATTTTGAACCTTGCTCCATGGTTTTGCTGGACCAAAAGTGGCTTTAGCCTTGCCTTTCTTTGGACTAGCCTTCTTCTTCTCAGGAATGACAGGTTCATCTTGCATCTTTCCTTTCCTGGACCTTAGCCTTTTGGCTATGCTGGGTTTGACAAATGCTATGATTTCTGCATCAGAGTCCTGCTCCAGATTGACTACTGGAGGAAATTGAGCAGACTCCTCATCAGCTTGTTGATCAGCAGAAATTTGATCTTCATTTGATTCTTTAGCCTGTTCCACAGAAACTTCTTTATCACTTTCACTTGAGGTTTTATCCTCAGTTTGTTCAACATCAGATGAGTTCTTTTTCTTGTCTTCAGATGTTCCAACATCTGTTGGGACATCTTGTTCTGCAGCAGTGTCCTTTGTAGCTTGAGCTGGTTCTTCTTGAGGTGCAGGAATGGTGTTCAAAGGAACAGAGATACCTTTCACCACTCTTTGTTCAGAAAAGACTTGGTTAACAATCTCCTTGATGGAATCATCAACATATTTGGAGTACCTTGTAGACATGTTGGCAGGAGAAGGAATGCCTTTAGCTTTGCTTCTGATTTGATCTTTACATCTCTTTGGTGTTCTTGCCTTTTTAGTGTGAGAGGCGCTTCCCCTGAGCTCGTCCAATGGTGTTGAAGGCATTGGCACAACAGAGATTGGAGTGGCATGAACCACGTCTTCCTTGTTGAGAATTTCCTCAGCTGTTTTAGGGTTTTGAGACATTGTAAAGGAAGAAGGATGAACAGCTTTAGGGTTTATGATTTCTGAAGATTTGAGAGTTAATGTGATTCGCTTGTGATGATATGATGAGAATCTTGATAGCTTCTTATAAGTAGTTACTAAATAAGTAGCCGTTACAGTCCAAATGATTAAGAATGGAATTCCCAAGGATCTTGTCCAGACTAGCTTTGCCATCTGGAACTTATGCCATGCAATGTCATATGACATGTTGGCACATCTCATTAACTGCTAAATATCACATAAACATATTCCAAGTTTGCCCCTTAAGTTCTCAAATTGTGTAGCATCCAATGCTTTGGTAAAGATATCAGCTAATTGCAGATCTGTAGCAACATGCTCCAATGAAATCACCTTCTCTTCTACAAGATCTCTGATGAAATGATGTCTGATATCAATATGCTTTGTCCTGCTATGTTGAATAGGATTTTTAGATATGTTGATTGCACTTAAGTTATCACAGTACAATGTCATGACATCCTGTGGGACATTGTACTCAGTGAGCATCTGCTTCATCCAAACCAACTGAGAACAACTGCTACCTGCTGCTATGTATTCAGCTTCAGCTGTAGATAAAGATACACAATTCTGTTTCTTACTGAACCAAGAAATCAGATTGTTTCCTAGAAAGAAGCATCCTCCTGAAGTGCTTTTTCTGTCATCAGCACTTCCTGCCCAATCAGCATCACAGAAGCCAGTGAGAATAGGTTTGCAACCATGAAAGTACATTATGCCATAGTCACAAGTACCATTAACATATTTAAGGATTCTCTTGACTTGATTGAGATGACTGACTTTTGGATCAGCTTGATATCTTGCACAAACTCCTACTGCAAATGCAATGTCTGGTCTGCTAGCAGTCAAGTATAACAAGCTTCCAATCATGCTTCTATATAAACTATGATCTACATTCTCACCCTTCTCATCTTTAGTCAGCTTTAAATGTGTAGGAGCAGGAGTTCTTTTATGAGAAGCATTTTCCATTCCAAATTTCTTCACTATGTTCTTGGAGTACTTGCTTTGTGAGATGAACATTGAGTCTTCCATTTGCTTAACTTGCAGACCAAGAAAATAGGTTAATTCACCTACTAGACTCATTTCAAATTCAGCTTCCATCTGCTTGACAAAATGTTTGACCATCTTATCAGACATCCCACCAAACACAATGTCATCAACATATATTTGTGCAATCATGACATTACCTTCTTCATCTTTAACAAACAGGGTTTTATCAATCCCACCTTTTCTGTATCCTTGCTTGATAAGAAATGTGGTAAGTCTTTCATACCATGCCCTTGGAGCTTGCTTCAGACCATAAAGTGCTTTCTTGAGTTTGTATACATGATTTGGACAGCTTGGATCAACAAATCCTTTAGGCTGTTCTACATATACCTCCTCATTAAGATAACCATTAAGAAAGGCACTTTTCACATCCATTTGAAATAGCTTGAACTTTAAGATACAAGCAATTCCCAACAGTAGTCTTATTGATTCAAGCCTTGCTACTGGTGCAAAGGTTTCATCAAAGTCTACTCCTTCAATTTGAGTGTATCCTTGAGCCACAAGTCTAGCTTTGTTCTTTGTAACAATTCCTTGTTCATTTGACTTGTTCTTATACACCCATTTTGTATCAATCACATTTATGTCATCAGGTCTAGGTACAAGATTCCACACTTCATTCCTTGTGAATTGACCTAATTCCTCTTGCATAGCACAAATCCAGTATTCATCAGTGAGAGCTTCCTTGACATTTTTAGGTTCTATTTTGGAAACAAAACAAGAACCTGAAATCACTTCTCTTGATCTAGTGCTCACACCTCTGTTGGGATCACCAATTATTAAATCTTTGGGATGATCCTTCTGTATTCTGATGGAGGGAGGTTTGCTTGAATCTTCTGACCTTGTATCATTTTGAGTGAAGTTATATTGATCATTCTTTTCTTCAGCTTCAACCTTGATATCAGCAGATGTTCCAACATCTTCTGGGACATCTGTAGGAGCATCATCAATTATCACATTTATGGACTCCATGATAACATTTGTTCTGTAGTTAAATACTCTATATGCTCTGCTGTTTATAGAGTATCCAAGGAAAATTCCTTCATCACTTTTAGGATCCATTTTTCTCCTTTGCTCCCTATCTGCCAGAATATAGCATTTACTTCCAAATACATGAAAATACTTAACAGTGGGTTTTCTGCCCTTCCAGACTTCATATATTGTGGACAAAGTTCCTTTTCTCAAGGTAACTCTGTTATGGATATAGCAGGCAGTGTTCATGGCTTCAGCCCAGAAATACAGAGGTAGCTTTTTAGCATGTATCATAGCTCTTGCTGATTCTTGAATGGTTCTATTCTTCCTTTCAACAATCCCATTCTGTTGAGGAGTGATAGGTGAAGAATACTCATGATTGATTCCTTCTGAAGAGCAGAAATCTAAGAACTTTTGATTCTCAAATTCTTTTCCATGATCACTTCTTATTCTGATCACACAGCTGGATTTTTCCCTTTGCAATCTTTGACATAATTCTTTGAATACATCAAATACATCTGACTTTTCTTTGATGAAGTTTATCCATGTATATCTTGAAAAATCATCAACCACAACATAGGCATACCTCTTACCACCAAGACTTTCAACCTGCATAGGTCCCATAAGATCCATATGTAGAAGTTCCAAAACTTTGGAAGTTGTCAGATGTTGAAGCTTTGGATGGGACATCTTGGTTTGCTTGCCTATTTGACATTCACCACATATTTTGCCATCATCAATCTTCAGTTTAGGAATACCTCTTACAGCATCCATAGATATGATCTTCTTTATGCCTCTGAAATGAAGATGACCTAGTCTTTGATGCCACAGTTTCACTTCTTCTTCTTTAGCTAGAGAACAGGTTGAAGTGAGACTGAGATTTTGGGATTCCCACATGTAACAGTTGTCTTTAGATCTGGCTCCTTTCATGACAACCTCTTGTTCTTTGTTAGTCACTATACATTCAGATTTGGTAAAGTTTACACTGTACCCTTGATCACATAACTGACTTATACTGATCAGGTTAGCAGTTAAACCTTTAACAAGCAGCACATCATCTAGTCTTGGAACATCTTGACAATCCAAGGTTCCAACTCCCTTGATCTCTCCTTTAGCTCCATCTCCAAAGGTAACATACCTGGATGAATGTGGCTTTAAGTTTACTAGCAAATTCTTCAATCCAGTCATGTGTCTTGAGCATCCACTGTCAAAGTACCAGTCTTCTTTAGCTGATACTTTCAATGATGTATGTGCTATGTATGCAGTACTTTTCTTTGACCAGATGAGTTGAGATTTCTTTTGATGCCTTTGCTCTGAGTGTTGTTCAGCTGATCTCCAAGCTTGATTGTTGATCTTGTTCTTGTGTATGTGGCTTTGATCAGTCTGAATGTCAGCTTTTGGTCTCCAAACTTTCTTGATTACTTCTGTCTTTTGCTTAGGATATTGCTGACTTTTATGCAGCACTTTCTTGGTATTTACTACTTTCTGCTTGGAAGGTTGCTGACACATCTGATTTGGATATCCATGTAGCTTATAACAGTGAGGTTTGATATGCCCAAATCTTCCACAGTGATGACATCTCCATCTTTGATATTTTTTCTTCATTTTGTTCTTTCCAGAATGTTGAGACATCTGTTGGAACATTATGTTTGTCTTTGTGTTCTGATGTTGGAGCATCTGTTGGGACATCTTGTTTGACTGTGTAGTTTTTGAAGTAGTTCTGCTAGAGCTTTCTTCATCTCTGTCATATCCCAGTCCACTTTTGTCCCCTGAATGTTTATTATTGCTGAGAATAACATCCAGTGTGTTTGAGCTGCTGTTCAACATTCTAACAGATTTGGACATATGTTCCAATTTAGAGTTGAGAAGGCTTACTTCACTTTTTAAGGTTTCAATGATCTCCTGATCATTTGCTTTGTCATCTTCTAAAGTCTCATTCTGCTTCTTTAGCTTTATAACATCACTGCATATTTCAGAGCTTCTTTTGTATAGATCTTTGAATGCTTGCTCAAGTTCTTCATAAGTAAGTTCTCCACAACTGGAATCACTATCATATTCACACAGTCCAGCTAGAGCAGTAATATGCTTAGCTGATTCTTCTTCTGACTCTCCTGAGTCTTCATCAGACCAGGTCACAGAGAGTCCTTTCTTTTGCCTCTTTAAGTAGGTAGGACATTCAAACTTGATGTGTCCATATCCTTCACATTCATGGCATTTGACTCCTTTATCTTGACTGGTCTTTTCAGCAAACTTTGACTTTCTGTTAGCATCATATGGTCTCCTGTTCTCAGAGTTTGTGTTTCTTCCACTGGATTTGAATTGGCCTTCCATTCCTCTGAGAATCTGTTTGAATTGTCTTCCAAGCAAGGCAAGGTTTTCTGATAAGCTTTTGTCATTTGCTGATTCATCATCTTCTTCTTCATCTGTATTTGACACCAAGGCTATGCTTTTGTTCTTTTTAGCATGTGTGTCATTCATTCCCATTTCAAAAGTTTGAAGGGAACCAATTAGTTCTTCAGCTTTCATGGAGCATATGTCTTGTGCTTCTTCTATTGCTGTGACTTTCATGTCAAATCTTTTTGGCAAAGATCTGAGAATCTTCCTTACAAGCTTTTCATCAGTCATCTTTTCTCCCAAGGCTCCAGAAGTATTGGCTATATCCAAGATGTTCAAGTAGAACTCATGAATTGATTCATCTTCCTTCATTCTTAAGTTCTCAAACTTGGTGGTGAGAAGTTGAAGTCTTGACATTTTTACTTTTGATGTTCCTTCATGAGTTGTCTTGAGGGTATCCCACACATCTTTGGCCAGCTCACAATGATGCACTAGTCTGAAAATATTTCTATCAATGCCATTGAATAAAGCATTTAGGGCTTTTGAGTTGCCTAGTTCTGAATCTTCTTCCTCTTTACTCCATTCTTCTTCAGGTTTCAGAACTATTGATCCATCTTTGGTGTCTTGAACAGGATGTTTCCATCCAACATTTACTGCTCTCCATGCCCTGTTGTCAAGAGACTTTAGGAATGCAATCATTCTTGGCTTCCAGTAGTCATAATTAGAACCATCCAGTATAGGTGGTCTATTTACTGACCCTATATCTCTGTCCATGTTACAGAATTTGTTTTCCCTAGATCTCACCCAGTATAAACAGGCAGGGTGCCTGCTCTGATGCCAATTGAAATTCTGTGATCAGGTATGAGATGTCCTAAGAGATGTCCCAACACTTAATAGGACATTTGACAAATTTAACCAAAACTTAAACAGCAAGAAAAGTAAACAACACAGAAGTTTGTTAACCCAGTTCAGTGTATAACCACACCTACATCTGGAGGCTACCAAGCCAGGAGGAAATCCACTATTAGTAATATTAATTCTAGACTTAAACCACCCTGTTTAATCTATCACTTAATACTTACCCAATGCAATTTCTACCTAAGACTCACTTAGATAAGAGTACCCTACTCACTCCCCCTCAATCACCCAGTGATCAAGTTTACAAGTTTACAAAAGTTGAAGACATCCTTCAAACAATAACAGCTTGATCTTACTTCACAGTTTCAATCAAGTCACAAATGCACTTTTGCTTAAAAGCTCATAAAGTGGTACATAAAAACAACCTGCTATTTAAAACACTAGACACCCTATTTGGTCTTCTGAAATTCGTACTCAATTCTATGAGTTTCTGTTGATTAAATAGGTATCTGAATTTTGGGCTTTCTGTAGAATGATCCAGCCCTAATGTGCAGCAACTGTCACCTTGAATTTAGGGTTTGTTACCTCCTATATTCTAGGTGCATTAGGTCTTCTGTTTTAATCTGAATCTTCAATTTAAAACTCCCTACAGATGCGCCTTGTTCTGTTTTTATCCAGCATTAATTAATTCCAGATAGTTCTCCTTAAATATCTCTGATCTGTTAATCAATAATTAATTCTGGTAGCAGGTCTGAGATGTCTCAACATCTGTTGGGACATCCTGACAAAACTGAACTTAGTCATTTACACAATGTCCCAACATCTGATGAGACATCCTCAAATAAGTTCACATACTCTGTTTGCTAATGTCCTAACATCTGATAGGACATTCTGAATTGAATTTAACATTTCTTGTTTGGTCAAAAATTCTGCCAATTCTTAAACATCTACAAAGGTCTTGTTCAAAAATGCAAGTCATTTTTATTCATCAAAAACACTTCAAATGTATTTTCTTTGAACTTCAAAGTTGTTTATTGGCATGTTTCCTACAACTTTGATGTTTAAGGAATTTTTATTTGATCAATGTTTCATGGGCATATGAGGGATCAAAGTAGGGATGGTGAAACTGAAAAATCCATAGTCCATTTGCCCAAGGCATGCCTATACTCCCAGTCCCAAACATGCAGCCTGGATGTTTTGACTTCAATGATATGTTTGAGGTGCTTAGAGGCATTGTCTCATCTTGGTATGAACTTCAAAATTGTTGTATGAAGTTTGATCTTTAATTTGAGCATAAGGAACACATGGACTGGTAGCTTGAGCTGGAAGGTATGTGCCATGGAAGATCAACAATTGAAGTCAGGTTCCTTGTAGGCCAATACATTGCAACAGGTGATTGAATTCACTTCAGTTCAAGTCCCTTGCTTCATTCAGTTTGCTAAGTTCACAAGACATCACATTTAGAGTGCATCATCTCATGTATGCATGATCACACCAAGTATCATGCACATCTTTGCAATCCAAGCCAAATGACATGCTTCACACATAATCCTCATGATGCACTACTATGATCAAACCAATCCCATTGCACTTTATTGATCCTCATCAGAAGTAACATGAACATTGCCACACATGATCATATTTCGAGCAAGCTGAATTCAATTACACCCTTGGTTCATACACCTTAAAATTGAGCCTATCACCTCAAGTTAAGAACTAACTTTAGTTCTAACCATCAACTAGAGTTAGTTATAACTAATTGTGGATATAAAAGGATCATCCATAATTAAATTGCATTAGAGTTTTCATTTGGATCCAAATCACACAAAGCACTTCATCTTTTTGCTCTGAAAATCACACATTGCACTCATCAATTCTCTCTGAATTTCTTCTGCACTTTGCTTCGAAGAAGCTTCAATTTCCATTGCCATATCTCATTCTTCTTCGGATCATTATCATCATCATCTTCTGATCATCATCCATGGACTGATTCATCAAAGAGTTGCAGGAACAAGCTAGGATTTCACTTCTGCAGTCTCTGCATTTTGTTGGATTTCTCATTGAGCTTCATCGATTGCACTGCAAGCATCTTCAATCCATCATCATCTTCATCTTCTGATCATTTTCCATGGATTAGTCAAGTGGAAACTCCAAGAACAAACATAATTGAATTCCTGCATTGTCTACACTTTGACAAGAATCAAGTGGTTCAGAGTGTTTATTTCACTCTCTGAGGATCAAGAGAAATAACAAGAGGCATTGGAATCTCACATCTGGTTTTCTGTAGCATTTTAAGATCTGCAATTCACAGGTTTCAGCCAATCTCTTCTTGCACGATTTTGTTAATTTTATGTTTGTTTCATGTTTATTAGAAGCTTATTAGAAGCATTGTTTATCTGGCTAGTTGATAGGCCTCTTAGAGGCATAGTTGCAATTCTCAGGTTGAAATTTGTTGCCTTCGATCCAGCTTATTCTTGCATGAAAAATGAAATTTAAAACCAGATTAGTGATGTATGAAGCATAAAGAGTTGAATGATGGTCCTGTTTTTCATTTTAGTTGAGTTTGGAGAAAGCCCTAGGTCAGGGCTGACCGGAGAAGATGACCGGAGGTCACTTCCGGTCACCTGAACAGTGCCCTAAAATTAATGGTGAGAATATGTCCTGGCCCTTAGATCATGTGTATCCAACGCTCACGAGTTAGCCAGCGCATTAATGAATCACCTCCCCAGCACGTGACTAATTTTGTGAAGGAGTTTTCAGCCTGCTCTTAGCACCCCCCCCCCCCTGCGTGTGTTTCAAGGCCCAGTGTAGTTATTTCTGTTGCTTTTGTCACCTCCCAGACCTAATGCACAACTCAGTCCATTTCATTTTATTTTCTATTTTTTCATCATTTTAGTTCATTTTCGTTTTTACTTATTAAAAATACTTAAAATCCATAAAAAAAATCCTGAATTAATTCATGAGATATTCTTGCATTTTTCTCTAATTTTCCATTATTTTTGTTCATTTATTTCTTTTATATTTTAGTCAGAATTAATTTCTCAAATGAATTAATTTCTATTTTCTCTTTTTTTGACCAACCTTCTTGTCCATTTTCTTTCTACCAAACCATCAAACATAAATAGCCCATTCTTTTTGCATTAATCATTAGACTCATCAAAGTTCCTCACCATATTTTTGTTTTGATTTTTAGGTCCCTTTAAGCCATGTTTTGATCTCATTCTTTCACACATATGCTCATAAACCCTAATCCAATTCCATATATCATTTGAACCCTCAAAAATGGGAATTTTTGTGAGATTTTTTGTATGCAATTCACTCTCTGGATTTTGTATTCAAGTGTCAATTTTCATAAGTTTTCATGACCATTTGATATTTTTCCAAGTTACTTGAGCCATAAGTCATATTTTTGTTCATTTATTTCACATCCTTTAGTCCCGTTAGTGTAAAGCCTTTATTCCAATACTTTGAGGTCCCATTCTTGAGTCTCTTAGATCATTTAGGATGTATATAAGAGTTTAGTACAATCCTTAGGTCTTCACCTTTAATTTTTAGGCTTGCCTTGAGTCCTAAGTCATACATGTCTCATTTTAACCTAATCTCCCTCCTCCTTCCATCTTAAACACTTCAAATTCCTTTTGCGCATGAATTAACTTCATATTATCTTTGTTTTGAGTCTTATAAATTTTTTGTGATCATCCATACTTGTTCATCTCATTTTAGAACCTTGTGTTTCTTTTTGAACTTCATTTGCCTTCTAAAGGACTTTAAAAACCCTGATTTGAACACCTAGTCTTAGGAAGCTTCTTAACCTATCATTGGTGAACATTTTCCAAGTATAATTTCCATTTCATTTTGTTGTCAAGCCCCTGGTTTTTTTATGGGAAGTTCAAGTCCCTTTGGTTATTTTTGAATTTCCTTTTAAGTCATTTTGTTGCATCTTTAGAACCATGCTCCTATATGCATTCTTTCATCCTTCAATTTCACATTTGAATACCTTTAACTTGAATCGCTTCCTTCCCATTTGATCTATTCATTTCCTTCATTTCCATATAGTGTTAAGTTCTGGATTTTTCATTTTCCTTTGAGTTTAGGAGATTTTAGTAATAGTAAACTCTTAGGTTATCTTTTTAACTTCATCCTTAGGGTTTAGTAGTACTTTAGGGCATAGTTTGACTTTATTCCTATTAATCCCTTTAGATACTTTTGAAATGATTTTGCTACTGACTTTTTAAGTTTTCTATCTTATAGGGTGCCTTAGACCTAGGTATTAACCTTAGGAGTTCACTAACATCCTTCCTTAGCTAGTGAGAGTTGTTTGTGAAGTTTGACATGTGTTAATTGTTCATATTACTTCATCTTGCTAACATTTGTTTTGTAGGGGGAAGATATGGTAATCACTTCATTCCTATCTCATATGCATTTAATTGTCTTTGCCTTAGCACTTTGTGCTTTGTTCATAGGTTCCCTTTTATTCTTTAGATTCAACTTAACTTCCTTAGGAAGTAAGTTGAATTCTAACTTGCTTTTCTCTCTCCTTAGGTTAGAATACCTCATTAACCATAGGACCACCTTTTATACAAAATAAGATAACTTAGGGTTGTGTCTTAGTCCCCCATTAGCTTTGACCTTTTGCCTCTTGAGTCTTTCTCTTCTCATCTTCAAACAAAAATCCAAAACACTTAATAAATGCATGAAAGAATCTCTAGTGTATAGCCTTATTCCATGGGGCACTTACATTTATTCCATCTTGGAATAGTGTAGGCTTTTCTAGCATGATGTACAAGTCTTATCAAGAGGTTGTTTCACAAAGAAAATCTAAAAGATACTTCTTCACAAAAGCTACAAAAACATGTAATATATTCAACAAGCTAGTGAACATAGACCCTAATCCTTAGAAACAAATCTTGGATAAATTCTCCTTGCTTGGTGTGCTTGTTCTATTATTCCATCTTGGAATGTAGTAGCAAGTACACATTCCATGGAAAAGAGTTTGAATTCACTTCCTTGTGCCAAATTCATACAGAATTCTTAAAAAGCAAACAACAAACAATAAGTGACTTTCCTGCGGGAACTTCTTTTCTCACCTCATTCATTCTCAACGCGAACTTGAGACGACTTGTCTTGCATGCAAGACGGTAAACGAACTCGTACCAGATGAGCTTGCAACACATGAGCATAGACATACATAGTTCCAGCTATAAAAAACACAAACAAATAGTTCCCACCTTAGTTAGGCGAACTACGTCGACTCTGATCCTCATTTTCCCAATGAGGTACGTAGGCAGCGGGGTAGGGCCCGTTCGAGCACATTCTTTATTTTCCCTAAATTTTCCCCATTATTTCTTTTCATTATCTGTTCCAGTTCCTTTTTCCAGTTCCATTTCCATTTAGCAGTTCATTTGTTCAGCAACACTCGTATTTTCTCACCCTTTGAAACAAACAAACAAACAAACAAACGTGGATCCCGTCGGGTACGGCAGACGGTCTGGGGTGCTAATACCTTCCCAGGTCGTAACCGACTCCCGAACCCAGATCTTTGGTTCACAGGACCTTGTCCTTTCCTTCTTCCTCAGTTTTGTGCAACATTACATTTCCCATTCATTTGGGATAAAAATGCCTGGCTAGCGACTCTACCTTTTTCGCGCCACTTTCGCGTTTGTACTAGGATGAAAATCCAGGGAGAGACACCAAGCCAAGAGCCAAGTGATCTTGCAAGAAACTCACAATGTATCCTCACATCTTATACAAGCTCAAAGTCATCCTCAAAGTCCTGGAAGGATGAAGTATCATCAGAAGCTCAGCAGTGCAATATCCTCCTACACAGACAAACCCTAATTAGGGTTTTTCTCCAGATGAAGGAATTCTCATATCTTTGACCAATTCTTGTGTTCAAAGGCTCTCATATGATATATAAGTCCTATGGATGAAGTTTGATGCAAAAACTCATTGAGGAAGTTAGCTATTTGATCAGTTACTTGTAAATGAAGGAAGAGGTCAACTGAGCAAATGAAAAGTCAACCAATGGATCTCAAGGCATCCAATCATGATTTTCAAGTCAATGGACCTTATTAAGGGAAAAGTATGGCTTTGGTGACCTTAAGAATCAAGAAATTAGGGTTTGGGAAGAAGTTTCCAAAATTAGAAAGTGGTGTGTATGAAAACTTTCTATTTTGAGAAAGTTTTGCACTAATTTTCATTCAATTCTTTCATGGCCAAGATGACTTCAAATGGATTTTACTCAAACATGAAACTTGTAGGGCATCTTCTCCCCTTTCCAAAAAGTCCAAGAACATAATCATAGCCTTTATGGTTTAAAAGTTATGGCCAAAGGAAGTTGGTGCATTTTAGGGTTCTTACCTTATTTTTCAAGTTTCTACCAAATGCAAAAACCTTCACATATCATATTCAAGGAATTTCATGGACTAATTCTGATCATAATGTCCAATTACAAGTCATTACAAGTATTTTTGCTCAAAGAATCCAAAGAATTATTGGCATGATACATGGATATTTCACAAAATGCATTTTTGCAAAATCATTCAAAAAGCATGATCCACTTGTTTCTAAGCAACAAGATCAATCCAGGGGTGATAAAGGGATGGATTGGAATCAGACTATTCACATGGGAGGAGAGTTGCACGCGTGAATCACCCACTCACACTTTTCATGTAATTTGGAATTTTGAGTGGAATCACACGCTCCTTGTACACACTGACCTCTAAACCCTAATCAGTGTAAAAACCACCCCATATATAAGAGAACCATATCAATTTCATAGCGAGAGCCTCTCTCATTTCTCAGATTGAAGTTCTCTTGCATTTTTGCATTTCTCTTCGAATTTCCTTCTCCATGCACACATTGCTGCATTGCTTCACATTTTCTTCATCCTCAAGTCACGAGGATCACAAATCAACCACTGGTTAGAGCATAGAGTGACGTTTCACTGAGGTAACATTCAAAGCATCTTGGTTCGAATCTCTATTTCCATCCAGATTTGAAGCATTATTTGCATTTATTTTTCAAATAGAGAAGCTATATGTTGGATTTGCACTATTCAGAGGGTTTTCTTGGTGAATTTGAAGATCTTCAACTTCAGGTAAGCCTCTGAAACTTTAGATCTAGATCTTGTTTCTCTTGAATGAATCTTGATCTCCTTGCTTCACTAATCATCCTGTTGCTTTTATTTTTGAAAATGGTTGAGTATTGAAGTTGTATTGTTGATTTAAAGTTTGGATGTAAATTTTTGTGCTCTTCGATCTGCCTTGTGTGTTGTTTGTTTGCGAGTTTTGAGCTTGGATTTGAATTCACCATGTTAAGATGATGAGATCTGGAGCTTATGGTTTATTTCTGTGTAGTGTTGTTCATGAGCTTGAATTTTCCGGTGCCAGAGCCCTAGCTCCGGTCACCGGATTCTGGAATTTTGAATGGTTGAGTTGAGGAAGAAGAGATAATCGTGGCCTTTGATTTTGTGATCTGGATGGTTGTCATGCTGACAACGCATTAAAAATGCACCCTCCCCCTCACATGTTTTCTTATTTCATATTATTCCTTTTGTTTTCCAGTATATTTTTGTTATCATGCGCGTTCATTATGAATCCTTGGATTTGTTGACTGGCTTGATTCGTTAACTTATTTGTGCGCGTAGAATGAATCAAATGGTCTCCATTAATGCTGACTTTTGACCTAGGGTTTATTATAAGAAATTTAATTGTGTTGATTGGACTTAGATCTAGTATGACCCCCTCCCTTTGTTTTGTTTTATTATTTTCTTATTTGTTAATTGTTTCATTTTTATTTAGTAAAAATAGTAAATTATTCCTAAGAATTCAAAAAATATTTGTGTGATGTCCTTTGAGTTTTTATTAATTTTCCACATTTTTATTTGTTTATTTTCCATTATTTTTCATGACTAAATTAATTGTGAGGCTTATTTCTTTTATTTTTGTTTCCTTTGTGCACACTCTGACTTTGTGAATTTCTATATTGAGTTCTATAATAGATATACCTCTTATTCTTTTTGGTATGCGTTCTTGACTTATTGAGGCATGTTAGAGATTTTTATCATGAATTTTAGGGTTTGTTAGAATTTGTTTTGACTTGTTTCTTTTGAAAAGTGTGTGAAACCCTAATTGATGTTTAAGCCATTGTTTGATTTAGTTTGCTTCTGATTCTTTCCATGTGACCTTGGTATGTTGTTTCTATATGAGTAAAGAGTCTTGATGCATAGTTGTGGAATTTTTAAGACTGTCTTGACATTTATTTGAATTTTTGTTCTTAACATATCCTCATTTAATGTTTATATGACCATTGCTTGATTGTTTGATTAGGAGGGCACTTGTGCCACCTCTTAGGGTTTGATTTTAGGGTTCTTAACATTTTAACATACCCCTGGTCTTTATGTGGAAGTTTTATCTTGGCTTTTTTGGCGTTACTTGTCCCTTAAGTTTCACATGCACATGTATGCTTCACAACACTTCTAACTTCCCCATGCTTCTCCTATTTGATCTTGTATGAGTTTTTGTAATTCAAATGATGGTTGTATTTTATTCTTATGCCTATATTTAACATGTTATGGTTCTGACTTTATTGAATTTGGTTCATATGTAACTTATTTGATGCTTCTAGTGCCATGTATTCTTCTCCTTTCTTCTTTGGTGCTTCACTTGTTGGTTTTGGGATTTCTCCCACTCTTCTTTGACTAATTTTTCATGATTAACTTTAGAGGTCACCTTTGACCATTAGGTTCTAACATTGGTGCTTTTATTTGCTTAGAATTTGTTTCTTACTTGTCTTATACTTGTTTGAACTCCTTTCTTCATTTGTGAATACGTCTAACCTTTGTAGGGGTTTTTGGTAAGTGATGTGTGTGGGAGGGAATCCCACATATAACGTCTTCCCTTATCTTGTCTTTAACTGCTTATACTTGTCTTTGAGATGAGCTTAGGCCATCATTTGTTCCACTTTTCTTCATCCCCTTTAGAGATCAACTTAATTTCTTCAAGAGAAGTAAGTTGGTTATCTTTCCTTCTTCTTCTCCTTTCTTCTACTTTCCTTCTCTTCTTTAGGATAGTTGAAACCTCACTAACCTAGGATCATCCTTTGCATGACAACATTAGGTCTTTGTTAATCCCCCTTAGTTGTTTTACCTTTGCGCTTTTGGTTTCTTCTCTTCTCATCTTCAAACAAAGAAACCTAAAAAGTCACTTAATAAATGGTTGAAGTAGTCTCTTGTGTATAGCATTATTCCATGGGGAACTTGTAGTATTCCCATCTTGGGATAGTATAAGCTTATCCAGCATGATTATAAGTCTGATCATGAGACTATTTTCATAAATAAAATCATAAAAAACACTTCTTCACCTCAAATCACAAAACACTTAATAAGTTCAAAAAGTTAGTGAGCTTATGCCCTAGTCTATGGAATCAAGCTTTGGGGATCTTCTCCTTGTTTGAGTGTGCTTGCTCTATTATTCCATCTTGGAATGTAGTAGCAAGTACACATTCCATGGAAATGATCTTGAATTCACTTCCTTGTGCCACACCAATAAAAGCTTCTAAAAGCCACAAATAAAGAATAAATGTCTCTCCTTCGGGACTTCTTTTCTTATCTCACTCACTCTCATCATACGAACTTGCTCCTACTTGTCACTTTGCAAGACGGTAACGCACTCATGCCAGACGAGCCTGCAACACCTGAGCATTGACATAAGCAGTTCAAGATTTTAAAACAAAAACCTTTTTCCTCCCTAGTTAGGGGAACTACAGTGACTCTAATCCTCATGTCCAAATGAGGTACGTAAGCAGCGGGGTAGGGCCCGTTCGAGCACTCTTTTATTTTCCTACATTTTCCCCCTTTCTTTTCTTTTCTTATTCAGTTTCAGTCATTTCTTTTGCAGCAGCTTTCATTTCACACCCTTTGAAACATTTTCTTTGCAAGCGTGGATCTCGTCGGATACGGTGGACAATCTGGGGTGCTAATAGCTTCCCAGGTCGTAACGGACTCCCGAACTCAGTCTCTTTAGTTCGCAGGACATGTGTCCTTCCTTTTCTTTTCTTCTGGTTTGAGCAGCATTACCATTCCCATTCCTTCGGGATAAAAATGTCTGGCTGGCGACTCTACCCTTTTCCGCGCCACTTTTGCATTTGTGCCAAGATGGAAATCCAGGGAGCGACATCTTGCATAATCGATAGAATAATCCTCAGATGCTCTCCATGCTCTTGTGGAGTACGAGAATAAATAAGAATGGCATCAATAAATATCACAACAAACTGATTCAAATAAGCTTGAAATATCTGGTTCATGTAATCCATAAAAACAGTTGGAGCATTCGTCACACCGAAAGGCATCACTAGAAATTTATAATGACCATAACGGGTTCTCAACGCAGTCTTCGGTACATTGGAACTCTTTACACGAATCTGATGATAGCCTGACCTCAGATCAATCTTCGAGAACACACAGGATCCTTTCAATTGATCCAAAAGGTCATCTATCCTCGGTAAGGGATATTTATTCTTGATAGTAACATTGTTCAACTTACGGTAATCAATACACAAATGCATACCATCGTCTTTCTTCTTTACCAATAAACAGGATCTCCCCATGGTGAAACACTTGGTCTAACAAAATGCTTCGCCATCAAATCATCTAATTGATCCTTCAATTCTCTTAATTCAAGTGGTTTCATCTGATAAGGGGAAACGAATATAGGAGTCGTCCCCGGTATCATGTCAATTGAGAATTCAACCCTTACCAGAGGTAAGGAAGTAACATCCTCAAGAAAAAAATCAGGAAATTCGCAGACTATTGGAATATTCAAAACTTGATGAGCATTACTCTCCTCTTTAGTAAGGACCAGTAAAACAAATTTCTCTTTTTCAAACAAAAATTTTACCATTATGTCGCTCCCGGGATTTTCATCCTAGTATTAACGTGAAAGTGGCGCGTAAAAGGTAGAGTCGTCAGCCAGGCATTTTTATCCCGAATGAATGGGAAAGGTAATGTTGCACAAACCTGAGGAAGAAAGAAAGGACAAGGTCCTGTGAACCAAAGAACTGGGTTTGGGAGTTGATTACGACATGGGAAGGTATTAGCACCCTAGACCGTCCGTCGTACCCGACGGGATCCACGCTTGTTTGTTTGTTTCAAAGGGTGAGAAATAAGATGCTGCAGAATGAAAGAATTGCTACTGGAATGGAATGAGAAATAAGAAAGGGAACTAGAAAGAGTGATCGAAAAGAAAGGGGGAAATGTAGGAAAAATAAAGAATGTGCTCGAATGGGCCCTACCCCGCTACCTACGTACCTCATCGAGAAAATGAGGATCAGAGTCGACGTAGTTCTCCTAACTAAGGCGGGAACTGTTTGTTTGTGTTTTTTATAGTTGGAACTATGTATGTCTATGCTCAGGTGTTGCAGGCTCATCTGGTACGAGTGCATTTACCATCTTGCATGCGAGACAAGTCGTCGTGAGTTCGCGTTCAGAATGAATGAGATGAGATGAGAAGTTCCCGCAGGATTGTCGCTTATTATGTTTGTTTTGACTTTTATGAGAAATGTTTTGAATTTGTTTGTGAACATTCTCATACTAAGACCTATCCATCGTGGTAAATACTTACATTTCTCCCCGAAACAGGACGCGTACAAGTACTCCGCAACAAAGTCTCATGGCGTATAAGAACATTCAACCTTTATTAAGTATTTTATTATTTTCTTCATGAGGTGAGAAAGAAAGACTCAAGTTGAACAAAGGGAAAAAGCTAAGGGAACTAAGACTCAACCCTAATTTAGTTTATTATATTTAAAAGTGATCCTAATGGTTTGTGAGGTTTTTCTATTCCTAAGGAAGAAAGGAAAAATAAGAAAAGAACTAGAACTCAACTTACTTCCTAAGGAAGTTAAGTTGGTTCTAAAAATGGGGAAGCCTATACAAGTGGAATACAAATATTAAGGCAAAAATGTAAAATAAAGTGAAGAAGTATTAGTTCAAAATGCATATTAAAGCACATAAAACAAAAATAAAAGCTACACTTCAAGTAAACACACATAATAGGAATTCTAAGCCTAAGTCCTAAAACTAAAGGATCTTACTTAATATCAACATTCTAAAATTAGTAGCTAAACCATACTAAGGTCTTCTAATATTCTAAGATCAAGCCTAATTAATCTAAGTCCTAATGCAACATAAAATCCTAAGCTAAACTAGGTGGATTTACAATGGAAAAAGTGACTAAAATCAATGCACTAAAAAATGGTAAAAGTCCTGGAAAAAATATGAAATTAATTCCCTAAGGTCTCTAACCTGAATCTAATATTGTGTTTAAAATCTCCTAAAAATTCACAAACTAACTATGTCAAAAGGTCACTTAAATCTACCTAAGATCTAACCACAAATTTACACAAACAACAATATCAAAACAGTGGATAAAATGGCCTAAAAATATAACAAAAATTATTCCAAGTTCTATTATTAGTCCTCTAATCATAGCAAAAAGAATGGGACAAAAATCATACAGGAAGTGGTAGAAATAAAATGTACAAAATAAAGTGTTCATGAAAGAATTCAATACAAAACTAATTAAAAGGAAAATCGAAATTAAATCGAAAAATGGCAAAAATCAGAAAGCAAAAATGTAGAAAAGTTCTAAAATAAATTAGAATCCTACTGTAATTTTTATGGAATTTTATTAGGAATTTTAGTATTTTTTTCTAGATTAAAAGTGAACTAAACTAAAACAAAAATTAAAAAAAGAAAAAGAAATAAGGAGAGGGGTGCAGAAAGTGACTTTTGTAGTTAAATGAAACAAAATGGGCCTAACATGGGGTGCGAATAGCAAGAAAAGCCAGGCCCACTAGCGCAGGCTGGGAGAGTGTATTGCATGGAACTTCAGTCAACCTTTTGACTTCAAAATGGACCACACGATCAAGTATTCTCAATGGCATTCTAATCAGACGACTCCTAGATGCAGGCGCATGAAAACATATGGTGTACTACCTCGAACAAGAACCACCACAGACACAGCCTACCGGACAGTGACAAGTGTCACCGCTGGTGTGGCTAGGGGATTCAAAATATCTAATCTTATCTCTTTGGAACAAGGAAACGGTGGATTTAATCTTCTTGATGTGGATTAATTGCCATTAACGATTCTTAATCACATAATACCTTTTCAAATTTTCAAGAAATCTCTTAATCTTTCTATTAACTTAATTATTTTCTTTATGTGATTAACAAAATAAAGACAAAGCAAAGAGGCAAAAGGGGCTGAAGAAAATTTGCAAACCCTAAGTCTCTTCTTCTCTCTTCCACCGTCACCATCATCTTCTTTCCCCTTCGTCTCCTTCCTTCCGCCATCACCATCCTCGCCATAACTAAACCTAACATATCCGCCATCACCAACTCTCATCGTTATCCCCTTCGTCTTCTTCTCCTTCCGCCACCACCATCACCTTCCTCCATAAACAAACTATTCTCCTCTCCGAAACAAATCTTAAACAAAGCAAACCTAACACTCTTCTTCTTCAAGTCCGAAAACAAAACCCTAGGTTCGTAAATCAATACGCCGAAAATCCAGAAATTCGCAATCAATCAACACCACACTGGAGCAACGCATATCATACCACACAATAATAAAGTAAAAACGCTTTGTACCTTACGATTTCGTCGCCGACGAAGATGCTAATGGAGAACTTTGAATAGTTGAAGAGGAAGCTTCGAAGATGAACACGATGCGGATACACTGAAGACGTTTTCAAGTGTTGCACAATTATGTTAAGGTACGATTCAGTTACACTTCTCCTTCATTTGTTCTTGTTCGCGACTCTTAATCGTCTTTGAATCTGAAATCGCGATGTGCCTTGCGTTCTTTTCAGGTTGTTGTTGCACACAGTGGTGTTGAGTTATTACTGATGTGCATTTAATTGTTGCAGTGATACGAAAATGACGTGGTTGTGAGGTTGTGCTTTGGTTGCTAATCGAAGAGTGATTGAAGATGGTTGGAGGTTTGTTGTAGAAGGTTGATGAAGATCTGATGAAAGTTGGTGATGGAAGAGGATGTAGATGATTGAAGGTGATGAAGAAGTTGATGAACAATTGATGAAGAAGACCAATGGAAGGTGAAGTGAATGAGAAAGGAGATTGAAGTCTCTGAAAGAAATTGTGAGGGATAGATTGGAGAGATATGATTTTCGGATTTTCTGTGAAGAGAGGATTTAAGAATGGTGAAGAATGATTGAAGGAGAAGAATCCGGATTGAAGAAGTTGTGATTCTGATTTATAGAAGTTGGATCCCACTTATGTGGAGAATTTCTCATGTGAACCTTCTAGATGCAATCGGTTATTCTTCTGTTATCAGTTTTGGATTTTTGATTCAATTATGTTATGAGTTTTGTAACTGAATTTTTCTTTTGAGTGTTCACTCACCTCTCTATTTTTGTACAAACTTCTGTTTTAATGTAGAGGAGGGAGATATTGAAAAATAATGAAGCAAAGTTGTTGATTCAAGGTGAAGAGAGGTTCCTGAGTTTTTTTTTTAGTTAAATTGTTCTTCTGTGAACTGTTTTAATTTTCCTGCTACTTGCACTTTTTAACTGGTTTTTAGCCCCTTTTCCTGTTAGTTTTTTTTCTCTAAATCCTGTTATGAATTTTTGCATGTGTATTTGAGCTAAGATTAATGAAGGTTATTAGGCTCTGTGATGATCTTCCGAGGATTGAAGAAGTTTTTTTTTCCTTTTGGTTTTGTAGCAAATTCTCGGTTCTTAGAGTCTGATGAAGGAAAAGTTGTAACTGATTTTTTCAACCTCCTATTATCTCCATTCTGTTATCAATTTGTGACTATGTTATCAAGCCTCGATTCTACTATCAAGCCTCGATTTTGTAGTTGAATTCTCTTTATTTTGAATTTTTTTTTTGTACCTCCGTTGTATTTTCTTGTGAAATTCTTCTTTTCCCCCAATTGAACCCTCTTTATGTTTCTAACCGATTTTTCGTTGTATAGCGTAACAGAATTTCTGTTGGATTTTTTTCTGATGTATAACTGAATCATATCAGTTTTATTATTACTCTTTTGGATGTTGACTCTCACCTTCACTTTAATTCATATAATTATAAAAATAAAAATGAATCTTAATTGGTTTTATAGTTTTTAAATGCATTTGAATTTTATGAGATAAGAATGGTAATGACTATGGTTTCAATGAACATGAACAATAATGAAGAGAAAAGAAGAAAAAATGGTTTAGTGAGAATTGAATGATGGATTTACTAAATGGTTTTAATGGACTCGAATTTAAATGTGGACAAATAAAATCGAACATGCTTATTGAAATTGGACTTGGATATTAGGCAATGGCTTATGAGTAGATATGTCTTTCATGGAATTAATGTAAAAATAGATATGGGTGACAATGGTTTAGAATGTGGTCTATAATGAATTAAGTCGGATCGAAAAAATGGATTTGAAGTGGATATGAAGGACTTGAATTTGAATTACAATCTCCCTGGTAATAACGATGAACCGAGAAACAAGATGAGACTAGCATGTATTCGAATAATATCTCACTCCAAATAATCTTTGATATTGACCATAATGAAATTCTTTTAATGCACCAAACTAAACAACCATCACTCTTGACTTTTTCCAAACAAATCTCAAAGTCTCTGATAAAGATTGGCATAAGTCATGAAACCAACTATAACCACATGGTTTGGCTCAGAAATCACTTAACCAATGTTGAGTTTATACCTTAAAACAATCGTGTTGTAAACCGGTATTGACAAAACATGTACCAAGGCAATTCATGCTTTGTACCAAGGAGGTTCATGCTTTGTGCCTTGATCCTAACATGAGATGTCTTAAGAAAATGACCTTGTAACCTGATGCTCCTTGACAAAGAGGATATCCATGATGATACGACTTCAAATATTATCCACCTTTATGACTAATGATCCCACCATAGGACCAAATTCCTGAGAAAACAGTGAAGATGATAAACTGGTCATGAAGTGTATGGAGAAAAGTGATCACCCCAAGATCTTTAACATGAAACCCTAATCTCCTTGAAATGTAACTTGAATGAGGAAATGGTTTGGATTGTTGAATAAACCAAACCATGGTCCAATTTCATTCAAGTTGAAATCTTATTGCTTTAACTTGCATGGCAGAACCCCAAAGCAAACATGAAGCCTGATTCAAATAACTCCTTGATCACATGCCTTAAAAAACCAATGCAATGCATGATTGTGAATGTTACGACCTAATGAGACATGCAGATGGATACAACATAAGCCAATTAAAGTGAATAAATATGAGGGCAAATTTTGGGGTGTTACACATTCTAACCATACCTTCTAGGATTGTTGTCAACACATCTTTCGGAGGAGATTCCACATATGGAATGAGGATCAATTTCTCTTCACACCCAATGAACACAGAATTAGCAGATAACTAATACATTCCCAAAATAATATAGACCTTCTTTAGGGGTAGACAAATAAGATCAATCTGGAAGACTCTACCGTCCATGTACAAAGTACAATTTTCACACATAAGAGATGTTCCAACGGTTTCATCCATAGCGGTAGTAACCACCATAGGAGGAAACAAGGGAAAAACTCGTAACCTAAGTCGCTTCACACAACTAGTAGACACAAAAGAATTTGTTGCTCCGCAATCAAATAAAACAAGACAATGATGTCCATTAACAAGACATGTACCCGCAATAAGAGATTTGTCGGCTTTAGTCTTCCTAGCATCCATGGTATAAACCTTTCCTTGAACCTGGTCTCTTTTCTGTAGACAATCTCTAGCAACATGTCCTTCTTTCTGGCAAAGGAAACAGATCACACCACCCGGACTACACATGCATAATGATTATTATGGCACCTGGAACATGAAGGAGGAGCACTAGGTCTAGGATTCACCACTTTCTTCCCTTTGAAGGGTTGAGGCTTTGGCCTAAAAGGTTGATTCGCCCTTCCACGATCACTTTGAACAACTCTTCCAGCATTTTCTTCAGTCTACACTTTCTTCAAACAATGCTCAGCAACATAGCATTAACTCAACAATTCATAATAAGTAGTGAACTCCCTCTGAGAGATACTATGATAAATCTCAGCCCTTAATCCAAATAGAATTTGATCAATCTTCCACTTCTCGTCTGGAGCATACATAGCTTGCCTAGAATAAGCCTCCATGTCTTCAAACTTTTCTGCATAACTGGCCACAGTCATGTTTCCTTGCCTAAACTGCTGAAACACAAACTCTTTATGGGTCCTAAAAGAACTTGGAAAGTATTTCTCCATTAAAGTTGCCTTAAGTTGTTCTCACACCTTCGGAACCTCTTGTACAGTCATGAGAGTAGAAGCACTCTCCCACCATCTAGTAGCAGAACCTTTCAACAATTTTGAGGAAAAAGTCACCTTGTCTTCTTCACTACACAGTACGATTTGAAATATTCTTTCCATAATAGTTATCCATTCATGAGCTTTTGCTGGATCTAATCCACCATGAAATTATTGAGGATTCATGCGGAAAAAGTCACGGAAAGTTCCACCTCCAGTTTCAGGAACAACCACCTGAGGATAAAGACCCTCATTCATTTGGTAAACCATCTACTGCATAAATCGGTGTTGTTGCTGCTGCATGAACTGGAACATAGGATCATTCCCTTCGCCACCCGGCTGATCACTAATAGGAGGAGTGGCACTAGGCTGACCACGAGTTCTACATCCACTAGATATATCCCTAAATGTCATTAAAACAGGATAAAGTTGATCATGATCAATACCATAAACATAACATTTAGTTCTATAGCGAGATTACGTATATGAACGAAAAGAAACACTTATAATATTCCAAGGCTAGGTCGAGGATACGACCTGCTCTGATACCAACTGTAATGCCCATATATAAAAATGCATACATCAAAGCATATTTTTCATATATAAGTTCAAGTTTGGTACTGAAATACAATAAGTTCTTAGTACAACACATTGTATAAGTTTAGCCAACTAAATATATAAGGTACTATAACAAAAGGCTAACAATAATACAAGATGTCCAAATCAAAGAAACTAAGAACTAGATATGAAGATCTCAAAATATCCATAGCAGAAGAAAGTCATCGATAAGCAAGGATAATCAAACTGCCATATCCTTACCCTTCGTGGAACCTGAAGTACCTGTAAAATATAACAACAACATGGGGTGAGATAACAACATCTCAGTGAGTTCCCTATCTTAGAGTTCTCTTGGCTCTAAGGGTTCATTTCTAACATTTCACAAATACCTTAGTCACTTCTCTATAAGTAACCAAAACAGGATGGAAAACGTCCATACAACGCTCTAGTCACTTCTCGTGGGACTCAATATAATACTCACCTTAAGTGTTCCTCGACCAGACTTCCCATGAGACTCAATGTAATACCCATCTCAAACCACTAACATGCTTCCCGTGGGACTCAATTTAATACCCACCTCAAGCCTAAACCATGCTTCCTGTGGGACTCAGTGTAATACTTACCTCAAGCCTTAACTGGAGCAAGACTTCCCGTGGGACTCAATGTAATACCCACCTCAAGTCACTACTCGCCTCACCAACGGTACCTCAAGACTTTACGGATGCTTCCCGTGGGACTGAATAAAATACCCACCTTAAGACTTACTTAAGACTTTACGGAGGACCCTGTGTCTTATGCGTCAATGATTCGCATCGCCTTAGGGTAGTCCTAACATCTCACAAGTTATACTACTTTATTCCCAATAGTTCACACTTTTCCTAACTAACATAATTACGGTTAATTAGAAAAGTCGGGTAAAATTCGGCTAAAAATATTACTTTTCAGTCTCATTAGTTAGAACATATTTTTAGCTTCGAATCAATATAAAGAACAGTTAAATCAGATAAGCGAGGAAAAAGTTATGAATTTTTAAAGATGGAACAAATAATTATTTTATCCCCACACTTACAGTGTTACCTGGTTAACACCCTGGGTTAACCGGTTAACCAACAGTCAGTGGCTGAATAACAACATTTTTCACATACAAAACTTTTCCAAAACATCATCAACCAAAACAATCAACAACAAGGTTCTTACACCTATAGTCAGCATACTCATGCATTTTAATCGATATTTAACCGTTCAAACTCTCGATTCTAAAATTTTCTAGCATTTTACCCTAACCTCAAAAAGCTATAAAACTCTAGAAAACAAAAGTATCTAACTAGAACCCACCTCTACCAAGATGATTGAGAAGATTGAGAGATGAATGGATGATGGAATCTTCAAGAATCAAGAGCTTCTTCTTCTTCTTCAAGCTTTTCCTCTTCCTCCCGTTTCTCTTCTTTCTCTTCCTTTTCCTTCTCTTCTTACTATGTTTCTAAGTTATGAAACATAAAGAAAGAAAACGTAGGTTTATACAGGAAAACCTATTTTCCCCCATAACGGGTCCAAATAGAGAGTATCCAAAAATGTCTCTTAATCCACAATTTAAAAAAACCTATGAGTCAGATAATATTAGTTAATAAAAATAAGTCTCGCAGATTGCTCTAATTATTTTTGTTAAAATCTCACAGAGCAACCTGGAACCCTATTGATATCAAATAATATTATTCGGATCATTAAATAAATTTACGGGGTATTACAATGGGTTAATGCGAAAAACCACAATCAGACTAGATCCCTTGAACATATTACTACCTGAAAGTAATATTTTCAACCTCAATCGACTATGTCTGAGAATCCTGTTTTTGAAACCTTGGATCGATGGTTGTGTAGTGGAGGACTATGGGGAATCTTCCTCGTAGGAAGAAGCAAAAATCATCACTCGGAGTATATTCTCTTGGAGATATTGGAATGTGATGAATCTTCGTCATATGTCAATGTTTTCAAGTTGAGTTGTCGGAGACTGGGAACCTTTTGTGTGGGAGTTTGAGGGGAATCAGTTGAGGCCTCCTCTTTTAGTAAATAATGCCAAACTGGAAACGGTGACCGTATTATTGCTTCTCGGCCTAAGAGCCCGTGATATTAATGAACTTTGATCTTCGTCTAGCATACACTTGTGAGAGGGATGGGCTTTTGACAGGATACCATAACCTCCATCATACCGGGTTTTATGGTCTTCTTACAGCGGCATAGTTCTGATTAGCCTATTCTGTTATTAGTGCAGTAGTTGTCCAGCATTTGAGGCAACATTGATCCCATGTCTTTGCATCTATAGCATCATAATATTGCATTTTCATTCATGAACATTACATATTTGTTTCCAGAAAGCTCATTCATCCTTTGTTTGTAACCAGCCAGTTGATTTCCCGGTACCCGTTCTGAACAAGACCGAGAAGTGTTAAGAGTTAAGAAGCAAAGTTGGAAGCTATTGGTAGCTATGTCAAAGAACAGTCTTTCGAACGTTGATTTTCCACCTGGCTTTACTATGACGACCAATCCTTTGTACGGTCTTCCTCCAAATGATAATCTTCCACAAGTGAACAACCTTGTTCAAGCTCAGCTTGCGCGGAGCTCGGTATTTAAGCAGGATGTACTTGAACAACCTGTTGTCTGAGGTGGATTTTCATATTCTTCTGATGCTACAGATTATCAGAGTTTTGCTTTCTCTGTATCGAACTTCCAAGGGGAAATACTTGTTGTGAAAAACCAAGGATCCTCGAGCTATTGAGTCTGATGTAAGATATCGCGTGTTGGATGAGAAACTCAAAGCCATTGAGAGTCGCGATGCTTTTGGTTTTGATGCTTTAAGCCTGTGTTTGGTACCCCCGGTCTTGTAATTCCTCCACAATTCAAAGCACTCAAGTTTGAGAAGATCACTGGTGTCAGTTTCCCGAAGCACCATTTGGTGATGTTCTGCAGAAAGATGACTTCTTATGCATGCAACGATGAGTTGATGATTCATTATTTTCAAGATAGTTCAAGTGGTGCATCCTTAAGTTGGCATATGGATTTGGAAAGTAGTCATATCTGGTCATGGAGTGATTTATCCAAAGCTTTACTAGAGCAATACCAGTACAATTTGGACATGGCGCCCAGTCACACGCTCTTGCAAGACCTATCTCAAGAGATTAGTGAATCTTTCAGGGAATATGCACAGCGATGAAGAGAATTAGCCGCCCAAGTGTGACCACCACTTTTGGAGAGAGAATTGGTTGATATTTTTGTGGATACCTTGTAGGGTCCATACTTGGAAAGAATAACTGGCATTACGACATCAAATTTCTCTGGAATGATGATAGTTGGAGAGCGGGTTGAGAACCTAGTCAAAAGTGGAAAGATCCAAGATTCTTTAAACATCTCCGCCAGTGAAAGTAGATTTTTTGTTAGTTCCCAAGAGGAAGAGGAGAACAAAATCACTGCAATCGTGGAAGATATTAAGTATTCTCATCGTGTGCCAACAAAACCTCATGATTCTTCATCTTCTTAGTGGTCGTCATTTCCAGGGCTATGTCATCCTTATGGACAACCAGAAATTCTCAGAGTACCATATTAGAAACCTTGGGTTCCTCGTCCAAATATACAAGTTCATGGTCGAAGACTTCAAAATCAACATCAGAGCCAGCCTAAGCCTCGCAACAATCTGGAAAGAAGGAATGTTGCTTTTCATCCAGTCCCCATGGTATACAGTAAACTTTTTCCACGTATGATTCAAAACTCACTGGAGGTTCCTAAGCCTCTCAGACCATTACTAGAGTCGTACCCTTAGAAGTACAATCCTCATGAACAATGTGGATATCATGGTGGATCGATGGGGCATTCAACTGAAGATTGCAAAGCTTTTCAGGACAAAGTACAATAGTTGATCGATAAGGGGTACATGTCCTTTCCAGAAAGAAGCCTGGTTGTGCACGTCAATCTCTCGCCTGATTGAGTCTGAGACTTCGAGGGAGTGTCTCCTGATTTTAGTGGTTAAAATAAGAGGATGTCTTCAGAGTTGGAGATCAGTGTATCCTTTTTATTATTTGCATTGTAGTTTATTTCCTGTCAATTTCTACTTGTTTTTAAACATTGTTGTTTTGAATGGTAATATTAATGAAGTGATCATGCACTTTTTGATTCAATTATGTCGCATTCGCTTATTGTTCTTCAATGGCATCGAAAAACAAAATAAAACAACAAAAATCTGCATCCATATACCTCCCATTTATTTCATTGTTGTTTAGCAGAGACATGAGGGATGATGATGAAAACTGAATACTCATAATTGTTGAAAGTATGCTTTCGGTTTAGAACCTTCTGATGATATACAGGCATTGATTCAACCACCAAACACCGTAGATATATGGGAGATAGACCCTCGTCAACCCCGTCAAGTCTTGAAGTAGGAGTTTCTTTTCTAAACGAAAAAACCCTCACATTTAACCTGGGGCAGGGTAATCGTCAGTTAGTTTGACCGAGCGTTCAAATTTTCAAAGGAGTGTGAATCCGAGGATCCTTATTCATTACACCTAAAGAGGTCAAGAGACATGAAACCACAATGTTTATCACTCATCAATAAAGGAATGAGACATTCATAACCCTCTCAAGCAAGTCAAGACTATTAGAACAAGATTTTGATTCTACTTCTCTGATAGAGTTTTGATGATATCAATATTTTATAAGAACAAATTTTAGCACTAAAACTATCTTCTATGTGCATGATAGAAGTTCCTATGAGAAGACAATCTCTAAGTTGCTCAGCATATTCTAATGATATACAAGTTAAGTGCATCACTCATAGAAGATCTGATGGTAGAAAGAAGTTCTCATCAACTACATTTTTATAGCTGCAAAATTCAAACATACTCTAATGTGAATTAAGTACATTTTGATTCTCATAATAAAGGGAAATTAAGAGGGAATCAAGAATAATGGCTGGGAACAATATATTTTATCTTTGGAAGGACATTATGAATATTTACAATCTTCCAAAAATGGCATCGGATGTTCTCAACAGATCTCTCCATCAAACGCTTATAAAAGGAGATCATTTGAAGATATTGAAGCTTCTTCTTCCATGCGCAAATAATTCTTATCAGTTTCTTTTTATCTGTTCTTAACTTTGTAAAATCTATCACTGTGTGATAATAGCTTTTTGAAGCAATTTTGTTACAACTTCTGTAAAACTCTTTGTAAAGTTCCTTGAGTGACTAGTGTAGTCAGTAGACTCAAGAAGACTTTGACAATAGGTTTAGTGGTTGTATTAAAGTTTTTAATAATGGATTAAGACCTTATTGAGAGAGGAAAATCACCTTGGTGGGTGGATTGGATGTAGTTTGAGTTCAAACGAACCAGGATAAATCAAAGTCTCTTTTATCATCATTGTTTTTGAAAACCCAATTCCAACCCCCCCCCCCTCTTTCCTTGTGTTTTTCGCTCCTTCAATTGGCATCAGAGCGCTAGGTTCTGAGAAGTACATTTAACTGTGTCAGTAAAAGATCCAGAAGATAAACACAATGGCATATTCAGTCAACAACAACAATGATTATCAAAATGACAAGATCAATGGAAAACCTCCAGTGTTCAATGGTGACAACTTTGACTACTGGAAGGATGTTCTGAAGAGTTTATTTCTAGATCTAGATGGAGATCTCTGGGATATGGTGACTGATGGATCCATTCACCCTGTTGGAGTAGATGGTCAGAAGATTGAAAGAAAGAATAGGTCAGGTCAACAGAAGAAGGAATTCAGAAACCATCACAAGGCTAGAACCATACTTCTGAGTGCTATTTCTTACACAAAATATGAGAAGATCACAAACAGAGAATCAGCCAAACATATGTTTGACTCCCTGAGGATGACACATGAAGGCAACACTCAAGTCAAGGATACAAAAGCTCTTGCTCTTATCCAGAAGTATGAAGCTTTCAATATGGAAGAATATAAAACAATTAAGAAGATGTTCTCAAGATTTCAAATTTTGGTTGCTAGACTGAAAGTTATGGACAAAGGCTACTCAACAGCAGATCATGTGAAGAAGATCATCAGAAGCTTGCCAAAGGCTTGGAGACCCGTGGTCACTGCTTTGAAGCTATCAAATAATCTGAACAAGATATCTCTTGAAGAATTGATCAGATCACTGAGGAGTCACAAAATAGAACTAGAAGAATATGAACCCCAGAAGAAAGGTAAGTCGGTCACTCTTAAATCTAACAAATCTGATTCTAAAGCTTTGCAGGTAGAAGAAGAAGAAAGTTCTGGAGGCTCATCAGAAGAAGATGAACTATCTCTTTTATCCAGAAGAGTTCAACAACTCTGGAAACATCGTCAGAAGAAGTTCAGAAATCTCAGAAGATCAAGCAATCACTCGTAATCATCCTCTGGCCACATGAAACCCAGAAGCAAAGAAGTAGTGTGCTATGAATGCAAGGAACCTGGATACTACAAGAGTGACTGCCCAAAACTTCAGAAAGAGAAGCCTATAATGAAGTTCAACAGAGAGAAAAAGAAAAGTCTCATGGCAACATGGGATGATTCAGAATCTTCTGAAGCAGACTCAGACTCAGAAAATGAACATGCCAACATTTCATTAATGGCAAAGATACCAGAAGATATCAACTCATCAAAATCAGAATCAGATTCTGATACAGAAGAGGTATTCTCTAAACTCTCTAGATCTCAATTAAAATAACCTCTCAGAAATTCTTGAAAAATATCAGAAACTTCAATTCAAATACAAAGACATAAAACAAAGTCTAGTATCTGAATCGGAGGAAGTTAGAAAACTAAAGTCCGAAAACTCTGAGCTAAAAGAAAATATTTTAGAATGCAAAAATTCCTTTAAAAAATTTAAAGCTCAGAAGGAATCTGAATCAGAAGTTCTACCTAGTTCTGATAGTATCATAAAGCAATATGATTACGGTTTTCAAAAATTTCTAGCTAAAAACATAGATAGAAGCAAAATTGCCTCAATGATCTATGGAGTTAGCAGAAACGGTAGATGAGGTATAGGTTATGTGAAAACTAAAGGAGAAGAACCACTGAAGTTTAAACAAGTTGATGACATGATCATAAAAGTTAATACTCCTTTAAATTCTCACTTCACCTATGGTCATAATCATGATCTGAAATATACTAGTGAGTCATCCTGTTCTACAAGCGATGATGAGAAACTCAATCAGAAGTTTGTAAAGTCTAACAAACAAGGACCCAGAAAGATATGGGTACCCAAAGATAAAATTTTGTATGTTGTAGATGTCTTTAACAGCCAGGTTGAAACACCAATATTGGTACCGGGACTCTGGATGCTCGCGACACATGATGGGAAGAAAGCATATGTTCCAAAGTCTTGAGCTAAAAGCTGGAGGCTACGTTGGTTTCGGAGGCAATCAAAAAGGAAAAATAATTGGCTTTGGAACTATTGTTAACGGTACACTTACCTCTATCTCTAATGTGTTGTTAGTAGAAGGATTAATGAATAATTTGTTATCCATAAGTCAATTAAGTGATAACGGTTATGATATAATCTTTAATCAGAAGTTTTGTAAGGTTGTTAGTCAGAAAGATGGAACAATCCTATTTAGTGGAAAGAGAAAGAACAACATATACAAAATAAAAATTTCTGAACTAAAAAGACAGAACGTAAAATGCCTAATGTTTGTGGACAATGAGCAATGGGTCTGGCAGAAGATTGGGACATGTTAATATGAGAAGATTGTCTCAGATTAACAAACTCAATCTGGTTAGAGGACTTCCTAACCTGAAGTTCAACTCAGAAGCTCTGTGTGAAGCATGTTAGAAAGGAAAGTTTTCTAAACCTACTTTTAAATCCAAAAATGTTGTATCTTCCTCTAGGCCACTAGAACTTCTACACATTGATCTGTTTGGTCCAGTGAAAATTGCCTCTATCAGTGGTAAGAAGTATGGATTAGTGATCGTAGATGACTATAGAAGATGGACATGGGTAAAGTTTCTAAGGCAAAAGGATGAGTCAATTGTTGTATTTTCTAACTTCTGTAAACAAGTTCAAAATGAAAAAGAGTTTAGAATTGTTAAAGTCAGAAGTGATCATGGTGGAGAATTTGAAAACAAAAATTTGAAATTATTTTTTAACGAAAATGGAATCTCTCATAATTTATCTTGCCCTAGAACTCCACAGCAAAATAGGGTTGTAGAAAGTAAGAACAAAACATTACAAGAGATGGCCAGAACCATGATCAATGAGACTAACATGGCTAAAAAATTTTGGGCAGAAGCAGTAAATACAACATGCTACATTCAGAATAGAATCTCTATAAGACCTATTCTGGATAAGACTCTTTATGAATTGTGTAAGAACAGAAAGCCCTTCATTTCTTACTTTCATCCATTTGGATGTACATGCTTTATTCTGAATACTAACGATCCTCTGAACAAGTTTGATTCTAAGGAACAAAAATGTTATATGTTAGGATACTCTGAACATTCGAAAGGATACAGAGTATACAATACAGAAACACGAATTGTGATAGAATCCATCTATGTCAGATTTGATGATAAGCTTGGTTCTGAAAAACCAAAGCAGAATGAATCTCTTGCAGATATAGAAGTTCAAATCACTGAAGAAAGAACATCTGAAGAACAACCATCCTCAGAACAAGACAAGACAATCACCTCAACAAGTACTGAAGAACGCATTCCAGAAGAAACAATCCAGAAGCATGTTGAATCATCCAGAAGATAAGATTCTGGGAAAGAAAAATGATCCAATTAGAACAAGGTCCTCATTCAGAAACTTTGAAGAATCTCTAATGGGATACTTGCAATGCAAGAAGAACTAAATCAATTCAAGAAATGACGTTTGGGATTTAGTTCACCAGAAAATGATTTCAGAAAATGATTGGATACTTGCAATGCAAGAAGAGCTAAATCAATTCACCAGAAATGACGCTTGAGATTAGTTCCTAAACCAAAAAGATTCAACATTATTGGCACCAAATGGGTATTCAGAAACAAGCTCAATGAACAAAGTGAAGTTGTCAGAAATAAAGCACGGCTGGTTGCACAAGGTTATAGTCAACAAGAAGGAATAGAGTATACAGAAACCTTTATACCAGTCGCAAGGTTAGAATCTATTATACTTTTAATCTCATTTGTTGTTAATCATGACATCACTCTCTATCAGATGGATGTCAAGAGTGCATTTTTAAATGGTTATATTGACGAAGAAGTTTATGTGTCCCAAGCCCCTGGTTTTGAAAATACTAAATTTCCAGAACATGTTTACAAACTTAAAAAATCTTTATATGGTTTGAAACAAGATCCCAGAGCTTGGTATGAAAGACTAAGTAATTTTCTTCTGGAAAATAACTCTATCATAGGGAAAGTGGACACAACTCTCTTCTGCAAAACCTTTAAAAATGATATTCTGATTTGTAAAATTTATGTAGATGATATTATTTTTGGTTCCACTAAAAGTGCCTTGGGAAAGGACTTTGCTAAGTCTATGCAAGCATAATTTGAAATGAGCCTGATGGGAGAATTAAAGTTCTTTCTGGGAATACAAATCAATCAAACATCAGAAGGAACGTATATACATCAAAGCAAATATGTCAAGGAAATTTTGAAGAAATTTAATATGTCAGATAGTAAGATTTCCAAAACTCTATGCATTCCACATGTATTCTGGAAAAGGAAGAGGTAAGTAAAAAGGTAGATCAGAAGATCTAAAGAGGTATGATTGGCTCTCTTCTCTAATTAACTGCCTCAAGATCAGACATTTTGCATAGCGTGTGTTTATGTGCTAAATTCCAATCAGATCCTAGAGAAACTCACTTAACAGCAGTTAAAAGAATCTTTAGATATCTGAAAGGTACTACTAATCTTGGTTTGTGCTACAGAAAGTCCAGACATTATAAGCTTGTAGGGTATTGTGACGCTGATTTTACTAGAGACAGAACTGAAAGAAAAAGTACTTCTGGAAGTTGTCAATTTCTGGGAGACAATCTAATATCTTGGTCCAGCAAAAGGCAATCAACCATAGCACTATCAACTGCTGAAGCTGAATACATAGCAGCAGCTGGATGCACTACTCAGATGCTCTGGATGAAAAACCAGCTTGAGGATTTCAATATTTATGAGAGTAACATTTCCATCCTCTATGATAACACTTATGTTATATGTCTTTCTAAAACCTTATTTTACACTCTAGAGCTAAACACATAGAAGTTAAACACCATTTCATTAGGGACTATACTCATAAGGGAATCCTGTTTTTAAAATTTATAGATACAGACCATCAATGGGCTGATATTTTTACAAAACTCCTTGATGAAGATAGATTTAATTTCATTCTGACTAATCTCAGTATGGAACTATATCCAGAATGAGAAATGTTTAACTTTATGCATTTAACTCTTAGAAGTTCTATACCAATTTATTTCCTTCTAGAAAGAAAACTGGTTCAGAAGTTTTTAAGATGATCTGACTATTTACTTCTCAGACTTTTGTGTCAAAAGAATAACATGCAAATCATAACATCAACACATGTCAATGAAGCTCTGAGGTATCCTAAAGAATCAGAGTACGTGTTCATACTTTGAAGATGGACAGATCATGCATTCCAGCACTTGGACAGATGTCCTCTGTAGAAGAATACGTGTTCAATTTATGGGAAACTGAAACGGTGAAAAGACATAATTGAGGCGCTGGTCACGTTGGTAACTGTTCCAAAATCTTTACGCCACTCCTCTGTCAGAACTCATTTAATGCAATTAATCATGATGTTTTACGCATTAATGTTTTCCATTAATTGTGCTTTTCTTTTACCGCCTCATATCTCTATATAAATGATTGTTTTTCACCTCACAAACACTTTTCACACTTTCACTTTCACCATCACTCTCTTGTTTCTATTTTTCTCTGCACCCTTGTTAAAACCTTCATCTTGGTAACAAATGGCTTCTCCATCTCAAAACGTTCATCAAGCTCCTTCCTTTCAGCAAATTCAATATGATCAACCTTCAGAAGAACTCCACATTTCTCTTGTCAGAACCCTTCTTACTCCTGTAGATAAGCTAGAAGTTCTTTGTGAGCTCTTTGTTGACTTTGACAGTTTGAAGGAAAATGGGTTTGATCTTACACCTACAGTTAAGTTTCAAGGTTGGGAGAAATACTTTGATCGTCTGATGGGTCCAATCTTTCCTAAATTAGTCAAGGAATTTTGGATTTTTGAAAGTGATTCTAACTCTCATATAACCTATTATGTTATGGGTAAGAGGATCATCATCACTGAAGAACACATTGCAAAGTTGATACAATCTGATGGAATTGGGATCAAGTGCAGTGAGATGGATAAGCTTTCTGATACTACACTCGTCTCTAAAGAAATCTTCTCAAACAGACAACATTCCAACAAAATCAAAGATCTGAAGGATCATCTGAGAATTTGGGCAAAGATAATTTTAGGTTGCATCAGTCACAGGAAAGCAACAAATTCCCCATATTACATCAATGTGGATCAATAATTTCTGTTGTACTTCATCACCAAGAACAAAAAGGTTAATCTTGCTCATTCACTTTTCAATCATCTGAAGAACAACATAAGGGAAACTAGAGAAGATGAGAAAACCAAAAGAGATTGGATTCCTCTGGGAAGACTCATTTCAGACATTCTGACTGAAAACAAATTAGTTGATCATTTGATTGAGGCACAACAATTTGAACTTTTGGAAGCAGAAGCTGGGAAGCCTCTAAATGCTAAGAATATGAAAAAGAATAAGTTCATAGAAACCATCAAGAAGGATCCAGTTCTGCATTCTAGAGAAGTCATTACCACCATGAAAATTCCTCTGAAGGACTTCCCTATGTTATCTGCTGACACACCATCAGAGGTTGTAGCCAGATACTTGGAATCCTGCAAGATGGATGGTGTTGATCCTCTGTTCAAACCAGAAGAGCTCAGAAAACCTACACCAGAAGTTTCTCAGAAGAAGAACAAGAAGAGGAAAGCTTCTAAAGGAACATCTCAGAAGGCTCCAAAGCAACTCAGAAAGAAAGGTACTTCTTCTCAGTATGAGTTTATTTCTATTGTAGAATCTGTAGTAGTTATCACATCTGAAAATCCTCCTTCTGATACCACTCATCCTATAACTTCTGAAATCCCTACTATATTTTCCCCTTCACAAAATACTCAACCTGAAAACACTCCCTCACTATCAAAAATATCTGAACATCACTCTCCTCAAACTCTAGAAGATTTCAACATGCCAATAGACCCAACACCACCTTTTGATCTAAACACATCAACCTTTGTTGAAACCTATTCAGAACTTCAACAAGTTCTGTCAGATATTGACGTTTTTCCTACCTTTGTTGCTTCCTCTGAAGCTAAGTCCTCTAATCCACTTCCAATAGAATTCACTCAACAAACACATGGCTTTAACCCTCGTCTAAACTCTGACACTCACAGAGTTGTTTTTTACCTATCCCCCATTCGTGAAGAATCCTTATCTTCTTATGCATTAACCCCTCCAAAAACTCCCACTTACATTAACATTCCAGATAGTCACTCCCCAACCAATGAACTTGAGGACCCTCTTAGAACCTTTATTAATGTAGAAGCTCTACAAAAACTATCCTCTGTCACAAACAAAACTGCCATACCCAAACCTAAACCAATACCAGCCAAATCAGATATTGGTACACTGTTGCTAGCATTCGAAGCAGAAATGAAACTTAGGATGGAAGATCTGAAGATCTCATATGCAGAAAACCTTGATCCTGCAGCTTCTGACTTTCTTTGGAACTCCTTCAGAAAGTGGTTTAATTCTAAGACCAAGAAGCTGAAAGATATTTGTTATGATATTGCTCAGCAGAATTTCTGTGAAAGTCTGAAAGAAGTGGTCACCAGCCTTGAGAAGAAGAAAGCTCACCTTCTGGATGACAAGCCTTGGAATGAACATGAACCAAAGGAATCATCTTCTTCACTTCATATAATGATTGTTCCTTTTGTTGAAGACAAAGGCAAAGAAACTACTGAAGCACCTTTTATTGAAGAATATTCTGAGGAACACTCTACTCAAGTTGCTGCAACAGTTAAAGAACCAACTCCAACATCCTTGGTGCTGAAAACTCTGGACGAACTAAAGAAAGAAAATGAATTTGTCAAGCAGAGGTTGGACAAGAAAGATGAGACTATTGTTGAACTCAAATCTATGATTGGACAACAAATTGAATCAACTTCTCAGATCAAGTTTCTTTTGTAAGCTTTAGTTACCAGGATTAACCCCCAACCTTGATTATGTCTTATGCCTTTCCTTCTGTTTGTTTGTTTTCTAGTTTTTCTGATATTTCTATGTTTTGTCCAATGTTTTCCATGATTATATGATTAATGAAGATCCTATCTTTTTACTCTATTTACTTTCATTTTTATGTCTTTTTGAGTAATGACAAAAAGGGGGAGAAAAGTAAATAATTCTGATCTATAACATTTTATCAAGACTAAGCCCCAAACATATTAGTTGTTTATAGAACATGATAAGTAATCAGCTCAGGGGGAGCATAAGCTAAAGAACTTCTTATGAAAATTTTGAAAGAATATATCACCATCTAAAGGGAGTTTCCTTACCTTTTAATTCTTTGTCCTAAATCAAAATTAATGTTTTGTCATCATCAAAAAGGGGGAGATTGTTAGAACAAGATTTTGATTCTACTTCTCTGATAGAGTTTTGATTATAACAATATTTTATAAGAACAAATTATAGCACTAAAATTATATTCTATGTGCGGGATAGAAGTTCTTATGAGAAGACAATCTCTAAGTTGCTCAGCATATACTAATGATATACAAGTTAAGCGCATCACTCGTAGAAGATATGATGGTAGAAAGAAGTTTTCATCAACTACGTTTTTATTGCTACAAAATTCAAACATACTCTGATGTGAATTAAGTACATTCTGATTCTTATAATAAAGGGAAATTAAGAAGGAATCAAGAATAATGGCTGGGAACAATATCTTTTATCTTTGGAAGGACATTATGACTATTTATAATCTTCCAAAAATGGCATCAGGTGTTCTCAATGGATCTCTCCATCAAACGCTTATAAAAGGAGATCATTTGAATAAATTGAAGCTTCTTTTTCCGCGCGCAAATAATTCTTATCAATTTCTTTTTATCTGTTCTTAACTTTGTAAAATCTATCACTGTGTGATAATAGCTTTTTGAAGCAATTCTGTTACAACTTCTGTAAAACTCTTTGTAAAATTCCTTAGGTGACTAGTGTAGTCAGTAGACTTAAGAAGACTTTGACTATAGGTCTTAGTGGTTGTTTAAAGTTTTGAATAGTGGATTAAGACCTCATTGAGAGAGGAAAATCACCTTGGCGGGTGGACTGGATGTAGTTTGAGTTCAAACGAACCAGGATAAATCAAAGTGTCTTTTATTATCATTGTTTTTAAAACCCAATTCCAACCCCCCCCCCCCCCCTTCCTTGTGTTTTTTGCTCCTTCAAAGACAGCTAGTGTCACACGATTTGTTCAACAAAAAAAAGAAATTTGAAACAAAAAAAAAAGAATCAACAGATAAAAAAGGGGAATCAAAAAATAAATAAATAGAAGAATGAAAAGTGAAAAGTGAAGAACAAATTTGTGTGACTATCAGACACAAAGACAAAATGGAGGATTGTTACCCCCAACAACCTCATTGGTGCTTAAGTCATTAGTGTCATTGGTTCCTCAACCATCACAATACCATTTTAAGAGGTGAGCGCTTATACCAAATTAGCTGAATGTAGGACTAGAGAACATCAAGGAGAATGGGTGGGTACAGATAAAACTTTGAGCCTTAAATCCTTTTTCTGAAATCGTGAACCAGACCACGTCATAACCCTTGAAAGTCCTAATTTAAGCAGGGTCTATTCTGAAAGCATACTACGACAATGTTATGTAAACTGACTCCTAAAGATTTGCTAAATCATCACTACGTTTGGACTAATTGTCCATTCATTACACACTATCACATCATTCAAATAAATAACTTTTCAAAACTTGTATGAGCATCGCATTAAAATTACCATTTGTGAATAAATAATTTTAATTGCAAGTCAGTTTATGTCATCAGGGGAGTTCCTACAAAGAGCAATCAAAGAGAATTTGATCATTCAATGATGATGGCAAGAATCAAGATCAGTTTATAGTTCTGTGAATCAGGGGCAGGCCAACCATAAGTTTTTTCACTAAAGGTGAATGCATCCAATGCTCAGTCCGAATGAGTTAGGTCGTTTCCACGCTCATACAGGGGCAATGTACTTCTTCAAAGGCACGCCTGACTGGGATAAATGTGCTACACAGGGGAAATCACCGAGTTCAAGACGAGTGTCGGGAAATCATGCTACCCACCATTTCCATTGTCACCCTTCTTAACAAGAAGCCTCACCATAGAGACCATCTTACCCATCTCAAGGGGATTTTTGGAAACTTTCATAATCATTGCATAAATCATTCTCACGCATTATTCATGTCATTTTTCTCGAGCATGGAACCATACACATCATTTTAGTCATCGGTCATTACCCTAAAACATGAACCTCACATCAAAGGGCCTTGTAACCCCACGTCACTTAACCAATTCAAAGTCAAGTTCTCATTTGGAAAATCAGTTCAAAGTCCAATTCTCGTCTAGCAAACCAACTTCAAATACTAGTTCTCGTCTGGTAGACGAACTTCTAACCAGTTCTCGTCTGGTCACCTTTTCACTAAACCTTTTTTTGAACATCAGTTCTCGTTTGGTAGTCATTCTTTTGCAGAGTCAATTCTTGTTTAACAATGAACCAACAAGGAGTCAGTTCTCATCTGAGAACTTATTATTTTCCCTCCAGTTCTCATCTGGTGTTCTACCTTCAATAAAGTAGTTCTCGTCTGGTGATTCACCTTCAAAGTCCAATTGCTTGGCAACTAAAGGAAAAAATCAATCACTATCAACCTGGCCTTAATGTAACACCCTTCTACCCCAAAACATAATTTTTAAATAATATCAGAGTAAATCATCAAAAAGGGTATTACATATCTTCAAAAATCAACATAACAGTGTCCTGTCCCGTAACACGGGTTAATCAACATCAAAATAACATATATCATTTCATAGCGGAATTTAACTTCAAAATTCAAAACTTCATAAATATAATTTTCACCATCCTGAATTTAACATCATATAAATAGGAAAACATTTATCCAATAATAACATAACTGAAACAGTTAACAGAATAAAACCCATCCCAGTGTTACATGACACAGAGCAGGACACATAAACCATAACCACTTCTAAATAACACTAAAGCACGCTCCGAGACTCATGAATTACTCCTATTGCACTGCAGGACTATTCTTCGACATCTGCAAGTTACCCACGAAGGAGGCAACATTTCCAAGCAGGCAGGGTGAGTAATCATAATATATCATAAACGCACAAGAATATAGAATCATAAATAAATTAGTACACATATCATGACATCGTCAACTTCAAAATTCAGCAATGACCACAACACTATCATGAAATCAATCAACACCAACACAGTTATGAAATTCATCCAGAATATGCAATTCTAACATACTGATATGCAATATGAATGTGGTACCATTTTCATCATGAGATGGATACATGACCATCAACCCTCCACAAGGGAGCACACCGTAATCATCGAGACACTTCAATCCACACAATGGGATTGAAGCAAATAAATGGGCCGAAATCCCATCGTGAATGTTATGAAATGCAATGATGCGCTACATCAAAAATTTCATCAAAACAATTCGCATCATTCATTTCAATTAGCAGAACAATCATCAATTAATCATATATATCATCATGACATTACACCTTGAACACTGGTTCTCTAACCACTCAGACACATCAAAGATTAACCCATACCCGGTAATTTATAAGGTAATTATAAGGTTATTTCACAAATTCATTTATCAAAAACTATTGCATTTCTCTCGTTTCTATTCATCAAAATAAAGTTCAATTTGTACTCTTTCCGACGCTTCAAACGGAATGCGAATCGGACTTACGGTTTAAAAGATATGAATTTTCAAAGAATTAAAATTTGTCATTCCAATAGTGTTAACCGGTTAACCCATGGCGTTAACCGGTTAACGCCGACGAAATTCCAGAATTTTCCAAAAATTACAATGGTTAACCGGTTAACCCATAGCGTTAACCGGTTAACGCACGTTTTCCAGCAGTTCTCTGCTATACAATTGCAGACTGTTCCAATTCCAGAAACCCTCTAACCCCATTACGGGTTTCACATCATAACACTCAAAAACCATTCAAAAACATCAATTAAACCTCAACAACATCCAGACAACAATTATACAAACAAATATACATTTATAACTCATTCCAATCGCTCTAATTCGTCAAGATTTCTCATAAAACTCAACCTAACTCAAAACCCCAAAAACCCCTAAAACTCATACCATCCTAATCCATTCATATTCCAATTCCTATACATTTATCATAGATTATGAAAACTCCCCATACCTTAGAGAATTTCGCCGATTGATACACCTCTCCAAGGTCCTTCGCAACTTCCTAACTCTGAGCTTCTTCTCCTTCCTTTCTTCAGAGCTCTTTTCCAAAAACACGATAGATCCAATTTTGATCGTATACTCACTTTTACAAAAGCTATCCCAGTTTATGTTTTTCCCAACTTAACCTTACTCTTTCTTCATAAAGACCATCTTGCCCTTTTCCTCAATATTTTTATTAAATAATACTAATATAATAATACACTAATTATTCATATTATATAAAAGTACTCCTCATATTCCCAATTGACCAACATAACCTCCATACCCCCACTTTTATTATTATCTAATAATAAACAATAATTTCGAATAATACTACATGATTATTCTTATTATTAATATTATTAAAATAATATCACCACAATGCATCGGGCCACATAACCACCTATTTTCCAAAATTATCATATATCCTCAAATAAGCAACAATTACTCATAATTGAATTTGGGGTGTTACACTTAACACCCAACCATCCTTGCTTCAATCATCTCACATGGATTTCTTATCATCATATCCTCAGCAGACCGAGAGTACATTGACATCTTGCATCATTTGCATTGCATCTTCATATGCATGGTATTTCTATCTTGATATGGGGAAAATCATTACAGAACTCAGTCTAGGGCAGATATCCTAAAATCCGATGAATCTCTCCAAGAGTTTGAAGACACTGGGGCAATTTGGATGCCAGGTCTTCTATAAAATCCTCTAGAGATAATATTTTTGAAGACAACGCAGTTTGGAGCATAATTTGAGGAGTAAAAGAATGTTTGTTCACTCGTGATATTCAGTATTCAATTGTTCAGCTCAGAAGCTTGAAGTACCTAGGAGATATTCAGGGTGAATGGTTGGTATTTATTTCCCAACAGGGTATTTTAAGTTTATTCTTCTTCGAGCAGAGAATATTTTCCACACTCAAAGTCCAATCTTCACTGGCATATCTTTCCAACGTGGTTGTCATACATTACCCGGGGTATAATTCGGTTCAATTTGACCAACATGTGTGAGATTCAGAGGTCTTCCCTAGCAAAAGGCTTATTTTGATCTCTATTTCTCCAACGAAATTTTCTCTTCAACATATTATTGACAGATCTTTTCCTCAGATGAGTCAGAAGATTGTCATTTCCCCAACGATGTTATATAGCTATAGTTATTCCCTAAGCAGAGTTGACTCAAATGAGGCCTACCCAGCATGGTTATCATTCTTTTGGTAGTTCAGAATCTGTATTTTGTTAACATTCTCCCTAACAAGGATGTCACTCCCCACAGAGATTCGGAAGATCAGATCAATGATTCTTTCCCCACCAGAGTTTCTTGTTATCCTCCCCAGCAGAAGGTTCTCTTTGCATTTTGCATATGGTAATCATCATTACATTTCCTTCCTCTTGCGTAACCGACTTCCGAACCTAGAATTTGGTTCCGATGACCAAGTTATTTTCGTATTAGGTTGTATCTATATCTTTCTTTTCTTTTGTTAGAATCAATAGAATTAGGTGGAAACTCTGTTGTTTATTTTTCCGCGTCCATCACGAGGATCGTATTTTTCGAGGTACGACAGTAAGAAACATGGAATTGAACATAATTTTTCCGCTCCTAAAACTCCGCAACAAAATAGTGTTATGGAGCGTAAAAATCGTGTTCTAGAGGATTTAGGAAGAACTATGATCAATGACAGTGGTCTTCCTAAATATTTTTGGGCTGACGCCATAAGTACGGCGTGATATGTGTTGAATAGGGTGATTATTCGTCCTACTCTCAATAAAACGCCCTATGAACTCTTAAAAGGTAGGAAGCCAAATGTATCCCATCTTCATGTCTTTGGTTGTAAATGTTATGTGTTAAATAATGGTAAAGAAAGCCTTGGAAAATTTGACTCAAAAGCAAATGAAGGCATCTTTCTCAGATACTCTAATTCAAGTGAAGCTTATAGAGTATACAACAAGAGATTGCTTATCGTTGAAGAATATGTGCATGTTTCCTTTGATGAATCTTATCCTAAATTTGTCGGAAAAGGTAGTTGTGTTATTGGTGCAGGTGTTTCTTCTGAGGATATTCTTAAAGATCAAGAAGCTTCATGTGTTGAACCCATTCCGGATAGAGCTTGGGAGGATCCGGATAAAGGATCTGAAATCAAAGAGGAGGATCATTCATCAAATCAAGACGATCTCCCTTTGGAATGGAAAACCTCAAAGGATCATCCCATTGACAATATTCTTGGAGATATATCAAAGGGAGTCACTAGACGATCAAGGATAAGTAATTTTTGCTATCATTATGCTTTCGTCTCTCAAATTGAGCCTAAAAACTCCAAATATGCTTTACTCGATGAAAATTGGTTTTTGGCTATGCAAGAGGAACTTAATCAGTTCAAAAGAAATGAGATTTGGGACCTTGTCCCTCCTTCGCGAGGTCATCGAGTTATTGGCACCAAATGGGTGTCTAGGAACAAGATAGACAAAAACGGTATTATCACTTGCAACAAGGCCCGTCTTGTTGCTCAAGGGTATAACCAAGAGGAGGGTATTGACTATGAGGAGACTTATGCTCCGGTTGCCCGCCTTGAGGCTATACACCTTTTGCTTTCTTTTGCAAGCTCACAGAAATTTAAGTTATATCAAATGTATGTTAAGAGTGTTTTCCTTAATGCATACATAAATGAAGAAGTGTATGTTTGACAACCTCCCGGTTTTGAAAGCCATGAAAATCCTAAATATGTGTACAAGCTTAAACGTGCTTTGTATGGCTTCAAACAAGCTTCTAGAGCTTGGTATGAACGCCTTAGCAAATTTTTATTAAATCAAGGATTTTCAAGAGGAAAGGTTGATACTACTATTTTCATTAAACGGGAAGGAAAACATTCTATTTTAGTTCAAGTGTACGTAGATGATATCATTTTTGGATCTACTAATATGAAATTGGTCAAAGAATTCTGAAGTTCAATGCAAGTTGAATTTGAGATGAGTATGATGGGGGAGCTAAATTACTTTCTTGGACTTCAAATTAGACAACTTGAGGAAGGCACCTTCATAAGTCAAACAAAATACTGTAATGATCTTATTAAGAGATTTGATATGACAAATTCAAAAGCTATTGATACACCAATGCCTACCGCAACAAGTTTAGATCGAGATGAGAATGGTAAGGGGTGGACATAAAAAGGTATAGAGGTATGATTGGCTCTCTCCTTTACCTTACCGCATCCCGTCCGGATATCATGTTTAGTGTTTGTATGTGTGTTATATTTCAATATTTCCCTAAGGAATCACATTTAAAATCATTTAAACGCATTCTTAGATACCTTTGTGGTACTCCTAAGTTTGGACTTTGGTATCCTAAGGGTAGTGATTATTCTTTGGTAGGATATTCCAATTCCAACTTTTCCGGTTGCAAAGTGGATAGGAAGAGCACTAGTGGCACATGTCATTTCTTCTCAAATTCTCTAGTAAGTTGGCATAGAAAAAAACAAGTTTTCGTTGCTTTGTCAGCTGCGGAGGCGGAATACGTTGCAGCCGGAAATTGTTGTGCCCAAATCTTGTGGCTCAAACAACAATTGCTCGACTTCAATGTCAATCTTAAAAATATTTGCATCTTATATGAAGACACTAGCGCAATAAACCTTACCAAAAATCCAATCTTACACACACGCACTAAGCACATTGAAATTCGTCATCATTTTCTTAGAGATCATGTAGAGAAAGGAGACGTGGTATTTGAGCATGTTGAAAGTTCAAATCAACTTTCCGATATTTTTACAAAACCACTTACCACAGAACCTTTCTTTTACATCTGTAGGGAACTTGACGTTCTTGATATTTCGGATTGTTATTAATGTATGGCATGTGATTATTATATATTATCACTTGAATTATTGTATCTTGTCACTAAAAAATAGCCTTCTTGAGTAATATTAAATTGGTTTCCTTCATTAAACTTCATAAGCGAGAGGTAATATTGTTCCTTTTCAATTTTACTCAAAAATTATGATTCATCTATGGTAAATTTTGATTCTCATCCTTGATATAAAGTAATTGTTGTGGTTGGGATCATGTTCTTGGATGTTATTTATCTCTTTTGTAGGTCAATATGTCATAAAATTAGGATATGTGACACTAGAAAGCATTCCAGCATGTTATATGAAGTATTTGAGTGAAATCCTTGAAAAGTTTGGTGTCAAATTTGCTGGTATTCTCGGGTCCCAACCGGTCGACCATTTGCGTTGACTCTTGGACTCGTTGTGTTGACCTTTTGACCTGCTTGCGTCTACTAAATTTAAATTTTGAAATGAGTCGACTTATTCATATCTTTAGGTCGATGCATTATTGTTTCACGCTAACCAACATGTGTTGGAAAACGCGTTTTTCAGTCTTTATGGCTTCCCTAGGTCGGCGCAGGCCATTCATTTGTGCCATAATTTTGTTTTTAATGGATTTTAAGTTTCCTAATCATTTTATTATTCATTTCATTTCATACCATCATTTCATTTTCACTCTTCATCTCAAGAACACTCAAAGTCTCTCCAAAAACCTTAAACCTTCATCTTTCTCAAATCTTCTCAAGAACTTCATCAATGGCTTCAAAGGTTACTGGAAAAAGAATATTGAAGGGATCTTCTTCTCAGTCTACACTTCTGGTAAGTGCTTTATCTCTTTTACCTTCTGATCTTAAGGAGATTTATGATAAGAGGTTCAAGAATAGAAAAGTTATCTACAAATATGTCTACTCCAAGAGAACTACTTGTCATATGCATATCCCACATATTGTTGAACTGATTGATTTTCAAGAAACTAATTTGTTTTTGGCTTGTAAAGTTGAGTATAATGAGGACATAGTCTGAATGTTTTATGCTGGTCTGGTTGGTAAGTTTAAGGGGTTTGAGTTTCATTTTAGAATGGGTGATAATATGTATGTTGTGAATGCTCGGATTTGGAAGGATTTGTTCAGAATTTATCTGACATCTCCTAGTATCTTGATGACAGATTTCGATCAGGTTGATGGGTATGAATTTCGTAAGGAATTAAATGGTATGCTCAAGGAGCCATTCATTGAAGCGGTTGTCAATACTAAATTTTTTTCGACTTCCACCACCACAGGAAAAGTTAATCCCACCGATCGCATTCTTCACTGGATTATCTCCCACAACCTCCGTCCAAAGAAATGGTGTTTTTCTCAGATTGATATTCCTGAAGTTCACCTCATCTATATTCTTCGGAACAAGGTAAAAGTGAATTGGCCTCATTACTTTGCTAGTCGCATATTTTCTCTCAATGAGAAGAAGGGAGTTGCTCTAGCTTATCCATCCCTTGTTCAAGCAATTATCAACAGAGCCAAAAAATTTGTTGAAGGTATTCCCTTTACTTCTATTTCTGATAATAACCTCTTTCAGCAAAAGACTCTTAACTTTATGGGTCACATGTGGGATCCTAAAGAGAAGCGTTATCGGTATATCACTCGAGCCGGTTATGGTAATGATCATGATGATTAAGGTGACGCTGACGGTGATCAAAATCAAGATGAGGTTTTGAATCCTGAAATTGATCCAAATGTTTCACAAATGGATACTGATGAAGTACAGTTGGATAATGAAGATTGACATCGAGTTGCTTTTGACGATTCTGCTCAATATGAAAACCAAGGATGGGGTGAATGGCAATATATCGGGTGGACTTATAATGCAACATCTTTTGCTCCTATGTCTCCACCACCTCATCAAGACAACAATGTCGATATCATGGAAATGCTTCAAAACATGCACTTGGAACAATAAAGCTTTTATGAGTCTTAATCTGAACGATATTCTGCATTGGAGCAACGAATTGGGGAGCAAGAAACTACCTTTTCCTCTTATATGGTCGTTCTAGATGAGTGTTACACTGCTTTGCAAACACAACTCCCAACTCAAAGTGAGAATTTTGATGCTTTTGCATCCAACTCCATGGCACGGCTAAATGAGATCAATGGTTCCCATATTGCGTTTGCAAAATCCTTCAACACGCTCAACACAAATTTCATCCACTTCACCAACCAATATGAGAAAGATTGTCAACTGGCTGTGTATCATCGTCATCATCCTTTACAATAGGGTCCACGACATTGAGAGTATTTTGCATTTCATTCCATAACATTTTCATATGCATATGATGCTTTTGTTTTGTTAAATTTTCTAAGTGACAATGTTATTAGTTATTTTAGCTTTACATATATATTGGCTTGCTAAGCTTTATTTCCTTTTATTTATGTTTCTATTTTTCTTCTTTCATCTCTTATTATGTGTATGTTAATGATTGAATGCAGTTGCAATGTATGACTTTATATATCTTTTTCGCTTTTTGTGTTTCACCTCTTACCCGTTTGTCTCTTTTTGATGTTGTCAAAGGGGGAGATGTGATTATGTAAAGAAATCTTCTTGTGTGGCATATATTCAGGGGGAGCATGTTTTTGTAAGTGATACTCTTATGATCGTAACAAATGTTGACATCATCAAAAAGGGGGAGTTTGTGAGAGTATTTGGTGTTTTAATGATGTCAAAATTAGGGTGTTTCAGGAAGGCATATTGGATCACAAGATGCTGGTATGACAAAACATCAAAGAAGTATATTTTTGTTGATTTGAAGTGAATGCGTTGACTCATCTTCTTAAACAGGTCGACTCATTCAGTTAAGAAAATTTGAGTCGACTCATTTGATGATTTAGGCCGACTCAAATGAAGGCAATGAATCTTTATCACTCACGGGTCCCAACAGGCTGACTGAGGGTATTATTTAGGTCGACTCAAAGCTTTCAACAGGTCGACTCAAAGCATCCTTCAGGTCGACGCATTCCTGTAGCCAGGCGCCTATCACATAACTTTCTCTCTCTTACTTATTTTTTTGGCTTTCCATTATTTTTGCCTACTAGTATAAATAGTTGCAGATATTATTTGGTCAAACAACAAGAAAAGTGAAATATATACACAAGTTCTCTCTTCATCTTCTCCTTTTCTAGCATTCATCAACAACTACACATAATAATTTTTGTTGATCATAGTGCAAGATTCAAGGTGATAATGTTCAAATGGTGGAATTGTGATTTCATTTTGGGTTGAGAGATTTGTGGGTTTTTCTTGAATAAAACTTGAGGGTTTTTCCTCCAAGATCATTGTGATTTGGGGGTTTTGCACACATCATTTGTTCGTAGATTCAGCCGAGTGAAGAGGTTTGAAGATCAAGGTGATTGTTCAACCATATCACGGTAACCAGAGGATTCCGAAGAACGTCGTGGGTTCACAAGTATCGAATTAAAGCGATTATGCTCGAAGTTTGGAGAATCGTGGATTCTTGTAAGAAATTAGCAATTAATCAGAGGTTTGTTCGACACGCATGAAGAACTTGATTCAACGAGAATCAAAGGGCAAAGAGAAACATAGCTACAACTATAATTAGGATTGGTTTGTTGTTCCTATTTTCTCTTTCTATAAACATTGCAATTTTAATAAAAGATCTCAATTTAGTTTTTGAATTGGGGGCAGAGGTACCCTTAGCGAGGATGGTAGGGGAACTGCCTAAACAAATTCTTGTGTCCTTCACATTTTTCATTCGGTATATTTTTTGCACAAGTTGGAATAATTGAGTTTTGGAAATTATATTTTGCATAGTTTATTGCACATCAAGTATTCGTGAAATTGTTGCTATTATAATTACATATCAACCTTAGAGAAAATTTTGCACTGGACTATTTGGCAAAACACACTAAGTGTGGTGTGCACACCAAGTGTTCAACAAAATTCAAAACACATTATTTCTTGTTTGTTGTGCATATTTATTCTCTCTATACATTGTTGGAAGTAGTTTAATCAATTGCTTCAAATTTAAGTGATAATCTTGCTTGGTATTTATTAGTTAATTCATCTTCATTATCCCATTTGATTTGATAACGCATATCCGATCACCGGTGACTTAAAATAATTTAGACGTGATTATTCCGGGGAACTTCCGCAAAATATTTTTCAATTAATTTTTGAAAAGTAAAATATTTTAAAAAAAGGATTTATTCAACCCCCCCTTATAGATTTGCGCCATCGTCTAACAATTATGTTATGCTTGATGATTTTTGTCTTAGTTTGGATTACAATATGATAATTATGACGTATGTTAAATCACTTGATTTTGGAACTACCTTTCATGGTGTTTGAGTTTATGTTATAAAAGAGTTTAAAACTTAATTATCCGCTACAAAAAGTTCTAAATGGTTTGGTATTGATATTAAATACACTATTCGATTATAATTATGTTACAACTCGTGTTACGGAGCAAGGTCCTTGGTTATATGTTATTTTTCGAAGATGTGACATCCGTGGAATGATTTTACATTTATTAATGTATTTGTTTTATTCGTGAAAAATTCATGGGGTTTAGACGGGTATTATAGAGATGCCCTTTTTGGCATAATCGAGAAACTTGTGATTTATTCGTTTGGGATGAAAATCTACTTGACTCGGGTGTTAATGTTGTTGAACAACCAGAAAAGTATATGTTGAAGGATTTAGAGATAAATGGGTTATTGAGAGAGCTATATGAAGGTGTAAAGAAGAATAATATGAAGTTGCAACCGAAATTGAGAGTAGAAGCATAGGTTGGGAAAATAAAGCTCATATGTGGTGTGGTGTCTTTGTTGATTAATGTGTTACTTGTAATGAGTTGTAAATGTAAAAATTAGTATTTTTGTAGTTGTTCTTGATGAATGCACTGTAGTGGATGTAATATAATTTCCATTGTGAATGTAATGAAATTCTCTATGATGAATGAAATGAGGTTGTTATGATGAAATTGTTTTTGAATGCACTATTGTTGATGAATTGTACTCTATAATGTTTCGCAGACTTATGTATATGTGTTCAGAATTTTTTGACACCCTTAACATTTTGAAATAGATGCACCAAAATAACAGTAATGAGTTGATCTTGAATTGATGCAACAAAATATATTTCATTGAAGTAGATGCACCAGGTTTACAAAATACCAGAAAATAGTACATTACATTACATAATATGATCTTAATCCATAGTTAGGTCTACAAAGTTAATATTGTATCGATGCACCATGTTTACATCCAAAAGGTAATACATATAACAAATAACGTAGTTAAGTAAAGTATTCTACTTCAAATTATATAGAAAATTATATAACAAAGAAAACATGACACATTGTCTTCATTGTGGCAAATCCTTGTCATCTTCACATAAAACAACTAGATCATCAATCTCCTTCCTTGGGTCAGGTATGTTTTTGGTCTTTAAACTCCTGAGCCTATCAGACTGCCTCTTTTCCACTGCTCCCTCTGATAAAGTCTTGTACCTGCTATGGGTTTTAAACTTTATAGGTCCACTGCATGTTGGTGTTGATAGGACAACTCTGATCACAGGTCACTTGAAGGGCTTGTTTCTGCCTATATTGGGCTTTTTACCAAAGAAAGCTTTAGCACTAAGATGTTTTAGTTTAGTTGCCTTTAGGGATGATTTATCTACACTCAAGGGCTGAATGTCTAACACATCATCACCCCCTAATAGCACAGCCTGAATTGTCTCATCAAAATTTTTTGCAGCTTCATTAATTGGTACACTAATAGGATCACTTGCATCATGTCTAGGAGCATTAGTTTGCTTGGGTTCTGCATTGACAGTAGGTTCAATAGCACCAATGACATGACTTGCATCAAGTTCATCAGCAGTTGTCTTGGGTTCAGCATTGATTGTTGGTTCGATAGCAGTAGCATTGTCAGTTGGTTCAGTAGCACCAATAACATGACTTGCATCAGGTTCATCAGCAATTGTCCTGAGTTCAGCATTGACAGTTGGTTCAGTAGTAGTACCATTGTCAGTTGGTTCAGGTGCACCAACATTGACAGTTTTCTTAATTTTCTTTGATTCCTTCTTTTCCTTTATTTTTGACTTCTTTGCCTCCTTTGTTGTTGCACTAGTAGTAGCTCCTTTAGGCCTTCCCTGATTAATTCAATATCAGTATTACAATACAATTTTTTTAGAAAAAATCAATATGAAAAGTAAAGTAAGGCATATAGAAATACCCTTTTATTAGGCACCATGTTGACTTGACTTGTTTGACTAGCTTGTGTAGATATTCCTTGAGTTGCATTTGTGGACATTCCTTGACTAGCAGTATGTTTACTACCTGATGGAGCAAGCACTATCAAGCTCATCAGTTAAGTATTCTTCTTCAGTTACATGATCTCTACTCATCTCAGGAGTAATAAAGTTTTCTTTAATCACCTCACTTGAACCAGCTTGTGTTTCATCAGCATGTAAAGTTTCATCAATTTGGTAATTAATACCATCATAAAAACCCTCATCAATAGGATTCATTCTCTCTTCATCACTATCATCAAACTTAATACCCTTAACTGACTCATCACTAGAACACTCCTCATCACTACCAGACTCAACCTCATCTTCAAAAAAAAATTGCCTTTGTTCCTCTTTCTTACATTCTCCATAAAGGTTGCAGCCCCATTAATTGGTATTTGTTCAGTGTATATTTCAACCTCATCCTCGCATTTGTACATAAAGGTACCAACTTCAAAAGTGTCACCATCATCCCTAAATGGTCTTAGATCTTTGTCTAATGTACATTGACCATGTTTCCACCACATCTTAACTCTAGTATAGTCAAAGTCAGGTTTTATCCCCTTAATTAAATCACAGGCATAAAAAAAGACCAACATTGAATATCATGTCCCATAAATGTGTATGCACCCCCACCAACATACTTTAGCAAAGGGTCTTTTACAAAATCACCCTTAGTGAGAAAAAAAAGACCTTAAAAAACTCCATCCCTGCATTTCAAAGTGAAATTTCAATCAACAATGGACCCACCATAAAACCCTAAAAAAATCAATTCAGTAGTACACTACCATTAAAACACTACTCATATAACAAAGTACATTAAAACATAAAAGAATAAAGAGAATGTGGACCTACTTCAAACTTCGTTGTCGAGGGACCACAAAGAAGACAACAACTGCAACTTGGGACCACAACGCAATACAACGAACGCACTGCATGAACAAAATCGCCCATTTAATGAGCATTTACTAAGATGAAAGATAAAGCAAAGATGAAAGATGAAACTATGTTGGTACTTTGCATTTGTGCTAACCTTGCAGACGAAAAAACAGAGGAGCTTCGTTTGAGAGTGACTGTTGAGTAGTGGTAGTGAATAAATTGACTAGGGTATTAGTACTAATTCAGATTACTTACCTATGTGTCTTGGTTACATCAACAATATCACATAATATCACCAAATACAATACAAAATAATGTCATATCACCCTCCACGTAAGCATCTGTCAACTTAAATTGATGTCAGTTGGGGACAACAAAGCTTAGAGGGACGATTAACGGAATTTTTTGAAGGGCTAAAGACAAAGTTTTATTTATTTAGAGAGACCAAAAATATATTTTACCCAAAAATAAATAAGACAATTCTTTTTCAAATATAAATTTAAATCCACATCATAATCTAAAAGAACTCCTAAATCAATTACAAAATTTCAATCAATCTGTTTTATATACAGTACAATTTTGCCCAAAATAAAAATATTTTAATTTAAATTAAACAAAATACAACATGAATATATAAATCAAAATTTCAATAAAAAGTGAATGAAGTTAATTAAATTAAATATGAGAAGTTCTTATCTACCAATCACAAAAAACTGGATACTCTATAGAATAAATTGTCTTGAAAACCCCCATAAACTGGATACTCTATAGAATAAATTGTCTTGAAAACCCCCATATTTAAACAATTTATAATAAATAATAAAATATGATAAATAAAATAATATTAAATTATTTGTTGAAAGCGTGCTACACTACATCCAACTATTCGAGATAGGAAAAATTGTCACCTTCAAAAACACAATATTCAGTTATAACGTAGTGATGATAGTAAATTTGAGATAGGTTCTTCTAACAGCATTTTGCACTTAATTTTTTACCACCAAAAACTGAGATGAACGAAAACATTTTGCCAATCATTCCTACTTGGGAGATTAGTATTTCTTGCACTGGTGATCAGTATCCATGACCACAGAATATTTGGTATCTCTAAAACGTTGCAAAATTATAATCTCTTGCATTACATTAACAACTAATTTAAAACTCAAATGAATATTTCAAAATTGATGATGCTCATCAGGTCCCATGAACGAAACAAAATTCATTTTCAATGCCGCTAAATTTCAAAACCTAAATGTACAACAAAGTGTACAAGAAAGTAACATCGATTTTCTTCAACCCGAGTAACAAAGTCATGAAGAAACCAAGACGCATTAATTCTTTAAAGAATCAGTAGGGTTGCAATCAATAACACCATTTGGATGCTGCATTTTCTTCATTTGAGGATCAGCTGTGTTGCCATCAACAACGCCATTTGGATGCTGCATTTTCTTCTTCTTTCCAGAGTCGGCTGGTTTGCCATCTACAACAACGCTATTTGGACGCTGCATTTTCCTCTTCTTTCCTTTGCCCAGAGACTGCGATCATGTAGAACAAATTTAAAGGACGGGGGTGGATTTTGTGAAAGCGTAGTCTATGGTGGCATTCACAACAGAGGAAAATAGCAAGAAATAAAGGCATTCATACCTTCTTATTTGAGAGTGTTTTCCTAGAAGCAGCCTTGCGAATGATGCTTTTGTAGTATTGAGTAAAAGAATTATTACCGCTACGTTTCTCAGCCTGTCAAAACAAACCGTTAAACAAGTCAAGTTACAGCAATAACTGGAACCATGACTCAGGAAGGGAAGAAAACTGATATTACCTGAAGAAACGATTCGACAGACTGCTGATCCTTTGGTGAGAATGGCACGTCATCTCTTTTCCTTTGCACAAAGTCAACATTCAACTCCACCTAAATTCCCCACAAAAAGGGAGGGAAAAAAACAGAAGAGTGGTGTGCGACATCAGTTATTTACTTGTCTGTTTCAGAAAAAGAATGAATTTTTTTAGTGATATTCACTGTTGAATGGTTATGTTTCATGCAACTATTAAGAATTAAACAAACTACATATTACATGATAGTAGTAGATACGCATTGCTGGATAGCTTAACATCAAGCAAGGGTAGGCTTCCGTGAAAATCACAAAATGGTTGGTATATGTTAGAATTCTTATGTTCTCATGAAAATGACGAGAGAATTCTTAATTGAATTATCTTAATTTCTGTTTTTGTATCTTCTTAACTTTGATTACAAAGATTAGGGACAAAGACATGTTTTTGCCACCCTTAAAATACGTGAATACTTGCCTATAGCACTAACATCTGAGGGCATTTATAGGTTTTCCACTAGATTTAGAATAACCACTTAGAGCCACAGCCCAAAAGCACGCGACAGACTGACATTTTACATCACTAACGCAGAAGGAATGCATAAAAAAAGATGGCACTATTAGATGCTAATCATACCAAAAAAAAACATTGCTATTGGGTGCTAATCATACAAAACGTTTAGTTGTACCTGGTCAATGAAACGCTTGATAACTCGTCTGAAACTCTCACTAGAGGTCCTTTCAACTATCTTTTTAAGGAAGACAAGTGGAGCTGTTGCCAGTTCAGGAAAAGATACATGGTAGCTCCATTGTGCAAAGTGCTCTGCAAGGAGTTCAATGGTTGATGTGACACACTCTTCTTGAAACTCCCGTGATTTTAGCCAATGCTTTGGAAGCTGCAAAAAAGTGTCAATTAAAACAGTAGAGAAAACAAGGTAGGTAATCTGAATGTATTGTGGATCAAGAAGCCGAGAAATATTCGATAAATAAAAATTCTAGAAATAATCGATAAATCATAATAGAAAAAATATGCCCCGACATTTGTATCTTACCTTTATGGTAGACAAAGGTTCAAATTCAAACACTTTGCCAGGTTTCCCACCATCCTTGGTAATATTGTATTCTAGAAAATCCAGCACTAATGATGTAACAGGGATGAAAACCCCACTAGAACCAGCAAGACTATTAAGCCATTGGATACATCTGAGTCTCAGCGGCAAATATCTAGGCCCGGGAAAGAGGAGAACAACTCCATTTATAATTTGAGCAATCATGTACAGCAATGGCTGAAGATCATAGTCACTTATGTTTTCTGATATAAATGAAACCCAGAGATCAATGCAATTGATGTACTGCCAACTACAAATTTTCTTAACCACCTCCTGCTCATAAGTAAACGGCAAAAATCAGAAAACATTTTTCAATAAAATAATACAGAAATACTCTAGATTCTAGATACTTGAACATGCTATTTAATTCTTTCTCTAAAAGACCGAACATTAACCTTAAACAAACAAAAAATGGCAATAAATGGTAAAATTGTTTAAAGCTTACCTTCTTTTTCACTAGCCACCCCTTCAGCAATATCTCACCTAGCCGCCTTATGCATATATTTGCTTTATTTGATGACTTCTGCACATCTAAACAACATAGCTCCACAAAGGAGTTCCTTAAAAAATGTGTATGTTCAGATGGAGAGCGACCGATGAAGGCCTTATATGTTTTGACAAAGCAGGTGTCTAACCAATTAGAGCCACACACTGATGCTATATCGCGGATGATAAGAAAAGAGTGTGATGACAGAGATCTATCACCTGTTGCCCAGAGATCAACACAAATCTGTAATAAATTAGAGTTCAAGGTAAGAAATATTTAACGTGGCACAAAATTGACAGTGACAATATACATTTTAGCCAGAAGGCATGAGATCTCAGGTGGACATTAAACAATAATTATAAATTAAGAATACCTACTATGACAACCAAGACAAACACTTAAGACAGGTGCTTAATCAAAATGGAGAAACATTGATTTCTCTCCAAATAAGAATTGCAGTTCTTAATTTGACTATGGAAATACCAATTTTTAATAAAAATATACAAATAATTGATAATTTCTGATTACTGCAAGGCTGGAAATTAATGCATATGTTTTAGAATCTAATTTCAAAATGGAAGATACTTCATACCGGCAATGAGTAGCTAACATAGAAGACGTAATACTTGAAATCCAAGCAACTACTATTAGTAAGGAAAATCAAAATGAGAATTTTCTCTCTTACACCATGGCATCTGTCAAACATAGCATATGATGAATTTCAAGTATATTTTACTACTGTGAAATCAAAGAATACCTTGAGAAGCTTGTGCACTAAAGATGGAAATGCAGCAAGAAAGATTATTGAAGCTCTGAGTTGACAAATTGTGAAGACTAATATCTTGGAGTCGGTGATCTGGTTCAAGAGAAACACGGTACTCCTTAAGTATGACTTAATAAGCGGTCTAAGAGATAACCATTTAGCTGTATTCTTTATATCCAAAACAGCTTCCTTCTTTGAACTCGAGCTTGATATTCCCAGCAACATCCTAAATATAGTATCAGCCTCATGCAGCATGAACATTAATATTGTGCAGAAAGTTTCACTTGTCTGAATGCTGTTGGATAAGACACTATCACTGACACTGGCTATTTTAGAATCACTATGGCATGCCGCCCTATAAGCATTTACAAGGCAAGTAAGGGCTGGAAGACTACGTTGTTCTTTGACCAGTTTACACAAAGAATCAACAGATGTACTTGTCAACATTTTACCCACCCGAGCACTTGCATTGTCATCATTTACTGTATCTAATATTTCGTCATCTGAACCCTGAACCACATAAGAAAAGATGTCAATTTTCATTAACAAACGTGCTATAGTTAGATTGAAGGTTTGAAGCTAGGGGTTGGAGTCTAAAACATAGAGAATGTTAAGAAAAATGTATGTAGTAAGCCAGAGAGAGAAATTCCAGAGTCTCCGGCGAGTTAAAATGTTGAAATGAATCAATTGAGGATCAACAAGTACATTGTGAGCTTACACAGGAATTGAGCCTTGAGAGGCTCAATATAATCGCAATCTAACTAACACCAGAATATCTGGATTCAGCATATACTGTTACTACACAATAATTAACTGCAATGCAGATACATATGCATCTATTCTTCAGCCTTCAATTTCAAGGTGATGGTTGTAAATCAAATACATAAGCTAGTGGTAGAGAGAGGGGGGTGATGAGTGAGTCTGCCAGTTGATTGATGCAAGTGGAGGTAGAAACACAAACAAACTTCAAGAGTAATATGACAAATAATCAAAGTAAGCGGAAACGATCCCTAATGATCCATATAAGAAAGCGCCAACTACTGGGTTACAGAAAGTAAAACAGAAAACACAAATATGTCTTGCTTCAAATAACTATTTTACCATCCTATTATGTCTTTGAGATGAACAAAATAAAGGTATAATAAATAAGATATAAATCACATTCAAACGGTGAACTTACGAGATAACTAGATGATGTTTCATCCTATTCTATTTGTTTTATCTAGTCAACCAAACAAACCCTTACTCCATCTATGGTTATTTTGTCCTATGTTTTCTATGATGATCTATGATTTATATATGTTTGCGTGAATTTTCATATAAAGTACTAAGTTTGAATTTTAAGATGTGATGTTTTGAATCTTAATGTTTTGAATCTTCTACTATGTTTTGAATTTTCTATAATATTTTGAATCTTGATTAAGCATTGTTCTTTGACATTGGATTTTATAAATCTTTTATGAGTGCTGTGTTATTTGTTTAGTTTTACATTAAGTATATGACATATGTTTTATACATTATTATATAATTATTAGTACAAAAACTTATCCCACTATCCGCTATCCTGTTTTTGGTGTCGGCCGCTCCGCTATCCGCTATTAATAATTTTGTTTTGAAACATATATTGTAATTGTGGAACATTAAAAGATGAAATGATGTTTTTAGTTAAATTCTAGAATAGATAATATGGTGTTTAAAACTTTATTTTTAGTTCTACAAATACATTTAGTCTAACATTGAAGGTTGTAGAAGTAAAAATTATTGTGACACTCATTCATACCTTTTTCATGATAAAAAATGGGCTAAAGTGTAGCAAATATCAATTAATTGGGGAGGCAAGTGTGTCTTTTAAAATTAGAGAGAAGAGTTATATAGTTTAAGTATATCTATCATGAGAGAATCATCCAAACACCAATCATCATAAATCAAGAAAAAGAGAGCTGCTGATATATTTACGCTGTCAATTAGGGTTTTTTTAAATGCTCTTTTAAATAACCAGATGCGTTTAAAATGTAAAATTTTCAACAATAAAAAAGTAATAACTCAAAAAATGTTGTTTAGTGTATTTCTAAGAAGCTAAAAATAGTACCTATTTGGCAGTACTAACATTGTAGGTTGTATAAGTAAAATCTAATGGTGACTTCATAGCTTTTTCACAAAAAAAAATTGGCTTAAAGTGTAGAACATTTCAATTCTTAAGGGAGGGAAGTGCATCTTTTAAAATTGGATGGAAGGGTTATATAGTTTTAGTATCTATCAAGAGAAAATTATCCAAATAATAACTATCATAAGCAGAGTTTGCTAGTGTGACACTGACACACATTTTAGTGCATTAGTGCATCTTCTAATGGGAAGTACATTTTATGTGACTAAAGTGTTGCTTAAAGACTAGGAATTCCATTAGAAAATGTATAAATGCAATTCTAATGTGAACCATTAGAAGATGTCAATGAATTATTCACCAGGAATTTCAACATGTAAATCTGCATGCCCTTATTAAATAAGTCATTAAAATACTCACAGTTTCTTCGTCTGTATCTTGTCCAGTGCTTACATCATAACTTTCCAGAAATTTAGAAAACCCTGGAAACTGTAGATTTCAAGAAGATAAGTCAGAAACTAGTCAAAGAAATATTGAATGGCAAAAACAAAAACAATACTTCATTCCTTAGAAAATTCATTCAGCTCTTGTTTTGTGGCATAGTTTAAATTTTTAACAACTTCAGAAATGAAACTTTTGTTTTTTGGATAGTTTTTTGGGATGTTTTTTTAAATAGTTTGATACAAGTTTACAAGCATAACACTTTATTATGGTGATTTGATATTTTTTTTCTATATAATTAAGTTAAAAATTTGAATTATTGATGTATGTATACATTCAAAGTGGCGTTCCTAATTGGAAGCCTGCTAACACACGGGAACTTCCCATGATGCGGCAAATGATTGTAGGGTTTACAGCATTAGCCAAGTTGGGATAATTCTCTCTATAGTTACGCCTTTGGATGCTTTCAAGACAACACCCAGGCCAAAGAATAAGTGCATATGACGCTGCATGAAACTTTCACCTAAAAATTGATTGAAATTAGACTATAGTAATAACCGAACTTTCTATTTCCTTGGTGAATGCTTAATTCTTGCTAATTTGATAGGCCAGCATTTCACTATAGAAAGAGTTTGAGGTCAAGATCTACTAACCAGTTGAACTGGACAAGTAGGCAAAGAATTGCATAAGTTTACCGGTACAATTTAAACAAGATGGCACATATTACTTTATCCAGGACAACATCCTGTAATTTTATTAGACTTGTTTACTGTGTCGTTCATCCTTTACTGTTTTGTATGACTTTTCATCCTCCTTTTGGCTGTACTTCTCATTCCTTAAAATTTCATTTCATTTAAAAAGGGACACTCGCTAGGATGCATTAATAGTTCAGAAGAAATATTGTCAAATAAAAAGGTATAAAATGGTATACATCTCAATGAAATTATGAAGAACGAAAAATAACCTCTCTACGCTACGTCGAAAATAAATTTCAAATAATAAAAAGTACAATTTTGCTGGAAACCAACCAAGAAAACAAAGGATACAAAGAAACCCCACCTTTTCTTTCAATCTGTTCAATCTCTTCTCTTTCTTCAAAAGATCGTCAAAAATTTCCTTGTTTTGGACCGATAACGAACTACCACTGTTGCCATCTGAAAAAGCCTTGCATCAAAATCTAATAAAACACATGCAACAAGAGGATGTTGCAATTTAATTTAAATTGGAAAGCTTCAAATGTCCTTACTCTCAATATAATTTTCCTTTTCATCATCACTTCCAGTAACATGTGCACAGCTTGAATCCTGTTCATATACTCAAAAATCAATATACTGAATATAGAACACCTAAACCTAATTAAAAATTGAAGAGTTAACACATTTTGGTCGCTAAATGTGAGTTAGCGACCCTATAGTCCCTAAATATATCAAATTTAAAGAAACACATTAAGTGTATCTTTTGTGAGTAATTTGATGGACCAAACTTTCTAACTGAAGACACATTCAAAGACTTAACTAACTAACGAAAAACACATTATATAATGTTTTTCTGATTTTGGTTAGTCTAACGTCTATAGAAACATTGCCTGCCAAAATGACTGTTAACCCAAAATTAGGGGTGGCACGGGCATGCACGTCCCATTAAGGCCCACCCTGCAAAAGCAAACAAAAAAACAGGGGAGAGCGGGCAAACATCGTGTAAGGCACAAGCCTAAAAACTTGGTTTGTCCCGCAAATAAATGAGGGCAGGCGGGACGGACCCACGGGCACTGCAACTTTAAAGCCCAAAAATTGCAAAAACATGTTAATGCCCACGCCCACAAAAGGACATGGCAGGGTGGGCATAGTAGAGGGTACGGGCCTAAACCCTTAGCTCGCCCTGCGAAAAAATGCGGCAAAACGAGCATGCCCAGGCGGGTCGGGGACATTTTGCAACCATTACTCAAAATTAACATTAACAAAACATTTTTAGCAAAAAAATGTTTTTAGTCCCTATACAAGTCAAAATTTCCAAGTTTAGTCCCAACATTAATTTTGTTCAACTTTAGGCTATGTTTGGATACGGTAAAACGGACGGAGCGGAATGGAGCGGAATAAAGATACCATTCCATTGTTTGGGTATTTCATGACGGAACAAAGCAATTTTATCATTCTACCCAAATTGGAAGGTACAAAAAGTGATGGAATGGGATGGAATGCATTCCATCAGGTTTCGCTCCATTCTATCCATTTTTAATTAATCCAAACAACGGAATTTAAGTTTATTCCATTGCATTCCATATCATTTTATCAATCCAAACATACCCTTAGTCTTTATTTTACTTCTATGAGAACTAAATAAAAGCACACTTTTTTTTTCAAAATCAACAAAAGTAATAGTTAGGGACAAAAAATTATGCAGCACTAAACTTTTAAAAAACAATTATCCCTGAATTAAAATACAAACCTCTGAAAGATATCCATCACTATCTGAACCATCACCCTCACCAGGCACCTCACTTTCATTATCACTGAACACAGAATCAAGTGAAATATCTACAATTTCTTCAACAACAGTGTTGTTTGAAGGATTTGTAACAACATCAGTCTCTTGAATTTCTTCAACTTTGTTACTATCACCTGTTACAATCAACAGTAAAAATTAAAATCGATTTATAAGAAAAAGGATACTTAATTTACATTTGCAATAAGATTAATACCTTTTGAAGCTTTTCTTTTGAACTTGGAGTTTAACTTTCTTTGGTTCCTTTCTACTGATTGTAGATTTTTTTTGGCAAATTTTCGCGCTTTCTTCCCTAATTTCCCCATTATGTAGTTTTGAGGAATGGAGAAATTAGTACAAGATGGAATGAGATTGAACTTTTGAGCGAGCGAAAGTGCCAAGCGGAAGCGCTGGGATTTTGTTTATTTTAGGGTTTTAGGGTTTTAAAAAAATTAAAAATAAATAAAAAAGAATGTTTTTATTTTTTAGCCTCTTAAAAAAACTGGATTGGGCTTAGATTAGAATCTACCGAGAATTTTACTTTGCACCCTAAAACTTATATATGGTACACTCATATTTATTTTCGTAGTATCAAAATACCTTTTTCATTTTTTTCATTAAGCATATGCTGCGAAAAAAATTCGACATGAAAATTTGGTGGACAATTCAAAAAATTTGGCATGTGGTAAATTTTATCGGTTTTCTTTTAATTAGGTATGTGACAAATTTTACCGATTTTTAAAAAAAAATTGGTATAACATATTTTTTTCCAACCCCCTGAAAAATTGATATTGTTACTTTTCAATTGTTGAGATTTTACTAAGACTTTTGTATGGTTGTAATTGTACAGGGCAGTTTTGTGTGGTTCATAATGATTTAAGACTTATATAAATATGCACATGCATTATATGTTGTTAACAAAAACATCTCACATTGTCTCAACTTTGGTATCTCACGTATTTCAATGGCGTGGAACCTCCAGTTGATTTTAGACTGATGACACCCTTATTGATGTTCTAAAATCCAAATTGGATAATCTCTTGCATCACATCGACAACATAAAGGTGGTTAAGATCGAGTATCATTCATCATTGATTGATAATAAAGGGAAGATTAGGTTCGATAACTTTGAGCTGAAGACGGACGAAGATTTCAAATTTATCTAGTGCACATATCACCGATATGAAACAAAGGGTCTGATCAAGGTGATGCAAACATTTGTGAGATTTGTCGACGATATTATCAAGATGTTAATGTGTCATGAATCATCCAATACAATTTAAGTTTTATTAATGTTATTTTATTATTAAGTTATGTTAAACAATGCTCGTATTAAACTAAGTTATGTTCATCATGCATTAATGTAATGTTAATTTTCATCTAATGAAATGTTAAGTTAATAAGTCAATAATATACAAATAATTTGTTACATAACCAAAATAATGTAAACAACAACAACAAAAATTTAACATACTAATAAAATTTACTCGGGTCCACCACGATTAGTGTGTGCTATCTCAAACAACCCTATATAGATCTCGTCATCTGGGTTTACCAACCCTTGAGGTTATCTGAAAGAAGTGATATCCTTTGTAGTCGTTGTTGGTCAATCATATCAGATGGAGGCGGTGGAGGTAGTGACACGTCATCTGAAGGTCCTATGTCGTAGGAAGGTCTAATATCACATGCAGATTGAACATGTGGGATGATGCGAGGGTGGGATACTCTAAAGTATCACTTTAAATAATCGTCCAAACATTGTCCAAGAAAAGACACCCCCTTTGTATTATCTCTAATAACACATGAATTGTTCATGGTATTACACCCAAACCATTTATCAATGTCGTTATATCGCACAATAGTGACTGGTATCGAGATGCCCTGAACATACCCAAAATGTCACAGACACCTCTCAAGTAAATATCTAGCCATTAAACTTTTTCATCACATATAATCCAATACAGGGAAGTGTCAATATGGCATCATCTATAGTCAGCACATCGATTCTCTGTTTGTACTTTTGAAGACCTCTTATATGAGAATGTTTGGACCTTCATCTAATGGCTTGTGGAAATCCATCAGTGATAAGACCACGATCACGCTTATCGCAAATAGACATGAAATGCTCGTATATCCAACATTGCACAAAGAGAATAAATTACATAGACAAAATGTATTTGATAAATAAGAGTTGAATAAATAAAACATAATAAATATTCATACCTGAAATAGACTCATAAAATTAGCAAATTGTCTCGTCTCAAAGACAGACGCCTCTCCAAGGGGCAGATATAATAATGTCAAAGAAACACACCCGCATGCTTTGTTAAGATGCTCAAAGTCATAAAATAGAGATGTGTAGCTGGCATCGATGTATACATAAGACTTATTCATTAAGATATTACATCCTACAAGGTGAAACATGTATACCCTAGTGGTTGCCTCATACATATATTGTTGCACAAGTATCTGATATGTATCTTGGATCCAAGAGAGATGAAAGTGAGGACCCTTGTTAGTCCTGAACTCCTCGGTGTAAACCTCAGGAACTGTTCATTCGTAATACATGCATGCTCCCAACTAATTACGGGAGAATTGAAGATGTTACCTACAGAGGGAGATGAAAGAGGATGGATACATCATCCATAGTAATCATTTCACCAAATGAATATGAAAAAAGTATGTCTCCTTATGTCATCTCTCAACAAAAGTGGACAACAAGGGAACGTCGAACATGGTGAGAGAATAATCCACCAACGAAAGCAGACAGGCATCAACGACAATTTTCATGACCTCGTATCGAATCTAAACATAAGATAATTTCTTCAATTTTGCCCTCATTGTGGGCACCTCAATGGGGTGTGATCCAGTAATAATAAAAGTATAAACTATCAGTTACTTTCAATTAATCTGTAATAAATAAAAAAGAACTTAAAATAAAATATTTATATCTCTCCCTGCCATAATTTAAATTCCACATGATTAACATACCCATTGAGCAGGGTAGATTCATTGGAATCTTCAGAGAACCCTTCATATATGTATGCAGACTGCTTTGGATCATCCTGAGTCGCCATCTTTGTATTAGCTACAACAACAACCTTTGTATCATCTTAAGAAGGAATCTTCACATCAGAATAAGAAGGAATCTCTATATGATCCTAAGAATGAACCTCTACATCATTAACACCAATATCATATGGCTCGACATAAAGATCTCTAGCTCGTCTAGCTCTACCACTTATATGATGCAGAGTTTATGGTAATCGAGACAGCTGTATTCTCTTGCGATAAGAATCGGTGGGGGCTACATTACTCGCCCTAAGATGTAATTGCTTTTTATCATCTTCGCCACCTCCACAAGAGCATTGTACAGCTACTCTCTCTACTTTGTCTTCAATCTAGAACCGGTCTTATAGTCTTTTCATCTAGTCCTCAATACAATCAAAAAAGTTAACTACCAATTTTTTTAAGTCAAGAAATTACCATGGATTTACCTTTTTTTAAATGTGGTGTCCTTCATGCATTTTTATTAGAATTTTTTAAATTCTCGTTATGCATGTATGCATTTTTACCAGAAATTTCAAAAATGTTGGTAAAAATACATGTAGGATACCACATTTTTAAAAAATGTATGTAAATATGCATGCAAAGTTTTGGATTTTACCGGACATTATGAAAATGCCAGTAAAAAAACATGTTTTTTTTTGTTAAAAAATCGGCATAAATACTAAATCGGCGGTATAAATGCATAAATTTAATGAGAAAACCACTTGTAAATATTTGGTATCAACTTCAAAAAATACACTAGAAATCAAAGTGTAGCGGTAAAATCATGAGTGTAAGCTATTAGTTAACTTAACTCAAAGTAAACAGAGTCGTCATCGCGCTTTTATTTTATTCCAAGTGGAAAAGGAAAAAAGAGCGAATAAATCCTAATGAATCTAAAAGCAAAAAGCTAAAAGAATCGAGCAGAGAACGAGTAAGGGGATAAGTTACAAATTGAGAAGGTCCTTCATCATGATTTGTATTACCTTCAATTATATCTCGTCCTCCTTACATTGTGCAACTCTTTCCATTGATTCTGCTCTTTTATTCCTTGCATCTTGCGTTGCATTTGGAATTTTTGATGCCTTACCCTTCCTTTTTGTTGCTTTTTGTCCCATTGGACGTTCCATTGGTGATGATGAGTTAAACTCATAACTTGAAGTTGTATATGGGTTCTTCGATGATGCCCCACTAGTAAAAGTCTTTTTTATTTTTGAATAACTTCCAATCGATTATCCGACGATGCACCATTCAGCTTCATCTTTTAACAATCGCCATGCGTACTCAAGATTGAATGTTGTACCTTGATCCTGAGCAAAAAGAGCATGTGCATCTGCCATGATATCGTTCTCTGATGTCCCACTTTTCTTTCCTTTAACAACATTTTTGTAACACCCAATAAATTTTTGAACCATGTCATTTATTCGATGCCATCGACATTTTAATTGTCCCCCTAACTTTTCCCGTGATTGCCCATGATATTGGTTATAATTAGCAGCGATTCTAAACCAAAAACTCTTAGCCTTTTGATCAACTCCCACAATTGGATCCTTTGAAACATTAAACCATGATTGGATAAGTAGTATATCCTCATCCCTTGTAAATTGCTCTCGAGATTTTTTTTAATGATAATTCTTTCTTCTTTTTCAGTACTAACTTGAGTAGAAAATGGTGGAACTTAAGTTGAGAATTTCATACTATTAGAATTCATTTGAGGTCTAGGAGACATATTTGGATTGTTTTGTGACAAAAGAAATATGGCGGGGTTTGTTGGCACCGACGGAATTTGAAAATTTTGAGGATTAGGATTTTGATAATTTTGCATGTAATTGAAGAAAGCTTATTGATAATGAAAATGATTAGGATCCATTTGAGAATAAATTATTGAAAAAAAAATTAAAAGTTTAGGAATAAAATGATGAAAGTGTGAGAGAGAAATTTCAAATTGAAGAGAAAATAAAAGTGAAAGAAAATTTTTGTTTGTAATTTTTTTGGATAAAAACTATATTTATAATAAAATAAAAAGTTGAAAGAAAAATAAAATAAAATAACTAGTCGTTGAACGATATTGTTATCGTTGCTAGTTTTCAATTTAAAAAGTAACTAGTTTTCAATTTTAAATATAAAAAAAAGTATCTAGTTTTCAATTAAAAAAAACATTGTTACCGTTGCTGGATTTTACACCGTTTGACATGTTGGCTTGATTAAAAGAGAAAAGCTGGGGTGCTACACTGACAAACCCCACCCAATAACCAGCATTGCAGCTGGTCTAAACGCCATCAGGGTGCGCTAAGCGCGGTCCCCTGCGACCCCAACCTCTAAAACACCCAAGTTTCATGATTATACCATAAAGTCCCATGATTTATGCACGCCACAACATCAAAACACATGTAGAACAACAACATAACATGTAATTCATCAAATTTATCATGTAGGATATAAAATCATCACATATGGAATATTATTCATACAAACCTAAATTTCATCGCTCTACCCAAAACTCTAACTTTGAGCTTCTACCTAGCACCCACCTCAAGGAAAAATGAAGAAGTTGTTATTGATGAAGATGAGATGATTTGATGATGACTGTTGAAGTTTCCTCTTCTAGGATTTCCCTTTCTTCTTTCTCATTTTTTCCTCTCATTCTCCCTACTTTCTCTCTATGTTGGCAAATGAAGGAAAAGAAAATGAAAATGATATATGGATAATATCATTAAAAGTTAGTTACACCAATTTGGAGTGTTCAATTTTGAGGGTATCCAAAATGTCTCTATTGTACCAATAAATAAAACCTCAGAGTCAGATAGTATTAATTAAATCAAATTTGAGTTCATCAGTTGCACTAATTATCTTAACAAATAACTCTTAGAATACATCGGAACACAGTTGATCTAAATTAATATTACTTAAAGTATTTATTACATACATGGTATTACAAAGACCATGAACAACTTTATTATCAATAACATCCTTACAATAACATAATATATCTATCATTTTAGCACTTCCATGGATTTTAAATAATTTTACATTGCAATTGAAATCTTTGCATATTTTACTACAAAAGAGGAGATTATACAAAAAAAAAATGGTGTATGGTGCATATTTCTTAACTCAAAGTGTTTAGATAAAGTAATTTTCTCCCTCATGTAATTGATGAAATTTTTTCATTTACGATTATTATATTGGAAGGTACTCTTATATTTTTACAATATATTGATCACTCATATATAAGATCAAGCGAGTTTTCACATTTCTTATATTTCACAATTTTGAAACTTTAAGATTCTTTACTAGATTCACCATTGATTCAATGCTTCATATGAGACTTAACTTCTTGTATTCGACGAGGTATCATATGACTTCTTCGATAGACACCATCATTAGAGGTTGCTTGAACATTGATCCTCAAAGACTCCATCTAACACTGATTGACATTAGACATTGAGTTTGATTGGGATTCTAATTTCTACAATCTTAAGGATTTATCTTTTACTAATCAAACTCTAATGGCAAAAATGTTCACAGAGAGAGATTAATAGAAATGAACATCATATCATGATTTAGAACATGCATGTCATGATTTAGAACTGCAATTATCATACTTTTTGTATGACATAACACTAATCGAGTCAATTCTCAAGGTACATCATTTATCTTTTTATTTTTTTTTAAATCTAAGTAATATCTCGTAATATCATTTTAATAAACATACATACATACATACATACATACATATATATATATATACATACATATATATATATATATATATACATACATATATATATATATATATATATATATATATATATATATATATATATATATATATATATATATATATATATATATATATTAGATGTATATGCATGTTTTATACTTTGATGTCTTTTATAAAATGCAAATAAATTATAATAACGATAAATCACATGACCTAATATGTTTATAGTTTTTAATGTGAATATCAATTTTATATAATAGTTAATATTTATTTATTAAGACTTTCAGTTCTGTTCGATAAAAAATAATTTTAAATAAATATTTTATAATTTGTATTGTATACATAACAAAAAAAAAACTGACAATCATACAAATAATTCTTTTATACACCCATTCATATTAAATTATAATTACTCTTTATATGTTTTTCTATTTACTTGAATGATAAATTCAGTTACAAAACAACTAATGATTTATACCGACAATTTTTTCTTTTATTTTACTTTTGTCTTGGAGAAGAACATATAAAATCACTCTACCCAAATTTTTATAAACAACTTATTCATCCTATAAAATAGATACTCACCTTAAAAAACTATAAACATATTAGGTCATGTGATTTATCATCACTATAATTTATTTGCATTTTATAAAAGACATCAAAGTATAAAACATGCATATACATCTAAATTTTATATATATATATATATATATATATATATATATATATATATATATATATATATATATATATATATATATATATATTAATTCAATTATTAAAATAATATTACGAGATATTACTTAGAATTTTTAAAAAATAAAAAGATAAATGTTATACCTTGAGAATTGACCGGATTAGTGTTACGCCATACAAAAAGTATGATAATTGCAGCTCTAAATCATGACATGCCGTTCCAAATCATGATATGTGTCATACCCTAATTTTTTACCCTAATATTTTTTGCATCTCATCTGCATCTTGCATACAAACAAGATCACACACTGGTTCGTTTATCCTTTTCAGTTGCGAGTTTATGCCTCACAGGGGACCACCGTGTTTTTACTTATCTTTATTTGTTTATATTTATTAATATCTAACCAAAATACCAAAAATATGGGTCAGTTTGCTTCTTCTTATTCTCTTTGTGTTACAGGTTTTCAAAGATAAGGCAGTGATTTCAATTAAGATGTGGTTGTCCAGTTATGATTTGATTCAGATGGACGTTTGACATAATCTTGGTCAAACTATCAATAGACTATTTCAACTGAAAGTTGTTTGTGGCAGTGTTTATTTCTCAAGCGGTGCGTATTCAAAGTTCAAGTTGTCGTGTGCTGAAATTCTTCATGTTATCGAGTAGTGATTCATATTGAAGTTTGATTCATATTGGCTTGATCGAGTGTTCATCAGTTCATTAGCGATTCACCCGATGATTTATTTTCCTCAGCATGGATTCAAATAATCAGGGCAAGTTATTCAATGGTTCAAGAGCGGTCGTTATCATAAGCTTGTGGAAAGAAATCAAGATCTGGTTTTGGGCTAAAAAAAATCATCATCACTTCATATCCATTTATCCACCCGTATTTCATCCATTTTCTTTACCATATTCTTTTCCTCACATTTTTTAACCAAATGTCCAATTATTTTTATAGAGTTTTTTTTTCTAAAACCATTAGAAATTTATTCCATTTATTCTAAACACGCCATTCATTTTCTTTTAACCATTGTTTTTTTTTACAATACAAAGCCCATATAACAAAAGACCATCTACCATATTTCAAAAAATAATAATAACAAATGCTTAGTCCATAGTCCAACATAACAAGGAAAAAATGGCAATGACATAAAAATAACACGTGACATTAAGTCACACTATCAGCTTTCTCAGCCTTCCAGCCATTGTACCTGTGTATTACATCAGCCATTCTCTAAGCCAATTAAGCCATTACAATTGAAGCTCCACAACATAACCAACAACACGCATCTATTCGTATGCATCACAAGCCCAACAACACATTCCAAGCTACCCAAACTTAGATCTCTTTCTAGCCGTTTTAACACAATCCAAAACAAGCTTTCACATGCATCATTCACGCATACCACATCACAACATCATCCACCAAAACACTGAACATCAGCTAATAAAATGCAGATTCAAATGAACACGAAACAACTCAGCCTCACACAAGATTTTCATAACCTCCAAATGCAGTCCAAAAGGTCCAAAATGCAAGAACAAGAGGAATCAAAATGCATGCTCACACTCCACGCAAGCCAACTTCAAAACGACACCTACACACATACCAAACGCAGCAAAATGCAGGAAAAAAATCAGAATGAATCACACATTATTCATGAACCACAAAACGTGGTAAAAAGGTTTAAAACGACATCAATTCAAAATCCTCCAAGACTCTATAAATTGAAGCCTCTCCTTCTCATTTTTTCAAGCTTTGAAAGCCCTTGAAATCCCTGCCAAAATAAAAACAAAGCTTCAAAAAAGTTCTGCAAAATCAATTCTCAAATAAACTTCAACTCTAAACCGTCGCTTCTAATCACCTTCCATCTTCATCAATTCGTCAACTTCAATTTTCAAACAAATTCTAAAAAAAACAGATTCAATTTCAAACTTTCAAACTTCATAAACGTTCCAATATTTCACTCAATTCAAACCACCTTCAATCAATCTTCATCTCCAAATCACCAAATCACATCAAACCTGAAAAATCTAGAAAACCAAAATCTCTCAACACTTCAATTCATCCTTAACAATATTCAAATCCAAACACAAATCGACGAGAAATTGAAGAAGAGGAGAAAGCATTGAATCGTTTCGAGAGAGAGAGAGAGAGAGAGAGAGAGAGAGAGAGAGACACACACAGCGATTTGTGTGACGGCGTTTCCTTCGGGGTTTTTCGGCGACCGCTTTTACGAAGAAGAGGATATCGGAACAGTAGAAGGAGAGAGATGATACGATTTGCCTATTTGATTTCCGGCGTGATTTGGAGAAGAGAAGGTGAATAGAGGCGGCTCTGTGTTTTCACGTTAAAGAAGAAGATGAAACCTTTTTTTCTGATTTTATTTTGTTTGGTTATTATTTGTTTAATAATAAGTGTTGTTTGGGTTTAAATTTGGATCCAAATTTTTACTAACTACCACCACCTGTGCCTGCGTTTTCGTTTCTTTCACTGGTGTAATTTTTGTTTTTATAAATTTTTTTCAATGAGCTGGTTTTCTTTGGGCCTAGTGGTTTAGGTCCATACATTTCTATTTTCAACAATAAATTCAGCGTATATCCCCCTCCCTTGTTTTTTTTCTTTTCTATTTATAATTTTAAAATTGCAAGGATTTTAGAAAAAATATTAGAAAAATATTTTAATTGTTTTTATGGATTCTATGCTTGATCCATATTTCTTTAATTTTATTTTTATTTTGGTCGATGAGATCTCCGATTCAATGATTATTGATTTTCAAAGATGTTTAATCTTCATTATTTCAAATCTATGGATGAATGATCATTTGGATCATTCTCCATACTTTGGGATCGTGATAGGTTGCCTTTGATAAATCGATGTGAAATCTCGATTAAGATTATACCGTTACCACTTTTTCTTTTTGTGTGACATGTTTTCGAAGTGTAACACCCCAAAATTTGTCCACTCATTTCATATCATATAGCATAGCATATAGTATACATATCATTGCATCTTTACATAGAAAGATGAGGCATAACATCCATGATTAGAAGCACATGGCATGTGATCAGTCAGCTATCAAGCTATGGTTCTTCAAAGTCAAGATAAAAGCCAAGTGGTCTTGTAAGAAGCCTACAGGGGATCCTTATATCTCATACAAGTTCAAACTCATCCTCAAAGCCCTAGAAGGGGTAGGGTTCATCAGAAGTTCAGCAGTGCAATTTTCTCTTATGCAGAGAAACCCTAATTAGGGTTTTGGTCCAGATCAATATATCCTCATAAATTTGACCAATTCTTGTAGTCAAAGTATTTCATATGATATACAAGACCTAAGGATGAAATTTGGTTCAAATATTCGTCAAGGAAGTCATGCATTGGTTCAGTTGCTAACAGTTGAAGAAAGAAGTCAATTATGCAGAAGAAAAGTCAAACAGTGGAATTTGAGGGTTTTTATCATGATCATCAACTTCATGGGCCTTTATTTGGTCAAGAAATAGCATGAATGAGCTCAATTGTCAAGAATTAGGGGTTTACAAGAAGTTGCTAAATTGGATTATTTTTTCACAAGAAAACTATCTATTTTTGGAATTATTTGCCCTAGACCTTCAACCTATTATTTCATGTGCAAAAAAGCTTTAAATGATTTTTCCTTGAATACGAAAGTTATAGATCTTGATTTTCCCTTTCCAAAAAGTCAAAGAACACCTTCATAGATTTTTTAGAACTCAAGTTATGTTTTTTTTTTGAAGTTAAGGGTGAATTTTAGGGTTTTGGAGCATTTTTTGTTAAAATCTCATTGGTCATTTTTTATTTTCTCATATTTTGTATCATGTTTCCATTATTTTATTTTTCTACAACTTTTGTTTAGTGATGCCATTTTGATTTCAAGTGCCCAAATAATATCATGTGCATCAGTATTTTGGTTATTACATTTTAGTGGATATTTTGTGAAATAATAATGCAAGAAAGGTGGTACAAGGAATGCATGTGATGTATGAGAGAGAGAGAGAGACGAAAAAAAGATCACAATACACACACGCCCTTCTTCATTCAAGAGAGTCATGCTCTTTCCACTCACATTCACACGCATGTGGCACCTAAAATAGAAATATTCACATGGTTGAAGCTTACCATGCATCATCAAACATTATGCCAACTCACACCAATCATCACCATCAGATCTTCTTCCATTTTTAATCATCATTGTCATGTAAATAACACACACAACTCACCAAAACAAATATACACCACATACACATGATGGGATTCAAAAAAACAAATTGAGAGAGTGAAGGAAGAGAGCGTGAGCTCTGTCTTTGGGATCAAAACAGGTTTGGTGCAAGCACCTCTCATCCTTAAATCACACACCCTCACTATAAGAAGCTTGGTTCACGAATTTTTGAGGAGATCACATTTTTATCACTCACAAATCACACAAAACCTCACGCATTCTCTATGCATTTTCTGAGGCTCAAAGTAATTCAAATCTGAATTCAATTGTTCATCACACTCTTGTAAGCTTCTTCTTGAATCATCATTCAAATCCTCTCATTCACCTCATCACCATCATCATTTTTATCCTGATCTAAGTGTGGAAGGCTTTGGTGCATATTTGAAGGTTCAACAACACGTTCAGTTTCCTCATTTTTTCATTTATCATCAAGCATCAAGCCTTTATTTGGCTCAAGGAGGCTCAAGGAAGAAGATAACACCTCTGGTTTTCTCAAATTCCTCAAGAAAACTCCACTTCAGGTTTGAGCTTCAAATTTATTTTGCTTCAATTTGGCCTTAATATTGATTGTTTTGACTTATAAATGATTGACATAAGTTGATTGAAGTGAAATGAAGCTTGTACATGTCTTGAATTTTGAATCTCAGTTTTGATGTTTGAACTTGTTTGGTTCGATTTTCATTGTATGTTTCTTGTCTGTGAATTTGAATGGTGGATTCATGAACCTCATTATCTCAGCTTTATTTTGATGTATAGTTCATTAATTTCTGGGAATTTATCTTGAATCTTCACCGGAGTGTGGCCGGAGAAGACGATCAAAGATTCTCCGGCCGGTGATCTGTGTGTGCTTTGACTCCTCTTGCAGTTTAAAACGTGACCATCTAATTTGCTCTCATCCAATGGTCCCTAGCTTTCCAAGGATTATAAGATAACTTGCAATATTCATAAAGAGACATTTTTGAAATACTTAAAAACTCATTCTCATTAATATCAAAGTGAGGATTACAAATGAAATACAAACATCAATAATCCTAATACATAAGAGCAAGAGTAAACTAAGCCTATGGAATCATATCCGAAGAAGTCCCGAATCCTGGCTGATACTTAATGTGAATCCTCTTGATCTCATTCTTATACCGCTCTTCCATATCTTCCTTATCCTTCACTAACTTGTCGACAATGGCCTTCCAAGCACCGGAAGTAGGAGGAATAGTAGCTGGAGTGCTAAAGGAAAATAAATCCTCTCTCGGTCTCTTCGTGACGCGCCGCTCAAGTAGCTCGATAAGATCATCCTTCTCCTGAAGCTGCTCCTGCATAGTAATCCTCTCAAGTAACCATTCTTCCTTTTCTTTCTTCATCTTCTCTAACTCTTCTTGAAGAACCAACTTCTCATCAACGGGAGGTAGAAAAGCAGACAAAGGCAAAATGGGAAACATAGGCTCCTCAGGTGGATAAGGCATCTTGAGCTTGGAAGCTCTAAATCGAACCCACTGAATGTAACATTCGGACGGAGGAAGGTGTTGTCTACCCAATTGACCTTTCTCTTTCCTATGAACAGCATGCCAAGAGTGAGCAATCTTTTTCTTCATCTCTATATGATCAGCACCATTAAGAAAGAAGAAACGGGATAAGGCAAGATTGTTTGGAACATCCTTCAAACAATAACCGAACTGTCGTCTAGCCAAAATGGGGTTGTAGCTAATTCCCCCACGTGTACCAAGAAGAGGTACATTAGGAAATTCTCCACAACTATCAATAAAAACTCCGGTGTCATAATGAGAACTATACCATGTCATGTCCTTATGAGAAAGCGACATCAACCTCTGAGACCATCTTCGATTCTCTCTATTGTCCTTGAAAACATCCGACTTTGGTAGGTGCAAAATAAACCACCTATAAAGAAGAGGCGCACAACATACAATCTCTCCGTCACCTTTGGAAGTCCTATAGTGAAAAGCATGATACATATATCCAAGCAAAGTAGGAATCGGGTTCTTCTTCAAGAAGATCTGAATATCATTCTCATCCACAATACCATCCAAGTTCGGAAACAAGACAATCCCGTAAATAAGCAAAGCAAGAATAGCCTCAAATGCATCCTTATGACCCAAAGTAAGTGAAGTAGAAGCCTTTCCCATCAAGAACTTAGCATTAATACCACGAACACTCCCCTTTGGAAGAAACTTCCCATTAAGATCGGATTCCTTAAGAAAAAGTGCTTTAGCGATGACCTTGATAGTAAGCTCCTTCTCTAAACCAGTGAAAAGAAACTCCTTGTCCAGAATAGGCAAACCTAACTAATGAGAATACTCCTCCAAAGTCGGCACAAGCTGATAATCCGGAAAAGTGAAACAATGGTGCAACGGGTCATAAAACTGAGCTAAAGTAGGGAGAATCCCCTCAGGCACATCAGTATCCAACATATACAAAAGTTTCCCATGACATCTTCGGAACTCTTGGGTATCAACAACCAAAGCTCCTAGCTTTCTCAACTCTACAACATTAGGATTCTTGAAGGTGTACTTCTTTGTGTTCCTCCTTTCAAAAGTCATAGCCATAGACATCTGAAATTTTGCAAAAGTCCCTTATAAGTCCTTTGAAATCTTACGAACAATGCTCATGAATGTATGATGGCATGTATGCAACAAACACAAACAAGATCACACAAGGCACATATGCTTAGGTTCCGAGTCACGAGCATGAAGTCAAGGTAACAAAACACCAACCCACACAGGTAAGTACTAAGGTTTTGTCTTCATTGTACCTGCAGAAAACCAAAAGGGTGCTAACAGAGGTGCCCGGAGTTAACAACCATCTTTAGAATATCACCGGTACGTTGGATTACTCCCCAACCGATAACATTCTTAAAATAGACCTCGTCCGAGTGTAGTATCGCGTGACAACCGCCTTAGGTTTACACCCAGACAATTTCCGCACTACGTTCCTAAATTGGCTTAGATGGGTTAAGGGTTCTAAGGTCCTCAGTATGATCAGCTCAAGGTCGGAAAATAATGCCACGTACGATTACTCGTCATGACATTGATAGTCCAAGAGAGCCTAACCGAGTGGAGATTATCAAATTGATATTGCTTTGGACTACTCCATCACATATCGCTTCGAATATCGCCGTCCTATCATAAGTGTCACTCAGATCCGGGTTAGAATCTATCTCACACAGAGGATCACCAAACCAAAATAGAACAAACAAATAACAAACAAATCAAACCAAAGCAGTAAATAAATCAAAGTAGGCTAAATCCGCTTAGAGATTACTCCCCAGCAGATTCGCCACTTTTCTGTAGCGGTAAAATCGTGAGTGTAAGTTATTGATTAACTTAACTCGATGAACACAGAGTCGCCACCGCGCTTTTCTTTATTTCCGAAAGGAAAAAGGTAAAAGAACGAATAAAAACCTAGGATTCTAAAAGCAAAGGCTAAAAGAAATAAACAGAGATTGGGTAAGGGGATTGGTTACGAACCGGGAAGGTTTTAGGCACCCGACTCGTCCGTGGTACTCCACGGGAGCCCTTTGAAATACTTATTGCTTTTTGGTCTGAAATTGGTTTGTTTGAAAAGATGGAAGAGATGAGAAGAAGAATATTTTTTAATGATTTTGTGTTTGATAAGGTTTTAAAGCCTTATGCCTACGTACCCACAAAGTGCAATGCGAGATCAAAACCTCGTAGTTCGTGGTACAAAATTTGAAAAGAACAAATGAGTTGAGTTGATTTTAAAATGTAGAGATAAGTCGTCATCCTTTAGAGAATAATTCCGCTAGAAAAGATGAATCATATCTAAACATGTGAGAAAAGAAAAGGTGCACAAAGCACAAAAACAATTGAGTGGGTTTGCATTTTTTAAAGTATGTAAGAAAATGGTTTTTGATATATTTACATGAATTAACATTGATTAAGAAAATAAAGTGAAAAGATTAAAAATCACTTGACTTAAGTCAAGGTTTATTTATGAAAGTGTTTGAAGTTTAGAAAACAAGAATATTTTTGAAATAGGGAGAAGTTTTGAAAATTAAAGAATGGGGAGGAGATGAAGGGACTAATCCTAGTGCTTGAATTAAAAGTTAAGGAAAGAGTTTACCAAACTAATATGCACAATTCTTCAAAGTTCGGAATTTCCTCTTCAAAGGCTAATGAAGTAATCTTGAGGCCGAAGTTTCTAATCCATTCCAACTTGAGTAAGGGGGAAGTTCTTAAAGTCTAAGTCCATTCTCCAAAAGCTTGGGATAGTAACCATTAGTCCAAAATTAGAAGTCACAAGTCTTTTAAGTGTTCAATCCTTTATTAAGTGTTTTGATATCCAAATGGACAAAATAAAAACAAGCGCAATATGAATATAAACAAATGATATATGATATTATATGGTAAAGCATAATAAAGAGATAAGGGAGCAAGAGATTAAAATAAAAGGATAAGGTGCGAGAGATTAAATTTAAACAATTATATTCACAATATTATAATATTTACAATATAAAGTGGTATGATGAACTTAATCAAGCACAACCACAACAAGGAAAATAAAATTGAGGCAACCGGATCCAAGTGGATCTTTAATCCGAATCGGGACAACTGTAGGTCTATGTTAAGCAATCGCCGAGTAATTTATGGAGTAATTACCCTACAAATGAGGCCGGCCACCACTAATTAAAGTGGAAAATATTCGTGTTAATACATGTTAGAGAAACGATATAATGGATCGTTCTCCGAAAACATGCCACACTAAAAGAAAAAGGATGGTCTAATCTTAATCGGAATTTTTGTTGAATTTCATCGAAAAGCAACCTATCACGATCTCAAAGTATGGAGAATGATCCAAATGATCATTCATCCATAGATTTGAAATAATGAAGATTAAACTTAATCGGAAATCAACAATCCCGAATCGGAGATTGTCATCGACCAAAAGAGAAAAAAGATGAAGAATAATGGATCTAAAAGTAGATCCATAAAAAAGAAAGAAATAGAAATATATTTAAATCATTTTCTAAAATTCTTTCTAAAAATATTTTTAAAAATTCTTTTCTAAAACACTTCTTCTAAATTGTTTTCCCAAATATTTTTCTTAAAGAATTTTAATAATATTCTAAAGAAAATATTATTAAAATACATCTTCACTTTAAAAATCCTTAAACAAAATAGAACAAAACCAAAATAAAAAAAAGTGAATTAAAACAAAGGGGAGGGGGGACGCAGGACAGCATGCCTGGGGGTGGATCAGCAACAAAACAAATGGCCTCAGGCCCAAAGAAACAATCTCTACATCTTTACTTTCTTTTATTAAAATAAATTAAAGAAAAGAAAACAAAATAAATAGCAAAAATCAAAACACAGAAAGATTAAATCCTCTTCTTCTCCAACGCAACACGAACAACAAACAGGGCAAGAAAATTCTTCCGAACCCTCACCTTCCAAATCAGAACAAAACGAAACTCAAAAAAATCTCTCCTTTCTCAATCGCGATTTCTTCCTCTTCAACTCTCGCGATTTCTCTTCTCCTTCTTCTTTCTCAATTCAAGTTCAGTTTTAAAATGATTTGGGGATGAAGATAGGACTAGGGATTTGAAGCTTGAAAGGATTTGAAGGTTGATTGAAGAATGAAGATGGAAAGAGGGACGAAAAAAATGAGATTAGGGATTTGAGGTTAGGATTAGATTTGGGCAGAAATTTGGGAGGCTCTTGAAGCTTGTTGATTGAAATGGAATTGAGGTGTTTTTATAGAGGGATGAAGCTGAAATTGGATCGTCGTTTTGAATGACTTTGCTTGCGTTTTCGAAGGTCACAAAAATCTCGTGTGGGTTTTTGTTTTGGTTTTGCGTTTTCTGTGTTTTATGCACAATTTTGATGCGTTTTGATTTTTGTGTGTATTGCTGCGTTTTAATTTTGATGCAGGTGTGAAGTCCGTGTGTTCAAGCGTGCGGGATGCGTGCGGATTTGAGGAATACGGCTTGGATTTTGCTGATGCTTCGGCTTGTTTTCGTACAGATACGGCTTGAGATATTTGTCTTGGTGCAACTGGTTTTGGTGCTTGCGGCGTGCGGATAGCTGGAGTTATTTGAAGGCTAGCGGCATGTTGTTTTGCTTGTTGTGGTACGACAATTTGTCTGGCTTTGTTGGGCTGCTTGCTGCGGCTTGAGGATGCGGGAAAAGGCTTGCCGTTGGAGGCTTCACGTGTGGCTGGGTGTTGTGAAGTCATGTGGGCCTGTTTTGCTGTGGCTGCATTTTGTTGTACGGGAAAGGCTGGAAAGTACTTTTGTGTGGGCCAGGTGATATGCAAGTTGATGGCTGAGGTGATGGATTGGTTTGGCTGTGGAGTACGAATGGTTTTTGTTGTTTGGCCTTGGCTTGCGCTGAGGTGTGAACAGATAGGCTAGCTGGGAAAGTTTGGCTTGGCAAGTGGGCCAGGCATGGGCAAAGTGATACATGATGACAAGTTAGAAAATGCTGGCTGAAATGGCTTGTGGAACTTTGTAATTCTCGTAAATCAAATTTTTTCTCATTTTTTTTATCATTAATGGTAAATGGGCCCTAAAAGAAAATATATGGTCTAAAAAAATGGTTTATGAATTAAAATAGAAAATGGATATTGATGAATATAGAAATGAGAAATATAAAAAAATGGAAAATTGGAAATCGGTTGAAAATGTTAATTTGGATAATTGAACTCAAAAATGTATGACTCGGATAATCAAGAGAAATAAAAAAAATGGTAATTGGATAAAATGGACATTAGAAATCGGAAAATAAAAATGGTTAATGGACTAAATTTGGAATAATGGAAAAGGGTATATGGATGAATAAATGGATACAAAAAAATGGTTTAATCGGAAAGAAAATGGATAATGGATAGAATTTGGTTTTCAAGCCCACAACAAATCTTGATTTTTCTTGCACAAGCCTCTGCTGAGATGAGTACAACCAACACAGCACCACTGAACAGTTGAATAAATTGCAACTCAGGCCACAACTGTCATCTGAAAAATGTCTGATTACATGCCCTGATGATTCGAAACCAAATTGAGGAAAATAAATCCTCGGATGAATCGCTAATGAACTAAAGAACCGATGAACTGATAAACACTTGAAGATTCAAACCAAACTTCGCACAAAACAACTGCCTGATAACTGATGATTTTCACACTCAACATCATTTGAACTTTTGGAAACGCATCGTTTGATGAATAAACCACTGGCACACACAACTGGCAGTCAACACAATCTTTTGATAGTTTGACTAATATTAGGTCAAACATCTATCTGAAATCGAATTGAGACTGAACAAACGCATCTGAATGAAATTCATTGTCTTATCTTCGCAAACCTGTAACACAGAGAAGAAGAAGAATACTGCAACATATTTTTGGTATTTTGGTTAGAAGTCAGTAAATATAAACAAATATAAAGCAGTAAAAACAATGGTGATCCCCTGCGAAGCATAGACCCTATATCTGAGGAGAAACTCGAAGGCCAGTGCGATCTTGTTTGTATGCAAAAATGCAAATGATATGCGAAGAAATCTTAGGGCAAAAATTAGGGTGTTACAAATAGATATGACATTGGTTCTTTTTGCTATGCATCACTAACATGCTAAGGTACTTTTTTGATTTTCGTGAGGATTTATAGGTTTTGTTTGGATGACTTTTTACTTGTTGCTTCTTGCTTAAGAAAGTAAAACCCTAGCCTTGCTTGACCTATTGTTTGATGGACTTTGCTTCTGATTCTTGACATGTGGCCTTGCCTTGATGTTTTTACATGTTTGAGATTCTTTGTTGATTAATGCCATAATTATTTAAGCATGTTCACTATTTGTTTGGGATTTGATCTTTAAATGATTTAATTTGAGGATGTTTTGAACCATGCTTGCTTGCTTGTTTAGGAAGGCACTTGTGTCATCATATAAGATCTTGTGTGAGGATTGTTAGCATGATGTTTGACCTCATATTGTGATATGTGAACTTCATCTTTACTTGTCCTATGCTTACCTTGTGCACCAAGTCACTTACTTCACAATCATGAACCATGATTCACTTCACTTCACATCCTCTCTTATGTTCTCCTAATTGCTTTGGTAAATGCTTATGTGCTTTGAGTGATGATTGTATCTCCTTCTTAGGCACATAACCAAGATGTTTAGGTTCTGACTTGGATGTTGTTTGATGATTCTTAACTTGTTTGCTTCCTTTAATCACATGCTTTCATCTTATTTCTCCCATGTTGCTTTGCTTGTTGTCTGTGGGGTTTCTTTCACTCCTTTTTGTGTGACTTTATATGATTAACATTAGAACTCTTCCATGATCCTTAGGTTCTGACTTTTTTGATTTGTGGTGTTTATATCTTTATCTTGCCATGACTTGAACTTGTTTTAATTTCTCTTGTCATTTGTGAATACTTCTGACCATTTCAGGGGCTATGGTAAGTGTAGAGGTGTGGATGTGCTTCCACATCTCAACATTATTCCTCCTTTTTATTTTATGTTTTCTTTACTTGTGATTGTGATGAGCTTATGCCATCAATGTTTAAATTCTCCTCCATCCCTCTTAGGATCAACTTAACTTCTTTTAAGAAGTAAGTTGAGTCCTTGTGTTCTCTTCTTCTTCTTTCTTTATTTTCTTCTTTCCTTCTTCTTCATTATGATAGACTTCAAACCTCACTAACCTAGGACTTCTATGTATGATAACATTTAGGATTATTAGTCCCACTTTAGTTTTCACCTTTGATATCCTTTTGGTGCTCTCTCTTTCTCATCTTCAAATAAAAACCTAAAAGACACTTAATAATGGTTGAGGTAGCCTTGTGTGTATGGACTTATTCCATGGGGCTCTTGTATTCGTCCCATCTTGGGATAGTACAAGCTTGTCTAGCATGATGCACAAGTCTAATCATGAGATCATCCTCACAAATAAAAACTAAAAAAACATTTCTTCATTTCAAATCACAAAAAACACTTAATAAACTCAACGAGTTAGTGAGCTTAGGACCTAATCTTTGGAACCAAGTCTTAGTAATCTTCTCCTTACTCGGGTGTGCTTGTTCCTCATTCCATCTTGGGATGTAATAATAACTACACATTCCATGGAAAAGGACTTGAATTCACTTGCTTGTTCCAAACACAAATAAAAGCTTCTAAAAGCCACTGAACAAAGAATAAACGTCTCTCCTTCGGGTCTTTTTTTCTCATCACCTTTACTCATAACGTAAGAACTTGCTCCTACTTGTCACTTTGCAAGACGGTAACGCACCCGTGCCAGACGAGCCTGAAACACTTAAGCATTGACATAAACAATTCAAGCTTTAAAACACATACCATTTTCCTCCCTAGTTAGAGGAACTATGAGGACTCTGATCCTCATGTCCAGATGAGGTACATAGGCAGCGAGGTAGGGCCCGTTCGAGCACTCTTTTATTTTCCCTACATTTTTCCCTTTCTTTTCTTTTCTTATCCAGTTCCAGTCTTTCTTTTGCAGCAACTTTCATTTCTTCACCCTTTGAAACATTTTCTTTGCAAGCGTGGATCCCGTCGGGTACGGCGGATGATCTAGGGTGCTAATATATTCCCAGGTCGTAACCGACTCCCGAACCCAGTTCTTTGGTTCGCAGGACCTTTGTCCTTTCTTTCTTTTCTTCCGGTTTGTGCAACATTACCTTTCTCATTCCTTTGGGATAAAAATGCATGGCTGACGACTCTACCTCTTTCCACGCCACTTTCACGTTTGTACCGGGATGGAAATCCAGGGAGTGACACGTAGGATGATCCATTATATCATTTCTCTAACATGTATTAGCACAAATATCGTTCACCTCAATTGGTGTTGGACGACCTCATTTGTAGGGTAATTACTTTGTAAATTTCTCGGCGATTGCTTAACATAGACCTAAATGTGTCTCAAATTCGGAATAAAAATCCAATTAGATACTTGCACTTTCGTGGACCGGACCTCGTGTTGGTCGCAGAATCCCAAAGTGGTTAGTCTTTTGCGTTAAGATTCATGACTTATGAAGCTTGATGCGTAGTTGCTTTGGGTTTCCCAACCTTCTTTCAAGTTTCATTGAATTTGGATCTAATCACCATGATTAATCACTATAGTGTAAGATACTAAACAGAATCGGTCACTTTCTTTGGTTGTGGATGATTAAGTTCACCATACCATTATTATATAAATATTATTATACTATTACTATACTAACATTTTAATTATTTCTCGCATCTTATTCTCTTTATTTCTAATTATTGCTCCCTTATCTCTTTTATTATGCTATATCATTCATCATATTATTCATGTTTATATCGATATTCTTGTGTTTTTTTCCTTTGTCCATTTGGACACAAAAATATTAATAAAGGATTAAACATCTAAAAGACTTGTGACTTTAATCTTGGACCATGGCTACTATCCTTAGCATTGGACTTGGAGTTTTGGACTTATATTTTAGGATCATTCATTTGCTTGAGTTATTATGGATTGAAGACCTTAGCCTCGATTTGGTTCACTCGTTTATGAAGATGAAGTCTTATTGTTGTTTGAAGAATGCTCACCATAGGGTTCGATTGTTCTTACTTTAACTCTTACTTCAGTTTTTAGGATAGTCCCTTCATCTCACCCCTTCTTAAATTTTCAAAACTTCTCTCTATTTTCAAAACCTTCTTTGTTTTCAAACTACGAACCACTTTCATAATCAAACGTTGACTTAGGTCAAGCGGTTTTACTCTTTTCGGTTTCATTTCTTAATAAATGATAAACTACATAAGCATATCAAGACCTTTTTCAAAATACTTAAAAAACACAAAACTCATTTAATCCTTTTTGTGCCCTCGTGCACTTTTCCTTTTAACCATTTTCACATGTTTATATATGATACATTCTTTTTAGCGGAAGTATTCGCTAAAGAATGACGACTTATCTTTACATTTTAAAATCAATCCAACACATTCTCTTTTCACTATTTGTACCACGAACTACGGAGTTTTGATCTCACATTGCACGTCGTGGGTACGTAGGCATGAGACGAACGTCTCGTCAAACACAAAAATCATAAAAAACATTTCTCTTCTCATCTCTTCAATCTCTTTTAAACAAACTATTTTCAAACCAAAAGCAATAAATATTTCAAAGGGCTCCCGTGGAGTACCACTGACATTTTGGATGCTTAAAACCTTCCAAATTTGTAACCTATCCCCTTACCCGTTCTCTGCTCGATTCTTTTAGCTTTTTGCTTTTAGATTCATTAGGATTTATTCGCTCTTTTTTCCTTTTCCACTTGGAATAAAATAAAAGTGCGGTGACGACTCTGTTTACTTTGAGTTAAGTTAACTAATAACTTACACTCATGATTTTACCACTACAATATGATGTTCATTTTTATTAATCTCTCTCTGTGAACATTTTTTCCATTAGAGTTTGATTAATAAAAGATAAATCCTAAGATAAGACGCAAGAAAAGAATTAACCAATTATTTCATGTGAATAAAATTCATCATAAAATTTATTTTTCACAATACTTATTAAATAAATAATAAGAAAATTTCATTTAATAAGTATTGTGAAAAATAAATTTTATAATGAGTTTTATTCACATAAAATATTTAATTAATTTTTTTCTTGCGTCCTATCTTAAGGATTTATCTTTTATTAATCAAACTCTAATGACAAAAATGTTCACAAAGAGAGATTAATAGATATGAACATCATATCATGATTTGTAAAAGGCATGTCATGATTTTGAGTTGCAATTATCATACTTTTTGTATGGCGTAACACTAATCGAGTCAATTCTCAAAATACAACATTTATCTTTTTATTTATTTTAAAAATCTAAGTAATATCTCGTAATATCATTTTAATAATTGAATTAACATATATATATATATATATATATATATATATATATATATATATATATATATATATATATATATATATATATATATATATATATATATATATATATATATATATATATATATATATATATATATATATATATGCATGTTTTATACTTTGATGTCTTTTATAAAATGCAAATAAATTATAGTGATGATAAATCACATGATCTAATATGTTTATAGTTTTTTAAGGTGAATATCTATTTTATAGGATGTGTAAGTTGTTTATAAAATTTGGGTAGAGTGATTTTATATGTTCTTCTCCAAGACAAAAGTAAAATAAAAGAAAAAATTTCGGCATAAATCATGGGTTATTTTGTAACTGAATTTATCATTCAAGTAAATAGCAAAACTTAAAAAGAGTAATTATAATTTAATATGAATGAGTGCATAAAAGTAGGGGTGTAATCGGTTCGGTTTGGACCGGTTTTTTTGGGTCAAAAATGTATCCAAACCGATGATATCTCCATCGGTTTGGTTTGGTTCGGTTTTAAAGTTTTTTAAAAATGGAACCAAACCAAACTAACCGGTTTGGTTTGGTTGAACGGTTTACAATTTTTTTTCTAGATATCATATTCATTTGTGTATCATTTACTCTAATATTGTTCGATGGATTTGATGCTATTATTTTTTAAAATAATACATTTCATATGATATATTTCATGGTACTTTTCAAACAAATTACAAGTTGTTTTTAATCCATACAAAACATTTACATAATTTTCATTGTATTATGAAATAAGTTCACTATCGAATACAAAATTTGACACTTGACATGAGAGAATTTGGAAGGAATTTAAAAATTTAATAAATAAAACACAACAATAAAAACAAAAGGTTTTGATACACATAAATTAACATGTTTCACACCTCAAATACATATCAAAACTTTTTTGTAACAAAACTAGAAGGAAATTCGTTGAAGAAGAAACATAAAAGATAAAAAAAATGAAAAGTAACGAAAATAACTTGAAGTTGAATAAGGTAATCAGAACATATAAGAATGACAGTGACGAGAGAAAAAATGGTGACAGATAGTCAGAGCAGCAGTTTGGTGAGAACAAATATTTATGGCTTATGTTTTTTTTTTGTTTTTTGTTTTTAAATTTTATGTTTTGAGTTTAGTTTTGGTTACATATTTAGTTTAAAGAAAGGAAGTGTAAACAAAGATGTATAAATGTTGGACCGATACAAAATTTAGACTTAGTAATTAACTAAATAAAAGATTAAGTATGTATTTAAAGTCATCGATTTGGTTCATCGGTTTGGCGGTTCCTAAAAACTAAAACCGAGAACCAAACCAAACCACCTCAGTTTTTATTGGTTTTGATTATCGGTTTAATTGGTATTTTCTGATTCGTTTATACCCCTACATAAAAGAATTATTTGTATGATTGCCAGTTTTTTTTGTCATTTTTCCATTAAAAATAATTATAACCCCCAAATAATAGTGTAGTCACTTTGACTATTCCTCTATTAATCATAAGTGTTAGAATTTTTAATATTGTTGTTAAAAATATTTATGGCATTTACTTATTGTTAAAATGAAAATTAAAGTCTAACAAGAATATTCATGAGATTTTGGTATTTAGTTTTTATTCTCACTGATATAATTAATTATTTTTTATCTTAATTTGGTGATGTGCTAAATTTATATAAAATCGTTTATGGCGTGTGTCTAATAATTTTTTTTTGGAATAAAGAATATATTATAACCAAAAACAATTAATACAAATTGATCTAAACGATCTATGTTTCAAGTAGACAAAGAGTTAGCCCATATGTAGACTCATACCCAACCTATTACAAAGACTCAGTAATTTTCTATTCTGCAAGCTACAACTAAGCACTTCATTCTTGACCACATCAACACTAAGCCCATCCTTACTCCCATATTGGAAAATAATGTTGTTCCTCACACGCCAAATATGATAAAAACATTTCTGAAGTGGCAATTTTAACCAGATTGCATCTACTCCCTTTCCCTTTTGTTTGCATAGCAATCCATTTTAATTCGTCACTCCATCTTCCAGGTATGTGGTCTATCCCCATCATACCCAATAGTTCTCTCCAACAGTTATTTGTAAGGTCACACTCAAAAAATAAGTGTTGTATACTTTCATGTCCACCACAAAACTCACAATTAGCATTTATCATCATCCCATGCTTCTTCAATCGATCCTTTGTCTATAGTTTACTGTGACAAGTCAACCATAAGATGAAATTAGCTCCGGGCCTCGCAAATTTGCATAAAAGTATTTTTCTCTACTCAATCTTATTTTTTGGACCCCTTAGTATATCATACATTCTACACGTGATATACTTGCCTTTAACTTGAACCTTCTCCCAGTCAATATTGTGCAATAGCTCATCTCGCCTTTTGAAAATAGTTTTTATCGTCCACGAACATTGATTACTTGGTTGAAATACCCTTATATCTGTATTCTTCATATAATAGGTTTGTAACCAATTGATCCACAGTTTGTCCTTTTTCTCACTAATATTCTAAAGCAGTTTACAAATAGTCGCTTTGTTCCATTCAACCAAAGAAATAATATTTTGGCCCCCTGATATGGTAGAATCACAAATTCGTCCCCAAGAGATGGGAGCTTTTCTACTACCTGTTTCTTTACCATTCCAAAGAAATTTCCTACAAAGGCTTTCAATATGATTAATAACTTTTTTGGGCAGGAGGAAGATTTGCATCCAATAATTGGAAATGGAGAAGAGAACACTTCTAACCAGTTGGATACGACCCGAATACGATAGTAGACGGGTACTCCAATGCTCCAATCTTTGAATAATTTTATCTATAAGGCCTTGACAATTATTGATTGTAAGTTTCTTACAATCTAGCGGGACTCCGAGGTACCTGAAAGGTAGTTTCCCATTATCAAATCCTGTTTCATGTTGGAGTTGATTTCTGATATCTTCACTAACACCTCCACATAATAATTTTCACTTTGGTATACTCATAATAAGTTCTGTAGAATTAGAAAAAGAATTAACTTTTCCCATTAGAAGCTTGATTGATCCAATATCTCCTCTGGCGAACAGTAATATATCATCAGCAAAGCACAGATGAATTATATTCATCTTTTCACATTTTGGGTGAAAATTAAAATTGGGGTTCGTCTTTAGGCTCTGGAGCAATCGGTGGAAATACTCCATAACAATCACAAAAGAATGGGGGAGATGGGATACCCCTGCCGCAATCCTTGTTCAGCTAATAGTAGTTTTGATGGAACTCCATTAATCGCAAACCTGTAAGAAACAGAAGAGACACAAACCATACAACAGTTAATAAAAATGTGGGGGAAGCCCATCTCGATCATGATATTCTCCAGTGCCAACCAATCAATAATATCATACGCTTTATGGATGTCCATTTGTACCAAACATCTGGGGGGAGATTTGTTTCCTTTTATATCCTTTAATTAATTCTTGAGCAATCAAAATGTTATCTTGAATTACTCGGCCAGGAACAAAAGCTGATTGTGATTGATCAATCACACTACCAATGATCTTACCAAGTCTTGAAGTGAGAATTTTAGATATAATTTTGTACACAATAATGCAGCAGGCGATAGGCCTCATATCTTTAACTGTTTTTGCAGCAGGAGACTTGGGAATGAGTGTAATGAGGGAGAAATTAAAAGCCTTATACATCATACTTGTAGTAAAGAATTCTGATACAACTGCAATCACATCATATTTTACAATTCGCCAAGCACTTTTGAAGAAGTACGTGTTAAAGCCATCAATCCCAGGCACTTTTTGGTTGCCAATAGTGTTAAGTCTCTCCCAAATTTCTGTTTCAGTGACAATTTTGATAAGGAGTAAGCATCCCCTCTACTAACTGTTCTACCACTTTGGATACACGCAATATTTATACTAGTCAGAGCGTTGTTTCTTGTACCTACTAGATTCTTATAAAAAGCAAGAATTTCTTCCTCAATTTCTTTAGGACTATTCAATAAAGATCCATTCAAAGCCTCCAAAGTATGCAATATAGTTTTATGGTTTTTCTCTTTGATGGTTGCATGGAAAAATGCTGAGTTTTTATCCCCTCCTTTCAGCCACTCCACTTTCGCCTTTTGTCTCAAGATATTATCCTCAATGTGGTTCAGGTTAATCAACTTTTCAATGCAAATTTTCACCTCTTCTATAAGCCCTTTGTCAAACAGGTTTTGGGTCAAATTATTTTGTGCATGCTTAAGCTGGTATCTGGCTTGATTTATCTGCTCTTGGATATTAGTATGTTTTCGTGCCATGGATCTCAACACTGGTTTCAGGTTCTTCAGTTTTGTCCACAATCGAACCATAGGTCTTCCATCAACATGTTTATTCCAGCTTGTTTCCACATTCTGCAAAAAACTTGGATCCCGTGCAATGCAATTTACAAACTTGGAAATCGACTTATGAAGAATTTTGTTTCTTTTCCTATAGACCTTCACAGGGGTATGATCAGAGATACTCAGGGCTAAATTCTCAACCTCAGCATCTTCGAATTTCTGATACCAGTCAGCATTGCCCAACATTCGATCAATTCTGGAATGAATCATTCCCACTGTGTGCTTGTTGTTCCATGTAAAATGTGCTCCCTTCGTAGTAGCCTCAAATAAGCCAGTCATATTCATCATGTCTTCAAGATCAATGTATTCATCTGTAGTAACATCATTCCCTCCAATCCTATCATGATAAGATAAGACATTATTAAAGTCTCCCATTACCATCCACAGGCTGTGAACGTTGTGACACAACTTTTCTAACTCTTTCCACAAAGTCTTTCTTTGCTCCAGTTGATTGTAAGCATATATGACAGTAAGATAGCATTGTAATGATTGGTCTGAGCCATACATCTCCAAATGAATAAATTGCTCACTCTTTACAATAACCCTTAGAGTAACTTCACATTTCTCCCAAAGAATCCATATCCTTCCATTAGCATGTTTTTTATAGTTGTCAATAAATTGCCATTTTGTTCCAAACATTATTCTAACTTTTGCAGCATTATTCTCCTTCACACGTGTCTCTAGTAACGCAATGATAGGGACATTAAAAGTAGAGATATACAAATACACCTCCTTATGCCTTGCTTTATTGTTGATGCCCATAACATTCCAAGTGACTATCATTGATGATCTTCGTTGCCTCCCCTAAGACATTCTCCAATACTAGGGGGGGGGGAAATAGCTTTGGTATGGTACAAATGCACTCTTTGGAGTGTGCTCCATAGGTCGTTTGCCTCTATCTAGTTTTCAGAGATAAACACATTTTACTCCTCATCTGCATTTCCTCCTTCAGACTCCTTTGCAGGATGACTGGTTTTTGTGTGCTCTGTAGGTGTAGATCTATGTGTTTCTATACTATCAGTTGTTGTTGCTTTCATATTGTCTGCATTATCATTTGGTGAGTTTCCAGACACAGGTACATGTTTTGTGACAGGTCTCCAAACTTTCTGCACTTTGTAATTCTTTTTCCTCATTTCACAATTGTACCCTATCTTCAAACAAGTATGGCAATATGTTGGGAGCCACTGATAATCTATCCTTTGTTCAATCAGCTTGTTGTTATGATCTCGTATGTATATGGATTCTTGATGTTTTCTTGTTATGTCTATTTCCACCAAAATTCTAGCATAAGATATTCGCAATTTTCGTGTCGTACACTCATCATCTGTAGTAATTGGTTTATCTATAGCACTTGCTATTTTAGATATGTTCTTTTCTCCCCATAGGTGAAGAGGAAGATTCAGGATTGTAATCCAGATTGGTAGAACTCGCAGGATATCCTCTTTTAACTCGAAATCCACATTCCTTTGTCTAATAAAAATAGGTTTTCCATAAATGAAGTATGGACCCTGTTCCATAATTGTTTCCCTTTCCTCCTTGTTGTGGAATCTCACAATGAAGTACCCTTCATCATTGTAATACAAATCAGGTAGTGATATAGTGTTCCAAGCTTTCTCCATAAATTTCTTGATCGCATTCATAGATAAAGATTCACCCAAAGCAAATAAAACCATCGCATTTTCCCAGAATTATAATACATCTTGCACATCATCTTCATTGATCGAAATTTCTATATCACCATTGACAATTTGGGGTTCAATGTATACAAGCTTCATACTGCGATTTAGGTTCCTGTTCTCCTTGATAATGTCCATCCGTGGCCTCTGATTTGAAACTCCAGTTGTTATTTTCTTTGCACATAACTCATTCGTCTTTGATGGTTCCAGAGTATTCAGTGGTTCCTCTAGGATGCCTTCAAACATTTCTATATTCGGAATCCTATTGTCTTCGATTCGTTCTTCCTTGATCAATTCCTCATCCACCGTCGTTGTAGCCACAATTGTCCTTTCAGCCCCTTTCTGGTGTGTAGCCACCTGGGATTTTGGCCGACCTACACCCCGTTTGACCATGGTTCTACCAAACCCTAGCAGAGCTCTCAGGATACTTTAATAAAAACAAAAAAAAAGGTTAAGTAATACAACCCAAAATATTGGTTAAGATATGTGCTAAAAGCAAGAAAATATATCTTATTTATTTTAAAGAATGGGTCATGTATAGAAATGAAATTTATGAGATGATATAAAATATGTTATATTATATTCATAAGGGTTAGATATGTTTTTGGTCCATATAAATATCTAAATTTTTATTTTTAGTTTCTATTAAAAAAAAATTTAGTCCCTACAAATTTTATATGCATGCAATTTTAGTCCCTGTTGTTTTCTAAAATTTTGAAAACTGTTTAATTACCCTTAAACTTTTAAATTTTTGAATAATTTTTTTCATCCATGTTTAGAATACTATAACATATTTTTTTACTAAATTTTAGAATTTTTTAAAAAGAGAAGAATTAAATATGAATTTTTTAAATTTCAAAATATATTGATAAAAATAATGAAAATCTCGACTTATAAATCAAATATTGAGTTCTTTTTTTTCGAGAAACTTTTTATAATATTTTAAAGATGTTTGTAAAATAATCATTTAAAAATATATATCGGTTTAACAGAAGAGACTAAAACTACATGCATAATAATTTTGTAGGAATTAAAATATCTTATTTTTTTAATATGGACTAAAATTAAAAATTGAGATATTTATAGGGACTAAAAACATATTTAACCCTATTCATAAAATATTTGTTTCTACATGTTTCATGATCTCATTTATGTGTAATTCATATTAATTTCAATTAAGTAAATTTTAATATTATATACTCTCAATAATTATTGTAGTTAAGAGTGTAAAATTAAAAAGAAAATACTTTGTTATAAATGAAATTTTTTGGGATTATATAATATTAATATGCATTTTTAGTTTAGTTAGAATATAGGTTCATGTGGGGGCATATAATATTTATGTTATGAGAATTTAATTTAGCATGTGTATATGTGTATATATGTATGACTAAATCGATTTGAGAAATTTTATTTTATTATAATATATTTGTTCCGGATTGGACCAACCCTCGGGATTGGGCCAAATCTATCTCGCGGCCCAACGACCCAATGATTCCACGATGCTCGGAATCCCGAGGAACAATTGCTCGACAGACCCCTTGCTCGGTGCTAAGGATATCCGACCAAGGACAAGTCGAGCATATATATTCTTGCCCCAACGGCTAGTTCCTAATCGTCAACGTTATTACACGCCCAACAATTTGGGCCAATAACCATCCACTCAGACCAGTATAAAAACTCTCTCGTTTGAGAGGGTCAGGTATTCAAATCTTGACCCATAAAATTGTACTTGCTCACTCGTTGCTCGCTTTCTGACTTTAGCATCAGAGTGCCTTTGCAGGTACATCCCCACCTTCTATCCATCGTCAACAACACTCATCCACGCTCGACACAGCCATATCGGACCGTGATCTCCAAGTACGATCAGGTGGCACCGTCTGTGGGAAACAAACTTCCCCGTTCTTCTTCACCAAAGAAATTCAAGAACCAAAGTTACTATTCATAAATATCCATGGCCGCTAACGACATACCGTGCGAAGCTCGCACAAATAATGGTGTCCTCATTACTCAACGGGGGAGCAACCTCTTCACCCCCTCACACGAAGAAACCGTCCAAGATCGCCAGGACGGAAAGACTGCTTCACCATCTCTCGAGCGCGACCAACCGCTCGAGAGCCAACCAGAGATCGTACCTGAAACAATCAATCAAACACATCTCCTACTCCTAGCACACAGTGCCAAGATAGCCTGTCTGGAAGATGCCGGTCATCGATCATCTCGATCGCCCAAAAGGCACCGAGGCCAACACAACTTTTCCCCCGAAGGAAGAAAGATAAGGGCCACCACGACGAATCCTCTATCCGGAACCGCGGTCAGTCACCTCCACGAAGACCTCGTTCACCAGTACCGACCAAGAATCGCCACAGGTCACAAGAGGACAATCGTCGTTCCCCTCCCCGAAAAGGAAGACGATCTCAATCTCCATCCCCGAAATGATCAAAGAAGAGCATATCGAATTCTCCGTCCTCGCGACGAGACTAGAAACGCCGTTCAAGATCCCGTACGGTCACATCTAGAGACGATGATGATATTAAAGGACCCATATCCTCTGAGATCATGGCCGCCAGATTACCAAGAGGACTCGAGAAACCCCCTCCATTGGGTTCGTACGACGGACCGACCGACCCCGACGAGCATATTGAGAACATCGATGCTCTACTCGACTACAGGGGCGTCTGATGAGCAATCAAGTGTCGTCTCTTTCCGACCACCTTAAGGAAAGGGGCGATGACTTGGTATAAAAGTCTCGAGCCCGAATCCATCACTTCCTGGAGACAACTTGGTCGAACCTTCTCCAGGCACTTCACCGCTTCCAGACGCCATCCAAAGACAGAAGCATCACTTGAGGCCATAATCCAAGGCAAAGACGAACCCCTCAAAACATACATCGAGAGGTTCAATAAAGAAGCCGTCCATGTCTCAACCACGGACGACACGAAGAAATATTTGCTGGAACATGGATTACGCCCATCTATCGACTTTCACCGAGCAGTGGGTATTGAGACGCCCGCTACTCTGGATGCGTTCCTCTTGAAAGCTCAAGCGTATATCCAATACGAGGAAAAGTAGGCAGCTAGTTTCGTCTACGATGCTCGACGTCGAGAGGACACAAACCTTTCCAAATCAGATGAGCCCTCGACATCTCGTTGGGGAAGCGACAAAAGAAAGGAAGATCGCTCCCGTGAACCGCGAGAGCAAAGAGGATCGGTAGGCCGATTTCGTGAGTATACGCCTTTGCTGGTGTCGAGGGAGAAAATACTGTCTGAATGCGCCAATTCGGAGTTCCGCCAAGCAGGAGTGCGTTTCCCCAAACAACTACCCGCCAAACCGGGCATCGATAAAACTAAGTACTGCCGGTTTCACAAGAGCCATGGGCACAACACCGAGGATTGCATCCACCTGAAGGATGCAATAGAGATACTCATCAAAGATGGCCACCTCAAACAGTTCACTAAATCCAAAGAGACCTTCAGGCCAGAGATGCAAGAAGCCATCAAAATCGAGGAAGCAGCGACAGTCCTCGCAGACACCAATATGCAAGTGGCCCTCAACATCTATCGCCCGAAAGACTTCTTTCTGCCCGACCGTACGGCGAGTACAGGTTATCTCTCTTCCCATAGCCCATGGGAAGCCTTTCCTTCCGCCATGGTGATCTCAGGCGGGGGATTCAACAAGATCACGGTCGGCTCCATAAAAGGAAGTTCGACCAGCTAATTGCGAAAGGGCTGGCCCTGAACGCCACACTGGACCCCCCAGAGACAATTCAGTGCCCATCTCTTTCTATAAAGAAGAACTATTAGGAGGAGCTTCTAATGCCAGCATTCCACTGCTCATCCGAGCTCAAATGGCCAAATTCGACGTCCGCAGGATACTGGTCGACCAGGGTAGCTCGTGCGACATCATGTATTTGCAGCTATTCGCTACACTCCAGCTGAACGAAACTCACCTGACACCATACATAGGATCAGACCTACAAGGTTTTAACGGTGCAGTATCACAACTGTGGGGCTACGTTGATCTCATAATCACGTTCGGAGCCGCAGAAACTGTCCGATCAATCCGCGTCCAATTTCTGGTCGTTGATTGTCTTTCTCTGTACCAATGCATTCTAGGTCGACCAACTCTGGCCGACCTCCTAGCCGTCCCATCCACCGTCCATCTAAAGATTAAATACTACACCACTTCAGGAAGAGTTGCCACCCCGCATGGTGACGTGGAGGCTGCCCGTTGTTTTTTCGAAGCGGCCTTTAAAGGCCTTAGCTCGATATCTTACCAGCCAAAAGCCTCCACTTCAGCTTCCTCCCTGAGCACTGATATACCCGCGCCTCTCCCCCGGGTCGATTCCATCGACCTTGATTGCAGGTTTTCAGATGAGGCCGAGAGTTCCCAGCAGCCCTCCTCTTCATTAGACCCTATCCCCGACGGGGAATTCAAGCTGACCCCCCTGGGGGAGGATCCGAGCAGATACGTGAAGATCGGAGCACACCTCCCAGAATTAGCAAAAAGATAGCTGGAAGTGCCTGAAGGGGAACACCGACCTATTCGCATGGAGTGCAACAGAAATGCCCGGACTCAATCCTGACGTAGCATGCCACCATCTATCCATCGATCCGAATCACAAGGCCGCCGCCCAACGGAGGAGAAAACAATCGACCGAAAAAGCTAAAGCGGCCGAAAAAGCTGTAGAAGACCTCATAGAGGCAAAATTTGTAATGGAAGCCAGGTACTCCACCTAGCTTTCCAATGTTGTACTTGTGAAAAAATCTAATGGAAAGTGGTGAATGTGCGTTGATTGTATCGACCTTAACCGGGCTTGCTCGAAAGATACTTACCCTTTGCCAAATATTGATAAATTGGTCGACAACTCGGCAGGTTTCAAACTACTATCATTTATGGATGCTTATTCAGGATATAATCAAATTCCCATGGTCGTGGCCGACAAAAAACACACGACCTTCATGAGCAAATCAGGCAATTACTACTACAATGTTATGCCCTTCGATCTGAAAAACGCGGGCGCCACTTATTAGCGTATAATGAACAAATTTTTCCGAGCTGAAATTGGGGACATGCTCGAAGTGTTCATGGACGACATGATAGTCAAATCTCAGGAAGAAAATGACCATGCTTCCCACCTACGAAAGGTGTTCGACCAAGCTCGAAAATGCAAGATGCGTTTCAACCCTGAAAAATGTACATTCGGAGTACGAGCAGGTAAATTCCTCGGGTTTTATTTAAACGAGCGAGGGATCAAAGGCAACTCGGATAAATGTCGAGCATTCATAGAAATGCCAACCCCAAACTCTAAAAAATCCATACAATCGTTAAACGGAGTGCTCGCCTCTCTCGCTCAATTTGTGGCTAAATCCACCCAACACGCTCTCCCGTTCTACAAGCTCCTCCGCAAAGAGTCAGCTTTCGAGTGGACCGACGAATGCGAGCAATCCCTGGCTCACTTGAAAAAAGCACTATCCAAACCACCAGTACTTTCCAGGCCCAATGAAAGTGAAACGCTGTAACACGGTGGGAGAACTGACTTTTAGTTATGTTGCGGATAGCAAGAGTCGCCACCGACTTTTATTTTATCCAAAAAAGGAAAGGGTATAAAAGAACAGGAAAGACCTTAAGAGATATTTTTGGGTCCGGGGGGTAGGTTATGTAAAGGGAAGGTGTTAGCACCCTTTACATCCATGGTTATCCATGGGCTCTTAGTTACTTAGCTCACTTTTGAATTGTTTTTGAAAGTGTAGTGTGTGAATAGAAAAATTTTCAGAATAGTTGATAATAATCCATGTACGGATGTGTAAAAACTTGTTTTTGAAAATTTGTTTGAAATTGTGAAGAGTTTGAAAAGTTTTTGAAGTGAGCAAGTACATAAGAGGAACCTACCCTAAAGTTTTAAGTCTTTCTTGTTCTTTATCCTTTCATTGGTAAGACTATCCCTACTATTAAGGAGTAGGTAGTCATTACCTTGGATGTAAGGGACATGAGAGGGACATTCTGTTTTATGAAGGCAACTGTGGGGTGTAATAAGCATATATGAGGGACTATCATCATTATTCGAAGGGACTTGATTCGTGAAGGCAACCATTAGGGACTTGATGATTTTTACTTTTGAAAGGGACTTGCTTTATACAGCCCACTTGACCATTATTCGTAGGCAACTCGAGGGATAACCTTAGAAAGTGAGACGGCGATTAAAATCGACTTACGTGTGTGAGTGTTTAATTTAATTATCTTTGATTAAAAGTGGTCTAAATTAATTTTAAATAAAATACATGTTTTTCACTCCCTAATTACTAACCATAGCAAAATAATTATATTTACAAATTTTACATCCAGAAAGCAATTACAACATAATTATAATAATAAGCAAAAATAAATAAATAAATAGCAAAAATAATTAATTAGCAAAATATAAATAAACAAGCTAAAATAATAAATAAATAATAAATAGGGGTTAGTGATAAATATAATAAAAAAAAATAAGGTTAGTGAAAATAAAATAATAATAATAATTAGAAATAATAAACAAGGTTATAAAAAATAATAAAAATATAATAAATAATAGTATGGTTAGTAAATAATAAAGATTAATGAAATATATAAAATTAATAAAAGCAAAATAAATAATATGGTTAGTAATAATCAATAATAAATAAAATTAACCAAAATTATAATAATATATCAACAATTTTTTTATAAACAATTATTTAGAAAGAAATATGAATAAACAATTATTTTAATTTTTACAAGTTATTAAGTTATTTTTAAATATATTATGACTACAAAACTTAATTATTATAAACATATATTAACATTTATTTATTAAACAATATTTACATATTATAAGAAGAAAATAGGTTTTAAATATCATATTTACAATATTAATCATATTTATAACATTTAATTATATATTTGCAAATTATTTTAAACCATATACAAAAATATTAAATTGTTTCTAAACATTAAAAGAGAAATAATTATTTAAGAATTGGAAGAAAATAGAATTAGGTTTTAAAAAAAATAAATTAGAGTTTGTTTTCTTTAGAAAATATTTTAGGATTTTGAAAATTAGGGTTAAGCTATAATTAGGGTTTATGGAATTAATCTAAACCTAATTATCTAATTTTATTTACAAGCATATATACATAATATGAATATATTTACAAAAATAAAAACATTTTTAGATTTGAGAAAATAAATTATAACATATTTTTAGAACACAAAGAAAATAATATAAGGGTATTAAGTTTTTATAATAAAAAAATATAATTAATTAAGAAAATAGAAGAAAAAGTGACAAAAATTTAGAACTTACCTTGGCTAGATTTTGATCCCATGTCCTCATGTTTACCAGCCAACAACACCTTCCACCAGGCCACCACGTGCACAGATGAGAGAAAGAAGAGAACAGTTAGTTTTGTGCTTGATCTTGAAAATTCCAGAAAAATAAAGGAACAAAAAGGCCTGGGGTGGGATTTGATCCCAGGACCTTTATACATTCACACATGCGCATCACCACCCGGCTGGAAGAGCCAATCTGAAAGTATAGTGACAACATAACATAATATATTCAAATTACAAATTAAATGAAAACGCATCAAAAAGAATTGCTGGAGGCTGGATTCGAACTCATGGCCTCAGGTTCTACGCGCATCCCTTTCACCACTGGACCAAACCTGTTTTGGTGATTAAACATGGAAATAATTCAATAAAATATTATAACTGATTTTCAAATTCCAGCTGCGCGCCATCAGCTTCTTCTTCAACCTTGTGACATGCGTTTTTACCTACGAATTTGGCTACGAACTTTCCTGCGAGTTCTTCATGCTTCTTAACCTGCGAAAACCAAACTCATACCAAACAACACTGATTTATGAAATTAATTATAGTTTTGTGATCCTGGAGATTCATAGAACACTCCTATGTTCTCAAAACTCATTTAAACTCAGTAAATCAAAAGTCCCCATTTTCGACCTCTAAACCCTAACCATGGCATTTGGTCCATTAGGCTATGAAACTTCAAGCTATTTGTCCAGAATCGTTCCTTAGATCATCACAAACACAAAGGCACAAACAAAATTCATTAATAATGCACAAAATAACAGAATCGAAAATTTTAAATTCAAGGCAAAGTTTGATTCGGGTTGGCCAATATGAGATGATTTTGATGCATATGATTGATGCTTTACAATCAGTGATGTCCAGGGAAGCTAGCCATGTCCTTATTTTATCTTCTAATGCCTTGGATTGAAGAATCCGAATCCCACTTTTTTGATGAATTTTTGACTTTTGAAACTTACCCTTGAGCTGCTGGATTTTTTTTTCTTGTTAGGGTTATGTTTTGTATATATATGAGATTGAATTAGGTCAGAAATATGGATTGGTTGTATGAAAATTTGATCCAAAAAATATTGAAAAAGATCATGTTGTAAAATTCAAATATTTGATCATGAAGACTTGCTATCTTTGGATTAGTCATATGATTTCCTTCTCTTTAAGCTTCAATCACTAATTAAGAATTTCTAGAACCTCAATCTTCACCCAAAAATAGATTTTCACATTTTATATTTATTTAAAATGATTTTTATGAATTAAATCAATAATAAATAAAAATAAAATAATAAAAATGCTGAATTTTGGTCAATTGGGTCGTGCATAATGAGATGAGATGGATTGGATCACAACTTAGCAAGCCCATTTGGAAAGAATTACTTTTAGACCTCCATTTTCAACATAAACCATCACAAAATTTCCCAACTTTGCAAGGGTACATCTCCCTCAATTTTAAAGGTATGAGGGTGTTCTTGGACTTTTTGGAAAGCTTGAAGAGTCCTCTAAACAACCCCATTGGTTTCAGGTCCATATCATTTACCAATCTCAAGTTATGCCCTTTTGAAGTTGTTGACTTTTTGTTGACTTTTGAAATGACCTATAATGTCTTAGCTCATATCTTCCAAATGAAGCATTTTTGGGCTTAACTTGCAACATCAAAGTTGTAGAGAATTCAATTTCCTTCAAAATGAGCTTTGGATGGAGACTTGGTGATGAAGTATGTGAAAGTTATGGCTGGTCAAAGTTCAGTTGACTTTTACTGAGGAAACCCTAATTTAGAAACTCCTGATTATTGATGATCTGGAATCTCCTTGATGAATCATGATCAACCCTTGATCAAATGATGAATTTTACTTCATATACTTGATGTTGGCAAAAAATCATGAAGTTTGACTTTGGTTTGACCACAGTTGACCTCAGTTTGACTTTTTAACTGCATTGACTGATTTTGACTTATCTGATCATCTGACTGAGCAAACTTTTGAGAAAAGTCTTGAAACTTGTCATGGGGGTTCTTACACACATATAAGATGTTATGAAGCTTACTTGAAGTCTTGGAAGTCAATTTATCCTGATTAAAGTCAAAACCCTAGTTTTGGGTGCACTGCTTAGGAGGTGCATTGTCTGAGGGAATTGTCAACTTCTTTGACCAATTGTGAACTTTATGAACCTTGTGAATCTTCATAAAATGTCTTGTGAACCTCATGGGAGGTATTGTGAAGCTTGTGAACCTTGTGAACCTCATGAAGTGACTTTGTAGACCTCATGAACCTCAGGAGAGCTTTGTAATCATTGTGAATCTTGTGAACCTTGTGAACCTTCAAGAAGTAACTTGTAGACTTCATGAACCTCATGAAAGGTCTTGTAAATGTTGAGAAGCTTGTGAACCTTGTGAACCTTCATAAAGTAACTTGTAGACTTCATGAACTTCAAGAAAGGCATTGAAAGCATTATGGAACTTGTGAACCTTGTGAACCTTCAAGAAGTAACTTGTAGACTTCATGAACCTCATGAAAGGTCTTGCAAGTGTTGGAGAACTTGTGAACCTTGTGAACCTTCTTAGAACACAAAGTCTTGTATTGTGAGGGCAAATTTTGGGGTGCAACAGCTGCCCCTGTTCAATTTTCTGAAACCTGAGGGGTTAGATTGGTATATTTGCCAGTCGTGACCTGGAAGGTTGAAGGGGATTGAACACAAAAGCCCAAAAATTTGCACTCACCAGTGCATTAGAGTGACACAGATGGCTAGTTGAATATGCTTGAGTGGGCTTAAAGATGCCACTAGGGGAAAGTTCTTCAGATATATTTCTTGGAAGATAAGGCAGTCCAAAATATGGAGGTATAATGAAAGCTGTCAGGAGTCTGGAGCAGTCCTGAGGTTTTGATGATATGCTTTCAAGATACTGGAGTAATACTAATGTAACAACATGTCTTCATGAGGATAGAGCAATCAATAATGATAACCCTAGAGCAGTCTTGAAGTAATAATATGGCTTCAGGAGGATAGAGCAATCAATAGCTCTAAAGCAGTCTTGAAATAGTAATATGATTTCAGGAGGATAGAGCAATCAATAGCTCTAAAGCAGTCTTGAAATAGTAATATGATTTCAGGAGGATAGAGCAATCAATAGCTCTAAAGCAGTCTTGAAATAATAAGATGGCTTCAGGAGGATAGAGCAATCAATAGCTCTAAAGCAGTCTTGAAATAGTAATATGATTTCAGGAGGATAGAGCAATCAATAGCTCTAAAGCAGTCTTGAAATAATAAGATGGCTTCAGGAGGATAGAGCAATCAATAGCTCTAAAGCAGTCTTGAAGTAATGATTTCAGGAGGATAGAGCCATCAATAATGATAACTCTAAAGCAGTCTTGAAGTAATATGATGATTTCAGGAGGATAGAGCAATCAATAATGATAACTCTAAAGCAGTCTTGAAGTCATGAGAATTTATCAGGAGGATAAAGTAACCCTGAGGTGACAATAAAGCAGTCCCAAAGTAATAAGGAGCTTATCAGGAGGATAAAGTAACCCTGAGGTGACAATAAAGCAGTCCCAAAGTAATAAGGAGCTTATCAGGAGGATAAAGTAACCCTGAGGTTACGATAAAGCAGTCCCAAAGTAATAAGAAGCTTATCAGGAGGATAAAGTAACCCTGAGGTGACAATAAAGCAGTCCTGAAGATCATAAGTTTGTCTGTTGGATAATTAACCTGAAACAAGGTAGCATTCTGTATAATAACATTAGTTTATGCTTTATGTGTGCATGTATGATATGATGCACTTAGGTAATGTACTATATGTCTATGGATATATATGCTATGGTATGATGTAAATGATGTATATATGATATGATACCGCCGGAAGCGTCTGGATATCTTCGTATAACAACTGCTGGCCAGGGAAAATAAATCCCGATTCGTTGCTGAAAAATATATAACCCTCTGTCTGCTGAGGATAACAGGGTATAGATAACCTCCTGTCTGCTGGGGATAGTAAGGCATAGATATAACCTCCCGTTGTTGGGGATAGTAAGGATAGATATCACCTCCCGTATGCTGGGATAGTAAGGTATATATAACCTTCGTCTTCGTTTGATGGTAGGGTAGACATAACATCCCGTCTTCGTTCGTCGTACTCTTATTGGAAAGTAATTTCCCGAATATCCGTATGAGGATAAAAGAGATGGATATAAATTCCAGGGGAGATAAGACTTTATGAAGATGGATTCGTCCTATTGAGGGTTTGTAACTGTCCTGTAAAGGTGAACCGGCGAAGCTTCGTTGAAATCCTCCCCTCGTTCGTCCTTAGTGAATACTATTACTGCATTTTCATGCATTTCTGGTAAACATTAATCATATTAAGCATACATGCATTTCTGGTAAACATCAATCATATTCAAAAGCATACATACATTCAAACACAACCAATGGACGTTTCGCTTATGTAAATAGGGTAAAAGTAAATCTGGATTCAAAAGATGGAATTTATTTATATCAAAAGTGACCCATACATGGGTAAGTTTGTACAAGGAGACATAAACCCTAGTAAGAGGATTTTGTCATAAAGTTTTACAAAAGAAAGAAAATCAGCTATATGGGAAACAGTCCTATTGAGTTTCAATTCTACTATTGCCCTTCAAGTATCTCATCTTCTTGCTGTTGAGACGGAAATGATTGGATTGAGCTCTACCTGTTCGAGCTTGAATAAGTAGTACAACTGGTTGCAGTTTCCTGGGTGATCCAAACGAGACATAGTCATACGCTTTAATCCCTAACTTTTGCCTGGATTGCCCTTTCAGGTTTTCAATCCACCGGGATACCCTTTTTTGCCCAAGCCGCCTTTTCAGGTTTTCGACTTGCCGGGTGTACATCTTTTTATATATATCCCTAATTTTTGCCCAAACCCTTTTGGTTTGCCGGGATGCCCTTATTTTTGCCTAGGCCTGTCAACCTAGCGGGTCTCTTTTTATGCGTAGTATTTTTTAACTATGTCTGCGTTTACAGGCTGTGGGAAGTCTTCACCATCCATTGTAGTCAGTATCATGGCACCTCCTGAGAACACTGTCTTGACTACAAATGGTCCTTCATATGTCGGAGTCCACTTGCCCCTAGGATCACCCTGTGGTAATATAATACGCTTGATTACCAAGTCACCAGCCTGATATACCTTTGGCTTAACCTTCTTGTTAAAAGCTTTGATCATTCGTTTTTGGTACATCTGGCCATGACAAACTGCTGCTAACCTCTTCTCATCAATCAAATTTATCTGGTCCAGTCGAGTCTGAATCCACTCATCTTCATCCAAGCCTGCATCCTTCATAATTCTTAAGGAGGGAATCTGAACTTCAATGGGCAGAACCGCTTCCATACCATAGACTAAGGAGAATGGGGTTGCCCCTGTTGAAGTACGTATTGTGGTACGATAACCATGAAGAGCAAATGGTAACATCTCATGCCAATCCTTGTAAGTAACAGTCATCTTTTGTACAATCTTCTTAATGTTCTTATTTGCAGCTTCAACTGCCCCATTCATCTTCGGACGATACGGAGAAGAGTTGTGATGCTTAATCTTGAACTGCGTGCAGAAATCGGTAATCATAGTGTTGTTCAGATTAGAGCCATTGTCAGTGATAATCCTTTCAGGGATGCCATACCTACATATGAGATTATTCTTAATGAACCGAGCCACAACATTCTTGGTAACAGATGCAAATGAAGCTGCCTCTACCCACTTCGTGAAATAATCAATAGCAACCAGGATGAAACGATGCCCATTGGAAGCAGTAGGCTTGATCTCACCAATCATATCAATGCCCCACATGGCAAAGGGCCAAGGAGCAGTCAACACATTCAATGGTGATGGAGGTACATGGACTTTATCAGCATAAATTTGACATTTGTGACAAGTTCTGGAGTGTTGATAACAATCAGCTTCCATGGTAGACCAATAGTAACCTGCTCTCAATATCTTCTTTGCCATAGTATGACCACTAGAATGAGTGCCAAAGATCCCATCATGCATATCCTCCATGATCTCAATTGCTTCCTTCTTATCCACACAACGAAGCAAAGTTGAATCATGATTGCGCTTGTATAGAATCCCATTACTCAAGAAGAAATTAGCAGCAAACCTTCTCAGAAACTTCCTATCTTTGACAGATGCCCCTTCAGGGAACTCCTGAGCTTCAAGATATCTTTTCACTTCATAGAACCAAGGCTTCTCTTCCACCCCTTCAGTGTCAATCTCATTGCAGTATGCAGGCTTTTCAAATCTATCAATAGTAATCTTGGGAGCTTCATCATCCCAACTGATCTCAAACATAGATGCCATGGTGGCCAATGCATCTGCCGACTGATTCTCTCTTCGTGGAATATGTCCAAAGGTAATCTCTTTAAAATGTGGGATCAAAGACAACACATGCTCTCTGTAAGGAATGAGGTTATCATGCTTGGTATCCCAATCTCCTTCAATTTGACTTACTACCAGGGCTGAATCTCCATACACATCAAGGAACTGAATCTTCATATCAATAGCAGTTTTAATACCCAGGATACATGCCTCATACTCAGCCATGTTATTGGTACAATAGAAACAAAGTCTGGCAGTAATCGGGGTATGACAACCTTCAGGGGAAATAATCACAACACCAACACCATTACCAAGTGCATTAGAGGCACCATCAAAAACCATAGTCCATCGGGATCCTTGTTCAGGTCCGTCATATTGTCCAGGTTCTTTGGTAATAATCATAATGTCTTCATCAGGGAACTCAAAATTCATTGACTGGTAATCATCTACTGCTTGATGAGCCAAATGATCAGCAACAACACTTCCTTTGATGGCCTTCTGAGTAGTGTACTGTATGTCATATTCTGTCAAGATCATTTGCCATCTTGCAATTCTTCCGGAGAGAGCAGGTTTCTCAAATATGTACTTGATTGGATCCATCTTTGAAATCAACAAGGTAGTATGGGTCAACATATACTGTCTTAGTCGGCGAGCAGCCCATGCCAAAGCGCAACAAGTTTTCTCGAGCAGTGAGTATCTTGTTTCACAGTCGGTAAACTTTTTGCTAAGGTAGTATATTGCCTGCTCTTTTCGACCAGACTCGTCATGTTGCCCCAACACACACCCCATTGAGTTGTCTAGCACTGTTAAGTACATAATCAAGGGTCTTCCATCAACTGGTGGCATCAAAATTGGAGGTTCTAGCAGATATCTCTTGATTTCATCAAAGGCAGTCTGACACTCATCATTCCATTCCATCACCTGATCTTTCTTCAACAACTTGAAGATTGGCTCACAGATGGTAGTTAACTGGGAAATAAATCTTGCAATGTAGTTCAATCGTCCCAAGAAACCTCTAACCTCTTTCTCAGTACGGGGAGCTGGCATCTCTCGTATAGCTTTCACTTTTGCAGGATCCACTTCAATACCTTTTCCACTGACAATGAAACCCAGGAGTTTACCAGATCTAACTCCAAAAGTACATTTGTTTGGATTCAATCTCAACTTGTATTTCTTCAACCTCTCAAACAACTTGTGCAGATGATCAAGATGTTGCTCTTCATTCTGAGACCTGGCTATCATATCATCTACATATACTTCTATCTCATGATGAATCATATCATGAAACAAAGCCACCATAGCACGTTGATATGTTGCCCCTGCATTCTTCAAACCAAATGGCATTACCTTATAGCAAAAGGTGCCCCACTGTGTCACAAATGTTGTCTTCTCCATATCTTCAGGTGCCATTTTGATTTGATTGTAACCAGAGAAACCATCCATAAAAGAGAATACCTTATGCTGAGCAGTGTTGTCTACCAGAATATCAATATGAGGAAGTGGAAAGTCATCTTTGGGGCTAGCCTTGTTCAGATCTCTGTAGTCCACACACATACGTACCTTACCATCTTTCTTAGGAACTGGTACCACATTTGCAACCCACTGAGGATAAGAAGTTACTGCTAAGAAACCTGCATTGAACTGTTTCATTACCTCTGCCTTGATCTTTTCTGACATTTCAGGACGCATACGACGAACCTTCTGCTTCTTTGGACGACAATCTTCCTTTACTGGCAAACGATGAACCACAATATCTGTATCCAACCCTGGCATATCTTCATAAGACCAAGCAAAGATCTCCACATAGTCATGTAACATCTGAATCAACCTGCTCTTGACACTGTCCTCTAAATCAGCCCCTACCTTGACCTCTTTTCTGTTTTCTTCAGTTCCCAGATTCACAACTTCGACTGGCTCTTCATGTGGCTGTATAGCTTTCTCTTCTTGTTGTAACAACCTAGCAAGCTCTACAGGTATTTCACAATCGTCCTCATTTCCGTCTTCAGTTTGATAGATCGGATTCTCGAAATTATAATTGGCAATAGTAGAACTGTTATCAACAGGATCCAGAGTGGAATGAGGATCTGCATTTGAGTGATGTGGGTGTGTGTAAGAACACATAGCTGATAAAACAAAAATAAAAGAAAAGAAAGACAAGGAACACAATATTTACGAAAACGAAACATCCACTGATTTTATTGAATGAAGTATGCAAATGAAATGACAGCCCGTAACAAACACACCATTATGCCCCGGGTAAGGCACATGGCTTGAAAGTTTTATTGTTCAGAAATTACAAACATAACACAGTAATAGTATTTACTCCTGACTAAAGGAGATAGGGATAACATCTTCAGCTTTCCAATTATTGAGTCCAGCACCCACAGTAGGAAAAATCCAAGCATCCAAGTTGTATTCTTCATCATAGTCTCCCACAGCATTGATAACCCCTTGATTGGTGATGCGAGCAGCACGAGCACGACGAACAGCCTTCTGGGACTCTGCAGTGAAACCCAAACCAAACTTGTCAGACTTGTATGGAATATCAGGGAGCTGACCCCAAATAGTACAACCACCTTCATCCACCACAGCTCTAGCATCATTGAGGGAGGCCATTGCCATTGTTGGAGGTTTTCTGGTGACAACAGGAACTTTCTTCACAGCAGGAGGAGCTACACAATCATTAACAACCCAGGGAACCACTTCAAATGACTGACACGGAGTCTCAATGTATTCACCTTCCACTTCCAGATACTTGAAAGTGTTTACATGGCTGACAAAGTATTCTTCCTCTCCAAAGACAGTAACAACTTTTCCATTCACCGGATATCTCAACTTTTGGTGCAATGTAGAGGTCACAGCACCTGCCCCATGGATCCAGGGACGACCAAGCAGACAAGAGTATGAAGGACGAATATCCATCACATAAAATGTAGCAGTAAACACCTGAGAACCAACTTGAATTGGAAGATCAATTTCCCCATGCACTACTCTTCTAGAACCATCAAAAGCCTTTACCACAATATTACTGGGCTTCAGTACAGCATCTTCAGGACTCAGCTTGTTCAGGACTTCCTTAGGCAACACATTCAAAGAGGAACCATTGTCTATCAGCACATGAGACAGGGTAGTGCCCCTGCATTCAATTGAAATATGCAAGGCCCTGTTATGATCCCTCTTGGCAGGGGTCAAGTCAGCATCAGAAAATCCTAACCCATTGTCATAGGTCAGGTGGGCAACACAGTTTTCAAATTGGTCAACAGAAATTGCACTGGGTACATGAGCCATCTTCAGAAACTTGATCAATGACTTGGCATGAGCCTCAGAACATAATAACAGGGAGAGCATAGAAATCTTCGAGGGAGTATGCCCCAACTGATCAACAATGTCATAATCACTCTTGCGAATGATTTTCAATACTTCTTCCATCTGCTTAGAGAGATCATCAGCAGCTGGCACATCAGTAGATACAGGCTCAATAACAGGACCTTTGCCCCGAGCATCAGTGGTGGAAGTAGCAGCAGGAGTAACTGCATTCTTAGAAGCAACTGGAGGAGAGAAGACCCTTCCACTACGAGTGATCTTGCTAGATCCAGCAATATTGTCAATGTCAACAGGCACATCAGCTACAGGCTCCTGCTTAACACCATGGATGTAAACATCAGACCCATAGTGCCAAGGCACAGCTTTGTCAGATGTATAAGGAATAGGACCAGGAGTAGTAATGATCAGAGGAACCACTCTGGCTTCAGCAATAACTTTCGCGGGACCTTCAGCAGTAATCTTGATTAGGCCCTGATGAGTGATTTTAATAGGACCCTTTGAAGTGATTCTTACCGGTACTTTGTCAACCATATCAACCTCTTCAATTTTCCTACCTTGAGTCAGATGATCCACCATGCTTTCTACAGAAGATGGCCTCCTTTCAAATACAATGGTGTAATTATCCATGAGACGCTGAATTCCATCCTTCAACCTGAAGCACTTCTCTGGATTATACTCACAATAAACACAATCTTCACGACAACCCGGAAAGAACCCAGCTTGCACTAACTTCTTTCTGATGACAGACAATGGTGTGGTCAACTCCGCAACTGAATAGACATGTAGGTCTTCATCAATGGCATTGACAGTCTTCTCGTGATTTGGCATTGGAGCTGTAATCACATTTGGAGTACCTGGTGGATCAAACTCAATCTCTCCAGCATCAATCATATCTTGAATTTTGTTCTTCAAGACCCAGCAGTTATTAGTATCATGTCCTGGACAGTTTGAATGATATGCATATCGTGCATTGGGATTGTACTTGGGAGAGGTAACATTGGGATTCTGAGGAGCCTCCCTCAGGGTAATAAGTTCAGCCTTCAACAAGTGTTGCAATGCCTGAGCCATTGACATGTTGATCTTCGTGAACTGTCTTCTAGCCCTCTGTTGGTTGCCCTGTGGCTGCTCTGTTGTTGCAGGAGTTGGATTTGAAATATGAACTGCACTAACAGACTGATGTCTTCTGTTACGATCAGGTTGACCATAAACAGCATTGGATTCTTTCTTCCCAGTGGGAGGCTTCTTTGCAGCACCTGATGAAGAAGTGCCCACTTGGATCTTACCACTCTTGATACCATTCTCTACCCGCTCTCCTGTCATAATCAACTCAGTGAAGCCAGATGATGAGCTTCCAATGAGATGACTGTAGAACGGACCATTCAGCGTACACATGAACATATCAACTAATTCCCTGTCAGTTAAAGGGGGTTGAACTCTTCCAGCTAAATCTCTCCACTTCTGAGCATACTCTTTAAAACTTTCTTTGGCACCCATAGACATGCTCTGAAGTTGCATGCGAGTGGGGGCTAAGTCAGCATTGTATTGATACTGCTTATAGAAAGCTTCAGCAAGATCATTCCAGTCTCTGATGTTGACACTCTCCAACTGATAATACCACTCCAACTGAGCTCCAGATAAACTCTCTTGAAAGAAATGGATCCACAACTTCTTATCAGCAGTGTGGGGTTGAATTCTTCTGACATATGACCTCAGATGCAATTTGGGACAAGAGACCCCATCATAAACAACAAATGTAGGAACCTTGAAACCAATGGGTATGACTACCCCAGATATCAAACTCAAATCTTCAAAATCCAGCCCAGATGACTTCTGTAATTCCATGGCATCCATCCTATCCACCAGCATCTTGAATTTGTCTTCATTAGGCTCATGGTAGTAATTAGCCTCAGAATCAGAGTCCCCCATTGTATGGTGGAGACTGCCTACCTCTTGCTCAGATTCCTCAGATTCATAGTCTTCAGCTGGTTCTTTGGTCTTGGCCAGACCTTTGAACCTTCTTCCCATGTTGATCAACCCAGCAGACCTTCTAGTCTTCTTAGTTTTCTTGGCCAGCAGTGCCTTCAATTCATCCTGCCCCTTGGACAGGTTCAAGATCAGCTCTTGGAACTGTGCATTTTGTGCCTGAAGATCCTTAACTGATTGTTCAAGAGCCATTGCTGAAATAAACAGCGAGAAGATGAGAAACCTGTGTACAATTATAAACCTGTGATGCAATGAAATGATATGGTAATGTAATGCAATGTTTTCAAGGACCGCAAAATTTAAATTTGCTTAGACAAACATGAAAGTAAACTTTTATTAGTAATAACTTTGTTTTGCCTTTTAGGCTTACAAAAATGAAAATGAAATAAGTACAAAAGATGGGGTTTTAAATCTCCCATGGACGTTTCCTCTTTGTATTGAGGTATGAGTTGAGGTTTCGTTCCTCGTGAAGTTGCTTTGTTAGCTCCAGAATTCTTTCCCGACTTACTTTATAATGAGTCTCTTACAAAGTTGGTCCTGATGGTGTTTCTACGAGCAGAAGCCATGACCTGCAACAAAGAACAAAGATGAATCCTTTGGTCCTTGAAAATGGTTAGTGAAAATGCTATGCTTATGATGCATGATGATGTCATGATGTTATGTTCAATCACAAACATGTGGCACACACAAACAAGTCACACCATAGCCCTAGGTTTAAAGGCTTGCATGAGGTTCAAAGGTAAGTACCCTCCCCTGAAGTTAGATGGTTCATCCTGTCCTACAATAGTAACCATGTTCTAAGGGATCTCAATATCATTGATCCTTCACAAGGGTGGTTGTTCAGTAGGCAACTTACTTGCCAACCAAAACCCTCCAAGTTTAAGATCTCAATGAGCGTAGCATCGAGTGTCAACCAACTTCAGTCTGCACCAAAGCCGGTTACCTCACTACTTTCTAAAGGCCAAGATGAGTTAACTAGGGTTCTAGAAGTTAGTTAGTGCATTGACAACATATGGCAGCCTCAATATTATCCTCAACTTGACTTAAGGAACATAAGCACCAACCAAGAAGTCGCACTAACTATGGCCACCAGATCAACCGTATCGATATACGTCGTACAGTTTCCTTGGTCTATTGCCATTTACCTAAGGTACACTAGATCCGGGTTAGGACCTTTCACACATAAGAGCACCCCAACAAGATAACATAAATCAAACAAGGCAAGCAATTCAAAGTGATCTTAATTCCTAAGGGTACCCCTCTTAAAATAGATCCCCAGCAGAGTCGCCAGTTCTGTAACACGGTGGGAGAACTGACTTTTAGTTATGTTGCGGATAGCAAGAGTCGCCACCGACTTTTATTTTATCCAAAAAAGGAAAGGGTATAAAAGAACAGGAAAGACCTTAAGAGATATTTTTGGGTCCGGGGGGTAGGTTATGTAAAGGGAAGGTGTTAGCACCCTTTACATCCATGGTTATCCATGGGCTCTTAGTTACTTAGCTCACTTTTGAATTGTTTTTGAAAGTGTAGTGTGTGAATAGAAAAATTTTCAGAATAGTTGATAATAATCCATGTACGGATGTGTAAAAACTTGTTTTTGTAAATTTGTTTGAAATTGTGAAGAGTTTGAAAAGTTTTTGAAGTGAGCAAGTACATAAGAGGAACCTACCCTAAAGTTTTAAGTCTTTCTTGTTCTTTATCCTTTCATTGGTAAGACTATCCCTACTATTAAGGAGTAGGTAGTCATTACCTTGGATGTAAGGGACATGAGAGGGACATTCTGTTTTATGAAGGCAACTGTGGGGTGTAATAAGCATATATGAGGGACTATCATCATTATTCGAAGGGACTTGATTCGTGAAGGCAACCATTAGGGACTTGATGATTTTTACTTTTGAAAGGGACTTGCTTTATACACCCCACTTGACCATTATTCGTAGGCAACTCGAGGGATAACCTTAGAAAGTGAGACGGCGATTAAAATCGACTTACGTGTGTGAGTGTTTAATTTAATTATCTTTGATTAAAAGTGGTCTAAATTAATTTTAAATAAAATACATGTTTTTCACTCCCTAATTACTAACCATAGCAAAATAATTATATTTACAAATTTTACATCCAGAAAGCAATTACAACATAATTATAATAATAAGCAAAAATAAATAAATAAATAGCAAAAATAATTAATTAGCAAAATATAAATAAACAAGCTAAAATAATAAATAAATAATAAATAGGGGTTAGTGATAAATATAATAAAAAAAAATAAGGTTAGTGAAAATAAAATAATAATAATAATTAGAAATAATAAACAAGGTTATAAAAAATAATAAAAATATAATAAATAATAGTATGGTTAGTAAATAATAAAGATTAATGAAATATATAAAATTAATAAAAGCAAAATAAATAATATGGTTAGTAATAATCAATAATAAATAAAATTAACCAAAATTATAATAATATATCAACAATTTTTTTATAAACAATTATTTAGAAAGAAATATGAATAAACAATTATTTTAATTTTTACAAGTTATTAAGTTATTTTTAAATATATTATGACTACAAAACTTAATTATTATAAACATATATTAACATTTATTTATTAAACAATATTTACATATTATAAGAAGAAAATAGGTTTTAAATATCATATTTACAATATTAATCATATTTATAACATTTAATTATATATTTGCAAATTATTTTAAACCATATACAAAAATATTAAATTGTTTCTAAACATTAAAAGAGAAATAATTATTTAAGAATTGGAAGAAAATAGAATTAGGTTTTAAAAAAAATAAATTAGAGTTTGTTTTCTTTAGAAAATATTTTAGGATTTTGAAAATTAAGGTTAAGCTATAATTAGGGTTTATGGAATTAATCTAAACCTAATTATCTAATTTTATTTACAAGCATATATACATAATATGAATATATTTACAAAAAAAAAACATTTTTATATTTGAGAAAATAAATTATAACATATTTTTAGAACACAAAGAAAATAATATAAGGGTATTAAGTTTTTATAATAAAAAAATATAATTAATTAAGAAAATAGAAGAAAAAGTGACAAAAATTTAGAACTTACCTTGGCTAGATTTTGATCCCATGTCCTCATGTTTACCAGCCAACAACACCTTCCACCAGGCCACCACGTGCACAGATGAGAGAAAGAAGAGAACAGTTAGTTTTGTGCTTGATCTTGAAAATTCCAGAAAAATAAAGGAACAAAAAGGCCTGGGGTGGGATTTGATCCCAGGACCTTTATACATTCACACATGCGCATCACCACCCGGCTGGAAGAGCCAATCTGAAAGTATAGTGACAACATAACATAATATATTCAAATTACAAATTAAATGAAAACGCATCAAAAAGAATTGCTGGAGGCTGGATTCGAACTCATGGCCTCAGGTTCTACGCGCATCCCTTTCACCACTGGACCAAACCTGTTTTGGTGATTAAACATGGAAATAATTCAATAAAATATTATAACTGATTTTCAAATTCCAGCTGCGCGCCATCAGCTTCTTCTTCAACCTTGTGACATGCGTTTTTACCTACGAATTTGGCTACGAACTTTCCTGCGAGTTCTTCATGCTTCTTAACCTGCGAAAACCAAACTCATACCAAACAACACTGATTTATGAAATTAATTATAGTTTTGTGATCCTGGAGATTCATAGAACACTCCTATGTTCTCAAAACTCATTTAAACTCAGTAAATCAAAAGTCCCCATTTTCGACCTCTAAACCCTAACCATGGCATTTGGTCCATTAGGCTATGAAACTTCAAGTTATTTGTCCAAAATCGTTCCTTAGATCATCACAAACACAAAGGCACAAACAAAATTCATTAATAATGCACAAAATAACAGAATCGAAAATTTTAAATTCAAGGCAAAGTTTGATTCGGGTTGGCCAATATGAGATGATTTTGATGCATATGATTGATGCTTTACAATCAGTGATGTCCAGGGAAGCTAGCCATGTCCTTATTTTATCTTCTAATGCCTTGGATTGAAGAATCCGAATCCCACTTTTTTGATGAATTTTTGACTTTTGAAACTTACCCTTGAGCTGCTGGATTTTTTTTTCTTGTTAGGGTTATGTTTTGTATATATATGAGATTGAATTAGGTCAGAAATATGGATTGGTTGTATGAAAATTTGATCCAAAAAATATTGAAAAAGATCATGTTGTAAAATTCAAATATTTGATCATGAAGACTTGCTATCTTTGGATTAGTCATATGATTTCCTTCTCTTTAAGCTTCAATCACTAATTAAGAATTTCTAGAACCTCAATCTTCACCCAAAAATAGATTTTCACATTTTATATTTATTTAAAATGATTTTTATGAATTAAATCAATAATAAATAAAAATAAAATAATAAAAATGCTGAATTTTGGTCAATTGGGTCGTGCATAATGAGATGAGATGGATTGGATCACAACTTAGCAAGCCCATTTGGAAAGAATTACTTTTAGACCTCCATTTTCAACATAAACCATCACAAAATTTCCCAACTTTGCAAGGGCACATCTCCCTCAATTTTAAAGGTATGAGGGTGTTCTTGGACTTTTTGGAAAGCTTTAAGAGTCCTCTAAACAACCCCATTGGTTTCAGGTCCATATCATTTACCAATCTCAAGTTATGCCCTTTTGAAGTTGTTGACTTTTTGTTGACTTTTGAAATGACCTATAATGTCTTAGCTCATATCTTCCAAATGAAGCATTTTTGGGCTTAACTTGAAACATCAAAGTTGTAGAGAATTCAATTTCCTTCAAAATGAGCTTTGGATGGAGACTTGGTGATGAAGTATGTGAAAGTTATGGCTGGTCAAAGTTCAGTTGACTTTTACTGAGGAAACCCTAATTTAGAAACTCCTGATTATTGATGATCTGGAATCTCCTTGATGAATCATGATCAACCCTTGATCAAATGATGAATTTTACTTCATATACTTGATGTTGGCAAAAAATCATGAAGTTTGACTTTGGTTTGACCACAGTTGACCTCAGTTTGACTTTTTAACTGCATTGACTGATTTTGACTTATCTGATCATCTGACTGAGCAAACTTTTGAGAAAAGTCTTGAAACTTGTCATGGGGGTTCTTACACACATATAAGATGTTATGAAGCTTACTTGAAGTCTTGGAAGTCAATTTATCCTGATTAAAGTCAAAACCCTAGTTTTGGGTGCACTGCTTAGGAGGTGCATTGTCTGAGGGAATTGTCAACTTCTTTGACCAATTGTGAACTTTATGAACCTTGTGAATCTTCATAAAATGTCTTGTGAACCTCATGGGAGGTATTGTGAAGCTTGTGAACCTTGTGAACCTCATGAAGTGACTTTGTAGACCTCATGAACCTCAGGAGAGCTTTGTAATCATTGTGAATCTTGTGAACCTTGTGAACCTTCAAGAAGTAACTTGTAGACTTCATGAACCTCATGAAAGGTCTTGTAAATGTTGAGAAGCTTGTGAACCTTGTGAACCTTCATAAAGTAACTTGTAGACTTCATGAACTTCAAGAAAGGCATTGAAAGCATTATGGAACTTGTGAACCTTGTGAACCTTCAAGAAGTAACTTGTAGACTTCATGAACCTCATGAAAGGTCTTGCAAGTGTTGGAGAACTTGTGAACCTTGTGAACCTTCTTAGAACACAAAGTCTTGTATTGTGAGGGCAAATTTTGGGGTGCAACAAACGCTATACCTTTACCTCACCGTGTCGAATGAAGCGGTTAGCGCAGCCCTTATTCGAGAGCTCCCCGAGGGGCAAAAACCCATATACTTCACGAGCAAGGCATTGAACGGCCCCGAACTCAGGTACTTACAAATCGAAAAGGTAGCTCTAGCCCTACTCTTCGCAGCAAGTAGGTTACAACACTACTTCTTGGCCCATACTGTCGTCGTCAGAATAGACCAACCCATCAGACAGATGCTAGGAAGGCCAGACATGGCCGGACGAATGCTTAAATGGTCGTTAGAATTAGCCGAGTTCGACATCAAATACGAGGGACGGCATGCCCTCAAGGCTCAGGAATTAGCCGACTTCGTAGCAGAACTTACCTTCAACGAGCAAATAGTAACATCTCCTTCTAAATGGACCATCTTCGTCGATGGAGCATCCAACTCGACAGGCAGCGGGGCCAGGGTGATGCTGGAGAATAAGGAGGGAACGCTCATCGAAGCATCCTTAACCCTCTTTTTCCCCACATCCAATAATCAAGCAGAATACGAAGCTTTCTTAGCCGGTTTACGCCTTGCAGACGACCTAGGAGCACAAGAAATAATAATATGCACGGACTCACAGTTGGTCGCTAACCAAGTACGAGGAGATTTTCAATCTAAGAATGACAACATGGATGAGTACTTAGCCTTGGTCAAGGAAAAACTAAAACGATTCACATCCGTGGAAGTCAGGCACGTCCCGCGCGAGAACAACATCCGAGCAGATATATTGTCCAAGCTGGCGAGCACCAAGAGAAAGGGGGCAACAAATCTGGCATACATGAGATACTCCCCCAACCCAACATTGGAAAAACATCAACGCCAATAGACATCAACATAATAGGTGACTCTAACTGTTGGATGACCTCGATATTCAATTATCTGACCAAAGACGAGTTGCCAGCAGACCCAAAATGGTTATCACCATACGGCATAGATCGTGCTCATACACGATGGTCAGAGGAAAGATGTACCATCAAGGCTTCTCCACACCACTCCTCAGATGCATCGAGGAAGAAAACGTCCCACACGTGCTGAGAGAAGTCCATGAGGGGATCAACGCGCAACACCCGGGCGGAAGATTACTCACTCGTAAGATCCTACAAGCAGGATACTACTGGCCGACGATGCAGGACGATGCAAATGAGCACGTTAAAAAATGTGACAAATGCCAACGACATGGTGACATACACATAGCGCCCCCTATTGAGTTAAAATCACTGTCGTCCCCATGGTCGTTCTCCTGGTGAGGACTGGACATCTTAGGGCCCTTCGTCATCGGCACCGACCAAAACAAGTATCTCATCGTATGCGTCGACTATTTCACCAAATGGATCGAAGCAGAGGCCCTAGCCAAAATCACCGCACTGAACATCCTACGCTTCTTCAAGCGAAACTTCATCGCTCGGTTCGGAATACCGCTCGCCATCGTGACGGACAACGAAACACAGTTCACCGACAAACACTTCCAAGAATCCGTATCCTCAGTTGGAACCAAACAACACTTCGCTTCTATCGAACACCCCCAGACTAACGGGCAGGCTGAAGCTGCTAACGGGGTAATCCTGAGGGGCCTCAAGCAAAGATTGGACGAACACAAAAAACGCTAGGTCGAAGAGCTACATAGCATGCTTTGGGCATACAAGACCACACCTCATTCGACAACCGGAGAATCCCCATTCCGACTGGCATACAGAACCGAAGTTGTCATTCCCATAGAGATGCACATACCATCCATGCGCACAGAGTCACCCATGGACCAAAACACTAACTCAAAAACACTAAGAGAAGAGATCGACTTAGTTGAAGAAATCCGATCAGGAGCAGCTCTTCGAGAAGCCACACTCAAACAAAAAATCGCAGCTCGACATAACGCGAAAGTTATTAAACGAGCGTTCGAAGTTGGGAGCCTCGTATTGAGAAAAAACCACAAAGACTCCCGAGAAGGGAAGCTAGCACCAAACTGGGAGGGCCCATATCGCGTCCAAGCAAAGAAAAAAAAGGAGCCTACTACTTAGAAAATCTTCAAGGGGAAGAGCTTGCACGACCATGGAACACCGAGAAACTTAAATAGTACTATAGTTAGTATGAAAGTCACCTTACCCCCTACGAAGGGCAAAAGGCCCGACCAAACCTGCGTGCCCAGGTACAAGCATCGCAGTCCAAAACGTTTAACCAACAGAACATCCTCGTCGTACCGAGGAAAGTAACTGTCGCACAAACAGATACTCAAAAACGAGCCCGACGTCGCCTAAGTACCACGACCAGGCAGAACCCCAGCTCGCGATGGGACGTTCAAGCCACGGATATTCGAGCCACTAACTTGGCTCGGATACCGACCCTGGATCAACCTCCATACATCTGATCGGTCCCCTAAACCGACGGATCACACCCCTACGAGAATTTATCCCCGTTTATCGACCATTACGAGCGTACAACACTTAACAAAAAATAACGTTTAAAACAAAAGTCCTCCGACGGACGAGCAATCATACACATAATTAAAAACGTTGCATAAATCATGAAACGACCACCAAGGTCGGAAATGTTAATTAAAAGAAGGTGTGACCCCTAAAGGCTGACTTGTTCAAGATTACACAAAAAGGGGACCACGTCCCCCAAACAAGGATTTAAAATTACAAGTAATTTAGGCTCGCAGGCCGACCTAATTACCCTCTCCCCCTGGCACCCCAGGTTGATGTTCGTCCGGAAGTTGCCAGGTGGCTGGCTGGATCGACTGCTCAGATTCCACGGGTTGAGAATCATCCACGAACATGTAATCGGGAACCACGGGCCGACCATCTTCAACTTTGTACAAGTAGCTGATCTGATCGGTATCGAGGTTCAGCTCAGGATGGAGGGCCTTTATCTGGTCCACGACATTTTGGAAGCTCAACTTGGTCGAGTCTCTCAGATCCTTGAGATCCTGATCCAGTCATGCAAGGAAATGCGCCCGACTCATCAACCCCTTGGTATGCTCATCCTCATCATCCTTGGGGAAGAAGGTGCCTCGCAGCTTCCTGTTCTGATCGACGACCTTCTTTTTGTCGACCTCCAGCTTAGCGATCACATCCGCCCGCACCGTCAACTCCGTAGCCGCGACCTCAGCATCCTCGGCGGCCTTCTTGGCTTTTTCCTTCAAAGCAGCCAGGAGAGCCTTCAAGCGGGTTATTTCTAGCTCCTGCCCAGAGATCCCTTCAGCAAACATCAACGCCAACGACATCACCTCGTCACTGCGCTAGCATCCTGCGCCAAAGATAACCTTTGACTGGGGCGGTCCATTTGTTCGAGGTACAGAGAATCCGCCCGATCAACCTCCAGAGATGTGCGCTCAAAATTATTCCGTTGCACGAAACACGGAGGGAAAGGATGCTTCGATTTCACGGAGGCGTTGGTCGTCAAATCCGTTACGACCGCTCCGACTTTGTGCTTCTTGAGGGTTGAACCGGAGGTCACGCCCGGAGACCCTCGAGCTACAGGACCCGAGCCAGAGCCGCTCGTATCATTTCCGACCAGTCGGGTTTGGATGGTCTTAGCTTTTCATTTGTTGCCCTGCATCAATCCTTCCTGGATCTTGTCCAGAGATTTCATCGAGCCTGCAAAACAAGGTAAACAAGGGTTAGATCGACCACGAACATAGAATCACAATAAACAAAAAATATAGATAAAGCAAGAAATACCAAATAAATCAGACACTTCTTGCCCGCTTTTGTAGGCCAAGAGGGTTGTGACGTCAATCAGCGAACGTTCCATAGCTTCCCCTCCATCGGAGGCCAGCATCACCTTCCCCTCCTCGTCGACCAAAGGGATCGGAGTGAAGGATGATACCAACTTGCGGAATTCTTCGAAACTGGTCGCATCGTCCTCGCCCAGGTTATCCCCTACTTGGATAAAGTCACACACCGGTCACCCATAATGACTATGCTCCCAAGAGAAGGGGAACCTCCAGATCCTCCTACGAATCGATCGACCTTCAGCGTCCAACCGGGGCACGTCATTCTCATTAGTATTGTTCCCCATGAAACTGATCGACCTGGTCGCCGTTTTAGTCATTGGCTCGATCAGAATATAATCCCCTTTAAACGACCGAATGGACTCTGAATGCGCCTTGAAATTTTTTGCCCATTGCTTGAAGGATACGAACCCTTTTCGAGTAGTTCCACACCCCACCTGGCGTTGTAGAGAAAACAACCGGAAGAATAAAGGGAGAGTAGCCCCCGCCCCCAGGTGTGCGCACGTCATCTCGAATGCCCTTATGAAAGCATAGGAGTTAGGGTGCAGTTATGAGGGCGCAACCCCAAGATAACCGAGCACCGAGCAAACCAGGTCGATGAAGGGCATCCTGATCCCCAGGGCCGTGATAGCGTATTCATACATTGAGAACTTTCTCCCACCGAACTCCTAGAAGATCTGATCATCGTCACCCAGATAGGTCACTCTCTAGTGATCGGGATCCCCCACTACTGGTAGAGGATCCGCGCGCGGTCGGGCGTAGGACAAAACCTTGTCCAACAGATCCTCAATGACCCATTCCTCGGGCGCCAGCACCCTCTCTTCCTCTTGCATAACTTCAGGAACACCAACCTCGTCACCAGAAGCTATCCCAACGTCATTCGCTTCGGTCGCTTCTGAATCTCCTGAAGAACTCTCGGAACCAGACGGGACGGTCGCCGAGGAGCCCGAATCTTCCGACGAACTCTCTTCTGAGGATATGTCGAAGGGATCGACAAACACGTTTTCACCTGAAAAGCAGAGGAAAGGCGTCAGTGAATTCGATCAAAATATCAAATCTACCCTTCTAGTACCTATCAAGTGAAAGGGCGCGTAACGGCCCGAAAATAGGGTTCCAATCATTAATCCCTTTAACAACCGACGTCCGGGACAAACCATCGACGTTTAGCGGGGATTATTAACACACGCGATTCACTGTGTCTGTGAGCTAGTCGCAAAACCCTAACCTTGGTCAAACGACGAGCTCGACCACCGCCCACCGTGAACCATGTTTATAGCAGGCAACAATACAACTTTTACCAAAACTTAAAACCTACACATTACTCTAATCTACCGATAAAATCAAGTCCTAAGCCGCATGCATTACTACTTCTTAAAGACTAAGCCTAAAAAAGTCAGAATAGAGGCCTAACCTTGGCCTTGAGACGCCATCACAGAAAAATGACTTGAGAAGTACGGTGGTCGATGACAACTTGCGGTGATCGACAGCGGTGAGCGACAGACAATTGCACGAGCAATGTAGGGAGGTAGAAGACAAAGCAAAAAGTTCCCTCTGTGGGATAACGTTACTATTTATAGGGAAAAGGGAACGTGCACTGAAGCGTGACCCCTATCCCTAGGCAATAATAACCTACGCAATAGGCCCTATGCTAGCCGTCAGAGCATTAAATTGGCACAAATCCTGAAACACGTCACCTTTTCGTTTCCACTTCCTCTGTGCCGACCTATAGACAAGATGCTCGGAAAGTCGATCCCCCGACGTTCGCCTATATTCCCAAGCACCGAGCTATCTTTAAGTCATCACTTCCTTTACCGAAAGCAACGACTTGGGGGGCTCCTGTTCCGGACTGGACCAACCCTCGGGATTGAGCCAAATCTATCTCGTGGCCCAACGAACCAATGATTCCACGATGCTCGGAATCCTGAGGAACAATTGCTTGACAGACCCCTTGCTCGGTGCTAAGGATATCCGACCAAGGACAAGTCGAGCAGATCTATTCTTGCCCCAACGGCTAGTTCCTAACCGTCAACAGTTATTACGGAATCTGCGATCCACGCCCAACAATTTGGGCCAATAACCATCCACTCAGACCAATATAAAAACCCTCTCATTTGAGAGGGTCAGGTATTCAAATCTTGACCCAAAAAATTATACTTGCTCACTCGTTGCTCGCTTTCTGACTTTAGTATCGGAGTGCCTTTGCAGGTACACCCCCACCTTCTCTCCATCGTCAACAACACTCATCCACGCTCGACGCGGCCATATTGGATCTTGATCTCCAGGTACGATCAATATTATTTATTTATTTTATTGGCAATAAATTAAGTAATTTTCGAAAATACATATATGATATGAATGAGAGAAAGAAGTGAAATAGAAATATTGGTATTTATAAATAATCTAAGCATTGATGTATGCCTAAGATCCAAGCATTGAAGTGAAATATAAATATTAGCCTAAGATCCAGAAGTTGTTGAATAATGGAGTTGATTTTGTTTCTCTAATATTTTTTTTTCAGGGATCAAATCAAGATCAACAAGTTCTTTTTTCAACTTTATTGTGGAGTATTTGGAATTGTAGAAATAATGTCATATGGAATCAAATCGAAGATATTTCAGATGTCATATGCATGCTTCTAATTTGCTGTTAGGTTGGAAAGTGCCCAACAAATCAATTTAAACACCATTGCTCAAGCTCAGGAGGTCAATAATATTATGTGGGTCAAACCTTCAGTTGGGTGTTTTAAATGCAACATCGATGCATATTTCTCCAATAGCAAAGAAGGGTTAGGTGCTTGCATTAGAGATAATAATGGTTTGTTTGTTGTTGCTCGGACTAATGATTTTCACCTATTACTGAAGTAGATGTGGGGGAAGTTGTTGGTTTATTTCACTCTATCAAATGAGTCCATGAGTTAGGCGTGGATAATGTAGATTTTGAAATGGATGCTAAAAGGGTGGTCGATAGTGTGATTTATCAGAATCTTAATGTCTCAGATTTTGGTGCTATCACAAAGGATTATACTCGTTTATTATCTCTCTTTTTCAGGAACTCTCATGTTAAGTTCGCAAGGAGACAAGCCAATGAAGTCGCCCACACTTTAGCTCGGATGACTCCATCTTTAGCTAGTTTCTATAAGTTTCTTGATGTACCAACATGAATCCAAAATCTTATTTCTATTGAAATGAATTAATCTTTTCCCGTCAATTTTTCTTTTGAGCATTTGATAGAATCAAAAGATATATATGATATATAATACTTAATGAGTGCTGTGAAAATATTTTTATGATAATTTTAATTACATAAAATATTTGAAGAGATAATATGAATTATAATATTATTTTTAGTGGCTGAATATTATATTAAATGAATACAATGATGTTAATTGAAGATGGTCCGAATGAGAATAAATGCATAAATATATTTATTTATTTTTATGCAATGAAAAGTTGTCGCTTGAAATTTATTTCAGTAGACCTGCAAAATAATTATTTAAATAATAGATTTATATTTATCCTTTTGATAATGATGTCATTTAATAATCATATAAGCAGACATGTATAAATCTATTACGAAGAACAAAATATTCTTTTAAAAAAAATAGATTTATATTTATTGACAAATAAAGATGTTGCTTATTAGAAGTATAAGTAGACTTTTATAAATTTAATTGTAAAGATCGGGTTTATTATAGATAGTGAGTGTATGTAAAGTTGCTCGCGTGCCATGATCCAATGTCACGTTAATTTAATTTATAGAAAATTAAGTTTATATGTGAATATATTCAATTTTATTTATTAATGAGATGATGTCACTTAAAAGTATTTTAAGTAGACCTGCATAATAAATTCATAAATGAATTTATTTTACATCTTATTGAGAAAAAATATATATAATTTGAAGGCGACATCACTTAGATATTTAACTAGACATGTATAAGTCTAATCGATAAGACTTTATTTATTATTATAGACTTAATAAATAAATTTTTGAGATTGATTGACTTAGAGACATCTTAGTCAATATTTATTGATGGAAGAAATTACGTGTCATCCTCATTTGTGTATAAAGTAGCTACTAAATAACGAGGTAATATTCTCTATTATGTGAAGTCTGATCAAAGTGATCCTAATCGATCCTCTGAGAAAGCCCTAGGAAGAAACTAATTTGTGAACACATCGAGGGAGATTGAACTTAAGCCTCAATTGAAACTAATAAGTGATGAGAACCCAACCTTTGTGATTGGAGATCCCATGAAGAAGGTTCATATGGGTAAGAACAAGTCACTTGTTAGTTCTGCTAGCACAAAAAATTATGTAATTAATTTTTGCTTGTGTCCTTTCCTATGGTGTAAGTGAGAAAGTGCTAGACACAGCATTAATGAGAGAATAAACTTACATAGCTTTTAATGAATTTCATATATTTTATTGAGGTGTATGATTTGCAGCATAGCATGCACTCGAGTTCGATCACCAGTGAGGTATCCAAGTTTACCTCTTCCTCAGATGTACAATTGGACAGATTGAGACTACCAGAAAATAGTTCAACCCATTGAATCAAAACAAGGTGATTTAAATTGAATGAGAATCACCATAAACACTCTACACCCTTATGCGCTTTCTTTGGAGGCAGAGTGTTTTTGGGAATATTATTCTCCTCTTTATTGTTGACTTAGAAACCGTCTGCCATTACAAATGAGAGACAAATGTTAAAAGAGATTCTCTCTGATGCCAAGTTGAAAGAAACAAGAGATTTGTGAAGGAACAAGGCTAACCATGAATGCTTCTCTCAATGCTTATACTCGTTAAACAAAGTGACAAATGATTAATACAAAGTGATTGCTAAATTATGGTGTTAATAATTTCACATCTTCATGATTTATGACAATGTGTAACAATCCAAAGCACAAATCAACCAAATTTACACAACGACACAAACACTTACACCGAACACAAACTAACACGTAAACATTAATGATAATTTGAGAAAATAGAATTATTGAATATAATCACTCATGTCAGTCCTAGACAGTCATAGACACCAGACACATCTTCAATCCGAAGATGTTAAATTCTCCATTGCTTATATTTCCACCTTTGGTGGACCGGAGTACCTTCTCGAACCAACCGGAGAAGCAGGGAAAGAAAGCCTCTTCCTTGCAGAAACCGAAGATGCTGATGGTGATGTAATTAGTTTGGACTTTGCCTTTGCAGAACTAGTGAGTGCCATGTAACTTGGAAACACCGGCGAGCTTTCAACGCTCGCGTCATCTCTAACCGACGATCCTGCAATGCTACTATATCGTCGATACCGTTCGGAATGAACACTAAACATACTTCTTGAGTCATCAATAGTTTCGCCCTTTGAGCTTGACGGCTTTGTCTTTGAAGTTGAAGGAGAATTCTGAATGCTCTGTCTTCTTAATTTTCGCCCAACCGGAGAAGGGTTGTGATTCATAATGATGCTTTCGACTTCCCATGGTCGAGTCGCCATCCATCTCTCTAACCAACTCCATCCCCAGTGAGGATTGTTTGGATCCATAAATGTTTGGTTTATAGATTTTGAAGAGCTTTTCCATGTTTGCTGTCAGAGTAACACATTTAGTTATTTGTTTACGCATTCAAAATCACTTATATTGAACCAAAAATCACTTTTTGGGTACCTGATGTGAAAATGAATATGCCAAAGCCCTCTCTCTTTTGAAAGCAGCTTCTTGTCTTTGCAATAATTTTGCATCAATTTGTTCCTTTGACTGTAAGCTATGATTCCATTCTTCTCCAAGCTGCTGTTAATCAAATCAAACACAATGAAGCAGGGATACGATATGAGTATTGAGTACTATACTTATCCGGTACGGTGATACGTCACTAATCAAACATAATCCTTAATGTTCACAAATCTAATCTAATCCTAATTCATCTGCGCGTTAGTATACATAAAATTGCTTACAGAAGTTTGCAACTTCACAAGTTCTTTTTCGTGTTTTTGTTGTAATTGGCGCTGACGAGCATGATTCTCTTCGGACATTCGAACTCGCCTTTCGCGAACCTGTGACTGCAATCTTGCTAGAGTTTGCATGCATCTTAATGTGCTGCCTGCTTGCCGTTTAACAGATTGTCCTTGTATCATTGTCTTCAACCTCACCAAACCTCTCAAGGCGTGCAAAGCTCTTCTCGCCTAAAAAACCATTACACAATTTCTTTATCAGTACGATTCAAACTCGGTACTCCAGAGTGTACAGCACGACACAAACACAAACACGGCATACGATGAACAAACTTCATTCTAGGCTATGAAACCATGGCAATGACACAGACACGATACCGACACAAACACAAATATGATGAACAAACTTCATTTTAGGCTATAGAGCCTGACAAAAACACAAGCACAACACTGACACATTGACACTTGTAATATTTCAAAATATTGTGTAATAAAATATAACGTGTCAGATACCAGATACACCTTCAACAATTTCAATATTACGAAAACAAGATCATACCAAATATCCGCGGAATGCAGTCTGAATCTTGATAGCAGCCAATTCCTCCATAGTCTTTGCAGGGTAATGAGGCATACTCGTGAGACGAACAACCTCGGCAGCAGCCTGAGCAGCAGCAACAGCCTTCCCCGCCGCGACAGCAGTGGCAAAAGCAAGAGAAATAGCCTGTTTATTTTGTTCATTCTCTAACTCACTTAATTTCACATCTTCTATCTGTGGAACAGAAACTTGTACTACTTCTTCTGATTTCACTTCTATGTCCTGTTGAGTACTTTTTCTCTTTGATTTCTGACTTTTCTGATATATTTTGTTCAAATAAAAAAACATAAAATAAATTATATAAATAAATATACAGTAATAATCAATTAAATATTTTAGTTTTTCTAGCAAGTATATAATAATAATAAATATGAAACCTTGTCTTTTCTGGAATCATGACTGAAAACTTTCTTCACTGCAGAAAACCAACTTCCTTTTTTCCCCATTTGTAATTCCTGTTACTTTCAAGGTAAAAAAAAAGAAAGCAAATTTAGGTTAAAACAAATTTAGGTTAAAAGTAATTAAATTAACATAAACACAATTAAAAACATAAATTTTCAACAAATGGATATTGTAATAATTAAAAGAAAACCGTTAAAGAAACACAATGAATGCATGTAAAAAAGAAACTGCAACAAAAAGGAGAAATAATAGAAACAGATCTATGAACAGATTGTTAACTGAAAAATCAGTAACAGACTGATTAATAAAAATAATTAGAAACTGACACTAAAAAGGATAAACCGCCACGAAAAAGTAAAAAGAAAAAAAATGGAAAAGTTTGAAGATGGAAGAATAACAAGAGAAAAACGAGATGTAAAAGACATTGGAAATTGAATGTACCTTTGCATGAGAATGGTAAGATTTGGATCTCTGAAAATGAGAAATGAAATGCAAAATGAGAGAGAGAGAGAGAGAGAAAAGAGATCTTGGGATGGTGGAAAGTTGAAGTAAGGAAGAAGAAAAAGAGTGGGGGCCCAGTGTTAGTTAAATAACAGTCAAACCAAACATGACGGACACTCAAACGGTTTTGGATTATGTAATGTACTGATACAACAGACAACACATCAATCAATAACGGTTTTTTTATTTAAATAAAATCAATATGTACTTTTGAAAAAAGTTTAATAACGTGTTATTTCAGTTCAAATTTTTAGTTTAAGAACCGTGTTATTTAGTTTAAAATACAAAAAAAATCAAAAAGTTTTATTTATTCACATGTTTCTAGAGAACACGATTCTAGTTTTTTCTTCCTCTCCCGTACCGTTATGAGTAGGGACACATCACTCACATGTTTCACAAAAAGACGACTGATATAAAAAAATGGACGCCATAACCAAATGATGAACGTCTTTTCTAATAAATGGCCAGCTAAGAGACTGACAGAGGTGTTAAAAAGTCTCACATTAGACAATATATGACTTGAACATGTATTTATAAATGGGGGCAACCACACATTCTTAAGAAGATGAAATATATTATGTCGTCTCTCCTAAGAGAACATCCTACGTCGCCTCTCGTGGGCCTTTTAGGGATATATCCGTACACAATCCCTCGAGCATGAGGTCTTGAAAAAGGCAAAATAATTAAGGTTAATGGACTCTTCTAATTTAGACGAGTCCCTCAATGATTCTTAAGACGAGTCTCTCTGTAACACTCTAATTCTAAAATGATTATTTATTTAATTAAGTCGATTATTGGTTTTATTTGTTTTTTTTTGCGAGAACTATTGAATTCGGTGACGTGTCAGAGATATATACATTTGATGAAATGTCGGTCTTAGTGACTAATAAATTTTATTTAGAGAAAATAGAATTAGTTATAATTAAATCGAATAAAGAAACTAAGATAATAAAAATTATGAAGCTAGAGGGCATGGTGTCATTAGAAGAGGTGGTAAGGGTATTTTCGGAAATTCATAATTAGGGACATAAGGGTTACATAGGTGAATTAGAGGAAGAAAATTCATTATGTATTTATACGGAGAAGACGAACCGAGAGAAAAACGAAGAACGCAGATTTCAGGAGGAATCGAAAGAACGAGAAGAGGATTCGATCGAAAAGCGATAATCACAAGGTAAGGGGTGTTTAATCATAGTTATTATGTTTGATTAAGAACTGATTAAACAGTAATTATCTGAATTTGAATCGATGAAATATGTGTAGAGGGTTTGAAGAGAAATTGATTTTTTGTATCAAGCTGTAATCGGTAGTGGTGACTCTGAGTATTTTAGAAAGAATTGTGAATAACCGGAACCAGGAACGAGTGAAATTGAGAAAAACTAGAGAAAATATAATTTTGTGTGGCTCTCGCCACAACAGGGATGACTTACGCCACCATCCTCATGAGTATAGGTGGCCGGCGCCACTTGGGATTAATTAGGAGTGGCTGGCGCCACTAATTAATTTTTATTAGGGAAATTAGGTGGCCAGAGCCACATAGATGGTGGCCTACGCCACTTGTGAGTGTGTGAAGGGTGGCTTGCGCCACTTATGTGATATGGGGGTGGCTTGCGCCACTTAGTGTTAGGAAAGGGTAGCTTGTGCCACCCAGTGTGTCTTGGGGGTGGTCAGTGTCACTTCCTTATGGCCTGCGCTACCCAGTGAAATACAAGTGTCCAGTTTTCTGTTTTGTGTATAGTTACGCTTCTGCAATTTTCTGTTTTTTTCTGAGTATGCAAATTTTGATCTCTAGAATCAGGATTTTTATAAAATCAGAAGCTAACAATGGATAATAGAGACATGTTCCACTGTTTGGAAATTATGTATGTGTGCTAATGATATTGGTTTAATTGTGTGCTGCTATGTGATTTATGAAGTATGTGTCGTATTAATTGTGTATTAGTATGCGAAGGTAAATTGAAGTATATGAATGAATGAAGATGCGTCTTGACTAGCCGTGGTCGTGTTTAATTGTTGTATGCATCATGCATTCATAGCATTGTTTAGGACGAATTTGTAACACCCCAAAATTTACCCTCTGGTTTTCTATCTTTTTCTGCTTTTTGCATACATACGCATTTTCCATTAGGTCATATCATTTGCATAAGCTCCTAAGACATGAGATCGATATTTTTTGAAGATTAGGTTTTCACGTCCCATTTGTGGTTATTAGAGGAATTCAAGGTTTTCGATATGCAGCCATTAGTGGCATCATGTTCTTATTGCTTTTGTCACGGATTTAGAGTTTATTTCCCTGGTCGAGGATTTCACGTCTGAAAATTATTCACCGATGCATTTGGCCCGTCATCAGAACTCAGGTTTCAATTAAAGTACGGGTGTTCAGTCACGATTCAATTTAGATGGATGTTTGACCTAATCTTGGTCAAACCTTCAGGGGATTTATTCAATTGCAAGTTACTTGTGTCAGTGGCTTATTTCTCAGCGATCGGTTCAGGTGTATTCAAAGTGATTTATGATTTGTTTGACTAGAAATTCAGAAGATGTTTAATTCAGATATTTGTTATTTCAATGGTGAATTGTTCAGTGACATCTGTGTTATTCTTGATCAGTGTTTTTTGTGGAAGCAGTGCAAGATTGACATTGAATTAAAAAATCGAGGTTTAATGGTTGTGTGCATGTGGGTGGTAGCCAGTTCATTTCATAAAATCATTTCATATCCATTTCCTTATTCATTTTTATACATTAACCATTTCAAATTAGCCAAATTTCCATTTTTTTAAATTCTTTTCCGATGTTTATTTATTCCATATCAATTATATTCCAATATCCATTCACAAATATATCTCTATAATCCATCTCATTCAATTTCTTTCTAAAATATTATTCATATCCATTTTATTTTTACCATACATTTTAAACTATCACAAGAAAAAGAGAAGCCCATATCACATTACATTCTAAGCCCATCTTTATTATTACAATACAATGATTACAATAAATTTCGAAAAAAATAAAATTAGAGAAAAACAAGCCGCCACAACACGATTCCACCCTTTGCATATACTGACCCCACATTTTTCTTTCCATTTTTTCCCACTTGCCATCACAAAATCATTCTTCGGTTGATTCACGTATCCCGCACCAGCTACACATCAATTCCATTACACAAACTTTTCAGCCAAGTTTTATTTCTTCCAATCATGGCCCACAACGTACTTTTTTCATTCCACTCACAACAATGCCAACCAATTTCTCGTGCACAACGTACATACAATTTCCTTCACCCACATAAATTTCACCACACTATGCAACGTACACTACCACGCAATGAATTTCCATCAACACAACCATAACACACAACGCGTTTTCTAGCGGATTCTTCTTCTGCATCAACAACAAAAATCATTTCTCATTCTTACAACAACACTGCGACAACAGTAACACAACAGCTCAATTTCATGACTATTTCTTCTTCTCTCACAAAAACCATAGCAGAAAGATCAGTAAAAAGACTTGATAAAAAAAAACTCTCACAAAAGAGAAAACTCTGCTCTCTCATATCTTCACCCATGACTCACAACCACAACATATAACATAACACCACCATCAACCTTTAACCAAAATCACCAAATCAAACCATTGACTCTCATCTTCCACAATCAACACACGCAAAACCTTAGCCGTGAAATCCTTCAACTCAATCTCAAACTCACACTCTAACCTTTAACCATCTTCATCACACATCTCCTAACCTCAAATCTTCAACCATTATCTTCAGATCCAACAACAAAAATCACGAAACCGTGAAACTCACAAACAACTCAAATCCGCAAACCCTTCAAAATCCTCTGCAACCCTCATTTTCCCCCCTTAATCCGCAGACCTTCAACACCATTCATACCTTAACCTTCTCTTCCCTCAACACACCGACAAAATGAATCTGAACTGCAAATCCCATAACCGATCTTCAACCATTCACAAACACAAACACACTCTACAAACCTTTCACTCCCTTCAACGACTTCAATCATCCTCCAACGGCCAAACAAAAACAACACCGAAAACCTTCATTCCTTTTCAGTTCGCGGACCACTGCAAATATCTTTTGGTCAAACACAAACCGCAAGTTTCAACTCCATTTCACCATCTTCAGATTCAATACAACCTTCTGAAAAACGTAAACACAAGCAGAAACCAAATTTCAGGAACAGAAAATAGAAGAAGAGATGGAAGTTGAGAGAATCACGCTGAGAGATTGATGAGATTGAAACACATCAGAACGAAGAAGAGGCCGAATCAAATCATGATGGAGATGAAGGAGATCGCATCAGAGCTTGTTTTGCTGACAATTTTGTGAACCGCGATTTGAGAGGAAGTGAGATGCGAGAGATGCAGCGGTCGAAGAAGAAGGACTGAGCGGGAAATCATCGGTGAACCACACTTGCGTCAATGGAGATGAAGCAACGATGATGTCGTCGTCTGACATTGTTTCGCAGAGTGAGACGAAATTCCACTGCAAGATCTAGGAAGAAGCATCAGCGGCCTTGCATCTGAGAACGACGACGATTCAGTTTCGGTTTTGCGGTATATTTCAATGTCGTCGATTTTGAGAAGCACGACACAAAACTTTGTTCTAGCGGCACCTCATAAGGGAGAAGAAAAAGTACTAAGTTTTTGTTGTGGATCGACTGTCCCCTTTTCCTTTTTCAACAAATCTGATGTTTTATTTTTTTTTTACCTTATTTTATTTTAATCTTTTTATGATAACTCACTTGTTTGCCTGCGATTGGTCGTTGTTGGTATAAAGGCTATTTGTGTTTTAGCCTAATTCCATGCAAATATGTTCATCAAGTTTATGGCGCACCCTCACTCATCACCATTCGATCACCTCTCATCAACATCTAACGCCCCATATTGCGTCCCCACGATGAACCACCTGAAGCCACAATCACTGGATCAACAAATTTCCTTTTGGGCTTGTGTTTGTTTCTTGGACCAAGGCCCATCTGATTTTATTTTGATTGCACTTCCCATTTCCAGCGGACCCCTCCCCCTTTTCATTGTTTATTGTGCTTCCCTTTATATTTTAATTCAATTTTCTTTATTTTCACTTATTTAATTTTGTTTATTAATTTCAATATAGTTTAGATTTTAATTTATCCCGATTTATTGGGTTTAATTAAATATAATTTTATTTGATTTTGGTTCTAGTTTTGTTTGATGCTTGTAGGCTGCTTGCTCAATTTCAACAATGAAGGATGTAGTGTGGTGGTGACCTTGTGATTATAATCTTATTGCAGATTGCGTTTAGCCTCTGATATCGTTTGGACTGATTCTTGGTTTTAATTCTAGATGATGGATGCTTGCACTTGAATTTTTGTTCGATACCCTGATAATTGACAATTGTGTTTGACTATTGAATTCAGTTATTGGTCTGAGATATTCTTGATTTTTCTTGCACGTATTGAAGAGGCAACAGACCTTCTCCGTTAGGTATCATTAAAAACTATTATTTTTCGTACCTCATTCTAGTTGTGATGCCATTTTAGGAGCATGTTGCTGCATCTGAAGTCCTACTGGTGTAGGCTCTGTTTGAACATTGTCTGATTACCTGATATTGCTCTTTCTTCACTTGCAAACTTATTTCTTTCATCTCAACTTCTTCCTCCACTTCTTACTTGTGTTTGTGATGTGCTTAGACCATCAACGTCCAACTTCTTTTCTTCCCTTTTTGAGTTCAACTTAACTTCTTCAAGAGAAGTAAGTTAAATCTCATTCTCCTTTCTTCTTTCTTCCTCTTTTCTTCTTCTTTTCATCTTTCTTTCTTCTTCATTAGGATAGTTGAAACCACACTAACCTAGGTTCATCCATGTATGACAACTTTAGGATTAGTCTTTCCCCAATAGTCTTTTTACCTTTAAAGATCTTTTTGGTTCTCTCTCTTCTCATCTTCAAACATAATCTCAAATCACTTAATAAATGACGAGTCTTCTCATGAGACACGAGACTTTGCTATGAGATACTTGCATGCGTTCCATTTCGGGGCGAGGTGTAGGATATCTAATCAGTGCATTTTAATGCACATTCTACCATGTTTGCACTTAAGAATTTCTTTAGTTTTCTTTGTTTATTTTTATATTTTAATTTGTTTTTCTAATTTACTTTATTTTTGGCTTAATTTAATTTTCATACTTAATTTTCAGTTTTAACAGCTTTTACGGAAATGATCATAACCGGAGTTCCAGGAATCTGATTGAGGCGTTCTACCAGTCAATGGAAAGATAAGAGAGAGCTACAACTTTCGTGTTGGAGTCGAAGTCAGATTCGGAGTCATATTTTCCAGAATTTTGTTTGAAGCTGCTGCATTAGTTTTATTTAGTTTTGGGTCATTTATAATTGGGTCTGGGTTATGTATTTGACCCAGTTGAGTTGTAAACGGGTTTTTTAGGTTTTTCTATTTAACCTAGCAGCCACAGCTGTTTATTAATACACTTTTCATGATTTTATTTTATTTTTCTTACGCTTGAAAGAACCGGAATGGAGAACTAATTCCAAGGCAAAATCCTGCTGATTACAGGTTCCATCATACTTTGAGGTTATGATAATTTTCAATCCAAGTTCTATTCCTTTCAATATTATGATATGCGATCATTGTTTGCTTAATTCGATTATCATATATTAGTGTTGATTTAATTTGATTATTGTATGATCCTTGACCGTAGTCATGTTAGCGTTTGCTTAATTCGTTATCGTGTTTGATTAAACCGTGTTTGCTTAATTCACGAGAGCTTAAATTTGTTTGCTTAATTCGGATAATAGGAACATACATCACATAAAACCAGTTGCGCTTGTCAATGAATTTTATAATTAAATCGGAATAGATAATCCGCTTAGGAGGTTGAAATTATAATAACCAATGATAAGTTGGAACCCAAATCAGTAGGATTAGCCGTTTTAGCTTATTTGGTAATCACTTTTTATTTTAATTTCTTTTTCTTCAAATTAAAATCTAAACCCCCATTAATCGTTACTATCGTTAGTTAATAAGATCAAGAATCCTTGTGAGACGATTCGAGTCATTGTCGCTATACTACGTTTTCAAAAATTACTCGTTTTTGATCCGTGCGCGACACGCGGATCAAATTGGCGCCGTTGTCGGGGATTTTTGTTGTTATTAACCGATTTTATAGTCATAGATATAGTTTGCTTGCTAGATTTTTTTATTTATTTTTAGGGTTGCAATACCGGTTGCAGTATAGTGATAAGTTTTCCAGCCTTTTAGGTAAGTTGGAAGCTACTGTTTCGATTTGCTCCGATTTTTGCGTTTTTCTATTTTATTTGATTTATTTTCTGTTTTCATATATTAAAAAAAATCTAAAATTTTTTGTGATCTTTATTTGATTTAATTATATTTTTAGCGTTATTTTTATATTTTTTAGATTCTATTTTAATTTCTTTTCTTATTTTCCATTCTTTTTAAATTTGCAGTGATTTTATTTGATTCTGTGTTGAAATTTATAATCATATCACGACTGATCAAAGAACTCTGAGAGAACTGGATGCACTTGTGAATTATAATGCTTTATGTATTGAATATCCTGATGTTGTTGATGAACCTTTCGAATTGAATTTTGGTTTAACACACTTGTTGCCAAGTTTTAATGGTTTTGCAGGTGAGGATCCACATAAGCATATGAATGAATTTCAGATTGTGTATTCTGCACCTTCCGAACCTTCACTAGAGGACCTTGTCAAGCAAATTGCTGCAAATAGTCTCCAGTTTCAGCAACAAACAGATTATAGTCTCCAGGCTTTGCAAACACAGCTTGATCAACTTACCACTTCGGTGAATGCTATGCAGCAAGCTCAAGGATCAAACCAACAACCTTCGGAAGAACATTCTATTTTTCAAATAGAGTTACCTTCTAAAACTGTTGATGATACTTGTATTAATTTGTTTGCAGCTGATTTTCCATCATTGTCTGATTTTAATGATGTTTACTCTTGTGATGTTTGTACTGACACTAAAATTTGCTCTGTTTGTGCTGAAGTTGAGGTTGCCTTGCAAGTTGATATTCTTACTGCAAATGAGGTTGCAAATGAAGTTGTTCACGTCAATGGAGCTCTCAACACCCCGACTTCTCAGAACAAACCATCCATCAAGAAATCTCCCTCTTTAGAGCTGAAGCCATTTCCTAATAATTTATTTGAATTTGTGCAGGAAGAGAAATCATTACAGAAACATAAGAAGGGAATTGGATGGACTTTGGTTGACACTTGTGATATTAGCCCCTCCATGAGTATGCATAGGATCTCAATTGAAGATGGAACAAAAGTAGTGAGGCAGCCCCTTAATCCTTTGATTCTTGAAGTTGTAGAAAAGGAGATCACTATCACATGCACATTCAACCCTTTTACTTATCGAAGATTCTTCTTTGATCCTGGAATAAAAGGTGAAGGCACTAATAAAAACTCCAAGATTAATGGATACTACCCAAAGTTACTCTATGAGATCCCCACTTTGGAAGAAAAGACTGTAGAAGAGCTCTCTTTAGGAAATGCTGCTTATGTGATCACTTATCCACCTTGACTACTCGGGTGTGTTCTTTCCTTTCTCTCCCTCTTATTTTATATTTATGTCCTTTCATTGAGGACAATGCTTATTTTAAGTGCGGGGGAGCGAATAATTTATTTTCTTTGTTTTTGTTTGTTTTGTTTTAGAAATACTAGATATTTTTTTTTGAAAGTGTTAGGCTATAGATTGTTTTGAGGTTAGATTGTGGAGACTTGGGAAAAGTTCACAAGACCGGTATCGTTTTAACACCTTAAGTCTCTTGAATATGGAAATCTTTTTGAATACTTGTTATGCCATAGCCTTGAGTTCTCATCCTTTAATATCTCTTAAGTAGTTTATCTAGCAGTTAGCACCATCTAGAAATCACACACTAAATAATTAAGCTGATGCAAATAAGTGAATGATCTTGTGCTTAAAAATAAATCTGAATAAGAATCCTCCTTTTAAGTTAGATGACCCTCACCCGGTCATTTAGCCTAACGGATGTGAAACCTTAAAAACAATTATAAAAAAAAATTGTTGTTACTAAAGTAACTTTAAAATATTGTCAAGTATGGATCATAATCACTAACAAGCTTATTTACCGTGTGTATGAATAGATAACGGGCTTAATGTGATTGCACTAGAATGAAAGAGAGCAAAAGGGAGGATGAGTAAGTTAGACTTAGGCATAATAACATGATTCGAAATGGTTTGTATATGATGGAGGCTTATGACCGCACAATTGCAGATTTGTGTTCTTACAATATCCTTAGTGTGTAAGATTAGTACCTATCGATGCTATCTTAATCGAAGAAAAGTTTGTAGCCTAGAATGAGTATCTGAATGATGTTGTGTTTCTTGAGTCTTGAGTTTATTTTTGCTCGGAGTGCAAATGTTCAAGTGTGGGGGAATTTGATCAGTGCATTTTAATGCACATTCTACCATGTTTGCACTTAAGCATTTCTTTAGTTTTCTTTGTTTATTTTTATATTTTAATTTGTTTTTCTAATTTACTTTATTTTTGGCTTAATTTAATTTTCGTACTTAATTTTCAGCTTTAACAGCTTTTACGGAAATGATCATAACCGGAGTTCTAGAAATCTGATTGAGGCGTTCTATCAGTCGATGGAAAGATAAGAGAGAGCTACAACTTTCGTGTTGGAGTCGAAGTCAGATTCGGAGTCATATTTTCCAGAATTTCGTTTGAAGTTGCTGCATTAGTTTTATTTAGTTTCAGGTCATTTATAATTGGGTCTGGGTTATGTATTTGACCCAGTTGGGTTGTAAACGGGTTTTTTAGGTTTTTCTATTTAACCTAGCAGCTGCAGCTATTCATTAATACACTTTTCATGATTTTATTTTATTTTTCTTACACTTGAAAGAACCGGAATGGAGAACTAATTCCAAGGCAAAATCCTGTTGATTACAGGTTCCATCATACTTTGAGGTTATAATAATTTTCAATCCAAACTCTATTCCTTTCAATATTATGATATGTGATCATTGTTTGGTTAATTCGATTATCATATATTAGTGTTGATTTAATTTGATTGTTGTATGATCCTTGACCGTAGTTACGTTAGCGTTTTCTTAATTCGTTATCGTGTTTGATAAACCGTGTTTGCTTAATTCACGAGAGCTTAAATCCGTTTGCTTAATTCGGATAATAGGAACATACATCACATAAAACCAGTTGCACTTGTCAATGAATTTTATAATCAAATAGGAATAGATAATTCGCTTAGGAGGTTGAAATTATAATAACCAATGATAAGTTGGAACCCAAATCAGTAGGATTAGCCGTTTTAGCTTATTTGGTAATCACTTTTTATTTTAATTGCTTTTTCTTCAAATTAAAATCTAAACCCCCATTAATCGTTACTATCGTTAGTTAATAAGATCAAGAATCCTTGTGAGACGATTCGAGTCATTGTCGCTATACTACGTTTTCAAAAATTACTCGTTTTTGATCCGTGCGCGACACGCGGATCAATATCCCTCATGGTGGATAGGTCTTAGCATGAGAAGACTTCAAAAAGACACAAAAAAACACTTAATAAATGCCAGTAGGTCAGTGTGTCGGAGCCTTCACTTGTGGGACTAGATTTGGGGATTTCCTCCATAGCTAGGTGTGCCTCTTGCACATTCCATTTCGGGATGATGTAAGAAGTACACATACCATTAAGTAAGACTTAGGTACACTTACCTATGCAAACTTCAAAGCAGAAAACTCATAAAAAACACTGGACAAACAATAAGCGTCTCTCCTTCGGGACTTCTTATCTCATCTCCTTCAGTCCTTTCGTACGAACTTGCTCTTACTTGTCACTTTGCAAGACGGTAACATACTCGTCGTCCAAGCCTGCAACACCTGAGCATTGACATAAGAAGTTCAGGCTTTTGAGAAATAAGCAATCTTTCCACCCCTAGTTAGGGGAACTACGACGACTCTGATCCTCATGTCCAGATGAGGTACGTAGGCAGCGGGGTAAGGCCCGTTCAAGCACACTCTTTTATTTTCCCTACATTTTCCCCCTTTCTTTTCTTTTCTTATCTAGTTCCAGTCTTTCTTTTTGCAGCAGCTTTCATTCATTCACCCTTTGAAACAGTTTCTTTGCAAGCGTGGATCCCGTCGGGTACGGCAGACGACCTGGGGTGCTAATACCTTCCCAGGTCGTAACCGACTCCTGAACCCAGTCTCTTTGGTTCGCAGGACCTGTGTCCTTCCTTTTATTTTCTTCGGTTTGTGCAACATTACCATTCCCGTTCCTTAGGAATAAAAATGCCTGGCTGGCGACTCTACCACTTCCGCGTCACTTTCGCATTTGTACTAGGATGGAAATCCAGGGAACGAAAGAATGGTCCAATGGAGTTTTTGCAGGATGAAGATCCAATGATGAATTTTAGGACGATAATGTCCAATTATGGTCTTAATCCCATTGTGAGGATTAAGTGCAAAAAGTGAAGTGCTCTGGTTCCAAGCGAGAACCGATCCTATTGGTGGGGATCTTTGGAGATAGCGATGACTAAGTCATCAGTGATGTTTCGGTACCGCATGCATTGAGTCTATTGAGATGCATATTATTGTAACCCAAAATTTTCCCTCCAACAATCAAAGCAATGTGTCTAAAGAGTTCTCTCAAGATTTCTCAAGGTTCACAATTGATCAAAAGGATTGAAGGTTTCATTAGACTAAGTCTCCTCCTGAACAATGGATCTAGAACTAGGGTTTTGAATTTCACCAAGTTAAATGGACTTCTAAGTCCTCAAGTGAGCTTCATAATATCCCACATGTCTTCAAGAATCCCCATGTCAAGTTTCAGAGCTTTCCCAATAAGTTTGACCAGTCAAATGTTCAAATATCCAAAAATCAGTTAACTTGGTAAAAAAGTCAAACTGAGGTCAACTGTGGTCAACTCAAAGTCAAACTTCAATATTTTTGTCAACATCAAGATTATGAGGTAAAATTAATTATTTTATCAAGGGTTGATCATGATTCATCAAGGAAATCTCAGATCATCAAGAATCAAGAAGTTTCTAAATTAGGGTTTCATAGTAAAAGTCAAATGAACTTTGACCAACCATAACTTTCACATACTTCATCAAACATTTTCCATACAAAGCTCTTTTTTAAGGAAATTTAATTCTCTACAAATTTGTGTCTCACACGACAAGCCTAAAATTGCTTCATTTGGAAGGTATGAGCTAAAACATTATAGGTCCTTTTGAAAGTCAACAAAAAGTCAACATTTTCCAAAGCTCATAATTTGAAAATTGTAAAATATATGGACATGGGACCAAAAATGTTGGTTATAGGACTCTCTAAGATTTATAAAAAGTCCAAGAACACCTTCATAGCCTTAAAATTGAAGGAGTTGTGCCTTGTCAAAGTTGGGAAATTTTCAAGGGGTGTATGAAGCAAAAAAGGCCTAAACTTCAAATTTTTCCAAATGGGCCCATAAAATTGCAAACCAATCTCAAAGATAAAGTCATGCATGACCCAATGACCATTTATTCTGATTTTTATAATTTATTTTATATTATTTTGGATTTTATTTGTTAAAATTCAATTTTAATAAAAATAAAATATAAAAAGTCAATATTTGGATCAATCTTTGTTCTAGAAGCATATAAATGACATTTAAGGTGATTGGATACCCTCCAAATTCGTGCTAGACCAATTTAGTAAGGATATATGTGATTTTTGAATCATTATGTATGATTGATTTCTTCATGATCAAGCACTTATATAAACACAAGAAGTCTAGAGCATGGGACACGATTTTGCTGCAGGTCAAACCCTTCTTCCATCTTCAAAAATTCCTCCTAAAAGTCATATTCGGTTTTGAACCTAGAAGCACTTTTAAAGCAAATTGAAGGTTGCAATCGATTCTTTGATGATTATTGAACACGTCCCAATCATCTACGACATCCACGTCATGCTAAAACGCATAATCCGATGCCTTCTTGTTCATACTTTTAAATTTTTCGATTCATTAATTTTATGCATCATAAACTAATTTTGATTGTTGTTTTGTGTTTAGATTGAAGCAAGTAAGCTTTCTGGATAGTTTTTACGAAGTTCCATGGCCTAGAGCACGATCGGCCATTGCTAGGGTTTATCCCTCCAAATTAGGGCTTTCTAATTTAACAAATATAAATGAATTTTAAGAACATAAATGAACTGTATGAGTTATAAAGATCACATTGGCATGATCAATTGGATAAAGTCGTACGCGTTTTGGGTAATATGCGTTTTGCAGGTTTTTGACGCAAGAAGATTCGCAGGAATGGGCGTGGAAAAATTCGCAGGAAAATCTGCGAATTCAGAGGTAGGAGACGACCTCGTGCGGGGTTTTAAAATTTGAAAAATTGGAAAGGCTTTTGTGATTTTTCGCTTCCCATAGATGCTACAACGCGCGCGTTAGTTCAGCTGGTTTGATGCTTGGTCTGGTGAGGTAATGGACCTGGGTTCGATTCCCAGATCCTTTCTTTTTGAGCAATTTTCTTATTTTTCTCATGTTTCCTTATTTTATTGTTTTAACTATTTTTTTTGTTGATAATAATAAAACTATTAACTAATTATAATCTATTATGAAAAATCTTTTCTTAATAAAAATGTCATCAATTATTTTTTACAAAAAATTTAGTTTTCTTAAATGTTAATATTTTTCTAATTTGTAAATAAATAATAATTTAGTTAATATTGTCTAATTTTTTTTAATAACTTTATTCTAATTAAATTTTTTAATTATTTATTTAATAATAATGATGTATATAATTAATTTTTTTTTATATTCTTATAAATCTATAATAATGGATAATTAGCTTAATTTTGTTTAAAAAATCTAAATTGTCTTTAAAACTTAATTTTCTTAATTAACCCTAATTTTTCTTAAAAGACCTAATTTCTTTTCTAACCCTAATTTCAAATTTCAAAAAAAAACTTAATTAGTTTATTTATTTATTTATTTTTGCTTTATTTAATTATTCAAGATAGTGTTCTTTATTTATTTTTTGTCTTATTTTAATTATTAGAAAAATGTATAGGTTTACTATTATTGTAATTTATTTTTCTCGCATGATTATTATGTATCTGCCCCAAAGCGATGTAATAGCGTAGGATTTACTATTTTTTCCGCATTTTATTTATTTTATTTAATTTGCAGGGTTAGTAAATAGGGAGTGAAAAGATTTAATGAAATAAAAACGACTTAGATAATTTAATTAAAAAGATTAAATATATGAAAATAGTCACTCACACACGTAAGTCGATCTATGATTGCCATCTGCACCTCCTAGGGTTACCCTTCTCAGTTGCCTTAAGAAGATATATGGTCAAGTCCCTCGAAAGTGGGGGTGTCTTAAGCAAACGACCCTGCAAATAAAAATCATCTTGTCCTTCCCCGGTTCAAAAGATCAAGTCCCTACGATGTTGCCTACGATAATGATCTTGTCCCTTCGGTAAAAGATGATAGTCCCTCCCAAGTTCTAAAGACAACCCTTAAGTTGCCTTCATTGACCATACTATGACCCTATGCCCGTCCCTTAATAAAAATCCAAGGTAATGACTACATATTCCTTAATAATAGGGACAGTCTTACTCTTGAAAGAACATACAAGAACATGGATGACTTAGTCTAGGGTAGGAACTCTAAGTTACTGGCTCATATCCTTTAAAATACTTTTCACACCTCACAATTTTCAAACATTTTCAAAACAGGGCTTTGTATACATCCATACGAGGATCATTACAAAGTACTTAGAAAATTTTCTAATCACACACTTCACACTTTCAAAACAATTAAGTGAGCTAAGTAACTAAGAGTCCATGGATAACCATGGATATAAAGGGTGCTAACACCTTCCCTTTATATAACCTACCCCCCGAACTCAAGTCTTTTAAAATGGGTCTTTCCTCTTCTTTTATGTCCTTTCCACTTGGATAAAATAAAAGTCGGTGGAGACTCTTGCTATCCGCACATGTTTTTATCAAACAAAAACACCAAGTTAGTTCTCCCACCGTGTTACAAAATTGGAGACTCTGCTGGGGAGATACTAAGTAAAAGAGGGGTACCCTTAGGGATTCAATCACTTAATTGTTTGCTTTGTTTGCTTTATATTATCTGTTGGGCTTTTGTGTGAAAGATCCTAACTCGGATCTAGTGTAACCTAGGTAAGTAGCAATATACCAAGGAAATTGTACAGCATGTACCGATATGGTTGATCTGGTGGCTATGTTAGTGTGACTTCTTGGTTGGTTCTTATCTTCCTTAAGTAAGTTGAGGATAACCCGAGGCTGCCATATGTTGTCATTACACTAATTGACATTGTAGAACCCTAGTTAACCCATCTTGGCCTTTAGAAAGTAGTGAGATAGTCGGCTTTGGAGAAGTCTAAAGTTGGTTGATACTCGATGCTACGCTCATTGAGATCCTAATCTTGGGGGGTTTTGGTTGGCAAGTAAGTTGCCTACTGAACAATAACCTTTGAGAAGGATCAGTGATATTGAGATCCCTTAAAACCTGGTTACTTTTGTAGGACTGGATGAACCAACTAAACTTCAGGGGGAGGGTACTTACCTTTAAACCTCATGCAAGCCTTTAAACCTAGGGTTATTGTGTGAATTGTTTGTGTGTTCCACGTGTTTGTGATTGAGCATAATATCATGACATCATGACATTATAAGCATAGCATTTTCACTAACCATTTCAAGGACCAAAGGATTTATCTTTGTTCTTTGTTGCAGGTCATGGCTTATGCTCGTAGGAACACTATCCAGATATACTTTATAGGGATACCTTCTAAGCTTAAGGAATTGGTCTCTAAAGTTTCTGAAAGCTCCCAATTCATCAAGAAGCATGGTTACCTGCTGGATCTAGTTACTTCAGGGTTCAACAAAGACATGATGAATGTCCTATTCCAGTTCTTTGATCCTAAACATCATTGCTTCACGTTCCCCGACTATCAGCTGGTACCTACAATAGAGGAATTTTCCAAACTCCTGGGTATGCCTATCCTTGATCAGAGACCCTTCACAGGCTTAGAGAAGGAGCCTAAACCGAAAGTCATTGTTGCAGCCCTACATTTGAAGAAATCAGACATTGTCCTAGAAACGAGAAGTGGAGTTAAGGGTATTCTTGCTAAGGTATTGATGGAGAAAGCTCAAGTGTTCTTGGATGCTATGAGCTATGATGCTTTTGAGGAGATCTTAGCCTTATTAATCTATGGCTTGGTGTTTTTCCCTAATCCAGACCAGTTCATAGATGTATACGCCATTAACATATTTCTGACTCACAATCCAGTGCCTATCTTACTTAGAGATATCTTGCACTCTCTTCACATTCGTACTACGAAAGCGAGAGGAACTATGATGTGTTGCATACCTCTACTATCTAGGTGGTTTATTTCTCACCTTCCTCGATCAGTGATGAAGAATGAACAAGGGTTAAGGTGGTCTAAGAGGATCATGTCACTTTCTCATTCAGACATTCATTGGTGTTCTCGATCTATGGAGAATGTTACTATCATTGACCGTTGTGGGGAGTTCCCTAATGTGCCACTCCTTGGCATAAGAGGGGGCATTACTTACAACCCTTCTTTAGCTCTACGACATTTTAGTTATGCTCGGAGTAATGGTTCTCATGTCATGCTTATTCAGGGTATTATGTTTGACTACAACAACGATCTTCAAGGTTACCGTCAAAGGTTTATACGAGCTTGGAGCAAAGTAAACAAGGTTGATAGTAAGAATCTAGAACCAAAGTACTCCATTCCTATGGAACCTTATCTCAGATGGGTGCGATCTCGTGCTCAGACTCTTATGATGCCATATCCTGCTGTCCTACCAGTTACTATGGAGCCTATTGTTGAAGGAGATGTTCCTTACACCATTCTCCATCCTGATATGCCTACTGATTTAGAGGATCTGCAGAAGTCTTGGATCCAACTGAAGGAGCAAAGAGACACTTTTGAGGCTCATTTCAGATCTAGCCAGGAGAAAGTTCTAGAGTTGACAAAGCAACTTCACGAGGAGCGGAATCTCAACACATACCTCAACACAAAGAGGAAGCGTTCATGGGAGACCTAAGTCCCATATATTTATTTCTTTGTACTTTATTCTTATTTCCTTTCATTGTAAGCCCAAGGGGGCAATTTATATTAGCACTTACTAATGAAAGTTTTGTTTTTGTTTTTCTTTAAAAAAATTTAAATCCTATATGGTCCTTGAACACATTGCATATACATCTACATACCATATCATTGCATCACAGGTTTTCAAAATATGTTTCTCATCTTCTCGCTGTTTATTTCAGCAGAAATGGATCTCAAACAAACTATCAAGGAACTTCAGACTCAGAATGCCCAATTTCAAGAGATGATTCTGAATTTGTCAAGGGGACAAGATGAGCTGAAGGCACTTCGGACCAAGAAAAAGAAGAAGACCAGAAAACCAGTTGACTTCATCAACATGGATAAAAGGTTCAGAGGTCCAGTCAAGACAAATGAAGAAGTTGAAAATCCTGGGGATGAAAATTCTGAGAAAGAAGAAGGCAGTCTCCATGGTACTACTGAAGATTCTGATTATAAGGAGAATTATTACCATGATTTGACTAGTGAGGAGAAATATAAGATACTGGAGAACCAGGTGAATGCTACAGAACTACAAAAGACTTTTGGGTTTGACTTTGAAGATTTAAGCTTAATTTATGGGGTCTCCATCCCTATTGGTTTCAAAGTTCCCACTTTTGTGGTGTATGATGGTGTGTCATATCCAAAGTTTCATATAAGATCTTATGTCAGGAGAATTCAACCTCATACTCCTGATAGGAAGTTTTGGATTCATTTCTTTCAAGAGAGTTTGTCTGGAGCTCAACTGGAATGGTATTATCAACTGGAAAGTACCAACATTCGTAATTGGAATGATTTTGCTGAGGCTTTCTATAAGCAGTATCAATATAACTCTGACTTAGCACCAACTCGCATGCAGCTCCAAAGCATGACCATGGGTTCTAAAGAAATCTTCAAGGAGTATGCTCAGAAGTGGAGAGATCTTGCAAGTAGATTTCAGCCCCCTTTGATTGACAAGGAATTGGTTGATATGTTTATGAGTATGTTGACTGGTCCTTTCTATAGCCATCTCATTGGAAGCTCATCCTCTGGTTTCACTGAGCTGATAATGACTGGAGAACGTGTGGAAAATGGAATACGAAGTGGAAAGATTCAGATGGTTTCCTCTTTAAGTACCACCAAGGAGCCTTCCAATAGGAAGAAGGAATCCAATGTCGTGTATGGCTAACATGGTCGTAATAATCGTAACCAATCTGTGGGAGCTGTTTTGATTTCTAATCCTGCACCTACACCATAAGAGCAGCAGCAGAATAGTTAGCCCAAGCCTAGGAGGCAATTTACGAAGATCAATATGTCATTGGCTTAGGCTTTGCAACACATGTTGAAAGGAGAGCTGATTACTTTGAAGGATCCTCCTCAGAATCCAAACACTTCCTCTCCTCGTTACAATCCCAATGCAAGGTGTGCATATCATTCCAATAGTCCTAGACATAATACCAATAGTTGTTGGGCATTGAAGAACAAAATTCAGGATATGATTAAAAATGGAGAAATTGAGTTTGACCCTCCTGAAACTCCTAATGTGATTACTGCTCCTATGCCTAAGCATGAGAAGACTGTTAATGTTGTTGATGAAGTTTCTTATGTCTATACTGTGGCTGAATTAACTACTCCTCTATCCATTGTCAAGAAGAAGCTGACGCAAACCGGTTTATTTCTGGGTTGCAATGAAGATTGTTTTTACTATGCCTATCAACCTAATAGTTGTTGGAAGATGAAAGAAGGTATTCAGCATCTGATGGACAACCGTACTATATTATTTGAGAAAACCCCTTCTGTAGAGAGTTTATGTGAAGGTCTGGCCCAAGATCTGAAGTTTAAAGATGTGGCTATGGTTGATAAGACTCCTGTGAAGATTACTTCCAAAGGACCTGTGAAAATCACTTCCAAGGGTCCAGTGAGGATCACTTCTGAAGGTCCTGTGAAGATTATTGCTGAGCCAAAAGTGGCTCCAATGATTATTACTACTCCTAGTCCAATTACCTATACTTCTGATAAGGCTATACCCTGGAATTATGGTTCTGATGTTTATATCCATGGTGTCAATCAAGAGCCTTTGACTGATACACCTGTTACTGATACTAATCCTGATGTTGGCAATATTGCTGTGTCTAGTAAGGTTACCAGGAGTGGAAGAATTTTCTCTCCAGAAGACACCTCAAAGACTGTTGTTGCTCCAGTTCATATCTCTAACTTTGGACCAAGTACTGAGGCTCAGGGAAAAGGACCAGTGATTGAACATGTTCAAGCTGAAGCACCAGTTACTGAATATCTCTCTAAACAGATGGAAGAAGTACTGAAGATCATCCGCAAGAGTGATTATAATATTGTTGACCAATTGGGGCATACTCCCTCTAAAATCTCTATGTTGTCTCTACTATTATGTTCTGAAGCCCATGTTAAGGCTTTAATCAAGTTCCTGAAGACTGCTCATGTGCCACATGAAATCTCTGTGGACCAGTTTGAGAACTGTGTTGCTCATCTGACTAGTGATAATGGTTTGGGTTTTTCTGATGCTGATCTGACTCCTGCTAAAAGAAACCATAATAGAGCTCTGCACATCTCCATTGAGTGTAGGGGCACTACTTTATCTCATGTGTTGGTGGATAATGGTTCTTCATTGAATGTGTTACCCAAGGAGGTTCTGGACAAACTCAACCTTGAAGATGTTGTGTTAAGACCAAGTAATGTGTTAGTGAGGGCCTTTGATGGTTCAACAAGAATGGTGCATGGAGAAGTGGATCTCCCAATCAATGTAGGCCAATAAGTCTTTGATTGTACTTTATATGTGATGGATATTCGTCTTGCGTACTACTGTTTGCTTGGGCGCCCCTGGATCCATGGGGCAGGTGCTGTAACCTCCACTTTACATCAGAAGCTAAAGTATCCAGTGAAAGGAAAGATCGCCACTGTTTATGGTGAAGAGGAATACATGGTAAGTCATGTGAATACTTTTAAATATGTCGAGCTGGAGGGTGAATTTGTTGAAACTCCTTGCCAGACATTTGAAGTGGTTCCTGCTCCTCAGCCTGTCCCTGCTGCTAAAATAGTTCATGTGATTACCAGAGTACCTCCTATAATGGCCTCTCTCAAGGATGCTAAAGTTGTGGTTGTACTATTTGGGGTCAGCTTCCTGACATTCCTTACAATTCTGACAAGTTTGGTTTGGGTTTTACTGCAGAACCTCAGAAGGTTGTTCGTCGTCTCGTGCTGTTCGTATCACTAACCAAGGAATCATAAAGGACCAAGTCAATGCTGTGGGAGATTATGATGAAGATTACAACCTGGATAAATGGATCTTTCCTACCATTAGTGATGGGCTCAACAACTGGAAGGTTGAAGACGTTATTCTTATCTCCTTAAGTCAGGAGTAAATGCTATTTTGTTTTTCTAAATTTTAATTTTGTAATTTTGAATACTTTTAAGCCTTGTGCCTTGCCCGGGGCACAGCGGTGTGCTTGTTAGGGATGTCATTTCATTTTCATATTTTCATTCAATAAAATCAATGGACGTTTCTTGCTTTCGTAAATATTGCGCTCTTTATCTTTCTTTTATTTTTTCCTTTATCAAAAGCTATGTGTTCTTACACATACCCACGTTACTAAAATGCAGATCCTCATCCACTATGGATCCTGTTGATAACAGTTCTACTATTGCCAATTATAACTTCGAGAATCCGATCTATCAAGCCGAGGATGGAAATGAGGAAGATTGTGAAGTACCTGTAGAGCTGGCTAGATACTACAGCAAGAAGAGAAAGCTATACAACCACATGAAGAACCAACTGAAGTTATGAATCTGGGAACTGAGGAAAACAGGAAAGAGGTCAAGATAGGTGCTAAATTGGAAGACCGTGTTAAGAACAGGTTGATCCAGATGTTACGTGACTATGTTGAAATTTTGGCTTGGTCTTATGAAGACATGCCAGGGCTGGATACTGATATTGTGGTTCACCTTCTACCAGTGAAAGAGGATTGTCTCCCAATAAAACAGAAAGTTCGTCGCATGCGTCCTGAAATGTCAGAAAAGATTAAGGCAGAAGTAATGAAATAGTTCAATGCAGGGTTCCTAACTGTTACTTCTTATCCTCAGTGGGTTGCAAATGTGGTACCAGTACCTAAGAAATATGGTAAAGTACGCATGTGTTTAGATTACAGGGAGTGGATGATTATCAGTCTATGAACTTTGAGTTTCCAGATGAAGATATTATAACTGTTACTAAAGAACCTAGACAATATGAAGGACCTGGACAAGGATCCCAATGGACTATGGTTTTTAATGGAGCTTCTAATGCGCTTGGTAATGGTGTTGGTGTTGTAATTATCTCTCCTAAAGGTTGTTATACACCAATTACTGCAAGACTTTGTTTTAATTGTACTAATAATATGGATGAATATGAAGCATGCATCATGGGTATCAAGGCTGCCATTGAGATGAAGATTTAGTTTTTGAATGTGTATGGAGATTCAACCCTGGTAGTTAGTCAAGTTAAAGGAGATTGGGACACCAAGCATCCAAATCTCATTCCTTACAGAGAGTATGTGTTGTCTTTGATCCCATACTTTGAAGAGATCACTTATGTACATATTCCACGAGAAGAAAATAAGTTGGCAGATGCATTAGTCACCATGGAATCTATGTTTGAAATTAGTTGGGATGATGAAGCTCCCAGAATTACTACTGATCGATTTGATGAACCTGCATATTATAATGAGGTGGATATTGAAGGAGTAGAAGAAAAACCTTGGTTCTATGAAGTAAAAAGGTATTTTGAAGCTCAAGAGTTCCCTGAAGGGGCATCTGTCAATGATAAGAAGTTTCTGAGGAGATTTTCTGCTACGTTTTTCCTGAGTAATGGAATTTTGTACAAGCGCAATCATGATTTAACTTTGCTTCACTGTGTGGATAAGAAGGAAGCAACAAAGATTGTGGAGGACATGCATGATGTGATCTTTGGTACTCATTCTAGTGGACATACCATGGCTAAGAAGATATTGAGAGCAGGTTACTATTGGTTTACCATGGAAGCTTATTGCTATAAGGACTCCAAAACTTGTCACAAATGCCATATTTATGCTGATAAGGTTCATGTGCCTCTAGTTCCGTTGAATGTTCTGAATGCTCCTTGGCCTTTTTCCATGTGGGGTATTGATATGATTAGTGAAATCAAGCCTACCGCTTCTAATGGACATCGTTTCATCCTCGTTGCCATTGATTACTTTACAAAATGGGTAGAGGTAGCCTCGTTTGCTTATGTTACCAAGAATGTTGTGGCTCGATTCATCAAGTATAATATTATATGTAGGTATGACATTCCTAAAAAGATTATCACAAATAATGGTACTAATTTGAACAATACTATGATTACCGACCTTTGCACGCAGTTCAAGATTAAGCATCATAATTCTTCTCCATATCGACCAAAGATGAATGACGCAGTGGAAGCCGCCAACAAGAATATTAAGAAAATCTTGCAGAAGATGACAGTTACGTATAAGGATTGGCATGAGATGTTACCATTTGCTCTTCATGGTTATCGTACCACAATACGTACTTCAACAGGGGTAACCCCATTCTCTCTTGTATATGGTATGGAAGCAGTTTTACCCATTGAAGTTCAAATTCCTTCCTTGAGAACTATGAAGGAGGCAGGCTTAGATGAAGATGAATGAATTCAGACTCGACTTGACCAGATAAACTTGATTGATGAGAAAAGGTTGGCAGCTGTTTGTCATGGTCAAATGTATCAGAAACGTATGATCAAAGCCTTAAATAAGAAAGTTAAGCAGAAAGTATATCAGGCTGGTGATTTAGTGATCAAGCGTATCATATTACCACAAGGTGATCCCAGAGGAAAATGGACCCCCACCTATGAAGGGCAATTTGTTGTTAAGAGGGTATTTTATGGAGGTGCCATGATGCTTACCATTATGGATGGTGAAGATTTCCCACAACTTGTGAACGCAGACATAGTTAAAAAATACTACGCATAAAAAGAGACCCGCTAGGTTGACTGGCCTAGGAAAAAATAAGGGCATCCCGGCAAACCAAAAAGGTTCGGGCAAAAATAAGGGATATATATATATATATAAAAAAATATACACCCGACAAGTCGAAAACTTGAAAAGGCGGCTTGGGCAAAAAAGGGTATCCCGGTAGATTGAAAACCTGAAACGGCAATCCAGGCAAAAGTTAGGGATTAAAGCGTATGACTATGTTTCGTTGGATCACCCATGTAACCTCTACTAGTTGTGATATCTATGTCAAATTCAACAGATACAGATCAGTCAAATCGTTTCTTTTTCGATAGCTGAAGATGAGATACTTGAAGATAATGGCAATAACGGAGTTGAAACTCAATAGGATCATTTATACATAGCTATTTTCTTTATTTTTGTACTCTTTTCCCTTATTCTTTTCTACGACAAATTCCTCTTATTAGGAGTTCTGTCTCTTTGTTCAAAAAAATTGCCTGTCATAGGCCCTTTTATTAATACAATCCCATTTTCAAATTCAGGTTTACTTTTCCCCTTTTACTAAAGCGAGAAACGTCCGTTGATTATGTTTGAATGTATATATGCTTTTGAATATGATTGATGTTTACCGGAAATGCATAAAATACAATAATAGCATTTACTAAGAACGAGCGGAGGTAGGAATTCAATGAATCTTCGCCGATTCATCCCCATAGAGTAATCTTTACGAATATTCTTACGGAATACTTCAAATAGTATCTTGTACTTCCAACCCTACGAAGTCTTTAAATATTTTCATTTCAAATACAATATATCCTCCGAAGAATTGATACTTGACCGGATAAGTCTCCCGAATTAATGTCCATCTCTTTTATCCTCAGTCAGGATATTCAGGAACGTAATCCTTCAATAAGAAGTACGACGAACAAAAACGGGAGGTTCTAAGTACGATATTCCAAAACAAAATGGGAACGAAGTCTTCATATTCCTTAGCAACGAATCAAGATTTATTTTCCCCAGCCAGCAGTAGTTCTACGAAACTACTCATGCGCTTCAACTACATAATTCATACATACATCATCATATCATATCATATCATACGCATACAACATTCTTATGAGATATCATCTTGCAAAGTGTTATATACATCATGACATTTGCATAGAACTAACCTTATTTTTCAGGTTAATTTCCCAACAGACGAATGTCATCAACAACTTATACCTTGGGCTGCTTTATCCTCCCAAAAGCTATATCACAATACCTTGGGCTACTTTATCCTCCCAAAAGCTATATCACAATACCTTGGGCTGCTTTATCCTCCCAAAAGCTATATCACAATACCTTGGGCTGCTTTATCCTCCCAAAAGCTATATCACAATACCTTGGGCTGCTAAACCCCAGGATAATCTTGGACTGCTCTACCCTCCAGGATCACATCAAACAACCTCTTGGACTGCTACACCCCCCAAGATTGCATCAATCTACTCTTTGGACAACTTTATCCTCCAAGAAGTATATATGAAGAACTTTTTCTCCGAATGACATCTTTAAGCCCATCCAAGCAATACAACCAACCAACAATGTTACTCTACGCACCAGAGAGTGAAAATTTTTGGGCTTTTGTGTTCAATCCCCTTCAACCTTCAGGTCACGAATGGCGTGCATGCCAATCTAACTCCCCAGGTTTCAGAAAATTGAACAGGGGCAACTGTTGTACCCCAAAATTTGCCCTCCCACAATCAAAGCAATGTATCTTAAGAGTTCTCTCAAGATTTCTCAAGGTTCACAAGGTTCACAATTGATCAAAAGGATTGAAGGTTTCATTAGACTAAGCTTCCTCCTGAACAATGGATCCAGAACTAGGGTTTTGAATTTCACCAAGTTAAATGTACTTCTAAGGCCTCAAGTGAGCTTCATAATATCCCACATTTCTTCAAGAATCCCCATGTCAAGTTTCAGAGCTTTCCCAATAAGTTTGACCGGTCAAATGTTCAAATATCCAAAAATCAGTTAACTTGGTAAAAAAGTCAAACTGAGGTCAACTCAAAATCAAACTTCAAGATTTTTGTCAACATCAAGATTATGAGGTAAAATTCATCATTTTCTTAAAAGACCTAATTTCTTTTCTAACCATAATTTCAAATTTAAAAAAAAAACTTAATTAGTTTATTTTTTTTGTTGCTTTATTTAATTATTTAAAATATCGTTCTTTATTTATTTTTTGTCTTATTTTAATTATTAGAAAAATGTATAAGTTTACTATTATTGTAATTTATTTTTCTCGCCTGATTATTATGTATCTTCCCCAAAGCGATGTAATAGTGTAGGATTTACTGTTTTTTTCGCATTTTATTTATTTAATTTAATTTGCATGGTTAGTAAATAGGGAGTGAAAAGATTTAATGAAATAAAAAGGACTTAGATAATTTAGTTAAAAGATTAAATATATGAAAATAGTCACTCACACACGTAAGTTGATCTATGATCGTCATCTGCACCTCCTAGGGTTACCCTTCTCAGTTTCCTTAAAAAGATATATGGTCAAGTCCCTCGAAAGTGGGGGTGTCTTAAGAAAACGACCCTACAAATAAAAATCATCTTGTCCCTCCCCGGTTTAAAAGATCAAGTCCATACGATGTTGCCTATGATAATGATCTTGTCCCTTCGGTAAAAGATGATAGTCCCTCCCAAGTGCTAAAGACACCCCTTAAGTTGCCTTCATTGACCATACGATGACCCTACGCCCGTCCCTTAATAAAAATCTAAGGTAATGACTACCTATTCCTTAATAATAGGGACAGTCTTACCCTTGAAAGAACATACAAGAACATGAATGACTTAGTCTAGGGTAGGAACTCTAAGTTACTGTCTCACACCCTTTAAAATACTTTTCACACCTCACAATTTTCAAACATTTTCAAAATAGGGCTTTGTATACATCCATACGAGGATCATTACAAAGTACTTAGAAAATTTTCTAATCACACACTTCACACTTTCAAAACAATTAAGTGAGCTAAGTAATTAAGAGCTCATGGATAACCATGGATATAAAGGGTACTAACACCTTCCCTTTATATAACCTACCCCCCGAACTTAAGTCTTTTAAAATAGGTCTTTCTTGTTCTTTTATGTCCTTTCCACTTGGATAAAATAAAAGTCGATGGCGACTCTTGCTATCCGCACATGTTTTTGTCAAACAAAAACACCAAGTCAGTTCTCCCACCGTGTTACACATATCATTATGTTTGGTATTTTTATGACGACGAGTTAAATGACGTTTAATGATTATGATGAGTTATATGATCAATATGTGGATATTATTGATGTTATTTAGGTGACTTTACGCTTTTCGATTTCCTGCTTCTTTTATAATGATTATGCTTACTCCTTCTTTCTGCTTGGAATTGTTGCCTCTTTCGTGGGTAACTTGCAGCTAATTCGAAATACTGCAGGAAGCTTAGGAGTTGCTTCAGAGTGTGTCAATTTACTTGTAGAAGTAAAGGGAGTCTTGCTTTGATACGTAATGTAACGCCCCGTTTTCATTTTGATTATTATTTGTGAAATAACTAGGAATTGATTGTGTGTTTTGGTGTGCATTTGTTATAAATTATGTATCCACAGTAAGTGATAGTAGCCTTAAGACTTTAATGTAATAGGGGTGTATGACCAAAAGTGTAGAGATTGGTGGTGTGGGGTGCAAAACTAATTAGATTATGTTTAGGGGTGCGCAAAGTATCCGGTTGTAAGACCAAAATCCATAACTAAATCCAAATCTATTTTAAATATCCAGATATAATTGAATGGATATTAACCAGTTTAGTTTTTATCATGTTTACCATGCTAACCTTTGTTTTGTAGGGAGGGCAAGGTATGTCTAAAAACCCTATCCTCTTTGGTATTTCTAATGCATTTAATTTGCACCATTTTGCCTTACATAATGTTTGTGCTTGTTAGGTTTTCCCCTTTTGGAACCAACTTAACTTCATTAGGAAGTAAGTTGTGTTCTTCTTCCTTTTCTATTTTTTCTTCTTTTCCTTCTCTTTCTTAGGATTAGAATACCTCATTAACCATAGGATCTCCCTTTTGTATATGATAAATAACTTAGGGCTGTGTCTTAGTTCCCCTTAGTTTTTTTCCCTTTTGCAACTTGAGTCATTCTTTCTCATCTCATAAAGAAAGATAATAAAACACTTAATAAAAACTGAACGTTCTTGTACGACACGAGACTTTGTTGCGGAATGCTTATACACGTCCTGTTTCGGGGCGATGTGTAAGTACTTACCGCGATGGATAGGTCTTAGTATGAGAATGTTCACAAACCAATTCAAAACACTTATCTTAAAAGACAAAACAAACACAATAAGCGACTATCCTGCGGGAACTTCTTTTCTCATCTCATTCACTCACAACGCGAACTCGCGACGACTTGTCTTTCATGCAAGACGGTACACGCACTCGTACCAGATGAGCCTGCAACACCTGAGCATAGACATACGCAGTTCCAGCCATAAAAAAACACAAACAAATAGTTCCCGCCTTAGTTAGGAGAACTACGTCGACTCTGATCCTCATTATCCCGATGAGGTACGTAGGCAGCGGGGTAGGGCCCATTCGAGCACATTCTTTATTTTCCCTACATTGTTCCCCATTCTTTCTCTTTGTTCTCTTTTCTTATTCCTTTCCCATTTTAGTTCCAGTTCTAGTTAGCAGTTCTTATTCAGCAGGAACTTTATTTCTCACCCTTTAAAACAAAACAAGCAAGCGTGGATCCCGTCGGGTATGGCGGACGGATTGGGGTGCTAATACCTTCCCAGTTCGTAACCGACTCCCGAACTCAGATCTTTGGTTCGCAGGACCTTGTCCTTTCCTTCTTCCTCAGGTTTGTGCAACATTACCTTTCCCATTCATTCGGGATAAAAATGTCTGGCTGGCGACTCTACCTTTTCCGCACCACTTTCGCGTTTGTACTAGGATGAAAATCCCGGGAGCGACAGTTGTGTTTGAATGTATGCATGCTTTTGAATATGATTGATGTTTACCAGAAATGCATAAAATGCAGTAATAGTATTTACTAAGGATGAACGAGGGTAGGAGTTCAACGAAGCTTCGCCGGTTCATCCCCACAAGACAACTACAAATCCCCGGCAGAGCAAATATATCTTTATAGATACTTCGAGTTACATCCCCCCTTGAATTTATGTCCATCTCTTTTATCCTCAGTCGGGATACTCAGGAACTTATTCCTTCAATAGAAGTACGACGAATGAAGACGGGAGGTTATAAATACTATACTATCAAACAAGACAAGAACGAGGTCCTCATATTCTTCAAGCAACGAATCGGGATTTATTTTCCCTAGCCAGCAGTTGTTATACGGAGATATCCAGACGTTTCTAGTAACATGATTCATACATACATCATTTAAATCATACCATAACATATCCATAAATGCATAATACATTTACTTAAGTACACATGCCATACATGCATACATATTGCATAAACTAACCTTTTCTTTTCAGGATAGTTACAAGCAGATAAACACTATTAACAACTCAAAACAGTTCAGAGACGATCTATACGAAGGTCTAGTGCTAATACTTAATTCAGAGATAATTGTTACGAAGATTCATTTCTGATGATCAATACTCAAGTTGTCCTTGGAGGGGTACGTAAATGATCTATACGAAGATCTGGTGCTTAATCCAGGATATTTCCAAGGGATATAATCGTCACGAAGATTTAATCCTGATATTCTTTTATCCTTGGATGGTAAGTAAATGGTCTATACGAAGATCTATTACCTAATCCAGGATATTTCCAGAAGAGATAATCGTTACGAAGATTTATTTCTACTGGTCTATACAACAGTTTATCTGTGGGATGGTACATAAGTGATCGCTACGAAGATCTTGTATTTAGCCCAAGATATTACCAAAATCAATTCAGAAAAGATCGCCACGAAGATTTGATTCTGATGCTTGAATTAAAGTATGTTCCTAAAGATGGTCCAGAGCCGATCTATACGAAGATCTAAATACTGACACCTAATGAAGGATATTCTTTTCCCCCAGAGATAATGTATAGACGATCTATAAGAAGATCTAGTGCTAGCATTCAACTCAAACCATGTTACAGGAATGATTCAGAGACGGCCTATACGAAGACCTAGTACTGATATCCAGTGACAACCTATTGATACTATCACCTCCTGATATTATGGATGACATCTATAAGCCCATCTCCGGTTCCTCCGAGTGGCATCTTTAAGCCCATTCAAGCATATACAACCAATCAGCAGTATTACTTTATGCACCGGTGAGTGCAAATTTTTGGGCTTTTGTGTTCAATCCCCTTCAACCTTCCAAGTCACGAATGGCACGCAGGCCAATCTAACTCCTCAGGTTTCAGAAAATAGAACAGGGGCAGCTGTTGTACCCCAAAATTTGCCCTCCCTAGTCAAGGCATTGTTTACCAAGGTGTCCCAAGAGGTTCACAAGGTTCACAAGATTCACAATTAGTCAGAAAGTTTGACAATCCCCTCAGACAATGCATCCTCCTAAGCAATGCACCCTAAACTAGGGTTTTGGATTTCATCAGGCTAAATGGACTTCCAAGGCCTCAAATGAACTTCATAACATCCCACATGTCTTCAAGAATCCCTATGTCAAGTTTCAAGGCTTTCCCAAAAGGTTTGCTCAGTCAGATGATCAGATATGCAGAAATCAGTCAAAGTGGTTAAAAAGTCAAACTGAGGTCAACTGTGGTCAAATCAAAGTCAAACTTCATGATTTTTTGCCAACATCAAGTTTATGAAGTAAAATTCATCATTTGATCAAGGGTTGATCATGATTCATCAAAGAGATTTCAGATCATCAAGAATCAGGAGTTTCTAAATTAGGGTTTTCACAGGAAAAGTCAACTGAACTTTGACCAGCCATAACTTTCACATGCTTCATCAAGAATTTTCCATCCAAAGCTCATTTTGAAGGAAATTGAATTCTCTACAACTTTGTGTCTCACAAGCCAAGCCTAAAAATGCTTCATTTGGAAGGTATGAGCTAAGACATTATAGGTCATTTTAAAAGTCAACAAAAAGTCAACATCTTCCAAAGGGCATAACTTGAAAATGATAAAGGATATGGACATGAGACCAAAAAGGTTGGTTAGATGACTCTTTAAGCTTTCTAAAATGTCCAAGAACACCTCCATAGCATTAAAATTGAGGGATTTGTGTCTTTGCAAAGTTGGGAAATTTTTGAGGGGTTTATTGAGCAAATGGGATCTTAGAGCCAATTCTTTCCATATGGGCTTGCATTTTTATGACCCAATCACTACCATGACATCATGAACGAACCAAAAATCATTTATTCATATTTTTATTAATTTTATTTTATTTATTTTGATTTTATTCATTTAAAATCATTTAAAATCATTTAAAATCAAAATAAAATATAAAAAGTCAATCTAAAAATCTGATTTTTGTTCTAGAATGATTGAAACATCATTTAAAGATGATTGAGAGGATCAAATTTCGTGTAAAGTCTCTAAGGCATGAAAATATTTGATTTTTCTCACTTTTGGAATCATATCTTTCTTCAATCTCAAGTTATCCAAAATCCCAAAGGAGAGATAAGTTTTATGACCTAAAATCATTCACTATAAGACCATGAACTAATCACAATGCTAGGGGACGAAATTTGCAGCCTCCAAGAGTAAGAACAAAGTCTCAATTTTCACAAAAAAAGTGGCATTCGGTTTTGATCATAGAGGCACTTTCAAGACAAAGTAAAGGTTGCTTTAGCTTCCTTGAGACTTCCTGATCGTATCCCCATCATCACCTTCATCCATAGCATCACAAAATGCATAAACCGAATCAATGTTATCACACTTTTATGATTTTTTTTGTTTTCTATTGTTTGTGCATTATAAATTATGTTTGATGATTGTTTTGTGTTTGTGAAAAGCTCAAGAACGTTTCTGGACAATTTAATTAGAGTTTCATGGCCAAATCGTAAGGACACCATTGTTAGGGTTCCAAGCTTCGAATTAGGGTTTCATGATTAACCAAATATAAATGGATTCAAAGAACATGGATAGACCGTATGAATAATGAGGAATTCATTGGTATAGTTAATTTGATGAAATTGCACTGTTTGATTGATGTTTGAAATTCGCAGGTCATGAACATGAAAGAATTCGTAAGAAAAATCGCAGCTGAATTCGTATAAATTTTCGTAGGAAAATTGGAGAAGATGAAGTAGTTTGGCGCTGAAAACCAAATTCAAATAATTGTTTTAAAATATAATGTTTATTTGTTGATTCTATGTTGTACGCGCCCCATGTGGCTCAGCTGGTTTGTGTGTTTGCCTGTGTATTGAATGGTCTTGGGTTCGATTCCCCCCAGGCCATTTTGTTTTGCTTTATTTTTTGATATTTTGCAGGTTAGTAATAAAAGGGTTGCTGCTCTCATACTAGCACCAGCGTGCGCTTGGCCTGGTGGTGATGTTGTTGGTCCAAGATGAATGAAGCCTAGGGCCTGGGTTCGAATCCCAGCCCCAGGTATGTGTTTTTTCTCATTTTTTTTATTTTATTATTTGTTTTGTTTATATTATAATTAACCTAATTAATTTCTTTAATTATCAATTTTAAAATAAATGTTTATATTATTTCTTATACCAAAAAATTCATATTTTTTTAAATCCAAACTTTATTTTCAAAAAAACTCTAATTATTATATTTATTATATTATATGTTCATATTGTTAAATATATATATATATATATATATATATATATATATATATATATATATATATTTTGTAAATAAATTGATTTATTTTATAAATTAATTGGTAAAACCCTAATTTTTTCTAACCCTAACCCTAACCCTAATATTTTCTTAACTTTAGAGTTTAACTTAATATTTTTGTAAATCATAATTAATCATTAACCATTTATTAAATATGTATATAATTTAATTATTATTATTAAAATACTATTTTCCTTATTAAAATATTTAAAATACTTCCTAATATTAATTTATTTTGCTAATTTCTTACTTTCTCCTATTTTCTAACCATTTATCCTCACTTTTATTATTATTGTTTATTATTGCTTATTATTATTTATCGCTATTATATTTCTCGATTATATTGTAATTGTCCCGAAGCTTTGTAATAGTTTAGATTTATACTTTTGCTTTATTTTTATTGTGAAAATATTTACTATGTGGTTAGTAATTCTAGGGTGTGTATAACATGTTTGTAATTAAAATCAACTTAGAATAATTAATTTAAAAAGATAAATATTTGAATACAAACACTCACACACGTAAGTCGATCTTTGATCGCCATCTTGCACTTTCTAAGGTTACCTCTCATGTTGCCTATTTCAAAAGGTCAAGTAAGGTGTCTTAAGCAAGGTCCCTTCACCAATATCATCAAGTCCCTTCAGTTTATAAGATCAAGTCCATTCGAGGTTGCCTACGATAAATGATCTTGTCCCTTTGTATAAAAGATGATAAGTCCCTACGAATTGCTAAAGACACCTTGCAGTTGCCTAAATTCAGATGTCCCTATACATGTCCCTTCTCACATCAAGGGTAATGACTACCTATTCCTTAATAATAGGGATAGTCTTACCATTGAAAGAACATAAGAACAACAAAGACTTAATATATGGTAGTTTCCTCTTAATTACTTGCTCACACATTTCCAAATACTTTTTACACTTCACATTTCAAACAAATTTTCAAAAATAAGGCTTTGTATACATCCATACGAGGATCATTACAAAGTACTTAGAAAATTTCTAATCACACACTACACTTTCCAAAAACAATTAAAGTGAGCTAAGTAACTAAGAGCCCATGGATAACCATGGATATAAAGGGTGATAACACCTTCCCTTTATATAACCTACCCCCCGAACTCAAAATCTTTTAAGGTCTTTCCAGTTCTTTTATGTCCTTTCCTTTTGGATAAAATAAAAGTCGGTGGCGACTCTTGCTATCCGCAACATTTAACTAAAGTCAGTTCTCCCACCGTGTTACAGAACTGGCGACTCTGCTGGGGATAATATTAAAGAGGGGTATCCTTAGGAATTAGATCACTTTAAATTGTTTGTTTTGTTTGATTTATATTTATCTGTTGGGATTTATGTGTGAAAGATCCTAACCCGGATCTAGTGTACCTTAGGTAAATGGCAATAGACCAAGGAAACTGTACGGCGTATACCGATATGGTTGATCTGGTGGCCATAGTTAGTGTGACTTCTTGGTGGGTGCTTATGTTCCTTAAGTAAGTTAAGGATAATATGAGGCTGCCATATGTTGTCAATACACTAACTAACTTTTAGAACCCTAGTCATCCCATCTTGGCCTTTAGAAAGTAGTGAGATAGTCGGCTTTGGTGAAGACTGAAGTTGGTTGATACTCGATGCTACGCTCATTGAGATCCTAAACTTGGAGGGTTTTGGTTGGAAAGTAAGTTGCCTACTAAACAACCACCCTTTTGAAGGATCAATGATATTGAGATCCATTAGAACCTGGTTACTTTTGTAGGACAGGATGAACCAACCAAACTTCAGGGGAGGGTACTTACCTTTAAACCTCATGCAAGCCTTCAAACCTAGGGATATTGTGTGACTTGTTTGTGTGTGCCACATGTTTGTGATTGAGCATAACATCATGACATCATGCATCATAAACATAGCATTTTCACTAACCATTTCAAGGACCAAAGGATTTATCTTTGTTCTTTGTTGCAGGTCATGGCTTCTGCTCGTAGGAATACTATCCGGATCAACTTTGTAGGAATACCTTCTAAGCTTAAGGAATTGGTCTCTCAAGTTTCTGAAAACTCCCAATTCACCAAGAGACATGGTTACCTACTGGATCTAGTCACTTCAGGGTTCAATGAAGACATGATGAGTGTTCTGTTTCAGTTCTTTTATCCTAAACATCACTACTTCACATTCCCCGACTATCAACTAGTTCCTACAATGGAAGAGTTCTCCAAGCTTCTGGGTATACCTATCTTTGATCAGAGACCCTTCACAGGCCTAGAGAAAGAGCCTAAACCTGAAGTCATTGTTGCAGCCTTACATCTGAAGAAATCAGACATTGTCCTAGAAACGAGAAGTGGAGTTAAAGGTATCCTTGCTAAGGTATTGATGGAGAAAGCTCAAGTGTTCCTGAAGGCTATGAGTTATAATGCTTTTGAGGAGATCTTAGCCCTATTGATCTATGGCTTAGTGGTTTTCCCTAATCCAGACCAGTTCATAGACGTACATGCCATCAACATATTTCTGACTCGCAATCCAGTGCCTACATTACTTGGAGACATCTTACATTCTCTCCATACCCGTACTACGAAGGCATGGGGAACTCTGATGTGCTGCATATCTCTATTGTCCAGGTGGTTTATTTCTCACCTTCCTCGATCAGTGATGAAGAATGAACAAGGGTTCAGGTGGTCTAAAAAGATCAAATCACTTTCACATTCAGATATTCATTGGTGTTCTAGATCTATGGATAATGTTACTATCATTGATCGTTGTGGGGAGTTCCCAAATGTGCCACTCCTTGGCATAAGAGGGGGCATTAGCTACAACCCTTCTTTAGCTCTACGTCAGTTTGGTTATGCTCGGAGTGATGGTCCTCATGACATGCTTATTCAGGGTATTGTGTTTGACTACGACAACGATCTGCAAGGTTACTGGCAAAGGTTTATACGAGCTTGGGGTAAGGTGAACAAAGTTGACAACAAGACTCTGGAACCAAAGTAGACTATTCCTATGGAACCTTATCTTAGATGGGTACGAGCACGTGCTGAGACTCTTATGATGCCATATCCTGCTATCTTGCCAGTTACCATGGAGCCTGTTGCTGAAGGAGATACTCCTTATATCATTCTTCATCCATACATGCCCACTGACATGGAAGAGTTACAGAGATCCTGGATCCAGTTGAAGGAACAAAGGGATAATTTTGAGATTCATTTCAAAGCTAGTCAAGAAAGAATCCTGGAACTGACAAAACGACTTCACGAGGAGCGGAATCTCAACTCATACCTCAACACAAAGAGGAAACGTCCATGGGAGACTTAAAACCCCATCTTTGTATTCATTTCATTTTTTGTTGTAAGCCCAAGAGGCAAACAAGTTTATTGATTACTAATAAAAGTTTACTTTCTGATTGTTTAAACAAATTTAAATCCTGCGGTCCTTGAAAACATTTCATACGCATTTACATACCATATCATTGCATCACAGGTTTCTTATGAACAAGTATCTTATCTTCTCGCTGTTTATTTAAGCAGAAATGGCTCTTGAACAGACTGTCAAAGATCTCCAGGCTCAGAATGCACAATTCCAAGAATTGATTCTGAACTTGTCCAAGGGACAGGATGAACTGAAGACACTGCTGGCTAAGAAGAAGAAGAAGACTAGAAGATCAGGAGGCCTTATCAATCTGGGAAGAAGGTTCAGGGGTCCTATCAAGATTAAGGAGCAGATTGAGGATTCTGAGTCTGAGAATTCTGAGAAAGAGGGAGGTAGTCTCCATGATACTATGGGAGATTGTGATTCTGAAGCAAATTATTATCATGATCCTGCTAGTAAAGAGAAGTACAAGATGCTGGTAGATAGAATGAATGCTATGGAACTACAAAAATCTTCTGGGCTTGATTTTGAAGATCTGAGTTTAGTTTCTAGAGTGGTTATACCTATTGGTTTCAAGGTTCCTGTTTTTGTGGTATATGATGGTGTTTCATGTCCTAAGCTGCACCTAAGATCCTATGTCCGGAGGATTCAACCACATACTGCTGACAAAAAACTGTGGATTCATTTCTTCCAAGAGAGCTTGTCTGGAGCTCAATTGGAATGGTACTATCAACTGGAAAGTGTTAATATTCATGATTGGAATGATCTTGCTGAGGCCTTCTATAGGCAATACCAATATAATGCTGATCTAGCACCAACTCGCATGCAGCTCCAAAGCATGTCTATGGGTGCTAAGGAGAGCTTCAAAGAGTATGCCCAGAAATGGAGAGACCTGGCTGGTAGAGTTCAACCTCCTCTGACTGACAGGGAGTTGGTGGATATGTTTATAAGTACGTTGAGTGGTCCTTTCTATAGTCATCTCATTGGAAGCTCATCGTCTGGTTTCACTGAGCTGATAATGACTGGAGAATGTGTGGAAAGTGGTATAAGAAGTGGTAAAATACAAGTGGGTGCCTCTTTATCAAACACTGCAAAGAAGCCCCCTAGTGGGAAGAAGGAGTCTAATGCTGTGTATAGTCAACATAGTCGTAACAGAAGTCATCAATCTGTGGGAGCAGTTCACATCTCTAATCCTGCTCCTGCAGCACCAGAGCCACCACAAAACAATCAACAAAAGCCTAGAAGACAATTCACCAAGATCAACATGTCATTGGCCCAAGCCTTGCAACACATGTTGAAAGGGGAACTCATTACTTTGAAGGACCTTCCTCAGAATCCTAATACCTCCTCTCCTCGATACAATCCTAATGCAAGATGTGCCTATCATTCTAATATTTCGGGACATGACACCAACAACTGCTGGGTGTTGAAAAACAAGATTCAAGACATGATTGAAGCTGGGGAGATTGAATTTGACCCTCCTGGGACTCCAAATGTGATCACTGCTCCCATGCCCAATCATGAGAAGATTGTTAATGCTGTTGATGAAGTTTCATATGTTTCCTCAGTAGCAGATATGACTACTCCCTTATCCATTATCAAGAAGAAGCTGGTACAGGCTGGTTTCTTTCCAGGTTGTAATGAAGACTATTTTTATTGTGCCTACAAACCTGATAGCTGCTGGAAGTTGAAAGATGGTATTCAACGCCTCATGGACAATTACACTATATTGTTTGAGAGGACACCTTCTGTGGAAAGTATGTGTGAACATCTAACTCGAAGTACGAAGCTTGAAGATGTAGCTATGGTTGATAAATTGCCAGTGAAGATTACCTCCAAAGGCCCTGTCAGGATCACCTCTAAGGGTCCTGTCAGGATTACTGCTGAAGGCCTTGTGAAGACTATTGCTGAAGCTAGGGTGGTTCCCATGATTATTACCACTCCTGGCCCTATTCCTTATACTTCTGATAAAGCTATACCCTGGAATTATGGTTCTGATGTTTACATCCATGGTGTCAAGCAAGAACCTCTGACTGATGCACCTGTTACTGATGGTAATCTTGATGTTGATAATATTGCTGGGTCTAGTAAGATCACTAGAAGTGGAAGAATTTTCTCTCCCCAGGCTACTTCCAAAAGTGCAGTTACTCCAACTACTACCTCTAATCCTGAGCCAAGTACTGATACTCGGGGCAAGGGTCATGTGGTTGAACCTGTGCAAGCTGAAGCACCGACTGCTGAAAATCTTTCTAAGCAGATGGAAGAAGTGCTGAAGATCATTCGCAAGAGTGATTATGATATTGTTGACCAGTTGGGGCATACTCCCTCAAAAATTTCCATGTTATCTTTACTGCTGTGTTCTGAGGCTCATGCTAAAGCCTTAATCAAGTTCCTGAAGACTGCTCACGTACCAAATGAAATTTCTGTGGATCAATTTGAGAATTGTGTTGCACATCTGACTTATGATAATGGGTTAGGCTTTTCTGATGCTGACTTGACTCCTGCCAAGAGAAACCATAACAGAGCTTTGTATATCTCCATTGAATGTAGGGGCACTACCTTGTCTCATGTGCTGGTGGACAATGGTTCTTCATTAAATGTACTCCCCAAAGAGGTTCTGGACAAGCTCAGTCCTGAAGATGTTGTGTTAAGACCAAGTGATGTAGTGGTGAGGGCCTTTGATGGCTCAAGAAGAGTGGTACATGGAGAAGTAGACCTCCCGATCAAAGTAGGCTCTCAAGTCTTCGACTTTACTTTCTATGTAATGGATATTCGTCCTGCGTACTCTTGTTTGCTTGGGCGCCCCTGGATCCATGGGGCAGGTGTTGTGACTTCCACTTTACATCAGAAGTTGAAATATCCGGTGAAAGGAAAGATTGTCACTGTTTATGGTGAAGAAGAATACATGGTCAGTCATGTGAATACTTTTAAATATGTTGAGATGGAGGGTGAATTTGTTGAGACTCCTTGCCAGACATTTGAGGTAGTTCCTTGGGTCGTTCCTACTACTGAATCTCCCCCTGTTGTTAAAAGAGTTCCTGTGGTTACCAGAGTACCTCCTACAATGGCCTCCCTCAAAGATGCTAGAGCTGTGGTTGAAGAAGGTGGTTGTACTATTTGGGGTCAGCTTCCTGACATTCCTTACAAATCTGACAAGTTTGGTTTGGGTTTCACTACAGAATCTCAGAAGGCTGTTCGTCGTGCTCGTGCTGTTCGTATCACCAATCCAGGGGTCATTAGAGATCAAATCAATGATGTGGGTGACTATAGTGAAAACTACAACCTGGATGATTGGATCTTTCCTACCATGGGTGATGGGCTCAACAACTGGAAGACTGAAGACGTTATTCCTATCTCCTTTAGTCAGGAGTAAATACTATTACTGTGTTTTTATTTCAAGTTTGTGATTTCGAACAATTAAACTTTTAAGCCTTGTGCCTTACCCATGGCACAATGGTATGCTTGTTTCGGGATGTCATTTCATTTGCATACTTCATTCAATAAAAATCAATGGACATTTCGTTTTCGTAAATATTGTGCTCTTTGTCTTTCTTTTATTTTTATTTTTGTTTTTATCAGCTATGTGTTCTTACACACACCCACATCACTAAAATGCAGATCCTCATCCACTCTAGATCCTGTTGATAACAGTTCTACTATTGCCAATTATAATTTCGAGAATCCGATCTATCAAGCTGAAGATGGAAAGGAGGAAGATTGTGAAGTACTTGTAGAGCTTGCTAGGTTGTTACAACAAGAAGTGAAAGCTATACAACCACATGAAGAGCCAATCGAAGTTGTAAATCTGGGAACTGAAGAAAACATGAAAGAGGTCAAGATAGGGGCTGAGCTAGAAGATGGTGTTAAGAGCAGACTAATTCAGATGTTACGTGACTATGTGGAAATCTTTGCTTGGTCTTATGAAGATATGCCAGGGTTGGATACTGACATTGTGGTTCATTGTTTACCGGTAAAAGAAGATTGTCGTCCAAAAAAACAAAAGGTTCGTCGCATGCGTCCTGAAATGTCAGAAAAGATTAAAGCAGAGGTGATGAAACAATTTGATGCATGGTTCTTAGCTGTGACTTCTTATCCTCAATGGGTTGCAAATGTGGTACCGGTACCCAAGAAAGATGGTAAGGTACGTATGTGTGTGGATTACAGAGATTTGAATAAGGCCAGCCCTAAAGATGACTTTCCACTTCCTCATATTGACGTTCTGGTAGACAACACTGCTCAGCATAAAGTATTCTCTTTCATGGATGGTTTCTCTGGTTACAATCAAATCAAGATGGCACCTGAAGATATGGAGAAGACTACGTTTGTTACACAGTGGGGCACCTTTTGTTATAAAGTGATGCCATTTGGTTTGAAGAACGCCGGGGCAACATATCAGCGTGCTATGGTGGATTTGTTTCATGATATGATTCATCATGATATAGAGGTATATGTGGATGATATGATAGCCAGGTCCCAGAATGAAGAGCAACACCTTGATCATCTGCATAAGCTGTTTGAGAGGTTGAAGAAATACAAGTTGAGATTGAATCCAAATAAGTGTACTTTTGGAGTTAGGTCTGGTAAACTCCTGGGTTTCATTGTCAGTGGAAAAGGTATTGAAGTAGACCCTGCAAAAGTAAAAGCTATACAAGAGATGCCAACTCCCCGTACTGAGAAGGAAGTTAGAGGTTTCTTGGGACGACTGAATTACATTGCAAGATTTATTTCCCAGTTAACTACTACCTTTGAGCCAATCTTCAAGTTATTGAAGAAAGATCAGGTGATGGAATGGAATGACGAGTGCCAGACAACCTTTGATGAAATCAAGAGATATCTTCTAGAACCTCCAATCTTGATGCCACCGGTTGATGGAAGACCCTTGATTATGCACTTAACAGTGTTAGACAACTCAATGGGGTGTGTGTTGGGGCAACATGACGAGTCTGGTCGAAAAGAGCAGGCAATATACTACCTTAGCAAAAAGTTTACCGACTGTGAAACAAGATACTCACTGCTCGAGAAAACTTGCTGCGCTTTGGCATGGGCTGCTCGCCGACTAAGACAGTATATGTTGACTCATACTACCTTGTTGATTTCAAAGATGGATCCAATCAAGTACATATTTGAGAAGCCCGCTCTCTCCAGACGAATAACGAGATGGCAAATGATCTTAACAGAATATGATATACAATATACTACTCAGAAGGCCATTAAAGGAAGTGTTGTAGCTGATCATTTGGCTCATCAAGCAGTGGATGATTATCAATTAATGAGTTTTGAGTTCCCTGATGAAGACATTATGATTATTACCAAAGAACTTGGACAATATGACGAACCTGAACAAGGATCCCGATGGACTATGGTTTTTGACGGAGCTTCTAATGCACTTGGTAATGGTGTTGGTGTTGTGATCATTTCCCCTGAAGGTTGTCATACCCCGATTACTGCAAGACTTTGTTTTTATTGTACCAATAACATGGCTGAGTATGAGGCATGTATCATGGGTATCAAAGCTGCCATTGAGATGAAGATTCAGTTCCTGGACGTATATGGGGATTCAGCCCTGGTAGTGAGTCAGATTAAAGGAGATTGGGATACCAAGCATGAAAATCTTATTCCTTACAGAGAGCATGTGTTTTCTTTGATCCCATATTTTGAAGAGATTACCTTTGGACATATTCCACGAGGAGAGAATCAGTTGGCAGATGCATTAGCCATCATGGCCTCTATGTTTGAGATTAGCTGGGATGATGAAGCTCCCAAGATTACTATTGATAGATTTGAGAAGCCTGCATACTGTAATGAGATTGAAACTGAAGAAGGAGATGAAAAGCCTTGGTTCTATGAAGTGAGAAGATATCTTGAAACTCAGGAGTTCCCTGAAGGGGCATCTGTCAAAGATAAGAAGTTTCTGAGGAGGTTTTCTGCTAAGTTCTTCTTGAGTAATGGAATTTTGTACAAGCGCAATCATGATTCAACTTTGCTTCGTTGTGTGGATAAGAAAGAAGCAACAGAGATTATGGAAGACATGCATGATGGGATTTTTGGCACTCATTCTAGTGGTCATACCATGGCAAAGAAGATATTGAGATCAGGGTACTATTGGTCTACCATGGAAGCTGACTGCTATCAACATTCTAAAACATGTCACAAATGTCAGATTTATGCTGATAAGGTGCATATACCTCCAGTTCCATTGAATGTGTTGACTGCTCCTTGGCCTTTTGCCATGTGGGGCATTGATATGATTGGTGAGATCAAACCTACTGCTTCTAATGGGCATCGTTTCATCCTGGTTGCTATTGATTACTTTACAAAGTGGGTGGAGGCAACTTTATTTGCATCTGTTACTAAGAATGTTGTGGCTCGATTCATTAATAATAATCTCATATGTAGGTATGGCATCCCTGAAAGGATTATCACAGATAATGGCTCTAATTTGAACAACACCATGATTACTGATCTCTGTACGCAGTTCAAGATTAAGCATCACAACTCTTCTCCGTATCGTCCAAAGATGAACGGGGCAGTAGAAGCTGCTAATAAGAACATCAAGAAGATTCTATAGAAGATGACTGTTACTTACAAAGATTGGCACGAGATGTTACCATTTGCTCTTCATGGTTATCGTACTACAATACGTACTTCAACAAGAGCAACCCCATTCTCCTTAGTCTATGGTATGGAAGCAGTTCTGCCCATTGAAGTTCAGATCCCCTCCTTAAGAATCATGAAGGATGCAGGCTTGGATGAAGATGAGTGGATTCAGACTCGACTTGACCAGATAAATTTGATTGATGAGAAAAGGTTGGCAGCTGTTTGTCACGGTCAGATGTACCAGAAACGGATGATCAAAGCTTTTAATAAGAAGGTTAAGCAAAAGGTATATCAGGCTGGTGATTTGGTAATCAAGTGTATCACACTACCACAAGGTGATCCTAGGGGCAAGTGAACTCCTACATACGAAGGACCATTTGTAGTCAAGAGAGTATTTTCAGGAGGTTCCATGATGCTTACTACTATGGATGGTGAAGACTTCCCACAACCCATAAACGCAGACATAGTTAAAAAATACTACGCATAAAAAGAGACCCGCTAGGTTGACTGGCCTAGGTAAAAATAAGGGCATCCCGGCGAACCAAAAGGGTTCGGGCAAAAATTAGGGATATATATATATATATATATATATAAAAGTGTACACCCGGCAAGTCGAAAACCTGAAAAGGCGGCTTGGGCAAAAAAGGGTATCTCGGTGGATTGAAAACCTGAAAGGGCAATCCAGGCAAAAGTTAGGGATTAAAGCGTATGACTATGTCTCATTTGGATCACTCATATAGCCCCAACCAGTTGTGTTACTTAACTCAAGCTCGAACAGATAAAGATCAATCCAATCGTTTCCATCTCAACAGCAAAGGATGAGATACTTGAAGATAATGGCAATAGTAGAATTGAAACTCAATAGGATTATTTCTCACATAGTTGTTTTTCTTTGTTTTTTTACGACAAATTCCTCTTACTAGGATTTCTGTCTCCTTGTACAAACTTACCTGTATGTAGGCCACTTTCTAAAATAAATAAAATCTTGTCTTTGAATCCAGATTTACTTTTACCCTGTTTACCTAAGCGAAAACGTCCATTGGTTGTTATAATACCTCAAAATTTTCCCTCTCATTTCCCCAACTTTTTGCATAGCATTTAGCATACATAAATTCATAAAATAACCAAAAATATTGCATCATAACCATCACAGCAGGGGCATAGGTTTGTGATCAGTGAACAAAGCAACTGAATGCTATACAAAGGCAATCAAAGGGCCACAAAGCTTCTCAACCTTGTGAAAATGGTCCACAACATCCCATAAGTATTCACTTGAAGCCACAAGTCCTATACAGAGGTGCTTTGATCAAGGGAGGCAAGCAGTGCAACATTTCCCATCAAAAAGGAGTCAGATGCGGGTTTCTAATGATCTGGGCTTATCAATGAGACTTTGGTCCAAGCATGGTTTCATGGTTCTCTACATGATGTCAAGTACCTATGGTTCAAATTTCACCATTGGACTCATTTTGGAAGGCCCTCAATTGTTCAGTTGATTGAAAATCAGAAAATTGGAGAAAAGTCAACCAGGATGAGTAAAAAGTCAACTCTTGACTTCTTGAGGTCAAAGACATGAAATCTTGGTCATAAGGGACTTGTGGATGAAGTTTGAGCAAGAAAGAGTGAAAAAATCAAGGAAAAAACAGTTTTTGGGGGCCATGTATTGATACATACGAGTTTTGTATCGATACATGTGTGCTGGCTATGTATTGATACATAAGCTGAATGTATTGATACATAAACAGGATGTATCGATGCATCCGTGTTATGTATCGATACATAACAGTTAAAAAACTGTTATGTATCGATACATCCGTGTTATGTATCGATACATAATGTGTTATTTTTGCTGTAATTAGCCTTCTCTTCAGTATGTATCGATGCATAGCCTTATGTATCGATACATGATGCTATTTTTTTTGCCATTTTGCTGCTGTTTTTAATGCAAAACAAGGGGGAATTCTATGCTATCTTTGGGGTTGAACTTGGAAATGATTGGTACACATTCTATAGCTCATTTAGCTTCACTTTGGCCTCAATTCAAGCTTCACCATTGCTGCTACATCAAAGTGGTCTTCACCACAAATGTTCATGAGCTAGTGTACACTAGATTCATTGGTTTCAAGCTGAATTTTGCCATGGATCTTTGCTACATCAGCAAGTTATCATTGAATGTATGCAGGTCCATTCTAATTATTGTGCATTCCATAATCAAGAGAGCAAACTCAAGATGCAGTTCTTGAATAACTAAGCTTGTGTTTCACTTCACTAATTGATGGGCTAAAGACGTATCTAATTATGTGTCTAGCGGTATCTTAACTGCAAGTGCACAGCCTATCGAAGTAATATTTAAGATTATCGATCCACAGGGACTCTATGGTTACTTAGTGCTAGAGGAATTTCTAGTTTAGCTAAGGTGAAGGGTTGTCACGATTTTTGGTTGTTTTTAAAGATTAAAGGCGGGAATTAAATTTAAGTTTAATAAAATAATACTAAGGCGGTCGGTATGTAATTATGCTAACTTAGGCGGGTCAATCTAACTTAGGCTTATAAAGATGGTTCACTTAATCTATTCTGTAGAGGTTACCAGTTTAAATATCTTTAACTCACACTCTCGTGGTCTTATCTCAGATCTTACCCCTAAAGCCCTATGCCTGCTCTCGCTAGCCCATAAGTGTTTAGAAATAATTTTTGGAAACTTAGTAATTCTAATTTATTTTAAAGCGCTCTCGCTGTGTTTAATTTAAATGCCTAACTTTAGCTATCTGGTTAAAATCTCACACTCTCGTGGTCTTGACCTAACCTAATACACTTTCCTTACTCTCGTAACAAAAAGGTTGATTTTATAATAAAAAGTCTCAGCCAGAATATTAAGCTCTTAATTATTTTAAGCCTAGAGTTGATTTTACCGATTTAGTTTGTTTTAATTACATACCGCCCTAAGGTGCTTAGCTACTCATTATTGTTGAACCAGACAGAGGCAGAGAAACATAAAATAAAGTATGCATGGTAGAAAAATAAATAGTCAACATAAATATAAATGCAATTTAATATAAACCTGGATAACAATAAAAGTAGTAGACTCCTTCTTCCACAGGCTGAAAGCTCGGAGTACTGACCGGAATCGGAAATAAATTCTAAAAGAATCTGAAGGCTTTGAAACAAATTAATTTATAACAATTTCCTGATGTTGGAAATTGTTATAAGGTTGGTTGGGATACAAGAAAAGTAAAGCAAAGAAATTAATGCTGGAAAAATAAAGGGTGCAAAATAAAATCGGCAGAGCTTCCGCAAGAAATTAAAAACTAAAAACTCTGTCAATTGTTCATTCAAATTAAGTTATTTATAGAGAACTAAATGGGCTTGGCAGTTGGATTTTTGTGCTTGGGCCTCGTAGGAAAATGAGAGAATCCAGGGAACGTGGAGTACTTGGTCTGCTGGAAAATAGGCACGTTGGTCTTCATGCAGCGTAACGTTCATGACCAAGTCTTCAGTCAAAATAACCTAGTTTTCCCTTGTCACGGTCGTGACAAGGGTGTCACGTTCGTGTTCCTTGTATGATATGCGTCACGGTCGTGAGGGATTTGTCACGGTCGTGAGTGCTCTTTTTAGAGTGTCACGGTCGTGACACCTAGGTGACGACCGTGAGTGTAACAAAATATGCAGGTTATGCAGAATTCCTCATTTCTTCATCTTTTAATGGTTGTTTTTTCTCATTTCACTTGTGGCTCATGATTTTGCTCTGTATATGATGTACCTGCAAAATGGCAAAGAAAACTCGAGGAATCGGGTGTTAAAACGACAATTATGCGATAAAACGGTATTGAAATATAGCAATATAATCGATACTTTTTCTCGTTATCAAACTTCCCCAAACTTAAACCTTTGCTTGTCCTCAAGCAAATAGTCGGTTGAAAATTGTCGGACAAATTTTTATCGACGCACGCACATAACAAACCATACGAAGGATCGTTTTGTTAGATAAACCGGTACTTTGATAAAACACTAACGATACACTAATGATACAAGCAACAAGCTAAGTCGTCGACTTCCCATTAAACGAAACATTCGGTAATTGCGTTACGATTTCACCTAGAGTCTTTCGATCTTATTTCGCCCGGTTTCATTCTAGCGCAATCACTTTAAGCCCTTTGCCTTAGCACGCACGTAGTGGAGTAGCCGGTTAGCGACTTTGATCCTTTATAAGCACGGGGTCTAGTACACGAATGTGGTAACCCTTCATACATTATCCAATTTGGAGGTTGTGGGGGATCAAGCCGTAGCACGCCCTACCAAGTTCAGAACTAGTACCTCTGAACCAACCCGCAATGGACTCCTTCTCATATTTCTCGTTTCTTATATACGACCGTGTACTTTGGTGCAATTTCTTTTCATTTGCATCGAGATATGAAGGATCATTATAGATTAGGCATCAAACACTTATATTCATCGGCTCCCCACGTGGTTTGTGTTCAGACGGTGCTGACTGCTAGTATAAACTACTAGGGGTTACTTTTGAACTAAAACTTAAGGTGTAGTCGTAACGATTATCGGAACGGAATTGCTTAAGTGGGAAGTCTAAGGTGTCAAGACTGTATTGATCTTGTTGAATCGTTCTCAGCTTCCTAATTATGATTTCGTAGGTAAGTCGGGTAATGCGAAGAATTAATTAAAGATTTTTTCGGTATGGCTAAATAAACGGGGAAAGTTCGAAACTAAAGAAAATAACACAAAAATTGCTCGTTTCATTAACTTACGAAAAAGAAATACAACGGAATGGAAAAGTGCGGAAAGGAAAAAAAAATGCGGAAAATGAAAGGTACCTCTCCCACACTATATCAGACATTGTCCTCAATGTTGTGATATAATAGCGGTTAAAGTACAATACAAACAACGAAAACGGAAAAAGATAAACAAAAACTAAAACTAAGGCTGCTGATGACCACGACCTCGACTTCTGGTGCGGGAGCGTCTGGTCGGAGTCGCTTCAGGATCAGAACCGGTACCGGTGATAGCAGTGATATCAATGCGCAAAGTCTCTAGCTCGCTAAAGATCTCTCCGAGCTTCTCATCAGTAGACCTCTGGTTGGTTGCAATAGTGCGGAGTAATGCATCATGCTGCTCCTTCTGCCTTCGCTCCAGTGCGGCATTCATCTGGTTTTGCTGATGAATCGCACGGAGGATTTCCTCAAGTGTATATTCTTGTGCAGGAGGCTGTCGGGTGGATGATTCAGGAATGTCCTGGACAGGCTCAGCTGCATCCATGGTGTCTTGCATCTCGTCCGCTGGTAGATCGGCCTGCTCATCAGGAATGGGGGCGTGGCCGGCAGCATCCGGTAAAGCAAAGAGCCAGTTGGCTCGGCTAGATGGATCGATGCGGTCATGGCACGACAAGATGATGTGGTGATAAACAGTGCCTTGGATAACAGGGCTAAACCTGCCATCCTCTCTCTGAGCAATCAAGTGTGCGAACCTGCAATAATTCTTGGTTAGGAACTCGGCGGCTCTGCTAGGCAAATTGACGACCAAGTCACCAAGGTCCAGCTGAATGGCGAGGGTAGTGACAATGCCGCCTATGTAAAAGGGGGTCGCGCCTCTTTGCGCTATGGACTGGATATGGGACAGCATGAACGGGGCAGCGTTGATAGGCTTGTCATTTAGGGCGCAGTGCAAGAACAAAAGCTCCTTGGAGTTGAGCTTGTGGTTACTTTCTCGTGCAAAGATGGTGTTGCAAATGATGCGATGAAAGTATCTGATCGCCGGGTTGTGGATATGTGTAGCATTCAGGCTTTGAAAGGCTGAGGCATGGGTGTTGGTGATGTCGTGCCATAAGGTGAAAGCGGTTTCACTGAAATTGTCCGGCACGCGGAGGTGAGCTTCATTCCCGTGATCGAAGCCTAGCAACTCGACAATCCTTGTTTGCGGAACTTCGAACTCCCGGCCGAGCAATCTGAACTTAGCAACGCCGGTGAGCTGACTCTGAGAACTTGTAGGAGTGATGTAATGGAATGAGCTTAGGAATTCCAATGTCAGAAGCTCGAATGTGGGTTGGGGCTGACTGCAAAGATCCCACAGACCAACCTTTTGAAGCAGGCTCTTGACACTGTTAAGCATTCCCAACTCTCTCAAACAGACAGTGTCGACATATCGCGTGGGTTTCACACCACGGTTCTGGAATCGGATGAACCTTTGTCTCTGGTTTTCTCCATGCTCACCATCTCTGAATTGAATTGCTTCCATTGCATGCAAGAACAAGAGATGGAGATGAGAGGTTTTTGGTTTTTTTGAGAAAAGTGATAAAATGAGAGGAAATTGGTTCGGATTAATAATGCAAGGTGAGAATGTGATAGGTGTGGAGTAAATGGAGAGGTTAATAGGGTTTAATTTGGGTAATGGGAGGTTACGGAAGTTGGAAGAGATAATGGGTGGTTTTGAAGGTTATGGAAGATGAAAGAAGAAGAGGTTTCGAAGAAGAACAGTTCTGTTTCTCACGAATCCTATAACTGGGGTCGTCACGGTCGTGATGGAGGGATGACGGTCGTGACGCGCTAATTAGCTTGTCACGATCGTTAGGGGGTGATGACGACGACCGTGAGGGCTTAAGATTTTGAATAATTTCCAGAATGCATATTATCTCTCTCACGCTATGATTTATATAATATTTTCTTATCACTTCTCACTCTATTTTAAACATAAACAACATATAATATATAATACCAACATAGTACTTGTAAATTGCATCACACGAGAGATTACATAAAACATTAATCAATTTAAACATAACAGTAAATAAATTGAAAGCATATAAATTGATTAAATTGGAAAAATTTGTAAACTAGAAATGCTTTGCTTGATAATTGAAGTGAAATTACATTAATGAAAATACGATACGAAAATGTTTGCGAAATGTAAAACTAACTAGAAACGAAAACAATAAGTAAAATAAGCTAGATCACTACAGCATTTTTAAAAGTGCTTCTTCAAATCTTCGATTGCAGAGTTCAGGTGGTAGAATTGCTCACATGTTATGTCAGTTAGACCTATAATGTCCAATCGCATGCTCTTAATCTCATCCTTAACGGTATTTATGTCGGTTTGGTAAGCTTCAAGAGTGTTCATGATGTTCTTTAAGTTGTCAGCATAATCTACTTGATTCACTTCAGGGGTTTCAATCACTTCGTCAGTGTGATCAATGTCATGGTAACCAGGAGGTGTCTCAGGGTCACTTTCTACATCGGTCATTATATCATCCTTTATCTTGTAAGATTGAGGTGTTTCAGGAGTAGATGGATAGTCAGGAGGGGTTAACTCATAAAGCCAATTATCCTTATTGTGAACACTCACTCTAGCATGGTTTGGTAGTGTGAACAGGGTTACTACTTCATTCCTGATTAGGTACTCAAAAGGTGGATGTCCTAAATTCCTTATGATATGGCGGTTAAAGCAAAAGTTAAGATTCATAGGACGGATGGTACCTAAACAATTACACCTGTGTAATTGGTATCTAAGTCCTAAGGCATCAGCAATCATGGTTACAAGACCTCCTACTAATATAGGTAAATCAGGTTCTTCTTGGATTTGGGTGAAGGTTTGCATCATGAAAGGCACACCATTGACTGGCTGTCCATTAGTGAAACATGACATAATGAATATCTCATCTTTAGATACTCCAGTAAGGTTTTCTTCTTTTCCAAAGAAGGTGTGGGCAGGGATCTTATGGAAGTAACGGATAGCAGGGTTATGTATCTCATCATTGTTCATGCTATTTGGTTCAGGGTGGTAGTTTCCGGTTAATGTTCCCCAAAAGAAATCCAGCTCAATGTCCATCAATTCTACCTGTGTGGTAGTAAAAGCAAAGGGTCCACTAGGGAATCCTAATAAGTCAACTAGTTCTTTATGGTTAAAGTCATATTCTATTCCAAATAGGCGGAAACTGATAAATCCTTTCCTGAATCCAAAACCGCGCTCGGGTAGGTAAACTAAGGAGCTAAGGAACTCAAGGGTGAGCTCGCGGTAAGTCACAAACTTTTGTTGAATCAGTGCATTCTCCCATCCAAGTCGGTTAAACAAGTATAGGATGCTATCATGTATACCTAAGGTTTCCATAGTCAGATCATCCGGGTACAGAGTCAAATCCATTGGTCTCTGTGATAACTCTTCAAATTTCATTCTTTGGTTCCTACCTCTAAATTTGGTTTCCATAAGGTTTATCGGTTGGTTAGCCATAGTTAGTGCAAATACGGAGGAAACAAATCAGGGGGAGAAGGAAAGTGGAAAAGACTTTAGAAAATCTGTAAAAGTGATTTAAATTAAAATAAGGAAAAAATAAGAAAATAAAATGCATAAATAAAAGTAATAATAGTAATAATGAAATAAAACTATAATAAAATGACAAAACAAATAAACTAATAATAAAATGATAAATGACAAAATAATAAAATGATCAAAATGATTTAATTGATTAAATGGGTTGCCTCCCACTAAGCGCTGTTTTTATCGTCTAAAGCCTGACGTAATGCTTAGGTGTAGATTAATCAGGGAAATTAGTGGACAACTCTAAAAGCCTTAGACTATTTGCATAATCTCTATTTTCAACTTTATGATAATGTTTTAAACGTTGTCCGTTTACTATGAATGGTTCACTATTCCTACCCTTAATTTCTATTGCTCCGCTAGGGAATACTCTAGTTATTTCAAAGGGTCCTGACCATCTACATTTTAGTTTTCCAGGAAAGAGCCTAAGTCTTGAATTAAAGAGTAGTACAATGTCTCCCACACTAAATTCTTTCCTAGATAGGCGTTTATCATGCCATCGCTTAGTTCTTTCTTTATATATCTTAGCATTCTCATAAGCATCTAGCCTTAATTCTTCTAATTCGTTAATATATAGGATTCGCTTTTCTCCTGCAACATTATAGTTTATATTGAGAGTTTTGATCGCCCAATAAGCTTTGTGTTCTAGTTCTACCAGGAGGTGACAAGATTTTCCATAAACTAATTTGAAAGGTGTAGTTCCTATGGGTGTCTTGTAAGCTGTCCTATAAGCCCATAAAGCTTCATTAAGTTTAGATGACCAATCTTTCCGAGATATGGCGACAGTCTTTTCTAAGATTTGTTTGATTTCTCTGTTCGAGACTTCGACTTGTCCACTTGTTTGTGGATGATATGGTGTTGCCACACGGTGTCTTACTCCATACTTAGATAGTAATTTGTCAAAGATTTTTGAAATGAAGTGCGAGCCACCGTCACTTATGACGAGTCTAGGCACACCAAATCTGGGAAAGATTATATTTTTGAAAAGCTTTATCACTACTCGTGTGTCATTTGTAGGAGAAGCTATAGCTTCAATCCACTTTGAAACATAATCAACAGCTACGAGTATGTAATTATTACCGAAAGATGATGGGAATGGTCCCATGAAATCTATTCCCCAGACGTTAAAGATTTCTACTTCCAATATTCCTTTTTGAGGCATTTCATCTCTTCTTGAAATATTACCGGTGCGTTGACACCGATCGCAATTTATAACAGCGATGTGGACATCTTTCCATAGATTAGGCCAGAATAGGCTGGCTTGCAAGATTTTTGCACAAGTCTTGGAAGTGCTTGCATGTCCACCATAAGGAGATGAATGGCAATGAGCAATGACATCTTCTATTTCTTCTTCGGGAATACATCGACGAAAGATTCCATCGGGTCCTCTTTTGAACAATAATGGTTCATCCCAATAGTAATGTTTGAGATTGTGAAAGAATTTCTTTTTCTGCTGATAGGTTAAATCAGGTGGAAGAGCTAATGCAGCTAGGTAGTTGACAATGTCAACGTACCATGGCAGTCCTACAGTCGTTTGGATTGTTTCCACGGGTTCTGGTTCATCTACGTCTAACTGAACTGGGTCGCTTCCTATTTGTGCTATCAGCTGTTCATACGGAAAATCATCGTTAATCGGCACTTGTTCGGGTTTAATACCTTCTATTCTAGATAAATGGTCCGCTACGACGTTTTCAGTACCTTTCTTATCTTTTATTTCGAGATCAAACTCTTGTAAGAGTAAAATCCATCTCAAGAGTCTTGGTTTAGCATCTTTCTTAGTCAATAGATATCTGATAGCAGCGTGGTCTGTGTAAACGATTATTTTCGCTCCTACTAGGTAAGAACGGAATTTGTCAAGCGCAAAGACAACTGCTAACAATTCTTTTTCAGTAGTGGCGTAGTTCATCTGAGCAGAATCTAAGGTTCTACTGGCATAGTAAATCGCATGAAGTTTCTTTTCCTTCCTCTGGCCTAGAATTGCGCCTACAGCATAGTCACTCGCATCGCACATGATTTCGAAAGGTAATCTCCAGTCAGGGGGTTGCATGATTGGTGCGGTGATGAGGGCTGTTTTTAGAGTTTCGAATGCTTTAAGACAATCTTCATTGAATATGAACTCAGCGTCTTTCATTAATAAACCGGTAAGAGGTTTAGTGATTTTCGAGAAATCTTTGATGAATCATCGGTAGAAACCGGCGTGTCCTAAAAAGCTTCGTATTTCTCGAACGGTTTTAGGGGGTTGAAGATCTTTTATGACTTCTATATTAGCTTTATCAACTTCAATTCCCTTGTCGGATATAACATGTCCTAATATGATTCCTTCTCTGACCATAAAATGACACTTCTCCCAGTTAAGCACGAGGTTTACTTTTACACATCTTTCTAACACCATTTCTAAATTTGATAGGCATCCTTCAAAACTTTGCCCGCATACAGAGAAGTCGTCCATGAACACTTCCATGATGTTGTCTATAAAATCTGCGAAGATTGACATCATACATCTTTGAAAGGTTGCAGGAGCGTTGCATAATCCAAAGGGCATTCGTCTATAAGCGAATGTTCCATAAGGGCATGTGAATGTAGTCTTCTCTTGATCATCTGGGTGGATAGGGATTTGGAAAAATCCTAAGTAACCATCAAGATAACAGAAATAAGAATGCTTGGCTAATTGTTCTAACATTTGATCTATAAAAGGTAGTGGGAAATGATCTTTTCGAGTGGCTTTGTTTAGTTTACGATAATCGATGCACACTCTTTGTCCCGTCACTACTCTTTGTGATATCGATTCGCCTTTAGCATTTTTCACAACAGTGATACCTCCTTTCTTTGGTACAACATGTACTGGACTAACCCATTTACTATCAGAGATTGGATATATTATTCCGACATCTAGTAGTTTCTTAACTTCTTCCTTTACTACAGTGCTAAGGATTGGGTTAATTCTTCTTTGAGATTCTCTGGAGGTTTTGCAATCTTCTTCTAGCAGAATACGATGCATACAGATTGAAGGGCATATTCCTTTGAGATCAGATATGTTATATCCTAACGCAGTTGGATATTTCTTTAAGACATCTAAAAGTTTCTTTGTTTCGATTGTTCCTAAACTGGAATTTATTATAACTGGTCTTTTACATTCAATGTCTAAAAATTCGTATCTTAGGTTATTAGGTAAAGTTTTTAATCCTAATGTAGGTTTATCTTTACTTGGCATGGGATCCAGTGTAAGTGCTAAACTTTCGCTTAGACTATCATCCTGATACGGTTCACGCCAATTATCATCTTCGAAAATCGGAGGGATTTGAATTTTCATAATTTCAGAATAGGTAGTTTCTTTCATTTCCATTTCTCTTACACATTCGTCAATTACGTCCAATAGATAGCATGTATCCTCTATAGCTGGTGATTGTAAGAATTGTGTTAAAATAAATTCAACTTTCTCTTCACCTACTTCAAAGGTTAGCTTTCCTTTCTTTACGTCTATTATAGCTCCGGCAGTAGCTAAGAATGGTCTTCCTAGTATGATAGGTGTTGTGGAATCTTCAGAGATGTCCATAATTATGAAATCGGTAGGGATGTAGAATTGTCCTATACGTACTGGGACGTTTTCTAGTATGCCTACAGGATATTTAACAGAGCAATCAGCTAGTTGAACAGACATTTTAGTTGGTCTTAGGTCTCCCATGTCTAGCCTTTTGCAAATCGTTAAGGGCATAACACTGATACTGGCTCCTAAATCGCATAGAGCTTTGTCAATGAGGAATTTTCCTATTACACAGGGTATAGAGAAACTTCCTGGATCTTTTAGCTTAGGAGGCATATTATTCTGAATTATGGCGCTACACTCAGCAGTAAGTGTAACTGTTCCGTTATCCTCTATCTTTTTCTTATTGGATAAGATTTCTTTTAAAAACTTAGCATACGAGGGCATTTGAGTGATAGCTTCTGTAAACGGAATAGTAATATTCAACTGTTTTAGAAGTTCGACAAATTTCTTAAACTGGCCCATCGTCTTGGAATTGGTTAATCTCTGAGGGTACGGAATTGGTGGTTTATAGGGTGGTGGAGGCACATAAGGCTTTTCTTTCTCCACTGCCTCTTGATTATCATCTTCCTTTTCTTCTAGATCATTCACCAATTCAGTCGGTTTATCCGGTTTTTGGTACATGGCTGGATTGTCAAGTCTTGGATCGGTAGGTCCGTCAAGTTCCTTGCCACTTCTTAATATCACAACATTGGCCTGTCCTTTCGGATTAGGTTGAGGTTGTCCAGGAAATACTCCAGCTGGTGCAGCGGTAGGTGCTTGTTGTTGAGCTACTTGTGAAATCTGAGTTTCAAGCATTTTGTTATGTGTAGCTAATGCATCTACTTTGCTTACTAATTGCTTAATCTGCTCACTAGTGCGTATGTTTTGGTTTAAGAAGTCCTTGTTTGTCTGAGATTGGTTAGCTATAAAGTTCTCCATCATCAATTCAAGGTTCGATTTTCTAGGGACATTAGGAGAAGTCTTTTGATATCCTGGTGGTGTAGCTGGTGCTTGACCTGGTGCGTATAAAGCATTGTTGTTCTTATAAGAGAAGTTCAGATGATTCTTCCAACCTGGGTTGTATGTGTTTGAGTATGGGTTTCCTTGAGCATAATTCACTTGATCTGTGGGAATTCCTGTTAATAGTTGACAATCAGGAACTTCATGTCCTGGAACTCCACATAACTCACAGTTAGGTGTTACTGCAGCCACGGTGGCTGTTGGTGTTATGGCCAAGTTGTCGATCTTTTGGTTTAGTTGGTCAAACTTTGCATTGACTTGGTCCATACTACTCACTTCGTACATACCTCCTTTTGTTGGTTTCTCAGTTGCGACTCTCTCGCTTCCCCATTGGTAATGGTTTTGAGCCATACTTTCGATAAGTGCATAAGCATCGTTATATTCTTTGTCCATTAGTGCACCGCCTACGGCAGCGTCAATTGTCATTCTTGTATTGTACAAGAGTCCATTATAGAAGGTATGGATGACCATCCATTCTACTAATCCGTGATGTGGACAAAGTCTCAGCATATCCTTATAGCGTTCCCAAGCTTCGAATAGTGATTCGTTTTCCCTTTGCTTAAATCCATTGATCTGAGCTCTCAGCATAGCTGTCTTGCTAGGTGGGAAATATCTGGTCAAGAAAACTCTCTTTAGTTCCTCCCATGTAGTTACTGAGTTCGAAGGCAGAGATTGAAGCCAGGCTCTCGCTCTGTCTCTAAGTGAAAAAGGAAACAGACGTAATCTAATAGCTTCTTGGGTAACTCCATTGGCTTTTACGGTATCTGCGTATTGCACAAAGATCGAAAGATGAAGGTTCGGATCCTTGGTAGGATTTCCGGCGAATTGATTTTGTTGCACGGCTGATATCAGCGAAGGTTTTAGTTCGAAATCGTTTCGGTTGATAGCCGGTGCGGCAATGCTGGAATGCGGTTTAGCTTGCGAAGGACTAACGTAATATTTGAGTGGGTGATTATGTTCTTCAGCCATCTCTGCATCCTTTGATGTTACGACTGGTTTAGGTGGATCTAATTGAAGATCTGGAATATTGAAATTTTGTTCGTAATCGAATATCCGTCTTCTTACGTGTAAGAAGCGTTCCGATTCTGGGATTAGAGGTTGCAAGTCTTCGCCTTGGGAGCGAGTACTTGGCATACACTCGGGAATTTAGATTAAGAAAAGAAAATAGTTGTTACCTTAGTCTAGACAATGCTACCCTAAAGTGCACTAGTAACTAAATTAAGGTCCCCGGCAACGGCGCCAAAAACTTGATGGGCTAAAGACGTATCTAATTATGTGTCTAGCGGTATCTTAACTGCAAGTGCACAGCCTATCGAAGTAATATTTAAGATTATCGATCCACAGGGACTCTATGGTTACTTAGTGCTAGAGGAATTTCTAGTTTAGCTAAGGTGAAGGGTTGTCACGATTTTTGGTTGTTTTTAAAGATTAAAGGCGGGAATTAAATTTAAGTTTAATAAAATAATACTAAGGCGGTCGGTATATAATTATGCTAACTTAGGCGGGTCAATCTAACTTAGGCTTATAAAGATGGTTCACTTAATCTATTCTGTAGAAGTTACCAGTTTAAATATCTTTAACTCACACTCTCGTGGTCTTATCTCAGATCTTACCCCTAAAGCCCTATGCCTGCTCTCGCTAGCCCATAAGTGTTTAGAAATAATTTTTGGAAACTTAGTAATTCTAATTTATTTTAAAGCGCTCTCGCTGTGTTTAATTTAAATGCCTAACTTTAGCTATCTGGTTAAAATCTCACACTCTCGTGGTCTTGACCTAACCTAATACACTTTCCTTACTCTCGTAACAAAAAGGTTGATTTTATAATAAAAAGTCTCAGCCAGAATATTAAGCTCTTTATTATTTTAAGCCTAGAGTTGATTTTACTGATTTAGTTTGTTTTAATTACATACCGCCCTAAGGTGCTTAGTTACTCATTATTGTTGAACCAGACAGAGGCAGAGAAACATAAAATAAAGTATGCATGGCAGAAAAATAAATAGTCAACATAAATATAAATGCAATTTAATATAAACCTGGATAACAATAAAAGTAGTAGACTCCTTCTTCCACAGGCTGAAAGCTCGGAGTACTGACCGGAATCGGAAATAAATTCTAAAAGAATCTGAAGGCTTTGAAACAAATTAATTTATAACAATTTCCTGATGTTGGAAATTGTTATAAGGTTGGTTGGGATACAAGAAAAGTAAAGCAAAGAAATTAATGCTGGAAAAATAAAGGGTGCAAAATAAAATCGGCAGAGCTTCCGCAAGAAATTAAAAACTAAAAACTCTGTCAATTGTTCATTCAAATTAAGCTATTTATAGAGAACTAAATGGGCTTGGAAGTTGGATTTTTGTGCTTGGGCCTCGTAGGAAAATGAGAGAATCCAGGGAACATGGAGTACTTGGTCTGCTGGAAAATAGGCACGTTGGTCTTCATGCAGCGTAACGTTCATGACCAAGTCTTCAGTCAAAATAACCTAGTTTTCCCTTGTCACGGTCGTGACAAGGGTGTCACGTTCGTGTTCCTTGTATGATATGCGTCACGATCGTGAGGGATTTGTCACGGTCGTGAGTGCTCTTTTTAGAGTGTCACGGTCGTGACACCTAGGTGACGACCGTGAGTGTAACAAAATATGCAGGTTATGCAGAATTCCTCATTTCTTCATCTTTTAATGGTTGTTTTTGCTCATTTCACTTGTGGCTCATGATTTTGCTCTGTATATGATGTACCTGCAAAATGGCAAAGAAAACTCGAGGAATCGGGTGTTAAAACGACAATTATGCGATAAAATGGTATTGAAACAAAGCAATATAATCGATACTTTTTCTCGTTATCACTAATCTCCATCATAAGCTTCATGGTGTTTGATGCATTGGATTGATCCCAACTAAAGAAAGTTCTAGAAGAGCCAGCTCACCATCTTCTACCACATTCTAGAGTTTTCTACAACCTTCCAAGGAGTTCTAGAATTCCCTAGAATCCCAACTAACTCCTAACCTAAGCTAACTCCTAAGCTACCTCCAAGCCCAAACCTCATGCCAAACCAATGCATTATATAAATCCATCTCCTCCCAAAGCTAAGGGTAATCACCACAAATCACTCTCTCCCTCATTCTTCACTCAATCGCCATTTTCACAATCTCAAAATCCATTACTTTCTCTCCCACTTTTTTCCACCATTTTCACCATAGCTTTTCAACAAAAGTTCTTTAAGTTTCACATTGAAACTTGAAGGTCTTAAAGCTTAGCCTCCATCCTCCATTGAATTGAGCATTGTGGAATAAGAAGCTACTGGTTTTTGGTGGAGATTGCGACTTATCGGAAGTGATTAATCGAGAAGCGTCAAGACCGAATCGCATTTATTTTGCATTCGCGGATGCTCCTATTTTCTTCTCCATTCGCACTCCGATTCATTGCAACAATTACCAAAACACTCCTCCGTTTCGTAGGTTGGTGATTTAACCATCATGCCTTAATTTATCCTCTTCATCTCGCCTTAATGGCATTCTCCGCATGATTTTCGATTATGTTTGCGTTGTACCGTTCATTTTCGTTTTCGTTGCTTTCTTGCTTGCAATTCGCATTTGGATTATTAGGAATTAGATTTGTAGTCTAATCTAGGTCCTAGTAGGTTTAAAGAATCCCTTGTAAATAGGAAAAACGGTTCTCGTCGTAGGAATTTAGATTTTAGCTTATTTGATAGCTTAGTCTTAATTCTTCATGCCTATCATCCCCCATACATGTTTAGGTACTGATTTTAGGGAAATTTCTAGGTTAGTTTCGATATCCCATTCCCCCATTTCGAGTCGATTCGACACGATTCCGTCCATTTCGCATGTTATGTATGTTTGTGTCCATTAATGCATAACTTGAATTATTGCATGTTCTTGCCATACCCATACATTCTTTAGCATATAAATGATCATGTTGCATTCCAATTCTCGCATCATTCGCATGTATCGTTAATGCATTCACATCCTTGCAGCATATACCAAATGTTGCATGTTCATAAGCATGTTTATGCATAAGCACAATGTGTTGCATTTGTTGCATTTTAATCGCATTCTTGATCACATTCCTACATCAATAAAATTCTGGTTTTTGCATTAAGATTAGCACTTTTGTTGATCCATCATTTTGCACATTCATGATCAATGTAGAGCATCTTCATATGCCATGTTCATGTTTTGCATGCTTGTTGCATAATGATTCATGTGATGCATTCTTGCATACTCCATTAAGAATAACAATGTTCATCTAAATCATGTGCTTGATCCATGTTCATTATTGCATAATCATGATTAATTGGTGTACTTTGCATTGAATTTGCACATTACAAGTGAAAAACATAAAATCTAGAATTTGCATTTGATAGCTGTTTTGCATATAAGTGTTGTAGAATACATGCTGTTTGTTAAAAATTCATGCTGTTTGTGACTTTTAACACCTGTTTTTGCATACATATAGGTGCTGTAAAAAGCTGTTGCATTGCATGGTGCATTTCATAGCTGTTTGTGCATTAAGTGTTGTAAATAAGTTGCTGAATTTTGCATTGCATTAGCTTTAGGTCCTTTAAACTATAGATTGAGTCTAGTTTAGGTCCTAGTTCCCTTAGGAATTAATTAGGTAATTTTGTTTGCCTTATTTTTATCATGTTTACCATGCTAACCTTTGTTTTGTAGGGAGGGCAAGATATGTCTAAAAACCCTATCCTCTTTGGTATTTCTAATGCATTTAATTTGCACCATTTTGCCTTACATAATGTTTGTGCTTGTTAGGTTTTCCCCTTTTGGAACCAACTTAACTTCATTAGGAAGTAAGTTGTGTTCTTCTTCCTTTTCTCTTTTTTCTTCTTTTCCTTCTCTTTCTTAGGATTAGAATACCTCATTAACCATAAGATCTCCCTTTTGTATATGATAAATAACTTAGGGCTGTGTCTTAGTTCCCCTTAGTTTTTTTCCCTTTTGCAACTTGAGTCATTCTTTCTCATCTCATAAAGAAAAATAATAAAACACTTAATAAAAACCGAACGTTCTTGTACGACACGAGACTTTGTTGCGGAATGCTTATACACGTCCTGTTTCGGGGCGAGGTGTAAGTACTTACCGCGATGGATAGGTCTTAGTATGAGAATGTTCACAAACCAATTCAAAACACTTCTCTTAAAAGACAAAACAAACACAATAAGCGACTATCCTGCGATAACTTCTTTTCTCATCTCATTCACTCACAACGCGAACTCGCGACGACTTGTCTTTCATGCAAGATGGTACATGCACTCGTACCAGACGAGCCTGCAACACCTGAGCATAGACATACGCAGTTCCAGCCATAAAAAAACACAAACAAATAGTTCCCGCCTTAGTTAGGCGAACTACGTCGACTCTGATCCTCATTATCCCGATGAGGTACGTAGGCAGCGGGGTAGGGCCCGTTCGTGCATATTCTTTATTTTCCCTGCATTGTTCCCCATTATTTCTCTTTGTTCCCTTTTCTTATTCCTTTCCCATTTCAGTTCCAGTTCCAGTTAGTAGTTCTTATTCAGCAGCAACTTTATTTCTCACCCTTTAAAACAAAACAAGCAAGCGTGGATCCCGTCGGGTACGGCGGACGGATTGGGGTGCTAATACCTTCCCAGTTCGTAACCGACTCCCGAACTCAGATCTTTGGTTCGCAGGACCTTGTCCTTTCCTTCTTCCTCAGGTTTGTGCAACATTACCTTTCCCATTCATTCGGGATAAAAATGTCTAGTTGGCGACTCTACCTTTTCCGCGCCACTTTTGCGTTTGTACTAGGATGAAAATCCCGGGAGCGACAGCTGGCGACTCTGCTGGGGACTAACCTGATTCTTCCGGTTTCCCTTGTAGAGTCAATCCTAGCGCCTGTTTGGTTTTGCTTCTTTGGGTGTTTGTTTGCTGTTGTGTGCTTTAGTTTAGCTTTACCTTTTATTTACAGTTTCACTTTACAGCTTTACTTTATCGCATTTATTTACCGCTTTCAGTATTTATTTTCCATGCATCATATTATACTGGACTATTTGGCTGTGCTGGTTTTCATTTTTTCTGAGGGATGGGAGTTACTGTGAGATAAGCCAAATACCCGGCTGGAGTGCACTATAGGATTAGCGTGGACACGTTGTGCTCGCATGGTTACATTATGAGTGGTGATGTGTTCCACACCCAGATTACGACCGTCTCAGGACTATTTTGTGTGGGGGTTCTTCTCCACTTCAGGGTACAACCTTGATAGTTATGTGCATCTGGTGACCGATCTTCGAGGACCTTAATGGGAACACCCCTCTCCAGTGATGACAGTGGCAGACCACATTTGTTGGCAAACCCACTCGCATCCGAGGGTCCATTGGGAACTTGCATAGGATGGCCTGGTTCTCTCATAGGAATTCAGTTAAAGCAAACTGTTCGTATGATGATAGTATTGTACCCTTCGGGATGAATGTACTATTGTTTCTCGATTCAGTGCTTGAAGCTGGAGACTTGTGAGGGATGCTTGTTTCCTTGGACTCAGCTGAGGCCTCCCTGAGTAGTACATAATGCCAAACCGATTCCCTGATTTGGTCATGAGCCATTTCTTGGAAATGGTGAACGTATTATTGCTATTCGGCTTTGAGAGTTCGTGATGTTGACCCGAGTAGCACACCCGTGAGATTGGGAGGGGTTTACAGGTTTGCAGGAACCTTAATACCTTCAGAATACCCACTTTGCCTTTGGTTCAGTTTTGTGATCTGGATTTCTGGTTTTAAGATATGGATCCCGGATCAGAGGGATGATTATTGTGATATATGGATTTTGAGACCTTGCACCGACACCTGATTATATGATTGGCACATCACAGACACTTCACTGATCACATGCCTTGTCTTGCATAAGCATCATATCATCATTAATCATTTGTGTTTCTTTTATTCTCAGGGTCTGCATTATTCCCGGTTCTTGGTCATATCATTGCTTCAGAATGGAAGACGCTAAAAAGAGAACTGTGCACTACAAATTCTTTGATACCAAGATGGACCTGATCAACCAATTGGTGTCTTTGATTACCCCGGATCATTTGGGTTACTTCAAGGAAAAGTATGGTGATATTCTGGATTTGGTATTCAACTTGGATAGCTCTCAGAGAAGCGCCGTTCACACTTTGTTGCAGTATTACGATCCACGGCTCAGGTGTTTCACATTTCATGACTTTCAGTTGGGTCCTTTACTGGAAGAGTATGCTGAGATTACGGGAGTTTCAATCAAGGACCATATTCCTTTTAACTCAGAGATGACAAGACCGACTCATGATGACATTGCTAATGCTCTTTATTTGAGCCCATCAGAGGTATCTGCTAATTTGGTTGCCACCAAGGCAGGAGTACTTGGTTTTCCCTTAGAGTTTCTGGTCAGGAGAGATGAAGAATGTGCCGTGGAAAAGCAGTGGGATTCAGTTTGCGCCATCGTGGCATTATCTGTGTATGGGATAGTTTTGTTTGCTGATATGGACAAGTTTGTGGACATAAATGCTATTCATTTGTTTGTGTTGAAGAATACGGTGCCCACCCTCTTAGGTGACTTGTATTATTCAGTGCATTATAAGAATGAGAAGAAGCAAGGAGGTCTGGTTAGATGTTGTGCTTCCTTATTCTACAAATGGGTTATGAGACACTTGCCTACTACTGAGAGTTTTACTGATCCTAATACCACTTGGGCCCAGAAGCTGAGTACTTTGTCTGCTAGAGATATCAGGTGGTTTACTTTGAGGTTGAAAGGAAAGAGTTTCATTACCAGTTGTGGGAATTACCCTAATGTGCCTTTGTTGGGAGTATCAGGAGGTATCAACTACAATCCCATCCTCTCAAGAAGACAATTGGGATATGTGCTCAAGGAGATTCCTGATGAATCTGAATTATTCCAAACTTTCTACTTCCCGGTGAAAGACAATCTTCCGTTGGTCAGAAAAGCTGCAGGTTCCTGGAAGGTGATCACGAGAAAAGACACAACATGCCTAGGCAAGAGCAACAACCGAATGTTCCTTGAATTCGAAGCTTGGATAAAGAAGGAGGTTCAAACGGCTCTAGTCCCTTTTTCTGTACCAACTCCGCCGCCAACAACGGTGCCTTTAGAAGATTATCAGAAGTTGGAAGCTTTGGTCAAACAGCTTAGGGTTGATAGAGCTATACAAGCTGAGGAAGCAGTTCGTCTCAAGCAGAAGGACTTCGAAGAGAGAGAGTTTTACTTCAGGAAAAAGGGGTTAGCTGAGACTCACAAGACGGCCCAGCGCCGAAAAGAGAAGAAAGACCTGAATGAAGCCAATGAAGCTGTTACCTTATGGCAAGAAAAATGGGCAGACAATTTGAAGAAGCAAAAGGAGCTAGACGTCAAGCATGAGATGGAAATCAAGAGTCTTCAGGATTCTTTGGATGGACAGAAAGAACTCCTTCGGAAGGCTTATCATCAAGAGAAGGGTCGTCTCCAATGTTTAGCAGAAAGTCAACAAGCATTAAAGGAGGCTCAAAAGGAAATAGAAGACTTGAAGTTGAAAGCTGATGTGAAGAGGTCAAAGGCCGAGCCGGGTCCAAGCAAAGAGAATGAGACAACTTTCCTACAGCAGATTGAAGAGTTATATGCTTCTTTTGATACGAGGGACCTCCTCATCCAGGAGCCCGATCATCCAGACATCGTTCAGTTGTTCCAGAATGTTAAGCGTCTTAGCTGGAGGTTGCAAGACTTAGAGTTCCCTAGGGTTTAATTTCATGTTATTGTACTTGGATTACCCATAGGCTTGTTGTGGGATTCCTTTTATTTGATGTACTTTTGTTGTTCTTGTGATTGGCACCCTTTGGGGACTTTGTTATTTCAAACTTCAATTTATGTGATTGAATTGTTCTGAATCTCTTGTTCGTTATTTGTTGCACCGACACGGGGTAATGAGCACCAATTCTCCACGGTCGCCATTATATTTGAATATTGCTTGGGTCTTCTTCCCAATTCTTATTTCCTCTTAATGCCAGGACCAGAAACAGGGAAAAACTTGGGAATAAAAGGAACACATTGCATTGCATATGCATCATTCGCATTTTGTATTTGTCTTTACAGGTTTTTCTATGGGGTTGCTTAATTTATCTGTGTTTCAGGCAAAGATTGCGAGAGCTGCCAAGACCCGGTATCTCCGACAAGATATCCAACATCGCTATGCAACCCGCAGCAACCAGAGGACAGTCATGGATGCTATGCAAACTGAGCTTAATGAGGTTCGCACCAGAATGGCAGAGTTCATGACCATGATGCAAGGGATGGCTCAGGGACAGCAAGAATTGAGGAATGCAATTCAAGGGCTCAACCCTCCTAATACTAATACTCCTGCGACCACTTCTGACGGGCAAGGGGCTCCTCCAAACACCAGCAATGGCCCAGGTGGACCTCATATTCCAGACCAGCCACAACAACTTTCGTTCCAGTACACGACAGGCAGGAGGATCAATTCCCTTATTTCAACAATGACATGGGATTCGGTGGAGAAGGAAATCTTAATGACTTTTTGGTGCTTGCTGAGAAGGTCAAAGCCCTCGAGTGTAGAGACACTTTGGGGATTGATGTGTCTGACATGGGTCTAGTCCCTGGGGTGGTCATTCCTCATAAATTCAGGCCACCATCTTTTGATAAGTACAACGGTAGTTCCTGCCCAAAGACTCACTTGCAGGCTTTCTATCGGAAGATCGCTGCTGTCGCTCCCACCAGATGAGATTAACTCAAATAGGATATAGACGCGAACGGTCGGCGAAAGGAGAGAACACACAGGGGTGAACTGAAAAGAAAAGAGTCGCCAGCTAGGCATTTTTATCCCGAAGGAAAGGTAATGCTACATAGACCTAGAAAGATATGGATAAGACGGTCGCGAACCAGAGAAACTAAGAAAGGGGGTTGGTTACAACCTGGGAAGGTATTAGCACCCAGATTGTCCGCCGTACTCGACGGGATCCACGCTTGAAAGATTTGTGTTTTAAAGGGGTAGTGTCAGTGCTATTTTGTGTGCAAAAAGAGTTGGAAAAGGATGCAAGTGTCAGTGTAAAAGAAATGTGAAGTGAATAAAAAGTGTCAGTGTGAGAAAAGAATGCAAAGCTCAAGACTATTAAGCTTAAAGAATAATGCTGGAAGAGGTGGGGATATACAGAAACTTTTGTTCGATAACTGTTAAGTTATGCCTACGTATCCTCTCGTGCAATGAGGAAGTCAGAACACCGTAGTTCGACTCAAAGAGACTGGAAGGTAAATTGACTTGTGAACTGCTTACTTATCTATGCTCAAGTGTATGACTTGTCTGGCTCAGGTGCAAACTGTCTTGCATTAGACGGAAGAAGCGAGTTCTCGTTTATGAGTGAATGAGATGAGGAAAGAATCCCGAAGGAGACGATTATTGTTTGTTTTTGTGATTTCAATCTTTTATTGCTTTTTGAGGTTTGTCATAAGAAAATGAGCTTAAGCCTAAACCAAGGGTTAGTAAACTCATCACATCCTCCCTCTGATTAGGGGTAATGAGATTACCTTAAGTATGAAGTAAGCACCTCACACTTAATCACCATGATGTAGGATTAAGATCATTAACCTACTTGCATTTACTTAGATGTTTTTGGGTTTTTTGTTTAGTGTTAAGTAATGAGTTTAAGCCATAATCAAGGATTTAATGGACTCATTACACCATCCTAATAGAAGGATAATAGATGAGAATATTTAAGCTGAGAAAAGCTCCTCAACTTAATCCATGATTAGAGATTAACCTTATGACAAAACAAAGCCTTTATTATAGTGGATTTTAGTTAATGGTAAGATTAAGAAGTGGATTTTATGATTTGTGAGATAACTTGAGAGGGACTTGTCCATTAACACTATGGTTAGTCCTTCTTAACCAATTAAGGAAGAATTAGAACCCTAATGCAAGGCCCAAGTTACAAGCTTGATGTCTTAGTGATTATTAGGTGGATTGATTAAAGGATTTAAACACATTAAGGGTTTAACACTTAGGATTAAAGTTATACACTCCATCCTAATAGAAGGATACATGCATAACCCTAATCACAAAGTCTTAAAGCCTTAAGGGTTTAGTCCTTGATTAAAAGGTGAGAAGAGAAAACTCAAAGATGACACAAAGGTAGAAACTAATGAGGGACTAATAAAACCCTAATTGTGATCATGCTTGGTTGTTCCTAGGGTTTATGAGGCTTGCAAGAAGATCTTCAAGAGAACCACCAAGGAAGAAGCAGATGAAATGAGAAGAAGCAGCAAGAAGCAAGACAACTTGCTTCATTTAAGAAGACACGTTTCTTAAAGAAAGAAAGTGAGGGGAAAGAGAATGAATGAGCAAGCTCACTCTAATACACAAGTAAAATGCAGCAATGGATGCATAAAAGAGATGAGAAGAAAGTATGAGAAGTGAAGGCAAATTGACTTCTCAAAGTAGCTTACCACCTGAAAAGTTAGCAAAAGGAAATGAAATGAAAAATGAAAATGAGATGAATGCAAAAATGTAAACCAAAACCAGAAGCATGTTTATGTTGTAAATGATGCAAAGAGATGATGCAAATACATCTCAAGAGATGCAAATGATCATACAAACAAGGAGGATGCAAATGAAGCATGAAAAGAGGCATGAAAGTTCATGAATACACATGGAATGTAATGAATGCATAACATGGAAAATGGATGATGCAATGATCAAACATGATTCTAACATGTCCTAAGATGTCTTACATGTCATATGGATGCACAAAATGTCATGTCAAGTTCATGTATGCAAGCATATGAAGGATGAATGCAAATGAAGGCAAAAATTAGGGTTTATGAACAAGATGCAATGCAAAATTCAAAATCAGAAGCAAATGATAAGATAAAAAAATGAAAATGGGATCAAAGGTACCCTAAACCTATACAAGTTCACTGCCCAAAGGGGAAGGTCATAAGCTAAACCCTAAAGGACTTATGATTTTCTTAAATTTCTAGGGTTTAAAGTGTGATCCTAAAGGGAAAATGCCAAACAAATGGAAAATGCAAGGTAAAAATGTAACAAAAATGTTCTTAAAAGCTTGAAAGTATGTAGAACACAATGCAAAAAGAACCATTCACAAACTCAACTTGGACCAAAAGTTATGAATTTTTGAAGTTAGGGTTAAAAATATTCAATTTAAAGAACCCTAATTCAAATAAAAATTGTCAAAGCATGGTCAAAACCAAAAAGAAATTTGCCTTGTGAGTTTGTAAATGTTTCTAAATGTTTTGAAAAGCTCTCTGAATTTTTTTGTAATTTTTAAATATCTAAATGTATTTTTAATTAATTAATTCTCATTAACTAATTAAAAATAATCATTTAAATGATTTAAAAATAATTTTTAATGCAAAAAATAAAAATAAAAATATTTTTGGTTTCTGAAAATAAATTAAAGCTTGGATAAAAATTTTCAGAATTTTTTGATATCATTTACTATTTTTAAAAATTCGTTCAAAATAAATAGAAAATAAATGAAAATAATATTGAATTAAATGAGAAAATGAGAAAGTCAGCCAATCCAAGGGTCCAGGTTTGAACTCAGGTTGGAGGGAATTAACTTCGCGCGCTATCCAAGGGCCAGAATTCAAACTACGCTAATTAAGATTAAAACCCTAATCTGAGCCCTAATTACTTTCAGGTGACCGGAACAGTGTTCCGGTCATCTTCTCCGGCTAGCCAAACATGCTATCTCCCTCCATACGCAACCCCAAGCTCTCTAACTCTCCAGAAATGATCCTCACATCAACCCCAACAAGAATCACACAACAAAATTCATTTATCCATCATCAAGAACACGAATCGAAGCAAAACGGAAAACATATCAGAATTTCAGAAGCATGATACATCCTTGTTTCTCAATCATTTTCAAAAGTAAAGACATCATGATCATCAGAAGAACACATAGAATCAATTAAGAACTTAAAATGAAGGTTCTGGAAAAAAAGTTCTTGAGCTCACCTGAACCGGAGCTTTCACTTTTGGTACTTTCTGGCCAGGTCTTTGCTTCAAATCAGCTCTAATGATCCTCCTGAAGAGTTTGTGATGCTTGTTTGGAGTTTAAATGGTCTCTGGATGAAGTTGGCAGAAGTTCAGTTCAAGAAATGTCAAAATCGTGTTTTTGATGTGGGAGGTTTCAGGGCAAAGTGATGGTTGGAAGATGATCAGAGAGTCATGGTGAGTTGTTCTATGGAGTTTGTTTTGGGGTTTGAAGCTTGGGTGCTGAGTTTCGAAGAGTTTTGCAGGTTTGAGAGTTTTTGGCAATGCTGAGGATTCTCAAGTGTTAGGCTGCAATGTTATGTGCTTTGGCTTGGTTTTGATCCACATGATAAGCTGTGATAGGTTAGAGGGTGGGTGGTGGCCTATGTTGATTGGTATGGGGCAAAATGCATAAAGTCAAGAGTTGGTGTACTTGAGGTATGGGCACATGGCAGGCCAAGGACAATGGGGTGTCCTGCGCAGCTGGCTTTAGGGAGGTCCATGGGATCAGTTTTGAGGCAAGGCAGCAAGAGAGAAGAAAGCTATGGGGTGTTTTGCAAATTATGAAGGTTTTGGCCCCTTTGAGAAATCTTAATGATCAAGGCATGAAACTTGAGAAATATTTGGGCAATTCTGAATTTTATGTCATGTACTATGTTTGTGTAATGGTTAGAAGTGTGTTTGAAGTCACAAAATGCTTTGGCAAGTGGTTTTACAAGTTTCCCTCTTTGGCACATAAGTGAAATTTTGTGATTTTCCCCAACTTTGCAAGGCCATAACTTGAGTTCTATGATGAATTAGATCAAGTTCTTGTACTTTTTGAAAAGGGAATGATCCAATCTACAACTTTCATGACCAAGAATTTTTCATTTGAAGCATTTTTGAATCAAAAAGAGGAGGTTGAAAAACTTTCCCAAAATGGCAAGTTTGCATTATAAGTCACTTTCCCAAAATGGCAACTTTGCAAATGGCTTGAAATTCTTCAATTTTGTGAACTTCTAACTTCTTATAAGATCAAATAAAGATCATACACATCCAAAATGATGGATAAGACCCTTTGGTTGTGTCATTGGGGCCCCAGATGCCCTGATTTTGCACTGACTTGTTCAAGAAGTCATCTATTGATCAGATACCTTCCCCATTGAATTTCTTCATGAAAATTGGTATGCATGATCCTTATAACATATAGAGACCATTAGAAACAAGAATGACCAAAAAATTTGGAGTTATGGCCTTTGAAACCAAAACCCTAATTTTAGGTCATCTGTGCAGTTAAGCTTGGCTCTGCTTCCATGCCTTCCTCAGTTCTTGTGATTCCTTGACTTTCTTGATCTTGGGAGGATATAATATGATGCTTGAGCATACATGGGCCCTCTTGAGATGATTGAAGACCCTTGGAGTTGCTCAAATAGCTCAGGGATGACTCAGATCACAAACCCTAGATGCAGATGACTTTGAACCAATGCAGTGAAGAAAAAAATGCAATATGAGATGATATGATTGAACTTATGCAAATGAAAAGATCACAAGCCAAGGTGAAATGAGTGAGGGCAAATTTGGGGTTTTTACAGCTGCCCCTATTCAAACATGAGTTAGCTGTGCAGGATGTAAGCAACGGCTTAACAGACAAGCAAGATAACTTGTGGTTGAATACCAAAGACAGTCCAAAATTTGCGCTCACTAGATGAAGAAGAAAAGGGATATAGATTATAAAAGGAAGTAAAGTATGATTATAAAGTGCGGGCGACGGAGGACGACCGTCGAGCAGAGGACGACTGCTGGGGGGAGCAATGACGGGGACGGTCGACATGCTGGGAAAATGGGGGTATCATGATGGGGACGGCCTTCAAGGAAAGTAACAAGATTCTCTGGGGATTAAGGGTAAAGGAAATGATGGGGACGACCATCAGGTTTGAAGCAATAAATGATGAGGGACGATCATCAAAGGTGAAGGACGATCACCTAGTAGGGGATGGCTGCTCTTTTGGGGACAAGGATGAGGGACGGTCATCTAATGTGAAAGACGATCTCCTGGAAAGGTGCGGTTGCCGAAAGTATCACGACATAGGACGAATGCCGGATAGAAAAGGTCGACGATGGGGACGACCATCGGATAAACATGATGAAGGACGATCATCAAAATGGTGAAGGACGATCACCTAGCAGGGGACGACTGCTCTCGGGGTTTATCATGACATAGGACGAATGTCAGATAACAAGATCAACGATGGGGACGACCATCGGATAAAAATGATGAAGGACGATCATCAAAAGGGTGAAGTACGATCACCTAGCAGGGGACGACTGCTAAATATCGCGACATAGGACGAATGCCGGATAGAAAAGGGTTCCAATAATGGAGACTCCGCTGGGAATGATGAAGGACGGTCATCAAAAGGTGAAGGACGATCACCTAGCAGGGTACGGCTGCTAAAAATATCAAGACATAGGACGAATGTCAGATATAAAGGAAATAAATTATCGGGATTTGCTGGGAACTCTCCTGGGGAATGGTAGACACAGACGAGTGTCTAAATTCAAGAAAGAAAAGGTATAAGTGTTTGACGCGGTGTATAGATTAAAGATGCGGACGAACATCCTTAAGACTATGATACGAACGAGTATCGGTAGAAACAAATGCTGACGCATGTTCCGAGATGATGATACGGACGAGTATCAACTGGTTAAAGAACACGGACGAGTGTTGACTCTGAGGGAAAAAGGGTGTGTATGCAAGATACGGACGAGTATCTGTATGAGTAAAAGTATGAGTGAGACATAGACGAGTGTTCAACTTGCTGGGGAGAGTATAATACAGACGAGTATCATAAGGGAAAGTGTGTAAGTTATGAACTTATGAGTGTAAAAGATATTCTGACGATCTGTGGGGATAATATGACACGGACGGGTGTCTAGTGTTTGATTTACAATAAGTGTTTAGGTAACCATGCTGGGGAAAGTGACACAGACGAGTACCAAAAGAACGTTCGGGCGACTTTACTGGGGAATGATGACACAGACGAGTGCCAAAAAGCATGTATTAATATGTATTAGTGAGTGCAAAGGGGACGCTTTGGCTTTCTGCTGGGGATTTGAGAGGTATTTGTGTATCACTGATGTGGTATTGTCGGTATTTACAGGTGACTGGTTCGAACCTGACTTGTGATCATGCAATATGTTTGATTTTTCCCGTAATGCTCCGTATTAGACAGAATGCTACGCTCTGGGGGAAATGTGATGCGAATGCTATGATTATGCAAAGATACTGATCCGGGATTCGGGTCCCGTTGCTTGTGGAGATCTCTGGCTGATCTGCTTTGAAAGAATGTCCCAGCTGGGGGAAAAGATCATTGGTAGATCTGATAAGATATACGACTGCTTGGGAAAACAGGTCACTAATAGACCTATCTTGGTGATGAGGGATCCATCTGGGAGTTGTGGATGCTTTTGTCACCTTGTTGTGAGATCTTCAGATATTGCTCTTCTGGGTAGAGGTTGAAACTCCGCGGGGGGATGATTCCCTGTCTAACACTTGGCTGGGGAGGAAGGATCACTGAACGATCTTCCTAGAGACTTCTGTAGGGGATCCTGCTGAGGATGATGATGTCTGACAACTCAGCTGGGGAGAAAGCATCTCTGGTGCTATTCGGAAGATGTGCTAAGTAAATAATGATTTGGCAGTTTTGCTGGGGAGAGACTTTCATGCCCCATGTTGCGCTTTGAGTACCTGCAATCTTGTTATGACAAAGAAATGTACAAGTATCCCGAGGTATCCCTCACTGGATTCCATCATAGGAATTTAGACACTCCCGGGAGCAAATATATTTCCTGTAAGCATGTAATTTAGAAAAGACGCATCCATATTCATGTAATCAATATTATAAGGACATCAGACATTTTTGCAAACGACAATAAAATGTACGAGACGAAATGTGACTGAAAATCTGATTTTATTAATTTGTGTGCCCTGAATTGGCAAGTACAGTCAAAGAAACAAATCCCTGAAATGAGGAGATTGTCACAAATTGAGAAAAAAGATGCTGGCAATGTTGATGACGCTTCAGTGTGCTTCCCTTTTGCTATAACCTGTATGACATTGACGTTCTTCTCATCTTGCTTTCTGAAAAAGGCTGACTCTGACCGATGCTTTAACCTTTCGAAGTTTGTCATGTTGTAAGTGATACAGACGAATTCAGAATGCAGTTGTTCGCTTATTCCCTTATTTTGCGTGGATCGCCCTTTCGGGTTTTCGATCCACCGGGATACACATTTTTGCCTGAGCTGTCCAATGCGGCTTTTCATATCAGCGGGTGTACATTTTTTTTTATTTTTCCTTATTTTTGCCCGAGTCCTTTATTCTGTTTTTGACTCGTCGGGATGCCCTATTTTTGCATGGACTTATATTCTGTTTTTGTGTCCAGCGGGTCATTTTATGCGAAGTATTTTTTAACTTCATCTGAATTCACAGGGGACAGGAAGTCTTCACCATCCATAGTACTGAGCATCAATGCTCGACCAGAGAAAACCTTCTTTACTATGAATGGACCATCGTAATTCGGAGTCCACTTGCCCCTGTGGTCTGTATGAGGAGGGAGGAGTCTTTTTAGCACAAGATCCCCTACTTGGTATTCTCGAAGCCTGACTTTCTGATCGAAGGCCTTCTTCATTCTTTTCTGATATTGCTGCCCATGACAAATTGCAGCTAATCTCTTCTCTTCGATCAGATTCAGTTGATCGTACCGGGATCGGACCCATTCTGCTTCATTTAGCTTAACATCCATCAGTACCCGCAAGGAGGGTAGCTCAACTTCAACAGGTAGAACTGCTTCCATACCATACATAAGCTGATACGGTGTTGCCCCGGTGGATGTTCTGATTGATGTACGGTACCCATGTAAGGCAAATGGTAGCATTTCATGCCAGTCTTTGTAGGTGACCACCATCTTCTGCACAATCTTCTTGATATTCTTGTTAGCTACCTCTACAGTGCCCTTCATCTTTGGCCTGTAAGGAGAAGAATTGTGGTGTTGGATCTTGAAGTCCCGACACAACTCTGCCATCATTTTGTTGTTCAAGTTGGAACCATTATCAGTAATGATTCGCTCGGGAACTCCATATCAACAGATGATATCTCTCTTCAGGAATCGGGCTACCACTTGCCTGGTGACATTTGCATACGAAGCTGCCTCAACCCACTTGGTGAAATAATCAATGGCTACCAGGATGAATCTGTGGCTATTTGAAGCAGTTGGTTCAATCTTGCCAATCATATCAATGCCCCACATGGCAAAGGGCCAAGGTGAAGACATCACCTTCAAAGGACTGGGAGGCACATGCACTTTATCCGCATAAACCTGGCATTTATGGCATTTCCTGGCATAAGCACAACAGTCTGCATCCATTGTGATCCAGTAATAGCCTGATCTTAGCAACTTTTTAGCCATAGCATGCCCTCCAGCATGGGTACCAAAGGATCCCTCGTGCACCTCGTGCATCAACAAGTCTGCTTCTGCCCTATCAACACATCTAAGGAGTACCATATCAAAGTTTCTCTTGTACAAGGAACCATCAGCATTCAGGAAGAAACTACCAGCCAGCCTTCTTAATGTCTTCTTGTCATTGGATGATGTCCTAGGTGGGTATGTATGATCCTCCAAGAAGCATTTGATGTCATAGAACCAAGGCTTATCATCTTTAGCAAGGTCTGCTGAGAATACATATGCTGGTCTGTCAAGTCTGGATACTGGAATCCGAGGCACAAAGTTGGCAGCTTGAACTTTGATCATGGATGAAATGGTAGCCAGAGCATCTGCAAACTGATTTTCATCCCGAGGGATATACTCAAGCTTGACTGTAGTGAAGAAAGTCAGTAATCTCCTTGTATAATCCCGGTATGGAATCAGATGATCCTGGTGAGTGTACCATTTGCCGTTGGTTTGATTGATTACCAGAGCTGAATCTCCGAATACTGTCAAAGTCTTGATCCTGAGGTCAATGGCTTCCTCAAGACCCATAATACAAGCTTCGTATTCAGCTTCGTTGTTAGTGCAGTTAAAGGTGAGTTTTGCCGAGAAAGTCATGTGAACTCCCTTGGGTGTAATGAGTACTGCACCAACACCACGACCATTCATATTAATAGCCCCATCAAACATCATAGTCCATTCTTCTTCTGGGTCAGGCCCTTTAGTGTGAATAGGCTCTTCATGATCTTTTGCTTTTATGAACATGATGTCTTCATCGGGGAAGTCAAATCTCATAGGCTGGTAATCATCAATGGGTTGCTCAGCAAGATAGTCAGACAATACACTGCCTTTGATGGCTTTCTGTGAGGTGTACTGGATGTCATATTCTGTGAGAATCATTTTCCATCTTGCAACCCGTCCGGTAAGTGCTGGCTTCTCAAAAATGTACTTAACTGGATCCATCTTGGAAATCAATAAAGTAGTGTGGGTCAACATATACTATCTCAGTCGGCGAGCAGCCTACGCTAAAGCACAACAAGTTTTCTCGAGCAGTGAATAACGTTGTTCACATTCGGTAAACTTTTTGCTTAGGTAGTATATTGCATACTCTTTTCGACCAGACTCGTCATGCTGGCCCAACACGCACCCCATTGACCCTTCTAAAACTGTCAAGTACATTATCAGAGGTCTTCCTTCGACTGGAGGCATAAGGATCGGAGGCTCTTGTAAGTATTCCTTGATTTTGTCAAAATCCCTTTGGCAGTCTTCATTCCACCTGACCGTTTGTTCTTTTCTTAACAATTTGAACAAAGGTTCACAGGTTGCTGTTAGGTGAGATATGAACCGTGAAATGTAGTTCAATCTACCCAGGAACCCCCGAACTTCTTTTTCAGACTTTGGTGCAGGCATTTCTTGAATGGATTTGACTTTATCAGGGTCAACTTCAATCCCTTTCTCACTTACAATAAATCCCAGCAGCTTACCGGATCGCACCCCGAATGTGCATTTGTTGGGGTTTAGCTTCAGTTGGTACTTCCTCAGATGCTTGAATAGCTTCAACAGATTCACCTGGTGGTCTTCTTCTGTGAGGGACTTGGCAATCATGTCATCCACATAACATTTAATTTCTTTGTGGATCATGTCATGGAATAATGTTACCATAGCCCGTTGATAGGTGGTACCAGCATTCTTCAGTCCGAATGGCATCACCTTATAATAGAACGTGCCCCAGGGTGTGATGAAAGTTGTCTTCTCCATGTCTTCAGGTGACATTTTGATCTGATTATATCCTGAAAATCCATCCATGAAGGAGAACACCGAGAATTGAGCCGTATTGTCGACCAATACATCAATGTGAGGTAAAGGGAAGTCATCTTTCGGGTTGGCTCTGTTCAGATCCTGGTAATCCACACACATCCTCACCTTGCCATCCTTCTTAGGTACAGGCACAATGTTAGCGACCCACGGAGGGTAACTAGTCACAGCAAGGAAACCGGCGTCCCACTGTTTTTGTACCTCTTCTTTTATCTTCATTGCCATATCTGGGCGAGTACGGCGCAACTTCTGTTTTACCGGTGGACAGTCTTCTTTCAGAGGCAGCTTGTGCATAACAATGTCGGTGTCCAACCCTGGCATATCCTGATAAGACCAAGCAAAGACATCCACATATTCCCGAAGCATGTCAATCAGTTGCTCTTTTACTGAATCTTGCAGGCAGGCCCCGATCTTAACTTCTTTCACGTCTTCTTCCGTACCAAGATTACCCGTCTCAACTTCCTCCTGATGAGGAGTGATAACCTTCTCCTCTTGTCTCAACAACCTGACTAATTCTTCAGGTAGCTCATAATCTTCTTCAACCCCTTCATCGGCTTGATTAATCGGATTGTCAAAGTCATATGAAGTCATAGCAGTGTTGCTGTCGGTGCAGTCCGGAGGGCATTCTCTGCAAGGGTTTAAATTTGTTCATTTTAGTGATCAATTTTATCTTGCTTAGGAAAAGTGAAAATGAAGTTATTTATTTTGAAAAACATTGCCATTTTATTTTTGTGCAGAAAATAAAGAATGAAAAACAATGAGCGGAAAAGAAAAGACTCATTTGCAAAAGATGTCCTGATATTCATTAATTGATCTTTGCACAAAATACAAGATGGCCCGATTACAAAATGAGCCCTGACATCTTGGGCAAGATGTAGGATTTGATGCATGCTCTAAAAACACAGGAAATAATAATTACTCTGCGGGAGTAACTCTTATAATTTCCTGGGAAGACCAGTTTGAGACATGGCTCCCCGGGATCTTTGGACGTATCCAGCTTTCCAGGTTGCGCTCGTCTTCTGACTCATCTTCCAAGCTATTCACAGCATCCGGGGTGAGCATCCCCCCACTAACAAACTTGGGCTCCTTTGCAGCCTCTGGTTGATCTTGTCGAGTTGGTCTGTAACCCAACCCGAATCGGTCCTCCTTCTTCTCTACGGGCAGCATCTTGCCCCAGCCTTGGGCGGTACCTTCCTCAACAACCTTCCGGGCTTGTTGGTATGATGTGATGGAGGTCCCAGACACAGCAAATGCTTCATTAATATTAAGGGCTTCGAACCCTTGACTCATTGTCTCATGGATCTCCCCATCCATTTCAATGTATTTGAAAGTAGCCAACTGGCTAACGAAGATATCCTCTTCCCCACAAATGGTAATGACTTGGCCCTCCCACTCAAATTTTAACTTCTGGTGAAGGGTTGACGTCACGGCGCCAGCGGCGTGTATCCATGGTCTACCCAATAGACAACTGTAGGCAGGCTGTATATCCATCACAAAGAAGGTCGTTTTGAACACCTGTGGGCCAATCATTATTGGTAATTCTATCTCTCCCAGAACTGATCTTTTAGAACCATCAAAGGTCCTCACTACCAAGTTGCTTGGGCGCAGTGCCAATCCATCATACTCCAGCTTCACAAGGGCTTTCTTGGGTAGGACATTGAGAGATGACCCTGTGTCCACCAATACGTGAGAAAGAACTGCACCCTTACACTCCAAGGTAATGTGCAAAGCCTTGTTGTGATTGCGACCTTCCGTTGTCAGATCAGTGTTGGTAAATCCTAGTCCATGACTAGCGTTGACATTTCTAACCACAGCCTCTAACTGATTGACAGTAATCTCCTCCGACATATAAGCTGCGTGCAGGACTTTTAATAGTGCGTTCCGATGAGCCTCGGAGCACATTAGCAATGATAGTATGGAGATTTTGGAAGGTGTTTGGTGAAGCTGGTCTACCACCTTATAATCGCTCTTTTTGATGATCCTCATGAATTCATCAACCTCTTGATCAAAAGGAGTCTTCAAAGTTTCCTTAGCAACTGATTCTTTTTGCACCACGCTCTTCCCTTTTGCCTTAGCAACAGCTTCTGCTTCAACAACGGGTCTTGGTATTTGCGAGGCAAAGAGACGTCCGCTTCTAGTGAAGCCTCCGCCTCCACATTATCTATCTGAGGTGAAGAAGTTGACGATTCCAAAGTGATTTTCTGCCCCTCGCAGTATAGATCTGAGCCATAATGCCAAAGGATGGCATTATTGCTTTCGTAAGGAACTGGCCCAGGCACTGTGATAGTGACTGGACTGATAGCAGCTGCAGAGGGGACCACAATGGTGTGTGGATCATAGTATATGGTAACCGGAGTTCTGACAGGAGTAGCAATTGGTTGTGAGTTGTTGGAAGGAATATTTGTAGGATCGTAGTATATCGTAACCGCTGAGACACTTTCATTAATTGTTGCTGACGTTGTAGAAGATACTGTTGACTGGACAAGTGCTGAAGTTGTAATAGGAAATGATGGAATAATGGGTGTTGTCGTTGTAGAAGAACTGTGGCTGAACTTGCATCTGTTGAAGTGATTGACTGAATAATTGTTGGAGTTGTAGTAGAATCTGTTGGAACAATGGTTGCTGACGTTGTAGAAGTATCTGTGATTGTTGATGAAGGAATTGTTGGAGTTGTAGTCGCTGTTGTCGTAATCTGAAGAATGCCATCTTTAATGAGGCCATCTATGCCATTTCTCAGTCTCTCACATCCATTAACGACAATGTTGCAATATCCACAGCCAACCTCGCATCCGGGGAACACTTGGCATTCTAACAGCTGAGCTTTGATTTCAACCAAAGGTGTTCGGATTTGTGCAACACTGGTAATTAATGTGGATGGTTTGCCCTCCTCAATAGCATTAATCCTAGGCCCGTTGTGACTAGGCATTGGATTTCTTGTAACATTCGGAAGAGGCGCAAAATTGAGAGCTTTTGAGTCCACCAGATCTTGGACTTTCATCTGTATGGCCCTGCATTTTTCAGTGTTATGCCCCGGTGCGTTCGAGTGGAATGCACACCTGGCATTTGCATCATAGTTCTTTGGCATATTGAGAGGATCTCGAGGTGCCAACGTCCTTAACTCGACCAGGTTGAGCTTCAGGAGTTGTGGCAAGAGTGCAGCATACGACATTGGAATTGGGTCAATCACCCTGTTTGCTTGTGATGGCCTTTGTTGGAAAGGACGCTGTTGTTGACTGTTGTTGTTGTTGTACGACCTTTGTTGCGGATAATGAACTTGTTGTTGATACTGTGGTTGTTGTTGTTGAGGATATGCTGGTTGTTGTGGAATCGGCGCTGGGATGGTAACAGCTGCTACTGATCGGTGAGCATATTGAGGCCTGCCCCTGCTTGCATGAATGGAGTTTGTTTCACCTGCCCTTCGGGGTCCCGCAAAGGGTTTTCTGGGATTGCTGGATGAACTTGCACCACTGTCGGAAATTTTGCCCATTTTTAAGAGACTTTAAATTCTCTCACCGGCTATGACCACATCAGCAAAACTGGTAGAGGAGAAAGCAGCCAATCTATCAATGTAGGTCCCTTGCAATGTGTTCATGAACATGTCAGCCATTTCCCTTTCTGACATGGGTGGTTGGACAGCGGCAGCAAGCTGTCTCCACCTTTGAGCATAATCCCGGAAGCTCTCTCTAGAAGACTGAGACATGCCCATTAGAAGAGTTCTACTGGGAGCCATGTCCAGGTTGTACTGATATTGTCTGATGAAAGCTTCAGCTAAGTCCTTCCAGCATCTAATGGTAGCTCTGGTCAAGTGCGAATACCATTCTCTCGAAGCTCCAGTCAGACTGTCTTCAAAGTAGAACATCCACAACTTTTCATCCATCGTATAAGCTTTGAGCCTTCCCAAGAAAGACTGCAGATGAGTACGAGGACAGGAGGTACCATTGTACTTTTCAAAACATGGGGGTTTGAATTTGTGGGGAATTCTCACCCCATCCACTAGTCCCATATCCATCACATCGAAGCCCAAAGAATTCTGAGATTCCAAAGATCTTAACTTTTCAGCAATCTCGTCCAATCTTCTATCATATACCTCATCTCCATCCCCCATAACAGTAAACTGTTCTTCCTGGGGATCTTCCTGCAGGACTCTGCCCCCAGCAGTATTACCTTGAACATTCCTTAGGATGTTAGCTTCTGGATTCAAGTGAGGCTGGCCCCGTTCATTGTTGCTAGTTCCTCCTGTTCCCAGGGGAGGTTCCTCAGGAGTTCGTCTTTCCACTAGTTCTCTTAACCTTTCCTGGCTTTGGGCTAGGCCAGTCATCACTGCCATGAACTGAGACATCTGATTCCTCATCTCCACTCTTTCACTGGCCATCTGATTTCTGACCTCAGTCAGATCTTGCTGTACTTGTTCCATTTGAATACCGGGAAGGTTGTTACGAGTCGGGTAATGGTGCGCGCGGTTGACAGGGAACACTCGGCGACGAGCAATGTTTCCTGAGATCACAACAAAGTTAGAAACAATAATAACAAAACCTACAAAACAAAAACAAAGTTAGTATGCAATGCAATATGCTTATTTGTTTTCCAAGGTATCCGGTTTGGTTCTTGGTTTTGACCTTTCCAGACCTCGAGGAAGATGCTTGATGTTGTTGAGAGAAAAGCCCAAATGAAAACAAACTAAAATATATTACAAATGGTGAACAATACATAGTTTGTTTTACAATACATGCCCATGGAGGGTCAGAATACAACAAAAGGAAAGGTACATCAAATGGAAACAAACAACAAGCAAAGGGTCAGACATCCAGTCCAAACTCATCTTCTCTGACCTCCTTCAGGAGGGCCTCAGTCACTGGACCAGCTGGGTGCTCTGTAATGGTCCTAATGAGGAGGTTCCTGGTAGCAATGGCAGTAGTCAGCTTCTTATGCCTGTCCTGGTCCTTAGACCTCTTCAATCCTGCTCTGAGCTTCAACTCTGATATCTCCTTCTGAGCAGCCAACAGGGCTTCGTGCTGCTTCTTCTCACTGGCCTCTAGCTGTTCAATCTTGGCTTGAGTCTTCTGGTCTTCTTGTGTACGGGCTTCAGTGATCCTGACCCACCTAGCCTGACTCTCTTGCAGATAGAGCTCAACCCTAGCCTTCTGAATTTTGACCTCCTTACAGGCATTCTTCAATATTTGTTCCCCAGCCCTTGCTTTCCTTATGTAATCTTCTGTCTTCTCAATTTTGGCAAGATGCTCCACCCTGAGCTTTTCCAATCTCTCAATGTCCACGCGACCATCACTTCTTTCCCAAAGAGTCTTCTTCAAGGCCTGGGATAACTTCTCATTCCTCTCCTTCAACTGTTCAAACTCCTCCAGGCTAATTGTTGCTGCAGGCTGTGCTGTGGATGGCCCAGGTATGTCTTCCAAGGTGAAAGGCATCATGGTAATCTGAGCTCTAGTATGGGACCAGTCTAAGTACTGAGCTGAAGCAACATTATTACATCTCCCAAGAATAGCCACTCCTTTTGTCTGGATGTTGTCCCAAGCCCAGGATGCTTGTCTGACAACAGCTGAATTAGGTTTCACTTCACAATACAGGGTCTCAGCTAAATCCTGTCCTTTGGGAGGGTGAACCAAGGCATATCCCAGTTGTCTCTTAAACAATAAAGGATTGTAGTTGATGCAACCCTTTACTCCTATCAAAGGCACATTTGGGTATTGTCCACAACTGGTGATAATGTCCTTGCCCTTGGTGCTCTGGGTGCACCACCTAATATCATCTGAAGTCAAGGCAATGAACCTCTTGGCCCAATTCTTCTGCTGATGTGGGTTCAAGATGGCATCTGACTTAGGCAGGTGTCTGAGCAGCCAGGTGTAAAACAAAGGAGCACAACATCTTACCAACTTCCCCCTTTGTTTCTCATTCCTCTGATGGATGGAATAATAGAAATCTCCCAGCAATGTAGGTACTGGGTTCTTCAGAAGAAACAGATGGATGGCACTCTTGCTGACGAATTTGGGCTCATCTGCAAACAGTATAGCCCCATATATACTGAGAGCTAATAGTGCACAGACTGCTCTCCACTCTCCCAATGAAGCCTTCAGGGTGGCCTGAGAAATCAAGAAGTCCAAGTGCAAACAAGGGATCCCAGCCTTTGTTGTCATACTCTGCTCAATCAAAGCAGGCTCCAAGTATAGTGCCCTTGCTACCTCCTCATTTCTGGGAGCAGTCATCTCTGGGTTGAAAGGGATTCCACCTCTGATAGGTACTCCAATCAATAAAGAAATTTCTTCCAGTAGAGGCCCTAACTGGAAGTCTGGAAAGGTGAAGCATCTCAAAGGAGGGTCATAAAACTGTAAGCATGTGTGAATCATGCTCCTATGAGAAGGCTCAAGGTCCATAACCATGCCCAGGATACCTCCATAATGCTCTCTAAACAAAGGGATGTGATCAGGTGTGATAAGTGACTGGACCTGCCTGATACCAGTCAACATAGGCTCAAAGAAATGGTAGGATATGTTGCTTTTCCTAGGAGTAGTCATGGGTGCTGCTGAAGAAGCTGAGGATAAGTGCTGATGAGGATCACAGACTGAGGTGCTGACAAACTGGTGCTGGTGAGTGATGGAGATGACTGAAGCTGATAACTGATGAAGACAGCTGAAGCAGAGGTCTATGCAGAAGAAGGGGTCAAAACCAAAACCAAGATACAATGAGATGGATACCCTGAAAAGCAAATAAACAAATGTTAAATGATGCAATGATCATATATGCAAATGATATGCAAGGGTTTGTGATCAAGCTGGATCTGATTATCTGTCTTGAAATTAGGCCCATGTATGTTCAAAAAAGTCCAGATGAAGGCTCAGAAATCCAGTAACCAGGGTGGGGGACTCAAATAAAGAGTCACATGTCCAGGGTTAATCACAAGAATTGTCCAAAGTGAAGTACTCTTTAAACAAAACAGTAACAGGGTATGATGTGGCCAAGGGTTCCTGCAAACCTGTAAACAGCCCAACCCCCTCACAGGTAGTGTTCTAGAACAAGGATCCTCAGACTTGGATCAGTTATGAGAAGTGTAAACACTTCTAACCCGGAGGTACAGTGTTTACAATAACCATAAAAGATCCTCCTGTAATTCACCTCATCTTCTGAAGGTCATAATAAAGGTCATCCAGACTTAGCAGGCTTCCCAGATAGCCCTAGCACTACAGGAAATCTGTAGCACAAAGTTCTCAAGAAGAAACCCACATCTGAACCGTGTTTCATATTCCCGCACCAGACCGAAATGGAATGGGAAAGAACATGAACCACTCTAGCCTAGGTGTCACTCAGGTCCCAGGTATAGGACCTTAAACTCTCAATGGAACCCCACCCACCAAAACAGCAAACCAGATCCAGCACAGTGATAATGACAGTATGAAATATGCATAAGACTGTAAAGAAAGCAATAAATAAAGTTGTACATAAAGCAAAAGCAAAATAAATAAACACACATAGCACATGACACCCCAGTAAACACAAATCAAACAAACTCTAGGAGGAACCCACAAAAAGAACCAGAAGCCCTGGTTGCAATATAAGGGTCCCCAACAGAGTCGCCAAGCTGTCGCTCCCACCAGATGAGATTAACTCAAATAGGGTACAGACGCGAACGGTTGGCGAAAGGAGAGAACACACAGGGGTGAACTGAAAAGAAAAGAGTCGCCAGCTAGGCATTTTTATCCCGAAGGAAAGGTAATGCTGCATAGACCTAGAAAGATATGGATAAGACGGTCGCGAAACAGAGAAACTGAGAAAGGGGGTTGGTTACAACCTGGGAAGGTATTAGCACCCAGATTGTCCGTCGTACTCGACGGGATCCACGCTTGAAAGATTTGTGTTTTAAAGGGGTAGTGTCAGTGCTATTTTGTGTGCAAAAAGAGCTGGAAAAGGATGCAAGTGTCAGTGTAAAAGAAATGTGAAGTGAATAAAAAGTGTCAGTGTGAGAAAAGAATGCAAAGCTCAAGACTATGAGGCTTAAAGAATAATGCTGGAAGAGGGGGGATATACAGAAACTTTTGTTCGATAACTGTTAAGTTATGCCTACGTATCCTCTCGTGCAATGAGGAAGTCAGAACACCGTAGTTCGACTCAAAGAGACTGGAAGGTAAATTGACTTGTGAACTGCTTACTTATCTATGCTCAAGTGTATGACCTGTCTGGCTTAGGTGCAAACTGTCTTGCATTAGACGGAAGAAGCGAGTTCTCGTTTATGAGTGAATGAGATGAGGAAAGAATCCCGAAGGAGACGATTATTGTTTGTTTTTGTGATTTCAATCTTTTATTGCTTTTTGAGATTTGTCATAAGAAAATGAGCTTAAGCCTAAACCAAGGGTTAGTAAACTCATCACATCCTCCCTCTGATTAGGGGTAATGAGATTACCTTAAGTATGAAGTAAGCACCTCACACTTAATCACCATGATGTAGGATTAAGATCATTAACCTACTTGCATTTACTTAGATGTTTTTGGGTTTTTTGTTTAGTGTTAAGTAATGAGTTTAAGCCATAATCAAGGATTTAATGGACTCATTACACCATCCTAATAAAAGGATAATAGATGAGAACATTTAAGCTGAGAAAAGCTCCTCAACTTAATCCATGATTAGGGATTAACCTTATGACAAAACAAAGCCTTTATTAAAGTGGATTTTAGTTAATGGTAAGATTAAGAAGTGGATTTTATGATTTGTGAGACAACTTGAGAGGGACTTGTCCATTAACACTAGGGTTAGTCCTTCTTAACCAATTAAGGAAGAATTAGAACCCTAATGCAAGGCCCAAGTTACAAGCTTGATGTCTTAGTGATTATTAGGTGTATTGATTAAAGTATTTAAACACATTAAGGGTTTAACACTTAGGATTAAAGTTATACACTCCATCCTAATAGAAGGATACAGGCATAACCCTAATCACAAAGTCTTAAAGCCTTAAGGGTTTAGTCCTTGATTAAATGGTGAGAAGAGAAAACTCAAAGATGACACAAAGGTAGAAACTAATGGGGGACTAATCAAACCCTAATTGTGATCATGCTTGGTTGTTCCTAGGGTTTATGAGGCTTGCAAGAAGATCTTCAAGAGAACCATCAAGGAAGAAGCAGATGAAATGAGAAGAAGCAGCAAGAAGCAAGACAACTTGCTTCACTTAAGAGGACAAGTTGCTTGAAGAAAGAAAGTGAGGGGAAAGAGCATGAATGAGCAAGCTCACTCTAATACACAAGTAAAATGCAGCAATGTATGCATAAAAGAGATGAGAAGAAAGTATGAGAAGTGAAGGCAAATTGACTTCTCAAAATAGCTTACCACCTGAAAAGTTAGCAAAAGGAAATGAAATGAAAAATGAAAATGAGATGAATGCAAAAATGTAAACCAAAACTAGAAGCATGTTTATGTTGTAAATGATGCAAAGAGATGATGTAAAGACATGTCAAGAGATGCAAATGATCATACAAACAAGGAGGATGCAAATGAAGCATGAAAAGATGCATGAAAGTTCATGAATACACATGGAATGTAATGAATGCTTAACATGGAAAATGGATGATGCAATGATCAAACATGATTCTAACATGTCCTAAGATGTCTTAAATGTCATATGGATGCACAAAATGTCATGGCAAGTTCATGTATGCAAGCATATGAAGGATGAATGCAAATGAAGGCAAATATTAGGGTTTATGAACAAGATGCAATGCAAAATTCAAAACCAGAAGCAAATGATAAGATAAAAAAATGAAAATGGTATCAAAGGTACCCTAAACCTATACAAGTTCACTGCCCAAAGGGGAAGGTCAGAAGCTAAACCCTAAAGGACTTACGATTTTCCTAAATTTCTAGGGTTTAAAGTGTGATCCTAAAGGGAAAATGCCAAACAAATGGAAAATGCAAGGTAAAAATGTAACAAAAATGTTCTTAGAAGCTTGAAAGTATGTAGAACACAATGCAAAAAGAACCATTCACAAACTCAACTTGGACCAAAAGTTATGAATTTTTGAAGTTAGGGTTAAAAATATTCAATTTAAAGAACCCTAATTCAAATAAAAATTGTCAAAGCATGGTCAAAACCAAAAAGAAATTTGCCTTGTGAGTTTGTAAATGTTTCTAAATGTTTTGAAAAGCTCTCTGAATTTTTTTGTAATTTTTAAATACCTAAATGTATTTTTAATTAATTAATTCTCATTAACTAATTAAAAATAATCATTTAAATGATTTAAAAATAATTTTTAATGCAAAAAATAAAAATAAAAATATTTTTGGTTTCTGAAAATAAATTAAAGCTTGGATAAAAATTTTCAGAATTTTTTGATATCATTTACTATTTTTAAAAATTCGTTCAAAATAAATGAAAATAATATTGAATTAAATGAGAAAATGAGAAAGTCAGCCAATCCAAGGGTCCAGGTTTGAACTCAGGTTGGAGGGAATTAACTTCGCGCGCTATCCAAGGGCCAGAATTCAAACTACGCTAATTAAGATTAAAACCCTAATCTGAGCCCTAATTACTTTCAGGTGACCGGAACAGTGTTCCGGTCATCTTCTCCGGCTAGCCAAACATGCTATCTCCCTCCATACGCAACCCCAAGCTCTCTAACTCTCCAGAAATGATCCTCACATCAACCCCAACAAGAATCACACAACAAAATTCATTTATCCATCATCAAGAACACGAATCGAAGCAAAACGGAAAACATATCAGAATTTCAGAAGCATGATACATCCTTGTTTCTCAATCATTTTCAAAAGTAAAGACATCATGATCATCAGAAGAACACATAGAATCAATTAAGAACTTAAAATGAAGGTTCTTGAAAAAAAGTTCTTGAGCTCACCTGAACCGGAGCTTTCACTTTTGGTACTTTCTGGCCAGGTCTTTGCTTCAAATCAGCTCTAATGATCCTCCTGAAGAGTTTGTGATGCTTGTTTGGAGTTTAAATGGTCTCTGGATGAAGTTGGCAGAAGTTCAGTTCAAGAAATGTCAAAATCGTGTTTTTGATGTGGGAGGTTTCAGGGCAAAGTGATGGTTGGAAGATGATCAGAGAGTCATGGTGAGTTGTTCTATGGAGTTTGTTTTGGGGTTTGAAGCTTGGGTGCTGAGTTTCGAAGAGTTTTGCAGGTTTGAGAGTTTTTGGCAATGCTGAGGATTCTCAAGTGTTAGGCTGCAATGTTATGTGCTTTGGCTTGGTTTTGATCCACATGATAAGCTGTGATAGGTTAGAGGGTGGGTGGTGGCCTATGTTGATTGGTATGGGGCAAAATGCATAAAGTCAAGAGTTGGTGTACTTGAGGTATGGGCACATGGCAGGCCAAGGACAATGGGGTGTCCTGCGCAGCTGGCTTTAGGGAGGTCCATGGGATCAGTTTTGAGGCAAGGCAGCAAGAGAGAAGAAAGCTATGGGGTGTTTTGCAAATTATGAAGGTTTTGGCCCCTTTGAGAAATCTTAATGATCAAGGCATGAAACTTGAGAAATATTTGGGCAATTCTGAATTTTATGTCATGTACTATGTTTGTGTAGTGGTTAGAAGTGTGTTTGAAGTCACAAAATGCTTTGGCAAGTGGTTTTGCAAGTTTCCCTCTTTGGCACATAAGTGAAATTTTGTGATTTTTCCCAACTTTGCAAGGCCATAACTTGAGTTCTATGATGAATTAGATCAAGTTCTTATACTTTTTGAAAAGGGAATGATCCAATCTACAACTTTCATGACCAAGAATTTTTCATTTGAAGCATTTTTGAATCAAAAAGAGGAGGTTGAAAAACTTTCCCAAAATGGCAAGTTTGCATTATAAGTCACTTTCCCAAAATGGCAACTTTGCAAATGGCTTGAAATTCTTCAATTTTGTGAACTTCTAACTTCTTATAAGATCAAATAAAGATCATACACATGCAAAATGATGGAGAAGACCCTTTGGTTGTGTCATTGGGGCCCCAGATGCCCTAATTTTGCACTGACTTGTTCAAGAAGTCATCTATTGATCAGATGCCTTCCCCATTGAATTTCTTCATGAAAATTGGTATGCATGATCCTTGTAACATATAGAGACCATTAGAAACAAGAATGACCAAAAAATTTGGAGTTATGGCCTTTGAAACCAAAACCCTAATTTTAGGTCATCTGTGCAGTTAAGCTTGGCTCTGCTTCCATGCCTTCCTCAGCTCTTGTGATTCCTTGACTTTCTTGATCTTGGGAGGATATAATATGATGCTTGAGCATACATGGGCCCTCTTGATATGATTGAAGACCCTTGGAGTTGCTCAAATAGCTCAGGGATGGCTCAGATCACAAACCCTAGATGCAGATGACTTTGAACCAATGCAGTGAAGAAAAAAATGCAATATGAGATGATATGATTGAACTTATGCAAATGAAAAGATCACAAGCCAAGGTGAAATGAGTGAGGGCAAATTTGGGGTGTTTACAACTGCCCACACTCGGGATGAAAAACTCTGGATGTACTACTTCCAGGATAGTCTCTCCGGAGGGTCCTTGGAGTGGTATATGAAGCTAGAGAGGAGTTCTGTAAGAAGCTGGAAGAAATTGGGAGAAGCCTTCCTCAAGCAGTATCAGTATAACATTGACATGGCGCCCAGTCGCACCCAACTTCAAAGTTTGATTCAGAGGAGCTCGGAGAGTTTCAAAGATTACGCGCAAAGGTGGCGTGAAGTAGCCGCTCGAGTGCAACCACCTTTATTGGAGAGAGAGATATGGTTGACCTTTTCCTGGATACCCTCCCTGGGCATTTCATGGAAAGGCTAGCTGGTTGTTCTTCAAGTGGATTTTCGGATATCATCTTGACTGGCGAGAGGATAGAAAGTTGGCTTAAGCAGGGGAAGATTCAGAATGGAAGTGCTTCAAGTTCTGGTATTAAGAAACCCTTTATGAAAAGAAGAGAAGGAGAGACCGATGCAGTGTACGCGCAAAAGGGGAATGGTCAACAGAGGTTTTTATCAGCAAGTGGCCCCTATCACTATCTCAACTCCACTTGTTCAACAGCAGGTTCAACCACCACAGCCGCAACGCTCGCAAGGGTATCAGCAAAGAGCTCCTCGTTCATATTACCCTCAGAGACCGAAGGATAGACATTTCAAAGTTCCACCGATGTCCTATTCACAGCTTTTGAAGAATCTCCTACAACTCCAAATGATTCAACTCCGAACGCTACAACCCCCGAAGCCAGGCCAAATCCCCGAGGGTTACGATACGAACGCCAGATGCGAATTTCATTCCGGAGCTCCCGGACATACCACAGAGAACTGTAAAGAATTGAAGCATGTTATTCAAGACCTACTGGATACTAAAGCAATTAACTTTGCTCCTTCTCCTAATGTGCTTCAGAATCCCATGCCTTCTCACGGAGGTGCGGTTGGGGCAGTTGATGAAGGGGAGAACCTGAATTTGGTGTGTGATGTTAATGACTTGCAGACTTCGTTGATCGTTGTTAAGGGTTGTTTGTTAAAGAAAGGTATCTTCCCTAGATGTGAAGAAGATTGTCCAGAATGTGCTGAAGCTACAAATGGTTGTGAGCATTTGAAAGCCGGAATCCAAAGCATGATTAATGAGGGAATGTTGCAGTTTGACAAGGTTGTAAAAGAAAGTGAAGTCTCCACAGTAACTATCTTCTACGATCCATCTCAAGTTCCCTCACAGGCCAGAGTGGCACCGATAACCATCACCACTGCAGGACCAGTAATGTACCAGAGTGACAGAGCTATTCCTTGGAATTATGGTGGTGAAGTATACTATAACGGCCAGAAGCAAGAGTTGGCCACGACTAGTATAACCCCAGCTCAAGTAGAAAATGTCGGAGTAGGGGGCTTTACTAGAAGTGGAAGGTTGTTTGCGCCGGAAACACTGAGAAACAATGTGATACCACCCAGAGACACTGCAGAAGCCCAAGCTAGAGCAAGAGGGAAGCAGCCAGCAGTTGTCAATGATCCTACACCATCAACTGATCCAGACCTCACCTTTGATAAAGAAGCTGAAGAGTTCCTGAGGATCATCAAAATTAGTGACTACAAGATTGTGGACCATCTGCAGCAGACGCCGTCGAAGATTTCCATCTTGTCTTTGCTCATGTGTTCTGACTCTCACAGGAAGGCTCTCCTGAATATTCTGAACAAGGCATACGTGCCTCAGGATATTTCTGTAAATCAGTTACAAGCGGTGGTATCCAGCGTCAATGCTAGTCACGGATTGGGTTTCACAGATTTGGATTTGACTTCTGATGGGCGTGCTCATAATCGGGCATTGCATATCTCTCTAGAATGTAAAGGTGCAGTACTCTCCCACGTGTTGGTAGATACTGGATCATCTTTGAACGTCTTGCCTAAGAAAGCACTGATGAAGTTGGATTATGATGGAGTGGTTTCAAAGCCCAGCGACCTCGTAGTTCGAGCATTTGATGGGTCAAGAAGATCGGTGTTTGGAGAGGTGGAATTACCCATTAAAGTAGGTCCATAAATCTTCAATACCACGTTTTACGTAATGGATATACAGCCTGCATATAGTTGTTTACTCGGAAGACCTTGGACACATTCAGCAGAAGCAGTATCATCTACACTCCATCAAAAGTTAAAGTTCGTCTGGGAGGGTCAAATTATAACTGTCAGTGGGGAAGAAGATATATTCGTTAGTCATCTGGCTTCATTCAAATATGTGGAGATGGATGGCGAAATAGTTGAGACCCCATATCAGGCTTTTGAGCCCTTAAAGTCCAAACAAGCATCCGCAGTGGCAACTTCTCCTGAAGTACCGAAGAAGGGGGTTTCCATAGCCTCTTATAAGCAAGCGCTTGAATTGGTAGAATCTGGGGTACGAGAAGGCTGGGGCAGTCCAGTAGAAGTACCAGAGAAGAAAGATATGTTCGGGATTGGCTATCATCCTGGGAAATCATCGTCTGGACCAAGTGCTAAAGGTTTTCAGAGCCCGGTCACTTTCACGAGTGCGGGAGTGGTAGACTATGGAAACATCAGTGCTGTGCAGGATGACGCAGTCGATAGTGACTGTGACCTAGATGAATGGATCAGGCCTGCCGCTCCAGGAACTCAACTTAGCAATTGGACATCAGAAAGGCTTATTTCAGTCACCTCTTTCGAAGAGTAATATTTTTTGTTTCTGTTTTCCTGTATTAAAGCACTATGTCTTGCCCGGGGCATAGCAGCTCTTTGTAAGGGTTCATTTGTTCATTAACGCAATCATAAATAAAGCTGACGTTTCACATTCATTCATGTTGTTCTCTGTCTTTCATTTTTTACTTTTGTTTTTCAAAAAGAAAGAAAAGTTTTAAAATGGCAATGTTTCTCATTTTTCTCAAGTTGTTGCTAAATCCTTGCATGAATCACCATTCATGCAGGTGCTCGTCACCGGATCTTATCAATGACGACCCTGTTATGGCTGAGTATGACTTCGACAATCCAATTTATCAAGCCGATGGGGAAGGTGAAGAGGATTGCGATCTACCTGAAGAATTGGCCAGACTGCTTAAACAGGAGGAGAAGATGATTCAGCCGCACGAAGAGGATGGCGAAGTAATAAACCTGGGTACTGAAGAAGACAAGAAATAAGTCAAGATCGGAGCTGCATTAGAAGAATCTGTTAAGACTCGTTTGATTGCTATGCTTCGAGAGTATGTTGACATCTTCGCATGGTCCTACCAAGATATGCCTGGTTTAGACATTGGCATTGTGGTACACAAGCTGCCTCTCAGAGAAGATTGTCCTCCGGTGAAGCAGAAGTTGAGGCGCACACATCCAGACATGGCAATTAAAATAAAAGAAGAAGCGCAAAAACAGTTTGATACTGGCTTCTTGGCCGTGACCAGTTATCCTCCGTGGGTTGCTAACATTGTGCGGGTTCCCAAAAAGGACGGTAAAGTCAGAATGTGTGTGGACTACAGGGATTTGAATAGGGCCAGCCCCAAAGATGACTTCCCTCTACCTCACATAGATATATTTGTCGATAATACTGCTCAGTTTTCCGTGTTCTCCTTCATGGATGGATTCTCCGGCTATAATCAGATTAAGATGGCTCCCGATGACATGGAAAAGACAACTTTCATCACTCCTTGGGGCACCTTTTGTTACAAGGTCATGCCATTTGGTTTGAAGAATGCAGGAGCTACCTATCAACGGGCAATGGTGACGTTATTTCACGACATGATCCATCATGAAATTGAGGTTTATGTTGATGATATGATAGCAAAATCCCAGACGGAGGAGGAGCACTTGGTTAATCTAGCAAAATTGTTTGACAGACATCGGAAGTTCAGACTGAGGTTGAATCCGAATAAGTGTACCTTCGGGGTCCGTTCTGGAAAGTTGCTCGGTTTCATTGTTAGTGAACAAGGAATTGAGGTTGATCCAGCCAAGGTGAAAGCTATCCAAGAAATGCCTGAGCCGAAGACTGAAAAGCAAGTGCGTGGCTTCTTAGGGAGACTAAATTACATTGCACGGTTTATTTCTCACCTAACGGCCACGTGTGAGCCCATCTTTAAGCTTCTGAGGAAGAATCAAGCCATTAGATGGAACGAAGACTGCCAGCAAGCCTTTGACCGAATCAAAGAATACCTGTTAGAACCGCCAATTCTTATGCCTCCAGTGCCAGGGAGACCTTTGATTATGTATCTTACTGTGCTTGAAGGATCGATGGGGTGTGTGCTGGGTCAGCAGGACGAGTCTGGTCGAAAGGAGCACGCCATTTATTACCTTAGCAAAAAGTTTACCGATTGTGAGACGCGGTCACTACTCGAGAAAACTTGATGCGCTTTGGCATGGGCTGCTCGCCGACTAAGACAGTACATGCTGACTCACACTACTCTCTTAATTTCCAAGATGGATCCTGTGAAATACATCTTTGAAAAGCCATCTTTGACAGGAAGAGTGGCCCATTGGCAGATGATACTAACGGAGTATGACATACAATACACTTCACAAAAGGCAATCAAGGGGAGTGTGTTGTCAGAATACTTGGCTCAGCAGCCGATCGATGTCTATCAACCCATGAGGTTTGAGTTTCCGGATGAGGACATCATGTTCCTCAAGTCGAAAGACTACGAAGAACCACTTCCGGAGGAGGGGCCCGACCCTGAATCCAAATGGAAGTTGATGTTTGACGGGGCTGTAAACATGAATGGAAATGGAGTAGGTGTTGTTCTTATCTCGCCAGAAGGGGTCCACACGCCTTTAGCTGCTCGGTTGACTTTCAAATGTACTAATAATGAGGCGGAGTATGAAGCCTGTATCCTGGGGATCAAAGAGGCAATCGACTTACGAGTCAAGAACCCTTAGATCTTCAGAGATTCTGCTTTGGTAGTAAATCAAGTCAATGGCAAATGGCTGGTTCATCAACCTTGTTTGATTCCTTACAGAGATTATGTCAGGAGGCTGTTAACTTTCTTCACCAAAGTTAAGTTGAACTATATTCCTCGAGATGAAAACCAGTTCGCCGATGCTCTAGCAACTTTGTCGTCCATGATTAATGTTTGTCAAGAGAATTTCGTGCCTCGAATTTCGGTCTCCCGTCTTGAAAGACCCGCTTATGTCTTTGCAGTCGATGATGGTGAAGATTACAAGCCTTGGTACCATGACATCAAACAATTCCTGAAGGCTCAAGAATACCCGGCTGGGGCATCTAGTAAGGATAAGAAGACCCTTAGAAGACTGGCAGGAGGTTTCTTCTTGAATCAAGACGGCGTGCTGTACAAATGGAACTTCGACATGGTGCTGCTCAGATGCGTGGATAGACACGAAGCAGACATGTTAATGCAGGAGGTTCACGAAGGCTCCTTTGGCACCCATGCTGGAGGACATGCCATGGCCAAGAAATTGTTGAGATCAGGATACTATTGGATTACCATGGAATCTGATTGTTATAAATACTCCCGCAAATGCCATAAGTGTCAAATTTATGCCGACAAAGTCCATGTGCCTCCGAATCCGTTGAGTGTCATGTCTTCACCATGGCCGTTCGATATATGGGGCATCGATATGATCGGAAAGATTGAGCAAACAGCTTCTAATGGTCATCGCTTCATCCTAGTTGCTATTGATTATTTTACGAAGTGGGTTGAAGCGGCGTCCTACACCAATGTCACTAAGCAAGTGGTCGCCCGATTTATTAAACGAGACATCATCTGCCGGTACGGAGTCCCTGAAAGGATCATTACTGATAATGGTTCTAATCTCAACAACAAGATGATGGCTGACTTGTGTCGAGACTTCAAAATAGAACACCACAACTCTTCTCCATATCGTCCGAAGATGAATGGCGCCGTCGAGGCGGCCAATAAAAATATCAAGAAGATTGTGCAGAAGATGGTTGTGACGTACAAAGACTGGCACGAGATGTTACCATTCGCGTTGCATGGGTACAGAACGTCAGTACGCACTTCAACTGGGGAAACTCCATTCTCATTGGTATATGGTATGGAGGCAGTCCTACCAATCGAAGTGGAAATCCCCTCGTTGAGGTTGATGATGGATATCAAGCTAGATGAAGCTGAGTGGCTCTGATCCAGATATAATCAATTGATCCTCATTGAAGAGAAGCGTCTAGCAACTGTATGCCATGGACAGTTGTATCAGCGACGGATGAAGCAAGCTTTTGATAAGAAAGTGCGACCACAGAGGTACACGCCAGGAGACTTAGTGCTGAAAAGGATTCTTCCTCCTTTTAATGATCACAGGGGCAAGTGGACACCCAACTATGAAGGACCGTTCGTGGTTAAAAAGGTTTTCTCAGGAGGAGCCTTAATGCTGACAACCATGGACGGAGAAGACTTCCAATCCCCTGTCAACGCAGACGCAGTAAGAAAATACTTCGTGTAAAAAGACCCGCTGGATAAAAACAGAATAAAGATCCAGGCAAAAATGGGCATCCCGGCGAGCCAAAAACAGAATAAAAGGCTCGGGAAAAAGTTAGGTAAATCTTGAAAAAAATGTACACCCGCTGAGTTGAAAAGCCACATCGGACAACTCAGGCAAAAAAGGGTATCTCGGTGGATTGAAAACCTGAAAAGGCGATCCACGCAAAAGAGGGATTAACACGAACGATTGCAATCTGCGAGATCCATGACCTACCTACAGTTGAGGTTATCCTAAGGGTTGAAGATCAGTTCACTTACTTTTTTCTCAAGAGGCAGAGCGAGCGGAGCGTCTTGAAGACATACGAGTCATAACCGGGTTGAAACTTGATGAGATTCACTTCTCACATTGCCAATAGGATAGTTTTGTTTTTTTCTTTTTTAGTCGTTCCCTCATTCCAGGGAACTGCTTCCTTTGTATTGCCTATTCAGGGCCATCTTTCCTAATCAATAAGAATTCAACTTCAGTCGATTTGGCTATTTTGCTTCTTGTTTTTGTTTTTTCTCATCTAACATTGATTGATTGTGAAAACGTCTAGCAAATTGTGACTTGCATTGTGTTGTGAACATTTGAATGCTTTCTAACTCGTGCAGGAGAACAGAAACATTTAATGCGACTCTGAAAGGGTGTCGAGATGCCCAGATAATGGTTCATACTATGAGCCTGGGGCAAACAGGTCCCAAACTAATTCTCTATGTTGCAGGTACTATCGATTGTTCTCATGCAGGTACAGGTACTGGTGTTGCTAACAAAGCTAACAATAATTATCCAGGAGGAGCATCCCCTTTTGTTTGAACAGAAGCAGGTGTCTCCCAGGGTGTCTCCAATCATCCCCATCCAAGTGGAAATTGAAATTTCTCCCAGCAAGGTAGCAGGAGGTGGGTGTCATCCCCAAGCAAAAATTTCCCTTTAGACAGGGGCAATTCTCAGCAGTATAAGGATTGTTTTTCCTCCCCAGCAAGTTGCTTCCTCAGCAGTGTCATGCCTTTGGTTCCTAGCCAAGTCAGGAGGTCCTCACTTCCCCACCAGAGTTCAAGAAGGGTCCATCTCCAGCAAGGGTCTTGGCACTCCAATCTCAAAGTCCAATTTATTTTTGTCAATGGCGGTTATTCAGAGCCGATGAATTATTGACAGCTTTCCCCGCAGAATTGTCTACTCCTCATCAAGATGAACCAGATCAATGCTGTGATCACCATTCCTCCCCAGTCAAGCTATCTGGGATGCCTGCAGTCTCCTTATCAGGAGATTTCTTTGCATTTGCATTTAGTAATCATCATTACATTTGCATCCTCCAAAGCGTAGCATTTCCATCGTCATGGAGCATTACGCCATAAGTCCAAACATATGCATGCCAGCATGGGCCAGTTTTGAGGTATATTACAAACGTCTTCTCAACCTGAAGTACTCCGCACAGAGGATACCAATATCATTCTCCAGACATCCTTGTCATTTCAAGTCGATGTTTGTCACTTATTCCGCGTCTTGTTTGGTACAACGGTCGCGTCGCAGGTTCCTGTTTTGTACAACGGTCCTGTTTGCCTGGGCTCTCGTTTATGTACAACGATCCCGTTCCATCTTGTCCTATTTTCTTTGTTTTGTTTCTGGTTACCGCCTGCGGCCGGTATACCTTTGCGTCTCCATTCGAGGATGGTTTCGTGTTAGATCCGAGGATCTTTTGGATTGTCATTCGAGGATGGCATTCTTTTCTTCAAGTCCTTCTGAGGTTGGTCTTGTTGTGTGGCTATTATTCGAGGATAGTAGTTCACTTTTTGAGCTTATTGATCGAGGTCAGTTTGTCTCTTTTGCAAAGTCTGTCTGAGGTCAGCTTTGTGTTTGGTTATCAGTCGAGGCTGGTATACCTTTGCGTCTCCATTCGAGGATGGTTTCGTGTTAGATCCGAGGATCTTTTGGATTGTCATTCGAGGATGGCATTCTTTTCTTCAAGTCCTTCTAAGGTTGGTCTTGTTTTGTGGCTATTATTCGAGGATAGTAGTTCACTTTTTGAGCTTATTGATCGAGGTCAGTTTGTCTCTTTTACAAAGTCTGTCTGAGGTCAGCTTTGTGTTTGGTTATCAGTCGAGGCTGGTATACCTTTGCGTCTCCATTCGAGGATGGTTTCGTGTTAGATCCGAGGATCTTTTAGATTGTCATTCGAGGATGGCATTCTTTTCTTCAAGTCCTTCTGAGGTTGGTCTTGTTGTGTGGCTATTATTCGAGGATAGTAGTTCACTTTTTGAGCTTATTGATCGAGGTCAGTTTGTCTCTTTTGCAAAGTCTGTCTGAGGTCAGCTTTGTGTTTGGTTATCAGTAGAGGCTGGTATACCTTTGCGTCTCCATTCGAGGATGGTTTCGTGTTAGATCCGAGGATCTTTTAGATTGTCATTCGAGGATGGTATTCTTTTCTTCAAGTCCTTCTGAGGTTGGTCTTGTTGTGTGGCTATTATTCGAGGATAGTAGTTCACTTTTTGAGCTTATTGATCGAGGTCAGTTTGTCTCTTTTGCAAAGTCTGTCTGAGGTCAGCTTTGTGTTTGGTTATCAGTCGAGGCTGGTATACCTTTGTGTCTCCATTCGAGGATGGTTTCGTGTTAGATCCGAGGATCTTTTGGATTGTCATTCGAGGATGGCATTTCTTTTCTTCAAGTCCTTCTGCGGTTGGTCTTGTTTGTGGCTATTATTCGAGGATAGTAGTTCACTTTTTGAGCTTATTGATCGAGGTCAGTTTGTCTCTTTTGCAAAGTCTGTCTGAGGTCAGCTTTGTGTTTGGTTATCAGTCGAGGCTGGTATACCTTTGCGTTTCCATTCGAGGATGGTTTCGTGTTAGATCCGAGAATCTTTTGAGAATTGTCATTCGAGGATGGCATTCTTTTCTTCAAGTCCTTTCGAGGTTGGTCTTGTTGTTGTGGCTATCATTCGAGGATGATAGACCACGTTGAGCTTATTGATTGAGATCAGTTTGTCTCTTTTGCAAGGTCTTTCTGAGGTCAGTCTTTGTGTTTCTGGTTATCGACTGAGGCCGGTACCATTGCGTCTCCATTCGAGGGTGGTTTCGTTTTAGATCCGAGGATCATTTGAGGATTGTCATTTGAGGACGACATTCTTCCCAATATATTTTATTTCCCACAGAGTTCAAATTTCCAGGTTTTATTTGAGTATTCAATCACTCCATACCTTGAACGTCTAAAAGCTCTCGCAATTATTCGTTCAGGCCTGCAGATGATTGAATAGGGGCAGCTGTAATACCTCAAAATTTTCCCTCTCATTTCCCCAACTTTTTGCATAGCATTTAGCATACATAAATTCATAAAATAACCAAAAACATTGCATCATAACCATCACAGCAGGGGCATAGGTTTATGATCAGTGAACAAAGCAACTGAAGGCTATACAAAGGCAATCAAAGGGCCATAAAGCTTCTCAACCTTGTGCAAATGGTCCACAACATCCCACAAGTATTCACTTGAAGCCACAAGTCCTATACAGAGGTGCTTTGATCAAGGGAGGCAAGCAGTGTAACATTTCCCAGCAAAAAGGAGTCAGATGCGGGTTTCTAATGAACTGGGTTTATCAATGAGACTTTGGTCCAAGCATGGTTTCATGGTTCTCTACATGATGTCAAGTACCTATGGTTCAAATTTCACCATTGGACTCATTTTGGAAGGCCCTCAATTGTTCAGTTGATTGAAAATCATAAAATTGGAGAAAAGTCAACCAGGATGAGTAAAAAGTCAACTCTTGACTTCTTGAGGTCAAGGACATGAAATCTTGGTCATAAGGGACTTGTGGATGAAGTTTGAGCAAGAAAGAATGAAAAAATCAAGGAAAAAACAGTTTTTGGGGGCCATGTATCGATACATACGAGTTTTGTATCGATACATATGTGCTGGCTATGTATTGATACATAAACTGAATGTATTGATACATAAACAGGATGTATCGATGCATCCGTGTTATGTATCGATACATAACAGTTAAAAAACTATTATGTATCGATACATCTGTGTTATGTATCGATATATAATGTGTTTTTTTTGCTGAATTTAGCCTTCTCTTCAGTATGTATCGATGCATAGCCTTATGTATCGATACATGATGCTGTTTTTTGCCATTTTGCTGCTGTTTTTAATGCAAAACAAGGGGGGAATGCTATGCTATCTTTGTGGTTGAACTTGGAAATGATTGGTACACATTCTATAGCTCATTTAGCTTCACTTTGGCCTCAATTCAAGCTTCACCATTGCTGCTACATCAAAGTGGTCTTCACCACAAATGTTCATGAGCTAGTGTACACTAGATTCATTGGTTTCAAGATGAATTTTGCCATGGATCTTTGCTACATCAGCAAGTTATCATTGAATGTATGCAGGTCCATTCTAATTATTGTGCATTCCATAATCAAGAGAGCAAACTCAAGATGCAGTCCTTGAATAACTAAGCTTGTGTTTCACTTCACTAATCTCCATCATAAGCTTCATGGTGTTTGATGCATTGGATTGATCCCAACTAAAGAAAGTTCTAGAAGAGCCAGCTCACCATCTTCTACCACATTCTAGAGTTTTCTACAACCTTCCATGGAGTTCTAGAATTCCCTAGAATCCAAACTAACTCCTAACCTAAGCTAACTCCTAAGCTACCTCCAAGCCCAAACCTCATGCCAAACCAATGCATTATATAAATCCATCTCCTCCCAAAGCTAAGGGTAATCACCACAAATCACTCTCTCCCTCATTCTTCACTCAATCACCATTTTCACAATCTCAAAATCCATTACTTTCTCTCCCACTTTTTTCCACCATTTTCACCATAGCTTTTCAACAAAAGTTCTTCAAGTTTCACATTGAAACTTGAAGGTCTTAAAGCTTGGCCTCCATCCTCCATTGAATTGAGCATTGTGGAATAAGAAGCTACTGGTTTTTGGTGGAGATAGTGACTTATCGGAAGTGATTAATCGAGAAGCGTCAAGACCGAATCGCATTTATTTTGCATCCGCGGATTCTCCGGTTTTCTTCTCCATTCGCACTCCGATTCATTGCAACAATTACCGAAACACTCCTCTGTTTCGTAGGTTGGTGATTTAACCATTATGCCTTAATTTATCCTCTTCATCTCGCCTTAACGGCATTCTCCGCATGATTTTCGATTATGTTTGCGTTGTACCGTTCATTTTTGTTTTCATTGCTTTCTTGCTTGCAATTTCCATTTGGATTATTAGGAATTAGATTTGTAGTCTAATCTAGGTCCTAGTAGCTGTAAAGAATCCCTTGTAAATAGGAAAAACGGTTCTCGTCATAGGAATTTATATTTTAGCTTATTTGATAACTTAGTCTTAATTCTTCATGCCTATCATCCCCCATACATGTTTAGGTACTGATTTTAGGGAAATTTCTAGGTTAGTTTCGATATCCCATTCCCCCATTTTGAGTCGATTCGACACGATTCCGTCCATTTCGCATGTTATGTATGTTTGTGTCTATTAATGCATAACTTGAATTATTGCATGTTCTTGCCATACCCATACATTCTTTAGCATATAAATGATCATGTTGCATTCCAATTCTCGCATCATTCGCATGTATCGTTAATGCATTCGCATCCTTGCAGCATATACCAAATGTTGCATGTTCATAAGCATGTTTATGCATAAGCACAATGTGTTGCATTTGTTGCATTTTAATCGCATTCTTGATCACATTCCTACATCAATAAAATTCTGGTTTTTGCATTAAGATTAGCACTTTTGTTGATCCATCATTTTGCACATTCATGATCAATGTAGAGCATCTTCATATGCCATGTTCATGTTTTGCATGCTTGTTGCATAATGATTCATGTGATGCATTCTTGCATACTCCATTAAGAATAAAAATGTTCATCTAAATCATGTGCTTGATCCATGTTCATTGTTGCATAATCATGATTGATTGGTGTACTTTGCATTGAATTTGCGCATTACAAGTGAAAAACATAAAATCTAGAATTTGCATTTGATAGTTGTTTTGCATATAAGTGTTGTAGAATACATGCTGTTTGTTAAAAATTCATGTTGTTTGTGACTTTTAACACCTGTTTTTGCATACATATAGGTGCTATAAAAAGTTGTTGCATTGCATAGTGCATTTCATAGCTGTTTGTGCATTAAGTGTTGTAAATAAGTTGCTGAATTTTGCATTGCATTAGCTTCAGGTCCTTTAAACTATAGATTGAGTCTAGTTTAGGTCCTAGTTCCCTTAGGAATTAATTAGGTAATTTTGTTTGCCTTATTTTTATCATGTTTACCATGCTAACCTTTGTTTTGTAGGGAGGGCAAGGTATGTCTAAAAACCCTATCCTCTTTGGTATTTCTAATGCATTTAATTTGCACCATTTTGCCTTACATAATGTTTGTGCTTGTTAGGTTTTCCCCTTTTGGAACCAACTTAACTTCATTAGGAAGTAAGTTGTGTTCTTCTTCCTTTTCTCTTTTTTCTTCTTTTCCTTCTCTTTCTTAGGATTAGAATACCTCATTAACCATAGGATCTCCCTTTTGTATATGATAAATAACTTAGGGTTGTGTCTTAGTTCCCCTTAGTTTTTTTTACCTTTTGCAACTTGAGTCATTCTTTCTCATCTCATAAAGAAAAATAATAAAACACTTAATAAAAACCGAACGTTCTTGTACGACACGAGACTTTGTTGCGGAATGCTTATACACGTCCTGTTTCGAGGCGATGTGTAAGTACTTACCGCGATGGATAGGTCTTAGTATGAGAATGTTCACAAACCAATTCAAAACACTTCTCTTAAAAGACAAAACAAACACAATAAGCGACTATCCTGCGGGAACTTCTTTTCTCATCTCATTCACTCACAACGCGAACTCGCGACGACTTGTCTTTCATGCAAGACGATACACGCACTCGTACCAGATGAGCCTGCAACACCTGAGCATAGACATACGCAGTTCCAGCCATAAAAAAACACAAACAAATAGTTCCCGCCTTAGTTAGGCGAACTACGTCGACTCTGATCCTCATTATCCCGATGAGGTACGTAGGCAGCGGGGTAGGGCCCGTTCGAGCACATTCTTTATTTTCCCTACATTGTTCCCCATTCTTTCTCTTTGTTCTCTTTTCTTATTCCTTTCCCATTTCAGTTCCAGTTCTAGTTAGCAGTTCTTATTCAGCAGGAACTTTATTTCTCACCCTTTAAAACAAAACAAGCAAGCGTGGATCCCGTCGGGTACGGCGGACAGATTGGGGTGCTAATACCTTCCCCGTTCGTAACCGACTCCCGAACTCAGATCTTTGGTTCGCAGGACCTTGTCCTTTCCTTCTTCCTCAGGTTTGTGCAACATTACCTTTCCCATTCATTCGGGATAAAAGTGTCTGGCTGGCGACTCTACCTTTTCCGCACCACTTTCGCGTTTGTACTAGGATGAAAATCCCGGGAGCGACAGTTGTGTTTGAATGTATGCATGCTTTTGAATATGATTGATGTTTACCAGAAATGCATAAAATGCAGTAATAGTATTTACTAAGGATGAACGAGGGTAGGAGTTCAACGAAGCTTTGCCGGTTCATCCCCACAAGACAACTACAAATCCCCGGCAGAGCAAATCTATCTTTATAGATACTTCGAGTTACATCTCCCCTTGAATTTATGTCCATCTCTTTTATCCTCAATCGGGATACTCAGGAACTTATTCCTTCAATAGAAGTACGACAAACGAAGACGGGAGGTTATAAATACTATACTATCAAACAAGACGGGAACGAGGTCCTCATATTCTTCAAGCAACAAATCAGGATTTATTTTCCCTAGCCAGCAGTTGTTATACGGAGATATCCAGATGTTTCTAGTAACATGATTCATACATACATCATTTAAATCATACCATAACATATCCATAAATGCATAATACATTTACTTAAGTACATCATGCCATACATGCATACATATTGCATAAACTAACCTTTTCTTTTCAGGATAGTTACAAGCAGATAAACACTATTAACAACTCAAAACAGTTCAGAGACGATCTATACGAAGGTCTAGTGCTAATACTTAATTCAGAGATAATCGTTACGAAGATTCATTTCTGATGATCAATACTCAAGTTGTCCTTGGAGGGGTACGTAAATGATCTATACGAAGATCTGGTGCTTAATCCAGGATATTTCCAAGGGATATAATCGTCACGAAGATTTAATCCTGATATTCTTTTATCCTTGGATGGTAAGTAAATGGTCTATACGAAGATCTATTACCTAATCCAGGATATTTCCAGAAGAGATAATCGTTACGAAGATTTATTTCTACTGGTCTATACAACAGTTTATCTGTGGGATGGTACATAAGTGATCGCTACGAAGATCTTGTATTTAGCCCAAGATATTACCAAAAGCAATTCAGAAAAGATCGCCACGAAGATTTGATTCTGATGCTTGAATTAAAGTATGTTCCTAAAGATGGTCCAGAGCCGATCTATACGAAGATCTAAATACTGACACCTAATGAAGGATATTCTTTTCCCCCAGAGATAATGTAGAGACGGTCTATAAGAAGATCTAGTGCTAGCATTCAACTCAAACCATGTTACAGGAATGATTCAGAGACGGCCTATACGAAGACCTAGTACTGATATCCAGTGACAACCTATTGATACTATCACCTCCTGATATTATGGATGGCATCTATAAGCCCATCTCTGGTTCCTCCGAGTGGCATATTTAAGCCCATTCAAGCATATACAACCAATCAGCAGTATTACTTTATGCACCGGCGAGTGCAAATTTTTGGGCTTTTGTGTTCAATCCCCTTCAACCTTCCAAGTCACGAATGGCACGCAGGCCAATCTAACTCCTCAGGTTTCAGAAAATAGAACAGGGGCAGCTGTTGCACCCCAAAAGTTTCCCTCCCCTAGTCAAGGCATTGTGTACCAAGGTGTCCCAAGAGGTTCACAAGGTTCACAAGATTCACAATTAGTCAGAAATTTTGACAATCCCCTCAGACAATGCATCCTCCTAAGCAATGCACCCTAAACTAGGGTTTTGGATTTCATCAGGCTAAATGGACTTCCAAGGCCTCAAGTGAACTTCATAACATCCCACATGTCTTCAAGAATCCCTATGTCAAGTTTCAAGGCTTTCCCAAAAGGTTTGCTCAGTCAGATGATCAGATATGCAAAAATCAGTCAAAGTGGTTAAAAAGTCAAACTGAGGTCAACTGTGGTCAAATCAAAGTCAAACTTCATGATTTTTTGCCAACATCAAGTTTATGAAGTAAAATTCATCATTTGATCAAGGGTTGATCATGATTCATCAAAGAGATTTCAGATCATCAAGAATCAAGAGTTTCTAAATTAGGGTTTTCATAGGAAAAGTCAACTGAACTTTGACCAGCCATAACTTTCACATGCTTCATCAAGAATTTTCCATCAAAAGCTCATTTTTAAGGAAATTGAATTCTCTACAACTTTGTGTCTCACAAGCCAATCCTAAAAATGCTTCATTTGGAAGGTATGAGCTAAGACATTATAGGTCATTTTAAAAGTCAACAAAAAGTCAACATCTTCCAAAGGGCATAACTTGAAAATGATAAAGGATATGGACATGAGACCAAAGAGGTTAGAGGACTCTTTAAGATTTCTAAAATGTCCAAGAACACCTCCATAGCATTAAAATTGAGAGATTTGTGTCTTTGCAAAGTTAGGAAATATTTGAGGGGTTTATTGAGCAAATGGGATCTTAGAGCCAATTCTTTCCATATGGGCTTGCATATTTATGACCCAATCACTACCATGACATCATGCACAAACCAAAAATCATTTATTCAGATTTTTATTAATTTTATTTTATTTATTTTGATTTTATTAATTTAAAATCATTTAAAATCAAAATAAAATATAAAAAGTCAATCTAAAAATCTGATATTTGTTCTAGAATGATTGAAACATCATTTATAGATGATTGAGAGGATCAAATTTCGTGTAAAGTCTCTAAGGTATGAAAATATTTGATTTTTCTCACTTTTGGAATCATATCTTTCTTCAATCTCAAGTTATCCAAAAGCCCAAAGGAGAGATAAGTTTTATGACCTAAAATCATTCACTATAAGACCATGAACTAATCACAATGCTAGGGGACGAAATTTGCAGCCTCCAAGAGTAAGAACAAAGTCTCAATTTTCACAAAAAAAGTGGCATTGGGTTTTGATCATAGAGGCACTTTCAAGACAAAGTAAAGGTTGCTTTAGCTTCCTTGAGACTTCCTGATCGTATCCCCATCATCAACTTCATCCATAGCATCACAAAATGCATAAACCGAATCAATGTTATCACACTTTTATGATTTTTTTGTTTTCTATTGTTTGTGCATTATAAATTATGTTTGATGATTGTTTTGTGTTTGTGATAAGCTCAGGAACGTTTCTGGACAATTTAATTAGAGTTTCATGGCCAAACCGTAAGGACACCATTGTTAGGGTTCCAAGCTTCGAATTAGGGTTTCATGATTAACCAAATATAAATGGATTCAAAGAACATGGATAGACCGTATGAATCATGAGGAATTCATTGGTATAGTTAATTTGATGAAATTGTACTGTTTGATTGATGTTTGAAATTCGCAGGTCATGAACATGAAAGAATTCGTAAGAAAAATCGCAGCTGAATTCGTATGAATTTTCGCAGGAAAATTGGAGAAAATGAAGTAGTTTGGCGCTGAAAACCAAATTCAAATAATTGTTTTAAAATATAGTGTTTATTTGCTGATTCTATGTTGTACGCGCCCCATGTGGCTCAGCTGGTTTGTGTGTTTGCCTGTGTATTGAATGGTCATGGGTTCGATTCCCCCCCAGGCCATTTTGTTTTGCTTTATTTTTTGATATTTTGCAAGTTAGTAATAAAAGGATTGCTGCTCTCATACTAGCACCAGCGCGCACTTGGCCTGGTGGTGATGTTGTTGGTCCAAGATGAATGAAGCCTAGGGCCTGGGTTCGAATCCCAGCCCCAGGTATGTGTTTTTTCTCATTTTTTTTAATTTTATTATTTGTTTTGTTTATATTATAATTAACCTAATTAATTTCTTTAATTATCAATTTTAACATAAATGTTTGTATTATTTCTTATACCAAAAAATTCATATTTTTTTTAAATCCAAACTTTATTTTCAAAAAAACTCTAATTATTATATTTATTATATGTTCATATATATATATATATATATATATATATATATATATATATATATATATATATATATATATGTAAATAAATTGATTTATTTTATAAATTAATAGGTAAAACCCTAATTTTTTCTAACCCTAACCCTAACCCTAATATTTTCTTAACTTTAGAGTTTAACTTAATATTTTTGTAAATCATAATTAATCATTAACCATTTATTAAATATGTATATAATTTAATTATTATTATTAAAATACTATTTTCCTTATTAAAATATTTAAAATACTTCCTAATATTAATTTATTTTGCTAATTTCTTACTTTCTCCTATTTTCTAACCATTTATCCTCACTTTTATTATTATTGTTTATTATTGCTTATTATTATTTATTGCTATTATATTTCTCGATTATATTGTAATTGTCCCGAAGCTTTGTAATTGTTTAGATTTATACTTTTGCTTTATTTTTATTGTGAAAATATTTACTATGTGGTTAGTAATTCTAGGGTGTGTATAACATGTTTGTAATTAAAATCAACTTAGAATAATTAATTTAAAAGATAAATATATGAATACAAACACTCACACACGTAAGTCGATCTTTGATCGCCATCTTGCACTTTCTAAGGTTACCTCTCATGTTGCCTATTTCAAAAGGTCAAGTAAGGTGTCTTAAGCAAGGTCCCTTCACCAATATCATCAAGTCCCTTCAGTTTATAAGATCAAGTCCCTTCGAGGTTGCCTATGATAAATGATCTTGTCCCTTTGTATAAAAGATGATAAGTCCCTACGAATTGCTAAAGACACCTTGCAGTTGCCTAAATTCAGATGTCCCTATACATGTCCCTTCTCACATCCAAGGTAATGACTGCCTATTCCTTAATAATAGGGATAGTCTTACCATTGAAAGAACATAAGAACAACAAAGACTTAATATATGGTAGTTTCCTCTTAATTACTTGCTCACACATTTCCAAATACGTTTTACACTTCACATTTCAAACAAATTTTCAAAAACAAGGCTTTGTATACATCCATACGAGGATCATTACAAAGTACTTAGAAAATTTCTAATCACACACTACACTTTCCAAAAACAATTAAAGTGAGCTAAGTAATTAAGAGCCCATGGATAACCATGGATATAAAGGGTGCTAACAACTTCCCTTTATATAACCTACCCCTCGAACTCAAAATCTTTTAAGGTCTTTCCTGTTCTTTTATGTCCTTTCCTTTTGGATAAAATAAAAGTCGGTGGCGACTCTTGCTATCCGCAACATTTAACTAAAGTCAGTTCTCCCACCGTGTTACAGTGATATACTGGCGTAGTTATTTTGTTGAATGAATACGTGATGCAAAATATTGTTGTTGTTGTATGTGAACCTAATACAGGAAGGTAATAAAATTGAATTTAGTAATTTGAAAGAAAGAAGGATATAATTAAGAGTGTAAAAATTGGTGTAGAAATAATCCTAAGTCTGGTAAATTGGACTGAGATGGAATCGTAAGAATTACAGAAACGAAGGAAGGGGAAGCGAAACAGAGAGTGCGTAGTTGATATGTGGGACGACCATATGGACTTCATGACGACCGTCTGAAGTTGGTGACGACCGTCTGAAGTTGGTGACGGCCGTCTCGTTTATGTGAGATGTGGTGACGGTAGGCTCATGTATGTGACACTCGTCACATGTGGTTGAAGGAGAATTCTAGTTATTTTAGTGCATATTTCCTATGCCTGAGATGTTTTTGGGTTCAGTAGCATAATTAAGTTGAGGAATACTAATTAAAATGTAGTAGGCTTGTGAATTCAGTGGCAGAGAATTAATAAATAATTTTGGTGATGAGTTAGTAAAAGGAAACTAAGTAAAAGTAGAGTAACATTAGCAGTAGGTGTTGATTAGCTCCTCATTACAATGACACAGGAATTGGGCAAGCGTATGGTGCGTATTGTGCTGGGTCAATATGCGTATGGCCTTGCCATTACGCGTATGACCAAAGGGCTTGGGCCAAAATGTGATTTTTGCGATTTCTGTCCCGATTTTGCATGCGTGGCCGATTCTTTCAGTGTGAGATATTGAGATGGACCTCAAGGCATGTTTAATCGAGGATTAACATCGAGAATGAATTAATAATGAAAATTTAGGTGGATTTAATTAGTTGAATAATCGATTAAATCGCGTGAGGTGAATATTGGTGATTTGTATGGAATTATTATTGTGCTTGTGATCAAATGGATCGTGTAGATGTATAATATGGTGAATTATACATGTTGTATGCTCTTTCATTGTCATGCATACATTTGTTGAATTATTGTTGGGATGATCGTGTCGGATGGGCGAATACGATCATCCGTACTCCGTTATGGAAAGTGTTGAGATAATCATTGCCGAATGGGTGCATGTGATTATCTGTGTTCGATGGAATGAACAAAACCCAGTACCACATGCATTGTGTCGTGTTGAGTCACATTGCATAATTATTGTTGATAGTTGTTACATAATTATTGTTGTACCTGTTGTGGTTGGATTACTGGTGAAATTGTTGTATTTGTGGTTGTGCGTGAGAAACTACCTTAAAGATGTTATTTGCACCGTTAATATGTGAATTTGTTTCTCACCCCTTTGTTGTTTGTGGTTGTGTTTGTGCTTCTTTGGAAGTACATATAATCCAGGTACTTGAGAATGCATGAAGTCATGTTGTTTGTTCGAGTCTTAGAATGCTCTGATACGTAACACTGAACGAAGATATTTGGTTGTTTATTTATTTTGTTACGTATCTTTAAACTGGTTGGAAATTTTATAAACCAAATTATGAGGATTTATTGTTGATGTTGGCATGTTGCCTAAGTTGAACTAATTATGTTGTTTTCCGCTGTTTTTAATAAAGAATTTTATGTTGGATATTATTGTTGAAATGTGGCATTCCACTTATAAACTCTGATTTTTCATATTAAACTACTATTTTTTTAAATTGGGAAAAGTGGGGTTTTACAATTGGTATCATAGAAGGTCGGTCCATCCGGCCAAGTTGTCTAACGTTGTCTATTCCTTAGTACACGACATGTCTGTGAAACACTGTCGGTATTTGCTTGTAAGTTTTCTAACTGTTTGTCTCCAAGAGTTGGTTTGAAATAAGTGGGAGAGAAGATTGCTTATCAAGGATGATTGTGGTATGTGAAGTTGGTTCAAAGTAATGTAGATTGTAGTAGTGCAAACATTGTCGGAATTATGTTGTTGCGAATTGATGGGTGAGTATGGTTGATGTGTGCTTCTCAGAGGAGAGAAGGCAATGTAACGAAGGGTAAGATGCAAGCGGAGTATAATTATTGAGGTCTCTTGAAGATGATTATGATTTGTATCTTGAGTATAAATTGAAGTTGGGGTCGGTTGAGGAATGGTGTTTTATCCGCGAAGCAAATAAGATGACTCATTAAGAGTGGGGCTTATATGAGTGCATGTGTATGATGACGATTGTATGAGATGTGGTGAATCAACTATTAGACTTGTATGTTTTGAGTATAGTTGGATTGAAGTCGAACGATTTTCAGAGTTGAGTGAAGAGAAAGGATAGTTGGAAGAATCTTGGAATCAAGAGAAAAAGAAAGAAGTAGAACTCATGTTCACCAATTTCGATTATGATTTTCATAGTTAAGGAACAACCTTCAGTAGAATGTGCATAACCTTTTACTCCTTAATCGGATGAGAGTGATTCTGGACTTTTTGGAAAGCTTAAAAAATTCCCTATAGTTTGCATATAAATTTTGCCTTCATAAAGTTTTTGAAGAGTGAGAAAAACATGTTTGAATGTTTGGGTCTGATGCTGACTTTTACATAATTCTGCATATGGGATTTCTTGACCAGTCCCATTGCAAGGATCATAACATTTTACTCGTAACTCGGATTTAAGAGATTATTAAAGTTATGGAGTCTATATGAAATTCCCTTCATTTTGGAGTATCATTTTGTGTTTGGGAGGTCTGTATTGAAAGAGATAATTGCGTTTGAAGTTGAGGAATTCTTGTCGAACGTGGAAAGGAAAATGTTGGTATTAAAGAGAATGTGTCAGTTTCGGAGAAATTCATAGAGATGTAACTTATGTTGAATGAGAATGATTAGATTATGAATATAGTTGGGGAATGTTAAATAGTAAAGTGGATGGTGTGTTATTGATGAGATGGTGTCGATATATGCCGGGAAGATTTTGGAATTCTATTGCCAATTAGATGATGAGATTGTACTGTTGAGGTTGCGATTGGAATGAGAACCAAATGTGGAACTATATGAATTATAGAGGTTCTGAGATTAAAAGAAAGACAAAGGATTTGCTAGTGTTGCTAAAACTCTTAACTTGCAGTAGATGTTTCGAGTAAAGTGGACTGATTTGGATGGTACTTGATGTGGTAGTGATTCCGGTATTAGAAGGATATTTAATGATTGTGTTGTGCGATTAGTTCTATAAGAGAATATGCATTGGATCTCGGACATTGTGAATAACTGGCGAGGTTGGAAATAAGTGGATTCAAGAGGCGTTTGTAAGCCGTAGAGAGTTGGTAGAGCATTATGCTGAGGTAACCTTGAGCACAAGGTAAAGGATGTTGTTGTAGTTGGGTAATGATGATTTAGCCACCATTATGGTTGCTGGCTTTTTATTGACAAATTGAGGAACTGATCACCCTTAATCTCTTGTTGATAGTAGACAGAATCATGTTGGATGGAATAGATGTGTCTTGCCAACTGGAATTGTATGTATGATGAATTGTTTAGAGTGAGCCAAGTGTTAAAGGATTATTTTAATTAGTCAATGCATATTCCTATATAGGAAGATGAAGCATACTCGAGGATGTTAGTATGAGATTGTGAGTTGATCAATGAATAGTGTGGAAACACACAGTTGTGTTCTGGATAACTCGAGTTTTGATTTGTGATGGATCGAGAATCCGATTGAAATGAGACTTGAAGCATTGTGGAGATGATCAAAGGAGGAAGTAAATGGAAATGTAAGACCACAATTTGACCAAGGATGTCAGATAGAGAATAGTGGTGGCTAGTATGCCTTAGAGTGCATATAGGGAGTATGAATCGTATCTTCCATACTTGTTTGGATAAGTTAAAACTGGTGTTCATTGTGGATATTCTGATCTGTTATAAAATCAGAAGGAGAGCGAGTAGAGTATTTGAAAATTGAGTTACAAGTATTAAAAGAAGTGAAGTTATATGTTAAGTTATCAAAGTGTGATTTTTGGTTAGTAAAGATGAGTTTACTTGGTTGTGTTAATTCAGATGAGGGTTTATGAAGAATTGTGTTATTATGAGTAGGAATTGATGAATTGGTTGTTGGATTGGTTTGGTTAATGTGCATAGGTTAGGTGTGGGTATTGATGCAAAAGTTGTGGTTAATTGGCGCTTTGCCTTATGTTTGCAATTCGTTAACATGCTGACTTGCCAATCCACCATGACACGAAAACAAAACAAAACCTGTCATCAATCCACACACAACCCTTTGTAAATTGATGGACATGGAATCCTTATAACCCGATGAAAAGGGAAATCTTAAGCATCTTGAAAATAAGTTTTCACTTCGATGTGTCTTGACTTCGATTTTAGCAATTCAAACCAGAAGCCCTTGACCTGATGAACAAATGAACTCTACACAAAAGGAAAACTTTGAAGGACCTTTGAATATGCATCAACTTATCTTGAAAAACCTAAACCGTGGCCTCAAAAAAGAACATCTTAATTTGATGTCGAGAAACCAGAACTGGATTAAACAACTGACGAGTTTCGATACAAACACCTATGATGATAAAATCTCAAGGTCCAATTCCAAACTTGAGTGAAATAACCCTCAAATATTCAAGAAACCCTGGCCTAGAGAAAATAACATGATCCCAAGCCCTGAGAGAACCAATGATATGCATGATTGTGAATATAACCTAATGTATTGCATATGTGTGAGGCACACGTCAATTATTGGCGAAAATAAGAGGGCAAATTTTGGGGTGCAACCGCTTCCCCTATTCAAACAGCTTAGACCTAAAAGGTGGAAGAGGTTTGAATACTAAAAGAATCAGAAAATTTGCACTCTACGGGTGAGAAGAAAGAAAATGGTTAGAAAAATGTTTGATGGAAGCCATAAAGTCAAAAATTTACTAGGAAGGAAAGAGGATGACTTTACTGGGGATCAGACATACACTACTGGAATAAAATCCTCATGAGAAATTTCTTTTGAGTGAAGCCAGACGACAACTGACTATCAGATGACAACTGGATTTCAAAATAGGTTAAAGAAAGGGTGACCAGACGAGAACTGGCTTCAAAGTTGCCCACCATACGAGAACTGGTATTTGAATTGGTTTTCATACTTGAAAGGAAAGATCACCTACTACCAAGTGTATGGTAGCCTAAGCAAAAGTGTTTGACTAAATAAAACAAATTTCTCAAGCTTCGAGGTTGTATGCCACCAATGAGTCCATCACCGAGGATCTTCACAGAGATACAGGTCAGTTGATTTGTAAAATGGATTTCTCAAATAAAGAGAAAATCATCTGCATGGATCTTCAACAAACTTCTCATCGAAATTTACCGGAGAGATGCCATTTGATAGAAAAATGGTTACAAACTTACTGGGAAATAACCATTTAATCATACTTCTCTTCGAGACTTCTCTGAAGTGATGCCATATGATAGAAAATAAGGATTCACGCCAAACTTCTCATCGGGATTTGGAGAGATGCCATTTGACAGATATTGAGAATTCACAACAAACATCTCACCGAGACTTGGAGAGATGCCATTTGTTTGAAAAATAAATTCATACCAAACTTCTCCACCGAACTGGGGAGATTCCATTTGATAGAAAAATAACTTCATCATACTTCCCTTCTTCTTCAAACATATGTCATACGATGAACAACTTCATCATACTTCCCTTCTTTTGAGAGAGATGCCATATGACGAAAATAACTTCACACTCAAACTTCTCACCGGGATTCAGAGAGATGCCATTTGACGGAAATTGAGAATTCACAACAAACTTCTCACCGAGACTTGGAGAGATGCCATTTGTTTGAAAAATAAATTTGTATCAAACTTCTCCGCCGAATTGGGGAGATGCCATTTGATTGAAAAATAACTTCATCATACTTCCCTTATTCTTCAAAGAGAGGCCATACGACGAACAACTTCATCATATTTCCCTTCTTCTGAGAGAGATGCCATATGACGAAAACAACTTCACACTCAAACTTCTCACCGGGATTTTGAGAGATACCATTTAACGGAAATTGAGAATTCACAACAAACTTCTCCGAGACTTGGAGAGATGCCATTTGTTTGAAAAATAAATTCGTACCAAACTTCTCCGCCGAACTGGGGAGATGCCATTTGTAACACCCACTTTTCCCATTTTCAAAAATAACATAAATTTTCATAAAATCAGAGTTTAAATTACAAATTGAGTGACTACATTTCAAATGAAATCAAAAATTCAGTTTATTCATTCGTAAGCAGCGAAATTAAATAGTTCCAACAATCTATGTGCTCAACGGCACAACATCTCAAAAGTATAAAACAATTCATTTGATTTATTAAACAGATATGTAACCAACAAAGTCTGGAAAATAAAATGAAACAAAATAGTAACAATCCCCATTCACGTGTTACGTATCAGAGCGCCCTATGACTCGACCAAGCAACACCCCAACACTTCTCAGGTACCTGGGTTATCTGTACTTCCGAAGAAGCACAGACACAATAACACAAACAAAGGGGTGAGAAAAAATTTCATATCATAATGGTGCAAATAACACGTTTGAAGGAGTAATCACACACCAACTATAACATACAACACAAACCATCCATTCAAATATATATATGCAATGTGACTCTAAAACACAATGCAAATGCAGTACCGACTTCAATAATTGTTCGATTTAGACCCAAATGCATTGCTTATGCTCCTACTGAGACATGATCATCCCCCACCCACTGATTCCCAATGAATCCGAATAACCACTTACGCTCCATCCGAGACATGATTATTCTCCTAACATGTATGCGTATGCCAAAACTCGATTACACATACCTTAACATATATATACATGAACATAACGATTCACAACATGATCCTCAAGATCTTCATCAATTATCAACCATTCCATCATAAAATTTATACAAAACATATAACAATCATTTCCATAATTAACACAAGTCAAATAGTCATTAGCAAAGGCATACAATTCAAAACAATCACATAAACCTCATTTAATAATTTTTTGTTGTCAGGTTCTATAGTTGCTACTAAACTTTATCCTCAATGCCTAAGACTAATGGTACGAACCTTAACTAAGAGAACAAGATGAATCCGACTTAGAACATCACAATTTTTCCAAATACAGAGGTCTAACACGACCCCCCGTGTCCCCTGACACGGCCCGTGTCAGATTGCCTGAAGCGTACCCCCACAAATCAAGTTTTCATCCAAGACAGAAGGGTGACACGGTCGCCCGTGTCGTGTGACACGGCCCGTGTCACACCCCCTGAAGCATACTCCCCCAAAATTCTTCTCAAAACCATCCTCCCATAGCCTGACACGTCCACCAGTGTCGTGTGACACGACCCGTGTCAGGAGACCTGCGTAAAATACCACCTTTTCACACAAAAATCAGTTATCTTTCCACTTCCATACCAATCCCAATTCAGTTCTTTTTACATTGATTCTTCATACTCAAAACAGTTCTATTATGGTTCTTAGGATCAAATTATGTCTCCAACACTACCTAACTTATTAGCCTAAATTTTTACTAATCAAATTAAGGAAATTATAGGTTCTCTTCATCTCCCCCAATTACTCTGTTATCAACAACATTCATAACCCAATTCATATAATACACATACATACATGAGCAATTCAATATCAGAATCCTACATACACAATCAATCATCATATCATTCATACTCATATCATGAATTCACCAATTTCAATCATAATTCATAAATCCATAAGGGAGTAGGGAACTCCCAATTACCCTTCTATGTTAGATCACCAATATAAAACTCTTTCCCCCTATTACCTCGAAATTGAGCAATTCTTCACAAACCCTTGACCTTGAAGTTCTACGGTTCTTGATCTCCCTTCTCTTTTCCCTTTTCTCCAGAGCCCTCTATTCTTCGTCAAAAAGCACGATCATGAGAAAATGTACCGTGTTCTCCATTTTCATAGCATAACCAAATTACAACCTTTCCCCTTAGACATCAACCTTATTATTTTATTTATTTTTAATAACAATATTCTAACAAACCACCTCCTTATCATATTATTATTGTTTAAATAAAATAACCTTTTACTTTATCATTCCAAATGCACCACCATACTCTCAATAATTATAAAATAATTTATAACCTTTTATTTTACCTGTTGAAGTTGAACTACCCTTGTCGCTCCCTGGATTTCCATCCTGGTACAAACGCGAAAGTGGCGCGGAAAAGGTTAGAGTCGTCAACCAGGCATTTTTATCCCGAAGGAACGAGAATGGTAATGCTGCACAAACCAGAGGAAAAGAAAAGGAAGGACACAGGTCCTGCGAACCAAAGAAACTGAGTTCGGGAGTCGGTTATGACCTGGGAAGGTATTAGCACCCCGGATCGTCCGCCGTACCCGACAGGATCCACGCTTGCAAAGAAATCTGTTTCAAAGGGTGAAGAAATGAAAGCTGCTACAAAACTGAAACTGAAACTGGATAAAAGGAAAGAAAAGGGAACTGAAAAAGAAATGAAAAGGAAAAATGTAGGGAAAATAAAGATTGTGCTCGAACGGGCCCTACCCCGCTGCCTACGTACCTCATATGGACAATGAGGATCAGAGTCGTCGTAGTTCCCCTAACTAGGGGTGGAAAAGATTGCTTGTGTCTTAAGGCTTGAACTGCCTATGTTAATGCTTAGGTGTAGCAGGCTCGGACGACGAGTGCGTTACCATCTTGCAAAATGACAAGTAGAAGCAAGTTCGTACAATGAGAGTGAAGGTGATGAGAAAAGAAGTCCCGAAGGAGAGACGCTTATTGTTTGTCCAGTGTTTTTTTATGAGTTTTCTATGAGTGTGGCATAAGAAAGTGAACTCAAGCTCTTTTCAATGGAATGTGTACTTGCTACTACATTCCAAGATGGAATAATAGAACAAGCACACTCAAGTAAGGAGAAGATCCCCAAACTTGATTCTAGAGATTAGGGCCTAGGCTCACTAACTCATTGAATTTATTAAGTGTTTTTGTATTTTTTGTGAAGAAGTGTGTTTTATGATTTTCTTGATGAAGATGGTCTCATGATCAGACTTGTGCATCATGATGAACAAGCTTGTACTATCCCAAGATGGGAAAACTACAAGTGTTTCATGGGATAAGGCTATTGCACAGGAGACCACTTCAATCCTTATTAAATGCTTTTTATGGGTTTTGTTTGAGATGAGAAGATAAGAGAACAAAGATCTTAAAGGTAAAATCTAATGGGGGACTAACAACCCTAATGTTAACTTGCATGGGATTCCTAAGTTAGTGAAGCTTACTATCCTAAAGAAGAGAGAGATAAGGAAGGAAGGAATAAGATAGAATGGATGGCCTAAGCCCCTCAAACACAAATAGGAAAGCAATATGAAAAGAGAAGAGAGAATAATTGGAGATGTGGGAATCTCCTCCACACCTCCCACGTACCAGAGCCCCCTGAAATGGTTAATAACATAAGCAAGCATCATGACAAGAGCAAATAAGACCAAATGAAACACAAAATGGGCATAAGATCAAACCAAAGCAACAAAACCAGAATTGGAACCTCAATTACAAGTGTCAAGATCAAACACACAACACAAGAATGAGAAATGGATTAAACAGTTCAACATAAAGCATTACAGATTATCATGACAAAACAAAACAAATATGAGATAACGCAAAGAATACAAAGCAAACCAACATCACACACTTCAAGACCAGAACCCTAACATGTAAAAAATGTTCCTAAACATCACAAGAAGTTAAGAATTGAAGCATACAAACTTAAACATTATCAACATGAGAAACAAATGAGCATAAGAAGTGAGGTGAACATGTACTAAAGTGAATGAACTTCAAAGGTAAGCAACCACAAAATTTCTCAAAGTACAAACATCATTCAAAGACCAGAGGGGTATTCTTATCCTAAAAGGGCTCTAAACAACCTAAGGGAGTTGGCACAAGTGCCCTCCTAACCTAAGGACTAAACATATGACCAAAAAGGATGCAAAAGGAGAGAAGCAAACAATAAAATTCAAATTAAATCAAGCATTCATCCAAAAATTCCACAAGTTTTCATAGAGGCTCTTAAAACATCTAATATTAACATGCCAAAAGAGTAGGATCAAAATCAGAAGCTAAGTAGGTCAAATATGTGCCTAAACATGGATTAGGGTTATGAAACTTCACACACAAGTCAAGGATAAAAAATAATCAAGAAAAATTCTAAAAATAAGAAGAAAAATTACCAACAAACTACACTTCAATGTGAATCCAGAGAAAAAAGAATCAACCAAAAATTCCCAAGGATGATCAAGATATAAATTCTACAAGTCAGCATGCTTTAAAAGTGAATAAAAAACAAATAATAAAAGAAGAAATTAATTCCAGCGTGGAAAATGAAAATAAATGGAAAATAAAAATATCAAAAATTAAAGAAAACTCAAAATATCACTTATGAATGTTTTTGGAATTTTTAAGAACTTCTAACTATTTTTATTAATTAAAAAGCAACCTGAAATAAAATAAAAATATAAATAAGAATCCAATGGGCCAGGGGTGCAATTAGTGAGAAACTTAGTTCAAAATCTCTGGGCCTGAGAGAGGGAGGGGTGCAAATAGAAATGTCACTAGGCCCACACGAAATTCTCGAAACCACCATTTAACCAGCTTTTATTATTTGTTTTTATTGAATAAAAATAACCCCATGCACAAAAGTTATGTGACCTAAGTATCAATCGGTCCACCAACTTAAATGAAATAAATAAAAACCAAAATAAGAAAATAATAAAACAAAAAACGGGACCAAACAGATGCTACCACGCCATCATCTTCTTCACCATGCCATGAAGAGTCTCACGAAAACCAGCAAAACAGAGCAAACATTGAAAAAAACAGCTCGAGCATACCACTTTCAACATCACATATCTCTCTCCAAACTCTATGAAACTTAAATATTCCAAAACCAAAGTTAACCTATGAAATGCAAGGAACAACATCATGCACTTAGCTCTCACAAATACATCACACATGAAGAAAATCGAATGTTCAAAGTTTGACACAAAAATCTGAAAATCTCAATTCAAAGCATCCAGTGGATTCCAGTTACTTCATTCACTTCATACCAAGCAGAATCAAACTAAAACAACCATGAACAAAGCAAATATGAATCAAAAACAAAGTAAGTGTAGAACCTGAATGAGGATTTTCTTGAAGATCTTCAGAAAACCAGAGAACACGAAAGCTTCCTCTTGTCTCCCTTGCTCCTCTTCAAACCAAATAAAGGTCGTAGGCTTGGATTTGATTAGCAAATGAGAGGAATCCGAAAATACAGTTGATCTTCAAATGATCAACACAGTAGCATTAATCTTCCAAGCAATGGAGTGTAACAATGTTGTGATTGGAAGAATGGTGATGAACACCTTCAGTGATGAGTAATGGAGTAATGGAGAGGATCTGGATCTGAAGGATTATGTAGAGGTGAGTGTTTTCTGTGCTGCGGGAATGAGAGAGAGAGAAAGGATCAAAATGATGTGTGTGATGAAGAATCCTCCCTTCTGAATGTGTGACCTAGCCTCTTATACCCCAAGTGTATGATCCAAAATGAGGGTGTAATGCAAAATCTGTTATACCAAAATGCAAAGTTGTATGCGTTCTGTTCTTCAGCTTTTTTCCAAAGATATTTTCAAACTTGATCACATGTGAGGAGATGTATGATCATTACTATGTCCCTACATGTGCTGTCTTCTTAATATTGAATGGTGAAATGAGATGATAATCAAAGGGTGGGGTTGTAAGATAACATGAGGCCGCACGGAAACAAAACAACACCTGATTTCTTCTCTCACCTGGTGTAATATGCGTGTGCGATAGTGGTAAAGGGTGTGACTGCTTTTTGTGAAGAGGAAGGTGGGGTAAGGCGTGTGCTAGTGATTGTACCATGTTGATTCTTCTCACACACATGTGCCTTACTCCTTGTACTATTTCTCATGCAAGAACCAACTAAAACAAACAAAATGTAAAAGGTGATGGTGCAACTTTTTGGGCACGGGATTTGTGAACAAGTGCCATTAACAAAAGTATGGAAAAGAAATAATGACATAAAAATATGTGACACACAAAAAAAAAAAAGACACCAATAGTAATTTGACACATGTCACATAAAAACCCTAAAAAGTACCCAAACTTCCAAAAATCATATCTTGAGTTCTAAAAATGCTATGAAAGTGTTCTATGACTTTTTGGAAAGGGAAAATCGTGCTCTACGACTTTCGTGTTCACCGGAAAATCATTCGGAGCTTTTTTGCACATGAAATAATAGCTCGAAGTTTAGGGACAAATATTTCCAAAAAAGGAAACTTCTAAATTTCCACATTTAGCAACTTTTTGCATATTCCCGACTTTTTTGACATTTAAGCTCGACTGAATTATTACTTGACATGATATGACCTCAAAACTTGATGATCCTGATTAAAAATCCTGAAATCCTCATGTTGACTTTTTTGACTGCAAAGTTGACTTTCTTGCTTCATCTATAAGTAACTGGACAAATTCTCGACTTCTTCAATGGATTTTTGCCTCAAATTTCATACATATGCCATGCAGACCATATGAGAGCCTTTGACCATAAGGATTGGTCAAAGCCAAGAGGATATAAGGATCTAGCCCAAAACCCTAATCAGGATTTCCCTCACAAAGGAGAAAACTGCATTTTTGAACTTTTGATGAAATTTATCTCTTCTGAACTTTTAATGATGACCTTGAGCTTGTTCAGTATATGAGAACATCTTATCAGCTTCTTGCACTGCTACCTGGCCAGTGACTTGCCTTTAAAATCCTGAATTAGTCCAAAGAACTGATCATATGCCTTATGCTGGAACATGTGATTATTATGTCTCATTTTTCTATGCCAAATGCTAAAAAATGATATGTTGATGCTATGCTTATGATTAGATGATGATAAAAAAATGAGAGGGCAAATTTGGGGTGTTACAACCCTCCTTACGGGTAATGATGGATGTGAAACTGGATGAAGCAGAATGGGTCCGATCTCGATATAATCAACTGAGTCTGATTGAAGAAAAGAGATTAGAAGCCATCTGTCATGGGCAGTTATATCAAAAGCGAATGAAGAAAGCCTTCGATCAGAAAGTCAGACCTCGGGAATACCAAGTGGGAGAGCTTGTTCTGAAAAGAATTCTTCCTCCTCATACAGACCACAGGGGCAAATGGATGCCAAACTACGAAGGCCCGTTCATAGTAAAGAAAGTTTTCTCTGGTGGGGCACTGATGCTCACTACTATGGATGGCAAGGATTTCTTATCTCCTGTGAATTCAGACGCAGTTAAAAAATACTTCACATAAAAGACCCGCTGGACATAAAAACAAAATGTAAGTCCAGGCAAAAATAGGGCATCCCGGCGAGTCAAAAATAGAATAAAAGACTCGGGCAAAAATAAGGGAAAAATTGAAAATGTGTACACCCGCTGAGTTGAAAAGCAACATCGGAAAGCTCAGGCAAAAATGGGTATCCCGGTGGATTGAAAACCCGAAAGGGCGATCCATGCAAAATCAGGGAATAAGCGAACAACTGCATTCTGAATTCGTCTGTATCACTTACAACATGGCAAGCTTCGAAAGGATAAAGCATCAGTCAGAACCAACCTTCTTGAGAAAGCAAGATAAGAAGAACATCAAGGTCATACGGGTCATAGCAAAGGAAGCTCACTGGAGCGTCATCTTCAACATTGCCAGCACTTTTATTTTCTCAATTTACAGTAATCTCCACCTTTCAGGGGATTCGCTTCTTTGACTGTACTTGCCTATTCAGGGCGCACAAATCAATAAAATCAGAATTTTCAGTCACACTTTGTTTTGTACATTTTTGTTTCGTTTGCAAAATGTCCAAAGTTCATAATACAACACTTGCATAAAACATATGAGCCATTTTTAATAAATGTGTGCAAGAAATATGTTACGTTTAGGTAAATCTAACTCATATGACGGAATCCGGTTAAGGATACCTCGGGACACTTGTGCGTGTTCCTTTGTCTTAACAGGTTGCACGTACTCAAAGCAGACCATTCCATAACATGGGGCATATCAAGCATAGTATCCCCCAGCCAAGTCTGCAATCACATCATTAGCAGGACTCCTTGGCAAGAAGTATTTCCTCGCAAAGTTTTTTATCCCCCCAGAGGATCCCTTGAGGAATTCATCAATCCCCAGCGTATTAGAAGTTATCTCCTCCCCCAAGCGGGACCTCCCGAGCAATGCCTGACGGCTTTTCCCTAGCAAAGTGGTTAAAAACTTTCTATTCCCCATCATAGTTGCTAGGATTCTCTCATCCTCAGCAAAGTCGGTAGAATTGCTTCCCCACAGAGTTGCCATTCTCTCCCCAGTAGAGCAATGCATGAAATACATCCCTAGAGGAGTTTCTGAAACTTCCTCATCCTCGACGGAGTTCTTCCCTCCGGACAGATCAGCCAATGATCTCTTTCCCCAGCTGAGTTCTCCCTCCAGACAAATTACCCAGAGATCTTTATCCCCGTAGGATCCGGATTTCGGATCGAGTTTCTCATTTGCATAATCATAGCATTCACATCATATTCACCAAAATAAGCGTAGCATTCTGTATAAAACGGAGCATTACGGGAAAAATCAAACATTTGCATGATCATAAGCCAGGTTCGAGCCAGTCACCTGCAAATACCATTATCACTTCACCAGCAATATATAAAACTCATATCCCCTGCAGATAAAAGCCAAAGCATCCCCTTTGCACTCTCAAATACAAATACTTGTTTATATTTATACATGCTCTTTTTGACACTCGTCTGTGTCATCTTTCCCCAGTAAGGTCTCCAGAATACCTTCTACATTATCAATACATATATTTGTTCATAACTTGTACATATTCTTTCTGATACTCGTCCGTGTCATATTTCCCCAGCAAGTCAAAACACTCGTCTGTGTCCCTTGCTCAATCTTTTGGCACTTGTCCGTGTCTTGCACATACTTCACCAGCAGATCATACTTGTACGTATTTGTACAGATGTCTTCGATACTCGTCTGTATCTTGTATATATCACCCATCAGTAGATTCAACACTCATCCGTGTTCTTTGCTTAACCGATTGATACTCGTTCGTATCATCACCCTTAAACACGTGTCAGCGTTTGTTTCTATCGATACTCGTCCGTATCGTGGTACTAAGGATGCTCGTCCGCATCTTTGATCTATACACACTGTCAGACACTTATACCTTTTAAAGACGTAAGCACTCGTCTGTGTTTACCATTCCCCAGTAAGTCGCCAACAAAACAACTTTCTCCTATCCGGCATTCGCCCTATGTCGTGATATTATTCGGCAGTCGTCCCCTGCCAAGTGATCTTCCGTCACCTTTGGATGATCGTCACTCATCCTTTCCCCAGTAGAATCCCCATTGTTGGAACTTTCTATCCAGCATTCGTCCTATGTCGCGATATCTTTTTTAGCAGCCGTCCCCTGCAAGGTGATCGTCCTTCACCTTATGATGATCGTCCTTCATCATGTTTATCCGATGGCCGTCCCCATCGTTGATCTTTTTATCTGACATTCGTCCTATGTCGCGATAATCCCCAAGAGCAGTCGTCCCCTACTAGGTGATCGTCCTTCATCATGCTTATCCGATGGCCGTCCCCATCGTTGATATTTTCTATCCGACATTCATCCTATGTCGTGATAAAGAGCAGCCTTCCCCTGCTAGGTGATCGTCCTTCACCTTTGATGACCGTCCCTCATCAAATATTTCGTTTATTCTTTAACCCGATGGCCGTCCCCGTCGTGGTCCCTTTTCCTTTTCCTGGTGACCGTCCTTCATCAGTTTAGCCCGATGGCCGTCCCCGTCGTTGTTTACTTTATCTTCCAAGCCTGATGGCCATCCCCATTAGTGCTTTTCTAAATCCCCAGAGAATTTTATTTCCCTACCCGATGGCCGTCCCCGTCGCGGTTTCTTTATTTCCCAGCATGATAGTCGTCCCCGTCACTGCACCGCTTACCGTTTTACCCCCGGCAGTCGTCCTCTGCTCGATGGTCATCCTCCATTGCTCTCATTTGATACTCATACTATACTATCTTTTATAATTTATATCCTTTTTCTTCTTCTCCCCAGCAAGCGCAAATTTCGGACTGTCTTTAGTATTCAATCACAAGTTATCTTGTTTGTCTGTTAAGCCAGGCGCTTACATCCTGCACAGCTAACTCATGCTTGAATAGGGGCAGCTGTAAACACCCCAAATTTTCCCTCACTTTTTCTAACACCATGGCTTGTGATCTTTTCATATAGCATTGCATAAGCATACCATCTCATATTGCATATCATATCCCACTGCATAGTTCATTTCATCTACATCTAGGGTTTGTGATCTGAGCAATCCAAGAAGTGATCTGAGCCATACCAATTGTCTTGAAGCTTACTAAGAGGGTCCATGTGTGTTCCATGATCTTAATACTCCCCAAAGTCCATAAAAGTCAAAGGATCACAAAGCATGGCAAAGGCATAGAGGCAGACTGAAGATTTCCTACACAAATGACCTAAAATTAGGGTTTTGGTTTCAGAGGCCTTAATCCCAAATTTTTTGGTCATTCTTGTTTCTAATGGTCTTAATATGTTATAAGGATCATGTGTACCAAGTTTGATGAAGAAATTCATTGTGGAAGTCATCTGATCATTGGGTAACTTCTTGAGCAAGTAAAGTCAAAATCAGGGCATCTGAGGCCTCCATCAAGGGTACCGAAGGGTCATATTCATCATTTTAAGGTTCTATGATCTTTATTTGATCTTAGAAGTGTTTGTAAGTTCAAAAAGTTGAAGAAATTTGAGCTAAATGCAAACTTGCTATTTTTGGAAATGACTTGTAAAGGAAACTTTCCATTTTGGGAAAGATATTCAACCTATTCTTTCATGACCAAAAATGCTTCAAATGAAAAATTCTTGGGCATGAAAGTTGTATATTATGTCTTCCCATTTTCAAAAAGTACAAGAACATGTCTTGATTCATCCTATAACTCAAGATATGGCCTTTCAAAGTTGGCAAAAATCCTATAATTTTCAAGTTCATGCCAAAGAGGGATTTTTGCAAAATCAAGTTTCAAGCCATTTCATGACCTCTAATTGACCTCTAAGCATCATAAAAACATAACACAACTTGCCTTGATCTGAATTATGCCAAGAATCACAAGATTTCATGCCTTATACTTCAAGAAATTTCAAAGAGGGAAAATTGCAAAACATGTGGTAACTCTTGCATCAAGCCATCCAGCTCATAATAAACCATCCAAGGGCCATCCTTGATGCAAGCTGAGGCAGGACAAGCCCCTAAGCCAGCTCTGACTCGTGCCATGCTTATGGTACCATAACTTTTGACTTTTTGCAAATGACCAATCAAACTATGCCACTACCAACTCTCTGGCCAATCAGCATTGTTTATGCAAGCATCATGGACCTCATTTCACACAATCTTGGAGCCTGAAACCTCACACACTTAGAAATCCCAAAAATTGCCATAACACTTCCTCTCTTCGAAACTCACTCCTCAGCCATCAAAACTTAAAATTTCTTTCACCATTCAACTCCACGTACCTCAAGGATTATTTCCCACCCCTTGCCATGACTTGAAACAAGCCCAAACACAAACACAATTTCTGCACATTCATAACTGAAACACTAAAACCAGCCACCACAAACTTGTTCTAAGCATCATAACATCCTCAGGGGGTCCATTGGAGTTGATTTGCACCAAAGAGAGGTCCAGAAAGCTCAGATTGAGAAAGTTTCATCTCAGGTAACCATCAAGAACAAATTTTCCATAACCTTTCTTTTAAGTTCTTAAATGATTCTATGTGTCTCCCTGATCATACTGATATGATTTGTTTTGAAAATGGTTGAGAAACCAGGATGTATTGATGTTCTGAAACGTTTTGATCTGAAAATGTTTTTCTTCGATTCATGCGTTTGATGCAAAATAAATGTTGTTTGAGGCCTGATTCTTATTTAGATTGGTGTGGGGGTTGATTCTGGAGAGTTTGGGGGTTTGGGGTAGCCTAGGGAAGGAGTTAGCATGAGTGACTCGCCGGAGAAGATGATCGGAGCTTGCTCCGGTCACCTGAAAATAATTAGGGTTAAGATTAGGGTTAATCTCCCCAGTTTGAATCTTAGCCCTTGGATCTAGCTTAGCGCGTGTTTCAGGGGCCAGGATCATTTCACTTAAACCCTAATTTTAATTAATTAAATTAATCAATTTAATTAGCCAATTTAAATGTCAGCCCTTGGATTGCGCGTGCAGTCAACCAAAATCTCCCCAGTTTAAATCCTGGCCTTCAGATCATTTGACTTTCACTTAAATTCATTTTAATTTCATTTCTTTTGTTCATTTGATTAAAAATAGCAAAAAACATCAAAAAAATCTCATTTCTAGCATTTTTGTTTCAAATATTTTTCTTTACCTGAAAACATTTTTATTTTTATTTTTTGCATTAAAAAAGCATTTTTAAAATATTTAAATGTTTTATTTAATTAATTAATTGATTTTAATTAATTAAATATGCATTTAGGTTTCTAAAAATCACCTAAAAAATTCATGAAGGATCCCAACACATTTAGAAACATTTTCAAACTCACCATACATATTTCTTTTTAGGTTTGATCACATTTTCACAATTTTCTTTGAATTAGGGTTCTTAAAAATCACATTTTTTAACCCTAACTTGAAAAATTCATTTCTGCCTAACCATGATGAGTTTGAACTTGATTCTTCTTGTATTATTTAACATATTGCATATAGTTTCTAGGTTATTTTTCTCATGATTTTATCTTGCATTTTCAATTTGATTTGCGTTTTCCCTTTAGAAGCACCCAAAAACCCTATCAAACTTAGGAATTGCATAACTTCCACTAGATTAAGCTTCTGACCTTCTCCTTTGGGGTGTGATCTTATATGGTATTAGGGTTTGTTTGAGCTCAATTTCAATTTTTTATCATGGTGAATGCTTCTGTTTTGATCATATGCATCTCATGTTGCCTTAAAACCCTAATTTTGCATCTTCATTTGCATTCTTCTTTGCATATCATGAACTTATGAACTTGCCATGCCATTCCATTCTTTTGTATGTCATCTTAGACATGTTAGGAATTTTTTGAAACCTTGCTTCTAAACATGCTTCCATTGCATCTCATCCTTGTATGACCATTCATATGCATCTTGCATGACTTTGCATCATCTCATATGCCATTTAATTTGCATGTTCACTTCTGAATTTGGTATTTGCACCTTCATTTGTCTTATTTCTTTCCATTTCATGTCTTATGCATTCATACTAACATTTTAGGAACTTTTGGTAAGTTATCTAGGAGGTGGATTTTCCTTCACCTCCCACCTCTTCTCTTTTCATTCATATGAATTCTTACTTGTCTTTGAAGTGAACTTGCTTCACTTCTGTTTCTCTTGCTCCTTTCTTTTCTCCTAAGTTACTTATCTTCTTCAGGAAGTATAAGTAACTTATTCTTCTTCCTCCTTCTCTTTTCATCTGCTTCCCTTCCTTGGTGGCCTTGAAGATCTTTTCTCTTAAGCCTCACAAACCATAGGATATCCAAGCATGATAATGTTTAGGGTTGTGTTTAGTCCCCCTAGTCTTTTACCTTTGAGTCTCCTTGAGTCTCTCTTCTCATCTCTTAATCAGAGGCTAAACTCTTAAAGCTTTAAGACTTTGGAATTAGGGTTATGCCTGCATCCTTATCTTAGGATGGAGTGTATAACTTCAATCCTAAGTGTTAAATCTTTAATTTGTTTACACTTCTTAATCAAAACACATTAATAATCACTAAGACTTTATCTTGTAGCTTGGGCCTTACATTAGGGTTATATCTCTTCCTTATGGTTAAGAGGGACTAACCCTAGTGTTTAATGGACAAGTCCCCCTCAAGTTGTCTTACAAATCATAAAATCCACTTCTTAACCTCACCCCTTAATTAAAATTCATTTAATAAAGGCTTGTTATATAATGAATTTAATCCCTAACCATGGATTAAGTTGAGGTATCTTCCTCAGCTTAAGTGTTCTCATCTATCATCCTTCTATTAGGATGGTGTAATGAGTTCACTAATCTGTGATTAGAGATTAAACTCATTACTTAACACTAAATAAAACCCAAAAACATCTAAATAATCACAAGTAGGTTAATGATCTTAATCCTACATCATCATGGTAATTAAGTTGAGATGCTTATCTCACACTTAAGTAGGCTCATTATCCCTAATCAGGGCGGATATAATGAGTTTACAAGCCCTTGATTTAGGCTTAAGCTCATTAACTTATGCAAAACACCAAAGAAAATAAAAAACTGAAAACACAAAAAATAAACAATAATCGTCTCCTTTGGGATTCTTTTCTCATCACATCATTCACAAACAAGAACTTGCTTCTTCCGTCTAATGCAAGATAGTTAGCACTCGAGCCAGACGAGTCATACACTTTAGCATAGACAAGAAAGCAGTTCACAGTCAATTTATTTTCAGTCTCTTTGGGTCGAACTACGGTGTTCTGACTTCCTCATTGCACGAGAGGATACGTAGGCATAACTTAACTGTTATCGAACAAAAGTTTTTGTGTGTTCCCCCTCTTTCAGCCTTCTTTTTAAGCCTCAGTTCCTGAGCAATTCAGACCTTTTCGCACTGACACTTGTATTTTCTTTCCTTAGCCTTTGCACACAGATAGCACATACACTTACCCCTTTTAAACACAATCTTGTAAGCGTGGATCCCGTCGAGTACGACAGACGATCTGGGTGCTAATACCTTCCTAGGTCGTAACCAACCCCCTTTCTTAGTTTCTCTGGTTCACAGCCGTCTTATCCATCTCTTTCCAGTTTTATGCAGCATTACCTTTCCTTCAGGATAAAAATGCCTAGCTGGCGACTCTATTCAATTCAACCCTCTTTCTCTTTCGCCGACGGTTCACATTTGCACCAAGATGAAAATCCGGGGAGCGACACCACTCTGTAAGCAACTTTACCTACTCTCTGCATAATCTGATATGGTCCAATAAACTTAGGATCCAACTTCTTAGATTTTAAGGCAAGTCCGACGCTAGTCACCAGATTGACCCTCAGAAACACATGGTCACCCTCATTGAACTATAAGTCCTTCCTTCTATTGTCATGGTAATTTTTCTGTCGCCTCTGAGAATGTTTCATTTTCTCTTTGATCATCTGAATGGTCTCTGTTGTTTGCCGAATAATCTCAGGCCCAAGCATAACATTTTCACCCGTCTGATACCAACACAGAGGTGTCCTACATCTCCTACCATATAAAGCCTCAAAAGGTGCCATTCCAATACTCGAATGGTAACTGTTATTATATGTGAACTCAATTAGTGGCAAATGAGTATCCCATGCACAACCTTTTTCTAACACACAAATCCTCAACAAGTCTTCCAAAGATTGAATGGTCCTTTCGGATTGTCCATCTGTAACACGGTGGGAGAACTGACTTTAGTTAAATGTTACGGATAGCAAGAGTCGCCACCGACTTTTATTTTATCCAAAAGGAAAGGGCATAAAAGAACAGGAAAGACCATAAAAGATTTTTGGGTTCGGGGGGTAGGTTATGTAAAGGGAAGGTGTTAACACCCTTTACATCCATGGTTATCCATGGGCTCTTAGTTACTTAGCTCACTTTAAAATATTTTGAGAAGTGTAGTGTGTGATTAGAAATTTTCTTAAGTACTTTATAATGATCCATGTACGGATATATATAAAGACTTTGTTTTGAAAATTGTTTGAAAATGTGAAGTGTTATGAAATGTTTTTGAATGAGTGAGCAAGTACTTAAGAGGAACCTACCCTAATTTGAATCTTTACTGTTCTTAAATGTTCTTTCAATGGTAAGACTATCCCTATTATTAAGGAATAGGTAGTCATTACCTTGGATGTTGTAAGGGACATGTGAAGGGTCATCTGTGATTAGGCAACTGTAAGGTGTCTTAGGAATTCGAAGGGACTTATCATCTTTTATTCGAAAGGGACAAGATCATTTACGAAGGCAACATTGAAGGGACTTGATCTTATAACCGTAAAGGGAATTGATGATATTTTTAGAAGAAGGGACATTGCTTTATACACCTTACTTGACCTTTTTATTTAGGCAACATGAGAGGTATCCTTAAGAAGTGAGATGGCGATCAAAGATCGACTTACGTGTGTGCGTGTACAAGTTCATACATTTATCTTATAATTAGTGATCTAAATTAATTTTAAAATACAAACATATTTCCACTCCCTATAGTTACTAACCATAACAATTTATAAATAAATAAACAATTAAAATACTACAACTATTACATGGCTTGTACAATTACATTATAATAAAACAATTTAAATAATAAATAATAAAAATATTAGCAATAAAAATAATTATAAGAGAAAAGAGGTTAGCACAATAATATACAATATAGAAATCAATTAAATGTTTTTAAATTTAAATAAACAATTTTTTTAAGGAGTTTTGAGATGAGAAAATAATAATAACAATTATATTAATTTATTTACAAAAAAAAAAACATGATTTAGAAACATTTATTAAGTATAATTAAGCAAAAATAATTAAAATGAGAAATTAAAGTTTTAAAAGAAAATTAGGGTTTTGAGTAATTAGAAAATAAATTAGGGTTTAAAAATAATTAGGGTTTTATATATAAATTTACAACATTAATTTAATTATTAAATAAATATACATATTTTGATTTAAGTATATAATAAATAAATAAAATTAGGTCTAGAATTTATAAAATAATTTTAGAGGTTTTTTTTTAGAAAATATAAAGTATTTACATGTTATTTTTCTAGAATTATTTAAAATATATATATTAACATAATTGTAATCAAATAATTAACAAAACAAATAAATAAAACAAAACAAAAAGAAAAAAAACAGAAACTTACCTGGGGCAGGGATTGAACCCACGCCCTAGGCTTCAACATCCTTAGACCAGCCTGCCATCCACTGGGCTGCGTGCGCGCTTGTGATATTGAATAGGTACAAACTATTATATTTTAAAACCTGGCAAATATAACAAAGTAAACAAAAATAATACGAAACCTGGGAATCGAACCAGGCCTTTTGGCTCATATGCGCGTTACCTTACCACTACACCATCAGCATCATTCAAGAATTATAATACAAATATAAATATATAATATATGTTTAAATTTAAATTTTGAATTCGCGCCAGTCATCTTCTTCCTCCAGACCTGCGAGAATACCTGCGAATTCTGCTAGGGTTCTTGCTGCGAATTTCTTTTCTAGGAAATCCTACGTTTTATCAAACACCAAGCAAACAACAAAATTTCATGAAATTGATGAGTGTAATACGTTCCCTGAGGTCCATACAACACAACCACGTTTTCAAAATTCATTTATATTTAACAAATCGAAGAACCCTAAATTGGCCGAAAAACCCTAGCCATGGTTATTCTTCAATCTCGTACCAAAAATCAAATTGAATCGCCCAGAAACAATCACAAGCTTGTCACAAACACAAAACCAAGATCAAATTCAATTTATATTGCATATATATATATATATATATATATATATATATATATATATATATATATATATATATATATATATATATATATATATATAAGAACGAAAAAAATCATAAAAGTGTTAAAAGTTGGATTCGGTTTGTGCCATTCATGAGGTTTTGGATGCATATGAGTATTGATACATGATCAGTGAAGTCCAAGGATCCTTCTTATGTCCTTCAAATACCTTAAAAAACCTTGTAATGAAGAAACCGATTTGAGTTTTTGAATGGATTTTGTGAAGTTTGAAGATGACTTTGGAGGCTGCAAATTCGTGAATAGTACTTGTCATTGTGTTGTATATATATGGTACAATGAATTAGGTCAAAAAAATTGCACAAGACTTTGGATATTTGGATAGTTTGAGATTGAAAAAGATTTGACTTTAAAACTTGAAATATCTTGATATAAGCATGCTATTTTAGGATGATCTTCATAATTCTTGTATCAATCAAATCCAAATATACTTTATGACATTCTAGAAACCAAATAAATTTAAATCTTCATTATTTTATATTTTATTTGAATTTAAAATGACTTTTAATATAAAAAATCATAATAAATAAAAATAAAATGAATAAAATTATGAAAATATTAATTTAATTTCGTGCATGATGTCATGGAACCAATTGGATCACAAAAAGGTCAGCCCATTTGTAGAATTATGGTTTTAAGACCCCATTTACTTCATAAACCTCTCAAAAATTTCCCAACTTTGCAAGGGCACAAATCCTTCAATTTTAATGCTATGAAGGTGTTCTTGGACATTTTGGAAAGCTTAAAGAGTCCTATAACCAACCTCTTTGGTCTCATGTACATATCTTTTACCATTCTCAAGTTATGCTCTCTTGAAGTTGTTGACTTTTTGTTGACTTTTAAAAGGACCTATAATGTCTTAGCTCATACCTTCCAAATGAAGCATTTTTGGGCTTGGCTTGTGAGACACAAAGTTGTAGAGAATTCAATTTCCTTCAAAATGAGCTTTGGATGGAAAAATTTTGATGAAGCATGTGAAAGTTATGGCTGGTCAAAGTTCAGTTGACTTTTCCTGTGAAAACCCTAATTTAGAAACTCCTGATTCTTGATGATCTGAAATCTCCTTGATGAATCATGATCAACCCTTGATCAAATGATGAATTTTACTTCATATACTTGATGTTGGCAAAAAATCATGAAGTTTGACTTTGGTTTGACCACAGTTGACCTCAGTTTGACTTTTTAACTGCTTTGACTGATTTTAACCTATCTGATCATTTGACTGAGCAAACCTTTTGGGAAAGTCTTGAAACTTGACATGGGGATTATTAAACACATATAGGATGCTATGAAGCTCACTTGAAGCCTTGGAAGTCCATTTAGCCTGATGAAAGTCAAAACCCTAGTTTAAGATGCATTGCTTAGGAGGATGCATTGTCTGAGGGAATTGTCAAACTTTCTGACTAATTGTGAACCTTGTGAACCTTGTGAACCTCTTAGTACACAAATTCTTGTCTTGTGGAGGGCAAATTTTGGGGTGAAACACCATCCATCTATGGGTGATAAGCCAAACTCAACTTTAATTTAGAACCCAAAGCCTCCTGCAAATTCTTCCAAAATTCAGAAGTGAACCGCTGATCTCTATCTGACACTATACTAGACGGAACACCATGTAATTTTAGAATAACCCGAATATAAATCTCCACCAACTTAGCTAAAGGAAAACTAATGTTGATTGGAATAAAGTGTGTAGACTTAGTCAACCGATCCACGACTACCCAAATGGCATCAAAACTTCTTGACGTATTCGGTAAACCTGTCACGAAATCCATAGCAATACTATCCCATTTCCACTCCAGAATTTCTAATGGTTGCATCAGTCCCGAAGGCTTATGATGTTCCACTTTGGACTTCTGACACACCAAACAAGCATAAACAAATTGCGCGATATCTTTTTTCATACCATGCCACCAAAACAATTTCTTTAAATCATGATACATCTTCATAGCTCCTGGGTAAATACTCAAGCTACTTCGATGACTTTCTTCGAAAATTGCTTTCTTTAATTCAACACTATCAGGTACACAAATTCTTCCTCTAAATCTCAGAATACCATCATTATCCAAACTAAAATCATCGCCTTGATCATTTCCTTCGGTAGGCATTAAGTCCACCAATTTCACATCTTGCCTTTGGCTCTCCCTAATCACATCAAGAAATTCATTATTTACCCGCAACATACCCAGCTTGACGCTTTCCGGTGTCAATTCACAAACCATACTCAAATCTCTAAATTGCTCAATCAAATCCATTTCTTTCATCATCATAGTCGACATATGAATTGTCTTCCGGCTTAATGCATATGCTACCACATTTGCTTTTCCTGGGTGGTAACTCAAATTAAAGTCGTAATATTTCAAAAATTCTAACCACCTTCTCTGCCTCATATTAAGTTCCTTCTGATCAAATAAGTACTTTAAGCTTTTATGGTCACTAAAGACCTCAAACCGCGAACCATAAAGGTAATGCCTCCAAATTTTCAACACAAACACTACCGCAACCAATTCTAGATCATGGGTAGGATAATTCCTCTCGTGTACCCTAAATTGTCTTGAAGCATATGCCACTACTTTACCAACTTGCATTAACACACCACCTAAACCCATTTAAGATGCATCACAATAAACTACAAAAGCTTCACTCGGATTCGGTAAAATTAATACCGATACCAAAGTTAATTTCTTCTTCAACTCCTCAAAAATTTTCTCACAAGCTGCATCCCAAATAAAGGCTTGACTCTTCCGGGTCAATTGAGTCAATGGCAACACAAAATTATAAAATCCTTCGATGAATCTTCGGTAATAACCAGCTAGACCAAGAAAACTTCTAATCTCCATTACCGTCTTCGGAGCTTCCCACTCAAGTACCGCACTGACCTTTGAAGGGTCCATTGTTATACCTTCACCAGATATCACATGCCCCAAAAATCTCACCGTCTTCAACCAGAATTCACATTTGGAGAACTTGGCAAACAATTGGTTGTCTTTCAATACTTGCAATGCAATTCTCAAATGCCCTGCATGGTCTTCCTCAGTCTTCGAATATATCAATATATCATCAATGAACACCACTATAAACTGATCCAAGTAATGGTGAAATATACGGTTCATATACTCCATAAAAACTCCTGGTGCATTAGACACTCTGAAAGGCATCACCGCATATTCATAATGACCATATCGAGTTCTAAACACCGTCTTCTGAATATCTTCTTCCTTCACTCTAATTTGATGGTATCCCGACCTCAAGTCAATTTTACTAAAAACACATGCTCCAATAAGTTGATCCATTAAGTCATCAATCCTCAGAAGTGGATATTTATTCTTAATGGTCACTTTATTCAGTTATCAATAATCAATGCATAAAATCATACTACCATCTTTCTTCTTAACTAGCAACACTGGTGCTCCCCACGGCGATACACTGGGTCTAATGAATTTCTTATCAAGCAAATCACCAATCTGAGATTTCAACTCAGCTAACTCTGTTGCAGACATCCTGTACGACACCATCGAAATAGGCCTCGTACCAGGTACCAAATCAATAGTAAACTCCACCTCACGCGTCGGAGGTAACTCTGTAATATCACTAGGGAATACTTCCAGAAATTCATTCACCACAGGAAACTCTTCAGTAGTAATTGTTTCTTCAACAGATAACGAAGTGAACACTGCAAACATCTTCGCTTCGTCTTCAAAGAAGGTCCTCAATTCCTTTGTAGAAATTGAATTTTTCAAAGCCTCCTCCTCCGAAGTCAAAAACAATAATCTCTTCCTAAAACAATCAATATAAACTCGGTTGAATTCCAACCAGTTCATCCCCAAAATCACATCAAGATTACTGAGTGTTAGACGTATAAGATCCACTCCAAACTCTCTACCAAAGATAGTTAAAGGACAGTTACGACACACCAATGTGGTAGTCACATAACCTATGGATGGAGTGTCAATAACCATTCCTCGACTCAATTGAGAAGGTTCCAATCCTAGCTTCTTCACACATTCCAAAGAAATAAACGAGTGTGTTGCACCCGTATCAATAATCACAAATAAAGGAATATCATTGATAAAGCAAGTACCTTTTACCAACCGGTCACACTAGTAGGCTGAGCTCCCACTAATGCAAATACTTTTCCACCCGAATGTTGTTTCTTCGATTTCTGGAAATTGGTGTTGATATGACCCTGCTCTCCACAATTATAACAAGTAGGTGCATTCGCCCTGTAATCAACCATCATATGACTTGGCTTCCCACACTTGAAGCACTTCTTCACTTCATTAGGACATTCATTGGCATGATGTACCGTACCATGGCATATGTAGCATTTGAGTGGCCCGGGGGTACCTCCTCCCCCACTTAGCTTCTTCTCATTACTAGCTTTCTGTTTTCCCTTATCAGCTGGAGCACTGTAAGAAGTACCGCCGAATATCTGTTTCCCTTTCTTGTCACTCATAGCCTTGTAATGCGCAATCCGGACTCTATTATCATTATCATACATCCGAATCCTACTCACCAGCTCTGGGTAATTCCTGATCTTTTGATAAGCAATGCCTTGTTTGACTTCAGAACGCAAACCATTCTCATACTTCAGGCATTTCGAAGTCATAGCTTCTTCAGTGTTATAGTACACACAATACTGCACTAATTCTTCAAACTTGGCAGCATACTCAGCTACCGTCATACTACCCTGCTTAAGTTCCAGGAATTCCACCTCTTTAGCACTGTGGACGTCTTCCGGGAAGTATTTCTCTAAGAATTCTTTGCGAAACACAGCCCAGGTGATTGTAGTACCCGCAACTTCCAATATTTGACGACTATTGTCCCACCAGATTTCAGCTTCACCTTCCAGCACGTGAGTACCAAACCTCACCTTCTGATCATCAGTGCACCCCATGGTCCTAAAGATCTTCTCAACAGCTTTCAACCACTTCTGTGCAGCCTTTGGATCCAGAATTCCACCATCATACTTAGGCGGCTTGTTACTCCTGAACTGATCCAATGCACGAGACTGAGCATTACCCCAACTTGCACCACCTGAATGATGTTCTCAACCGGCTGCGCCATGGCTTGCATAGCCTCAGCAAGAGCAATATCATTCCTTCCTACCATACTGATACAACAAACATCTCAGGTTAGGACACACAATAACTCCTATTCTAAGGACTGACTCGAATCTACATCTGGCCGGTTGGACCGACCTTCTCTGATACCAATTGTAACACCCATTTTTCCCATTTTCAAAAATAACATAAATTTTTATAAAATCAGAGTTTAAATTACAAAGTGAGTGACTACATTTCAAACGAAATCAAAAATTCAGTTTATTCATTCGTAAACAGCGGAATTAAATAGTTCCAACAATCCATGTGCTCAACGACACAACATCTCAAAAGTATAAAAGAAATCATTTGATTTATTAAACAGATACATAACCAACAAAGTCTGGAAAATAAAATGAAACAAAATAGTAAAAATCCCCATTCCCGTGTTACGTATCACAGCGCCCTATGAATCAAACAAGTACAACCCCAGCACTTCTCAGGTACCTGGGTTATCTGTACTTCTGAAGAAGCACAAACATAACAATACAAACAAAGGGGTGAGAAACAATTTCATATCATAATTGTGCAAATAACACGTTTGAAGGAGTAATCACACACAAACCATAACATACAACACAAACCATCCATTCAAATATATATATATATATATATATATATATGTGTGTGTGTGTGTGTGTGTGTGTGTGTGTGTGTGTGTGTGTGTAATGTGACTTTACAACACAATGCAAATGCGGTACCGACTTCAACAATTGTCCATCGATTCGGACCCGGATGCATCACTTACGCTCCTACTGAGACACGATCATCCCCCACCCATTGATTCCCAATGAATCCGAATAACCACTTACGCTCCATCAGAGACATGATTATTCTCCTGACATGTATGCGTATTCCAAAACTCAATTACACATACCTCAACTATATATATATATATATATATATATATATACATGAACATAACGATTCACAACACGATCCTCAAGATCTTCATCAATTATCAACCATTCCATTATACAATTTATACAAAACATATAACAAGCATTTCCATAATCAATACAAGTCAAATAGTCATTTGCAAAGGCATACAATTCAAAACAATCGCATAAAACTCATTTACTAATTGTTGGTTGTCAGGTCCTATAGTTGCTACTAAACATTATCCTCAATGCCTAAGACTAATGGTACGAACCTTAACTAAGAGAACGGGACGAATCCGACTTAGAACATCACAATTTTTCCAAATACAGAGGTCTGACATGGCTCCCCATGTCCCCTGACACGGCCCGTGTCAGATGGCCTGAAGCGTACCTCCACAAATCAAGTTTTTATCCAAGACAGAAGGGTGACACGGTCACCCGTGTCGTGTGACACGACCCATGTCACACCCCCTGAAGCATACTCCCCCAAAATTCTTCTCAAAACCATCCTCCCGTAGCCTGACACGGCCACTCGTGTCAGGAGACCTGCGTAAAATACCACCTTTTCACACAAAAATCAGTTCTTTTTCCACTTCCATACTAGTCCGAATTTAGTTCTTTTTACATTGATTCTTCATACTCAAAATAGTTCTATTATGGTTCTTAGGATCAAATTATGTCTCCAACACTACCTAACTTATTAGCCTAAAATTTTACTAATCAAATTAAGTAAATTCTAGGTTCTCTTCATCTCCCCCAATTACTCTGTTATCAACAACATTCATAACCCAATTCATATAATACACATACATACATGAGCAATTCAATATCAGAATCCAACATATACAATCAATCATCATATCATTCATACTCATATCATGAATTCACCAATTTCAATCATAATTCATAAATCCCTAAGGGAGTAAGGAACTCCCAATTACCCTTCTATGTTAGATCACCAATATAAAACCCTTTCTCCCCCTTACCTCGAAATTGAGCAATTCTTCACAAACCCTTGAACTTGAAGTTCTACGATTCTTGATCTCCCTTCTCTTTTCGCTTTTCTCCAGAGCCCTATATTCTTTGTTAAAAAGCACGATCATGAGAAAATGTATCATGTTCTCCCTTTTCATAATATAACCAAATTACAACCTTGCCCCTTAGACCTCCAACTTATTATTTTATTTATTTTTAATAACAATATTCTAACAAACCACCTCATTATCATATTATTTTTGTTTAAATAAAATAACCTTTTACTTTATCATTCCAAATGCACCACCATACTCTCAATAATTATAAAATAAAATAATTTATAAAATTGGGGTGTTACGCCATTTGATAGAAAAATAACTTCATCATACTTCCCTTCTTCTTCAAAGAGATGTCATATGAAGAACAACTTCATCATACTTCCCTTCTTCTGAGAAAGATTCCATATGACGAAAAAAACATCACACTCAAACTTCTCACCGGGATTTGGAGAGATGTCATTTGACGGAAATTGAGAATTCACAACAAAATTCTCACCGAGACTTGGAGAGATGTTATTAATTTGAAAAATAAATTCGTACCAAACTTCTCCGCCGAACTGGGGAGATGTTATTTGATAGAAAAATAACTTCATCATACTTCCCTTCTTCTTCAAAGAGATGCCATACGACGAACAACTTCATCATACTTCCCTTCTTATGAGAGAGATGCCATATGACGAAAACAACTTCACACTCAAACTTCTCAATGGGATTTGGAGAGATGCCATTTGATGGAAATTGAGAATTCACAACAAACTTCTCACCGAGACTTGGAGAGATGCCATTTGTTTCAAAAATAAATTCGTACCAAACCTCTCCGCCGAACTGAGGAGATTCCATTTGATAGAAAAATAAATTCATCATACTTCCCTTCTTCTTCAAAGAGAAGCCATATGACGAATAACTTCATCATATTTCCCTTCTTCTGAGAGAGATTCCATATGACAAAAACAACTTCGATGGGGGATAAACAAACTTCTCAAAAAGAGACCTCCATTTGTTGATTCACTAGGTAATTCATGGACAAAACAAGTTTCTCAAATAAAGAGAACCGCCACTTGTTGTCAGGTATAAGTACTCCCAAAAAATGTTGCCACATCACTGTTGGAGAACAAAGTTTGTCTTCAATGGGGGAACCTCTAATAAATTCCTGGGGAGACAAAGTAATAAAAAATGCAAAATAAATGCAACTTTCCATTTGGAAAATAATCATCAAAATTTCCAAAGACCAAATTCAATCCAGGAACAAACTGGGGATAAACTGTCAAACAAGACACTAACCTATGAGGAATGAACTCAACTGGGGTTATATCCTATCCAAGTTTGGAAAGGAGAACTAAAGCAAAAACCTTCCACGAGGGTAAAACTCAGTGGGGAATTAGAACGAATATACACTTTCTGCTTAAGGTTGACAACTCTATTGAAGAGAGAGGCACATCACTTGGGGATAAACACGACCAAGGTGAATGAAGTAAACATCATCAACAAACGCAACATGAACATGAATATGAATTTAGATATGCATGATGTGTATGTTATGTTTATGCTGACAAATAGACAAAACAAACACAATGGGTAATCTGGTGATGAAATAAACATCACAAAATAATCAGACACTCGAACAATCTCAACAAAATGGAAGCATCACTGAAGATAGGACAAAGAGAGCCATCAATGGAACATAATCCTGCTATAAGGCTCAAGTCTATTTGAGGAGCGAAATATACTTCATTTGGGGAATAAACCCAGACAATTCTTCTAACTTCAATGTCCATGAAAAGGAAACAACCATACAAACTACTTTTCCATGGGATAAAGTAACTTTGTACTCCACTGGGGAAGAAAACCACATTCAGCTGGAGAAACTTGAATCAAGTCTCAAATGAGGATACTAGACTTAGTTCCTCATTGGGAAGCACTAAGTAGTAAAAGAAATTCATCGGAAAATACCGAGTCATACATCTAATACATCATAGCAATCTGGCGTAAAGACCCATCATCTGGAGATACTTGCAAGGTAGATCACAAGAGCACTCTGCTTAGGGAAACACATGGTCCTGCACCAACAAAATGGTTTATGATAAGAGATGATCTCAAGAGGATTTTATAGAAGACTTGAAATTCAAAATTCCCCAGTGTCTTCAAACTTTTGGAGAGATCTTGTCAAATCTCGACGTAATTGTCCCAGATTGACTGTATTTGGCACAATTGAGTCTTCAACATTTGTCCTTCAGGGATGGTCAGATTGTGCAGACAACAAATTAGGAAACAACTTGCCCTTGTTTAGCAATGTCTTCAAGAAGAATGCCTCTAGGAATGATCCTTCTTTGAAATGGTTGTTCATTTACTCATCAGGGTTTCAAACCTCAAAAGATTAAGCTTATCATTGGTACTCATATGCAAGCTTCTACGGTATCAAGCAATGTTAGCGAGCAAAAAATGTTAATGTTGAGATTGCTAATGCAACACACATGTTCATCTCGAAGTTTGTTTTTTTAAAAGATATCACAATAGCCCGTGACCAAATCACTAGCTATGATACAACATTAATTTTATTTTACAAAGCCAACACAAATTTTGAGCATAACTCATAGGAGTCAGGAAACATTATCTCATTGAGTATGCTTTCAAAATAAACCCTACTTCAATTAGGACTTTTGAGGGTTGTAACGTGGTTTAGCTCACAGTTTATGAAACAAAGGATAAAGGCTCAAAGTTTATTTGGTACCCACCCATTCTCCATGATGTTCTCCAATCCTATGTTCAACTAATATTTACATATACATTTATCTTGATGGTGTAGAAGTGAAGATGATGATCCAAGGTTCGCTTGAAATGACAGTCATCTTATTTGTCCTTCATGGATATCGGTGACCCTTTGACATTGGTATGGTGGTCACTAAATCTTATTTTGCTTGAGGTTGAGGATTTGTAGGCCTCTTCTACTTGAATTTCTCTATTTGGTCCCTAATTTTTTTCTAAGTCTCCTTTTTGGGTGTTCGACTTAGTGATCTTCTTTTTCTTTTTTCTCCTTTTTTTAATCTTTGGAAGGCTGAAAGTTGTAACTGTCAATCACTGGTTGTAGTGGATTACCTGATGGGATGTTTCATCTTGTAATTTGAATTATAGTCAGACTAACTGAACTACTACCCATCCCCAGGTTAAGCGTAAGGGTTTTGAAATATCCAAAAGAAACTCTTACTTTTGGGATCGAAGTGGCTAACTAAGGATTAACTCCTTATCTCTCCAGTGTTTGGGGATTTGAAACAATGCATCTGCATCATCAGTAGGGTTTTAATCAAAAGCATTCAACTAGAGAATTTACGTTTTAATTTCGTCATCCTCCCCTCAATTCTCTGCCTAGGCAAGAGATGGGACAGTGTTTGGCATTATAAAGCAAAAAAGCATTATGAGTGAATACGAATGGATTACTTCAAGACAAACATATTCATTACATTAATCATTCAAAACAAATAAGTTCTTACCTTCCAAAAACAAATGCATTAACAAACAAAGAAAAGTACATATGAAAAAAAATAGAAAATGAGATAAACATATAAGAAGATAAACTTCAGAGAATCAAACGACCATATACATAGATGAACCTACTTCATGTTATGACTTGAACTCTGGGATCACACATTTTGAGTCTTGATATTCATCAGCATAAAGGCGTTCCATTCACAAATGGGGTTCTGTCCTGGAAGGTCAACACCTCATCATTGATCATCTCTTGAACCATTTCTTGGAAAACCTTGCACTCTTCAATTGGATGCCCCAATACTTCGTCATGAAACTCACAACTGGTATTTGGATTGAACCAATGAGGGAGAGATCTCATGGCTCTGGTCTTTCTAGGTGTCATCAATGAGTTTCAGGTAAAATAAGACCACAATTGACTGTAAGTCATTGGGATTGGGTCAATTTGGTGGGCCGCTCCTTCGAGACTGTTTGGAGATCTCCGTTGATTCTGATGTTGCTGCTGAGACACCAGAACAACATTTAGCTCAACTTCTCCTTGACTAGGTTGTTGATGAGTTGAAGTAGGATTTGGCTGACGTTGAGAAATGACCAGATCTTTAATCAGATCAATCAGACGTCCTTTACCAATCTTCAAACTAGTAACCTCCTCACGAAGTTCATTATTCTCTTGCATAAGGTTGTACACTAGAGTTTTCATCGTAATCGAGAACATTCCCAAATGGTCTCTCAAAGTAGTGACTTCTTCTCTAAGCTCTCTATTTTCCTACTCAAGTTGGTCCATATTTCTCTGGTGATTGGTTCAAGTACAGTTTGACGATCGAAGAATAAGACATGTGTGAGTTTGATTGTTGGGAGATGATATGTAATGTTGATGAATGAAAATGCAATGATGTGAAAATGAATGCAATGCTCAGAATCACAAATACAATCAATTATGAAAGCATGATGTTTGGATCCAGGGTATCACAAGTAACTCAAAACCTCCTAACTGGTAGACCTTAAAGGAGAGTTCTATATTCTTTACCCATAAAGCCCGCTCACAGGATAGCTTCTACGGTGATGGATTAAAGGTACTCAAGGTCACAGACAGTAATCGTACCAGCATCCTGCCACAAGCTAGCTGTATTATGACGATAATAATGCTAAGGTCTACCTTAAGTGGCATTCTCGTGCTAGGCTCACAAGGGGAAAGCCCTCGGAGACTAACACTACACAATGACCAATATAGAAACTGGTTCTAAAAGTGGGTCCCAAAGTCACAGACCTTTCATAAATCAAGTCATGCGCCAGGCTGGCTGTGTTACGACAAGATCTACGAATAGGTCTACTCTCTAGGGGAGCTTTCATGCTAGGATATCAAGAAGCGGTTCCTTGAAGACTAACCCTAATAACTTCCAATTCTAACTTAGGTGTTCCCTCTTCTTTTTCCAAAGCTCGGTATAAAGCTTTACTTGTGATGTCAACCCGTGATCTAATAAGCAAGTATAATAATGAGCATTATAATAAAGAAGAAAGCAATAGACAAGCATATAAAACAATAATAGTAAACAAAGAAGACAATCAAAATAAGTTATCAAACATGCACAAACTATCCTAAGTTAGGCTCAACTCTCTCTTGCATGGAGCGAATTCCCCAATAGAGTCGCTATTTGTCGTACCTCGAAAAATACGATCCTCGCGATGAACGCGGAAAAAACAACAGAGTCGCCACCGAATTTAATTTTTATTCCTAAGTGAATGGAATAGGTAAATATCGATAAAACCTAAAGGATAAGAAATGGTCATTGGAACCAAAATTCTAAGTTCGAGAGTCGGTTACGCAAGAGGAAGGTATTAGCACTTCTTACGTCTATTGTACTCAACGAGAACCTCTTAGTCTAAACTGCGATTGAATGCTAACTTATGTCTTTGTCTTCTTTTAAAGGTAAATGTTTGCTAAGATTGTTTGTTTTAAGGGAAATGAATGTTTTTATTATTTGTTATGGAGAAATGGTTAGATTTTTATTAGTGTGCTCGCCAAGGGTTGAAATCCTTGTGCTTACGTATTCCCTTGTGCAATGGCAAGGGCAGAGCTTCGTAGTCCGTGAAACTACGGTTTGTTGGTTTGTGTCTTTTAACGAACAAGTACCTAGTTCGTATGCTAACTGCTAAACATTGGCTGGTCCAATCTCAAGGAGGCTTAAGCTCTAATTTATATGCGCGTTAGGAAGGATCTAAACAAAGTTCTTTTGGGAAAGATGTTTGATCTTAATTAAGGTATTTTGAGGCGAAAGATTGGATGAATCACAACCCAAGGGCTAGCCTCAAGAGCCTGAAGATGTTACTCCTATCTCCTTTAGTCAGGAGTAAATACATAAAGGGTTTGATACATGCAAAAAAGAAAGGGTTAGATTCATACTCAGAGTAGAGAAAATCGAAGGAGAGCTTATACAGGTTGAAGGAAGCTCATACAAAGGTTGAAGGCGAGCTTGTTGTTGAATGAGAGTTTGTATCGTACATAGAAAAGAAGCTCATATGGTTGGGAGGAAAGGGTCAGGGTTAAAGTTAATGTAAAGAATTGTACATAAGCTCTCTTTGGTTAAGTGGTTTTTCAATTTCTATTAGGTTAGAGTTTAGAAATTTTCAATTTTCTGAGAATCATGGACCAAGATTTTGATGAATTTGTGGGGAAGAATTTTTCATTGTTCGTGGTTTAAGAAATACATAAAGAATCGACTTTTGGTTGAGAATGAGATTGATGTTGAACATATGTCATGGTAGTATAGTACGATGGCAGTTATGAGACCGTCGTGAGTCTATTTTTTAAATGGATTTTTCTATTTTCTTAAAATAAATGGAAGCTTAATACTATTAATATTCATATAATTAATTATTATTATTATTAATATAATAATAATAATAATTATTATTATTATTAAAATTAAAAAGGTGGAAAAATAAAAATGAAAGGAAGAAAAAGTAGGAAATTATTATTAATATAATTACTATTTTTATAATTATAAAAAAAGGGAAAGTAAAGGAATAAAAAAATAGTGAGTATGGTCGGCTAAAGTAGTGGCGACAGTATGTCCTAACCATCGCGAGTGTGGAAAGAGGGCAATTCTTTGGTAATTTTCGCAATTATTTTACACAACATGCCTAAAAAAATATGCGACAGATGGCCTAAACCGTTGTGACAACTTTCATAGTCCAGAAATAAGGGCGGTTTTGTGATAACTGTCGCAAAAAATCTGCGACAATTGATCCTAATTGTTGTGACAACCGTCCCAATCCAGGAATAAGGACAGTTTTGTGATAACTGTCGCAACTCAAGGTTCGTAAATCTCCTTTTTTCTTGTAGTGGTCGCATGTCATACAAATGGATGATGTACATGTAAGAGACAACCTGATCGCAACTTTCTGAGTCTTACAGTTACTAACTGCAAGTGCATAGTCTATCGCGTAGTAATAAAAGATATTGATCCCACAGAGACCATTGTCAATCTACTGTACTCTGTCGTTAATTTGTAAAGCTAAGGCGAATGATGTTTTATTAATACAAAACTAAAACTAGAACTTAAAATAAAACTAAGAAAATAATATAATAAAGAGAGTCCGAAATATGGATTCCGTGTTCCTAAAGGACTTAGTATAATTCGGTTACTAATTACGATTATAACTTAGTTTCGTAGAATAAACTAACTTAAAGACTCGCCTCATGCTTTCACGGTATTAACTAAAGTCATGTTTCCTAATCCCTATATTTTGCTCTCGCTCTCCCGGTAACTAGGAAATATGTTTTGAAAGCCAATAATATCCTAAACTTATCTAAAGCACTCTCGCTGTATTTAGATTTGTTGCCTATTTTTCACTATCTGGTTCGATCTCCACGCTCTCGCAATGTCGGTTCTAACCTTAATTAATATCTCACTCTCGTGACAAAACCGTGTTAAGTAACCTCTCACTCTCGTGACAAAACCGTGTTAAGTAACCTCTCACTCTCGTGACAAAACCGTGTTAAGTAACCTCTCACTCTCGTGACAAAGCTATTTAAATTAAACTTGGAAATCAAAACCAAAATATAATTTTAATCATAAGTTCACACCTATTATTTTCTACTGAGTCCCATTGGTAATGACGGTCCTCATACGTCGGACTCAAAAACTATTTAGCTAAACATAGATAGGAAAATAAATATGCAGGTACGGTAATAAACTAAAGACGAAAACATAGTTCGGAAATTAAATAAGAAGGCGATAAAAATATAAATAGGCGATTAAATAAGAAGAAAAAAAGAAAAGAAATAATAATAAATAAACCTGGAATTTATTGATGCTTGAATCATACATTGAACTCTTGAATTCTTGAGTGCGAATCGAAAAAATAAAATACGGAAAAAAATGAAATCCTAAAACTAATATTCGTAATAGTCCTCCGATGTGGAGAACCATTACTTTTACATGAAATAAAGAAACCTAAAAACTAAACAAAGAAAAATGGTGCAAGAGATGGGTAAAAATGGGAGTCCTCATTCAAGTAGCAGACGTTGCTATTTATAGTTCTCGTGTTCAACTTGCCGTGAGAAAATGTAGGAGAAATACTCTCTGACTTGAAAAAGACTTGACTTCCAATTGACTGAGAAAATGTAGGAGAAATAATCTCTAGCTTGAAGAAGACTTGGCTTCCAATTGACTTGGTTTGGTCTGCTTCAGGATTGAAATATTAGGAACGACTTCGCGTTGGTTTTGACCAAGCTGTGTTTTATAAATTCCATGTTTTTGACTTGTGACGGTTGTCTTGTGAGAGTGACGACCGTCTCACCTTTTTTTTCAATGTGTGACGACCGTAAGATACTTATGACGCTCGTCACATGTGGAAAATGTAGCTTTTATATTATTTGTTCCATTTCTTCTAATTTCTTCCTCATTTTCTTCCTTTTGTAAATTAATCTGATTTAATCCAAGTTACCTAAAAACATATTAAATACCAGCATAATAAAACATAAATTAAGAAAAAACAATAAATTAAAACTCAAATCCATGTGAATCGGGCCTAAAAATACGATACATTTTCGTGTTTTCAAACTCCCCCGCACTTAAACCTTTGCTTGTCCTCAAGAAAACAACCATGACTTGTAAGAAAACTAATTCAAAAGAATACTCGTCCTAGGCTACCAACTCTACTTCGGTTAAGTTTGTATCGATAGGTACTTGCTCACACACTAAGGATATCGTAACAACACATTTTTGCTTTTGCGGTCATCAACCTCCTCCTATACAAAGCAATATGAATCATGTCATTATACCTAAGTCTAATTCACTTATCCTTCTTTCATCCCTTTTCATTCTGGCGCAATCACATTAAGCCCGTCATCCTTTCACACTCATGGTAGAATAGCATGTTAATGAATATGATCTTATTTTTTTTCCATCTTTTCTCTTTTACATATACCAATAAAATAAAGAAGTTTACATCGTTGAGCTAAATGATCGGGTAAGGACCACCTAACTTAGAAGGAGCATTTCTTTTCATTCATTCATTTTTTTCCCTCTTAATTTATTCTTTTAAGCACGAGATTATACACTTATTTACATTGGCTTCCTACTTAGTGTATGCTTAGGATGGTGCTGACTGCTAATATAAACTAATATGGGACTACTAAAAGGGTGAGAACTTAAGGCTGTGGCATAATAAGGGCTCAAATTGATTTCCATAATTGGGAGGCTCATGGTGTTAAGATGATACCAATCTTGCGGAATTTTCCCAAGTCTCACAATCTAACCTCAATTTCGTCTGTAACCTAAGATTTTTAATAGAAACATTGTTTTTTAAAATATTTGGTGAGGCTCAAGGGGATAGGAAATCGATAAACACGAAAATCACATAAAAATACTTGACAATACATGCAAAGACGCAACGAAAGAAAAAAATTAAAATCATGCTGGAAAATATTAAATCTAACTAGAAACGATAAAATGAAAGTGGTAACGTTCCTCCCCCACACTTAAACCAAACATTGTCCTCAATGTTTTCATAAAAGGTGGAAAAGGAAAGATAGAACATGTATGGGTGCCATTTCGTGTCACCATGGCCAAATTCACCCTGACTCTTCTCTAGTTGTCCCTGCCTTTGCTGACCACTTATGCTTCGGCGTCTTATATTACAAGATTTTTGGATTTGCGAAAACTTAACTTTTCAGGAAGCCACTCTTCATACCGCCTGTTTCTGAAGGAAATACCTACAAAAATTGTTAGAAATACAGTGCGGTGTGTGCAGGTGGAACCTGACCATACGAAAGGACAATGAGGAGACGAGTTATGAATTGTAGAGACATGCCATCTCCTATCATACTTATCATCAGTGACATCCCCAGCAGCGACATTCGTAGGAATGTCTGTGGGCACCAACTCATCTTTAAGGATTGTCATCTAGAGACCCTTTTCCTAAATGTAGCTTAAATGTGGCAAGTGATGCATTTCTTTATTTTCTGCAAATAAAAACAATAAAATAAAAAAATTAAAATAAAAGTTAGTGGGTTGCCACCCATGCAGTGTTTTGTTTGTCGATAGCTCGACGGTTAGAAGTGTTAATTCTTCGGTTTCCATGACCATTTATCAAGCCATCTCACATATCCTTCACCTTTTCTTTTCTTCCTTCTATGGTGTGGTTTATTCTTTTGAACTTGTGGTGGTGGTTCTAGATCCACGCTAGGTATTAGCTTTTCAAGTTTGGGCTTAATTATTTCATTCAACACCTCAAAAGTTAACCTTACCCGCTTAAGATTTATAATTTCCATATTTTCAAGGTCCTTTGGTTTTCTCTTTTTATGCAAGACTTCAGACAAAGGTGCTTTGGTGTGAAAATTCTCCAATGCCTCAGCATACGTTTTGGGTTTGGAGTCTGCAAACTTATATGAGAAAGGATATGGTGGGGTATAGGAAAGAGTATCCATAGTTGCTTCATCCTATACCTTTATGACAACCTTCCATTCAGATGATATCGGTGGATTTTCCTCACTAGAACTCTCGTCATTCTTATAATCACTTTCCTCAACCTCATAATCACACTCCTTAGGAATTTCAAGCTGATTATCACTACTAGTTGTTATAACATACGCAATCTCCCCATGGGAAGGTGTAACACCCTTTCTACCTCACAAATTTAACCATTTTAAATCACATATCAGAGTAAAACTCATAAAAGGGCATTGTCTCTCCCGGGATTTTCATCCTAGTACAAACACGAAAGTGGCGCGAAAAAGGTAGAGTCCTCAGCCATGCATTGTTATCCCAAAGGAACGGGAAAGGTAATACTGCACAAACCTAAGGAAAAAGGAAAAGACGAGGTCCTGCGAACCAAAGATCTGGGTACAGAAGTCGGTTACGACCTGGGAAGGTATTAGCACCCCAGATCATCCGCCGTACCCGACGAGATCCACGCTTGTTAGTCTGTTTCAAAGGGTGAGAGAATAAAGTTGATGCTGAAATAAACCACTAACTAGGATGGAAAATGAAATGAGAAAGGGGACATGGAAAAAGAGATCGAAAAGAAAGGGGGAAATGTAGGGAAAATAAAGAATATGCTCGCACGGGCCCTACCCCGCTGCCTATGTACCTCATCGGGAATATGAGGATCAGAGTCGACGTAGTTCGCCTAACTAAAGAGGGACATATTTATGAGTTTTTTAGGATGACATTGCCATAGTTCTAACTTAGGTGTTACCGACTCTGACTCGAGGGTGTTTACGGTATTGTTGTTTGAACTGTCGAGGCAAGTCGTATTCATCCGCAAGGAGTAGGAGATAAGAAGAGAAGACGCGATGTCTTTGTTGGTTGTATTTTATGAGAAATTTTTTGTTTATTCGTTTGTGAACATTCTCACACTAAGACTTGTTCATCATGGTAGATGACTTACACCTCGCCCCGAAACGGAACGTGCATAAGTAACCCACGACAAAGTCTCATGGCGTATGAGAACATTCAACCTTTATTAGGTGTTTTGTTGTTTATCTTTATGAGATGAGAAAGAGACTCAAATCGGAAAAGGATAAAAACTAAGGGGGACTAAGACCAACCATAAGTTGTTTATTCAATGGAGGTCCTAATGGTTACTGCGGTTTCTAATCCTAGTGAGAAAAAAGGAAAAGAAGAAAGGAGGACTAGAATGCAACTTACTTCCTAAGGAAGTTAAGTTGATTCTAACAAAAGGGGAAAGCCTACAAACATAAGCATAAAATGTAGAGGCAAACATAAATAAAAGGCATAAGGAGTAAAAGGATAAGGTGAAGAAAGCTTACCTTAACCTCCCTACAAAAAAAGGTTAATAGTACACAAATGTGATAAAAAGGAATGGGATAAACATGTACCAAATAATTCCTAAGGCAACTAGGACCTAAACTAGACTCAATCCTAAGTCTAAAGGTACTAAAACTATGCTAAGCTAAAATCCAGCATCTATCTACAGCTCTCAAATGCACAAATAGCAATGAAAACACTGTATAATACAAACAACTTTCTACAACTAACATACATCATATAAAGTAGGTGTAAAAAGTATGAACATACAACAAGCAACACACATTTAACAGCCACTGCTTCAAAACACAACTGTGAAAAACAAGGCAGATTTGACTCATTTTTAATTGTGCACACATAAGTGTTAATACATGAACATACATAACTTCATCATCAAAGAAAATCAACAAGCATGGTATAAGCATGGATTTAGAAGCATGTGAACATTTTCAAGACTTGATTCAAAGAACATTCACAAAGTGGACAATGGTGCATTTTCATGATAAACACATATTGGCAAATAAGTACAAAGTGAGCATGCATCCATTACAAACAAACAACCAAGTGAACATGTATCATGGTATACTCAAATCCAAATTAAGCATCGACATGGAAGTAGTAGCAAATAAGCAAGCAAGAATGTGCATGAATCCTTTATTTTCAAGAAAAACACAACATGCAATTATGTGTTCCTATAACCAAAACTAGCATGGATCACACATACAATTCAAAGCAGAATTTTAGATCATTATTAACATGCAAGTGAAAAGGTTCAAACATGGTATCAACTTCACAATCCATTAGGAGCACAAGATCATCATTTAAGCACAAAATCGGAAAATTAACAAAACGCGCGTTGAAAGTTACCACAAATACATAATCTTGCACCTAATTTAGTCATAATAATTCTCTAAAATCATGTAGTACATGTACACAACAATTAAAGAAGCAATGGCTAGCAAACATGCATGCAAACAAACAATTTTGACAAGTATGTACAACTTTAACCGGTTAACGGTATAGGTTAACTGATTAACGGACTCCAAATTCAAGCAAACATGGCGCAGACAGACGCGTTAACCGGTTAACCCCATTGGTTAACCGGTTCACACTGAACAGAATTGAAAAATTAGTTAGGAAAAAGAACTTATAGCCTACCAACTTATTTCCAAAATCTCCTATGATTAACCTATCAAATGAGCACTAATTCTACCCATAAAAGCAACATTTTAGCACTCAAGGAAACCACATGCATATCACTATTTTCTAGCTTAATGATTAATCTACCAAAAAATCAATAAATGCATAAACGATAAAGCGGAGAATGCCGAATAGAGAGATGAAGAGAAATAACTTAAATCGAGAAGAGGTTTTAGATCACCAACCTACGAAGCGGAGGATTGCTTCGATGAGTGTTACGGTGTAGATTGAAGTGAAAGCGAAGAAGAAAACCGAAGATCCGCGAACGCACAAAATAAATGCGGTTGATGATGCTTCTTGATTAATCACTTCCAATAAGCCAAAAATCCCTCCAAAAACAGAAGCACTTCTTCAATTAAGCTCCAATGTTTATGATTGATGAAGGTTTAGCTTCAAGTTCTTCAAATTCCAATGAAAAATTTGAAGAACTTCTATGAAGAAGCTTTTGGTGAAAGGTGAAAAAGTGAGAAAGAAATGAGAGATTGAAGATGAAAATGGTGAGAATGAGATTGGAAATTGAAAAAATCAAGTGGACCCTTTGCTTTGGAATGATTAGGGCTTATATAGAGGTTAGGCATGGCAAGAGGTTTGGGAATGGAATTAGGTTTGGCATTATGTTTGGAGGATGAGGCTTGGAACTAGGCTTGAAGTTAGTTGAAGTTAGTTAGGGTTTCTAGAATATTCCTTGGAATATTCCTTGGAAGAGTGTGGAAAGGTCTAGAAGGTGGTGGAAACATCCAAGGCAAAATGGAAGGTAAGTGGAGTGTAAAACAAATTGTGAAGCAGAGTGGAAAAAGTGGAGGGAAATGGTGAAAACAACTTATTTTTGAAGCCTTTTCTCCCATTTTCGCATGCGTTAACCGATTAACGGAGGAAAATTGTGAATTTTCATTCTTTTCTGTGGGTTAGCTTGGAAATGCCCTGGATTATATTTTTGTGGTGTTATTTCTCTTGAACGCTAGTGCTAAGCCAGTCTTTCCTGATAACACGCCTCATGCACAAGCAAATGATCATGATTTATTTATTTTTTCGAATGCGATGAAATGATATGCAGAATGATGCAGGAATCAAGCGCAAGCTGCTCGAGGTTGATAATAAATAAGAGGGCAAATTTTGGGGTGTTACAGCTGCCCCTATTCAATCACTGTAGACTTGAATGGATGATAACAGTTGCTTTCAGACGTTTGAAGTATGCAGGGATTGAATACTAAAAACAATCAGAAAATTTGCACTCTGTGGAGAAAGACCAGGGAAATAAACCCAATCATCTGAACTCTGCTTGGGTATAACTTTGATGTGAAGAGTAGTAAACTGGTGAATGCTTTGGATTAACGTCGGGAGATTGCTGATTTGCCATGCTACGGGTAGACTTTTGCTGGGCTATTAATGACATGCCACACATCGGGTGGACTTTTGGGTATTTTTCCATCCTGAGGACGGACTTTCGCCAGTCTGCGGTTGGACTTCAAGATACTTCGCCATGTTGCGGGTGGTATTTTGCCACACTGTGGGGACTTTAATTACTGCCATACTACAGGGCCATTTGCTCGCTACGGGAGACGTTTTCTCGCTACGGGAGACTTCCATTTCTGTCACACTACGGGGGCGCTCTGCTCACTACGGGAGACTTTTGCCACACTACGGGGGACTTTTGCTCGCTACGGGAGACTTCTTGCTACATTATGGGGGACTTTAATTTCTACCACACTACGGGGGCGCTATGCTCACTACGGGAGACTTTCTCGCTACGGGATACTTTTGCTCTCTACGGGAGACTTTAATTTTTGTCACATTACGGGGGCGCTCTACTCACTACGGGAGACTTTTGCTCGCTACGGGAGACTTTTGCTCGCTACGGGAGACCTTTTCTCTCTACGAGAGACTTTTGCTCGCTACAGGAGACTTCCATTTCTATCACACTACGGGGGAGCTCTGCTCACTACGAGAGACTTTAATTTATGCCACACTATGGGGCGCTCTGCTCACTACGGGATACTTTTGCTTGCTACGGGAGACCTCTGCTCGCTACGGGAGACTTTAATTTATGCGACACTACGTGGGCGCTCTGCTTACTACGGGAGACTTTTGCTCGCTACGGGAGACCTTTGCTCGCTACGGGAGACTTCTGCTCGCTATGGGAAACCTTTGCTCGCTACGAGAGACTTTTTCTCGCTACGGGAGACCTTTTCTAGCTACGAGAGACTTTTTTTCACACTACGGGGGACTTTGGAAGTTTGCCACACTACGGGGGCCTTTGGCCATTCTACGGCTGGACTTTAGCAAGATATAAAACTTGGATTATGTTGGGTATGCATATGTTGAACTGCACGACATGATGCCCCATGACACTGGGGATATTACATCTTGAGAATGTCAATGAAATGATACAAGTACAAAAGGAATTCCTGACGCGGAAATAACAGGTTCTTGTTGACTCTGTGGGGAAGTGCAGATGATTGATGATTCAATATAGATAAACCCTACATGGATAACATCTCTGCTGGAGAAGAGCGTGAACAATCTGTCTTGACTTATCACCGTTGCCAAAAATAAATTGGACTTTAGATTTGAAGGCTCTGCCACGGGATACTTCAACTGCCGGGGACTGACTCTCAGCCATGAGACCGCTGGGGGATCTGCAACTTTCCAAATTAGCTGGGGAAAGGTCTTGTCAAGGCCCTGCTATTGGTGTACAAATAGAATAAGGGGTTTGATATCGATCCACAAAGATTGTTTTATGATATTTAAGCCGTTCTACAATTGCGCTAGTTTGAGACTTAAGGTAACAAAGGGGTTTTGGTTTTGGTATCGAAAGTAAGATTTTTGTATTCAAATAAATTCTATAGGTGAAAAGTGTTGATTAATAAAAGATTCTAAAAAGCACATGCCAAAGTTAGGGTTTGATAGGTCCATTTGCACATGTAGTTTTGATCAAGCTCTAAATAATGATAAACATATTCACAATATCCTCTCAAAATGTTTATCTCTAACACATAATGCAGGATTCACCATTTTGATCCATTGATGATCTCTCACTCAATCTATCAAAATGGTAACATTTAAGTTCAATATAAAGTGAACACCAAGTCCTATAACTATCTCTAACTTATGTTCTTTGAGTGATGAAATCCTAGGTCAAATGTTGAACATATTTCTCAATCATGGAGCAACACAAAAGATATTTCATAAACACAAAGTTTTCACCATATATTCATCATCAAGAGTTCTTACAAGATGATCAAAGTCTATACATACAAAATAAAGACCTATCTACCTTATAACCTTGACATATAAAGGATTTAGCTCTCCATTTCCATGGAAGCTTCAATCAAAAGAAAGAAATGAAGAAGAATGAACATCAATGATGATCTCCCGACTATTGATGCATTGATTCTTAGAAAATAAGGAAAATAATGTTTTTGGTGTATTTAGGTCTGAAGTGTAAAGTTACATCCCAAGAAAAATGAGGAACAAATGCTTAAATACAAGCTGAAAAACGCAATGCTCACTGAGCGAGGTATCATTAAAAAGATAAACCGCCATAGCTCCCTGAACGAGCAAAGGCCTCACTGAGCGAAAACCCTCCTGGAAGTTGTCGCTGGGAGCTCACTCAGCGAGCTTGAAGCGAGCTTGATTTCTTCAATTTCTTCCAAAACTTCAAAAAGAAAGTCTTCATGCAATCCATTCCTTGTTCCAAAGGTGCAACCTAAAATTACAAAAACAAAAGTTAAATAAGTGATACTATTAAAACGCTTAAACTAAACTACGAATATACGAAAGAAACAAAGGGAAAATCATTAGAGATCCAAATAAACTCTTGAAAAGTGCCAAAATAATCTACTAGATAATCACACTAATTTGCACTTATCAACTCTCCCCAAATTTCTTCTTTGTTTGTCCTCAAACAAAGGTGAATTATTTTAAGAGAAACAAGTTCAAACTAAACAAAAATAACCCACCCAACAAAGATGGTTCAAACCCAAGGTTTTGCTTACAAGTAATCCTACCTCTCCAAGAATCACAACATAATCATGAACTAACTTCCAAACACAAATAACAAGATATCAACAAAATCAATGAAATGTTCACATAAGAATCACCTACACATTTAACTTAACCAAGCATCAATATCTACACGGGACAAATCACTCTCATGTGTAATTTTTGCTAGCATCTGGAACAATTCATGCAAGTATTTAACAAATTCACAAAGAAAATCAAGGAAACAAAGATCTCAAGGACTTTTCAATGTTGAAATGGGGCAAGGGTTACCAAGAAAGGGATGAATATAAAGGCCAATGATTCAAAATGGGTTCAAAGGTTTTTGAAAAATGAAGAACACGCCAAAATGAAATCAACAATTTTTTTTTCAAATCTCCCTAACTTCCCTTTTCCACACTTTTATCTTCTTCTTTTTTTATATGGTGCCCCCTCTCAAGAATCTTTCCCCTTTTTTTTTCAAATACTCTTTTCATTTTCGGGCAACTCTATCTTAGAGTGCAATTCTATTCTCAATTCATTTTTCTTTTCTCTTCTTTTCATAAGAGGCACCAATTCCATCCTTTCTTTTTCACACAAACTACTCTCCCCAACTTAAGATTAAACAATATATCATGACAATGTTCTTCAAGAAATAGTGTTCAAACAAAAGGGGTAAAGTTTATACAAAAAGTAAAACAAACTAGAATGAACCACAATGTATTTTTCTTTTCAATTTCACAACAAGAATTACCAAAGGATGGTAACTCGACACTTTTACCGACTCTTATGATTCATTCTAGTTGTGTGAAGGCTCAAAATCGGCTAGCAAATTCTCACACTACTCACCGGGTGACTAAAGCCTAAAGAAATGGATGGTTTTTCTCAAATATCAAATAATGCCTAGATCACTTCAATGTTTCCAAAATTTACCAAAGAATACAAAATACAAGTATGAATCGAACGAGTTCACAATAATTACAAAAACACTAATATTTGTGAACAGTGGAAGTCACTCACTTTGTGGTTTGTCCTAATTGATTCTCATATGAACACTTATGCAAAATGAATAAAACTTGAAATTTGTGGAAAGCAACTAGTTCATGTACATGTTGTTTTCTAAAAAGTACGAACGAAGTACCTTTTTCGCGCAACTTAAGGAAATATATCATCGCCATCAAAGAAAGGTGAAGCACAACAAGCTTTGAGCAACAAAATAGCACTTGCTTCCATAAAAATACCACCTTAAACTTAAGAACAAACACAAATTTTTTTACCAAAATAATAGAAATAAACACACTCGCCTGGATGTTAACTAAATCATTAAATTGTTAAAATCAAAAGCATCCGCCCGGATGTTCACTACATTAAATCCAAAGTATATAAAAACAAAACACATCCGCCCGGATGGTAAAATCCAAATATCAAAACACATCCGCCCGGATGGTAAAATCCAAATATCAAAACACATCCGCCCGGATGGTCAAAATCCAAAATAATCCAAAATATCTACAAGATAAACCTAGAAATAACATAAAAACATAAAGATAGAAAATGGACAATCAAACCGTCTAGAGGTCACTCGGAAGAACTGAAACCACTATCATCAACATCACCAGCATCCTCAACACCTGTATCCTCAGCACCTGCACCCCCTGAAGAAGATGGCATGTCCCCAGGCCATGCAGAATGGGCATTGTAAGAATCCATGGATCTCAAGGAATGTCCCGCCTGAGGCTCTCGAATCATAAGCTGCAGCTGAAGCATAGACTCATATATAAAATCAAGAGAGCGGTGGTGGGATGCATGCATGGCCCAATTAGTGGTAGCATCAACACCCACACCACTGCCTCTGCCTTGAGGAGGAGTTGAAGCAACAGGAGTAGTCAACAAAGCAGGCTCATAAAATGTCCTGCAGTACTCATCATCAATCTTTTTCAACTTAACATTCCCAGAAGACGGAAGAGCAACACCAACCTTCTTACAGAGATACATAACCAACCCAGGATGTGAGATTGCACAAGACGCCCGGGAACTAAACTCGGTACCACTAGTGGAAACCCTTTTAAGCTCAGAAGCTATAATCCAAGCAAGATCAACAGTCTTTTCCTCCATTATGCAATAAAGTAGGGCAACCACTTCAATGGTGATGTCCGAGACATGCCTCATAGGTATCAAGTTATGCAAAACAATTGTCACTACCACTTGAGCACGGTTGTATAAGGCTCTCCGCTTGAAGCGCCATGGAACTCCAGATGCACTTACCTCGTAAGTCTGATTCCGCCTACAGATGCACTTCTTTATGACCTGAATGTCCCAAGTTCTCCTTGCTTTCATTCGACCTAAATCACATAAATTGTCATCTGATATTTGAACATTTCCTCCTAGGTATGCACTGATGCTATCCCTTGAGAAGTCTATCTCTTTGCCTCTCACCCATGTTTTGTAGGCAAAGGCTGTTCCTTTAGGACCGGTTAGAAGGGCATTCACAAAGAATTCCTGAACGATTTCCAAATGGTATTCAGGGTGAGGCTCGCAGAGGATTGCATAGTCACCCTCCTCCATTAGTTGTTGAACAAACCTGTACACACCTTCCGGATTCAAATTCACAATGCGATCAGGCCAAACATTTCTCCTTTCAAGAAGCAGATAACGCTCATGGTGATCAGAAGTCAGGAACCTGTGTCAGTCAAAAGTGGGAGCAAAAGAGTGCCTAGAAGACAAACTTCCGGTGCGACCTCTCTTCGAACGATGAGACATCTGAAACAAAAGACCAAAACAACAAAAATCGAAACACAAGCGATCCGATCAAATTAGCTGTTAAAAACACAAATAAAAATTCCCTAAATTAATAATTAAACACTAGGAACGACCCCATAAACTTTTAAATCAATTATGGAAAGGGGAATTTTTCTGCAAATTCCAGGTCTCGCTCAGCAAGCTGAAGCTTGCTCAGCGAGCTCTATGATTTGCAGAAAAATTTCCCAACTCTGCAGGGGCAAAATCCTACAGCAAAAAGCATCCACTAACAATCAACACTACCAACAAAGGTTCCCCACAACAATATAAACCCTAACTATCAAATGATTTCAAACATTTCTCAAAATCTTGCCCTAAATCCATATTCCTCTACCCTAAACCACATGCAAACTAATTTATCTTTAAAGAACAACAAAACATGATTGTAGAAGAGGAATTAAACCTAGGGCAAGCTATGATTCAAGAAGAAATTTCCAAAATTTTACAAAATGGAAATATGAAATTAAAGAGCAAAAGTGACAAAAAAATACTTACCTTGATGACTTAAGTTGCGAAAATGAGAAAAGAGCTCCAACAATGGAGGATGTGAACAAGATGGAAGGGAAGAACAATAAGGGATTTTTGTTGGAAAACTTTTGAATCTTTTATGAAAAAGTGCCTAATGAGGCAACCCTAATTGTTTTTCACTCTTCTAACTCTGAACTGGGCTGGGTCTGGCTAGATGGGCCCAGTTCAACACATTTTTTTCTTCAAAATTCGCAAAGCTCGCTCAGCGAGCAACGTTCTGGAAACGCTCGCTCAGCGAGCAAATTCTCACTCAGCGAGTGCAGAGAAACTTAAACCACTTCCAGCAGCACAATTTTTACACCAACAACTTCTAAAATACCCCTACAACACATATTTAACATTGAAAACAATAAAAACTTACAAAATTGGGGTGCCTCCCAACGAGCGCTTATTTAACGTCGGATAAGCTCGATGGTCCACCATGATCAATGATCATCGAGGGCAACATATCTGTTTTCACAATCGAAGCTACCTCTAAGGTAGATTTTTAGACGTTGTCCGTTAGCCGTCCTACTGTCCGTATTTTCCATGTCTTCGATCACAACTTCTCCATACTCCTTAACCTCTTTTACTCGGAAAGGTCCTGACCACTTACTCTTCAACTTCCCCAGAAAAAGCTTTAACCGGGAGTTGAAAAGCAAGACTAGATGACCCGCTTCAAATTCTTTGAGCCTTATTTTCTTGTCATGGTATTTTTTTACTTTTTCCTTGTAGATCCAACTTGAATGAAAAGCGGAATCTCTCATTTCCTCCAGATCACTCAACTCTACTTTTCTTTTTGTCCCGACCAAGGTTGGATCAAAATTTAAAAACTTAAAAGCCCATAAAGCCCATTGCTCCATTTCAACCGGTAAATGGCATGTTTTGTCATAGATCATTTGAAATGGAGTTAAGCCTATTGGTGCTTTGTATACGGTGCGATATGCCCACAAAGCTTCGTCTAACTTTTGAGACCAATCCTTCCTAGACCCGAAACAGTTTTTTCCAAAATCTTTTTCACTTCCCTATTTGACACTTCGGCTTGCCCATTTGATTGGGGATGGTAGGGGGTCTCAACTTTGTGTGATACACCATAATTTTTTAAAACGCTTTCAAGCGGTGCATTACAAAAGTGTGACCCTCCATCACTAATCAACACACGAGGGGTTCCAAAATGGGCAAAAATGTTTTCTTGAGAAATTTAATCACTGTTTAGCCATCTGCCCTCGGTGAAGCAATAACTTCCACCCATTTAGAAACATAATCCACTGCAACCAAAATGTACTCATTTGTGAAAGATGGTGGAAATGGGCCAACGAAATTAATGCCCCAACAATCAAAGACTTCAACCTTTTGAATATTCTGGAGGGGCATTTCATCCCGCTTGCCTATTCCACCCGATCTTTGGCAAATGTCACAACTCCTTGCATGGAGGTTAGCATCCTTGAAAATAGTAGGCCAATAAAATCCCGATTGAAGGATTTTTGTGGTCGTCCTAGATCCGTTAAAATTCCCTCAATACGGAGAGTTATGACAATGCCAAAGGATGCTATTAGCCTCATCACTAGTAACACACCTTCTTAGCAATTTATCCCTACAAAATTTGAAAATATATGGTTCATCCCACACATAATGTTGAGCATCTGCTAAGAACTTCCATTTTTGGTTCCAAGTTAGGCTTCGGGTATCCATCTCGTTGCCTTATGATTAGCAAAATAGGCAAACCAAGGCCTAACTTGTACCATAAACAATTTTTCATCCGGAAATTATTCTCGGATCTCATTTTCCTTTTTGGTTATGTCTACATTTACCAACCGCGACAAATGATCCGCCACCAAATTTTTCGATCCCTTCTTATCTTTAATTTCCAAATCAAATTGTTGAAGAAGAAGGATCCATCGGAAAAGCCTTTGCTTAGAATTGGTTTGGTGAGCAAATATTTTATCGTGGCATGGTCGGTGTAAACAACAACTTTTGAACCGATCAAGTAGGAACAAAACTTTTCAAGCGTATACACTATCTCTAGCAACTCTTTTTCTGTTGCATAATTCACTTGTGCTTCGTTAAGCACTTTTCTAGCATAATGTATTGCATGAAAAACTTTTTCTTTCCTTTGACCAAGTACCGCTCCAACGACATAATCGCTCGCATCGCACATGAGTTCAAAATCACGGTTCCAGTTTGGTGCGATGATTATTGGAGCGGTAACAAGGTTTTCTTTAAGAGCTTGAAAAGATAAAAGACAAGATTCATCAAAGAGAAATACCTGATTTTTGTTTAACAAATTGCTAAGTGGCCTTGCCACTTTTGCAAAGTCTTTGATGAATCTCCTATAAAAGCCCGCATGCCCCAAAAAGCTTCAGATTCCTTTGACGTTGGTTGGAGGAGGAAACTTTGAAATAACTTCCACTTTTGCTTTTTCCACCTCAAGACCTCTTGAAGACACCTTGTGACCAAGTACAATTCTTTCTTTCACCATGAAGTGACATTTCTCCAAATTCAAGACCAAATTGGTTTTCACACACCTCTCTAGCATAGTTTCCAAGTTCTTCAAACACAAATCAAATGAAGCTCCAAAGACCGAAAAATCATCCAAGAAAACTTCCATTGTCTTTTCAATAAGATCGGAAAAGATAGCTTGCACACATCGTTGGAAAGTTGCCGACGCATTGCACAACCCAAAGGGCATTTTTCTATACGCAAAAATTCCAAACGGACATGTAAACTCCGTCTTCTCATGGTCCGTCGGGTCAATCGCAATTTGGTTGTACCCCGAATACCCATCCAAAAAACAATAATATTCTTGACCGAATAACCTTTCTAGCATTTGATCCATGAATGGTAGTGGGAAATGATCTTTTCTAGTAGCCGTGTTCAAACGCCTATAGTTTATACACATTCGCCATCCCGTCACAAATTTTGTCGGTGTGAGCTTATTTTTCTCATTGCAGATCACGGTAATTCCACCTTTCTTCGGTACCACATGAACGGGACTCACCCAAGGACTATCGGAAATCGGGTAGATCATTCCTGCATCAAGTAGCTTTACTACCTCTTTCCGAACTACCTCTTTCCTTGTTGGATTCAAACGGCGTTGTGGTTGTGCTACCGCCTTGAAGTCGTCTTCCATTAGGATCTTGTGCATGCAATAAGACGGACTTATTCCTTTGAGATCGGAAAGAACCCATCCTAAAGCCTCTTGATTTTTCTTGAGCACATTAACCAAACGAAACTCTTCATCGGGAGACAATGCATTGCTTATAATCACCGGTTTTCTTCCACTATCATCCAAAAAGGCATATTTGAGGTTCAAAGGTAGTACCTTCACTTTTACTTCAACTTTCGCATCATTTGTTTCTCTTGTCAATTCTTCTATGGCAACTTCCAAAGGTTGTAACTCTTTCAAAACTTCTAAGTCTTTCAAATATTCTTCAAGTTCTCTTTCTTCTTCACAGGTGAGTGTGTCAATTTCCTCACCTAGTGCTATCTCTAACGGAGTTTCCACATGAATATGCTTTACAACTTCCATAATATCCATATCGGAGGCGTCAATGCGGAAACTATCATGTTTTTCTTTCGAATGTTTCATTGCTTCAAATAAATTAAAAGTGACTTCTTCATTTAGCACCCTCACTTTCATGAGACCATCATCGACATCTATCATCATTTGGGCCGTCTTCATGAAAGGGCGACCAAGAATCAAAGGAGTGTCATCACCTTCCTCTATGTCAATAACAATGAAATCTACCGGAAAGAAAAACTTATCCACCTTTACCAAAACATCTCTTGCCACCCCAATTGGGTGAGTGGTAAATTTGTCGGCTAGTTGTAACGTCATTCTTATTCCTTTGATATCAATGTTATCAAGCCTTTTTACAATTGAGAGAGATATAAGATTGATGCTTGAACCCAAATCAATGAGGCCATTGCCTACAAACATGTTTCCAATGGTGACCGACAAAGTGACACATCCCGGATTGGCTTCTTTTTTTAGGAAGAGTGCGTTGGATGATATCACTATAATTAGCCGCGAGAATAACCATTTCCGGTTCCGTATACTTCCATATTTTTGAGAGAATGTACTTCAAGAATTTAACATATTTTGGCATTTGCTCAAGAGCTTCGGAAAATGGCAAATTAATTTGTAGTTGTTTGAAAATGTCCATGAACCAAGCATATTGTCTTTCATTGTCCTTCTTTGATGGAACATGAGGATAAGGCATGTTTGTAGGAATTTGGTTCATTACTTATTTTCCATTCCTCACTCTTTTGTTCACCTCTTTTCTCTTCTTCTCATCCTCCACTTGTATATTTTCAACTACATCCAAATTATCAAAATTCTTTTCAACTACTTCCTCTATTTTTTCTTCGCCACAACCTCCTCCTCATCACTATATTCTTCTACTACACCATCATTCTTTTCTTTCACCACTTTGTAATACCTCAAAATTTGCCCTCATATTTATTACCTTAACTGGCTTTTTGTTTCACATTTCACCTGCATTCTCCCATTAGGTTATAACATTCGCAATCATTCATTTCATTGTGCTCCCCAGGCATGTGATCAATACCTTCTGAAGAACCAATTCATTCCACTGGTTCGTGGTTTCTACTTCACTAGAGTTTGTTTCACGGATTATGGAACTAGGGTTTCACACCTTATGTATGGTTATCTGATAAGTTCGAAATCTTGGTTATGTGGTCATCAATAATTTCATCTTATTATGCTCTTTCCATTTAATTAGGGTTTATTTCCCTTATTCAATGATCCTCGATAGTTTCATTCACGACGATTATTCATCATTAAGGTTGATGACCTAAGTTTATTTTGTGAAGGTATTCGTTCAAGCACGGCATTTCTAAATAATTAAGAGAAAGGTATGATTTGTGGATTATCGACTTTTGGTTCATCATGGCATCATAAATCTTAGAGAAAGGAGTTTTTGTTCAAAGGTGTAATTTGAGCTAAGGGGAAGGTGCGTGATAATGACTTATTTTGAAAGGAGCGGTTCAAGTTTATTCGTAATAAACAATTCCACCTATTTTATCCATTTTTTTTACACTCGACTCTTAAGCTTTTTTCTTTTTCCAATGCCATAAACCTTGCTCATCGTTTAACCATTTCTCTTCAAGTCCACATTCATAATTTATTTCATGTTAACCCAAACCGATCTAATCCAAATAACATATTCAATGTCCAATTTTCAAATTCAAACCATTCTTTTTCTTTCTTAACCAATATCACTCTTCTTTTAAACCATTTGAACCCAATATCAATTTTAAACCACATCATTATTTCCATTCTTAAAATCATGTAAATCACTCTTAAATCCACCTCTTTAGAGGTATTTGACCATAACCATTTTTGTCCAAGTTAATTAGTCCTTATTCCATGTCCTTTTCTAGAAAAAAAATTGATTGATTAATGTCTAAATCTTCATTGCCCACACATTATAAAAGTCCATGTTAGTAGAAATCATGACAACACGATTCTACCTTCAAAGTTAATAATAGAAAAGGAGACCTCATAATAAAAATCTATCAAGGTCATAATAATGTTAGAAAGTGGATTCACACCAGAAAAGCATAAGGAAAATTCAGAAATATTCAAAAAAAGCACAAAATTTAACAGGGGATCAAACATCAGTTCATTTTTATTATTTGGCACCAATGGATATAATAGGAAAAGGGAACAGAATTATCTATGAAAAATTTCATAACAGAAAAATCTGGAAAAATCGGTTACGTACGTAACTGTAATTAGCAATTAACAACCAAAAAAATATTTCAGTTACAAAAAACTGGGGAAACAGTTACAAAAGAAAGGAAGAACAACAGATAACAAAAAAATCTAAACAAAAAATCTTCCACCCTTATCAATCTTCTTCAGCCGATTTCAACACACTGGACCAACTCATCTTCATCCTCAAATTTCATCAACCTATAATCTGAATCTTCGGCAATCTCTTTCTCCCTCTCTGACATATCTTCATCAACCTTCAACACTTTTGCAATCAATCAGCAACACTTCATCATCGACAACTCTTCATCACCAATCTGCAACAGAAACGAAATCAGTACAACTCAACATCGCAGAAACGTAATCGAAAGATGAGGAAAGTATCCAGATTCATCACCATCGTATCACCAACAAGCGTCCATCATTGTAACGCAACGTTATCAACGTTCTTCACCATTCTTCACCTTCATCAATCTCAACAACAACCTGCAAGAAAGATACGAGGATCGAAACAACGGATCATACAACACTGCAAGAAAGATCCGCGGATGTGCGGATCCGCGAATGTCGTGATAAAGAGCAGCCGTCCCCTTCTAGGTGATCGTCCTTCACTTCTTGATGATCGTCCTTCATCATTTTATCCGATGGCCGTCCCTATCGTTGATCTTGTTATCTGACATTCGTCCTATGTCATGATAAACCCCAAGAGCAGCCGTACCCTGCTAGGTGATCGTCCTTCACCTCTTGATGATCGTCCTTCATCATGCTTATCCGATGGCCGTCCCCATCGTCGACCATTATTTTCTATCCGACATTCGTCCTATGTCGTGATAAAGAGCAGCCGTCCCCTGCTAGGTGATAGTCCTTCACCTTTGATGACCGTCCCTCATTATTATTTCATTTATTCTTTGAACCGATGGTCGTCCCCATCGTTGTTTACCTTAATTTGCAAATCTGATGGCCGTCCCCTTCATTGACCTTTACTTTAATCCCCATAGGATCTTGTTTCTTTACCTGATGACCGTCCCCATCATGGTCTCTTCATTTCCCCAGCATGTCGGCCGTCCCCGTCATTGCTTATCCCTAGCAGTCGTCCTCTGCTCGATGGTCGTCCTCCATTGCCCGCATTTTTATAATCATATTATACTTTCTTTTGCAATTTATATCCCTTTTCTTCGTCTCCCCAGTGAGTGCAAATTTTGGACTGTCTTTGGTATTCAACCACAAGTTATCTTGTTTGTCTGTTAAGCCAGGCGCTTACATCCTGCACAGCTAACTCATGTTTGAATAGGGGCAGCTGTAAACACCCCAAATTTGCCCTCACTAAGTTCACACCATGGCTTATGATCTTTCATACTTGCATTAGTATAAGCATATCATTTCATATTACATTTTTGTTTCATCTGCATGGTTCAAGTTCATCTGCATCTAGGGTTTGTGATCTGAGTAATCCAAGATTCATCTGAGCCACTCCAGAGGATTTCAATCATTCCAAGAGGGTCCATGTATGTTCTATCATCATCTTATATCCCTCAAAGATCAAGGAAGTCAAAGAATCACAAGAACTTGCAAAGCATGGAAGCTGAGCTAGGGTTTCACTGCACAGATGACCTGAAATTAGGGTTTTGGTTTCAGAGGCCATAACTCCAAATATTTTCTGGTCATTCTTGTTTCTAATGTTCTTAATATGTTATAAGGATCATTTATACCAAGTTTGATGAAGAAATTCATTGTGGAAGTCATCTGATCACTGGGTAACTTCTTGAGCAAGTCAGAGCAAAATCAGGGCATCTGAGGCCCCCAACAATGGACCCAAAGTGGATTTTTCATAAAATTGAAGCTATATGATCTTTATTTGATCATTGAAGTGCTTAGAAGTTCACAAAATTGAAGAAAAATGAGCTAAACCAAAAGTTGCCAAAAATGGAAATGACTTGTAGTATAAACTTTCCATTTTGGGAAAGTTTTTCAACCTCCTCTTTCTCAACCAAAAATGCTTCAAATGAAAATTGTTGGTCATGAAAGTTGTAGATTGGATGATTCCCTTTTCAAAAAGTACAAGAACAAGATCTAATTCATTTTGGAACTCAAGATATGGCTTGTCAAAGTTAGCAAAAATCCCATAAATTTCAAGAATGCACCAAAAGGGATTCTTTGCAAAACCACTTGCCAAGGCTTTTTGTGACTTCAAACACACTTCAATGTGTCATAACATCATAGTGCATTGCCTCTAGATCAGAATTGCCCAAAGAATTGCAAGATTACATGCCTTGAACATCAAGATTTCTCAAAAGGGCCAAAACTTCACATATTTGCAAAACACCCCATAACTTTGTTTCAACTTGCTGAATTGCCTCAAGATTGATTCTATGGACATCCTTGAAGTCAGCTGCGCATGGACATGCCCAAAGGCCAGCTGCATCCTTGCCCATACCTCAAGTACACAAGTTGGTGAATTTTTGCAAGAAGCCCATACCAATCACCATAGGGCATAACCACTTCTCTGACCTATCACAACTTGATATGTGGACCAAATGCTGATCATAGCATACAACATTGCAAGCTGAAACCTAAGAATCCTCAAGTTCCCAAAATCTCTCCCTCTTGTATTTTCTTTCGAAACTCATAGCTCACTGACTCAAACTCAAAACCAATTCCACCATTCATCTCTAAATCACTCACTGACCCCAAAGCAACCCTCAAATCAGCCAAAAGCACACCATACACCAAATACGATTTCTGACCAGTTGGATTGCTACCACTCAAATCAGCCATTCTCAAAGATTTCCAAGCATTGCAACTTCTTCAGGGAGGCCATTAGAGTCATTTTGCACCAAGGAAGTGGCCAGAAAGCTCAAGGGTGAAAAGCTCCACCTCAGGTAGCCATCTGAATTTATTTTTCCAGAACCACTTTTTTATGTCACAAAATGAATAAGCATGCTTCACTGAACACACTGAGCTTTGAATTTTCAAAAATGGTGTAGAAATGAGCTTGTACTGAATCTCTGAAAATTTTGCCATGTTTGATCTTCTCTTCGAATCATGAGTTTGAGTGAAAAGAAATGTGATTTGAGTGTGGATTTGAGCTTAGGGGAGTGAGGGGAGTTAATCTAGAGCTTTAGAGCTCCAGAAATTACCTAGGGAAGAAGTTGGGAATTTTCAGGTGAGGGTGTCACCGAAGAAGACGACCGAAGCTCTTCTCCGGTGACCTGAAAGTCATTAATGTGTAATTAGGGTTAGGGCTTTGGTTTAAATGTGGACCATTAGATCTTCATCTCCCGCGCGTGTTGAATGGACCAGATCATTTCATTAGTTATTAATTAGGATTAAATAAATAATTAATTGAGTTTAGCTGGATTTGAATTTAGGCCGTAGGATCACGCGCCAAGTCAACCCTGGATTTCCCCAGAATCAACCTCATCCCTTGGATCAGCATACTTCCATTTAATTCAATTTTAATTTCATTTTTCTCATTTAATTTTGTACCATTTATTTAAAATAGTTAAAAATTTCCAAAAATATTTTTATTCTGCATTTTTATTTCAAATAATTTTCTTAACCCAAAAATATTTTTATTTTTATTTTTCACATTAAAAAATCATTTTTTGAACATTTAAATGTTTATTTTAATTAATTAATGAAAATTAATTAATTAAAATATCATTTAGGTTTCTAAAAAATCCCAAAAAAATTCACATTGCAGCTTTAAACATTTAGAGACATTGTCATACCATCCACACAAATTTATTTTTGGTTTTGAACCATTTTTGATAATTTTCTTGAATTTAGGGTTCATAAAATTCCTATTTTAGAATCCTAACTTCAAGAATTATTTTCTGCCTAACCAAGAATGGTATGACAATGATTCTTTTTGCATTGACCTTCATTTGACATGTAGTTTCTAGCATAATTTTGTCACAAATTTCTTCTTCCTTTTTGAATTGATTTGCATTTTTTCCCTTTAGGTACCTTAAAACCCTAGAAAACTTAGAAAAATCATAACTTCCTTAGGGTTAAGAGTTAGGTTTCCTCCTTTGGGGTGTGATATCATATGGGGTTAGGGTTCTTTTGATTGCATTTTCAATTTTTTTTATCTTGTCATTTGCTTCTGATTTTAAGTTTTGCATCTCATGTTGCATGAAAACCCTAATTTCTCATCTTCTCTTGCATACATCTTGCATATGCTTGCATTCATGAACTTGCCATGACATTTTATGCATTTACATGACATATAAGACATCTTAGGACACATTAGAATCATGCTTGATCATTTCTTCATCCATTCGCCATGTTATGCATTCATTTCCTTCTATGAACATTCATGAACTTTCATACTCCCTTCATGCTTCATTTGCATCCTCATTACTTGTATGATCATCCATGATTCTTGACATACATTTGCATCATCTCTTAGAATCATTAACATCATGAACATGCTTCTGGTTTTGGTTTGCACCTTTGCATTCATTTCATTTTCAATTCATTTCATTTCCTTATGCTAACTTTTCAGGTGGTAAGTATTTGAGAAGTGAATTTGCCTTCACTTCTCATCTTCTCTTCTCATCTCTTCTCTTATGCATCCTTGCTGCATTTTTGTATTTGTATTAGAGTGAGCTTGCTCATTCATGCTCTCCATTCACTTTCTTTCTTCAAGCAACTTATCTTCTTAAGTGAAGTAAGTTAACTTGCATCTTCTGCTTCTCCTCTGTCCATCTTCTGCTTCTTCCTTGGTGGCTTTTCTTGAAGATCTCTTGCAAGCCTCATAAACCCTAGGAACACCCAAGCATGATCACAATTAGGGTTTGATTAGTCCCTCATTAGTTTTACCTTTGTGTCATCTTTGTGTCTTCTCTTCTCATCTAATAATCAAGGACTAAACCTTAAAGGTTTAAGGCTTTGTGATTAAGCTTATGCCTGTATCCTTCTATTAGGATGGAGTGTATAACTTTAATCCTAAATGTTAAACCCTTAATGTGTTTAAATCCTTTAATCAATCCACCTAATAATCACTAAGACATCATGCTTGTAACTTGGGCCTTGCATTAGGGTTCTAATTCTTCCTTAATTGGTTAAGAAGGACTAACCCTAGTGTTAATGGACAAGTCCCCCTCAAGTTTTCTTACAAACCATAAAATCCACTTCTTAATCCTACCATTAATTAAAATCCACTTAAATAAAGGCTTTGTTTTGTCATGAGATTAATCCCTAATCATGGATTAAGTTGAGGAGCCTTCCTCAGCTTAAATGTTCTCATCTATCATCCTTCTATTAGGATGGTGTAATGGGTCCATTAAATACTTGATTATGGCTTAAACTCATTACTTAAAACTAAACAAAAACTCCAAAAACATTTAAATAATCACAAGTAGCTTAATGAGCTTAATCTTACATCATGGTGATTAAGTGTGAGGTGTTTACTTCATGCTTAAGGAATTCTCATTACCCCTAATCAGAGGGAAGATGTGATGAGTTTACTAACCCTTGGTTTAGGCTTAAGCTCATTTTCTTATGACAAACTCCAAAAAGCAATAAAAGATTGAAAACCCAAAAACAAACAATAATCGTCTCCTCCGGGACTCTTTTCTCACCTCATTCACTCATAAACGAGAACTTGCTTCTTCCGTATAATGCAAGACAGTTTGCACCTGAGCCAGACAGGTCATGCACTTGAGCATAGACAAGTAAGCAGTTCACAAGTCAATTTATCTTTCAGTCTCTTTGAGTTGAACTACGGTGTTCTGACTTTCGCATTGCACGAGAGGATACGTAGGCATAACTTAACTGTTATCGAACAAAAGTCTCTTTCTCTTTCCCCCTCTTCCCGCATCATTCTTTAAGCCTCATCCCTGAGAAATTCATTTCACATCTCTTTTGCACTGACACCTGTACATTCTTTTTTCCAGCTCTTGCACACAGATAGCACTGACACTACCCCTTTAAACACAAACTTTCAAGCGTGGATCCCGTCGAGTACGATGGACAATCTGGGTGCTAATACCTTCCCAGGTTGTAACCAACCCCTTTTCCCAGTTTCTCTGGTTCGCGACCGTCTTGTCCATATCTTTCTAGGTTTATGCAGCATTACCTTTCCTTCAGGATAAAAATGCCTAGCTGGCGACTCTATTCATCTTCACTTCATTTTCTCTTTCGCCGACCGTTCGCGCTTGTACCGGGATGCAAATCTTTGGGAGCGACAACTTGGCGACTCTGCTGGGGAACCTTATATTGCAACCAGGGCTTCTGGTTCTTTTTGTGGGTTCCTCCTAGCGCTTGTTTGATTTGTGTTTACTGGGGGTGTTATATGCTAATTGTGTTTATTTATTTTCTTTATTTATTGCTTTATGTACAGCTTTATTTACTGCTTTCTTTATAGTTTTTTATACATCATACTGTCATTATCATTGCTGGATCTGGCTTCTGTTTTGGTGGGTGGGGTTTCACTGAGTGATTAAGGTTCTATACCTGGGACCTGAGTGACACCTAGGCTAGAGTGGTTCATATTCTTTCCCATTCCATTTCGATCTGGTGCGGGAATATGAAACACGGTTCAGATGTGGGTTTCTTCTTGAGAACTCTGTGCTACAGATTTCCTATAGTGCTAGGGCTATCTGGGAAGCCTGCTAAGTCTGGATGACCTTTATTTTAACCTTCAGAATCTGGGGTTGAATTAGAGGAGGATCTTTTATGGTTATTGTAAACATTGTACCTCCAAGTTAGAAGTGTTTACACTTCTCATAACTGATCCAAGTCTGAGGATCCTTGTTCTAGAACATTACATGTGAGGGGGGTTGGGTTGTTTACAGGTTTTGCAGGAACCCTTGACCACATCATACCCTGTTACTGTATTGTTTAAGAATACTTCACTTTGGACAGTTCTTGTGATTAACCCTGGACATGTGAATCTTTATTTGAGTCCCCTACCCTGGTTACCGGATTTCTGAGCCTCCATCCGGACCTTTGAACATACATGGACCTTATACCAAGACAGATAATCAGATCCATCTCTTGATCACAAACCCTTGCATATCATTTGCATATATCATCATTTCATCATTTAACATTTGTTTATTTGTTTTTCAGGGTATCCATCATATCATATTTGATTTGGTTTTGACCCCTTCTACTGCTTAGACCTCAGCTTCAGTTATCTTCCTTAGCATTTGCTTCAGCTATCTCCTTCAGCACCTGCATCAGTCTGTCAGAGACTTACCTCCAGTTTTTCAGTCTGTGATCTTCATCAGCATTTGACTTCAGCTTCTTCAGCACTCATGGATGTTCCAAGGAAAAGCAACATATCTTATCACTTCTTTGAGCCCTCCTTGACTGGTATCAGGCAGGTCCAGTCACTTATCACACCTGACCACATCCCACTGTTTAGAGAGCACTATGGGGGTATTTTAGACATGGTCATGGATCTTGATTCATCTCAGAGGAGCATGATCCACACATGCTTGTAGTTTTATGACCCTCCACTCAGATGTTTCACCTTCCCTGATTTCCAGATAGGGCCTTTGTTGGAAGATTTTTCCTTGTTGATTGGAGTGCCAATCAGAGGAGGGATCCCCTTCAACCCAGAGATGACTGCTCCTAGAAGTGAAGAGATATCAAGGGAATTGCATTTGGAGGTTGCCCTCATTGAGCAAAACATGACAACAAAAGCTGGGATTTATGGCTTACATCTGGACTTCTTAATTTCTCAGGCCACCCTGAAAGCTGCAGTGGGAGAATGGAAGGCAGCCTGTGCACTTTTAGCCCTCAGCATATATGGGGTTATATTGTTTGCAGATGAGCCCAAATTTGTGAGTAAAAATGCCATCCACTTATTCTTGCTGAGGAACCCAGTGCCTACATTGCTAGGGGATTTTTACTACTCCATCCATCAGAGAAATGAAAAGCAAAGGGGGAAACTAGTCAGATGTTGTGCTCCTTTGTTCTACTCCTGGCTGCTCAGACACTTGCCTAAATCAGATGCTTTCTTGAACCCCCATCAGCAAAAGAATTGGGCCAAGAGGTTCATTGCCTTAACATCAGATGATATCAGATGGTGCACTCAGAGCACCAAAGGCAAGGATATTATTACCAGCTGTGGGAAGTACCCTAATGTGCCTCTAATAGGAGTAAAAGGTCGCATCAATTACAACCCTTTAATGTTTAAGAGACAATTGGGATATGCCTTGGTTCATCCTCCCAGAGGACGGGATTTAGCTGAGACCCTATACTGTGAAGTTCAACCTAACTCAGTTGTTGTCAGACAAGCTGCCTGGGCTTGGGACAACATCCAGACCAAAGGGACAACCATCCTTGGAAGGTGTAACAATATTGCTTCATCCCAATACTCTGACTGGTCCCGTACTAGAGCTCAAATCCCCAGGATGCCTTTCACCTTGGAAGACACACCTGGACCTTCTACAGTACAGCCTGCAGCAACTGTTAGCCTGGAGGAATTTGAAAAGCTGAAAGAGAGGAACAATTAGCTATCTGAAGCCCTAAAGAAGACTCTCAGGGAGAGAAAAGACAGTCGCTTGGACATTGAAAGATTGGAAAGGCTCAAGACTGAGCATCTGACCAAGATTGAAAGGACAGATGACTACATAAGGAAAGCAAGGGCAGGAGAGCTGGTTTTGAAGAATGCCTGCAAGGAGGCCAAGATTCAGAAAGCTAGGGCTGAGCATTACCTGGAGGAAAGCCAGGCTAGGTGGATCAGGATCACCGAAGCCCGTGCACAAGAAGACCAGAGGACTCAGGCCAAGATTGAGCAGCTGGAGGCCAATGAGAAGAAGCAGCAGGAAGTTTTGTTGGCAGCTCAAAAGGATATATCAGAATTAAAACTCCGGGCGGGGTTAAAGAGATCAAAGGATCAGGACAGGCATAAGAAGCTGACCAATGCCATTGCTACCAGGAACCTCCTCATCAGGTCTCAATTGAAAGCACACCAACAACAATTATGGGTATCTCGTTTTCATCATCCTCCCTCCAATCATTGTAAAAGCTTGAGAAAAGATAAATGAACTTGAAATGTAAAGCATAAAGATGCAAATAGTAAATGAAATTGAATCAAAACAAAGCAATGCTCATTTCATTAAAACCAACATGAAAGTACAAACAAGCTTAAAAGCAAACAAGTCAATACAATTGAAGAAAAATGCAAACATAAAGAAACAATGGCCTAGTGATCCATCAGCAACAAGGATGAGTTGTCCCGTCTGATATTCGGGCCTTAAAGAAAATTTGACAGTTGAATTCTTCTAGGAGATTTACTTCTCATGCTTCGGCAAAGGATTGTTGATAACATTGGGATTTGTGTCATTAAAGTAAAGGATGTTGTTCCTGATAAGTTCTTGCACCTTAGCCTTCAGTGCAAAGCAATGTTCCAAGTCATGACCAGTTCCACCTTGATGAAACTCGCAGCGAAGATCCGATCTATAACCAACCGGAAGATGGTTTGGAACAGGAGGCGGAGGCCTAGTAGTAATTAAACCACTCTTAATCAAGGAAGGAAACAACTCAGTGTAAGGCATCGGGATCGGATCAAAGTTTGGCCTATTGCGATACTGATTTTGTCCAGCAGCAGGATGAGGAGCCTGAGCTTGAGCTCGAATCTGAACTTGAGCTTGAGTTGGTTGAGCTTGAACTTGAGCTTGAGTTTGAGCAGGTTGAGTTTTGACAACAGGAGCAACTGCAGCTACATATGGTTGAACATATCATTGTTGCGGGCGATAAGGCCTCCTCTCAGTTGAAACAGCATAAGCATCACCATCTTTTCTCTTGTGAAAATTCCCAAAAGACTTTCTTACAGCATTAGGAGATTCAGAATTGGTAATCTTACCCTTCTTGATACCTTCCTCTAGTCTTTCTCCAATAGTGACTAGGTCAGAAAAACCAGATGAAACACTTCCTACCATTTTCTCCCAAAAGAACGGTTGAAGAGTGTCCATGAACAAGCCAGTTAATTCCTTCTCGGGCAAAGGTGGCTCCACTTGAGCAGCTAGCTCTCTCCAACGCTGAGCATACTCTTTGAATGATTCTTTCTCTTTTTGTGACATGTTTTGATGTTGACAACGGTCAGGCGCCATTTCCATATTGTACTTATACTGTCTTACAAAAGCATCAGATAAATATTTCCAGCTTCGAATGTGACTCTTCTCAAGTCCAACATACCATTTCATGGAAGCACCACTCATACTATCTTGAAAACAGTGAATAAGCAATTTGTCATCCTTGGCATGTGCAGCCATTTTACGACAATACATCAGCAGATGAATCTTTGGACAAGTATGACCATTGTACTTCTCAAATACAGTAACCTTGAACTTATCAGGAAGAACTAAGTCGGAAACCAAACACATGTCAATTGCAGCAGAACCAAAGACATCTTTTCCTTCTAGACCTCTTACCCTCTTCTAAAGAGTCAAACATTGCTCTCTAACTTCATCCATATATCCAGGTTCACCCTGACTTTCAGCTTGTGGATCGGCAACTTGATACAAAAAAGGAGAATTCTGATAAGTAGTCTGAGCAGTAGTGTGCACAACAGGTTGAGGTTCGACAAAAGTCGGAGCTGAAAAGACTGGCACAACAGATGGACCACCCACTTGAGCAGTTGCAGAAACTGGCACATAATCCGGAGGTAACCCATATTCTGGCCAAGTAGAAACTGGTTACTGAATAACAGGAGGATCAACCGTACACACCGGTACCCAACGTGAAACAACCTTCCAGGCATTCAAATGGATCAGGTACAGCAGGACCTGAATGAAGTAAGAAATCAAATGGCAAACGAAAGGGTCAAGATGAGAAACCAAATGACCCAGTTTATGGCTGTGATGACTGGCTTAGCTCAGAGCCAGGAAAGGCTGAGAGAGCTGGTGGAAATGAAGACACCTGAAGAGCCCCACCCTGGAACAGGAGGAACCAGCAATAATGAACGAGGGCAGCCTCGTATCGACCCACCGGAGTTTGGGCCCCATTTGAACCCAGATGTTAATATCCCAAGGAATATTCAAGGAAACACTGTTGCAGGTAGGATCTTGCAAGAAGATCCTCAGGAGGAGCAGTTCACAGTTATTGGGGCTGGGGATGAGGTATATGACCGAAGGCTGGATGAGATTGCTGAGAAGCTAAGATCTTTGGAATCCCAGAATTCTTTAGGCTTTGACGTAATGGATATGGGGCTGGTAGATGGGGTGAGGATTCCTCACAAATTCAAACCCCCGTGCTTTGAAAAATATAATGGTACCTCTTGCCCGCGTACTCATCTGCAATCTTTCTTAGGAAGACTCAAGGCTTATACCATGGACGAGAAGTTATGGATGTTCTATTTTGAGGACAGCCTGACTGGAGGATCAAGAGAATGGTATTCGCATCTGACAAGGGCCCCTATAAGATGTTGGAAAGACTTGGCCGAAGCCTTCATCCGGCAATACCAATACAACCTAGACATGGCTCCCAATAAAATTCTTCTAATGGGCATGTCTCAGTCTTCAAGGGAAAGCTTTCGGGATTATGCTCAGAGGTGGAGACAGCTTGCTGCTGCTGTCCAGCCACCCATGTCTGAAAGAGAAATGGCTGACATGTTTATGAACACATTGCAAGGAACTTATATTGACAGACTTGCTGCTTTCTCTTCCACCAGCTTTGCCAATGTAGTTATAGCTGGTGAGAGAATTGAGAGTCTCTTAAAAATGGGTAAAATCTCTGACAATGGTGCAAGTTCCTCCAGCAACCCCAGAAAACCTTTTTCAGGACCCCGAAGGGCAGGTGAAACAAATGCTATCCATGCAAGCAGGGGCAGACCCCAGTATTCTCACAGATCAATAGCAGCCGTTACTATACCGGCTCGAGTTCCACAACAACCACTTTTTCCTCAACAACAACAACAACATCACTATCAACAACAATCTCATTTTCCGCAACAAAGAACGTACATCATGGTAAACAGAGTCGCCACCGCGCTTTTATTTTATTCCAAATGGAAAAGGCAAAAAGAACGAATAAAACCTAAAGAATTTTAAAAGCTAAAAAGCTAAAAGAATCAAACAGAGAACGGGTAAGGGGATAGGTTACAAATCGGGAAGGTTTTACGCACCCGAAATGTCCGTGGTACTCCACGGGAGCCCTTTGAAATATTTACTGCTTTTTTGGTTTGAAATGGTTTGCTTAAAAAAAGATTGAAGAGATGAGAAGAAGAATGTTTTTTAAGATTTTTTGTGGAGAAAGTTTCGATATGCTTATGTAGTTTAGCATTTATTAAGAAATGAAATGAAAAAGTAAAACCGCATGACCTAAGTCAAGGTTTGATTGCGAAAATGTTTGAAGTTTGAAAACAAAGAAAGATTTTGAAAATAGGAAGGAGATTTGAAAATTTAAGAAGTGGGAAGAGATGAAGGGACTTTCCTAAAACTTAAATGTAAAAGCTAAAGGAAGAACGATCAAACCGTATGGCAAGTATTCCTCGAGAACAATGGGATTTCCATCTTCATGAACAAATGAGCTCAATCGGAGCCAAAGTCTTCATTCCATAACAACTTGAGCAAAGGGAGAAATCCTAAAATCTAAGTCCAAACTCCAAGTCCAATGCTAAGGATAGTAACCATAGTCCGAAATTAAAGTCGCAAATCTTTTAGATGTTTAATCCTTTATTAATGTTTTTGTGTCCAAATGGACAAAAGGAAAAATCACAAGCATAACAATATAAACATAAACAATATGATGAATGATATAGAAGCATAATAGGAGAGATAAGGAGCGAGAGATTGAAATAAAGAGGATAAGGTGCGAGAGATTGAATTTACATGGTTAGTATATTAATAGTATAATAATAATATTTACATAGAAATGATATGATGAACTTAATCAAACACAACCACAAAAAGATAACCAAAATCGAGGCAACCGGATCCAAATGGATCTCATTCTGAATCGGGACAAGTTTAGGTCTATGTTAAGCAATCGCCGAGTAATTTACGGAGTAATTACCCTACAAATGAAGCCGGCCACCACCAATTAAGGTGGAAAATATTTGTGCTAATACATGTTAGAGAAATGATATAATGAATCATTCTCCGAAAACATGTCGCACAAAAAGAAAAGGTAACGGTCTAATCTTAATCGGGATTTCACATTGTATTATCGAAGGCAACCTATCACGATTCCAAAGTATGGAGAATGATCCAAATGATCATTCATCCATAGATTTGAAATAATGAAGATTAAACATCTTCGAAAACCAATAATCGCGAATCGGAGATCTCATCGACCAAAAAAGAAAAATAAGATGGATAAGAAAGAAAATGGATCTAATAAAAATCCATAAAAAAAACAATTAAACTATTTTTTAAAGATTTTCTAAAATGAAACTAATTAAAAGATATTAGAATTATTTCTTTAAAGAAAAGGAAGTTTAAAAATTAATTTCTAACAAAAAAAATAGAAATTAAAACAAAATAAAGAAAAAAAACTTATGAAGTCAGTGAGGAGATGGCGCAGGATTGGGGTGGTAGATAGCAAGCCGTGATCTTCTCATTAACAGGCCCAAACCACAACAGTTTTTTCATTTAATAAAATAAATAAAAAAACAATTATTATGAGATAAACAAAAACAAGATTCCATCCTCCTCTTCTTCGATAACAGGGCAACACACTACTGCTCACACTCTCACCTAAAAACAATGCGACGGTATTTCCATACACAGATCTTTCTCTTAAATCACTGATGGAAGTTTGCTTTCTCCCGATCTCTCTCCGTCTCACTGCGTTTGTTGTGCAAAATTGATGCGGTGGCTGTAAAATTTACGGAAAGGGGAAAATGAAGGAAGAGGCTAACGGTGGTTTAAGCTAGCTTGCGAAAATTGAGACTGAAATGAGGGGATTGAAGGGTTTATGGAAGAAGATGCTTGGAATTTATTTGAAGTTGAGAAGAATCTAAGGTGATGAAGATGAATTAGGGTTGATGGAGGTATGAAGCTTGATTCGGAATAGCAATTGGGCAGAGGTTTGTTGTGCTCTTCAAGCTTGGATTTGAAGGTGAGAGAGACTGAATTTATAGAAGGAGAGGATTTAAAGCTCACGAATTCTGAGTTTTTTCAATTTATTTATTTTTCTACGTTTTGCTCTTTGACAGATTGCGTTTTGGGCAGCGAGAAATACGTGCTTGTTCTTGCTGTGTGATGCTTGCGTTTGATGTGTTGAAGTCGTGCTGTTGCTTTTGTGATGTTTTCAAGCTAAGTTGTGTTTTGGATGGGCTTGCGTATGGACGTGTTATGGGCCTGCTGTTATTTGTGTGTTGAAGCCGTGCAACTGATGCTGGCTGATAGTTTGTATGCGTATTGGCGTGTGAGCTAAGTTTTGCTTGCAAGGTGAGGTGCTGAACGCGTTTTGTAAAGTCACGATTTTTCTGCGTTTTCGGCTTGCAGTCCGTGTGTGTTTTGTGAAGTGTACTGATGTGTGGCTGCGGAGCTTGTGTTGTCTGCAGTGTGTATGGATTGTGTACAGCTTGATGGTGTAGCTTCGTGCGTGTTGTTCACGTGTTCGGCATGAATTTGAATTGAAAAATATCAGCTGCAACGTGATGTGTTTGGATGAGAGGAAAGTGTGATTCTTTGGCTTGAAGCTTGTTGGTTGTTGGTGTAGCTGACTTGTTGAAACAAAGTCATGTGCGGTACGGCGTGTGCAAAAGCTGCTTGCTTTTCGGCTTGGAGTGTATTTTAATGTGGCTAAAGGCGAAGTTTGTGTGGCTGGAGCTGTAGGGATGGCTGGACTCCGTGTCTTGAACGTGATGTTGGGAGCTGGCTGGGAACTCATTTTGGAGTCACGTGAACATTTTCACGTGCTGGACTTTAGATGATGATAGAAGCTTGTGGTTTTTTTTTTCTTTTATTTTATTGATGGGCCACAAATGTAATGGGATCCTTTTTATTATTTTGTTTGGAGGGATAAAATGAAATAGGATGTATAAAAAATGGGCTTCATAAAAAATAGAAATTTAAAAAAATGAATTTGGGAATTAAAATAAAAAATTTGGAGAATTAATATGGAATATGGAGAAATAGAAAAAATTGGAAGATAAAAAAAATGGTTTAATTGGATATGATCGGAAAAAATTGGATGAATATGGTAGAAGGAAAAAAAGGATAATTGAAACAAAATATGGATAAATGGATATTAACGGGTATGAACTAGAAAATGAATGGAAATGGATAATGGATATATAAAAAAATGATGATTTAATCGAAAAATGGATAATGGATATATGGATGATTTTTTTAAGTCTCACGACCAACTCCTGATTTTTCTCACAAGCCACTGATTAAAATGAAAACAGCCAATCCTGAATCACTGAATAACTTGCCACCCAAGCCACAACCACTTGAATCATCTGAAAATTGCCCTGATAACTCGAATCCATACTGAGGAAAATAAATCCTCAGATGAATCACTGATGAACACTCCATCAAGACCACACTTTTCACACATCACTGCCTGATAAACCGATGATCTTAGCACGCAACACAGCTTAAACTTTTGAATACGCACTGTCTGAGGAATGAACCACTGGCATACACAACTTGCAGTTGAACAATCTTCTGATAATTTGACCAATATTAGGTCAAACGTCCATCTGAATCGAATCGTAACTGAACAAACGCATCTGAATTGAAATCAATGTCTTATCTTCGCAAACCTGCAACACAGAGAAGAAGAAGAGGCAAACTGCAACATATTTTTTTTTATTTTGGTTAGAAGTTAGTAAATATAAGCAGATAAAAGCAATTAAAGATGGTGATCCCCTGCAAGGCATAGACCTGCACCTGAAAAAAAGATAAACGAACAGTGCGTGATCTTGTTTGTATGCAAATGCAGATGAGATGCGAAAAATCTTAGGGTCAAAAATTAGGGTATGACAGATGCCCCTATTTAAGTTTCTTCAATCCAGAGATAATGAAGATTGAAATCTTCGTTTCGACAAGATGGAAGATACTTAAATATCAAGAAAACCCAAATTTTTGATCCTAAGATGCAAAAAACTAGAATGAAATGAAATGAAATGAAGCGACCAATATGATATGGAAATGATATGACGCATATGATAATGTATATGAAAATGATACGAAATGTATATAGAAACAAATGAAATGCAGAGAAATCCGAGAGGGATAAGATGACACATGAAAAAAAGAATAAACGCTGAGGATCAGGAGCATAAAACTCCAACGGGGAAAAACAACATGCTAGAGACCATCACATGGCTTAGCTGAGAAGAAAAAAATGTCCAAGAATGGCAATTGGACAGAAAGGATCACAACATCCAGGAATGGCACTGAATGAAGTGAGAAAAGTCCCAAAAAAGTACACCAGAAGCATCCAAAGATGACATTACTGACTTTAATAGGGATATCCGAGAATGGCAATCGGAAAAAGGTAATCACAAAATCTGAGAATAGCAATCAGATAAAAAGTGAATCACAACATTCAGGAATAGAACTGAATGAGATGAGAAAATTTTGGGAAAGTACATCAACTCAATGATGACTCCAACATGGAAATCCGAGAATGGCAATCGGAAGGAAAGTGATCACAACATCCAAGAATAGCAATCGGATAAAATGTGAATCACAATATTCAGGAACAGAACTGAATGAGATGGGAAAAAGGTCCGGGACAGTACATCAAATCAATGATGACTTCACTATGGACATCCGAGAATGGCAATCGGAAGGAAAGTGATCACAACATCCAAGAATAGCGATCGGATAAAATGTGAATCACAACATTCAGGAACAGAACTGAATGAGATGGGAAAAAGTCTGGGACAGTACATCAAATCAATGATGACTCCACTATGGACATCCGAGAATGGCAATCGGATAAAAGGGTGTAATATATGAGAAGACACAACAAGTAGGTGAAGAAAAAGTTCTGGAGAAACAGACAAATGCCAAGTAAGTTGGACTTTGGCCAAAAAGTAAGAAGTTGAAAACAACATGACTTCGAGAAATGCATATGAGGACTAAAACACTAGATATGCGGACATTTACGAAAATGGGGACTAAACCACCCAAGAACACGCATAATGAGGACTAAAACACTCAAATATGCAAAGGTAAACAAAACTGGGGAATAACACACCCGAGAAAACGCATAATGAGGACTAAAACACTCAAATATGCAAACGTAAACAAAACTGGGGAATAACACACCCGAGAAAACGCATAATGAGGACTAAAACACTCAAATATGCAAACGTAAACAAAATTGGGGAATAACACACCCAAGGAAATAATATGAGAGAAAATGATGACAACCAGTTTAGACTCTTAGAGGAGTGAAAAGGATGGAAGACTGATTCCTCAACACGGAGATCACTGCCATTTTGTTCGGAAATTAGAGACGCTATTGCTGAACAAATCTCTGTCACACCAGTAAACTGTATCAAGTTAGAAATCTTTAGAGAGAAGTCATGCAAAGCTGCTTGGGGATTCTTGGAGAAAAATTGCCCCAAGTTCAATGATTGGTGAAGGTAAACTGATACTGAATTCAGTTCTTGATTACTGCCGGAGAAAATAATCACATCTTTGAGGTAACTGTTGAGAAGAATAAACTGATCATGGCTTCAGCCCTTGAGATGAATGTTGAGAAGATAAATCCAGTATGAAACTTGCAGAGAATCTTCTGACTAACCAAATCTGATAATAACTTGCATTGAGCAACAATTCTTGAACCATAGGACCTGGGAAGAACTTGCCCCTGATAAGATCACTGACCAAGTTTCTCAACTGCTTGAAAATTCCTTGATGAGAAAAGTTTATTTGCAAATAAAAAGTGTTTGTACAAACCTGGTAATTTTAATGCAAAATTCAATGCAAAGTTTGAAATCAAGAATCATTTTTGGAATGAGATGTAAAGTAAATGAAAACATTGTCAAAACACGGCGGTTGAGACAAAAATTAAAGATAAAGCGACGGTAAGAAACAAACGATTGGTAAAGAACTTGGGAGTCAGTTTACGCAACCTCGTTGTTGTATGCTTTTCAAAAGAAACCTGGATTCAATTAGGACTCTTGAAGATTGTAACGAGGCCTGGTTCACGGTTTATGAAACAAAGGATATAGGCTCAAAGTTTATTTGTACCCAACCCAACTTCGTGATAAACTCCAGTCCTACATTCAAATAATTCAGCCTATGCATTCAAGTTCCAAGAATTTTAGGATTGCACAGATGAAGATGGTTCATAAGCCAATGGACTTTGAGATAGCAGTCACATCTTTCCTTTTTGTTATTTATGGTAAGGACTTTGGTCCACTCATCTTGTTTTTGCTGAGGATTTTGATGACCTCTTGATAAACCTTTCTTTTATTATCCCTAACTTTTGCCTGAACTGTGTCATTTGAACTTACAGTCAGCGGGATGCCCCAGTTTTTGCCTAAGTCTCCTTCATAGGTTTTGACTTAGCGGGCTTTGATTTTTTTTCAATAAATTTTTTTTTAATATCATTTTCTTTTTGAAAGATAATGACTGCATGGCTTAATGATTACGACGAACCATCATTGGCTTTTGAATTGAGATATCTTCAACACTTCTTTGATGTGTGTGAAGGAAAGCTTGAGATTGCAACCTTTATTGAAAGGTGTCTTGAATGATTCTCTTGTACTTGAATGCACATTCGAATTAATTGAGAACTACCCATCCCCGGGTTAAAATTGCGGGTTTTTTCGAATAGAAAGAAACTTCAACTTCAAGGCTCAAAGGGGTTGACAAAGGATTAACTTCCTTATTTCTCCGGTGTTTGGGATTTGAAACAATGCATGTATATCATCAGCCAAGTCTCAATTGAAAGCACACCAACAACAATTATGGGTATCTCGTTTTCATCATCCTCCCTCCAATCATTGTAAAAGCTTGAGAAAAGATAAATGAACTTGAAATGTAAAGCATAAAGATGCAAATAGTAAATGAAATTGAATCAAAACAAAGAAATGCTCATTTCATTAAAACCAACATGAAAGTACAAACAAGCTTAAAAGCAAACAAGTCAATACAATTGAAGAAAAATGCAAACATAAAGAAACAATGGCCTAGTGATCCATCAGCAACAAGGATGAGTTATCCCGTCTGATATTCTGGCCTTGAAGAAAATTTGACAGTTGAATTCTTCTAGGAGATTCGCTTCTCATGCTTCGGCAAAGGATTGTTGATAACATTGGGATTTGTGTCATTAAAGTAAAGGATGTTGTTCCTGATAAGTTCTAGCACCTTAGCCTTCAGTGCAAAGCAATGTTCTAAGTCATGACCAGTTCCACCTTGATGAAACTCGCAGCGAAGATCCGATCTATAACCAACCGGAAGAGGGTTTGGAACAGGAGGCGGAGGCCTAGTAGTAATTAAACCACTCTTAATCAAGGAAGGAAACAACTCAGTGTAAGGCATCGGGATCGGATCAAAGTTTGGCCTATTGCGATACTGATTTTGTCCAGCAGCAGGATGAGGAGCCTGAGCTTGAGCTCGAATCTGAACTTAAGCTTGAGTTGGTTGAGCTTGAACTTGAGCTTGAGTTTGAGCAGGTTGAGTTTTGACAACAGGAGCAACTGCAGCTACATATGGTTGAACATATCGTTGTTTCGGGCGATAAGGCCTCCTCTCAGTTGAAACAGCATAAGCATCACCATCTTTTCTCTTGTGAAAATTCCCAAAAGACTTTCTTGCAGCATTAGGAGATTCAGAATTGGTAATCTTACCCTTCTTGATACCTTCCTCTAGTCTTTCTCCAATAGTGACTAGGTCAGAAAAACCAGATGAAACACTTCCTACCATTTTCTCCCAAAAGAACGGTTGAAGAGTGTCCATGAACAAGCCAGTTAATTCCTTCTCGGGCAAAGGTGGCTCCACTTGAGCAGCTAGCTCTCTCCAACGCTGAGCATACTCTTTGAATGATTCTTTCTCTTTCTGTGACATGTTTTGATGTTGACGACGGTCAGGCGCCATGTCCAGATTGTACTTATACAGTCTTACAAAAGCATCAGATAAATCTTTCCAGCTTCGAATGTGACTCTTCTCAAGTCCAACATACCACTTCATGGAAGCACCACTCATACTATCTTGAAAACAGTGAATAAGGAATTTGTCATCCTTGGCATGTGCAGCCATTTTGCGACAATACATCAGCATATGAATCTTTGGACAAGTATGACCATTGTACTTCTCAAATACAGGAACCTTGAATTTATCAGGAAGAACTAAGTCGGAAACCAAACACATGTCAATTGCAGCAGAACCAAAGACATCTTTTCCTTCTAGACCTCTTACCCTCTTCTCAAGAGTCAAACATTGCTCTCTAACTTCATCCATATATCCAGGTTCACCCTGACTTTCAGCTTGCGGACCGACAGCTTGATACAAAAAAGGAGAATTCTGATAAGTAGTCTGAGCAGTAGTGTGCACAACAGGTTGAGGTTCGACAAAAGTCGGAGCTGAAAAGACTGGCACAACAGATGGACCGCCCACTTGAGCAGTTGCAGAAACTGGCACATAATCCGGAGGTAACCCATATTCTGGCCAAGTAGAAACTGGTTGCTGAATAACAGGAGGATCAACCGTACACACCGGTACCCAACGCGAAACAACCTTCCAGGCATTCAAATGGATCAGGTACAGCAGGACCTGAATGAAGTAAGAAATCAAATGGCAAACGAAAGGGTCGAGATGAGAAACCAAATGACCCAGTTTATGGCTGTGATGACTGGCTTAGCTCAGAGCCAGGAAAGGTTGAGAGAGTTGGTGGAAAGGCAGACACCTGAAGAGCCCCACCCTGGAACAGGAGGAACCAGCAATAATGAACGAGGGCAACCTCGTATCGACCCACAGGAGTTTGGGCCCCATTTGAACCCAGATGTTAATATCCCAAGGAATATTCAAGGAAACACTGCTGCAGGCAGGATCTTGCAAGAAGATCCTCAGGAGGAGCAGTTCACAGTTATTGGGGCTGGGGATGAGGTATATGACCGAAGGCTGGATGAGATTGCTGAGAAGCTAAGATCTTTGGAATCCCAGAATTCTTTAGGCTTTGACGTAATGGATATGGGGCTGGTAGATGGGGTGAGGATTCCTCACAAATTCAAACCCCCGTGCTTTGAAAAATATAATGGTACCTCTTGCCCGCGTACTCATCTGCAATCTTTCTTAGGAAGAATCAAGGCTTATACCATGGACGAGAAGTTATGGATGTTCTATTTTGAGGACAGCCTGACTGGAGCATCAAGAGAATGATATTCGCATCTGACAAGGGCCACTATAAGATGTTGGAAAGACTTGGCCGAAGCCTTCATCCGACAATACCAATACAACCTAGACATGGCTCCCAATAAAACTCTTCTAATGGGCATGTCTCAGTCTTCAAGGGAAAGCTTTCGGGATTATGCTCAGAGGTGGAGACAGCTTGCTGCTACTGTCCAGCCACCCATGTCTGAAAGAGAAATGGCTGACATGTTTATGAACACATTGCAAGGAACTTATATTGACATACTTGCTGCTTTCTCTTCCACCAGCTTTGCCAATGTAGTTATAGCTGGTGAGAGAATTGAGAGTCTCTTAAAAATGGGCAAAATCTCTGACAATGGTGCAAGTTCCTCCAGCAACCCCAGAAAACCTTTTTCAGGACCCCGAAGGGCAGGTGAAACAAATGCTATCCATGCAAGCAGGGGCAGACCCCAGTATTCTCACAGATCAATAGCAGCCGTTACTATACCGGCTCGAGTTCCATAACAACCACTTTTTCCTCAACAACAACAACAACATCACTATCAACAACAATCTCATTTTCCGCAACAAAGAACGTACAACATGTAGCGGTAAAATCATGAGTGTAAGCTATTGATTAACTTAACTCAAGGTAAACAGAGTCGCCACCGCGCTTTTATTTTATTCCAAATGGAAAAGGCAAAAAGAACGAATAAAACCTAAAGAATTTTAAAAGCTAAAAAGCTAAAAGAATCAAACAGAGAACGGGTAAGGGGATAGGTTACAAATCGGGAAGGTTTTACGCACCCGAAATGTCCGTGGTACTCCACGGGAGCCCTTTGAAATATTTACTGCTTTTTTGGTTTGAAATGGTTTGCTTAAAAAAAGATTGAAGAGATGAGAAGAAGAATGTTTTTTAAGATTTTTTGTGGAGAAAGTTTCGATATGCTTATGTAGTTTAGCATTTATTAAGAAATGAAATGAAAAAGTAAAACCGCATGACCTAAGTCAAGGTTTGATTGCGAAAATGTTTGAAGTTTGAAAACAAAGAAATTTTTTGAAAATAGGAAGGAGATTTGAAAATTTAAGAAGTGGGAAGAGATGAAGGGACTATCCTAAAACTTAAATGTAAAAGCTAAAGGAAGAACGATCAAACCGTATGGCAAGTATTCCTCGAGAACAATGGGATTTCCATCTTCATGAACAAATGAGATCAATCGGAGCCAAAGTCTTCATTCCATAACAACTTGAGCAAAGGGAGAAATCCTAAAATCTAAGTCCAAACTCCAAGTCCAATGCTAAGGATAGTAACCATAGTCCGAAATTAAAGTCGCAAATCTTTTAGATGTTTAATCCTTTATTAATGTTTTTGTGTCCAAATGGACAAAAGGAAAAATCACAAGCATAACAATATAAACATAAACAATATGATGAATGATATAGAAGCATAATAGGAGAGATAAGGAGCGAGAGATTGAAATAAAGAGGATAAGGTGCGAGAGATTGAATTTACATGGTTAGTATATTAATAGTATAATAATAATATTTACATAGAAATGGTATGATGAACTTAATCAAACACAACCACAAAAAGATAACCAAAATCGAGGCAACCGGATCCAAATGGATCTCATTCCGAATCGGGACAAGTTTAGGTCTATGTTAAGCAATCGCCGAGTAATTTACGGAGTAATTACCCTACAAATGAGGCCGGCCACCACCAATTAAGGTGGAAAATATTTGTGCTAATACATGTTAGAGAAATGATATAATGAATCATTCTCCGAAAACATGTCGCACAAAAAGAAAAGGTAATGGTCTAATCTTAATCGGGATTTCACATTGTATTATCGAAGGCAACCTATCACGATTCCAAAGTATGGAGAATGATCCAAATGATCATTCATCCATAGATTTGAAATAATGAAGATTAAACATCTTCGAAAACCAATAATCGCGAATCGGAGATCTCATCGACCAAAAAAGAAAAATAAGATGGATAAGAAAGAAAATGGATCTAATAAAAATCCATAAAAAAAACAATTAAACTATTTTTTAAAGATTTTCTAAAATGAAATTAATTAAAAGATATTAGAATTATTTCTTTAAAGAAAAGGAAGTTTAAAAATTAATTTCTAACAAAAAAAATAGAAATTAAAACAAAGTAAAGAAAAAAAAACTTATGAAGCCAATGAGGAGATGGCGCAGGATTGGGGTGGTAGATAGCAAGCCGTGATCTTCTCATTAACAGGCCCAAACCACAACAGTTTTTTCATTTAACAAAATAAATAAAAAAACAATTATTATGAGATAAACAAAAACAGGATTCCATCCTCCTCTTCTTCGTTAACAGGGCAACACACTACTGCTCACACTCTCACCTAAAAACAATGCGACGGTATTTCCATACACAGATCTTTCTCTTAAATCACCGATGGAAGTTTGCTTTCTCCCGATCTCTCTCCATCTCACTGCATTTGTTGTGCAAAATTGATGCGGTGGTTGTAAAATTTACGGAAAGGGGAAAATGAAGGAAGAGGCTAACGGTGGTTTAAGCTAGCTTGCGAAAATTGAGACTGAAATGAGGGGATTGAAGGGTTTATGGAAGAAGATGCTTGGAATTTATTTGAAGTTGAGAAGAATCTAAGGTGATGAAGATGAATTAAGGATGATGGAGGTATGAAGCTTGATTCGGAATAGCAATTGGGCAGAGGTTTGTTGTGCTCTTCAAGCTTGGATTTGAAGGTGAGAGAGACTGAATTTATAGAAGGAGAGGATTTAAAGCTCACGAATTCTGAGTTTTTTCAATTTATTTATTTTTCTGCGTTTTGCTCTTTGACAGATTGCGTTTTGGGCAGCGAGAAATACGTGCTTGTTCTTGCTGTGTGATGCTTGCATTTGATGTGTTGAAGTCGTGTTGTTGCTTTTGTGATGTTTTCAAGCTAAGCTGTGTTTTGGATGGGCTTGCGTATGGACGTGTTATGGGCCTGCTGTTATTTGTGTGTTGAAGCCGTGCAGCTGATGCTGGCTGATAGTTTGTATGCGTATTGGCGTGTGAGCTGAGTTTTGCTTGCAAGGTGAGGTGCTGAACGCGTTTTGTAAAGTCACGATTTTTCTGCGTTTTCGGCTTGCAGTCCGTGTGTGTTTTGTGAAGTGTACTGATGTGTGGCTGCGGAGCTTGTGTTGTCTGCAGTGTGTATGGCTTGTGTACAGCTTGATGGTGTAGCTTCGTGCGTGTTGTTCACGTGTTCGGCATGAATTTGAATTGAAAAATATCAGCTGCAACGTGATGTGTTTGGATGAGAGGAAAGTGTGATTCTTTGGCTTGAAGCTTGTTGGTTGTTGGTGTAGCTGACTTGTTGAAACAAAGTCATGTGCGGTACGGCGTGTGCAAAAGCTGCTTGCTTTTCGGCTTGGAGTGTATTTTAATGTGGCTAAAGGCGAAGTTTGTGTGGCTGGAGCTGTAGGGATGGCTGGACTGATGAAAGCTGGAAAAAAGACGTGTCTTGAACGTGATGTTGGGAGCTGGCTGGGAACTCATTTTGGAGTCACGTGAACATTTTCACGTGCTGGACTTTAGATGATGATAGAAGCTTGTGGTTTTTTTTTCCTTTTATTTTATTGATGGGCCACAAATGTAATGGGATCCTTTTTATTATTTTGTTCTTGATGTGTGATGCTTGCGTTTGATGTGTTGAAGCCGTGTTGTTGCTTTTGTGATGTTTTCAAGCTAAGCTGCGTTTTGGATGGGCTTGCGTATGGACGTGTTATGGGCCTGCTGTTATTTGTGTGTTGAAGTCGTGCGGCTGATGCTGGATGATAGTTTGTATGCGTATTGGCGTGTGAGCTGAGTTTTGCTTGCAGGGTGAGGTGTTGAACGCGTTTTGTAAAGTCACGATTTTTCTGCGTTTTCGGCTTGCAGTCCGTGTGTGTTTTGTGAAGTGTACTGATGTGTGGCTGCGGAGTGTAAACACCCCAAATTTTCCCTCACTCATTTCACCATGGCTTGTGATTCTTTTCATTTGCATAATTTCAATCATATCATCTCATATTGCATTTTTGCTTCACTGCATTGGTTCAAAGTCATCTGCACCTAGGGTTTGTGATCTGAGCAATCCCTGAGCTATCTAAGCCACTCCAAGAGTCTCCAATCATCTCAAGAGGGTTCATGTATGTTCAAGCATCATATTATATCCTCCCAAGATCAAGAAAGTCAGAAAATCACAAGAACTGAGAAAGGCATAGAAGCAGAGCCAAGCTTAACTGCACAGATGACCAAAAATTAGGGTTTTGGTTTCAGAGGCCATAACTCCAAATTTTTTGGTCATTCTTGTTTCTATTGGTCTCTATATGATATGAGGATCATGCATACCAATTTTCATAAAGAAATTCAATGGGGAAGGCATCTGATCAATAGATGACTTCTTGAGCAAGTCAGTGCAAAATCAGGGCATCTGAGGCCCCCAATCACCCAACCAAAGGGTTTTCTCCATCATTTTGGATGCATATGATCTTTATTTGATCTTAGAAGAATTTAGAAGTTCACAAAATTGAAGAATTTCAAGCCATTTGCAAAGTTGCCATTTTGGGAAAGTGACTTGTAATGAAAACTTGCCATTTTGGGAAAGTTTTTCAACCTCCTCTTTTTGATTCAAAAATGCTTCAAATGAAAAATCTTTGGTCATGAAAGTTGTAGATTGGATCCTCCCATTTTCAAAAAGTACAAGAACTCATTCTAATTCATTTTAGAGCAAAAGTTATGGCCTTGCAAAGTTGGATAAAATCACTAAATTTTCATTTTTGTGCCAAAGAGGAAACTTGCAAAAACTCATGCCAAAGCCAAATGTGACTTCAAATCAACTTCTAATCATCACACAAACATCATTCATGGTTCATAATTCAGATTTGCCCAAAGAATTCCTCACTTTCATGCCTTGGATTCAAGTATCATAAGACATTTTTTACAAAAGTCACAAAGAGGGAAATCTTGCAAGAATGGTTCTTAGGGTTTTGTTTGGTCTCTAATCAATCTCAAAGTGTCATAACAACATTATGTGGTACATTTTGCTGCATATTGCCCAAGGAATAAGACATGTCCATGACCAAAATCCCAAAATACAACAAGTTGTGAAAATTGCAAAACATGTAACATCTCACCCTTCCTCCATTTCAGATCACATCAGAACATCCAAGGGCCTTCCTTGAAGCTGGCTGAGGCAATCCAAACACAGAAATCTCCTCTGCCATGGCCCATACCTATAGTACACAATTTTTTACTTTTTGGTCAATCACCCCATACCATTCCCATAGTGCATACCTGCCCTCCTTGATTGTTGGGATTGCTTATGGATTGCCTAAAGGTCATAAAATAAGAAGGACATAGGCTCAGAACACACACACAACCAGCTTGCACAAAAACTGTCCAAAACTTCTCCTCTTCGAAACTCTTGACACAGCCATCAAAACTCCATTTTTTCTTCACCAACAAGTCACTTATCACTCACAGAACAAGAATCAACCCTCAAAGCAGCCAAAAACATCACACACACAGGCCTCCATTTCTGCTATACCAGAACTGAAACATTCAAACCAACCATTCTTAAAGCTTTCTAAGCTTCATTTCATCATCAGGGGATTCAAAGGAGTGGATTTGCAGCAAAGGAAAGGCCAGAAAGCCCAGAACCAGAAGGTTCCATCTCAGGTATAGCTCAAGAACTTTTTTCTCAGAACCTTGTTTTTAAGTTCTCAATCGAATCCTTATGATGTGCTGATGATTCTGATGTATTTACTTTTCAAAATAGTGGAATATTGAGTATGTATGAGTTGTTTGAAAGTTTCTGACCTAAATTCGTTTTGCTTCAATTTGCATTATTGATGAATGAAAAATGATTTTTGTTTGGGGATTTTGATTCAGTGATGTGTGGGGTTCATTTCTGGCCAGAGAGATTTTGTTTTAGATGCGTAGGGAGAGAGTTGGGGTTTTGGCTCATCGGAGAAGACGACCAGAACACTGTTCCGGTCGCCTGAGAGTGATTAAGCCCTAATCCTGTAATTAAGTAACTTTGAATGTCAGCCTTAGGATCTACCTTGCGCGCGCGTTTTCAGTGGCCAGGATTGTTTTGATTAGCCCTAATCCTCATTTATTAGTTTAATTAAGATTAATTAAATTAATTTAATCAGGATAAACCTCAACCCTTGGATGACGCGCCAGTCAACCAATTTCACCCCAGTTCAAATCTAGGCCATTAGATCTGATTATTTCTCCTTTAATTTAATTTAATTTTCAATTTTATTCATTTTTCTTGCACATTTTATTTAAAATAGCAAATCATTTCCAAAAAATTTCATTTTTTGCATCATACCTTAAAATATTTTTCTCTTTCTGAAGATAATTTTTATTTTATTTTTTGCATAATTTTCGTATTTTAAAAATATTTGAATGTTTATTTTAATTAGTTAATGAGAATTAATTAATTAAAATAGCATTTAGGTTTCTAAAAATCACAAAAAAATTCACATTGCATTTTAATACATTTAGAAACATTATCAAACTCTTCAAACAAATTTCTTTTTGGTTATTGACCTACTTTTATATTTTTCTTTGGAATTAAAGTTCTTAAAAGGCAATATTTTGGTCATAAGTTAGAAAAATTCATTCTGCCTAACCATGAAGAGTTTGATGTTGGTTCTTTTTGCATTGCATTATTCATATCATGTAGTTTCTAGGGTAAAATTGGCATGAATTTATCTTTCATTTTCAATTTGTTTTGCATTTCTCCTTTTGAGGTACCCTAAAACCATAGGTAACTTAGAAAATTCATAACTTCCATTAGGTTAAGAGTTAGTTCTCCTCCTTTGGGGTGTGATATCATGTGGGATTAGGATTCCTTTGATTGCATTTTCAATTTTTTATCATGTCATTTGCTTCTGATTTTGAATTTTGTGTTGCATGTCATATATAAACCCTAATTTTTGCCTTCATTTGCATTCATCTCCCATTTGCTTGCATACATGAGATTGCCATGACATTTTGTGAATTCACATGACTTCTAAAACATCTTAGGATACATTAGACTCATGTTTGATCATTATATTATTCATTTGCCATGATATGCATTCATTCCATTTCATATACATTCATGAACTTTCATGGTTCAAAACATGCTTCATTTGCATTCTCATCTCTTGTATGATCATCCACAACTCTTGTCTTGTGTTTGCATCATATCTTAGCATCATTAACATCATGTTTATGCTTCTGGTTTTGGTTTGCATCATTGTATCTTTCTCATTTTCATCTCATCTCATTTCTTGTCACTAACTTTTCAGGTGGTAAGTCATTGAGAAGTGAATTTGCCTTCACTTCTCATAATCTCTTCTCATCTCTTTTATGCATTCATTGCTGAATTTTTACTTGTGTATTAGAGTGAGCTTTCTCATTCATGCTCCTCCTCTCTTTCTTTCTTCAAGCAACTTGTCTTCTTAAGTGATGCAAGTTGTCTTGCTTCTTTCTACTTCTTCCTCCTTTCATCTGCTTCTTTTCCTGGTGGCTTTTCTCTTGAAGATCTTTTGCAAGCCTCATAAACCCTAGGAATACCCAAGCATGATCACAATTAGGGTTTGATTAGTCCCCCATTAGTTTTACCTTTGTGTCATCTTTGTGTCTTCTCTTCTCATCTAATAATCAAGGACTAAACCTTAAAGGTTTAAGGCTTTGTGATTAAGCTTATGCCTGTATCCTTCTATTAGGATGGAGTGTATAACTTTAATCCTAAATGTTAAACCCTTAATGTGTTTAAATCCTTTAATCAATCCACCTAATAATCACTAAGACATCATGCTTGTAACTTGGGCCTTGCATTAGGGTTCTAATTCTTCCTTAATTGGTTAAGAAGGACTAACCCTAGTGTTAATGGACAAGTCCCCCTCAAGTTGTCTTACAAACCATAAAATCCACTTCTTAATCTTACCATTAACTAAAATCCACTTTAATAAAGGCTTTGTTTTGTCATGAGGCTAATCCCTAATCATGGATTAAGTTGAGGAGCCTTTCTCAGCTTAAATGTTCCCATCTATTATCCTTCTATTAGGATGGTGTAATGGGTCCATTAAATCCTTGATTATGGCTTAAACTCATTACTTAACACTAAACAAAAACTCCAAAAACATCTAAATAAATGCAAGTAGGTTAATGATCTTAATCCTACATCTTGGTGATTAAGTGTGAGGTGCTTACTTCACACTTAAGGTATTCTCATTACCCCTAGTCAGAGGGAGGATGTGATGAGTTTACTAAACCCTTGGTTTATGCTTAAGCTCATTTTCTTATGACAAACTCAAAAAGCAATAAAAGATTGAAAATACAAAAACAAACAATAATCGTCTCCTCCGGGATTCTTTTCTCACCTCATTCACTCACAAACGAGAACTCGCTTCTTCCGTCTAATGCAAGACAGTTTGCACCTGAGCCAGACAGGTCATACACTTGAGCATAGATAAATAAGCAGTTCACAAGTCAATTTATCTTTCAGTCTCTTTGGGTCGAACTACGGTGTTCTGACTTCCTCATTGCACGAGAGGATACGTAGGCATAACTTAACAGTTATCGAACAAAAGCCTCTGTATATTCCCCCTCCTTCCAGCATTATTCTTTAAGTCTCATTATCATGAGCATTTCATTCTTTTCTTACACTGACACTTCTCTTTCATCTCACTTCACATTTCTTTTACACTGACACTTGCATTCTTTTCCAGCTTTTGCACACAAAATAGCACTGACACTACCCCTTTAAAACACAAATCTTTCAAGCGTGGATCCCGTCGAGTACGGCGGACAATCTGGGTGCTAATACCTTCCCAGGTTGTAACCAACCCCCTTTCTCAGTTTCTCTGGTTCGCGACCGTCTTATCCATATCTTTCCAGGTCTATGCAGCATTACCTTTCCTTCGGGATAAAAATGCCTAGTTGGCGACTCTTTTCTTCTGAGTTCACCCTTGTGTGTTCTCTCTCTCTTTCGCCGACCGTTCGCGTCTGTACCCCATTTGACTCAGCCTCATTTGGTGGGAGCGACAGCTTGGCGACTCTGCTGGGGAACCTTATATTGTAACCAGGGCTTCTGGTTCTTTTTGTGGGTTCCTCCTAGCGCTTGTTTGATTTGTGTTTATCGGGTTGTTATGTGCTAATTGTGTTTATTTATTTGCTTTATTTACTGCTTTATGTACAACTTTATTTATTGCTTTCCTTTACAGTTTTACATATTTCATACTGTCATTATCATTGCTGGATCTGGCTTCTGTTTTGGTGGGTGGGGTTCCATTGAGGGTTTGAGGTCTTATACCTAGGACCTGAGTGACACCTAGGCTAGAGTGGTTCATGTTCTTTCCCATTCCATTTCGGTCTGGTGCGGGAATATGAAACACGGTTCAGATGTGGGTTTCTTCTTGAGAACTCTGTGCTACAGATTTCCTGTAGTGCTAGGGCTATCTGGGAAGCCTGCTAAATCTGGATGACCTTTATTATGACCTTCAGAAGCTGAGGTGAATTAGAGGAGGATCTTTTATGGTTATTTTAAACACTGTACCTCCGGGTTAGAAGTGTTTACACTTTTCATAGCTGATCCAAGTCTGAAGATCCTTGTTCTAGAACACTACATGTGAGGGGGTTGGGCTGTTTACAGGTTTGCAGGTACCCTTGGACACATCATACCTTGTTTTTGTTTTGTTTAAGATTACTCCACTTTGGACAGTTCTTGTGATTAACCCTGGACATGTGACTCTTTATTTGGGTCCCCCACCTTGGTTACTGGATTTCTGAACCTCCATCTGGACCTTCTTTGAACATACAGGGACTCATATCAAGGCAGATAATCAGATCCAGCTTGATCACAAACCCTTGCATATCATTTGCATATATCATCATTGCATCATTTAACATTTGTTTATTTGTTTTTCAGGGTATCCACATTATATCTGGTTTGGTTTTGACCCCTTCTTCTGCATAGACCTCTGCTTCATCAGTTATCTGCTTCAGCTATCTTCATCATCACCAGCATCAGCCTGTCAGTGGCTCATTTCCAGCATCAGTTTGTAGTCTTCATCAGCACCTATCTTCATCTTCTTCAGCAGCACTCATGACTACTCCTAGGAAGAGCAACATATCTTACCACTTTTTTGAGCCTGTGTTGACTGGTATCAGGCAGGTCCAGTCACTTATCACCCCTGACCACATCCCACTGTTTAGAGAACACTATGGAGGTATCTTGGATATGGTCATGGATCTTGACCCTTCTCAGAGGAGCATGATCCACACCTGCTTGCAGTTTTATGATCCTCCATTGAGATGCTTCACTTTTCCAGACTTCCAGCTAGGGCCTCTGCTGGAGGAATTTTCTTCATTGACTGGAATACCTATCAGAGGTGGAATCCCCTTCAACCCAGAGATGCCTGCTCCCACCAATGGAGAAGTGGCAAAAGCACTGTACCTGGAACCTGCCTTGATTGAGCAAAGTATGACAACAAAAGCTGGGATCCCTGGTTTGCACTTGGACTTCTTGATTTCTCAGGCCATCCTGAAGGCTTCATTGGGGGAGTGGAGGGCAGTCTGTGCACTGTTAGCCCTCAGCATATATGGGGCTATACTGTTTGCAGATAAGCCCAAATTTGTCAGCAAGAATGCCATCCATCTGTTCCTTCTGAAGAACCCAGTGCCTACACTATTGGGGGACTTTTACTACTCCATTCATCAGAGGAATGAGAAACAAAGGGGGACGTTGGTAAGATGTTATGCTCCTTTGTTCTACACCTGGCTGCTCAGACACTTGCCTAAGTCAGATGCTTTCTTGAATCCCCACCAACAGAAGAATTGGGCCAAGAGGCTCATTGCTTTGACTTCAGATGATATTAGATGGTGCACCCAGAGCACCAAGGGCAAGGACATTATCACCAGCTGTGGACAATACCCAAATGTACCTCTGATAGGAGTAAAGGGTTGCATCAACTACAATCCTTTGCTGTTTAAGAGACGACTGGGTTATGCTTTGGTTCACCCTCCCAGAGTGCAAGATTTGGCTGAGACCCTGTATTGTGAGGTAAAACCTAATTTAGCTGCTGTCAGATAAGTATCCTAGGCTTGGGACAATATTCAGACAAGAGGGATGGCTATTCTGGGAAGGTGTAATAATGTTTCTTCAGCTCAATACTATGACTGGTCCCGTACTAGAGCTCAGGTTACTAGAATGCCTTTCACCTTGGAAGACATGCCTGGACCCTCTACAGCACAGCCAGCAGCAACTGTCAGCCTAGAAGAATTTGAGAAGTTGAAGGAAAGAAATGAGAACCTATCTCAAGCTTTAAAGAAGACTCTTTGGGAAAGGAGTGATGGTCGTCTGGATATTGAGAGATTGGAGAAGCTTAGGGTGGAGCATCTTACCAGAATTGAGAAGACAAAGGATTACATCAGGAAAGCAAGGGCTGGGGAACAAATACTGAAGAATGCCTGTAAAGAAGCCAAGATTCAGAAGGCTAGGATTGAACTCTATCTGCAAGAGAGTCAGGCTAGGTGGGTCAGGATCACCGAGGCCCGTACACAAGAAGACCAGAAAACTCAAGCCAAGATTGAACAGCTAGAGGCCAATGAGAAGAAGCAGCAGGAGACTTTGTTGGCAGCCCAGAAGGAGATTTCAGAGTTGAAGCTCAGAGCAGGATTGAAGATATCAAAGGACCAGGATAGGCACAAGAGGCTGACCTCTGCCATTGCTACCAGGAACCTCCTCATTAGGACCATTACAGAACACCCAGCTGGTCCAGTGACTGAGGCACTCCTGAAGGAGGTCAGAGAGGATGAGTTTGGACTGGATGTTTGACCCTTTGTTTGTTGTTATTTCCATTTGATGTACTTTTTCCTTTTTTGTATTTTGACCCTCCATGGGCATATGTTGTAAAACAGACTATGTATTGTTCACCATTTGTAATATATTTCAGTTTGTTCTCATTTAGGTTTTCTCTCAACAACATCAAGCATCTCCCTCGAGGTCTGGAAAGGTCAAAACCAAGAACCAAACCGGATACCTTGGAAAACAAATAAGCATACTGCATTGCATACTAACTTTTGTCTTGTTTTGTAGGTTTTATGATTTTTGTTTCTAACTTTGTTGTGATCTCAGGAAACATTGCTCGTCACCGAGTGTTCCCTATCAACCGCACGCACCGGTACCCGACTCGCAACAACCTTCCCGGTATTCAAATGGAACAAGTACAGCAGGATCTGACTGAGGTCAGAAATCAGATGGCCAATGAGAGAGTAGAGATGAGAAATCAGATGTCTCAATTCATGGCAGTAATGACTGGCTTAGCCCAGAGTCAGGAAAGGCTAAGAGAGCTGGTAGAAAGACAAACTCCTGAGGAGCCTCATCTTGGGACAGGAGGGACTAGTAACAATGAACGGGGCCAGCCTCGTATTGATCCACCAGTATTTGGACCTCATCTGGATCCAGAAGCTAACATCCCGAGAAATGTGCAAGGTAATACTGCTGGGGGGAGAATCTTGCAGGAGGATCCCCAAGAAGAGCAATTTACTGTTATGGGAGCCTGAGATGAGGTTTATGACCGGAGATTGGACGAGATTGCTGAGAAATTAAGATCTTTGGAGCCTCAGAATTCTTTGGGCTTCGATGTGATGGATATGGGTCTGGTGGACGGGGTGAGAATTCCCCACAAATTCAAACCCCCTTGTTTTGAAAAGTACAATGGAACCTCCTGTCCTCGCACTCACCTGCAGTCTTTCCTGGGAAGACTCAAAGCGTATACTATGGATGAAAAGCTGTGGATGTTCTACTTTGAAGACGGTCTGACTGGGGCTTCGAGGGAGTGGTATTCACACTTGTCTAGAGCCACCATAAGATGCTGGAAGGATTTGGCTGAGGCTTTCATCCGTCAATATCAATACAATCTGGACATGGCTCCTAACAGGACCCTTCTGATGGGAATGTCTCAATCTTCCCGAGAGAGCTTCAGGGAATATGCCCAAAGGTGGAGACAGCTTGCTGCTGCTGTCCAACCACCCATGTCAGAGAGAGAAATGGGTGACATGTTCATGAACACATTGCAAGGGACCTACATTGATAGATTGGCTGCCTTTTCCTCTACCAGTTTTGCTGATGTGGTCATAGCTGGTGAGAGGAATGAGAGCCTCTTAAAGATGGGCAAGATCTCTGACAGTGGCGCAAGCTCATCCAGTAATCCCAGAAAGCCCTTTGTGGGACCCCGAAGAGCCGGTGAGACCAATTCCATTCATACAAGCAGGGGCAGACCTCAGTATGTTCACCGGTCAGTAGCAGTTGTTACCATTCCAGCTCTGATTCCTCAACAATCAGCATATCCTCAACAACAACCACAATATCAACAACAAGTTCATTATCCGCAACAGAGAACCTACAATAATAGCAATAACAACCAACAACAGCGTCCTTTCCAACAAAGGCCATCACAAGCAAACAGGGTAATTGACCCAATTCCCATGCCATATGCTGCACTCTTACCACAACTCCTGAAGCTCAACCTAATTGAATTAAGGACATTGGCACCTCCAGATCCCACCAATATGCCAAAGAACTATGATGCCAATGCCAGGTGTGCATTCCACTCAAACGCACCGGGGCATAATACTGAGAAATGTAGGGCCTTACAAATGAAAGTCCAAGACCTGGTGGACTCTAAAGCTCTCAACTTTGCACCTCCTCCGAATGTCACAAGGAATCCAATGCCTAGTCACAACGGGCCTAGGATTAATGCTATTGAGAAAGGAAAACCCTCCACCCTAATCACCAGTGTTGCACATATTCGAACACCTTTGGTTGAAATCAAAGCTCAGCTTTTAGAATGCCAAATGTTCCCTGGGTGTGAGCTTGGCTGTGGGTATTGCAATATTGCAGTCAATGGATGTGAAAGGCTGAGAGACGACATAGATGGTCTTATTAAGAATGGTATTCTTCAGATTACGATAATAGCGCCTACAAATCCAGCAATTCCTTCACCAGCAATCACAGATACTCCTACAACGTCAGCAACCATTGTTCCAACAGATTCTACTACAACTACAACAACTGCTCAATCAATCACTTCAACAGATACAAGTTCAGTCACCATTCCTGCTACAACTTCAACACCCATCCAGTCAAAGGTACCCTCTACAACATCAGCAACAATTGATGAAAGCGTCTCAACGGTTACAATATACTATGATCCTGCAATTATTCCTACCAACAACTCACAAAATGCTACTCCTGTCAGAGCTCCGGTTACCATATATTATGATCCACACACTATTGTGGTCCCCTCTGCAGCTGCTATCAGTCCGGTCACTATCACAGTGCCTGGACCAGTTCCTTACGAAAGCAATAATGCCATCCCTGGGCATTATGGCTCAGATCTATACTGCGAGGGGCAGAAAATCACTTTGGAATCATCAACTTCTTCACCTCAGATAGACAATGTGGGGGGAGGCGGAGGCTTCACTAGAAGCGGACGTCTCTTTGCCTCACAAATCCCAAGACCCATTGCCGAAGCAGAAGCTGCTGCTAAGGCAAAAGGGAAGAGCATGGTGCAAGAAGAACCAGTTGCTAGAGAAGCTTTGAAGACTCCTTTTGATCAAGAGGTTGATGAATTCATGAGAATCATAAAGAAAAGTGATTACAAGGTGGTAGACCAGCTTCACCAAACACCTTCCAAGATCTCCATATTATCATTGCTAATGTGCTCCGAGGCTCATCAGAATGCACTATTGAAAGTCCTGCACGCAGCTTACGTGCCGGAGGAGATCACCGTCAATCAGTTAGAAGTTGTGGTTGGAAGTGTCAACGCTAGTAATGGGCTAGGATTTACCAACACTGATTTGACAACGGAAGGTCGCAATCACAACAAGGCTTTGCACATTACCTTGGAGTGTAAGGGTGCAGTTCTCTCTCATGTATTGGTGGACACAGGGTCATCCCTCAATGTCCTGCCCAAGAAAGCCCTTGTGAAGCTGGAGTATGATGGATTGGCACTACACCCGAGTAACTTGGTAGTGAGAGCCTTTGACGGTTCTAAAAGATCAGTTCTGGGAGAGATAGAATTACCAATAATGATTGGCCCACAGGTTTTCAAAACGACCTTCTTTGTGATGGATATACAGCCTGCCTACAGCTGTCTATTGGGTAGACCATGGATACACGCCACTGGCGCCGTGACGTCAACCCTTCACCAGAAGTTAAAATTCAAGTGGGAAGGCCAAGTCATTACCATTTGTGGGGAGGAGGATATTTTTGTTAGCCAGCTGGCTACTTTCAAGTACATTGAGATGGATGGGGAGATCCATGAAACCATGAGCCAAGGGTTTGAGGCCCTTAATATTAATGAAACATCTGTTGTGCTTGGGACCTCCATCACAGCATACCAGCAATCCCAGAAGGTTGTTGAGGAAGGTACCGCCCAAGGCTGGGGCAAGCTGCTGCCCGTGGAGAAGAAAGAAGACCGATTCGGGTTGGGTTACAGACCAACTCGACAAGATCAACCAGAGGCTGCAAAGGAGCCCAAGTTTGTCAGTGGGGGGATGCTCACCCCGGATGTTGTGAATAGCTTGGAAGATGAGTCAGAAGACGAGCGCAACCTGGAAAGCTGGATACGTCCAAGGACCCCGGGGAGCCATGTCTCAAACTGGTCTTCCCAGGAAATTATAAAAGTTACTCCTACAGAGTAATTATTATTTCCTGTATTTTTTAAGCATGCATCAAGTCCTGCATCTTGCCCAAGATGTCAGGACTCATTTTGTGATCGGGCCATCTTGTATTTTGTGCAAAGATCTATTAATGAATATCAGGACATCTTTTGCAAATGAGTCTTTTCTTTTTCCGCTCGCTGTTTTTCATTTTTCACTTTTTGTACAAAAATAAAATGGCAATGCTTTTCAAAATAAATAACTTCATTTTCACTTTTTTCTAAATAAGATAAAACTGATCACTAAAATAAACAAATCTAAACCCTTGCAGAAAGTGCCCTCCAGACTGCACCGACAACAACACTGCTATGACTTCGTATGACTTTGACAATCCAATCAACCAAGCTGATGAAGGGGTTGAAGAAGATTATGAGCTACCTGAGGAGCTAGCTAGGTTGTTGAGACAAGAAGAGAAGGTTATCACTCCTCATCAGGAGGAGGTCGAAACGGTTAATCTTGGTACAGAAGAAGACTTGAAAGAAGTCAGGATCGGGGCCTGCCTACAAGATTCAGTAAAAGAACAACTGATTGACATGCTTCGGGAGTATGTGGATGTTTTTGCTTGGTCTTATCAGGATATGCCAGGGTTGGACACCGACATTGTCATGCACAAGCTACCTCTGAAAGAAGACTGCCCACCGGTAAAACAGAAGTTGCACCGTACTCACCCAGATATGGCAATGAAGATAAAAGAAGAGGTACAAAAGCAGTGGGACGCCGGTTTCCTTGTTGTGACTAGTTACCCACCGTGGGTTGCTAACATTGTACCTGTGCCTAAGAAAGATGGAAAAGTACGGATGTGTGTGGATTACCGGGATCTGAACAGAGCCAGCCCAAAAGATGACTTCCCATTACCTCACATTGATGTATTGGTCGATAATACGACTCAGTTCTTGGTGTTCTCCTTCATGGACGGATTTTCAGGATATAATCAGATCAAAATGTCACCTGAAGACATGGAGAAGACAACTTTCATCACACCCTGGGGCACATTCTGTTATAAGGTGATGCCATTCGGACTGAAGAATGCGGGTGCCACTTATCAACGGGCTATGGTAACATTATTCCATGACATGATCCACAAGGAAATTGAATGTTATGTGGATGACATGATTGCCAAGTCCCTTACAGAAGAAGACCACCTGGTGAATCTGTTGAAGTTATTCAAGCGTCTGAGGAAGTACCAATTGAAGTTAAACCCCAACAAATGTACATTCGGGGTGCGATCCGGTAAGCTGCTGGGATTTATTGTAAGTGAAAAAGGGATTGAAGTTGACCCTGACAAAGTCAAAGCCATTCAAGAAATGCCTGCACCAAAGACGGAAAAAGAAGTTCGGGGGTTCCTAGGTAGATTGAACTACATTTCAAGGTTCATATCTCACCTTACAGCAACCTGTGAGCCTTTGTTCAAATTGTTAAGAAAAGAACAAACGGTCAGGTGGAACGAAGACTGCCAAAGGGCTTTTGACAAAATCAAGGAATACTTACAAGAACCTCCAATTCTTATGCCTCCATTTGAAGGAAGACCTCTAATCATGTACTTGACAGTATTAGAAGAGTCAATGGGGTGTGTGCTGGGCCAGCATGACGAGTCTGGTCGAAAAGAGTATGCAATATACTACCTGAGCAAAAAGTTTACCGACTGTGAACAACGTTATTCACTGCTCGAGAAAACTTGATGTGCTTTAGTGTGGGCTGCTCGCCGGCTGAGACAGTATATGTTGACCCACACCACCTTGTTGATCTCCAAGATGGACCCAGTTAAGTACATTTTTGAGAAGCCAGCACTTACCAGACGGGTCGCAAGATGGCAAATGATCCTCACAGAATATGACATTCAATACACATCTCAGAAAGCCATCAAAGGCAGTGTATTGTCTGATTATCTTGCTGAGCAACCCATTGATGATTACCAGCCTATGAGATTCGACTTCCCTGATGAAGACATCCTATTCATAAAAGCAAAAGATCATGAAGAGCCTATTCACACTGAAGGGCCTGACCCGAAAGAAGAATGGACTATGATGTTTGATGGGGCTGTTAATATGAATGGTCGTGGTGTTGGTGCATTACTCATTACACCTAAAGGAGTTCACATGCCTTTCTCGGCAAAACTCACCTTTAACTGCACTAACAACTAAGCGGAATACGAAGCTTGCATTATGGGTCTTGAGGAAGCCATTGACCTCAGGATCAAAACTTTGACTGTGTTCGGAGATTCAGCTCTGGTGATTAATCAAACCAACGGCAAATGGTACACCCACCAAGATCATCAGATACCCTATCGGGATTATACGAGGAGGTTATTGAATTTCTTCACAACAGTCAAGCTTGAGTATATCCCTCGAGATGAAAATCAGTTTGCAGATGCTCTGGCTACCATTTCATCCATGATCAAGGTTCAAGCTGCCAACTTTGTGCCTCAAATTTCAGTATCCAGACTTGACAGACCAACATATATATTCTCGGCAGATATTGTTAAAGATGACAAGCCTTGGTTCCATGACATTAGTGCTTCTTGGAGGATCAAACGTACCCACCTGGGGCATCATCCAATGATAAGAAAACATTAAGAAGGTTGGCTGGTAGTTTCTTCCTGAATGCTGATGGTTCCCTGTATAAGAGAAACTTTGTTATGGTACTTCTCAGATGTGTTGATAGGGCAGAAGCAGACTTGTTGATGCACGAGGTGCACGAAGGATCTTTTGGTACCCATGCTGGAGGGCACGCTATGGCCAAAAAGTTGCTAAGATCAGGCTATTACTGGAACACAATGGATGCAGACTGTTGTGCCTATGCCAGAAAATGCCATAAATGCCAGATTTATGCGGATAAAGTGCATGTGCCTCCCAATCCTTTGAATGTGATGTCTTCACCCTGGCCCTTTGCCATGTGGGGCATTGATATGATTTGCAAGATTGAACCGACTGCTTCAAATGGCTACAGATTCATCCTGGTAGCCATTGACTATTTTACCAAGTGGGTCGAAGCAGCTTCTTATGCAAATGTTACAAGGCAAGTGGTAGCCAGATTCCTGAAGAGAGATATCATCTGTCGGTATGGAGTGCCCGAGCGAATCATTACTGACAATGGTTCCAATTTAAATAATAAAATGATGGCAGAATTGTGCCGGGACTTCAAGATCCAACACCACAACTCTTCTCCTTACAGGCCAAAGATGAATGGCGTTGTGGAAGTAGCTAACAAGAATATCAAGAAGATTATGCAGAAGATGGTGGTCACCTACAAAGACTGGCATGAAATGCTACCATTTGCCTTGCATGGGTACCGTACGTCAATCAGAACATCCACTGGGGCAACACTGTATCAGCTTGTGTATGGTATGGAGGCAGTCCTACCTGTTGAAGTTGAATTACCCTCCTTGCGGGTACTAATGGATGTTAAGCTGAGTGAAGCCGAATGGGTCCGATCCCGGTACGAACAACTGAATCTGATTGAAGAGAAAAGATTAGCTGCAATCTGTCATGGGCAGCTGTACCAGAAAAGAATGAAGAAAGCCTTCGATCAGAAAGTCAGGCTTCGGGAATACCAAGTAGGAGATCTTGTGCTGAAAAGACTCCTCCCTCCTCATACAGACCACAGGGGCAAGTGGACTCCAAATTATGATGGTCCGTTCATAGTAAAGAAAGTTTTCTCTGGAGGGGAACTGATGCTCAGTACTATGGATGGTGAAGACTTCCTGTCCCCTGTGAATTCAGATGCAGTTAAAAAATACTTCGCATAAAAATGACCCGCTGGACATAAAAACATAATGTAAGTCCAGGCAAAAATAGGGCATCCCGGCGAGTCAAAAACAGAATAAAAGACTCGGGCAAAAATAAGGGAAAATAAATAAATAAAAAATGTACACCCGCTGAGTTGAAAAGCCACATTGGACAGCTCAGGCAAAAATGGGTATCCCGGTGGATTGAAAACCCGAAAGGGCGATCCACGCAAAATAAGGGAATAAGCGAACAACTGCATTCTGAATTCGTCTGTATCACTTACAACACGGCAAAACTCGAAAGGTTCAAGCTTCGGTCAGAATCAGCCTTCTTCAAAAGCAAGATGAGAAGAACGTTAATGTCATACGAGTCATAGCAAAAGGGAAGCTCCTTGAAGCGTCATCAACATTGCCAGCACCTTTTTGTTTCTCAATTTGTAACAATCTCCTCATTTCAGGGGATCTGTTTCTTTGACTGTAGTTGCCAATTCAGGGCACCCAAATTAATAAAATCAGATTTTCAGTCACATTTCGTCTCGTACATTTTATTTTCATTTGCAAAATGTCCGATGTCCTTAAGATATTGATTGCATAAATACAGATGCGTCTTTTCTGAATTACATGCTTACAGGAAGTATATTTGCTCCCAGGAGTGTCTAAACTCCTATGATGGAATCCGGTAAGGGATACCTCGGGATACTTGTACGTCTCTTTGTCATAACAGGATTGCAGGTATTCAAAGCACAACACGGGGCATGAAAGCTTCTCCCCAGCAGGATGCCAAATTATCACTTCTCCAGCGCTCTCCCAAAATAGCACCATGAGTGCCCTTTCCCCAGCAGAGTTGCCAGACATCATCTTCCTCAGCAGAATCCACAGGAATCTTCAGAAAGATCGTTCAGTGATCATTCCTCCCCAGCCAAGTATTGGATAGGGAACCATCTCCCCGCAGAGCCTCAACCTCTATCCAGAAGAGCAATGTTGAAGATTTCACAACAAAGCAACGAAAGCTTCCGCAAACCCCAGCTGGGTCCCTCATTACCAAGATAGGTTTATCAATAATCTATTTCCCCAAGCAGAATCATATGTACCAGATCTACCAATGATCTCATCCCCAGCTGGGATACCACCCCAAGCATGTCAGCCAGAGACCTCCACAGTGTCGCTCCCAAAAGACGAGACTAACTCAAATAAGGTACAGACGCGAACGGTCGGCGAAAGGATGAAATGAAAAGAGTCGCCAGCTAGGCATTTTTATCCCGAAGGAAAGGCAATGCTGCATAGACCTAGAAAGATATGGATAAGACGGTTGCGAACCAGAGAGACTGAGAAAGGGGGTTGGTTACAACCTGGGAAGGTATTAGCACCCAGATTGTCCTCCGTACTCGACGGGATCTACGCTTAAAAGATTTGTGTTTTAAAGGGGTAGTGTCAGTGCAATCTGTGTATAAAAGAGCTGGAAAAGGATGTACAGGTGTCTGTGTAAAAGAAGTGAAGTGTAGTATGTACAGTGTCAGTGTAAGAAAAGGAATAAGATGCTCAAGATCATGAGGCTAAAAGAATAATGCTGAAAGAGGGGGGGATATACAGAGACTTTTGTTCGATAACCGTTAAGTTATGCCTACGTATCCTCTCGTGCAATGAGGAAGTCAGAACACCGTAGTTCGACCCAAAGAGACTGAAAGATGAATTGACTTGTGAACTGCTTACTTGTCTATGCTCAAGTGTATGACCTGTCTGGCTCAGGTGCAAACTGTCTTGCATTAGACGGAAGAAGCAAGTTCTCGATTGTGAGTGAATGAGATGAGAAAAGAATCCCGGAGGAGACGATTATTGTTTGTTTTTGAGTTTTCATTCTTTTATTGCTTTTGAAGTTTGTCATAAGTTAATGAGCTTAAGCCTAAACCAATGGATTTAGTAAACTCATCACATCTTCCCTCTGATTAGGGGTAATGAGAATACCTTAAGTGTGAAGTCAGCTTCTCACACTTAATCACCATGATGTAGGATTAAGATCATTAACCTACTTGTGATTATTTAGATGTTTTTGTTGTTTTTGTTTAGTGTTGAGTAATGAGATTAAGCCATAATCAGGGATTAAACAGACTCATTACACCATCCTAATAGAAGGATAATAGATGAGAGTGTTTAAGCTGAGGAAAGCTCCTCAACTTAATCCATGATTAGGGATTAGACTCATGACAAAACAAAACCTTTATTAAGTGGATTTTAGTTAATGATGAGATGATGAAGTGAGTTTTATGATTTGTAAGACAACTTGAGGGGGACTTGTCCATTAACACTAGGGTTAGTCCTTCTTAACCAATTAAGGAAGAATTAGAACCCTAATGCAAGGCCCAAGTTACAAGCTTGATGTCTTGATGGTTATTATATGAATTGATTAAAGGATTTAAACACATTAAGGGTTTAACACTTAGGATTAAAGTTATACACTCCATCCTAATAGAAGGATGCAGGCATAAGCTTAATCACAAAGCCTTAAAACCTTTAGGGTTTAGTCCTTGATTGTGAGATGAGAAGAGAAGACTCAATGAGACACAAAGGTAAAAAACTAAGTGGGGAACTAATCAAAACCCTAATCATTGTCATGCTTGGTTGTTCCTAGGGTTTGTGAGGTTTACAAGAGAAATCTTCAATGGAACCACCAGGAAGCAGATGAAAGGATCAAAGAGAAGCAAAGTAACTTGCTTCATTTAAGAAGACAAGTCACTTGAAGAAAGAAAGTAAGATGGAGAAGAAAGAGCAAGCTTAATCTCAAACACAAAACAAAATGCAGCAAGGATGCTTAAGAGAGATGAAAAGAAGTTGTGAGAAGTGAAGGCAAATTCACTTCTCAAAGTGACTTACCACCTGAAAAGTTAGCAAAAGGAATGAAATGCAATGCAAAATGAAATGAAATGGCATGATGCAAACCAAAACCAGAAGCATGTGTATGATGATAATGATGCTATGAGATGATGCAAACATGAAACAAGGCATGGGGATGATCATATGAACATATGGATGCAAGAGAAGCATGCTTAGAACCATGATCATACATGAAAGGTTATGAAATGCAAATGACATACAACATGGCAAATGAAAGATGCAATGATCAAACATGCTTCTAACATGTCTTAAGATGTCTAATGAATCAAATGGATGCACAAAATGCTATGGCAAGTCATGGTATGCAAGCAAATGCAAGATGAATGCAAAAGGAAGCCCAAATTAGGGTTTATGATCAATGTACAAAACAAAAGCCAAAACCAGAAGCAAACAACATGATAAGAAATTGAAAATGCATTCAAGGGAACCCTAAACCTATACAAACTCACTGCCCAAAGGAGGGGATCCAATTCTTAACCTAGTGAAAGTTATGAATTTCCTAAGATTTCTAGGGTTTTAGGGTACCTTGACAAGAAAAATGTCAAACAATTTGAAAATGCAAGATCAAATCATGCCCATTTAATCCTACAAACTACATGATATGCAAGACACAATGCAAAAAGAATCAAAGTCCAACTCTCAAAGACTAGGCAGAAATGAATTTTTGAACATTGGATCAAAATAATGCTTTGAAATAGAATTAATTCCATGAAAAATTGTCAAAATGCATCAAGATCAAAAAAGAAATTTGGTTTGAGGGTTGGACAATGTTTCTAAATGATTTTAAAGGTTTCATGAATTTTTTGGTGATTTTTAAATACCTAAAAGTATTTTTAATTAATTAATTCTCATTAATTAATTAAAAATAAACTTTTAAATGATTTAAAAATATTTTTTAATGCAAAAAATAAAAATAAAAATGTTTTTGGTTTCTGAAAATTCATAAAAGTTTGTACAAAAATTTTCAGAATTTTTAAAATTGTTTTGCTATTTTAAATTAAATGGAGAAAACAAATGAAATAAAAAGAAAATAAAATGAAATAAAATGAAAAGTCAACCAGATCAATGGCCAGCATTCAAATGATACGCGCGGGAGTTGACTGGCGCCACATCCAAAGGCTGGAATTCAAACTGGCCAGATTAAATTATAAAACCTAATTAAATAGATAATGACGTGGATTAGGGTTAAGTGAATGGATCTAGGCCATTGAACACACGCGGGAATTGACCAAGTCAACTTATCCTACGCACCAGATTCAAACTGCCATTAATTACAGGGATTAGCCCTAATCACTTTCAGGTGGCCGGAGAAGACTTCCGGTCGTCTTCTCCGGCAAGACCCTCACCTGAAAGTTGCTAAAATCTCCAAAACTTCATGAAAATGAAAACTAAACGCCCAGAAATCATCCCCATGCCAAACTAAATCAAAACCCCCACTCAAACATCATTTATCACTCAACAATCAGCCAAATCGAAGCAAAACATTCTTAGGGCAAAAAGTTTCAGAGCCATCATACATCCTGGTTTCTCAACCATTTTCAAAAATAATCACATCCCCATGATCAGGGGAGTGCATAGAAGCTTTTAAGAACTTAAAATGGAGTTTCTGGAAAAAAAAGTTTGAGATGGCTACCTGAACTGAAGCTTTGGTTTCTGGCAATTTCTGGCTGGTTTCTTGCTTGTAATCAACTCCACTGGACCCCTTGAGAAGCTTTCAATGCTTGTTTGAAGTTTATAATGGATGGTTTGAGAGATGGCAGAAGTTCTGTTCAAGGTGGAGTGGAAATCGTATTTGTGATTCTGGGAGTTTAAGGCAATGGTGATGGGTGCTTTGTGATCAGGAAAGTGTGTTGAGTTGATTTGTGAAGCTGGTTTGAGTGTTTGAGGCTTGTGCTGAGTGTTTCGAAGGCTCTTGCAAATGGGGGAGATTTTGATAACTATGGCTATGGGCAAGATCAGAGTGTGTTGTTATGTGCTTTTGCTTGCCTTTTGTTTGCATAAACTATTGTGATAGGTCAGATGAGTTGATGTGTGCTTTTGTGATAGGTATGGCTCAAGTTGCCAAAATGTCAAAGTTGTGTAAGAGAGGCATGGGCTACTAGCTAGCCAAGGACAAAAGGTGTGTCCTGCGCAGCAAGATGTGGGGAGAACCCTAGGATTGATCATGAAGTCAGCAAGCAAGTGGATTCACACTTGAGTGAGTTTTTGCAACTTGCCTTACTTTTGCTTCCTTTGAAATTTCTTGCTCCATAAGCCATAAAAATGAATGATCCTTTGGTGCAATTTGACTTTTAGGTCTTGGTACATGCTTGTATGAAGATTAGAAGTGTATTTGATAACTCAATTTGCCTTGACAAGTGAATTTGCAACTTTGCCTTTTTGGTAGAAACTTTGAAATTTTGTGATTTTAGCCAACTTTGACAAGCCATAACTTTTGATCCAAGATGAATTAGGTCATGTTATTGTACTTTTTGAAAAGGGAATGATCCATTATACAACTTTCATGACCAAAGTTTTTCCATTTGAAGCATTTTTGAATCAAAAATCAAGGGTTGAAAAAGTTTCCTAAAATGGCAATTTCATTAAAAGTCAAACTTCCCCAAAAAGTCAACTTTGCAAATGACTTGAAATTCTTCAATTTTGTGAACTTCCAACTTCTTCTATGATCAAATAAAGATCATATACAATCAAAATGATGAAGAACAACCTTTGGTTTGGTTATTGGGGGCCTCAGATGCCCTGATTTTACACTGACTTGCTTGAAAAGTCAACCCTTGATCAGATGACTTCCCCATTGAATCTCTTCATGAAAATTGATATGCATACTCCCTATACCATATAGAGACCAATAGAAACAAGAATGACCAAAAAATTTGGAGTTATGGCCTTTGAAACCAAAACCCTAATTCTAGGTCATCTGTGCAGTCAAACCTGGCTCTGCTTCCATGCCATTCTCAGTTCTTGTGATTCTTTGACATTCTTGACTTTGAGGGGATATAATATGATGCTTGAACATACATGGACCCCTTTGAAGTGATTGATGACCTTTGGAGTGGCTCAAGAAGCTCTTGGATTGCTCAGATCACAAACCCTAGATGCAGATGACTTTGAACCAATGAAATGAATCAAAAATGTGATGTGAGATGCTATGATTGAGTTTATGCATATGAAATGATCACAAGCCATGGTGTGAATGGGTGAGGGCAAATTTGGGGTGTTTACACACAGCAACGGGATTCGAATCCCGGAGCGGTATCTTTGCATAATCATAGCATTTGCATCATATTTTCCCCAGAGCGTAGCATTCCGTTTAATACGGAGCATTACGGCAAAAATCAAACATATTGCATAATCATAAGCCATGTTTTGAATCAAACACCTGTATACACCAACATTCCATCAACAATACACAAAATACATCTCAAACTCCCCGCCAGAAGGCCAAAGTGTCCCCTTGGCACTCTCTAACACAAGTATATATGCTCACTCGACACTCGTCTGTGTAATTTTCCCCAGTAAAAGTCGCCAGAATATTTTATACGAACAGACACTTTCCACAAACAGATACTTATACATTACAGATAATCCTCGACACTCGTCTGTGTCATATCCCCAGCAGAAAAGCCAAAGCGCCCCCTTTGCACCCACAAAAACATATTAATACACTTCCCTGACACCCGTCAGTGTCACCTTTCCCAGCATAGTTGCCTAAAAAACTTTGGAAACCAAATACTTGTTTGTAATACACTTCTTCCGACACCCGTCCGTATCGTGCTCTCCACAGCAAGTTGGACACTCATCTATGTCTCACTCCTCACTTTTTACTCATACAGATACTCGTTCGTACCTTGTATACACCACTTAAATCCCCTCAGAGTCGACACTCGTCCGTGTTCTTTGTTAACTAGTTGGTACTCGTCTGTATCATCATCTTTGGACATGCGTCAAGCGTTTGCTTCTACCGATACTCGTCCGTATCAAAGTCTTAAGGATGCTCGTCCGCATCTTTAATCTATACACAGTGTCGAAACACTTATACCTTTTATCTCCTGAGCATAAGCACTCGTCTGTGTTTACCATTCCCCAGTAGAACAATTTTCCTTCTATCTGACATTCGTCCTATGTCATGATACTTTTGGCAGCCGTACCCTGCCAGGTGATCGTCCTTCACCTCTTTGATGATCGTCCTTCATCATTCCCCCAGCGGAGTCTCTTTTCATTAGAACCCTTTCCTGTTCGACATTCGTCCTATGTCGTGATATTTTAGCAGCCGTCCCCTTCTAGGTGATCGTCCTTCACCTCTTGATGATCGTCCTTCATCACTTTTATCCGATGGCTGTCCCCATCGTTGATCCTGTTATTTGACATTCGTCCTATGTCATGATAAACCCTGAGAGAAGTCGTACCCTGCTAGGTGATCGTCCTTCACCTCTTGATGATCGTCCTTCATCATGCTTATTCGATGGCCATCCCCATCGTCGACTCTTTCTATCCGACATTTGTCCTATGTCGTGATACTTTCGACAACCGTACCTTGTTAGGTGATCGTCCTTCACCTTAGATGACCGTCCCTCATCTTATCCCCAACAGAACAGCCGTCCCCTGCTAGGTGATTGTCCTTCACCTTTGATGACCGTCCCTCATCATTATTTCATTAACCTGATGGTCGTCCCTATCATTGCCTTTACCTTTAATCCCCAGAGAGTCTTCTTTCTTTTCCTGATGGTCGTTCCCATCATAATCTCTTTATTTCCCCAGCATGTCGGTCGTCCCCGTCATTGCTTCAACCCCAGCAGTCGTCCCCTGTTCGACAGTCGTCCTCCGCCGCCCGCACTTTATAATCATACTTTACTTCCTTTTGAAATCTATATCCCTTTTCTTCTTCATTTAGTGAGTGCAAATTTTGGACTGTCTTTGGTATTCAACCACAAGTTATCTTGTTTGCCTGTTAAGCCGTTGCTTACATCCTGCACAGCTAACTCATGTTTGAATAGGGGCAGCTGTAAACACCCCAAATTTTCCCTCACTCATTTCACCATGGCTTGTGATTCTTTTCATTTGCATAAGTTCAATCATATCATCTCATATTGCATTTTTGCTTCACTGCATTGGTTCAAAGTCATCTGCACCTAGGGTTTGTGATCTGAGCAATCCCTGAGCTATCTAAGCCACTCCAAGAGTCTCCAATCATCTCAAGAGGTTCCATGTATATTCAAGCATCATATTATATCCTCCCAAGATCAAGAAAGTCAGGAAATCACAAGAACTGAGAAAGGCATAGAAGCAGAGCCAAGCTTAACTGCACAGATGACCAAAAATTAGGGTTTTGGTTTCAGAGGCCATAACTCCAAATCTTTTGGTCATTCTTGTTTCTATTGGTCTCTATATGATATGAGGATCATGCATACCAATTTCATGAATAAATTCAATGGGGAAGGCATCTGATCAATAAATGACTTCTTGAGCAAGTCAGTGCAAAATCAGGGCATCTGAGGCCCCCAATCACCCAACCAAAGGGCTTTCTCCATCATTTTGGATGCATATGATCTTTATTTGATCTTAGAAGAAGTTATAAGTTCACAAAATTGAAGAATTTCAAGCCATTTGCAAAGTTGCCATTTTGGGAAAGTGACTTGTAATGAAAACTTGCCATTTTGGGAAAGTTTTTCAACCTCCACTTTTTGATTCAAAAATGCTTCAAATGAAAAATCTTTGGTCATGAAAGTTGTATATTGGATCCTCCCATTTTCAAAAAGTACAAGAACTCATTCTAATTCATTTTAGAGCAAAAGTTATGGCCTTGCAAAGTTGGACAAAATCACTAAATTTTCATTTTTGTGCCAAAGAGGAAACTTGCAAAAACTCATGCCAAAGCCAAATGTGACTTCAAATCAACTTCTAATCATCATAAAAACATCATTCATGGTCCATAATTTAGATTTGCCCAAAGAATTCCTCACTTTCATGCCTTGGATTCAAGTATCATAAGACATTTTTCACAAAAGTCACAAAGAGGGAAATCTTGCAAGAATGGTTCTTAGGGTTTTGTTTGGTCTCTAATCAATCTCAAAGTGTCATAACAACATTATGTGGTACATTTTGCTGCATATTGCCCAAGGAATAAGACATGTCTATGACCAAAATCCCAAAATACAACAAGTTGTGAAAATTGCAAAACATGTAACATCTCACCCTTCCTCCATTTCAGATCACATCAGAACATCCAAGGGCCTTCCTTGAAGCTGGATGAGGCAATCCAAACACAGAAATATCCTCTGCCATGGCCCATACCTATAGTACACAATTTTTGACTTTTTGGCCAATCACCCCATACCATTCCCACAGTGCATACCTGCCCTCCTTGATTGTTGGGATTGCTTATGGATTGCCTAAAGGTCATAAAACAAGAAGGACATAGGCTCAGAACACACACACAACCAGCTTGCACAAAAACTGTCCAAAACTTCTCCTCTTCGAAACTCTTGACACAGCCATCAAAACTCCATTTTTTCTTCACCAACAAGTCACTTATCACTCATAGAACAAGAATCAACCCTCAAAGCAGCCAAAAACATCACACACAGGCCTCCATTTCTGCTATACCAGAACTGAAACATTCAAACCATCCATTCTTAAAGCTTTCTAAGCTTCATTTCATCATCAGGGGATTCAAAGGAGTGGATTTGCAGCAAAGGAAAGGCCAGAAAGCCCAGAACCAGAAGGTTCCATCTCAGGTATAACTCAATAACTTTTTTCTCAGAACCTTGTTTTTAAGTTCTCAATCGAATCCTTATGATGTGCTGATGATTCTGATGTATTTACTTTTCAAAATAGTGGAATATTGAGTATGTATGAGTTGTCTGAAAGTTTCTGACCTAAATTCGTTTTGCTTCGATTTGCATTATTGATGAATGAAAAATGATTTTTGTTTGGGGATTTTGATTCAGTGATGTGTGGGGTTCATTTCTGGCCAGAGAGATTTTGTTTTAGATGCGTAGGGAGAGAGTTGGGGTTTTGGCTCGTCGGAGAAGACGACCGGAACACTGTTCCGGTCGCCTGAGAGTGATTAAGCCCTAATCCTGTAATTAAGTAACTTTGAATGTCAGCCTTAGGATCTACCTTGCGCGCGCGTTTTCAGTGGCCAGGATTGTTTTGATTAGCCCTAATCCTCATTTATTAGTTTAATTAAGATTAATTAAATTAATTTAATCAGGATAAACCTCAACCCTTGGATGACGCGCCAGTCAACCAATTTCACCCCAGTTCAAATCTAGGCCATTAGATCTGATTATTTCTCCTTTAATTTAATTTTATTTTCAATTTTATTCATTTTTCTTGCACATTTTATTTAAAATAGCAAATCATTTCCAAAAAATTTCATTTTTTGCATCATACCTTAAAATATTTTTCTCTTTCTGAAGATAATTTTTATTTTATTTTTTGCATAATTTTCGTATTTTAAAAATATTTGAATGTTTATTTTAATTAGTTAATGATAATTAATTAATTAAAATAGCATTTAGGTTTCTAAAAATCACAAAAAAATTCACATTGCATTTTAATACATTTAGAAACATTATCAAACTCTTCAAACAAATTTCTTTTTGGTTATTGACCTACTTTGATATTTTTCTTTGGAATTAAAGTTCTTAAAAGGCAATATTTTGGTCATAAGTTAGAAAAATTCATTCTGCCTAACCATGAAGAGTTTGATGTTGGTTCTTTTTGCATTGCATTCTTCATATCATGTAGTTTCTAGGGTAAAATTGGCATGAATTTATCTTTCATTTTCAATTTGTTTTGCATTTCTCCTTTTGAGGTACCCTAAAACCATAGGTAACTTAGAAAATTCATAACTTTCATTAGGTTAAGAGTTAGGTCTCCTCCTTTGGGGTGTGATATCATATGGGATTAGGGTTCCTTTGATTGCATTTTCAATTTTTTATCATGTCATTTGCTTCTGATTTTGAATTTTGTGTTGCATGTCATATATAAACCCTAATTTTTGCCTTAATTTGCATTCATCTCCCATTTTCTTGCATACATGAGATTGCCATGACATTTTGTGCATTCACATGACTTCTAAAACATATTAGGATACATTAGACTCATGTTTGATCATTATATTATTCATTTGCCATGATATGCATTCATTCCATTTCATATACATTCATGAACTTTCATGGTTCAAAACATGCTTCATTTGCATTCTCATCTCTTGTATGATCATCCACAACTCTTGTCTTGTGTTTGCATCATATCTTAGCATCATTAACATCATGTTTATGCTTCTGGTTTTGGTTTGCATCATTGTATCTTTCTCATTTTCATCTCATCTCATTTCTTGTCACTAACTTTTCAGGTGGTAAGTCATTGAGAAGTGAATTTGCCTTCACTTCTCATAATCTCTTCTCATCTCTTTTATGCATTCATTTTTGAATTTTTACTTGTGTATTAGAGTGAGATTTCTCATTCATGCTCCTCCTCTCTTTCTTTCTTCAAGCAACTTGTCTTCTTAAGTGATGCAAGTTGTCTTGCTTCTTTCTGCTTCTTCCTCCTTTCATCTGCTTCTTTTCCTGGTGGCTTTTCTCTTGAAGATCTTTTGCAAGCCTCATAAACCCTAGGAATACCCAAGAATGATCACAATTAGGGTTTGATTAGTCCGCCATTAGTTTTACCTTTGTGTCATCTTTGTGTCTTCTCTTCTCATCTAATAATCAAGGACTAAACCTTAAAGGTTTAAGGCTTTGTGATTAAGCTTATGCCTGTATCCTTCTATTAGGATGGAGTGTATAACTTTAATCCTAAATGTTAAACCCTTAATGTGTTTAAATCCTTTAATCAATCCACCTAATAATCACTAAGACATCATGCTTGTAACTTGGGCCTTGCATTAGGGTTCTAATTCTTCCTTAATTGGTTAAGAAGGACTAACCCTAGTGTTAATGGACAAGTCCCCCTCAAGTTGTCTTACAAACCATAAAATCCACTTCTTAATCTTACCATTAACTAAAATCCACTTTAATAAAGGCTTTGTTTTGTCATGAGGCTAATCCCTAATCATGGATTAAGTTGAGGAGCCTTTCTCAGCTTAAATGTTCCCATCTATTATCCTTCTATTAGGATGGTGTAATGGGTCCATTAAATCCTTGATTATGGCTTAAACTCATTACTTAACACTAAACAAAAACTCCAAAAACATCTAAATAAATGCAAGTAGGTTAATGATCTTAATCCTACATCTTGGTGATTAAGTGTGAGGTGCTTACTTCACACTTAAGGTATTCTCATTACCCCTAGTCAGAGGCAGGATGTGATGAGTTTACTAAACCCTTGGTTTATGCTTAAGCTCATTTTCTTATGACAAACTCAAAAAGCAATAAAAGATTGAAAATACAAAAACAAACAATAATCGTCTCCTCCGGGATTCTTTTCTCACCTCATTCACTCACAAACGAGAACTCGCTTCTTCCGTCTAATGCAAGACAGTTTGCACCTGAGCCAGACAGGTCATACACTTGAGCATAGATAAATAAGCAGTTCACAAGTCAATTTATCTTTCAGTCTCTTTGGGTCGAACTACGGTGTTCTGACTTCCTCATTGCACGAGAGGATACGTAGGCATAACTTAACAGTTATCGAACAAAAGCCTCTGTATATTCCCCCTCCTTCCAGCATTATTCTTTAAGCCTCATTATCATGAGCATTTCATTCTTTTCTTACACTGACACTTCTCTTTAATCTCACTTCACATTTCTTTTACACTGACACTTGCATTCTTTTCCAGCTTTTGCACACAAAATAGCACTGACACTACCCCTTTAAAACACAAATCTTTCAAGCATGGATCCCGTCGAGTACGGCGGACAATCTGGGTTCTAATACCTTCCCAGGTTGTAACCAACCCCCTTTCTCAATTTCTTTGGTTCGCGACCGTCTTATCCATATCTTTCCAGGTCTATGCAGCATTACCTTTCCTTCGGGATAAAAATGCCTAGCTGGCGACTCTTTTCTTCTGAGTTCACCCTTGTGTGTTCTCTCTCTCTTTCGTCGACCGTTCGCGTCTGTACCCCATTTGACGTAGCCTCATTTGGTGGGAGCGACACGGAGCTTGTGTTGTCTGCAGTGTGTATGGCTTGTGCACAGCTTGTGTGTAAGCTGAAGTAGTGAAATGATGTGTACGGCTTGTGATGGTGTAGCTTCGTGCGTGTTATTCACGTGTTCGGCGTGAATTTGAATTGAAAAATATCAGCTGCAACATGATGCGTTTGGATGAGAGGAAAGTGTGATGCTTTGGCTTGAAGCTTGTTGGTTGTTGGTGTAGCTGACTTGTTGAAACAAAGTCATGTGCGGTACGGCTTGTGCAAAAGCTGCTTGCTTTTCGGCTTGGAGTGTATTTTAATGTGGCTAAAGGCGAAGTTTGTGTGGCTGGAGCTGTAGGGATGGCTGGACTGATGAAAGCTGGAAAAAAGACGTGTCTTGAACGTGATATTGGGAGCTGGCTGGGAACTCATTTTGGAGTCACGTGAACATTTTCACGTGCTGGACTTTAGATGATGATAGAAGCTTGTGGTTTTATTTTTCTTTTATTTTATTGATGGGCCACAAATGTAATGGGATCCTTTTTATTATTTTGTTTGGAGGGATAAAATGAAATAGGATGTATAAAAAATGGGCTTCATAAAAAATAGAAATTTAAAAAAATGAATTTGGGAATTAAAATAAAAAATTTGGAGAATTAATATGGAATATGGAGAAATAGAAAAAATTGGAAGATAAAAAAAATGGTTTAATTGGATATGATCGAAAAAAATGGATGAATATGGTAGAAGGAAAAAAAGGATAATTGAAACAAAATATGGATAAATGGATATTAACGGGTATGAACTAGAAAATGAATGGAAATGGATAATGGCTATATAAAAAAAATGATGATTTAATCGAAAAATGGATAATGAATATATGGATGATTTTTTTAAGTCTCACGACCAACTCCTGATTTTTCTCACAAGCCACTGATTAAAATAAAAACAGCCAATCCTGAATCACTGAATAACTTGCCACCCAAGCCATAACCACTTGAATCATCTAAAAATTGCCCTGATAACTCGAATCCATACTGAGGAAAATAAATCCTCAGATGAATCACTGATGAACACTCCATCAAGACCACACTTTTCACACATCACTGCCTGATAAACCGATGATCTTAGCACGCAACACAACTTAAACTTTTGAATACGCACTGTCTGAGGAATGAACCACTGGCATACACAACTTGCAGTTGAACAATCTTCTGATAATTTGACCAATATTAGGTCAAACGTCCATCTGAATCGAATCGTAACTGAACAAACGCATCTGAATTGAAATCACTGTCTTATCTTCGCAAACCTGCAACACAGAGAAGAAGAAGAGGCAAACTGCAACATATTTTTTTTATTTTGGTTAGAAGTTAGTAAATATAAGCAGATAAAAGCAATTAAACATGGTGATCCCCTGCAAGGCATAGACTTGCACCTGGAAAAAAGATAAACGAACAGTGCGTGATCTTGTTTGTATGAAAATGCAGATGAGATGCGAAAAATCTTAGGGTCAAAAATTAGGGTATGACACAACAATAACAACAACAACCAACAACAGTGCCCCTTTCAACAGAGGCCATCTCAGGCAAATAGGGTGATTGACCCCATCCCTATGCCTTATGCCGCTCTATTGCCACAACTCCTGAAACTTAACTTGGTTGAGTTAAGGACGTTGGCTCCGCCAGATCCTCTCAACCTCCCGAAGAATTATGATGCTAGTGCCAGGTGTGCCTTTCATTCCAACGCACCTGGTCACAATACCGAGAAATGTAGAGCCTTGCAAATGAAGGTTCAGGATTTGGTCGATTCCAAAGCTCTCAATTTCGCACCTCCTCCGAATGTTAACAGAAATCCTATGCCTAACCATGGTGGGCCCAGGATTAATGCCATAGAAGAGGACCAACCATCGACATTAATTGATAATGTTGCACAGATTCAAACACCGCTGGTAGAAGTCAAAACTCAACTCTTAAGATGCCAGGTATTCCCGGGCTGTGAGGCCTACTGCGAATTGTGCAAGACTGCTATTAATAGTTGTGAGAAGCTGAGGTTTGGCATAAATGGCCTCATCAGAGATGGAATTTTACAGATTACGACAACGGTTCCCTCAACATCAACAACTCTTTCTTCAGCAACAATGGATTTTCCTTCAACATCGACAATTCTTTCTTCAGCAACAACAGATCCTCCTACAACTGCAACAACTATCATTCCCACTGACTCATCCACAACCCCAGAAATCACTCCATCCATTATTTCAACAGATCAGAGTTCAGCAACATTTACTTCTACAACATCAGCACCCATCTTAGCAATGGAAACGCCTACAACACTAGCAAACACTAATGAAGATGTCTCAACGGTCACGATCTATTATGACCCAGCAAATGTTCATCCCAACAACAATTTCCAACAACAAACTGCAACACCTCCTGTCAGATCTCCAGTCACAATCTATTACGACCTGCATACTATCACAGTTCCTTCCGCTGCAGCAATCAGTCCGGTCACCATTACGGTGCTTGGACATGTTCCTTATGAAAGCAGTAATGCCATACCTTGGCACTACGGCTCTGATCTCTACTGCGACGGAAAGAAGATCACTCTAGATTCAGCAACCTCTTCACCACAAGTTGATAATGTTGGGGGAGGCGGAGGCTTTACCAGAAGCGGACGCCTCTGTTAGACGTTGTGGCTAGTGATCTAGAGGGGGGGTGAATGGATCACCTCCTTGTTTGCAAGGATTTAAAAGATTTTTTAGAGTTTTTAAAGATTAGCGGAAAACACGGTCCCTAATATACTTTCGTCTATTCTGGACCAGCCACTAGAAGACCGGACATGTGATAAAGTGCTGGATTTGCAATTGAGATGTTAAAGACTTAAACACACAAGCTGTAAAAGTATTGAATGCACCTATCACAAAAACTATTTCCAATGAATCAAAACCGATTAAAAATGTAAATAGAGATGGAGAAGGAATACAATACACAGAGATTTGGTAAGGAAGTTCCCCACGTTTGTCCTCGCGTGTGGGTACGTCTCCCTCTCAATTTCAAACCGAAATTGAGAACTTTTATATCGATATTGCTGATATCATCGTTTACAAGGTTGCTATACAAAAACCAGAAATCTATACACCTAGATCTTCCTATTATATCAACCTTCACTTGATCTGAGCCAAATCAAGATTCCCTTGCAAGTAATACAAACAATTCACCGGTTCCACGATCTATTTGCGAAATCTCCCAATTTCCAAACCTTACGCTTCTTGAAGGAAAAACCATATGGTTTTTCCTTGAAACCTTCTTTCACTCTTCAACTCAGCTGGATCACCGATCGTACCACTGAACGTTATCTCTTGATCCTCTGATTCACAGAACATCACTGATTATTTGTTGATGTTCTTGAATCAAGGTAATTGAGAAGATGGTGAAGATGAATTTTCTACTTAGGTTTCAATCCTGCTCACAATTGAATGCACACCCCAAAAACCTTGTTTTCTTGATTGTGTTCTTCAATACTTGACCTGAAATTTCGCTTGCAATTTCTGTGTGTTTTTCACCGCACTAACAGAAAAACATACATATACTTGACATAATTTGTTAGAAATAGAAACAGAATAATGAATCGATACGAAATGCGAATGAATCGATACATGATGGTTTTTACACTGTTATGTATCAATGCATAATGAAATGAATCGATACATACTGAACCAATGAGAAAAAAACAGAGAAATGAAAATACAATGAATCGATGCATGTTGCGTATGTATCGATTCATAGCAGAAATTCCAGAATCATTTCTACAGCATGAATCGATGCATGTTGCGAATGTATCGATTCATAGTAGAAATTCCAGAATCATTTCTACAGCATGAATCGATGCATGATGTGAATGAATCGATACATTTGACTTATTTCAGAAATTCAAGGACATTATGTATCGATACATCTTGCGAATGAATCGATACATACAGAAGCAAAAGTCAAATTTTTGTTTAAAATAAGACATGTGTTAAAGGCTTGCAATGCATACAAAGTGTATCAATACAAAGCATATGTTAAAAGCACAAACACATAAAATTTATTATCATACAAAACTAAAGAGTTGCTCACAAACTCCCCCTTTTTGATGATGGCAAATTTTTGCAGAAGTGTGAGAACCACTCCCCCTGAGTTTGTGCATGCCTGTCATTTTTCACACTCAAGCCTTTCTCCCCCTTTGTCAACATCAAAAAAAAATTTATAGGTGAAGCAATATTCAGCAATACCAAGATATATAAGCTAATCACTCACAAAGAGTGAAACATAAAGGGCAAACCAATTAATCGTAAACAACAAACAAGCATAGGCATTGAATTTGTCTAGTAAAGTTGAGAATTACAAAAGCAAACCAAATGCATACAATGTTTAAACATAAAATGCAAAGAAACTTAAGCAAAAAAAAAATGATGTAATGCAAATATGAAATGCAGCCTTAGTGAGGATAGTAGCCACCACAAGACTCCGCATCATCTCTATCGGGATCTCTGAAACTTGGAGGAGGAGGTGGAGGAGGCATCTCATCAGGATTTTGCCCCATGAAGTTGTAATGCCTGAACTGATTCTGAACCTCGGTGCTTCTGAATCTTTCCATAATACCCGGATGTGCACGACAATCATCCATGAAACCAGACATCTCATTGTAGAAAACTTGATGCCACTTGACCAAGTCTGTATGCCATGAGTGTTGGTTATGATACATCCTAGTGTGTTCACCATGCCATTCTCGGTGCTCTTTGTGCCACTCCGTTTGTTGTACATGCCACGCACGGGCTTCTTCATGTCGGGCATTATTGGCAATTTCCATTTGCTCAAACATTTGAGTTAGATATGCAGGAGCAGTAGTAGATGATGTCGGTGGAACAGATGGAGGAACCGGTTCATAGTTAGTAGGAGACCACCTTTGTGGCACCCACTCACCCCAAGCAGTGTTGACATTCGCTTCAGGAGGATTTTCTTCATTTACATCCTCCATATCTTCATCTCTTTGTTCTTCAGCAACAAAAATCTGTTCAGAAGGTGTATCAAAGTTGTAAATTCTGGTTCTAGTGATGCGTTCAAAGAAGTAATAGCATCAACGCTCGGTGTCCCACCTATATCCCATATGAGAAAGAGTAGCACTATTGAATTATTGAACACTAGAAGAAGATAAGAGAGGAACAGGGGGTAAAACCACCTTCCAGAACTTAAGGATCCTCATAATCTGTGCGGTATAGGCAAGAGTGATGTTCTTCGAACTATTTCTTGTAAGAAAAATACGCTTTACAAAGTAATTGGGCCAATTCAACGGAATCTTCTTTTGCAGAATATACAAGAGATATATGTATGGCTTATCCAATCTAGAGTGCCCACCTGACCTCGGACGTAAAATATGCGAGAGAATCCAATGCAGAATTCTGGGGACACTCTTAATCATTCCAGAAGTTAAATGCTCATCATCACCTAGAGGCCTGTCCAGTTTTGAAATAGATGCACAACATTCCTTCAGATTAAACTGAGTTTCAAATTTCTGATCATGCCACATTTGCAACTCAGGCGTCAGGGATGGCATTTGGAACAGTTTGTGCCAATCACCAGCCTCAAAACAGTAAGTTCTTGTTCCAATAGAGCACTTGAACATGTAACCTTTACCAGATTTCACACCCGCATAAAAAGCACGAATGAAGTCCTCATGATAGTCATCATTAACAGTTAAAAAGGACCCAAGTTTTTGTGCGTCAATCAAATCAGCAACTTCGTCTAAACAAAGAGTACGCACATCTTGAGTATTGAAGACATGGGGTTTCATGACTAACCTTGTTTTGAAGGAAACCTCAAACTCTTCATCAATGGCAGGATGGAGAATGGATGACCCAGAGGGAGGAATTTCTGGAACAGGAGGAGCTTGATGTGAAGCCTCAACAGGTTCTTTCCCTTTACCTTTACCTTTTGCTCTAGGAAGCATGACTCTTGGAGGCATGATGATGAAGTTAGGGTTTTGGAAGAAAAAGTGGTTTTGTGGTGTTAGGGTTATGTAACCGTAAATGATGAAAATGGAATGAAGAAGGAGATAGAATAAAGTTTATAACTGATGCACATGTCATAACTAATGCTGATGTGTCGATACAAAGAAAAAGAAAAGGATTTTATAATAGTATGCATCGATACATGACCTTATGAATCGATTCATGTTGCGAAATTTTGGAATTTCAAGTTGCTATGTATCAATACAAACCACGAATGTATCGATACATACTGTAACAATTTTGACAAATTTAAAAAGAAATTTAACATGAATCGACATAAAATGGAGATGCATCGATACATATTGCGAAATTTTGAATTTTCAAGTGGCTATGTATCGATACAAACCACGAATGTATCGATACATATTGTAACAATTTTTACAGTTATAAAAGGAATTTAACATGAATCGACACAAAATGGATATGCATCAATACATAGACAAAAATAATTAATGCAGAATGCAGAATGAATCATAACATTGTAATGATGCTTAAGAATACTTTACAAACTAATTATTAACGCTCAAACAATCATATGTAAAGAAGTACATGTAAGCGAGAAATAATTGCTCAAACATACATTTATCACACAATATCAACAAGGTGTAGAGAGGAACAATATTACCTTCGTCGTAGTAATCTCATGAGGTACGAGTGAAGTCTACATTCAGATCTTAGTAAACACGATGAGATAAATATAAACTAAATCAAACAAACTTAAGACACCAATGCGGAGAGATCAAGAATCCCTAATTCACGACGAATGTTGAAGAATGGTTCAGTTGCCAATTGTTTAGTGAAAATGTCAGCAAGTTGATTTTTAGTATCAACATGCTCAAAAACAACATCTCCTTTTTCAACATGATCGCGAAGGAAGTGATGTCTAATCTCTATATGTTTGGTGCGTGAGTGTAAAACAGGATTCTTAGTGAGATTAATGGCACTAGTGTTGTCACACTTTATTGGAATGCGTTTAAGTTCAATATCAAAATCTTGTAGTTGTTGTCTTAGCCACAAAATTTGAGCGCAACAGCTACCGGCTACAACATACTCAGCCTCTGCAGTAGACAACGCTACGGATACTTGCTTTTTGCTATGCCAACTTATTAAAGAATTTGAAAATAGATGACATGTACCACTAGTGCTTTTCCTATCTGATTTGCAGCCAGCAAAATCAGAATCAGAGTAACCTACTAAGCTGCAATCGCTCCCTTTGGAATACCAAAGCCCGTATTTAGGTGTTCCATGAAGATACCTAAATATACGCTTGACTGATTTTAAGTGAGATTCCTTAGGGTTTGATTGAAATCGTGCACACATACAAACACTAAACATGATGTCTGGTCTAGAAGCAGTTAGATACAAGAGAGACCCAATCATACCTCTATACCTTTTGACATCAACACACTTACCATGTTCATCTTTGTCCAAGTTTCCGTTGGTAGGCATGGGAGTGTCGATTGATTTTGAATTATTCATTCCAAAGCGCTTGATCAGTTCTCTGCAGTATTTTGTTTGACATACTGATGTACCTTCATCGAGTTGCTTTATTTGGAGGCCTAAGAAGTAGTTCAACTCCCCCATAAGACTCATCTCAAACTCACCCTGCATAACATTTGAAAACTCCTCGACCAAGTGTATGTTAGTTGAACCAAAAATTATATCGTCTACATAAACTTGAACTAAAAGAATGTGCTTTCCTTTATGTCTAATGAAGAGTGTATTATCCACTTTACCTCTAGAATATCCATGATCAATTAGAAATTTGCTAAGTCTTTCGTACCACACACGAGGTGCTTGCTTAAGACCATATAAAGCACGCTTTAATTTGTAAACATGATCTAGATATTCAGAATTTTCAAAACCGGGAGGTTGTGAAACATATACTTCTTCATTTATGACACCATTTAAGAACGCGCTCTTTACGTCCATTTGGTAAAGCTTGAAATTCATAGAACATGCATAAGCAAGCAAGAGACGTATAGCTTCAAGGCGAGCCACTGGAGCATAAGTCTCCTCATAATCAATGCCCTCCTCTTGGTTATACCCTTGTGCTACCAAGCGTGCCTTGTTCCTAGTTATCACTCCGTTTTCATCAAGTTTATTCCTAAACACCCATTTAGTACCTATGATATGATGATCTCGCGGACGAGGAACAAGTTCCCAAATGTCATTTCTTTTAAATTGATAAAGCTCTTCTTGCATGGCCATTAGCCAAAATTCATCAATCAAGGCCTCTTTAGCATTTTTAGGTTCTACTTGTGATACAAAAGCGAAGTGAGAACAAAAGTTACTTATCTTAGAACGAGTCAACACTCCCTTTGAAATATCTCCCAATATATTGTCTATAGGGTGGTCTTTAGAGGATTTCCAAGCTGGTGGAAGTTCCTTCACTTCAGATGTTCCTTCCTCTTTATCTTTTTCATGACTAGTATCTTCCTCCTTCTCATTTTCAGCAGTTTCAGATTGATCAATTTTCGTAACAGCTTCTTTGAGTATGTCTTCTGTAGATACACCTGCATCATCAAAAGAGATACCTTTTCCGACAATTTTTGGATAAGACTCATCAAAAGAAACATGGACAGATTCTTCAACAGAAAGTAAACGCCTATTATACACTCTATATGCTTTACTTGATTAAGAGTATCCAAGAAAAATACCTTCATCAGCTTTGGCATCAAACTTCCCAAGGTTTTCCTTACCGTTATTTAAAACAAAACACTTACAACCGAACACGTGAAGATGAGACAAGTTTGGCTTTCTACCTTTTAAAATTTCATAAGGGGTTTTATTCAAAATAGGATGAATTAAAATCCTGTTCAGAACATAACAAGCTGTGCTAATTGCATCAGCCCAAAAATATTTTGGTAATCCACCCTCATTGAGCATTGTTCTTGTCAATTCCTCTAAAACTCGATTTTTGCGCTCCACAACACCGTTTTGTTGTGGAGTTCGAGGAGCTGAAAAGTTGTGCTCAATGCCATACTTGTCAAAATACTTATCAAAGAGATGGTTTTGAAATTCACCTCCATGATCGCTTTGAATTGTAACTATTTTAGAATTCATTTTGTTTTGGGACAACTTTGCAAAACTTTTAAAAGCAGAAAAAGCTTCATCTTTGCTATGAAGGAATATAGTCCAAGTGAATCTAGAGAAGTCATCTACTATTACGAAACCATAATAGTTTCCACCTAAGCTCTTTGTCCTAGATGGTCCAAAGAGATCCATATGGAGAAGCTCAAGGGGTCTTGAAGTTGAAATTATGTTTTTAGATTTAAAGGAGACCCTTGTTTGTTTTCCCATTTGGCAAGCATCACATAGGTGGTCTTTTGAAAATTTTATTTTTGGAAGACCTACTACTAGATCCTTAGATACAACCTTATTAAGCAAATCGAAATTAATATGCGCTAAGCGTCTATGCCATAGCCATGAATCATCATTTAGGGCAACTAGACATTTAGTGCTTGTTAAAGATACATTCAAAAGATCAAGCATATATATGTTGTTTACTCTTACACCTTTAAACACAACATTATGTTCGGTATGTTCAATTTTGCAACAAGTTTTTGTGAAAGAAACTTTATAACCTTTGTCGCATAATTGACTTATACTTAACAAATTGTGTTTAAGTCCCTCTACAAGATGGACATCAGAAATAGTAGTGGTAGAGGGATTACCTACACTACCTTTTCCAAGTATAGCTCCTTTGTTATTGTCTCCATAAGTAACATACCCCTTCTTCTTTGCTTTGAAGTCAATAAAAAGTGATATGTCACCCGTCATGTGCCTTGAACACCCGCTGTCCAGAAACCATCTTCTTTCCACGGATGCAAGACACTCATCCTACAATATCAAAAGAGAGAGGTAGGTACCCAATTTTTATTGGGTCCAAGTGGGTAAGTGGTAACATGGTTGTCTTTAGGCTTCCATTGATAAATACCTTTAGGCACTAGGAATCTTCTAAATTTGCATTTTTCAATGGTATGGCCAGCATGACAACAATAATGACATACACTGCGACAATGTTGTTGTTTATGTTTGGTCCTTAAATCCTTTGGAATAAAAGAGTATCTTGCATATGGAGGATTTAATGACTTTTTAAACAACCTAGTGTCAATGGCATAAGTAATCTTAGGTTGTAAAGCTTTTTCCAATTTGACCTTAAGAGAAATAACCTCTTGTTGCCAAATGTGACAAGCTTCACAATGCCTTATTTTACTACAACCATCAATATCAATAGCTTTTGAATTTTCTGCAATGCTAGCTTTCAAGTACTCTAGATCTTTTTCAGCATGTTGTACTTTACCTTCCAAGTATGAAAAAATTTGTTTATCGGAAGATAATCTTTTGAATGCTTCTATAGCTTCATTATGCAGTTTTTCAAAAGCTATTTTCAATTCAGAAAAGGACATAGAAGAGAAATTGTTATAGTAAGCTTGTTTTACCTTTTTATCATCAATTTTCTTCTTGTGGTGGGACTGATTTTTGGTGTGAGCCATAAGACACAAATTTGCGGTTTCATCGCTATCACTTGAGCATTGTGTACTTGATGAATCACTATCACTTTCCCAAACAATGTAAGCTCTTCTTTGCTTATTGTACCTTTTTGGTGGAGCTTTTCCTTTATCCTTTTTCTTTAAAGGACAATCCGTCTTATAATGTCCGGACTTACCACAATTAAAACAAGACCCTCTTTCTCTATTCTTCTTAATCTCTTCCAGTTTTGAATCTATAGATTGTCTTCTAAACTTTATGAGATTTTTGTCGGAATGCTTGATTCCATTATTTCGAATGAATCTATTATATCTCCTAACAAAAAGTCCCATTTCTTCGTCACCAGAGTCTTCGTCACTACTTGACTCATTGTTGCTTAGCTCTTTTTGTGAGGACTTTGAGTTAGAAGCCACAAGAGCTATAGGCCTCTTCTCACCCTCTTTGTCTTTATTCTTCTCCTTTCCCTTTTTACTCTTGTTCTCAAACTTTTCTAGACTTTCTTGTTCTTGTTGATGTTCCTCCAGCTTTCCAAACAAAGTAGTCATTGAGAGTGTCGTTAGATTGTTGGCTTCCTTGATAGCTGTTACTTTAGGTTTCCATTCCCTGCTAAGACATCTCAGAATTTTATTAGTAGCAATTTCATTGGAAACAGGTTTTCCAAGTGCATTCAAACGATTGATGAGATGAACAAATCTCTTTTGCATGTCGGGAATAGATTCTCCTTGTTTCATGCGAAAGAGTTCGAACTCTTGATTAAGTGTGTTAATGCGGGACTGTTTTACTTCAGTTGTACCTTCATGTGCAATTTCTAAAGCGTCCCACATTTCTTTAGCTGTCGAGCAATGGGATACTCGATAATACTCATCTGCACTAAGTGCTTAAATTAGCATATTTCGAGCTCTCCAATCACTTGACCACTTTTTCTCATCTTTCTCATCCCAATCATCTTCTGGTTTAGGTACTATGGCACCTGCCTCATTCATCATGGTGATTTGAAAAGGACCATTTTGAATGGCAGTCCATACGCGCCTATCCACAGAATTTATGTGAACTCGCATGCAGTCTTTCCAGTAGCCATAATTTTCACCATTGAAAACAGGAGCTCTATTATACGCCCCCTTTGGTTCAGAATCCATATCATTACAGGCAGCCACAAAGCACCAGCAAACCGGTGCTCTGATACCACTTGTTAGACGTTGTGGCTAGTGATCTAGAGGGGGGGTGAATGGATCACCTCCTTGTTTGCAAGGATTTAAAAGATTTTTTAGAGTTTTTAAAGATTAGCGGAAAACACGGTCCCTAATATACTTTCGTCTATTCTGGACCAGCCACTAGAAGACCGGACATGTGATAAAGTGCTGGATTTGCAATTGAGATGTTAAAGACTTAAACACACAAGCTGTAAAAGTATTGAATGCACCTATCACAAAAACTATTTCCAATGAATCAAAACCGATTAAAAATGTAAATAGAGATGGAGAAGGAATACAATACACAGAGATTTGGTAAGGAAGTTCCCCACGTTTGTCCTCGCGTGTGGGTACGTCTCCCTCTCAATTTCAAACCGAAATTGAGAACTTTTATATCGATATTGCTGAAATCGTCGTTTACAAGGTTGCTATACAAAAACCATAAATCTATACACCTAGATCTTCCTATTGTATCAACCTTCACTTGATCTGAGCCAAATCAAGATTCCCTTGCAAGTAATACAAACAATTCACCGGTTCCACGATCTATTTGTGAAATCTCCCAATTTCCAAACCTTACGATGCGGCTGAATCTGTTTTGTAAACGTGACTGACAAACCCTCAAGAACACGCCCGTTCTTGAAGGAAAACCCAGATGGTTTTTCCTTGAAACCTTCTTTCACTCTTCAACTCAGCTGGATCACCGATCGTACCACTGAACATTATCTCTTGATCCTCTGATTCACAGAACAGCACTGATTATTTGTTGATGCTCTTGAATTAAGGTAATTGAGAAGATGATGAAGATGAATTTTCTACTTAGGTTTCAATCCTGCTCACAATTGAATGCACACCCCAAAAACCTTGTTTTCTTGATTGTGTTCTTCAATACTTGACCTGAAATTTCGCTTGCAATTTCTGTGTGTTTTTCACTGCACTAACAGAAAAACATACATATACTTGACAGAATCTGTTAGAAATAGAAACAAAATAATGAATCGATACGAAATGCGAATGAATCGATACATGATGGTTTTTACACTGTTATGTATCAATGCATAATGAAATGAATCGATACATACTGAACCAATGAGAAAAAAACAGAGAAATGAAAATACAATGAATCGATGCATGTTGCGTATGTATCGATTCATAGCAGAAATTCCAGAATCATTTCTACAGCATGAATCGATGCATGTTGCGAATGTATCGATTCATAGTAGAAATTCCAGAATCATTTCTACAGCATGAATCGATGCATGATGTGAATGAATCGATACATTTGACTTATTTCAGAAATTCAAGGACATTATGTATCGATACATCTTGCGAATGAATCGATACATACAGAAGCAAAAGTCAAATTTTTGTTTAAAATAAGACATGTGTTAAAGGCTTGCAATGCATACAAAGTGTATCAATACAAAGCATATGTTAAAAGCACAAACGCATAAAATTTATTATCATACAAAACTAAAGAGTTGCTCACAGCCTCTTTGCCTCACAAACACCAAGACCCAATGCTGAAGCAGAAGCTGCTGCTAAGGCAAAAGGGAAGAATGTGGTACTTGAAGAGCCAACTGTTAAAGAAACTCCGAAGACGTCTTTTGAACAAGAGGTGGACGAGTTCATGAGAATAATCAAAAAGAGTGATTACAAAGTGGTGGACCAGCTTCATCAGACACCCTCCAAAATCTCTATATTATCATTGTTAATGAGTTCCGAAGCCCACAGGAATGCACTGTTTAGAGTCCTGCACGCAGCCTACGTGCCGGAAGAGATTACGGTTAATCAGCTGGAAACGATGGTTACAAATGTTAACACCAGTCATGGACTGGGCTTCACAAATGCCGATTTAACGATGGAGGGACGCAATCATAACAAGGCTTTACACATCACCTTAGAGTGCAAAGGTGCTGTTCTTTCTCATGTACTGGTAGACACTAGGTCTTCGCTCAATGTCCTTCCAAAGAAAGCCTTGGGGAAGCTGGAATATGATGGTTTGGCATTACGTCCAAGTAACTTGGTGGTGAGAGCCTTTGATGGCTCTAAGAGATCAGTGCTTGGAGAGATTGATTTACCTGTGATGATTGGCCCACAAATCTTTAAAACTACTTTCTTCGTGATGGACATACAACCGGCCTATAGATGTTTGTTGGGTAGACCCTGGATTCACGCCGTTGGCGCTGTTACATCTACCCATCACCAGAAATTAAAATTTGAGTGGGAAGGTCAGATCATCACAATTTGCGGGGAGGAAGATATTTTCGTTAGCCATCTGGCTACTTATAAGTATATAGAGATGGATGGGGAGATCCATGAGACTATGAGTCAGGGGTTTGAGGCCCTTAACATCAATGAAGCAACTGTTGTGTCTGGAACTTCCATCACTTCATATCAACAAGCCCGGAAGGTTGTTGAAGAGGGTACCGCTCAAGGCTGGGGCAAGCTGCTGCCAGTAGAAAAGAAAGAAGACAGATTCGGGTTGGGTTACAGACCAACTCGACAAGATCAACCGGAGGCTGCAACAGAACCCAAATTTGTCAGCGGGGAAATGCTTACCCCGGATGCTGTGAACAGTCTGGAAGACGAGGAAGAAGACGAACGCAACCTGGAAAACTGGATACGTCCAAGGATCCCGGGGAACCGGGTCTCAAACTGGTCTTCCCAGGAAATTATAAGAGTTACTCCTTCAGAGTAATTATTATTTCCTGTCTTTAAGCATGCATCAAGTCCTGCATCTTGCCCAAGGTGCCAGGACTCATTTTGTAATCGGGCCATCTTGTATTTTATGCAAACGATCAATTAATGAATATCAGGACATCTTTTGCAAATGAGTCTTATTTCCCGCTCACTGTTTTTCATTTTTCATTTTTTGTACAAAACAATAAAATGGCAATGTTTTCAAAATAACAACTTCATTTTTCACTTTTTCTAAATAAGATAAAACTGATCACTAAAATGAACCAATCTAAAACCTTGCAGAGAGTGCCCTCCAGACTGCACCGACAACGACACTGCTATGACTTCGTATGACTTCGACAATTCGATTAATCAAGCCGATGAAGGGGTTGAAGAAGAGTATGAGCTACCTGAAGAACTAGCCAGATTGTTAAGACAAGAGGAGAAGGTTATCACTCCTCATCAGGAGGAAGTTGAGACAGTTAATCTTGGTACAGAAGAAGACTTGAAAGAAGTAAAGATCGGGGCCCGTCTGCAGGATTCAGTGAAGGAACAACTTATTGATATGCTCCGAGAATACGTTGATGTTTTTTCTTGGTCTTATCAAGATATGCCAGGCCTGGATACCAACATTGTTATGCACAAGCTGCTTTTGAAGGAAGACTGTCCTCTAGTGAAACAGAACCTATGTCGTACTCGTCCGGATATGGCCATGAAGATAAAAGAAGAGGTACAAAAACAGTGGGATGCCGGTTTCCTTTCTGTAACTAGTTACCCTCCGTGGGTTGCTAACATTGTACCAATGCCTAAGAAGGATGGCAAAGTACGGATGTGTGTGGATTACCGGGATCTGAACAGAGCTAGCCCGAAAGATGACTTCCCATTACCTCACATTGATGTATTGGTCGACAACACGGCTCAGTTCTCGGTATTCTCCTTCATGGATGGATTTTCAGGATATAATCAGATCAAGATGTCACCTGAAGACATGGAGAAGACAACTTTCATCACACCCTGGGGCATATTCTGTTATAAGGTAATGCCATTTGGACTGAAGAATGTCGGGGCAACTTATCAACGGGCTATGGTAACATTATTCCACGACATGATCCACAAAGAAATTGAATGTTATGTGGATGACATGATTGCCAAGTCCCTCACAGAAGAAGACCACCTGGTAAATCTGTTGAAGCTGTTTAAACGTCTGAGGAAATACCAGCTGAAGTTAAACCCCAACAAATGCACATTTGGGGTGCGTTCCGGTAAGCTGCTAGGATTTATTGTAAGTGAAAAGGGAATTGAAGTTGACCCAGACAAAGTTAAAGCCATTCAAGAGATGCCTGCACCTAGGACTGGAAAAGAGGTTCGGGGGTTCTTAGGTAGATTGAACTACATTTCAAGGTTCATATCTCACCTCACTGTAACCTATGAGCCCCTATTCAAGTTATTAAGAAAAGAGCAAACGGTCAGGTGGAATGAAGATTGTCAGAAGGCTTTTGACAAAATCAAGGAGTACTTACAAGAACCTCCAATCCTTATGCCTCCAATTGAAGGAAGACCTCTAATAATGTACCTGACAGTATTAGAAGGATCAATGGGGTGTGTACTGGGCCAGCATGACGAGTCTGGTCGAAAAGAGTATGCAATATACTACCTAAGCAAAAAGTTTACCGACTGTGAACAACGTTATTCACTGCTCGAGAAAACTTGTTGTGCTTTAGCGTGGGCTGCTCGCCGACTAAGGCAGTATATGTTGACCCACACTACCTTGTTGATCTCAAAGATGGATCCAGTCAAGTACATATTTGAGAAGCCAGCACTTACCGGAAGGGTTGCAAGATGGCAAATGATTCTGACAGAATATGACATTCAATACACATCTCAAAAGGCCATCAAGGGCAGTGTATTGTCTGACTATCTGGCTGAGCAACCCATTGATGATTACCAACCAATGAGATTTGACTTCCCTGATGAAGACATCATGTTCCTAAAAGCCAAAGATCATGAAGAGCCTGTTCACACTGAAGGGCCTGATCCAGAAGAATGGACAATGATATTTGATGGGGCTGTTAACATGAATGGTCGTGGAGTTGGTGCAGTGCTCATTACACCCAAGGGAGTTCACATGCCTTTATCGGCTAAACTCACCTTTAACTGCACTAACAACGAAGCTGAATACGAAGCTTGTATCATGGGTCTTGAGGAAGCCATTGACCTCAGGATCAAGACTTTAATTGTGTTCGGAGATTCAGCTTTGGTAATCAATCAGACCAACGGCAAATGGTACACTCACCAAGAGCATCTAATTCCATACCGGGACTATACGAGGAGATTATTGACTTTATTCACAACAGTCAAACTTGAATATATCCCTCGAGATGAAAATTAGTTTGTAGATGCTCTGGCTACCATTTCCTCCATGATCAAAGTTCAAGCTGCCAACTTTGTGCCTCAGATTTCAGTATCCAGACTTGACAGACCAGCATACGTGTTCTCCGTGGACATTGCTAAAGATGACAAGCCTTGGTTCCATGACATAAAATGCTTCTTAAAGGATCAAACATACCCACTTGGGGCATCATCCAATGACAAGAAGACATTAAGAAGACTGGCTGGTAGTTTCTTCCTGAATGCTGATGGTTCCTTGTACAAGAGAAACTTTGACATGGTACTTCTCAGATGTGTTGATAAGACAGAAGCAGACTTGCTGATGCACGAGGTGCATGAAGGATCTTTTGGTACCTATGCTGGAGGGCATGCAATGGCTAAAAAGTTGTTAAGGTCAGGCTACTACTGGATCACAATGGATGCAGACTGTTGTGCCTATGCCAGAAAGTGTCACAAATGCCAGATTTATGCAGATAAAGTGCATGTGCCTCCAAATCATTTGAATGTGATGTCTTCACCTTGGCCCTTTGCCATGTGGGGCATTGACATGATCGGAAAGATTGAGCCGACTGCTTCAAATGGCCACAGATTCATCCTGGTAGCCATTGACTACTTCACCAAGTGGGTCGAAGCAGCTTCATATGCCAACGTCACCAGGCAAGTGGTAGCCAGATTCCTGAAGAGAGGCATCATTTGTCGGTATGGAGTGCCCGAGTGAATCATTACTGATAATGGTTCCAACTTGAACAACAAAATGATGGCAGAACTGTGCCGGGACTTCAAGATTCAACACCACAACTCTTCTCCTTACAGGCCAAAGATGAATGGCGTTGTTGAGGCAGCTGTAACACGGTGGGAGAACTGACTTTAGTTATGTTGCGGATAGCAAGAGTCGCCACCGACTTTTATTTTATCCAAAGGAAAGGCATAAAAGAACAGTAAAGACCTTTTAAAAAGATTTTTGGGTCCGGGGGGTAGGTTATGTAAAGGGAAGGTGTTAGCACCCTTTACATCCATGGTTATCTATGGGCTCTTAGTTACTTAGCTCACTTTAAAATGTTTTTGAAATGTGAAGTGTGTGAATAGAAATTTTCTTAAGTGTTTTATAATGATCCATGTACGGATGCGTATAAAACCTTTGTTTTTGAAAATTGTTTGAAAATGTATGAAGTGTTTGAAATGTTTTGAAGAGTGAGCAAGTATCTAAAAGGAACCTACCCTGAGTTTAAATCTTTTCTGTTCTTGAATCCTTTAAATGGTAAGACTATCCCTATTATTAAGGAATAGGTAGTCATTACCTTGGATGTGAGGGACAAGTGAAGGGACATCTGTTTATGTAGGCAACTGTGGGGTGTATAAGCAATTTTGAAGGGACTATCATCTTTATTCGAAAGGGACAAGATCATTACGAAGGCAACATTCGAAAGGGACTTGATCTTTTATCGGTTAAGGGACTAGATGATGTTAAACTGAGGGACTTTTGCTTTATACACCCTACTTGACCTTTTTGATTAGGCAACATGAGAGGTACCCCTAAGGAAGTGAGATAGCGATCCAAGATCGACTTACGTGTGTGAGTGTACAATTTTAATATTTATCTTTAAATTTAAATGATCTAAATTAATTTTAAAATACAAACATGTTTTTGCACTCCCTATTTACTAACCATAGCATAAAATAAATATTTAATAATAATACTACAATATTACATGAAGGAAGCATTTACAAAATAATAATTAACAAATTAAGCAAAAATAATAATAATAAGTGAATAAGCAAAAATAATAATAATAAGTAATTGGGTTAGTAGAAAATAATAATCACAATGTGGTTAGTAATAATAAATATAAAAATAAACATAATTAATAATATAAGCAAAATATTAAATAATAATCAAAATGAAATAAGCAAGAATATTATAATAATTAAAAAAATCAAATTTTTATACAAACAATTATTTAAGATTATTAAAAAAAAAATATGAGCAATTATACTAATTATTATGAAATTTTAAGTTATATGCCAATTATAAAAATTAAATTAATTATAAACATATTATGAAAACAAAATTATAATTAACAATTTTTAACTATTTTTAAACATATAATAAAAATTATTTACATACAAAATTGAATTATAAACAATTTATAGAATTTAATTATAATTAACAAAATTTTAATATTAAGCATATATAAGATTTAAATTATAAACAAATTGTATAATATATACACATGATTAAGTTTTATAAATAATAAATTAAAGATTATAAAAATAAATTTTAGATAAAAGAAAATTTTGGGTTATGAAAAATAAAATTAAGATTAACTTAATTATTTACAAATAAGAACTATTATAATATATATAATAAAATAAACTAACATTTGTATGATAATTAAAGTTTATATAAAAAAAAGGTTATTAGAATTAATCAAAATGAATTAGGGTTTATGAAAATTTTTAGAACTAAGAAGGTTAGATTTATAATTTAATCATTAACTAATTTTAATTAAGAAAAATAATAATGGTAATTAAAACAAAGAAAATAAAGGAGAGAAAGAAAAAAGGGGAGGCCTGGTTTTGAACCCAGGACCTCCCAATACCTGGAAAAGCTTCCATCCACTGGGCTGGCCTGCGCGCAGGTGACAAGGGGGAGGGTTCCATTGCTTTTGTTGTTGTTCCTGAAGAAATCATAAAAAAATAAACAAAACCAAAAGGCCTGGGGGGATCGAACCCAGGACCTTCAAACATCACACAAACACGTTAACCATTCCAGATGGGAGAGCGCACCTGTCCATATGGTGAATATAATACATAATATATGAAGTTTCATTGTTAAACTGGAAAAATAAGAAAAATTGCTGAGGCCAGGATTCGATCCCTGGACCTAAGCTTTATATGCGCGTCCTCTAGCCAATTGAGCCAGCCATCAACTGTGAAATAAAACAGAAAACAATTCATAAAATAATATGCACAATTTTTGAATCCTGAAATACGCGCGCAGGCTTCTTCTTCTTCCTTGGTTCCTACAAAATTTCCTGCGAAATTATACACAAATTTTCCTGCGAAATTCAATCTGCAGCAAAACCTATGAATCCTAACTATCATCAAAACAATGAAATTACATCAAATTAAAAGCACAGACAAGGTCTAGAGATTGATTTGAATCGATCTGTGGTTTTAGAATTCATTTATACTGGATGAATTGGAAAACCCTAAAGCTCACCCGAAACCCTAAACATGGTGGATTTCGTTCTAGGTGATAGAACTTCACAAAACCTGCCCAGAAACAATCTATAACACACCACAAACACAAAGCATTAGTCAAAATTCATTAAGAACCAGTCATTGTTTAGAATCGAAAATCAAAAAAACCATGAATATGGTGAATCGGATTATGCATATGAGGGGGATTTTGATGCTTTTGATGGCAAGGATTGGTTTTAGGATGTCCAAGGAGTCATTCCATGTCTTAAAAATACCTTCAAATGCCTTGTATAGTGAAAACCGAATTTGACTTTTTGTGAGGTTTTTGAAAATATGAACTTACTCTTAGGAGGCTGAAATTCGTCTTCTATGATTAGGTTTGAGTTATGTACTTATAGTATGATCATTCTAGGTTAAAACAATTGATCATTATGTGAAAGATTTGATTAGAAAAGATTCAAAAAGATTAGGCTTTAAAATTCAAATATTCTTGCATGAACACCTTCTATTTCAAGCCAATCACCATTATTTTTGTATCATTCTGATCCATATTGAATTTATGACTTTCTAGAACAAAAATAATTTTATATCTTCACACTTAATATTTTATTTAAATTTAAAATGATTTTTAATATAAAAAATCATAATAAATAAATTAAACAAAATAAAAATTATGAAAATATCAAATAATTTTCGTGCATGATGTCATGGATCACTTTGGGTCATCAAAAGTTCAGCCCATTTAGCAAAATTTGGTTTTAAACCTCCATTTGCTTCATAAACTTCCCTAAAATTTCCCAACTTTGCAAGGTCACACATCCTTCAATTTTAATGCTATGAGGGTGTTCTTGGACATTTTGGAAAGCTTGAATAGTCCTCTAACCAACCCCACTGGTTTCATGTCCATATCATTTACCATTCTCAAGTTATGCTCTTTTGAAGTTGTTGACTTTTAGTTGACTTTCAAAAGGACCTATAATGTCTTAGCTCATACCTTCCAAATGAAGCATTTTTGGGCTTGGCTTGTGAGACACAAAGTTGTAGAGAATTCAATTTCCTTCAAAATGAGCTTTGGATGGAAAATTGGTGATGAAGCATGTGAAAGTTATGGCTGGTCAAAGTTCAGTTGACTTTTCCTGAGGAAACCCTAATTTAGAAACTCCTGATTCTTGATGATCTGAAATCTCCTTGATGAATCATGATCAACCCTTGATCAAATGATGAATTTTACTTCATATAATTGATGTTGGCAAAAAATCATGAAGTTTGACTTTGGTTTGACCACAGTTGACCTCAGTTTGACTTTTTGACTACTTTGACTGATTTTGACTTATCTGATCATCTGACTGAGCAAACCTTTGAGAAAAGTTCTGAAATTTGTCATGGGGATTCTTAGACACATATAAGATGTTATGAAGCTCACTTGAAGTCTTGGAAATCCATTTAGCCTGATTAAAGTCAAAACCCTAGTTTTGGATGCACTGCTTAGGAGGTGCATTGTCTGAGGGAATTGTCAACTCTTCTGACCAATTGTGAACTTTGTGAACCATCATAAGATGTCTTGTGAACCTTGTGAACCTCATGGGAGGTCTTGTGAACCTTGTGAACCTCATAAAGTGTCTTGTAGACTTCATGAACCTCATGAAAGGTCTTGTAAGTATTGTGAACCTCATGGGAGGTCTTGTGAACCTTGTGAACCTCATAAAGTGTCTTGTAGACTTCATGAACCTCATGAAAGGTCTTGTAAGTATTGTGATCCTTGTGAACCTTGTGAACCTTCTTAGCACACAAAGTCTTGTATTGTGAGGGCAAATTTTGGGGTGCAACAGCTGCCCCTGTTCAATTTTCTGAAACCTGAGGGGTTAGATTGGTATATGTGCCAGTCATAACCTGGAAGGTTGAAGGGGATTAAACACAAAAGCCCAAAAATTTGCACTCACCGGTGCATAGAGTGACACTGATGACTAGTTGAGTATGCTTGAGTGGGCTTAAAGATGCCACTTGGAGAAAGTTCTTCAGATACATTTCTCGGAGGATAAAGCAGTCCAAGATATGAAGGTATAATGATAGCTTTCAGGAAGATAAACAACGTCCCGAGGTAGTGGTAATAGCTTTCAGGATGATAATCAACGTCCTGAGGAAATGATATGCTTTCAGAAGGATAAACAACGTTCTGAGGAAATAATATGCTTTCAGGAGGATAAACAACGTCCTGAGGTAGGGGTGATAGCTTTCAGGAAGATAAACAACGTCCTGAGGAAGTGGTAACCTTTGGGAAGATAAACAACGGCCCAAGGTAATAATATGCTTTCAGGAGGATAAACAACATCTTGAGGAAGTGATGATATGCTTTCAGAAGGATGAACAACGTTCTGAGGTAATAATATGCTTTCAGGAGGATAAACAACGGCCCAATAGTCATGATTTGGCTTTTGAGAAGATAAACGACGTCTCAAAACAGCCTTCGGGAAGATAAACGACGTCCCTTGATAATGAGGTAACCTTTGGGAGGATAAACAACGGCCCAAGGTCATGATAGCTTTCAGGAGGATAAACAACGTCCCGAGGTATAAGTATAACTATTGGGAAGATAAACAACGGCCCAAAGTAAAGGTATAACTTTCAGGAGGATAAACAACGTCCTGAGGTATAAGTATAACTTTTGGGAGGATAAACAACGGCCCAAAGAAATGGTAGTTTTCAGGAGGATAAACAACGTCCTGAGGTAATGATAACTTTTGGGAGGATAAACTACGGCCCAAAGAAATGATAGCTTTCAGGAGGATAAACAACGTCCTGAGGTATAAGAAGCTTTCAGGAGGATAAACAACGTCCTGAGGAAATGGTAGCTTTCAGGAGGATAAACAACGTCCTGAGGAAATGATATGCTTTCAGGAGGATAATCAACGTCCTGAGGAAATGACTTTTGGGAAGATAAACAACGGCCCAAAGTCACAAGTTGTTGATGAAGTCTGTCTGCTGGAGAATTAATCTGAAAAACAAGATTATAACATTCTGCAAGATAATATTAGTTTATGCATTATGTATGCATGTATAATATGATGTACCTAAGTAATGTATTATGTATCTAAGTATGTGTATGTTATGATGTAAATGATGTATGTATGCATCATGCAGCCTGAAGCGTCTGGATATCTTCGTATGACAACTGCTGGCCAGGGAAAATAAATCCCGATTCGTTGCTGAAGGATATGAGAAACTCGTTCCCGTCTCGTTTGATAATATAGTGAAGAATATGAGGAACTCGTTCCCGTCTTGTTTGATAATATAGTATTTATAAACCTCCCGCCTTCGTTCGATAGTAAGGTATACATAACCTCCCGTCTTCGTTCATCGTACTCCTATTAAAAGAATAAATTCCCGATTATCCTTCTGAGGATAAAAGAGATGGATATAAATTCCAGGGGAGATGTGAATCGAAGTATTTATGAAGATGGATTTGTCCTACTGGGGAACTTGTAGCTGTCTGGTGGGGATGAACCGGCGAAGCTTCATTGAATTCCTTCCCTCGTTCGTCCTTAGTAAATACTATTACTGCATTTTCATGCATTTCTGGTAAACATCAATCATATTAAGCATACATACATTCAAACACAACCAAGGGACGTTTTTGCTTATGTAAATAGGGTAAAAGTAAATCTGGATTCAGAGGGAAAAGTAAAGCTGAACTTGAAAACAGAATTGTTTCAATTTCGAGAGTGTATAACCAATTGGATTTAGAGCTCCTGAGATTCTTAACCTTCCTGAATATCTTCCTAGAAATCCTCATAGCTGGATCTGAAGACATGATACTGACACCATCTGATACTACTAGCATAGACAATTAATTTCCACAATGGCTTCTGCTGAGAATTAAATATCAAGGTACTACAATGAGAGGAATGTGTCTTCAAATTGTGATGGACCATATACGCTCCGGATACTAGATTTGAAAAGAAAGCATTGCCCCTTGGTTGAGGATGAATTGTCCCATAATGGGAGTATCTGAATGTAGTTACCTCAAGAAAAATAAGCAGAATGCCCCACAATAATGTTCCCCTGACATCATGAACTTTATAATGTTACCCATGGTAATTCAAATATATGAGGAGAGCTGCCCCTGGCTATTAAGCATTGTTGAATCTGGACCTGATTGCCCCGAATGAATTGAACAGTAAGTTGGTATGCTCCTTGATTGGGAAACAGTGACTATGCCCCTGGCATTATGAACTCTGTAATGTTACCCTTGGTAATTTAGATAGATGAGGAGATCTTCCCCTGACTACTTAAACATAGTTGAATCCAGTCCTGATTGCCCCAAATGAGTTAGGCAGTATCATGGCCTGCCCCCTTGATTGGGAGATAATGACTATGCCCCTTTGTATACATGGACTTTGATCCAGGAAGCAACTTTGTTTATCGGAAGGACTTTGAAAATTCATCTGTAAGTTTCTCTGTTTATCAAACACTCAAGTATATGCAAACAAGTATATTCAAAAATGCAATGCTTATGTCTGTCTTGAAATTTTGAAAAAAAGTTATATTTTTTTTTTAGAAAAACAATTTTTTATGAAAACTGTGACATTAACTCCAGTTTTATAATAAGCCCTAAAGGAGTCAGGATACCTTTTTGTAGCAGTACACTTTCGAACTAACCATGCTTCAGTTAGGACTTTTAAAGGGTTGTAGCGTGGCCTGGCTCATGGTTTAAGAAACAAAGGATAAAGGCTCAAATTTTATTTGTACCCACCCCAATCTCCATGATGTTCTTCAGTCCTATGCTCAGTTAACTTATGCATTTAGGCTCAAAGAAATTTGGAATTGTAACACTGACATTTGTGATGGTTCCGAAACCAAAAATTTATTTGAAAATTCAATCATCTTTCTTTATTGAGGATTCATAGTGACCTCTTTTTTTCTTTTCTTTTTTGACTTTATTATCCCTTCCTGAACTGTTTGCTTTAAGATTACAGTCAGCGGAATTTCTCAATTTTTTTATTACTAAGTCTCCTTCATAGGTTTTGACTTAGTGGGTTTTTCTTTTGCTGGATATTGACTGTCAGGTTTAATGATTACAGAGAACCATCATTAGTTGTGTAAACACAGATAATTGGCATATTTAAGTTAACTGAGTAACTACCCTGCCCCGGGTTATGAATAAGGGTTTTAATTTGTGCGAGAATAAAAACTCCTACTTCATAGGCTCAAAAGGGTTGACTAGGGATTAACTTCCTTATATCTCCACTGTTTAGGAATTGAAACAATGCCTGTACATCGTCAACATAGTCTGTTCAAAAGCATACTGCATAAGATTATGGTATTATTTTCGTCATCCTCCCTCTACAGGCTTATAGCTTTATCAGGAGTTAAATATCACAAAATAGAAACATGAAGCATAGTTTTTAAATATAGTGAAATGAATGGATTAATTCAAGACAAACATATGCAATGTATTAATGAAAACAAAAGTTTAACATAATAGTAAGTGTTTAAACAAATAAAAGAAATTACAAATGAAAATTCATATGTTGTCCCATCCAGTTGGCTGAATGTCTTCAATTGCAATCTGTGAACTTTGAGGAGCAGTATACTTCACCATGAAATCAAATTTACCACTTGGATGTCCCAAGGTGCCCCATATCTCAACAGGAACAGGTAGGCTTCCTTTCTTGCTACCTTGGGCAACTTGTCTTGCAGCTTCGGTGTTTGATGGACGATAGTAGAACTCAACTTGACCTTCTGGAGTAACCTCTAGGATTCCTTCGTCAATCAGGTCTTGAATCTTTTTCTTCAATGCCCAACAGTTATTAGTATCATGTCCAGGACTGTTGGAGTGATACTCACACCTTTCCTTGGAATTATAGCGAGGAGAGGCAGTATTAGGATTTTGAGGAGAACTTTTCAAAGAAATTAGTTTCATCTCCAACAAGCATTGCAGAACTTGTGACATTGGAGTGCTGAACTTGATAAACGGCCTTCTATATTTCTTGTGTTGAGGTGGATTAACCTTATCAGGTCTTTCTTTTTCAACTGAAGAACAATCAATGGCAACCTGTTTCTTACCTTCTTTTATCCTCATCTTCCTTTCAACCAAATCAGCTTGTTTTAACGGAGGTTGACTGATAATTAGATCCCTGACTCTATTATTTTGAAATTTGTGGACAAAGGTTCTTAGCTCTTCTTGCCCCTGAGCTAAACTTTGAATAAGAGCCACCTGGTCATTCATCTGGGTCCTCATTCCTGTCATCTCAGCTTGTAGTTGTTTCAACTGATTGTCCTTGTTATCTTCAGGATTTTCAGAGAGGAGTGCTTTCAACTCTTCTTGCCCCTTGGACAAATTCAGGATCACTTCTTGGAACTGAGCATTCTGAGCCTGGAGATCCTTGACAGTTTGTTCAAGAGCCATTGCTGAAATAAATAGCGAGAAGATAAGATACCTGTACATAAGAAACCTGTGATGCAATGATATGGTGTATAAATGCGTATGCAATGTTTTCAAGGACCGCAGGATTTAAATTTGCTTAAACAAACAAGAAAGTAAACTTTTATTAGTAATAAATTTGTTTGCCCCTTGGGCTTACAAAATGAAATGAAATAAATACAAAAGATGGGGTTTTAAGTCTCCCATGGACGTTTCCTCTTTGTGTTGAGGTATGAGTTGAGGTTCCGCTCCTCGTGAAGTTGCTTTGTTAGTTCCAGGATTCTTTCTTGGCTTGCTTTGTAATGAGCCTCGAAGGTATCCCTTTGCTCCTTCAACTGGATCCAGGACCTCTGTAAATCTTCCATGTCAGTAGGCATGTCTGGGTGAAGGATGGTATAAGAAGTATCTCCTTCAGCAACAGGTTCCATGGTAACTGGCAGGATAGCAGGATATGGCATCATGAGAGTCTGAGCACGAGATCGCACCCATCTGAGATAAGCTTCCATAGGAATAGTGTACTTAGGCTCCAGATTCTTGCTGTCAACCTTATTCACTTTTCCCCATGCTCGTATGAATCTCTGACGGTAACCTTGAAGATCATTGTCATAGTCAAACACAATACCCTGAATCAACATGTCATGTGGACCATCACTCCGAGCGTAACCAAACTGTCATAAGGCTAGAGAGGGGTTGTAGGTAATGCCTCCTCTTATGCCTAGAAGTGGCACATTAGGAAACTCCCCACAACGGTCAATGATAGTGACATTCTCCATAGATCTGGAGCACCAATGGATATCTGAATGAGAGAGTGACATGATCCTTTTAGACCACCTGAACCCTTGTTCATTCTTCATAACTGAGCGAGGAAGGTGAGAAATAAACCACCTAGAAAGCAAAGGTATGCAGCACATCAAAGTTCCTCGTGCCCTTGTAGTACGAGTATGAAGAGAGTGTAAGATGTCTCCAAGCAATGTAGGCACTGGATTATGAGTCAGAAATATGTTGATGGCGTGAACGTCTATGAACTGATCTGGATTGGGGAACAATACTAAGCCATAAATCAATAGGGCTAAAATCTCCTCAAAAGCATCATACCTCATAGCCTTCAAGAACACTTGAGCCTTCTCTATCAACACCTTAGCAAGAATACCCTTAACTTCACTCCTTGTTTCTAGGACAATGTCTGACTTCTTCAGATGTAGAGCTGCAGCAATAATCTCAGGTTTAGGCTCTCTTTCCAAGCCTGTGAATGGTCCTTGATCAAGAACAGGTATACCCAGAAGTTTAGAGAACTCTTCCATTGTAGGAACCAGCTGATAGTCGGGGAATGTGAAGCAATGGTGCTCAGGATCAAAGAACTAGAATAGAACACTCATCATGTCTTCATTGAATCCTGAGGTGACTATATCCAATAGGTGACCATGTCTCTTGATGAACTGGGAGTGTTCAGACACCTGAGAAACCAATTCTTTAAGCTTAGCAGGTATCCCTACAAAGTTGATCCTGATAGTGTTCCTACGAGCAGAAGCCATGACCTGCAACAAAGAACAAAGATAAATCCTTTGGTCCTTGAAATGGTTAGTGAAAATGCTATGCTTATGATGCATGATGATGTCATGATGTTATGTTCAATCACAAACATGTGGCACACACAAACAAGTCACACCATAGCCCTAGGTTTAAAGGCTTGCATGAGGTTCAAAGGTAAGTACCCTCCCCTGAAGTTTAGATGGTTCATCTTGTCCTATAAAGTAACCAGGTTCTAAGGGATCTCAATATCATTGATCCTTCACAAGGGTGGTTGTTCAGTAGGCAACTTACTTGCCAACCAAAACCCTCCAAGTTTAGAATCTCAATGAGCGTAGTATCGAGTATCAACCAACTTCAGTCTGCACCAAAGCCGGTTATCTCACTACTTTTCTAAAGGCCAAGATGGGATAACTAGGGTTCTAAAAGTTATTTAGTGTATTGACAACATATGGCAGCCTCATATTATCCTCAACTTGACTTAAGGAACATAAGCACCAACCAAGAAGTCACACTAACTATGGCCACCAGATCAACCATATCGGTATACGCCGTACAGTTTCCTTGGTCTATTGCCATTTACCTAAGGTACACTAGATCCGGGTTAGGATCTTTCACATATAAGAGCACCCAACAGATAAGTATAAAGCAAACAAGGCAAACAAATTTAAAGTGATCTAATTCCTAAGGGTACCCCTCTTTAATTTAAATCCCCAGCAGAGTCGCCAGTTCTGTAACACGATGGGAGAACTGACTTTAGTTATGTTGCGGATAGCAAGAGTCGCCACCGACTTTTATTTTATCCAAAGGAAAGGCATAAAAGAACAGGAAAGACCTTTTAAAAAGATTTTTGGGTTCGGGGGGTAGGTTATGTAAAGGGAAGGTGTTAGCACCCTTTACATCCATGGTTATCCATGGGCTCTTAGTTACTTAGCTCACTTTAAAATGTTTTTGAAATGTGAAGTGTGTGAATAGAAATTTTCTTAAGTGTTTTATAATGATCCATGTACGGATGCGTATAAAACCTTTGTTTTTGAAAATTGTTTGAAAATGTATGAAGTGTTTGAAATGTTTTGAAGAGTGAGCAAGTATCTAAGAGGAACCTACCCTGAGTTTAAGTCTTTTCTGTTCTTGAATCCTTTAAATGGTAAGACTATCCCTATTATTAAGGAATAGGTAGTCATTACCTTGGATGTGAGGGACAAGTGAAGGGACATCTGTTTATGTAGGCAACTGTGGGGTGTATAAGCAATTTTGAAGGGACTATCATCTTTATTCGAAAGGGACAAGATCATTACGAAGGCAACATTCGAAAGGGACTTGATCTTTTATCTGTTAAGGGACTAGATGATGTTAAACTGAGGGACTTTTGCTTTATACACCCTACTTGACCTTTTTGATTAGGCAACATGAGAGGTACCCCTAAGGAAGTGAGATGGCGATCCAAGATCGACTTACGTGTGTGAGTGTACAATTTTAATATTTATCTTTAAATTTAAATGATCTAAATTAATTTTAAAATACAAACATGTTTTTGCACTCCCTATTTACTAACCATAGCATAAAATAAATATTTAATAATAATACTACAATATTACATGAAGGAAGCATTTACAAAATAATAATTAACAAATTAAGCAAAAATAATAATAATAAGTGAATAAGCAAAAATAATAATAATAAGTAATTGGGTTAGTAGAAAATAATAATCACAATGTGGTTAGTAATAATAAATATAAAAATAAACATAATTAATAATATAAGCAAAATATTAAATAATAATCAAAATGAAATAAGCAAGAATATTATAATAATTAAAAAAATCAAATTTTTATACAAACAATTATTTAAGATTATTAAAAAAAAATATGAGCAATTATACTAATTATTATGAAATTTTAAGTTATATGCCAATTATAAAAATTAAATTAATTATAAACATATTATGAAAACAAAATTATAATTAACAATTTTTAACTATTTTTAAACATATAATAAAAATTATTTACATACAAAATTGAATTATAAACAATTTATAGAATTTAATTATAATTAACAAAATTTTAATATTAAGCATATATAAGATTTAAATTATAAACAAATTGTATAATATATACACATGATTAAGATTTATAAATAATAAATTAAAGATTATAAAAATAAATTTTAGATAAAAGAAAATTTTGGGTTATGAAAAATAAAATTAAGATTAACTTAATTATTTACAAATAAGAACTATTATAATATATATAATAAAATAAACTAACATTTGTATGATAATTAAAGTTTATATAAAAAAAAGTTTATTAGAATTAATCAAAATGAATTAGGGTTTATGAAAATTTTTAGAACTAAGAAGGTTAGATTTATAATTTAATCATTAACTAATTTTAATTAAGAAAAATAATAATGGTAATTAAAACAAAGAAAATAAAGGAGAGAAAGAAAAAAGGGGAGGCCTGGTTTTGAACCCAGGACCTCCCAATACCTGGAAAAGCTTCCATCCACAGGGCTGGCCTGCGCGCAGGTGACAAGGGGGAGGGTTCCATTGCTTTTGTTGTTGTTCCTGAAGAAATCATAAAAAAATAAACAAAACCAAAAGGCCTGGGGGGATCGAACCCAGGACCTTCAAACATCACACAAACACGTTAACCATTCCAGCTGGGAGAGCGCACCTGTCCATATGGTGAATATAATACATAATATATGAAGTTTCATTGTTAAACTGGAAAAATAAGAAAAATTACTGAGGCCAGGATTCGATCCCTGGACCTAAGCTTTATATGCGCGTCCTCTAGCCAATTAAGCCATCCATCAACTGTGAAATAAAACAGAAAACAATTCATAAAATAATCTGCACAATTTTTGAATCCTGAAATACGCGCGCAGGCTTCTTCTTCTTCCTTGGTTCCTACAAAATTTCCTGCGAAATTATACACAAATTTTCCTGCGAAATTCAATCTGCAGCAAAACCTATGAATCCTAACTATCATCAAAACAATGAAATTACATCAAATTAAAAGCACAGACAAGGTCTAGAGATTGATTTGAATCGATCTGTGGTTTTAGAATTCATTTATACTGGATGAATTGGAAAACCCTAAAGCTCACCCGAAACCCTAAACATGGTGGATTTCGTTCTAGGTGATAGAACTTCACAAAACCTGCCCAGAAACAATCTATAACACACCACAAACACAAAGCATTAGTCAAAATTCATTAAGAACCAGTCATTGCATAGAATCGAAAAATCAAAAAAACCATGAATATGGTGAATCGGATTATGCATATGAGGGGGATTTTGATGCTTTTGATGGCAAGGATTGGTTTTAGGATGTCCAAGGAGTCATTCCATGTCTTAAAAATACCTTCAAATGCCTTGTATAGTGAAAACCGAATTTGACTTTTTGTGAGGTTTTTGAAAATATGAACTTACTCTTAGGAGGCTGAAATTCGTCTTCTATGATTAGGTTTGAGTTATGTACTTATAGTATGATCATTCTAGGTCAAAACAATTGATCATTATGTGAAAGATTTGATTAGAAAAGATTCAAAAAGATTAGGCTTTAAAATTCAAATATTCTTGCATGAACACCTTCTATTTCAAGCCAATCACCATTATTTTTGTATCATTCTGATCCATATTGAATTTATGACTTTCTAGAACAAAAAATAATTTTAAATCTTCACACTTAATATTTTATTTAAATTTAAAATGATTTTTAATATAAAAAATCATAATAAATAAATTAAACAAAATAAAAATTATGAAAATATCAAATAATTTTCGTGCATGATGTCATGGATCACTTTGGGTCATCAAAAGTTCAGCCCATTTAGCAAAATTTGGTTTTAAACCTCCATTTGCTTCATAAACTTCCCTAAAATTTCCCAACTTTGCAAGGGCACACATCCTTCAATTTTAATGCTATGAGGGTGTTCTTGGACATTTTGGAAAGCTTAAAGAGTCCTCTAACCAACCCCACTGGTTTCATGTCCATATCATTTACCATTCTCAAGTTATGCCCTTTTGAAGTTGTTGACTTTTAGTTGACTTTCAAAAGGACCTATAATGTCTTAGCTCATACCTTCCAAATGAAGCATTTTTGGGCTTGGCTTGTGAGACACAAAGTTGTAGAGAATTCAATTTCCTTCAAAATGAGATTTTGTTGGAAAATTGGTGATGAAGCATGTGAAAGTTATGGCTGGTCAAAGTTCAGTTGACTTTTCCTGAGGAAACCCTAATTTAGAAACTCCTGATTCTTGATGATCTGAAATCTCCTTGATGAATCATGATCAACCCTTGATCAAATGATGAATTTTACTTCATATACTTGATGTTGGCAAAAAATCATGAAGTTTGACTTTGGTTTGACCACAGTTGACCTCAGTTTGACTTTTTGACTACTTTGACTGATTTTGACTTATCTGATCATCTGACTGAGCAAACCTTTGAGAAAAGTTCTGAAATTTGTCATGGGGATTCTTAGACACATATAAGATGTTATGAAGCTCACTTGAAGTATTGGAAATCCATTTAGCCTGATTAAAGTCAAAACCCTAGTTTTGGATGCACTGCTTAGGAGGTGCATTGTCTGAGGGAATTGTCAACTCTTCTGACCAATTGTGAACTTTGTGAACCATCATAAGATGTCTTGTGAACCTTGTGAACCTCATGGGAGGTCTTGTGAACCTTGTGAACCTCATAAAGTGTCTTGTAGACTTCATGAACCTCATGAAAGGTCTTGTAAGTATTGTGAACCTCATGGGAGGTCTTGTGAACCTTGTGAACCTCATAAAGTGTCTTGTAGACTTCATGAACCTCATGAAAGGTCTTGTAAGTATTGTGATCCTTGTGAACCTTGTGAACCTTCTTAGCACACAAAGTCTTGTATTGTGAGGGCAAATTTTGGGGTGCAACAGCAGCTAACAAAAATATCAAGAAGATTGTGCAAAAGATGGTGGTTACATACAAAGATTGGCATGAAATGCTACCATTTTCCTTGCATGGGTACCGTACCTCAATCAGAACGTCCACTGGGGCAACACCGTATTAGCTTGTGTATAGTATGGAGGCAGTCCTACCTGTTGAAGTTGAATTACCTTCCTTACGGGTATTGATGGATGTCAAGTTGAATGAAGCAGAATGGGTCCGATCTCGGTACAATCAAATGAATCTGATCGAAGAAAAGAGATTAGCTGCAATCTTTCATGGGCAGTTATATCAGAACAGAATGAAGAAAGCCTTCGATCAGAAAGTCAGGCTTCGGGAATACCAAGTAGGAGATCTTGTGCTGAAAAGGCTCCTTCCTCCTCATACAGACCACAGGGGCAAGTGGACTCCGAACTACGATGGTCCATTCATAGTAAAGAAAGTCTTCTCTGGTGGAGCACTGATGCTCACTACTATGGATGGAGAAGATTTCCTATCCCCTGTGAATTCAGATGCAGTTAAAAGATACTTCGCATAAAATGACCCGCTGGACATAAAAACAGAATGTAAGTCCAGGCAAAAATAGCGCATCCTGGTGAGTCAAAAAACAGAATAAAAGACTCAGGCAAAAATAAGGGAAAATAATAAAAATGTACACCCGCTGAGTTGAAAAACCGCATTGGACAACTCAGGAAAAAATAGGTATCCCGGTGGATTGAAAACCCGAAAGGGCGATCCACGCAAAATAAGGGAATAAGCGAACGATTGCATTCTGAATTCGTCTATATCACTTACAACATGGCAAAGCTTCGAAAGGTTAAAGCATCAGTCAGAATCAACTCTCTTCAGAAAGCAGGATGAGAAGAGCGTCAAGGTCATACGAGTCATAGCAAAGGGAAGCTCACTAAAGCGTCGTCAACATTGCCATCACTTTTATTTTTCTCGATTTTGTAACAATCTCCTCGTTTCAGGGGATCTGTTTCTTTGAATGTATTTGCCAATTCAGGGCACCCAGATTAATAAAATCAGATTTTCAGTCACACTTCGTCTTGTACATTTTATTTCGTTTGCAAAAAATATCCAATATCTTTGATATAATGTTTGCATATAAACAGATGTGCCTTTCCAAACACATACTTGCAGGAAAGGTATTTACTTTCAGGGATATCTAACTCCTATGACGGAATCTGGTAAGGGATGCCTCAGGATACTTGTGTGTTTCTTTGTCTTAACAGGATTGCAGTATCTGGAATGCATTTCCCCAGCAAAGGCTGCCAAAGCACCACTCCTCCAGCACATCTTCAAGCAGCATCAGAAAATGCTCATTCCCCCAGCTGACTTGTCAAGACTCCTCATCCTTAGCAGGACCTTTACAGAAACTTCGAGGAAGGTCATTCAGTGATCTTTTCTCCCCCCCAGAGTATCAGAGATGAAAGGAACCATCTCCCCACAGAGTTCCAGCCTCTTCCCAGAAGAGCGGTGTCTGAATTCTCACACAACAAAGTGACGAAAGCTTCCACGTCACCAGATGGCTCCTCATTACAAAGATAGGTCTATCAGTGACCTATTTCCCCAAGCAGATTCATACATCTTATCAGATCTACCAATGATCTCATCCCTAGCTGGGATATCCTTTCAAGAAGATCAATCGGAGATCTTCACAGCAGTAGGATCCGAGTCCCGGATCGGTATCTTTTGCATAATCATAGCATTTACATCATATTTCCCCTCAGAGCGTAGCATTCCGTCTAATACGGAGCATTACGGCAAAAATCAAACATATTTCATGATCACAAGTCAGGTTCGAACCAGTCACCTGTAAATACGGACAATACCACATCAGCAATATACAAAATACCTCTCAATTTCCCCAACAGAAAGCCAAAGCGTCCCCTTTGCACTCCCGACACAGATACATGTTTCGACACTCGTCCTTGTCATATCATCCCCCTGCTAATATAAGCCACAAATATCCTTTTTGAATACAGAAACTTACATACTCTTTTGACACCCGTCCGTGTCACTTCTCCCCAGCACGGTTGCCCAAACACTTGTTGCAAACCAAGCACTTGTTATAATGCACTCTCATATATAAATGATTGTTCATAACTTATACACTTTCCTTCTAACACTCGTCCGTGTCACACTGTTCCCCAGCAAGTCGAACACCCGTCAGTGTCTTGCTCATACTTCACTATACTTATACAGATACTCGTCTGTATCTTGTATATACACTTATTCCCCACAAATTCAACACTCGTCCGTGTTCTTTGTTAACCAGTTGGTACTCGTCCGTACCATCATCTCTGAACATGCGTCAGCGTTTGTTTCTACCGATACTCGTCCGTATCATGGTCTTAAGGATGCTCGTTCGCATCTTTAATCTATACACAGCGTCAAACACTTGTACCTTTTATTTTCTAAGCGTAAGCACTCGTCCGTGTTTACCATTCCCCAGTAGAACAACTTTCCTTCTATCTGATATTCGTCCTATGTCGTGATACTTTCGACAGCCGTACCCTGCTAGGTGATCGTCCTTCACCTTTGGATGATCGTCCCTCATCCCTTTCCCCAGCGGAGTCTCCATTATTGGAACCCTTTTCTATCCGACATTCGTCCTATGTCGTGATAAAGAGCAGCCGTCCCCTGCTAGGTGATCGTCTTTCACCTCTTGATGATCGTCCTTCATTATTTTATCCGATGGCCATCCCCATCGTTGATCTTGTTATCTGACATTCGTCCTATGTCATAATAAACCTCGAGAGCAGCCGTACCCTGCTAGGTGATCGTCCTTCACCTCTTGATGATCGTCCTTCATCATGCTTATCTGATGGCCATCCCCATTGTCGACCTTTCTTTTCTATCCGACATTCGTCCTATGTCGTGATAAAGAGCAGCTGTCCCTTGCTAGGTGATCGTCCTTCACCTTTGATGACCGTCCCTTGTCATTATTTCATTTATTCTTTGAACTGATGGTCGTCCCCATCGTTGTTTACCTTACTTTGCAAATCTAATGGCCGTCCCCATCATTGACCTTTACTTTAATCCCTAGAGGATCTTGTTTCTTTACCTGATGACCGTCCCCATCATGGTCTCTTCATTTCCCTAGCATGTCGGTCGTCCCCATCATTGCTTATCCCTAGCAGTCGTCCTCTGCTCGATGGTCGTCCTTCATCACCCTCATTTTTATAATCATATTATACTTTCTTTTGCAATTTATATCCCTTTTCTTCTTCTCCCCGGTGAGTGCAAATTTTGGACTGTCTTTGGTATTCAACCACAAGTTATCTTGTTTGTCTGTTAAGCCAGACGCTTACATCCTGCACAGCTAACTCATGTTTGAATAGGGGCAGCTGTAAACACCCCAAATTTTCCCTCACTAAGTTCACGCCATGGCTTGTGATCTTTCATATTTGCATTAGTATAAGCATATTATTTCATATTGCATTTTTGTTTCATATGCATGGTTCAAGTTCATCTGCATCTAGGGTTTGTGATCTGAGCAATCCAAGATTCATCTGAGCCACTCCAAAGGCTTTCAATCATTTCAAGAGGGCCCATGTATGTTCTATCATCATCTTATATCCCTCAAAGATCAAGGTAGTCAAAGAATCACAAGAACTTGCAAAGCATGGAAGTTGAGCTAGGGTTTCACTGCACAAATGACCTGAAATTAGAGTTTTGGTTTCAGAGGCCATAACTCCAAAAATATTTTGGTCATTCTTGTTTCTAATGTTCTCAATATGTTATAAGGATCATGTATACCAAGTTTGATGAATAAATTCATTGTGGAAGTCATCTGATCACTGGGTAACTTCTTGAGCAAGTCAGAGCAAAATCAGGGCATCTGAGGCCCCCATCAATGGACCCAAAGTGGATTTTTCATCAAATTGAAGCTATATGATCTTTATTTGATCATTGAAATTCTTAGAAGTTCACAAAATTAAAGAAAAATGAGCTAAACCAAAAGTTGCCAAAAATGGAAATGACTTGTAATATAAACTTTCCATTTTGGGAAAGTTTTTCAACCTCCTCTTTCTCAACCAAAAATGCTTCAAATGAAAATTGTTGGTCATGAAAGTTGTAGATTGGATCATTCCCTTTTCAAAAAGTACAAGAACAAGATCTAATTCATTTTGGAACTCAAGATATGGCTTGTCAAAGTTAGCAAAAATCCCATAAATTTCAAGAATGCACCAAAAGGGATTCTTTGCAAAACCACTTGCCAAGGCTTTTTGTGACTTCAAACACACTTCAATGTGTCATAAAATCATAGTGCATTGCCTCTAGATCATAATTGCCCAAAGAATTGCAAGATTACATGCCTTGAACATCAAGATTTCTCAAAAGGGCCAAAACTTCACATATTTGCAAAACACCCCATAACTTTGTTTCAACTTGCTGAATTGCCTCAAGATTGATTCTATGGACATCCTTGAAGTCAGCTGCGCATGGACATGCCCAAAGGCCAGCTGCATCCTTGCCCATACCTCAAGTACACAAGTTGGTGACTTTTTGCAAGAAGACCATACCAATCACCATAGGGCACAACCACTTCTCTGACCTATCACAACTTGATATGTGGACCAAATGTTGATCATAGCACACAACTTTGCAAGCTGAATCCTAAGAATCCTCAAGTTCCCAAAATCTCTCCCTCTTGCATTTTTTTCCGAAACTCATAGCTCACTGACTCAAACTCAAAACCAATTCCACCATTCATCTCTAAATCACCCACTGACCCCAAAGCAACTCTCAAATCAGCCAAAAATACATCATACACCAAATACGATTTCTGACCAGTTGGATTGCTACCACTCAAATTAGCCATTCTCAAAGCTTTCGAAGCATTGCAACTTCTTCAGGGAGGCCATTAAAGTCATTTTGCACCAAGGAAGTGGCCAGAAAGCTCAAGGGTGAAAAGCTCCACCTCAGGTAGCCATCTGAATTTATTTTTCCAGAACCACTTTTTTATGTTACAAAATGAATAAGCATGCTTCACTGAACACACTGAGCTTTGAATTTTCAAAAATGGTGTAGAAATGAGCTTGTACTGAATCTCTGAAAATTTTGCCATGTTTGATCTTCTCTTCGAATCATGAGTTTGAGTGAAAAGAAATGTGATTTGAGTGTGGATTTGAGCTTAAGGGAGTGAGGGGAGTTAATCTGGAGCTTTAGAGCTCCAGAAATTACCTAGGGAAGAAGTTGGGAATTTTCAGGTGAGGGTGTCACTGGAGAAGACGACCGGAGCTCTTCTCTGGTGACCTAAAAGTCATTAATGTGTAATTAGGGTTAGGGCTTTGGTTTAAATGTGGACCATTAGATCTTCATCTCCCGCGCGTGTTGAATGGACCAGATCATATCATTAGTTATTAATTAGGATTAAATAAATAATTAATTGAGTTTAGTTGGATTTGAAATCAGGCCGTAGGATCACGCGCCAAGTCAACCCTGGATTTCCCCAGAATCAACCTCATCCCTTGGATCAACATACTTCCATTTAATTCAATTTTAATTTCATTTTTCTCATTTAATTTTGTACCATTTATTTAAAATAGTTAAAAATTTCCAAAAATATTTTTATTCTGCATTTTTATTTCAAATAATTTTTTTAACCCAAAAATATTTTTATTTTTATTTTTCACATTAAAAGAAATCATTTTTTGAACATTTAAATGTTTATTTTAATTAATTAATGAAAATTAATTAATTAAAATATCATTTAGGTTTCTAAAAAATCCCAAAAAAATTCACATTGCATCTTTAAACATTTAGAGACATTGTCATACTATCCACACAAATTTCTTTTTGGTTTTGAACCATTTTTGATAATTTTCTTGAATTTAGGGTTCATAAAATTCCTATTTTAGAACCCTAACTTCAAGAATTATTTTCTGCCTAGCCAAGAATGGTATGACAATGATTCTTTTTGCATTGACCTTCATTTGACATGTAGTTTCTAGCATAATTTTGTCACAAATTTCTTCTTCCTTTTTGAATTGATTTGCATTTTTTCCCTTTAGGTACCTTAAAACCCTAAAAAACTTAGAAAAATCATAACTTCCTTAGGGTTAAGAGTTAGGTCTCCTCCTTTGGGGTGTGATATCATATGGGGTTAGGGTTCTTTTGATTGCATTTTCAATTTTTTTATCTTGTCATTTGCTTCTGATTTTGAGTTTTGCATCTCATGTTGCATGAAAACCCTAATTTCTCATCTTCTCTTGCATACATCTTGCATATGCTTGCATTCATGAACTTGCCATGACATTTTATGCATTCACATGACATAAGACATCTTAGGACACATTATAATCATGCTTGATCATTTCTTCATCCATTTGCCATGTTATGCATTCATTTCATTCTATGAACATTCATGAACTTTCATGCTCCCTTCATGCTTCATTTGCATCCTCATTACTTGTATGATCATCCATGATTCTTGACATACATTTGCATCATCTCTTAGCATCATTAACATCATGAACATTCTTCTGGTTTATGTTTAAACCTTTGCATTCATTTCATTTTCAATTCATTTCATTTCCTTATGCTAACTTTTCAGGTGGTAAGTATTTGAGAAGTGAATTTGCCTTCACTTCTCATCTTCTCTTCTCATATCTTCTCTTATGAATCCTTGCTGCATTTTTGTATTTGTATTAGAGTGAGCTTTCTAATTCATTCTTTCCATTCACTTTCTTTCTTCAAGCAACTTATCTTCTTAAGTGAAGTAAGTTGACTTGCATCTTCTGCTTCTCCTCTGTCCATCTTCTGCTTCTTCCTTGGTGGCTTTTCTTGAAGATCTCTTGCAAGCCTCATAAACCCTAGTAACACCCAAGAATGATCACAATTAGGGTTTTATTAGTCCCCCATTAGTTTTACCTTTGTGTCATCTTTTGTGTTTCTCTTCTCACCTCTTAATCAGGGACTAAACCATTAAGGTTTTAAGGCTTTGTGATTAAGGTTATGCCTGCATCCTTCTCTTAGGATGGAGTTGCATAACTTTAATCCTAAGTGTTAAAACCTTAATGTGTTTAAATCCTTTAATCAATTCATCTAATAATCATTAAGACATTAAGCTTGTAACTTGGGTCTTGCATTAGGGTTCTAATTCTTCCTTAATTGGTTAAGAAGGACTAACCCTAGTGTTAATGGACAAGTCCCCCTCAAGTTGTCTTACAAACCATAAAATCCACTTCTTAATCCTACCATTAATTAAAATCCACTTAAATAAAGGCTTTTTTTTTGTCATGAGATTAATCCCTAATCATGGATTAAGTTGAGGAGCCTTCCTCAGCTTAAATGTTCTCATCTATCATCCTTCTATTAGGATGGTGTAATGGGTCCATTAAATACTTGATTATGGCTTAAACTCATTACTTAACACTAAACAAAAACTCCAAACACATTTAAATAATCACAAGTAGGTTAATGATCTTAATCTTACATCATGGTGATTAAGTGTGAGGTGTTTACTTCATGCTTAAGGAATTCTCATTACCCCTAATCAGAGGGAAGATGTGATGAGTTTACAAACCCTTGGTTTAGGCTTAAGCTCATTTTCTTATGACAAACTCCAAAAAGCAATAAAAGATTGAAAACCCAAAAACAAACAATAATCGTCTCCTCCGGGACTCGTTTCTCACCTCATTCACTCATAAACGAGAACTTGCTTCTTCCGTCTAATGCAAGACAGTTTGCACCTGAGCCAGACAGGTCATACACTTGAACATAGACAAGTAAGCAGTTCACAAGTCAATTTATCTTTCAGTCTCTTTGAGTCGAACTACGGTGTTCTGACTTCCTCATTGCACGAGAGGATACGTAGTCATAACTTAACTGTTATCGAAAAAAAGTCTCTTTCTCTTTCCCCCTCTTCCAGCATCATTCTTTAAGCCTTATCCCTGAGCAATTCATTTCACATCTCTTTTGCACTGACACATGTACATTCTTTTTTCCAGCTCTTGCACACAGATAGCACTGACACTACCCCTTTAAACACAAACTTTCAAGCGTGGATCCCGTCGAGTGCGGCAGACAATCTGGGTGCTAATACCTTCCCAGGTTGTAACCAACCCCCTTTCCCAGTTTCTCTGGTTCGCGAACGTCTTGTCCATATCTTTCTAGGTTTATACAGCATTACCTTTCCTTCGGGATAAAAATTCCTAGTTGGCGACTCTATTCATCTTCACTTCATTTTCTCTTTCGCCGACCATTCGCGCTTGTACCGGGATGCAAATCTTTGGGAGCGACATGGTGGTTTTTGTTCGCCGGCGTTTGTTGCGTTATGAGGGAGAGGGAGACCGCGACGTTTGTTGCATTAAGAGAAGGTGAAGAACGGCGCAGCCGTGAGGAAGAAGAGGGTTTCTTCGTTATTATGTGTATCTCATAAGCATTTAGGGTTTTCAAAGACCAAAGGACTGGGCTTCTATTTTCCCATGGATCTGTTATTCGCCACGTGTTGTTGCTTCCATACACCCCTCTTGCAATGACTCAAGCTAAATTGGGCCTATCACCATGGATTACTTTTCCAACCCTCCATTTTCAGACTACACCCCTCATGTGTTTCTGTTATTGGGCCTTCAGGAAACTAACTCTTATTCATCACCTCTCAATTGCTATGAACACCTCCCCCTGCGCCCTTGTCATGAATAATAGGCCAGATTCTTGGACTGGATTTTTATTGGCACCTATTATTTTCCTTATGCACCCCCTGCGATTCCTAGTGTGTGGATTGGGCTTTTCAGCCATAATATTACTATTGGCACATCCTGTGATTTCTAAATCACCCTCCGGTTTCTCTCAATTTTTGTTTGTTTGTTATGTGCAAATGGATTTGTTTGAAAAAATGATTAATTAATTTTCTTGTAAAATCATTTTTGTGGATTGATATTTTAATCCATTTCTTGACTTTTTTTTTAATTAGAATTTTTGGTGAGAATTTTAATTATTTGTTGTGAATTAATTTGTGGTATAAATGTTCATGAGTTTTTAATCGACTTGAATCGATTTCGATTATGGTGGATCTTCATAAAGAAATTATGGAAGATAAGAATTTATTTTTCTTATGGAGATTACAAGCCCTTGCATGGAGTTTTTTTGGATTTCTTTTATGCAAAGAATCAACACTTCAATCAAATAAGTAATCTCGACTTCTCCACGATTACGCACCATTCTAGTTTGTATGCGGCTTAGGATCATATAAATTAAGGTGCATATTGAGCCCTCCCACATGAGGCACTGGATTTATTTGTGATATATATTGATATGTGTCGATTTCGGAGCTTAGGGATTAGGTTACGAATTAGAGGATTCGCTTCCTTTCACTTTCCCTTAAAACACCGTTTTTTGCCCGTTTCCTCGCAATTATTAAAAATAGTTTTAGGTGTGATAAAATTCTGGAAAAATTCATGAGTGATCCTCATCCTCTTAATTAATTATTTATAATTTTGTTTTCCAGGTTTGGTTGGGTTTAATAATTAATTTGGATTTTTTATTACAAGTTGTCCCAAAATGCATTATTTTAGTTAAAGGGACCAAAAACCATTTTCCCCATAGGTGTGAGACCTATTTTTTGTGTGTGATTAACCACTGGAATATGTGACATTTTAATGCTCCTTATGCATTTTTTTTCATAATTTTAGGTGCCCTTTTTGATCAACTTTGTGGAATTGTTTTTCGGCGATCATGCCTTGTTACCTTGCTCATCAAGTAATTGTTTTGGCACTTTGGTGGATAATTTTGTAAAATAATTTTATACCATGTTATATACTTACTTTAATATTCCAGGGATTTAATTTCATAGTTTTTAAAGCCTTTTTGCTATTTTTCCATGTCACCTAGATCATAGGTTGAGTTATGTGTTTATGTGTCGCATACCCTAGATATTAGGAAGGCATTCATGCCATTTGCTTGAGAGACATTTTAGTAAATTTTAGGAGTTAATTATAGGTCACTTTTATGTCCTTAATTCCAGTTATAGGTCACTTTTTGAACCATACTCATTTGGTTTGTTTTTGTGTTCCTAAGTGCATAATTACTTGAACATGTTTAACTTAAACTTGTTTCTCTTCTCCTCTAATTATTAACATGAATTATGTGGGAATAATTAATGGAAATCCATGCAATTTAATTGAATCTCATATCTTGTATGCTACTGACCCATAATCATTTCATGCATATTCACATGTCATTCATACTTAATTTGCATCATTTGTGATCTTATGCGATGTTTGCTCATTTGTTCTCACATCTTCTTCTGATTGCTCCATATGCTTAAGTCATTGCATCCATGATTGTATATTCATTCATCCACATTCATAAGCATTCACTACTTACTTTGATGCTCATTTTATGTATTAATTCATGTTTGTAAGCTATACGCATCCACACTTCATCCATAAGCCCTAACTTGCATTTAGGTGAACTTAGGTGAACTTTTTGTACATAGTTTGACATAGTTTGATCTTGTGAGGTATCCTAGAATACTTAGGGACATATAGCATGTATCTACTGACTTTATAAGTCATGTAACCTTTAGGTACCTTCGCCTTTAGACTTAGGTCTTATTTTGAATCCTAGTTCCATCCTAGGACGTTTATGGTACTTAATCGCTTTTATGCTTTGATTTTACTTTCAATTTGCATTGTCATGCTAAATTTTGTTTTGTAGGAGGGAAGATTGAGGTAAGAATTACTTTATTCTTATCTCTTATGCATTATAATTGTGTTTGCCTTAGCACCTTGTGCTTTGCTTTTAGGCTTTCCCTTTCTTTAGAGACAACTTAACTTCCTTAGGAAGTAAGTTAGTTTCTAACTCTCTTTTCTTCTTTTCCTTTTTATCATTAGGATTAGAAAACCACATAAACCATTAGGATCGCCTTTGGAATATAATAAATAACTTAGGGTTGTGTCTTAGTACCCCTTAGTTTTTTCCCTTTTGCAACTTGAGTCATTCTTTCTCACCTCGCAAAAAAAATAATAAAATACCTAATAAAGGTTGAATATTCTTATACGCCATGAGACTTTGTTGTGGAGTACTTATACGCGTCCTGTTTTGGGGCGAGGTGTAAGTATTTACCACGATGGATAGGTCTTAGTATGAGAACATTCACAAAAAAATTCAAAACACTTCTCATAAAAGACAAAAACACACAATAAGTGACTATCCTGCGGGAACTTCTCTTTCTCATCTCATTCATTCTGAGCGCGAACTTGCGACGACTTGTCTCGCATGCAAAACGGTAAATTCACTCGTACCAGACGAGCCATCAACACCTGAGCATAGACATACGCAGTTCCAGCTATAAAAACCACAAACAAATAGTTCCCGCCTTAGTTAGGCGAACTACGTCGACTCTGATCCTCATTTTCCCGATGAGGTACGTAGACAGCGGGGTAGGGCCCGTTCGAGCACATTCTTTATTTTCCCTACATTTCCCTCTTTCTTTCCATTCCAGTTCCATTTCTCATTTCAGTTCCAGTTCAAGCAGCAGTTCTTTTGTTCAGCAGCAGCTTTATTTTCTCACCCTTTGAAACAAAACAAACAAGCGTGGATCCCATCGGGTACGGTGGACGGTCTGGGGTGCTAATACCTTCCCAGGTCGTAACCGACTCCCGAACCTAGATATTTGGTTCGCAGGACCTTGTCCTTTCCTTCTTCCTCAGGTTTGTGCAACATTACCTTTCCCATTCTTTCGGGATAAAAATGCATGGCTGGCGACTCTACCTTTTCCGCGTCACTTTCGCGTTTGTACTAGGATGAAAATCCCGGGAGCGACACACTTGTTTCTATTTTGGTTGAGATATATCCTTCCCGCTCCTAGTAACAATGGCTTTACATTTCTCTTTAGGATTCACTTGAGTGTTGGCGGAAAAATATGGTCCCGATTGGTTCTCGGCTATTTGTTTTGCAAGTTGCCCAACTTCATTTTCAAGGTTCTTTATTTCCGCATCATTTGACTTTTGGTTGGCCATAGACATTTGAATATATTGATTCAATGTGTCTTCCAACTTAGTGTTTGCAACCGGTGGTGGTGGTGGAGCAACATAAGGATTTTGTTGATTAGATGAACTACCACCATAACCTTGGTTATTTTGGTAATTGCTCCAAGGTTGATATCCTTGATGTTGTTGTTGTTGGTAATGGTGTTGTTGTGAAGGTTGTTGTTGATGTTGATAAGGATGTTGTTGTTGTCTTTGAAATCCTTGATTATTGTACATGTAGTTTTGTAACACCCCAAAATTTGCCCTCTAATTCATTACCACTAACTGGCTTATACTTCATATCGTCTGCATTCTCTATTAAGTATAATCGGGCGTACCATAATGTATTGTGATTGTGGGAGCAAGGTTACCTTTCAAGGCTCATTAAGTGGAAGATGTTTATTTCGTTCGCATCATACCCCGAGCAGGCTTTACCTTATTCGTTCTCATATCAATCGTCGGAGTGTTCAATGATTAGTCATTGGTCGTTGGTTATGGTTCTCTTTTTATGTGTCTATGCATTCTTTCGACAAGATTTATTTCTGTTGTTTGATATGGACTAAGGTCATTTGTCATTCAAATTGGTTTTGTTTGCTTCAATTGCAAGTTAATTAAGATTTATGGATTGAGGTTCGTCTTTAGGCATACAAAGATGAAAGGTTTATGCAAATGGGTGACTTGGAGTTCAACATTATTTCAAGTTTAAATTCAATAGGCATTCGAGATTCATTGTCCTTATTCTCCAAGTAAACCATATTTATTTCTATTCCGTATCCATTTTTTTTTCTAATTCAATTCAGAAATTCGATTTGAAATCCATTAAGTTAAATCCATCACCCAAATAAATCCAATAGAAATGTTCTTTTATTTTTATTTTTATTATTGTTTCTATCCAAAGGTTTTGTTTCATTTGAAGGCCAGTCTTTTGAACCAAATGTTAAAGAGACCCAATAATATATTTCAAATTCAAGTTGTTGCATAGGGCGTTGGAGAAATACAAAAGATCTGTGGCATCTCACCACCATTCGGATAGCAGCAAAAAACAGAAGTAAAAAGGGATATAGAAAAAAAATCATAACTGAATAACAGAATTCAATTAGCAGAAAAAAGGCAGTTACCAAAAAAGGGCATATACAAGTTCACAGAAGGATTTTTTCGGGATCTTCTTCCTTCATCAACCACTCTTCAATTATTCTTGATCTCTCACACTCCATGATTTTTTTCTTTTCATCCATTCTTCACCACTTTCATCAAAATTCGACTTTTTCTTTAATCCTCTCTTCACCAACAAAACTTCTACACTCTTCATTCTCTCAGAAGCTGTCATCTTCATCAGTATTCAACAATTTTCATCACTCTCCATCAATCATCCATAATCGCATCTGCAAAAATTCGAGATTGCAATCACGATTCAGAGGCATACAAAAGAAGAAGAAGAAGTTTGTAATCGTGGTGGATTCGACAATGCAAAAGGAGAAGAAGAAGATGTGAAGTGTTTCGAAGCCATACCTTAACCGTTTCGATACAATCAGCATCGTCATCAATTAATCTTCCTTAATTCGCAACCAACTCGAAATATATCTCACTAGGAATAAATATGAAAACTACTTCAATCTTCAGTGTCTCCTTCTCAATCAGGGAGAATCTTCAATCTTCAATAGTTTCATCACCAGGGCAGCCACTCTTCGTCAAGAAATTCGAACCGGTACTTCACACCATCATCTTCAGGAACCCTCATCTTCATCGTTCTTCAACCATCACCTTCTACCAGATCCAATCCTCCATAGTTCTTGCAACCCTCACACACCTTCATACATAGCCTTCAATCACCTGAAATATTCCAAGATCATCAATCAGCAAAGGATGGCCACAACAATTTCGGATTCTTAAGAAGAGGTAAGTCGTATCTATAGAATGTAAAACAAAATCTAGGTCATGAACGAAATGCATACCTGAACTTTGCCTCATTCATCATCATCGCCGCCACTCTCTATATACCGTTCTTGTCTCGTCGACAAAGCATTCGTCACCATCAGAAGCATTCACCAATATCTTTTCTAGCCTCATCATCGTCTTCGATTCGAAAGCACACATCAAAGAACTTGTTTAAAGCTAAATCTGCAAAATCAGGAACAAATTACATCTACAGTGCAGAATCAAATTCACAGAAGGAAGGGGAGTTTTGAGATGAATCGCATTTGAAGCCTACCACTCTCACCTTCCGTCATCAAGGAGCCGCAACACGCACCACGGTTTCAATCCTCAACACGCTATCTGGATCTCCTCCTCAATTTGCATCATCAAAGGATTCGCGACAAGGTCAACAGCAAGATCTCCATCATCCTCATCGAATTTCCATCAATGACCTGCGAAATCAAGAATCACAAACATCAAACTCGCAGCAAGAAACAGAAGAAGAATAATGGGATAGCGATGGGATTCGTACCTAGAGCCTGCCGACACGTACGTTGTTGTTGCAGCGACGAAGTGGTGAAGAGTTTTGTAAGGGTCGTGGAAGGCTGATTCGTGATGTTGGCTAAGAACATACCAAACCCTCTTAATCTCAGCCCCACCCTTTAATCTCCATTGACTTTAAAAAAAACGCAGAGATCGTAACTCAACAACGTTACAATCTGCAGTCAGAAACGCGAACGCGTTAGCATCTTACCGAATCACCACTAAAGCAAAAGGAATAGAGGAATTCTGAGGAGAATAATCGATGAAAAGGGCGAATTAGTGTTATACATGGGGGTTGCAGCGTTTGTTCGTCGCCGACACGACTATCTCGCTCAAAACTTTGGATCTCGTTGTTTGATCGTTCTTCAATTTCCTTCTAGTATTGGTGTCCGATTTGATTCACGAAGTTGTATCTGTCTTGATTTGGGTCGGCTTTCTTGTATTCGCAACGTCTTTGAACGAGTTTCACGGCGAAACGGCATCGGCACCATTCGCATCCGAAACCACATCGGCACCATCATTTCCGTCACCGCAAACACGAAGGAATTGCGCTCCAAGTCCGCAACATAAATGTGGTGTGGATTCCTGTGGAGCTCCCTCTTTGCTTTGATCCATTACTTTGTACGAACGGAGAACCGCGAAAGAAGTCATGAAGCCGTGGTGATGACGAGGACGATGCGGCGGAGCAGTCTGAGATGGAGAGGAGGTTTAATTGGAGAAAAGCCGTCGCGGCGGCGTTTGATTTTTGTGAGAAGGAAGTAGTTGAAGAAAATGTGAGGCTAGGGTTTGAGGGTGAGGAAGGTGAAGATGAGAGAGGAGAGAAAACGTGTGGAGGGAGAGAAGAGAAGAAACGTATTTTAAGGTTTGTAGTTTAAAGGATAGGGATAGGATTCTGATTTCGCGGTCCAATCCGGCGGTGACACGTGTCACCGTCTGATTGGACCATTTTGAGGTAATATCTCTTGGTCTCCTGAGTTGCTTCCCACACCCCCATATTATGTTTCTTAAACTGGAAAAACTGCATATAGTACCCCCCTCTTGGACCTGTGTATTTGGGCCCAACGGATTGCTTTCCGCACCCTCAATCCAAGCCCAATCATTTTCTTAACTAGGAAGTCTTTCTATCCTCACCCCATGTTAATTTCTTTAATTCTTTTAATTCCTATTTTATATAGTTTTCAATTAATTCACAAAAAAAAATTAAAATACTTGATAAAATTCCCCAAAAATTAGGATAGAATATTAATTCAATTTAGAAGTTTTCCCAATTTTTACTTTCTGAATTTAATCATTTTTCAATTTAATTTCGATTTTTTTTCATTTAATTGCTTTTGTATTGAATTCTCATATGAACACATAAATTTGTACATTTTATTTCTGCCACTTCCTATAACATTTTTGGTCCATTCTTTTTGTTTTGATTAGAGAACAAATGAAAGTACATAGAATATTTTTGGTGTATTTTTTAGGACAATTTATCCACTGTTTTGGTAGTGTGATTTGTATAAATTTGTGATTACCTTAGATAGATTTAGGTGGCAATTTGACATAGTTAGACTTAGAATTTTCAAGAGATTTTTTAACACAATGATATAATCAGGTTTAAGACCCTAGGGAATTAATTTCACATTTTTTCCATGACTTTTGATATTTTTGGCATTTTAATTCATTTCCATCATATTATGCATATTTATGATTCATGTCATTCACTAACCATTTCCTTTTTGTGCAAGGTATTTTCTGAGGATTTGCTTATGGATTTGGACTATGTTTTGTCATGCCTCGATTATATTTTGTGTACTTTGTGATGTAATACTTGTATGCTTGTATAGTTTCTATAATTAGGATAGAAAAGATAACATGAATTGCTAGAAAACAAAATCTCAAAAATAAATAAAGACTCGATCCAACGTTGAGTAAATTTTCAAATAAATAAATAAAGTTGCATGTGACTTTAGGATCCCTCGATTACCATCGTTCCACTCCATTACACCAAAAGCAAGTCTTGTATGTTGCACACTATAAGTCGTGCGTCTCAGCACCACACAATCGACCCACCCGATCCATCGTTTCATCCCATTTATGTTTCATTCACATTTTTTCCACCATGACTTAGGAGGACCATATTGTTCACTATTAACTTTTTGTACTTGCACTTCTAGTTTAATATCTCTTAGGTAGAGTTAATCTTCAAACCTCACTAACCATAGGTCATCCTTAAAACTCAACTAACTTAGGGTAAGTCTAGTTTCCCTTAGAGTTTTCCTTTTGTAACTTGAGTCTCACTTCTCATCTTAAAAGAAAATCAAAAACACTTAATAAAGGAAAAGGTGTACAATGCGCCATGAGCCTTAAGCTATACGGGAAATGACTAGTGGAGGTTTCCTTCACTCTTCTAGGATGCTTTACAAACGTTCCATTGGGAGCGATCTTGGAAAGTATTTGCTCCTGTGTCATAGTCTTTAGTGTTGTACATACAATAAACACAAGTTCAAAACACTTCTTATAAAAGACAACAAACCAAGAAGTCACGTCTTCTCATCTCATCTCATACTCTTTGCGGACGAACATGACTTGTCTCGACAGTTCAAACAGCGATACGGTAAACACCCTCGAGTCAGAGCCGGTAACACCTGAGCTAGAGCTATGGCAACGTCATCCTAAAAATCACAAACAAGTTTCAGCCTTAGTTAGACGAACTACGGCGTCTCTGATCCTCATTTATCCCGATGAGGTACGTAGGCAGTGGGGTAGGGCCCATTCGATCACAATCTTTATTTTCCCTACATTTTCCCCTTTCTTTTCATTTGTCAATTCCATTTCTTTTCTCATTTCCACTTCATTCCAAATAGCCATTCTTTTCATTCAAGCGGCATATTATTTCTCACCCTTTGAAAACAGATTAATAAGCGTGGATCTCGTCGGGTACGGCGGACGGATTGGGGTGCTAATACCTTCCCAATTCGTAACCGACTTCCGGACCCAGATCTTTGGTTCGCAAGGCCTCATCCTTTTCCTCCTTCCTTAGGTTTGTGCAACATTACCTTTCCCATTCCTTTGGGATAAAAATTTCTGGCTGGCGACTCTAACTTTTCTGCGCCACTTTCGCGTTTGTACTAGGATGAAAATCCCGGGAGTGACAAGTTTACTTCTTCATTTCCCGGTGGTGGACAATAACCGGTATCATGATCTCCCTTGCATAATTCACAACTAGCTACTTGCTTGTTCTTTCCCGGATAATCTTGTATCTCCTTAAATTGTTGTGGTAGCTTCGAGATTTGTTGCGTCAAAAGCTCAACTTGATGAGAAAGAAGCTTATTTTGTGCAAGGATCACATCATTTGTTCCTAACTCAAGCACTCCGGGATTCTTCATAGAATTTCTACGATTTTGACTTTGTAAGTCATTGAGAGCCATCCGATTGACTATATTCGTCACCTCTTCCGCGCTTTTTGACAACAAAGCTCCCCCTGAAGTAGCATCCAACAAGGTTTTAAAATTAGGTTGGAGACCATTTCGAAAGATATGAACTTTTGTCAATTCGTCGAATCTGTGGCCCTTACACTTCCGTAACATGGATTTGAAACATTCCCATGCTTCATTCAAGGGTTCGTTAGCACCTTGAGAGAAGACGGAGATCACGATCTTTGATTCCATAAAGCGGTTGTGTGAGAAGAATCTCTCAATGAACTTCTCTTCTAAAACATTCCAATATGTCACTACCGCGGGACTTTGATCTAGATACCAATCCTTTTCCTTGCCAAGCAAAGCATGAGGAAAAAGTCTTCGAAACAAAGCTAGCTCTTGGTTTTGATCAACACCCGCCGTAAATGCTATCTCATAGAATTTTGTGAGAAAAGAAAATGGGTCTTTGTGGTCCATTCCGATGAAAGGACTTCCGTACAATAAATTAAGGGTGTCGGTCTTCATCTCAGCTTGCCGGCCATTATGGGCTCTGTTGACAAACTGAGTCGTATTGCAAGGACTATTTACACAAGGTGTCAAAATTGGAGGTTGAGGTGGAGGTGGATCCGCCATGAGTGGTGTCAACTATGGAGTGAGTGGTGTTGACGTAGAAGTTGATCCTTGTTCTTGTTCTCTTCTTTCCTTAGCTAGTTGCCTCCTCCGTCTTGTTTTTCTAATCAACTTTCGAGCGGTTCTTTCAATCTCATGATCAAAAAGAAGTTGGTCCGCGAGAAGCTTTCCACGCAACAAAAGCTGCAAAAACTAACCAAACAAATTAAACAGTTCAAGAAAAAGAATTAACAAGTCTAAAACCTAGCAACTAAAGCGATGCTTATAATATCAAATAACAATCCCCAGCAACGGCGCCAATTTGTTGGGGTAAAAATAGAGTAAGGGTTTTGTTATCGATCCACAGAGATTGTTTTGTGATATTTAAGTCGTTCTACAGTTGCACTAGTTTGAGACTTAAGGTAACAAAGGGGTTTTGGTTTTGGTATCGAAAGTAAGATTTTTGCATTCAAATAAATTCTATAAGTGAAAAGTGTTTGTTAATAAAAGATTCTAAATAACACATGCCAAAGTTAGGGTTTGATAGGTCCATTTGCACATGTAGTTTTGATCAAGTGACAAACTCTAAATAATGATAAACATATTCACAATATCCTCTCAAATTTTTTATCTCTAACACATAATGTGGGATTCACCATTTTGATCCATTGATGATCTCTCACTCAATCTATCAAAATGGTAACATTTAAGTTCAATATAAAGTGAACACCAAGTCCCATAACTATCTCTAACTTATGTTCTTTGGGTGATGAAAACCTAGGTCAAATGTTGAACATATTTATCAATCATGGAGCAACACAAAAGATATTTCATAAACACAAAGTTTTCACCATTTATTCATCATCAAGAGTTCTTACAAGATGATCGGAGCCTATACATACAAAATAAAGACCTATCTACCTTCTAACCTTGACATATAAAGGATTTAGCTCTCCATTTCCATGGAAGCTTCAATCAAAAGAAAGAAATGAAGAAGAATGAACATCAATGACGATCTCCCGACTATTGATGCACTGATTCTTCGAAAATAAGGAAAATATTGTTTTTGGTGTATTTAGGTCTGAAGTGTAAAGTTACATCCCAAGAAAAATGAGGAACAAATGCTTAAATACAAGCTGAAAAAAGCAATGCTCGCTGAGCGAGCTATCATTAAAAAGTTAAACTGCCATAGCTCGCTGAGCGAGCAAAGGCCTCGCTGAGCGAAAACCCTCCTGGAAGTTGTCACTGGGAGCTCGCTTAACGAGCTTGAAGCGAGCTTGATTTCTTCAATTTCTTCCAAAACTTCAAAAAGAAAGTCTTCATGCAATCCATTCCTTGTTCCAAAGGTGCAACCTAAAATTACAAAAACAAAAGTTAAATAAGTGATACTATTAAAACGCTTAAACTAAACTACGAATATACGAAAGAAACAAAGGGAAAAAGTTGAGATCCAAATAAACTCTTGAAAAGTGCCAAAATATATACTAGATAATCACACTAATTTTCACTTATCACCTGCTGAGGAGAACCCTCTATCTACCTGAATTTTCCGAACCTCGGTGGGGAAGGGAACTACTTAGATGGCTGCAGGGAATACTTGAATTCCTGTAAGAAATGCTTCACTGCGGGAAGATGACTTTCTATTTGGGGATTATCCTTATTGCTCTGCTGGGGAAGAGAAGGATTTGGTCCGAGATCTGCTGGGAAAGCAGGATCAAGGAAGCCTGCTGAAGAAAAAGGTTTGGCGACTTTACTGGGGATAACTTCCATGCTTCTGTTGGGGATAACAAAACTGAACCACGTCCTACTGAGGAGGAAAGATTTCAAGTTGTCTCGTGCTGGGTGTAAACACCCCAAATTTGCCCTCACTCTTTTCACCATGGCTTGTGATTCTTTCATGTGCATAAGTTCAATCATACCATCTCATATTGCATTTTTGTTTCACTACATTGGTTCAAAGTCATCTGCATCTAGGGTTTGTGATCTGAGCAATCCCTGAGCCATCTGAACAACTCCAAGGGTATTCAATCATCTCAAGAGGGTCCATGTATGTTCAAATATCATATTATATCCTCCCAAGATCAAGGAAGTTAGAAAATCACAAGAACTGAGGAAGGTATAGGAGCAGAGCCAAGCTTAACTGCACAGATGACCTAAAATTAGGGTTTTGGTTTCAGAGGCCATAACTCCAAATTTTTTGCTCATTATTGTTTCTATTGGTCATTATATGCTACAAGGATCATACATACCAATTTTCATGAAGAAATTCAATGGGGAAGACATCTAATCAAAAGATGACTTCTTGAGCAAGTTAGTGCAAAATCAGGGCATCTGAGGCCCCCAATCATCCAACCAAAGGGTCTTCTCCATCATTTTGGATGTATATGATCTTTATTTGATCTTAGAAGAAGTTAGAAGTTCACAAAATTGAAGAATTTCAAGCCATTTGCAAAGTTGCCATTTTGGGAAAGTGACTTGTAATGCAAACTTGCCATTTTGGGAAAGTTTTTCAACCTCCTCTTTTTGATTAAAAAATGCTTCAAATGAAAAATTCTTGGTCATGAAAGTTGTAGATTGGATCATTCCCTTTTCAAAAAGTACAAGAACTTGACCTAATTCATCATAGAACTCAAGTTATGGCTTTGCAAAGTTGGGAAAAATCATTAAATTTCACTTATGCACCAAAGAGGGAAGTTTGCAAAAACACTTGCCAAAGCCAAAAGTGACTTCTAATTGACTTCTAAGCATTGCAAAAACATCCTACATGACATAAAATTCAGAATTTCCCAAAGAAATTCCAAGTTTCATGCCTTAAACTTTATAAAATCCAAAAGGGGCCAAAACTTCATGAATTTGCAAAATGGATCAAAACCTTTCATCCACTTGCCACAACTCATCAAATCTGATTTCATAGCATTCCTTGATCCTTGATGCGCATAGCCATGCCCTTGTCTCAGCCTGCCACTTGCCCATACCCCAAGTACACCAACTCTTGACTTTATGCATTTTGCCCCATACCAATCAACATAGGCCATCACCCACCCTCTGACCTATCCCAGCATGATATGTGTACCAAAAGCAAGCCATTCCATAACACAACACAAGCTGAAACCTCCAAGAACTCAGCAATCCCAAAAACTCCCTCTTATGCAAAAACCTTCGAAATTCAAAACTCAGCCATCAAACCTTAAAACAAATTCCATCATTCAACTCCATATCCATTGCTGATCATTTCCCACCCTTCATTTTCCCCAAAAACACCCTGAATCAAAAACACGATTTTGACATTGCTTGAACTGAATTTCTGCCAACTTCATTTAGAGACCATTTAAACTCCAACCAAGCATCACAAACTCTTCAGGAGGATCATTGGAGCTGATTTGAAGCAAAGAAGCAGCCAGCCAGTGCCATTTTCGAAAGCTTCAGTTCAGGTATCATCAAGAACAAATTTTCCAGAAATGATTTTTTAAGTTCTTAGATTGTTCTCCATGCTTCACTGATCACACTGCACCTTTTGGTTTTGAAAATGATTGCATATTAAGCATGTATGAAGCTTCTGAAATTTTCTGAGAAATTTTCCGTTTTGCTTCGAATCTCTCTGTTCATGTGAAATAAATTTTGTTTGATGGCTGATTCTTGTTTAGAATGGGGTGGGGATCATTTCTGGAGAGTTTAAGGGCTTAGGGTTGCGTATTAAGGGAGATTGGATGAGAGGATAGCCAGAGAAGATGACCGGAACACCGTTCCAGTCACCTGAAAGTGATTAGGGCTCAGATTAGGGTTTTAATCATAATTAGCGTAGTTTGAATTCTGGCCCTTGGATAGCGCGCGAAGTCAATTCCCTCCATCTTGAGTTTGAACCTGGGCCTTTGGATTGGTTGACTTTCTCATTTTCTCATTTTATTTAATAATTATTTCATTTGTTTTCTATTTATTTGAACGAATTTTTAAAAATAGCAAATGATGTCAAAAAATTCTGAAAATTTTTATCCAAGCTTTTATTTATTTTCAGAAACCAAAAATATTTTTATTTTTATTTTTTGCAGTAAAAATTATTTTTAAATCATTTAAATGATTATTTTTAATTAGTTAATGAGAATTAATTAATTAAAAATACATTTAGGTATTTAAAAATTCCAAAAAAATTTAGAGAGCTTTTTAAAACATTTAGAAACATTATCAAACCCTTCACACAAATTTCTTTTTGGTTCTTGACCTATTTTGACATTTTTCTTTGGATTTAGGGTTCTTAAAAGTCAATATTTTTACCCTAACTTAGAAAAACCCTTTCTTCCTAACCATGAATAGTTTGATGTTGGTTCTTTTTGCATTACATTCCTCATATCATGTAGTTTCTAGGATAAAATGGGCATGAATTTATCTTTCATTTTCAATTTGTTGTGCATTTTTCCTTTTGAGGCATCCTAAAACCCTAGCAAACTTGAGAAAATCATAACTTCCATTAGGTTAAGAGTTAGGTCTTCCCCTTTGGGCAGTGAGCTTGTATAGGTTTATGGTACCTTTGATCCTATTTTCAATTTTTTATCTCATGTCTTGCTTCTGGTTTTGAATTTTGCATTGCATATTGTATATAAACCCTAATTTTTGCCTTCATTTGCATTCGTCCTTCATATGCTTACATACATGAGCTTGCCATGACATTTTGTGCATCCACATGACATACAAGACATCTTAGGACATATTAAGTTCATACTTGATCATTTCCTCATCCATTTGCTATGCTTTTGCTTTCATTTTATGTCATATGCATTCATGAACTTTCATGCTTCTTATTTGTCTCATCTGCATCACCATCCTTTGTATGATCATCCTCATCACTTGGCATGCTTTCATACCATCTCATAGCATCATTTGCATCATGAATATGCTTCTGAATTGGGCCTTCATCTTTGCATTTCATCTCATTTTCATTTCTTTTCATTGCTTGTTGCTAACTTTTCAGGTGGTAAGTGTTTGAGAAGTGAATTTGCCTTCACTTCTCATAATCTCTTTGTAAACACCCCAAATTTGCCCTCACCCATTCACATCATGGCTTGAGATCTTTTCATATGCATAAACTCAATCATAGCATCTCATATCACATTTTTTATTCATTGCATTGGTTCAAAGTCATCTGCATCTAGGGTTTGTGATCTGAGCAATCCAAGAGCCTCTTGAGCCACTCCAAAGGTCATCAATCACTTCAAAGGGGTCCATGTGTGTTCAATTATCATATTATATCCTCTCAAAGTCAAGAATGTCAAAGAATCACAAGAACTGAAAATGGTGTGGAAGCAGAGCCAAGTTTGACTGCACAGTTGACCTAAAATTAGGGTTTTGGTTTCAGAGGCCATAACTCCAATTTTTTTTGGTCATTCTTGTTTCTATTGGTCTCTATATGGTATAGGGAGTATACATATCAATTTTCATGAAGAAATTCAATGGGGAAGTCATCTGATCAAGAGTTGACTTTTCAAGCAAGTCAGTGCAAAATCAGGGCATCTGAGGCCCCCAATGACCCAACCAAAGGGTGTCCTTCATCATTTTGATTGAATATGATCTCTATTTGATCATGGAAGATGTTGGAAGTTCACAAAATTGGAGAATTTCAAGTCTTTTGCAAAGTTGACTTTTTGGGCAAGTTTGACTTTTAATGAAATTGTCATTTTAGGCAACTTTTTCAACCTTTACTTTTTGATTCAAAAAAGCTTCAAATGGAAAAACTTTGGTCATGAAAGTTGTAGAATGGATCATTCCCTTTTCAAAAAGTACAAGAACATGACCTAATTCATTTTGGATCAAAAGTTATGGCTTGTCAAAGTTGGCAAAAATCACAAAATTTGAAGTTTTCCACCAAAGAGGCAAAGTTGCAAATTCACTTCTCAAGGCAAATTAAGTCATCAAATGCATTTCTAAACTTCACAACATGATCATGCAAGACCTAAAAATCAGAATGGGCCAAGAAACTTCTCACTTTTGTGGCCTATGGATCAAGATATGTCATAAAGATCAAAAGCAAGGCAAGTTGCAAAACTCATCATAAGACACAACCCACTTGCTTGCTAGCCTGCTGAGCCACCCTAGGCATCTCCCCTCATCATGCTGCGCAGGACACACCCTTTGTCCTTGGCTAGAAAGTAGCCCATACTTCTCTTACACCAACTTTGACATTTTGGCAAAAAGACCCATACCAATCAATAAAGCACACATCACTTCTTCTGACCAATCATGATAGTTTATACAAGCAAAAGCAACAAGAGAGCAAGCCTGAAACACTCCATAACTCAGCATTCTCATTTTCACCTTCATTGGCAAGAGCCTTCGAAACTCATCACACAGGCCACAAACACACAAACAAACTTCACCAATCAACTCAACACACCTTCCTGATCACAAAGCACCCTTAACCATAGCCTAAAACTCAGAGAATCAAAAACACGATCACCACCTGCCATTGAACAGAACTCAAGCAAACTCTCAAACCAGCCATTGTAAACTTCAAACAAACATTGCAAGCTTCTTAGGGGAATCATTGGAGTGCATTTGAGCCAAAGAAACAACCAGAAAGCTCCTGAATCGAAAGCTTCAGTTCAGGTAGTCAACTCAAAACTTTTTTCCTGAAACATGTTTTTAAGTTCTTAATAGCTTCTATGCACTCCCCTGATCATGAATATGTGCTTACTTTTGAAGATAGTTGAGAAACCAGGATGTATGCACTGTCTGAAACTTTTGCCCTAAAAAATGTTTTGATTCGATTTGGCTGATTAATGAATGAAAAATGTTGTTTGATTGAGGGGTTTGATTCGTTTTTAAGTGGGGATGAATTCTGGGTAGTTAGATTTTGTTTTGGATGCGTGTAGAGAGAGTTTGAGATTTGAGATGGCCGGAGAAGACGACCGGAACAGTGTTCCGGTCGCCTGAAAGTCATTAGGGCATAATTAATTAGGGCTAATCATAATTATGGAAGTTTGAATCTCAGCCCTTGGATGTGGCGCCAAGTCAAACGCGCGCGTGTTTCATTTGAATGCTGACCATTGATCTGTTTGACTTCTCATTAATTCAATTTTATTTTCTTTTTATTTCATTTATTTTCTCCATTTTATTTAAAATAGCTAAACAATTTTAAAAATTCTGAAAAATTTTGTACAAACTTTTATTAATTTTCAGAAACCAAAAATATTTTTATTTTTATCTTTTGCATTAAAAAACATTTTTAAATCATTTAAAAGTTTATTTTTAATTAATTAATGAAAATTAATTAATTAAAAATACTTTTGGGTATTTAAAAATCACCAAAAAATTCATGAAACCTTCATAATCATTTAGAAACATTGTCCAACCCTCAAACCAAATTTCTTTTTTGATCTTGAGGTCTTTTGAAAATTTTTCATGGAATTAAAATCATTTCAAGGCATTATTTTGATCCAAACTTCAAAAAATCATTTCTGCCTAACCATTGAGAGTTGGACTTTGATTCTTTTTGCATTGCATTTTGTTTAGCATGTAGTTTGTGAGATTAAATGGGCATGATTTGATCTTACATTTTCCTTTTGTTTGACATTTTTCTTGTCAAGGTACCCTAAAACCCTAGAAAACTTAGGAAATTCATAACTTTCATTAAGTTAAGAGTTAGAACCCCTCCTTTGGGCAGTGAGTTTGTATAGGATTAGGGTTCCTTTGAATGCATTTTCAATTTTTTATCTTGATGTTTGCTTCTGATTTTGGTTTTTGTTTCATGCATTGATCATAAACCCTAATTTGGTCTTCCTTTTGCATACATCTTGCATTTGCTTGCATAACATGACTTGCCATGACATTTTATGCATTCATTAGACATCTTAGGATATGTTGAAAGCATGTTTAATCATTGCATCATGTATTTTTCATGTTGTATGTCATTTGCATCTCATAACTTTTCATGTGTGTTCATGGTTCTAAACTTGCTCCATTTGCATCCATTTGTTCATGTGATCATCCCCATGTCTTGATTCATGTTTTCATCATATCATAGCATCATTATCATCTCATATATGCTTCTGGTTTTGGTTTGCATCATGCCATTTCATCCCATTTTGCATTGCATTGCATTCCTTTCACTAACTTTTCAGGTGGTAAGCAACTTTGAGAAGTGAATTTGCCTTCACTTCTCATAATTTCTTTTCATCTCTTTTATGCACCCTTGCTGCATTTTGTTATGTGTTTGAGATTGAGCTTCCTCTTTCTTTTTCTTCTTACTTTCTTCTTCAAGTGACTTGTCTTCTTGAATGAAGCAAGTTACTTTGCTTCTCTTGATCCTTTCATCTGCTTCCTGGTGGCTCCATTGAAGATTTCTTTCTTAAACCTCACAAACCTTAGGAACAACCAAGCATTACAATGATTAGGGTTTTGATTAGTCTCCCCACTTAGCTTTACCTTTGTGTCTCTTTGAGTCTTCTCTCCTCATCTCATAATCCAGGACTAAACCCTAAAGGCTTTAAGGCTTTGTGATTAAGCTTATGCCTGCATCCTTCTATTAGGATGGGGTGTATAACTTTAATCCTAAGTGTTAAACCCTTAATGTGTTTAAATCCTTTAATCAATCCACTTAATAATCATCAAGACATCAAGCTTGTAACTTGGGCCTTGCATTAGGGTTCTAATTCTTCCTTAATTGGTTAAGAAGGACTAACCCTAGTGTTAATGGACAAGTCCCCCTCAAGTTGTCTTACAAACCCTAAAAATCACTTCATCATCATATCATTAACTAAAATCCACTTAATAAAGGCTTTGTTTTGTCATAAGTTTAATCCCTAATCATGGATTAAGTTGAGGAGCTTTCCTCAACTTAAACATTCTCATCTATTATCCTTCTATTAGGATGGTGTAATGGGTCTGTTTAATCCTTGATTATGGCTTAACCTCATTACTCAACACTAAACAAAAACACCAAAAACATCTAACTAATCACAAGTAGGTTAATGATCTTAATCCTACATCAAAGGTGATTAAGTGTGAGAAGCTGACTTCACACTTAAGGTATCCTCATTACCCCTAATCAGAGGGAATATGTGATGAGTTTACTAAATCCATCGGTTTAGGCTTAAGCTCATTAACTTATGACAAACTTTCAAAAGCAATAAAAGACTGAAAACTCAAAAACAAACAATAAACGTCTCCTCCGGGATTCTTTTCTCATCTCATTCACTCATGAACGAGAACTTGCTTCTTCCGTCTAATGCAAGACAGTTAGCACCTGAGCCAGACAGGTCATACACTTGAGCATAGGCAAGTAAGCAGTTCACAAGTCAATTCATCTTTCAGTCTCTTTGGGTCGAACTACGGTGTTCTGACTTCCTCATTGCACGAGAGGATACGTAGGCATAACTTAACAGTTATCGAACAAAAGTCTTTGTATATTCCCCCTCTTTCCAGCATCATTCTTTTAGCCTCATGATCTTGAGCAATTCATTCTCATTCCTACACTGACACATCATTTATACACTTTCACTCCCTTTACACTGACACCTGTACATATTGTTTTCCAGCCCTTTTACACACAAATTGCACTGACACTACCCCTTTAAAACACAGATCTTCTAAGCGTGGATCCCGTTGAGTACGACGGACAATCTGGGTGCTAATACCTTCCCAGGTTGTAACCAACCCCCTTTCTCAGTCTCTCTGGTTTGCAACCGTCTTATCCATATCTTCCTAGGTCTATGCAGCATTGCCTTTCCTCCGGGATAAAAATGCCTAGCTGGCGACTCTTTTCATTCCCTGTGAGTTCACTCTTGTGTGTTCTCACATCCTCCTTTCGCCGACTGTTCGCGTCTGTACCCCATTTGACCCGGCTTCATTTGGTGGGAGCGACAGCTTGGCGACTCTGCTGGGGAACCCTTATACTGCAACCAGGGCTTCTGGTTCTTTTTGTGGGTTCCTCCTAGCGCTTGTTTGATTTGTGTTTACTGGGGTGTTATGTGTTATCTGTGTTTGTATAGTTGCTTTATTTTTTGCTTTTTGTACAGTTTGTTTACTGCTTTCTTTATAGCTTTACATATATCATACTGTCATACTGTATCTGGCTGGATCTGGTTTTGTTTTGGTGGGTGGGGTTCTACTGAGAGTTTAAGGTCCTATACCTGGGACCTGAGTGACACCTAGGCTAGAGTGGTTCATGTTCTTTCCCATTCCATTTCGGTCTGGTGCGGGAATATGAAACACGGTTCAGATATGGGTTTCTTCTTGAGAACTCTGTGCTACAGATTTCCTGTAGTGCTAGGGCTATCTGGGAAGCCTGCTAAGTCTAGATGACCTTTAGTATTGACCTTCAGAAACTGAGGTGAATTAGAGGAGGATCTTTTATGGTTATTGTAAACACTGTACCTCCGGGTTAGAAGTGTTTACACTTCTCATAACTGATCCAAGTCTGAGGATCCTTGTTTTAGAACACCACCTGTGAGGGGGGTTGGGCCGTTTACAGGTTTGCAGGTACCCTTGACCTCAGCATACCCTGTTACTTTGTTTTGATTAAGAGTACTCCACTTTGGGACAGTTCTTGTGATTTTTTTTTTAACCTTGGACATGTGGCTCTTTATTTGAGTCCCCCACCTTGGTTACTGGACTTATGAACCTCCATCTGGATTTCTTGAACATACATGGACTTATACCAGAGCACTTGATCAGATCCAGCTCAGTCACAAACCCTTGCATATCATTTGCATACATCATCATTGCATCATTTTAACATTTGCTTATTTGTTTTTCAGGGTATCCATACTTTATTTTGGCTTGGTTTTGACCCCATCATCAGCATAGACCTATCTTCATCAGTATCTACTTCAGTTATCAGCTACCTGCTTCAGTCACCTGCTTCACCAGTCTCAGCCTGTCAGTGGCCCATCTTCAGTTTTATTCTCCATCATTAGCATCTGTCTCAGCTCTTCTTTAGCAGCATGGCACCCAAGAAGAGCAACATCTCCTATCATTTCTTTCAGCCTGAGCTAGCTGACATCAGAAAGATTCAGACCCTGATTACTCCAGACCATATACCACTATTCAGAGAACACTATGGAGGCATACTTGATGTGGTTATGGATTTGGACCCTTCACAGAGGAGCTTGATTCATACTTGCCTGCAGTTCTATGACCCCCCTCTGAGGTGCTTTACCTTTCAGGATTTTCAATTGGGGACTTTATTAGAAGAGTACTCATCATTGGTTGGTATACCTGTCAGGGGTGGTGTCCCCTTCAACCCTGAGATGGTTTTTCCTAGTAATGAAGAGGTGGCAAAGGCCTTGTATTTGGAACCAGTTCTGATTGGGCAGAATATGATTACCAAGGCTGGAGTCTCTGGTCTACATCTGGATTTCTTGATCTCTCAGGCTACCCTGAAGGCTTCTTTGGGAGAATGGAAGACAGTCTGTGCTTTGTTGGCCCTTAGCATATATGGGGTCATACTTTTTGCAGATGAGCCTAGATTCATTAGCAAGAATGCCATCCATCTTTTCATCCTGAGGAACCCAGTGCCTACCTTACTGGGAGATTTCTACTACTCTGTTCACCAAAGGAATGAAAAGCAAAGAGGAAGATTGGTGAGGTGATGTGCTCCCTTGTTCCATACCTGGCTGCTCAAGCACTTGCCCAAGACTGATGCATTTTTGAATCCTCACCAGCCAAAGAATTGGGCTAGAAGACTCATTGCTTTGACCTCAGCTGATATCAGGTGGTGCACTCAAAGCACCAAGGGCAGGGACATCATTACTAGTTGTGGGCAGTTCCCCAATGTACCCCTGATAGGAGTGAAGGGTTGCATCAACTACAACCCTCTGCTATTCAAAAGACAATTGGGCTATGCATTGGTCCATCCTCCCAGAACACAAGATTTGGCTGAGACCCTTTATTATGAGATTAAGCCTAATCTGGCTATTGTCAGGCAAGCATCCTGGGCCTGGGACAATGTCCAAACCAAAGGAGTAACCATTCTTGGAAGATGCAACAACGTGGCCTCAGCACAGTACTATGAGTGGTCCCATGCCAGGGCTCAATTTTCTGGGATGCCCTTCACCATTGAGGATACACCAGGGCCATCCACAGCATCACCTCCTGCCACTGTCAGCTTAGAGGAGTTTGAGAACTTGAAAGAGAGAAATGAGAAGCTGACTCAGGCTCTACAGAAGACCCTCTGGGAGAGGAGTGATGGTCGGCTGGACATTGAAAGGTTGGAAAAGCTAAAGGTGGAGCATCTAGCTAGGATTGAGAAGTCTGAGGATTACATCAAGAAGTCAAGGGCTGGAGAACAGATTTTGAAGAATGCCTGCAAGGAGGCTCAGTTCCAGAAGGCCAGGACTGATTTGTATCTGAAAGAGAGTCAAGCTAGGTGGGTCAGGATCACCGAGGCTCGTACTCAGGAGGATAAAAGGACTCAGGACAAGATTGAGCAGTTGGAGGCTAGTGCAAAGGAGCAACAGGAAGCCCTGCTAGCAGCCCAGAGAGAGATTTCAGAGTTGAAGATTAGAGCTGGTGTGAAAAGGTCAAAGGACCAGAGTCAACACAAGAAGCTAGCTGCAGCTGTTACTACCAGGAATCTCCTTATCAGGAACCTTACAGAGCGTCCAGCTGATCCTGTGACTGAAGCACTTCTCAAGGAAGTTCAGGAAGATGAGTTTGGTCTTGGTGTCTGACTTTTGCTTGTTGCTGCTTTCATTTCATTGTACTTTTCCTTTTTATGTTGTATTTTGACCCCTCAGAGGGCATGTATTGTAAAAAAGGAGACAAACTATGTATCATTTACTTTTTTGTAATATATGTATCAGTTTGTTCCATCTGAGTTTCTTTCAAGCAACATCACAAGCATCTTCCTCAAAGGTCTGGAAAGGTCAAAACCAAGTGCCAAGCTGGATACCTTGGAAACAAATAAGCATACTGCATTGCATACTAACCTTTTATCTTGTTTTGTAGGTTTTGTTTGTTTTGTTACTAACTCTGTTGTGGTTCAGGAACTATTGCTCGACGTCGGGTGTTCCCACTCAACCGTCCGCACAGATATCCTACCCGCAATAACCTTCCGGGTATACAGATGGACCAGGTACAACAGGACCTTACAGAGGTCAGGGCTCAAATGGCCAATGAGAGACTTGAAATGAGGAATCAAATGACGCAGTTTATGGAGGTGATGGATGGATTGGCTCAGAGCCAAGAGAGATTGAGGGCTTTAGTAGAAAGGCAGACTCAGGAAGACCCCCATCTAGGGACTGGTGGGACAAGCAACAATGAGAGGGTTCATCCTCATATCAACCCACCTGTATTTGGACCCCACCTTCATCCAGATATCAATATCCCTGCTAATGCACAAGGGAATGCTACTACAGGTAGAGTACTGCAAGAAGACCCCCAGGAAGATCAGTTCACAGTGATGGGAGCTGGGGATGAGGCCTATGATAGAAGGCTGGATGAAATTGCTGAAAAATTAAGATCCTTGGAGTCCCAAAACTCTTTGGGTTTTGATGTTATGGACATGGGCTTAGTGGACGGGGTCAGGATTCCCCACAAATTTAAACCACCGTGCTTTGAGAAGTACAACGGGACTTCCTGTCCACGGAACCACTTACAATCCTTTCTGGGGAGGCTGAAGGCGTACACCATGGATGAAAAGCTATGGATGTTTTATTTTGAGGACAGCTTAACGGGAGCTTCAAGGGAATGGTACTCTCATCTGACTAGAGCAACCATCAGATGTTGGAAGGATTTGGCAGAGGCCTTCATTAGACAATACCAGTATAATTTGGATATGGCACCCAACAGGACCCTCCTGATGGGAATGTCACAATCGTCCAGAGAAAGCTTCCGAGAATACGCCCAGAGGTGGAGACAGCTGGCTGCTGCTGTCCAGCCACCTATGTCAGAGAGGGAGATGGCAGATATGTTTATGAACACCCTCCAAGGGACATACATTGATAGGCTAGCTGCCTTTCCTTCTACCAGCTTTGCGGATGTGGTTATAGCTGGAGAAAGAATTGAGAGCCTATTGAAGATGGGCAAAATTTCTGACAACGGTGCAAGCTCTTCCAGCAACTCGAGAAAGCTTTTTGTGGGCCCAAGAAGAACTGGTGAGACTAATGCCATCCATACCGGCAGGGGCAGACCCCAATATGTTCATAGGTCTGTGGCAGCAGTCACCATTCCCGCTCCAGTTCATCCACAACCAGCTTATCAACCACAGCAACAAAATTACCAGCAACAAACTCAGTATCCTCCTCAGAGAAACTACAACAACACCAACAACAACAATTAGCAAAGACCGTATCAACAGAGACCATCTCAGGCCAATAGGGTGATTGATCTGATCCCTATGCCCTATGCCACATTATTGCCACAACTCCTGAAACTCAACCTGGTTGAGCTAAGGACATTGGCGCCTCCAGATCCTGCCAGTCTACCCAGAAATTACGACGCCAGCGCCAGATGTGCTTTTCACTCAAATGCACCTGGCCACAGTACAGAGAAGTGCAGAGCCTTGCACATGAAGGTACAAGACCTGGTAGACTCTAAAGCTCTAAACTTTGCACCACCACCAAATGTTAACAAGAACCCTATGCCAAACCACGGAGGACCCAGAATCAACGCTATTTAGGAAGATAAACTATCTTACTTGATAACCAGTGTGGGTCAGATTCGGACACCCTTGGTAGAGATCAAAGCTCAACTCCTTGAATGTCAAATGTTCCCAGGATGTGAGCTAGGATGTGCTTACTGCAACATTTCAGTGAATGGGTGTGATAATTTGAGAGATGGCATAGATGGTCTCATCCAGAGTGGCCTACTTCAAATCACAACATCAATACCTACCAATCCAGCAATCTCATTAGCAACAATCCCAGAGTCTTCTACAACTGCAACAACAATTGTTCCAAACAACTCCTCAATCTCATCAACAAATGCTTCATCCGTCACTTCAACTGACCAGATATCAACAAACATCCCTTCTACAACTTCAGCACCACTTCATTCAGAATCTCCTACAACAGCAACACCCGTCCATCCAACAATGTCTCCTACAACTTCAACAGCAAATGTCTCAACGGTTACGATTTATTATGATCCTGAAAATGATTCTGCCTACAACTCACAAAATGCCACTCCTATCAGAGCACCGGTTACAATATACTATGATCCACATACTATCATGGTCCCTTCTGCAGCTGCAATCAGTCCAGTCACTATCACAGTGCCTGGGCCAGTACCTTATGAAAGCAGTAATGCCATCCCTTGGCATTACGGCTCTGATCTATACTGCGAGGGACAGAAAATCACTCTCGAATCATCAACTTCTTCACCACAAATAGACAATGTGGGAGGAGGCGGAGGCTTCACTCGGAGCGGACGTCTCTTTGCTCCGCAAATTCAAAGACCCCCTGCTGAAGCAGAAGCTGCTGCCAAAGCAAAAGGGAAGAGCACGATGCAAGAAGAACAAATTGTTAAAGAATCTTTGAAAACACCTTTTGATCAAGAAGTTGATGAATTCATGAGAATCATCAAGAAAAGTGATTACAAAATAGTGGACCAGCTTCACCAGACACCTTCCAAGATCTCCATTTTATCATTATTAATGTGCTCCGAGGCTCACCGGAATGCACTACTAAAAGTCTTGCACGCAGCTTATGTGCTAGAGGAGATTACAGTCAATCAGTTGGAAGCTGTGGTTGGGAATGTTAATACTAGTCATGGACTAGGATTTACCAACACTGATTTGACTACGGAAGGCCACAATCACAACAAGGCTTTGCACATTACCATGGAGTGTAAGGGTGCAGTTCTTTCCCATGTGCTGGTAGACACAGGGTCATCCCTCAATGTCTTACCTAAAAAAGCCCTTGTGAAGCTGGAGTATGAAGGATTGGCATTACGGCCCAGCAACTTGGTAGTGAGAGCCTTTGACGGTTCTAAGAGATCAGTTCTGGGAGAAATTGAGTTGCCTATAACGATTGGCCCACAAACTTTCAAAACGACCTTCTACGTGATGGACATTAAGCCGGCCTACAGCTGTTTGTTGGGTAGACCTTGGATTCATGCCGCTGGCGCAGTTACGTCTACCCTTCACCAGAAGTTAAAATTCGAGTGGGAGGGCCAAGTCGTTACTATTTGTGGAGAGGAAGATATTTTTGTTAGCCATCTGGCTACATACAAATACATTGAGATGGATGGGGAGATCCACGAAACAATGAGCCAAGGGTTTGAGGCCTTGAACATAAATGAAACATCTGCTGTACCTGGAACCTCAATGACATCTTATCAACAAGCCCGGAAGGTTGTTGAAGAAGGGACTGCCCAAGGCTGGGGCAAGTTGCTGCCCATGGAGAAGAAAGAGAATAGATTTGGGTTGGGTTACAAACCAACTCAACAAGATCAAGCAGAGGCTGCTAAGAAGCCCAATTTTGTTAGTGGGGGGATGCTCACCCATGATGTTGTCAACAACTTGGAAGACGAGGATGAAAGCGACCGCAACCTGGAGAGTTGGATCCGTCCAAAGATCCCGGGGAGCAGTATCTCAAACTGGTCTTCCCAGGAAATTATAAGAGTTACTCCTGCAGAGTAATTATTATTTCCTGTATTTTTAAAGCATGCATCAAGTCTTGCATCTTTCCCAAGATGACAAGACTCATTTTGTAATCGGGCCATCTGTAATTTTTGTGCAACAAGATTAATCAATGAAATATCAGACATCTTTTGCAAATGAGTCTTTTTCTTCTCCGCTCACTGTTTTTCCATTTTTCTTTTTGTACAAAAAATAAATGGCAATGTTTTCAAAATGATAACTTCATTTCACTTTTTAAACAAGATTAAAATCAATCACTAAAATGAACAAACTGAACCCTTGCAGAGAGTGCCTTCCAGACCGCACCGACAACAGCACGGCTATGACTTCGTGTGACTTTGACAATCCGATCAATCAAGCTGATGAAGGGGTTGAAGAAGAGTATGAGCTTCCTGAAGAGCTAGCCAGGTTGTTAAGGCAAGAGGAAAAGGTTATCACTCCTCATCAGGAGGAGGTTGAAACGATTAATCTTGGTACAGATGAAGACGTGAAAGAAGTTAAAATCGGGGCCTGCTTACAAAATTCAGTGAAGAGACAACTGATTGACCTGCTTCAAGAGTATGTGGACGTGTTTGCTTGGTATTATCAAGATATGCCAGGGTTGGACACCGATATTGTTGTGCACAAGCTGCCTTTAAGAGAAGAATGCCCCCCGGTTAAACAGAAACTGCGCCGTACTCGCCCAGACATGGCAATGAAGATCAAAGAAGAGATACAAAAGCAGTGGGACGCCGGGTTCCTTGCTGTAACTAGCTATCCGCCGTGGGTAGCTAATATAGTACCTGTGCCTAAGAAGTACGACAAAGTAAGAATGTGTGTTGACTACCGGGATCTGAACAGAGCCAGCCCGAAAGACGACTTCCCACTACCTCACATTGATGTATTGGTGGATAATACAGCTCAGTTCTCGGTATTCTCCTTCATGGACGGATTTTCAGGATACAATCAGATTAAAATGTCACCTGAAGACATGGAGAAGACAACCTTCATCACACCCTGGGGCACGTTCTGTTACAAAGTGATGCCATTCAGACTGAAGAATGCTGGTGCAACATATCAATGGGCTATGGTGACATTATTCCACGATATGATCCATAAAGAAATCGAGTGTTATGTGGATGACATGATTGCCAAGTCCCTTACCGAAGAAGACCACCTGGTAAATCTGCTGAAGCTATTCAAGCGTCTGAGGAAGTACCAACTGAAGTTGAACCCCAACAAATGCACATTCGGGGTACGATCTGGTAAGCTGCTGGGTTTTATCGTAAGCGAGAAAGGGATTGAGGTTGACCCTGATAAAGTCAAAGCTATTCAAGAGATGCCTGCACCGAAGACGGAAAAAGAAGTTCGAGGGTTCTTAGGACGATTGAACTACATTTCACGGTTCATATCTCACCTTACAGCAACCTGTGAACCTTTGTTCAAACTGCTGAGAAAGGAACAAACGGTCAGGTGGAACGAAGACTGCCAGAAGGCTTTTGACAAGATCAAGGAGTACTTGCAAGAACCTCCAATCCTTATGCCTCTAGTTGAAGGAAGACCTCTAATCATGTACTTGACAGTATTAGAAGAGTCAATGGGGTGTGTGTTGGGCCAGCATGACGAGTCTGGTCGAAAAGAGTACGCAATATACTACCTAAGCAAAAAGTTTACCGACTGTGAACAACGTTATTCACTGCTCGAGAAAACTTGCTGTGCTTTAGCGTGGGCGGCTCGCCGACTGAGGCAGTATATGTTGACCCACACTACTTTATTGATCTCAAAAATGGACCCAGTCAAGTATATTTTTGAGAAGCCAGCACTTACCGGACGGGTTGCAAGATGGCAAATGATCCTCACAGAATATGACATCCAGTACACCTCTCAGAAAGCCATCAAGGGCAGTGTATTGTCTAAATATCTTGTTGAGCAACCTATTGATGATTACCAGCCTATGAGATTTGACTTCCCCGATGAAGACATCATGTTCATAAAAGCAAAAGATCACGAAGAGCCTGTTCACACTGAAGGGCCCGACCCGGAAGAAGAATGGACTATGATGTTTGATGGGGCTGTTAACATGAATGGTCGCGGTGTTGGTGCAATACTCATTACACCTAAAGGAGTTCACATGCCTTTCTCGGCAAAACTCACCTTTAACTGCACTAACAACGAAGCTGAATACGAAGCAGAATGGGTCCGATCCCGATATGAACAACTGAGTCTGATTGAAGAGAAGAGATTGACTGCAATCTGTCATAGGCAGTTGTATCAGAAAAGAATGAAGAGAGCCTTCGATCAGAAAGTTAGGCACCGAGAGTACCAAGTAGGAGATCTTGTGCTGAAAAGAATCCTCCCTCCTCATACAGACCACAGGGGCAAGTGGACTCCGAACTATGAAGGACCATTTGTAGTAAAGAAAGTTTTCTCGGGTGGAGCACTGATGCTCAGCACTATGGATGGTGAAGACTTCCCGTCCCCTGTGAATTCAGATGCAGTTAAAAAATACTTCGCATAAAAAATGACCCGCTGGACATAAAAACAGAGTGTAAGTCCAGGCAAAAATAGGGCATCCCGGCGAGTCAAAAACAGAATAAAAGACTCGGGCAAAAATAAGGGAAATGAACAAAAAATGTACACCCGCTGAGTTGAAAAGCCGCATTGGACAACTCAGGCAAAAATGGGTATCCCGATGGATTGAAAACCCGAAAGGGCGATCCATGCAAAATAAGGGAATAAGCGAACAACTGCATTCTGAATTCGTCTGTATCACCTACAACTTGATAAACCTCGAAAGGATCAAGCTTCACTCAGAATCAGCCTTCTTCAGAAAGCAAGACAAGAAGAATGTTAAAAGTCATACGAGTCGTAGCAAAAGGGAAGCTCCTTGAAAGCGTCGTCAACATAGCCAACATTTTGTTTCTCAATTTGTAACAATCTCCTCATTTCAGGAGATATGTTTTTTTGACTGTATCTTGCCAATTCAGGGCACATGAATTAATAAAAACAGATTTTCAGTCACGTCTCGCCTCGTACATTTTATTTTATTTTGCAAAGAATGTCTGATGTCTCTAAAATACTGATTGCATAAATACAGATGTTTTTCTTCTAAAAAACTACGTGCTTGCAGGAAATATACTTACTCCCAAGAGTGTCTGAACTCCTATGACGGAATCCGGTAAGGGATACCTCAGGATCACTTATGCGTTTCTCTGTCTTTTCAGGATTGCAGATACTCAAAGTGCGGCATGGGGCATGCAAGCTTCATCCCAGCAAGTTGGCAAATCAACATTCACTCAGTCTTAGCACCCAAAGTGTTTTCTCCTCAGCTGAGTGGCCACTTGTTAATTCTCCCAGCCGAGGTGCTAATCATTCTCCCTCCTCAGCCAAGTACCAAAGCCAGGGAACCACTTCCCCACGGAGTTTTAGCCTCTATCCAGAAGAGAAACACATGAAGGAATCACAACAGAGTGACGAAGGCTTCTACAAACCCCAGCTGGGTCTCTCATTTATAGGAATAGGTCTATCATTGACTTGTTTCCCCAAGCAGATGCATCTCATCAGATCTACCAATGATCTCATCCCCAGCTGGGATGTCCATTTCCAGCAGATCGACCAGAGATCTTCATGGCAACGGGATCCGAATCCCGGATTGGTATCTTTACATAATCATGGCATTCGCATCATATTCACCCACAAAGCATAGCATTCCGTCTAATACGGAGCATTACGGCAAAAATCAAACATATTGCATAATCATAAGCCACGCTCTGAATCAAACACTTGACAATCCGTCAACAATATACAGAATGCTCCCCCAGAATCCCCAGCTGAGAACTAAAGCTAAAACAGTTGCCTTGCATTTTCAAACATCAGCATATACTCCCTTTTGACACTCGTCCGTGTCATCATTCCCCGGTAAAGTCGCCCGGGCACCCGCATTACCGATACTTCTTGACACCCGTCCGTGTCATATCCCCAACAGAAGACCAAAGCGTCCCCTTTGCACTCACAGATACTTATATATACAATCCCTTGACATCCGTCCATGTCATCTTCCCCAGCACAGTAACCTAAACACTTTATACTTGTTTATACTATACTTTTCTTGACACTCGTCCGTGTCGCTCTCTCCAGCAGATTGAACACTCATCTATACACCACTCATACTTATACAGATACTCGTCTGTATCTTGTATATACTACTTAAATCCCCTCAGATTCAACACTAGTCCGTGTTCTTTGTTAACCAGTTGGTACTCGTCCGTACCATCATCTCAGAACATGCGTCAAGCGTTTGTTTCTACCTGATACTCGTCCGTATCATAGTCTTAAGAATGCTCGTCCGCATATTTAATCCATACACTGTGTCAAACACTCATTTCTTCTTGAATTTAGACACTCGTCTGTGTCTACTATTCTCCAGGAGAGTCCCCTTAGATTCAACACTCGTCTGTGTTCTCTGTTAACCAGTTGATACTCGTCCGTATCATCATCTCTGAACACGTGTCAGTATTTGTTTCTACCCGATACTCGTCTGTATCATAGTCTTAAGGATGCTCGTACGCATCTCTAAATCTATACACAAACATCTAAACACTTATACCTTTTGTTTCTTGGATATAAACACTCGTCCGTGTTTATTATTCCCCAGTAGATCGCCAGCAAAGTAAATTTTCTTTTCTATCTGACACTCGTCCTGTGTCATGATAAACCTTGAGAGCAGCCGTACCCTACTAGGTGGTCGTCCTCCACCTCTTGATGGTCGTCCTCCATCATGCTCATCCGATGGCCGTCCCCATCGTTGATCCTTTTTATCCGGCACTCGTCCTGTGTCGTGATATTTAGCAGCCGTCCCCTGCTAGGTGATCGTCCTTCACCTTTTGATGATCGTCCTTCATCATTTTATCCAATGGCCATCCCCATTGTTGATTTTGGTTATCTGACATTCGTCCTGTGTCATGATAAACCTTGAGAGCAGCCGTCCCCTGCTAGGTGATCGTCCTTCACCTCTTGATGGTCGTCCTCCATCATGCTCATCTGATGGTCGTCCCCATCGTTGACCTTTTATCCGGCATTCGTCCTATGTCGCGATATTTTCGGCAGCCGTACCCTGCCAGGTGGTCGTCCTCCATCTTAGATGAGCGTCCCTCATCTTATCCCCAACAGAGCAGCCGTCCCCTGCTAGGTGATCGTCCTTCACCTTTGATGACCGTACCTCATCATCTGTTTATTTCATTTATTCTTTAACCCGATGGCCGTCCCCGTCGTGGTCCCTTTTCCTTTCAGTTTAGCCCGATGGCCGTCCCCATCGTTGGTTACCTTACTTTATGAACTTGATGGCCGTCCCCATCATTTTTCATTGATCCCCAGAGAATATCATAGCTTTACTTGATGGCCGTCCCCATCATAACCCCTTTTATCCCCAGCATGTCGGCCGTCCCCGTCATTGCTTTATTTTTCGCACTTTTCCCAGCATGTCGGCCGTCCCCGTCCTTGCTCTTTACCCAGCAGTCGACCTCTGCTCGACGGTCGTCCTCCGTCACCCACACTTTACAATATACTTTATTTTTCTTTTACAATCTATATCCCTTTTCTTCTTCATTCCGTGAGTGCAAATTTTGGACTGTCTTTGGTATTCAACCACAAGTTATCTTGTTTGCCTGTTAAGTCGTCGCTTACATCCTGCACAGCTAACTCATGTTTGAATAGGGGCAGCTGTAAACACCCCAAATTTTCCCTCACCCATTCACATCATGGCTTGAGATCTTTTCATATGCATAAACTCAATCATAGCATCTCATATCACATTTTTGATTCATTGCATTGGTTCAAAGTCATCTGCATCTAGGGTTTGTGATCTGAGCAATCCAAGAGCCTCTTGAGCCACTCCAAAGGTCATCAATCACTTCAAAGGGGTCCATGTGTGTTCAAGTATCATATTATATCCTATCAAAGTCAAGAATGTCAAAGAATCACAAGAACTGAAAATGGTGTGGAAGCAGAGCCAAGTTTGACTGCACAGTTGACCTAAAATTAGGGTTTTGGTTTCAGAGGCCATAACTCCAATTTTTTTGGTCATTCTTGTTTCTATTGGTCTCTATATGGTATAGGGAGTATACATATCAATTTTCATGAAGAAATTCAATGGGGAAGTCATCTGATCAAGAGTTGACTTTTCAAGCAAGTCAGTGCAAAATCAGGGCATCTGAGGCCCCCAATGACCCAACCAAAGGGTGTCCTTCATCATTTTGATTGAATATGATCTCTATTTGATCATGGAAGATGTTGGAAGTTCACAAAATTGGAGAATTTCAAGTCTTTTGCAAAGTTGACTTTTTGGGCAAGTTTGACTTTTAATGAAATTGTCATTTTAGGCAACTTTTTCAACCTTTACTTTTTGATTCAAAAAAGCTTCAAATGGAAAAACTTTGGTCATGAAAGTTGTAGAATGGATCATTCCCTTTTCAAAAAGTACAAGAACATGACCTAATTCATTTTGGATCAAAAGCTATGGCTTGTCAAAGTTGGCAAAAATCACAAAATTTGAAGTTTTCCACCAAAGAGGCAAAGTTGCAAATTCACTTCTCAAGGCAAATTAAGTCATCAAATGCATTTCTAAACTTCACAACATGATCATGCAAGACCTAAAAATCAGAATGGGCCAAGAAACTTCTCACTTTTGTGGCCTATGGATCAAGATATTTCATAAAGATCAAAAGCAAGGCAAGTTGCAAAACTCATCATAAGACACAACCCACTTGCTTGCTAGCCTGCTGAGCCACCCTAGGCATCTCCCCTCATCATGCTGCGCAGGACACACCCTTTGTCCTTCGCTAGAAAGTAGCCCATACTTCTCTTACACCAACTTTGACATTTTGGCAAAAAGACCCATACCAATCAATAAAGCACACATCACTTCTTCTGACCAATCATGATAGTTTATACAAGCAAAAGAAAGCAAAAGCAACAAGAGAGCAAGCCTGAAACACTCCATAACTCAGCATTCTCATTTTCACCTTCATTGGCAAGAGCCTTCGAAACTCATCACACAGGCCACAAACACACAAACAAACTTCACCAATCAACTCAACACACCTTCCTGATCACAAAGCACCCTTCACCCTAGCCTAAAACTCAGAGAATCAAAAACACGATCACCACCTGCCATTGAACAGAACTCAAGCAAACTCTCAAACCAGCCATTGTAAACTTCAAACAAACATTGCAAGCTTCTTAGGGGAATCATTGGAGTGCATTTGAGCCAAAGAAACAGCCAGAAAGCTCCTGAATCGAAAGCTTCAGTTCAGGTAGTCAACTCAAAACTTTTTTCCAGAAACATGTTTTTAAGTTCTTAATAGCTTCTATGCACTCCCCTGATCATGAATATGTGCTTACTTTTGAAGATAGTTGAGAAACCAGGATGTATGCACTGTCTGAAACTTTTGCCCTAAAAAATGTTTTGATTCGATTTGGCTGATTAATGAATGAAAAATGTTGTTTGATTGAGGGGTTTGATTCGTTTTTAAGTGGGGATGAATTCTGGGTAGTTAGATTTTGTTTTGGATGCGTGTAGAGAGAGTTTGAGATTTGAGATGGCCGGAGAAGACGACCGGAACAGTGTTCCGGTCGCCTGAAAGTCATTAGGGCATAATTAATTAGGGCTAATCATAATTATGGAAGTTTGAATCTCAGCCCTTGGATGTGGCGCCAAGTCAAACGCGCGCGTGTTTCATTTGAATGCTGACCATTGATCTGTTTGACTTCTCATTAATTCAATTTTATTTTCTTTTTATTTCATTTATTTTCTCCATTTTATTTAAAATAGCTAAACAATTTTAAAAATTCTGAAAAATTTTGTACAAACTTTTATTAATTTTCAGAAACCAAAAATATTTTTATTTTTATCTTTTGCATTAAAAAACATTTTTAAATCATTTAAAAGTTTATTTTTAATTAATTAATGAAAATTAATTAATTAAAAATACTTTTGGGTATTTAAAAATCACCAAAAAATTCATGAAACCTTCATAATCATTTAGAAACATTGTCCAACCCTCAAACCAAATTTCTTTTTTGATCTTGAGGTCTTTTGAAAAATTTTCATGGAATTAAAATCATTTCAAGGCATTATTTTGATCCAAACTTCAAAAAATCATTTCTGCCTAACCATTGAGAGTTGGACTTTGATTCTTTTTGCATTGCATTTTGTTTAGCATGTAGTTTGTGAGATTAAATGGGCATGATTTGATCTTACATTTTCCTTTTGTTTGACATTTTTCTTGTCAAGGTACCCTAAAACCCTAGAAAACTTAGGAAATTCATAACTTTCATTAAGTTAAGAGTTAGAACCCCTCCTTTGGGCAGTGAGTTTGTATAGGATTAGGGTTCCTTTGAATGCATTTTCAATTTTTTATCTTGATGTTTGCTTCTGATTTTGGTTTTTGTTTCATGCATTGATCATAAACCCTAATTTGGTCTTCCTTTTGCATACATCTTGCATTTGCTTGCATAACATGACTTGCCATGACATTTTATGCATTCATTAGACATCTTAGGATATGTTGAAAGCATGTTTAATCATTGCATCATGTATTTGTCATGTTGTATGTCATTTGCATCACATAACTTTTCATGTGTGTTCATGGTTCTAAACTTGCTCCATTTGCATCCATTTGTTCATGTGATCATCCCCATGTCTTGATTCATGTTTGCATCATCTCATAGCATCATTATAATCTCATATTGCTTCTGGTTTTGGTTTGCATCATGCCATTTCATCCCATTTTGCATTGCATTGCATTCCTTTCACTAACTTTTCAGGTGGTAAGCAACTTTGAGAAGTGAATTTGCCTTCACTTCTCATAATTTCTTTTCATCTCTTTTATGCACCCTTGCTGCATTTTGTTATGTGTTTGAGATTGAGCTTCCTCTTTCTTTTTCTTCTTACTTTCTTTCTTCAAGTGACTTGTCTTCTTGAATGAAGCAAGTTACTTTGCTTCTCCTGATCCTTTCATCTGCTTCCTGGTGGCTCCATTGAAGATTTCTTTCTTAAACCTCACAAACCTTAGGAACAACCAAGCATGACAATGATTAGGGTTTTGATTAGTCTCCCCACTTAGCTTTATCTTTGTGTCTCTTTGAGTCTTCTCTCCTCATCTCATAATCCAGGACTAAACCCTAAAGGCTTTAAGGCTTTGTGATTAAGCTTATGCCTGCATCCTTCTATTAGGATGGGGTGTATAACTTTAATCCTAAGTGTTAAACCCTTAATGTGTTTAAATCCTTTAATCAATCCACTTAATAATCATCAAGACATCAAGCTTGTAACTTGGGCCTTGCATTAGGGTTCTAATTCTTCCTTAATTGGTTAAGAAGGACTAACCCTAGTGTTAATGGACAAGTCCCCCTCAAGTTGTCTTACAAACCCTAAAAATCACTTCATCATCATATCATTAACTAAAATCCACTTAATAAAGGCTTTGTTTTGTCATAAGTTTAATCCCTAATCATGGATTAAGTTGAGGAGCTTTCCTCAGCTTAAACATTCTCATCTATTATCCTTCTATTAGGATGGTGTAATGGGTCTGTTTAATCCTTGATTATGGCTTAACCTCATTACTCAACACTAAACAAAAACACCAAAAACATCTAACTAATCACAAGTAGGTTAATGATCTTAATCCTACATCAAAGGTGATTAAGTGTGAGAAGCTGACTTCACACTTAAGGTATCCTCATTACCCCTAATCAGAGGGAAGATGTGATGAGTTTACTAAATCCATCGGTTTAGGCTTAAGCTCATTAACTTATGACAAACTTTCAAAAGCAATAAAAGACTGAAAACTCAAAAACAAACAATAAACGTCTCCTCCGGGATTCTTTTCTCATCTCATTCACTCATGAACGAGAACTTGCTTCTTCCGTCTAATGCAAGACAGTTAGCACCTGAGCCTGACAGGTCATACACTTGAGCATAGGCAAGTAAGCAGTTCACAAGTCAATTCATCTTTCAGTCTCTTTGGGTCGAACTACGGTGTTCTGACTTCCTCATTGCACGAGAGGATACGTAGGCATAACTTAACAGTTATCGAACAAAAGTCTCTGTATATTCCCCCTCATTCCAGCATCATTCTTTTAGCCTCATGATCTTGAGCAATTCATTCTCATTCCTACACTGACACATCATTTATACACTTTCACTCCCTTTACACTGACACCTGTACATATTGTTTTCCAGCCCTTTTACACACAAATTGCACTGACACTACCCCTTTAAAACACAGATCTTCTAAGCGTGGATCCTGTCGAGTACGACGGACAATCTGGGTGCTAATACCTTCCCAGGTTGTAACCAACCCCTTTTCTCAGTCTCTCTGGTTCGCAACCGTCTTATCCATATCTTCCTAGGTCTATGCAGCATTGCCTTTCCTCCGGGATAAAAATGCCTAGCTGGCGACTCTTTTCATTCCCTGTGAGTTCACTCTTGTGTGTTCTCACATCCTCCTTTCGCCGACCGTTCGCGTCTGTACCCCATTTGACCCGGCTTCATTTGGTGGGAGCGACACTCTTCTCATCTCTTTTATGCATCCATTGCTGCATTTTTACTTGTGAATTAGAGTGAGCTTTCTCATTCATGCTCTTTCTCCTCTTTCTTTCTTCAAGCAACTTGTCTTCTTAAGTGAAGCAAGTTGTCTTGCTTCTTCCTGCTTCTCGTCCTTCATTCTGCTTCTTCCTCGGTGGCTTTTCTCTTGAAGATCTTTTGAAAGCCTCATAAACCCTAGGAACATCCAAGCATGATAACAATTAGGGTTTGATTAGTCCCCCATTTAGTTTTACCTTTGTGTCATCTTTGTGTCTCCTCTTCTCATCTCATAATCAGGGACTAAACCTTTAAGGTTTTAAGGCTTTGTGATTAAGGTTATGCCTGCATCCTTCTCTTAGGATGGAGTGTATAACTTTAATCCTAAGTGTTAAGCCCTTAATGTGTTTAAATCTCTCAATTAATCCATCTAATAATCACTAAGACAATAAGCTTGTAACTTGGGCCTTGCATTAGGGTTCTAATTCTTCCTTAATTGGTTAAGAAGGACTAACCCTAGTGTTAATGGACAAGTCCCCCTCAAGTTGTCTTACAAACCATAAAATTCACTTCTTAATCTTATCATTAACTAAAATCCACTCTAATAAAGGCTTTGTTTTGTCATGAGGATAATCCCTAATCATGGATTAAGTTGAGGAGCCTTCCTCAGCTTAAATGTTCTCATCTATCATCCTTCTATTAGGATGGTGTAATGGGTCCATTAAATCCTTGATTATGGCTTAAACTCATTACTTAACAACAAACAAAAACTCCAAAAACATCTAAGTAAATACAAGTAGGTTAATGATCTTAATCCTACATCATGGTGATTAAGTGTGAGGTGCTTACTTCATACTTAAGGTATTCTCATTACCCCTAATCAAAGGGAAGATGTGATGAGTTTACTAACCCTTGGTTTAGGCTTAAGCTCATTAACTTATGACAAATCCAAAAAAAACAATAAAAGATTGAAATCACCAAAAACAAACAATAACCGTCTCCCTCGGGATTCTTTTCTCACCTCATTCACTCATAAACGAGAACTCGCTTCTTCCGTCTAATGCAAGACAGTTTGCACCTGAGCCAGACAGGTCATACACTTGAGCATAGACAAGTAAGCAATTCACAAGTCAATTTAACAAGTCAATTTATCTTTCAGTCTCTTTGAGTCGAACTACGGTGTTCTGACTTCCTCATTGCACGAGAGGATACGTAGGCATAACTTAACGGTTATCGAACAAAAGTCTCTATATTCCCCCCTCTTCCAGCATTATTCTTTAAGCCTCATAGTCTTAAGCTTCACACTCTGTTCTTGCACTGACACTCTTTCATCTCACTTCACATTCCTTTTGCACTGACACTTGCTTTCTTTTCCAGCTTTTGCACACAAAATAGCACTGACACTACCCCTTTAAACACAAATCTTTCAAGCGTGGATCCCGTCGAGTATGGCGGACAATATGGGTGTTAATACCTTCCCAAGTTGTAACCAACCCCCTTTCTCAGATTCTCTGGTTCGCGACCGTCTTATCCATCCTTTTCCAAGGTTTATGCAGCATTGCCTTTCCTTCGGGATAAAAATGCCTAGATGGCGACTCTTTTCTTTTCAGTTCACCCTTGTGTGTTCTCTCCTTTCGTCGACCATTCGCGTCTGTACCCCATTTGACTTGGCCTCATTTGGTGGGAGCGACAGCTTGGCGACTCTGCTGGGGAGCCTTATATTGCAACCAGGGCTTCTGGTTCTTTTTGTGGGTTCCTCCTATCGTTTGTTTGATTTGTGTTTACTAGGGTGTTATGTGCTATGTGTGTTTATTTATTTTGCTTTATTGCTTTATGTACAGTTGTGTTTATTGCTTTCTTTACAAATTTTATACATCATATTGTCATACTGTCATTGCTGGATCTGGTTTTCTGCTTTGGTGGGTGGGGTTCTATTGAGAGTTTAAGGTCCTATACCTGGGACCTTAGTGACACCTAGGCTAGAGTGGTTCATGTTCTTTCCCATTCCATTTCGGTCTGGTGCGGGAATATGAAACACGATTCAGATGTGGGTTTCTTCTTGAGAACTCTGTGCTACAGATTTCCTGTAGTGCTAGGGCTATCTGGGAAGCCTGCTAAGTCTGGATGACCTTTACTATGACCTTCAGAAACTGAGGTGAATTAGAGGAGGATCTTTTATGGTTATTGTAGACATTGTACCTCCGGGTTAGAAGTGTTTACACTTCTCATAACTGATCCAAGTCTGAGGATCCTTGTTCTAGAACACTACCTGTGAGGGGGGTTGGGCTGTTTACAGGTTTGCAGGAACCCTTGGCCACATCATACCCTGTTACTGTTTTGTTTAAAGAGTACTTCACTTTGGACAGTTCTTGTGATTAACCCTGGACATGTGACTCTTTATTTGAGTCCCCCACCCTGGTTACTAGATTTTTGAGCCTTCATCTGGACTTTTTTTTTTAACATACATGGGCCTAATTTCAAGACAGATAATCAGATCTAGCTTGATCACAAACCCTTGCATATCATTTGCATATATCATCATTGCATCATTTAACATTTTTTTATTTTCTTTTCAGGGTATCCACTTCATTGTATCTCGGTTTTGGTTTTGACCCCTTCTTCTGCATAGACCTCTGCTTCAGCTGTTTTCATCAGTTATCTGCTTCAGTTATCTCCACCCTCACCAGCACCAGTCTGTCAGTGGTCAACCTTCAGCATCTCAGTCTGTGATCTTCATCAGCACTTATCTTCAGCTTCTTCAGCAGCACTCATGACTACTCCTAGGAAAAGCAACATATCCTACCATTTCTTTGAGCCTGTGTTGACTGGTATCAGGCAGGTCCAGTCACTTATCACACTTGATCACATCCCTTTGTTTAGAGAGCATTATGGAGGTATCCTGGACATGGTTATGGACCTTGACCCTTCTCAGAGGATCATGATTCACACGTGCTTGCAGTTTTATGACCCTCCTTTGAGATGCTTCACCTTTCCAGACTTCCAGTTAGGGCCTCTACTGGAAGAATTTTCTTTATTGATTGGAGTACCTATCAGAGGTGGAATCCCTTTCAACCCAGAGATGACTGCTCCCAGAAATGAGGAGGTAGCAAGGGCATTATACTTGGAGCCTGCTTTGATTGAGCAGAGTATGACAACAAAGGCTGGGATCCCTGGTTTGCACTTGGACTTCCTGATTTCTCAGGCCACCCTGAAGGCTTCATTGGGAGAGTGGAGAGCAGTCTGTGCACTGTTAGCCCTCAGTATATATGGGGCTATACTGTTTGCAGATGAGCCCAAATTCGTCAGCAAGAGTGCCATCCATTTGTTTCTTCTGAAGAACCCAGTACCTACATTGCTGGGAGATTTCTATTATTCCATCCATCAGAGGAATGAGAAACAAAGGGGCAAGTTGGTAAGATGTTGTACTCCTTTGTTTTACACCTGGCTGCTCAGGCACCTGCCCAAGTCAGATGCCTTCTTGAACCCCCACCAGCAGAAGAATTGGGCCAAGAGGTTCATTGCCTTGACTTCAGATGATATCAGATGGTGCACCCAGAGCACCAAAGGCAAGGACATTATCACCAGCTGTGGACAATACCCAAATGTGCCTCTGATAGGAGTAAAGGGTTTCATCAACTACAATCCTTTATTGTTTAAGAGACAACTGGGCTATTCCTTGGTTCACCCTCCCAGAGGACAGGATTTAGCTGAAACCCTGTATTGTGAAGTAAAATCTAATTCAGCTGTTGTCAGACAAGCATCCTGGGCTTGGGACAACATCCAGACAAAAGGAGTGGCTATTCTTGGGAGATGTAATAATGTTGCTTCAGCACAGTACTATGATTGGTCCCGTACTAGAGCTCAGATTACCATGATGCCTTTCACCTTGGAAGACATACCTGGGCCATCCACAGTACAGCCTGCAGCAACAGTGAGCCTGGAGGAGTTTGAAAAGTTGAAGGAAAGAAATGAGCAGCTATCTCAAGCCTTGAAAAGGACTCTTTGGGAAAGGAGTGATGGTCGTCTGGACATTGAGAGATTGGAAAAGCTCATGGGGGAGCATCTTGCCAAAATTGAGAAGACAGAGGACTACATCAGGAAAGCAAGAGCTGGGGAACAGATATTGAAGAATGCCTGTAAAGAGGCCAAAATTCAGAAGGCTAGGACTGAGCTCTATCTGCAAGAGAGTCAGGCTAGGTGGATCAGGATCACTGAAGCCCGTACACAAGAAGACCAGAAGACTCAAGCCAAGATTGAACAGCTAGAGGCCAGTGAAAAGAAGCAGCAGGAAGCTTTGTTGGCAGCCCAGAAGGAGATTTCAGAGTTGAAGCTCAGAGCAGGATTGAAAAGATCAAAGGACCAGGACAGGCATAAAAAGCTGACCACTGCCATTGCTACCAGGAACCTCCTCATTAGGACCATTACAGAGCACCCTGCTGGTCCAGTGACTGTGGCACTCCTGAAGGAGGTTAGAGAGGATGAATTTGGACTGGATGTCTGATTCTTTGCTTGTTGTTTGTTTCCATCTGATGTACTTTTCCTTTTGTTATATTTTGACCCTCCATGGGCATGTATTGTAAAACAAACTATGTATTGTTCACCATTTGTAATATATTTTAGTTTGTTTCCATTTTGGGTTTTTCTCTCAACAACATCAAACATCTTCCCCGAGGTCTGGAAAGGTCAAAACCAAGAACCAAACCGGATACCTTGGAAAACAAATAAGCATATTGCATTGCATACTAACTTTGTTTTTGTTTTGTAGGTTTTGTTATTGTTTCTAACTTTGTTGTGATCTCAGGAAACATTGCTCGTCGCCGAGTGTTCCCTGTCAACCGCGCACACCGGTACCCGACTCGTAACAACCTTCCTGGCATTCAAATGGAACAAGTACAGCAAGATCTGACTGAGGTCAGAAATCAGATGGCCAATGAAAGAGTGGAGATGAGGAATCAGATGTCTCAGTTCATGGCAGTGATGACTGGCCTAGCCCAAAGCCAGGAAAGGTTAAGAGAACTAGTGGAAAGACAAACTCCTGAGGAGCCTCACCTTGGAACAGGAGGAACTAGCAACAATGAACGGGGCCAGCCTCGTATTGACCTGCCAGTGTATGGACCTCATCTGGATCCAGAGGTTAACATCCCGAGGAATGTTCAAGGTAATACTGCTGGGGGCAGAATCCTGCAGGAGGATCCTCAGGAAGAACAGTTCACTGTCATAGGGGCTGGAGATGAGGTATATGACAGGAGATTGGACGAGATCGCTGAAAAGTTAAGGTCTTTGGAGTCTCAGAATTATTTGGGCTTCGATGTGATGGACATGGGCCTTGTAGATGGGGTGAGAATTCCCCACAAATTCAAACCCCCATGCTTTGAAAAGTACAATGGTACCTTCTGCCCTCGCACTCATCTGCAGTCTTTCTTGGGAAGGATCAAAGCTTATACGATGGATGAAAAATTGTGGATGTTCTACTTTGAAGACAGTCTGACTGGAGCTTTGAGAGAATGGTATTCGCACTTGACCAGAGCTACCATTAGATGCTGGAAGGACTTAGCTGAAGCTTTCATTAGACAATATCAGTACAACCTGGACATGGCTCCCAATAGAACTCTTCTAATGGGCATGTCTCAGTCTTCTAGAGAGAGCTTCCGGGATTATGCTCAAAGGTGGAGACAGCTTGCTGCCGCTGTCCAACCACCCATGTCAGAAAGGGAAATGGCTGACATGTTCATGAACACATTGCAAGGGACCTATATTGATAGACTGGCTGCCTTCTCCTCTACTAGTTTTGCTTATGTGGTCATAGCTGGTGAGAGAATTGAAAGTCTCTTAAAAATGGGCAAAATTTCCGACAGTGGTGCAAGTTCATCCAGCAATCCCAGAAAACCCTTTGCGGGACCCCGAAGGGCAGGTGAAGCAAACTCCATTCATGCAAGCAGGGGCAGGCCTCAATATGCTCACCAATCAGTAGCAGCTATTACCATCTCAGCACTGATTCCACAACAACCAGCATATCCTCAACAACAACAACCACAGTATCAACAACAATTTCATTATCCGCAACAAAGGTCGTACAACAACAGTCAACAACAGCGTCCTTTCCAACAAAGGCCATCACAAGTAAACAGGGTGATTGACCCAATTCCAATGTCGTATGCTGCACTCTTGCCACAACTCCTGAAGCTCAACCTGGTTGAGTTAAGGACGTTGGCACCTCCAGATCCTCTCAATATGCCAAAGAACTATGATGCAAATTCCAGGTGTGCATTCCACTCGAATGCACCGGGGCATAACACTGAAAAATGCAGGGCCCTACAGATGAAAGTCCAGGATCTGGTGGACTCAAAAGCTCTCAATTTTGCGCCTCCTCCGAATGTTACAAGAAATCCAATGCCTAGTCACAACGGGCCTAGGATTAATGCTATTGAGGAGGGCAAACCATCCACATTAATTACCAGTGTTGCACAAATCCGAACACCTTTGGTTGAAATCAAAGCTCAGCTGTTAGAGTGCCAAGTGTTCCCCGGATGCGAGGTCGGCTATGGGTATTGCAACATTTTCGTTAATGGATGTGAGAGACTGAGAAGCGGCGTAGATGGACTCATTAAAGATGGCATTCTTCAGATTACGACAACAGCGACTACAACTCCAACAATTCCTTCATCAACAATCACAAGTATTCCTACAACGTCAGCAACCATTGTTCCAACAGATTCTACTACAACTCCGACAAATGCTCAATCAATCACTTCAACGGATACAAGTTCAGTCACAATTCCTTCTACAACGACAACACCCTTTATTCCAACAGTACCACCTACAACATCAGCAACAGTTAATGAAAGTGTCTCAGCGGTTACGATATACTACGATCCTGCAAATGTTCCTTCCAACAACTCACAACAAAATGCTACTCCTGTCAGGGCTCCAGTTACCATATACTATGATCCACACACCATTGTGGTCCCCTCTGCAGTTGCTATCAGTTCGGTCACTATCACAGTGCCTGGGCCAGTTCCTTACGAAAGCAATAATGCCATCCCTTGGCATTATGGCTCAGATCTATACTGCGAGGGGCATAAAATCACTTTGGAATCGTCAACTTCTTCACCTCAGATAGACAATGTGGGGGGAGGCGGAGGCTTCACTAGAAGCGGACGTCTCTTTGCCTCGCAAATACCAAGACCCGTTGTTGAAGCAAAAGCTGCTGCTAAGGCAAAAGGGAAGAGCGTGGTGCAAGAAGAATCAGTTGCTAAAGAAACTTTGAAGACTCCTTTTGATCAAGAGGTTGATGAATTCATGCGGATCATCAAGAAGAGCGATTATAAGGTGGTAGACCAGCTTCACCAAACACCTTCCAAAATCTCCATACTGTCATTGTTAATGTGCTCTGAGGCCCATCGGAACGCATTATTAAAGGTCCTACATGCAGCTTATGTGCCGGAGGAGATTACTGTCAATCAGTTAGAGGCTGTGGTTGGAAATGTCAATGCTAGTCATGGACTAGGATTTACCAACACTGATCTGACAACGGAAGGTCACAATCACAACAAGGCTTTGCACATTACCTTGGAGTGTAAGGGTGCAGTTCTTTCTCACGTATTGGTGGACACATGGTCATCACTCAATGTCCTACCCAAGAAAGCCCTTGTGAAGCTGGAGTATGAGGGATTGGCACTACGCCCAAGCAACTTGGTAGTAAGAGCCTTTGACGGTTCTAAAAGATCAGTTCTGGGAGAGATAGAGTTGCCAATAATGATTGGCCCACATATTTTCAAAACGGCCTTCTTTGTGATGGATATACAGCCTGCCTACAGCTGTCTATTGGGTAGACCATGGATACACGCCGCTGGCGCCGTGACGTCAACCCTTCACCAGAAGTTAAAATTCGAGTGGGAGGGCCAAGTCATTACCATTTGTGGGGAAGAGGATATCTTCGTTAGTCAGCTGGCTACTTTCAAATACATTGAAATGGATGGGGAGATCCATGAGACAATGAGTCAAGGGTTTGAAGCCCTTAATATTAATGAAACATCTGCTGTGTCTGGGACCTCCATCACATCATACCAACAAGCCCGGAAGGTTGTTGAGGAAGGTACCGCCCAAGGCTGGGGCAAGCTGCTGCCCGTGGAGAAGAAAGAGGACCAATTCGGGTTGGGTTACAAACCAACTCGACAAGATCAACCAGAGGCTGCAAAGGAGCCCAAGTTTGTTAGTGGAGGGATGCTCACCCCGGATGCTGTGAATAGCTTGGAAGATGAGTCAGAAGACGAGCGCAACCTGGAAAGCTGGATACGTCCAAAGATCCCGGGGAACCATGTCTCAAACTGGTCTTCCCAGGAAATTATAAGAGTTACTCCCGCAGAGTAATTATTATTTCCTATGTTTTTAGAGCATGCATCAAGTCCTACATCTTGCCCAAGATGTCAGGACTCATTTTGTAGTAGGGCCATCTTGTATTTTGTGCAAAGATCAATTAATGAATATCAGGACATCTTTTGCAAATGAGTCTTTTCTTTTCCGCTCACTGTTTTTCATTCTTTATTTTTTGTACAAAAATAAAATGGCAATGTTTTTCAAAATATAAACTTCATTTTCACTTTTTTCTAAAGCAAGATAAAACTGATCACTAAAATGAACAAATCTAAACCCTTGCAGAGAGTGCCCTCCAGATCGCACCGACAACAACACCGCTTTGACTTCATATGACTTTGACAATCCTATTAATCAAGCTGATGAAGGGGTTGAAGAAGATTATGAGCTACCTGAAGAGCTAGCCAGGTTGTTGAGACAAGAGGAGAAGGTTATCACTCCTCATCAGGAGGAGGTTGAAACGGTTAATCTTGGTACAGAAGAAGACTTGAAAGAAGTAAAGATCGGGGCCCGTCTGCAAGATTCAGTGAAAGAGCAACTTATTGACATGCTTCGGGAGTATGTGGATGTTTTTGCTTGGTCTTATCAAGATATGCCAGGTTTGGACACCGACATTGTTATGCACAAGCTACCTCTGAAAGAAGACTGTCCGCCAGTAAAACAGAAGTTGCGCCGTACTCGCCCAGATATGGCAATGAAGATAAAAGAAGAGGTACAAAAACAGTGGGACGCCGGTTTCCTTGATGTGACTAGCTATCCGCCGTGGGTTGCTAATATTGTACCTGTGCCTAAGAAAGATGGCAAGGTGAGGATGTGTGTGGATTACCGGGACCTGAACAGAGCCAGCCCGAAAGATGACTTCCCTTTACCTCACATTGATGTATTGGTCGACAATACGGCTCAATTCTCAGTGTTCTCTTTCATGGATGGATTTTCAGGATATAATCAGATCAAAATGTCACCTGAAGACATGGAGAAGACAACATTCATCACACCCTGGGGCACGTTCTGTTATAAGGTGATGCCATTCGGACTGAAGAATGCCGGTGCCACTTATCAACGGGCTATGGTAACATTATTCCATGACATGATCCACAAGGAAATTGAATGTTATGTGGATGACATGATTGCCAAGTCCCTCACAGAATAAGACCACCTGGTGAATATATTGAAGCTATTCAAGCGTCTGAGGAAATACCAACTGAAGCTAAACCCCAACAAGTGTACATTCGGGGTGCGGTCCGGTAAGCTGCTGGGATTTATTGTAAGTGAGAAAGGGATTGAAGTAGACCCTTACAAAGTCAAAGCCATTCAAGAAATGTCTGCACCAAAGACTGAAAAAGAAGTTCGGGGGTTTCTAGGTAGATTGAACTACATTTCACGGTTCATATCTCACCTTACAGCAACCTGTGAGGCTTTGTTCAAGTTGTTAAGAAAAGAGCAAACGGTCAGGTGGAATGAAGACTGCCAAAGGGATTTTGACAAAATCAAGGAATACTTACAAGAGCCTCCAATCCTTATGCCTCCAGTTGAAGGAAGACCTCTAATCATGTACTTGACAGTATTAGAAGAGTCAATGGGGTGTGTGATGGGCCAGCATGACGAGTCTGGTCGAAAAGAGTATGCAATTTACTACCTAAGTAAAAATTTTACCGACTGTGAACTACGTTATTCATTGCTCGAGAAAACTTGTTGTGCTTTAGCGTGGGCTGCTCGCCGACTAAGGCAGTATATGTTAACCCACACTACCTTGTTAATCTCCAAGATGGACCCAGTTAAGTACATTTTTGAGAAGCCAGCACTTACCGGACGGGTTGCAAGATGGCAAATGATATTCAGTACACATCTCAGAAAGCCATCAAAGGCAGTGTATTGTCTGACTATCTGGATGAGCAACCCATTGATGATTACCAGCCTATGAGATTTGACTTCCCCGATGAAGACATCATGTTCATAAAAGCAAAAGATCATGAAGAGCCTATTCACACTGAAGGGCCTGACCCAACAGAAGAATGGACTATGATGTTTGATGGGGCTGTTAATATGAATGGACGTGGTGTTGGTGCAGTACTCATTACACCTAAGGGAGTTCACCTGCCTTTCTCGGCAAAACTCACTTTTAACTGCACTAACAACGAAGCTGAATACGAAGCTTGTATCATGGGTCTTGAGGAAGCCATTGACCTCAGGATCAAGACTTTGACAGTATTCGGAGATTCAGCTCTGGTAATCAATCAAACCAACGGCAAACGGTACACTCACCAGGATCATCTGATTCCATACCGGGATTATACAAGGAGATTACTGACTTTCTTCACAACAGTCAAGCTTGAGTATATCCCTCGAGATGAAAATCAGTTTGCAGATGCTCTGGCTACCATTTCGTCCATGATCAAAGTTCAAGCTGCCAACTTTGTGCCTCGGATTTCAGTATCTAGACTTGATAGAACAGCATATGTATTCTCTGCAGACCTTGCTAAAGATGATAAGCCTTGGTTCTATGACATCAAATGCTTCTTAGAGGATCAAACATACCCACCTGGGGCATCGTCCAATGATAAGAAGACACTAAGAAGGCTAGCTGGTAGTTTCTTCCTGAATGCTAATGGTTCCTTGTACAAGAGAAACTTTGATATGGTACTTCTCAGATGTGTTGATAGGGCAGAAGCAGACTTGTTGATGCACGAGGTGCACGAAGGATCCTTTGGTACCCATGCTGGAGGGCATGTTATGGCTAAAAAGTTGCTAAGATCAGGCTATTACTGGATCACAATGGACGCAGACTGTTGTGCTTATGCCAGGAAATGCCATAAATGCCAGATTTATGCGGATAAAGTGAATGTGCCTCCAAATCCCCTGAATGTGATGTCTTCACCCTGGCCCTTTGCCATGTGGGGCATTGATATGATTGGAAAGATTGAACCGACTGCTTCAAATGGCCACAGATTCATCCTGGTAGCCATTGACTATTTTACCAAGTGGGTTGAGGCAGCTTCATATGCAAATGTCACCAGGCAAGTGGTAGCCCGATTCCTGAAGAGAGACATCATCTGTCGGTATGGAGTGCCCGAACGAATCATTACTGATAATGGTTCCAACTTAAATAACAAAATGGTGGCAGAACTGTGTCGGGACTTCAAGATCCAACACCACAATTCTTCTCCTTACAGGCCAAAGATGAATGGCGCTGTAGAGGCAGCAAACAAGAACATCAAGAAGATTATGCAGAAGATGGTGGTCACTTATAAAGACTGGCATGAGATGCTACCATTTGCCTTACATGGGTACCGTACATCAATCAGAACATCCACTGAGTTGAAAAGCCGCATTGGACAGCTCAGGAAAAAATGGGTATCCTGGTGAATCGAAAACCCGAAAGGGCAATCCACGCAAAATAAGGGAATAAGCGAACAACTGCATTCTGAATTCGTCTGTATCACTTACAACTTGGCAAGCTTCATGGGGTTAAAGCATCGGTCAGAATCAGCCTTCTTCAGAAAGCAGGATGAGAAGAATGTCAATATCATACAAGTCATAGCAAAGGGAAGCACACTGAAGCGTCATCAACATTGCCAGCACCTTTATTTTTCTCAATTTGTAACAATCTCCTCATTTCAGGGGATTTGTTTCTTTGACTGTACTTGCCAATTCAGGGCACGCAAATTAATAAAATCAGATTTTCAAGTCATATTTCGTCTTGTAAATTTCATTTTCATTTGCAAAAAAATGCCCGATGTCCTTTGATTGCATAAATACAGATGCGTCTTTTTCTAAGTTACATGCTTACAGGAAATATATTTTCTCCCGGGAGTGTCTAAACTCCTAGGATGGAATCTAGTAAGGGACACCTTGGGATACTTGTACGTTTCTTTGTCATACAGGATTGCAGGCAGTCAAAGCGCAACATGGGGCGTGAAAGCTTCTCCCCAGCAAGCTGCCAAATCACTATTTACTCAGCACATCTCACGAATGGCACCAGAGATGCCTTCTCCCCAGCTGAGCTGCCAGGCTTCAATTTTCTTCAGCAGAATCACAAAAATCTCTAGGAAGGTCGTTCAGTGATCATTCCTCCTTAGCCAAGTGTTAGACAGGGAACCTTCTCCCCGCAGAGCTCCAGCCTCTATCCAGAAGAGCAATGACTAAAGATCTCACAACAAAGTGACAAAAGCTTCCACAGACCCCAACTGGGCTCCTCATTACCAAGATAGGTCTATCAGTGACCTGTTTCCCCAAGCAGAGCCATACATCTTATCAGATATACCAATGATCTCACCCCCAGCTGGGATATCCTTTCAAGCAGATCAGCCAGAGATCTCCACGAGCAACGGGATCCGAATCCCGGATCGGTATCTTTGCATAATCATAGCATTCGCATCATATTTCCCCTCAGAGCGTAGCATTCCGTCTAATACGGAGCATTACGGCAAAAATCAAACATATTGCATAATCACAAGTCAGGTTCGAACCAGTCACCTGTAAATACCAACGATACCACATCAGTAGTGTACAAAATACCTCTCAATTTCCCCAGCCGAAAGCCAAAGCATCCCCTTTGCACTCACTAATACATATTAATACATGCTTTTTGGCACTCGTCTGTGTCATCATTCCCCAGTAAAGTCGCCCGAACATTCTTTTGGCACTCGTCTGTGTCACTTTCCCCAGCATGGTTACCTAAACACTTATTGTAAATCAAACACTTGTTTATAGTACTCTCTTCCGACACTCGTCCGTGTCGTCCTATCCCCCACAGATCTTCAGAATGTCTCTTACACTCATAAGTTCGTAACTTATACACTTCCTCTTATGATACTCATCTGTATCATACTCTCCCCAGCATGTTGAACACTCGTCTGTGTCTCACTCATGTTTACTTTTTTACCCATACAGATACTCGTCCGTATCTTGTATACACCACTTATCTTCCTCAGATTCAACACTCGTCCGTGTTCTTTGTTAACCAGTTGGTACTCGTCCGTATCATCATCTCCAAACATGCGTCAAGCGTTTGTTTCTACCGATACTCGTCCGTATCATGGTCCTAAGGATGCTCGTCCGCATCTTTAATCTATACACCGTGTCAAACACTTATATCTTCTTGAATTTAGACATTCGTCTGTGTCTACCATTCCCCAGAAGAGTCCCCGACAAATCCCAATAAATTACTTCCTTCCTATCTGACATTCGTCCTGTGTCATGATACTCTTCGACAGCCGTATCCTGCCAGGTGATCGTTCTTCACCTTTTTGATGATCGTCCTTCATCATTCCTCCAGCGGAGTCTCCACTATTGGAACCCTCTTCTATCCGACATTCGTCCTATGTCGTGATATTTTAGCAGCCGCACCCTGCCAGGTGATCGTCCTTCACCCTTTTGATGATCTTCCTTCATCATTTTATCCGATGGCAGTCCCCGTCGTTGATCTTGTTATCTAACATTCGTCCTATGTCATGATAAACCCCGAGAGCAGCCGTACCCTGCTAGGTGATCGTCCTTCACCTCTCGATGATCGTCCTTCATCATGATTATCTGATGGTCGTCCCCATCGTCGACCTTTTCTATCCGACATTCGTCCTATGTCGTGATACTTGTGGCAGCCGTACCCTACCAGGTGATCGTCCTTCACCTTAGATGACCGTCCCTCATCTTATCCCCAACAGAGCAGCCGTCCCCTGCTAGGTGATCGTCCTTCACCTCTGATGACCGTCCCTCATCATTTATTTCTTCAACCTGATGGTCGTCCCCATCATTGCCTTTACCTTTAATCCCCAGAGAGTCTTATTTCTTTGCCTGATGGACGTCCCCATCATGATCCCTCTATTTCCCCAGCATGTCGGTCGTCCCCGTCATTGCTTTACCCCTAGCCGTCATCCTCTTCTCGACGGTCGTCCTCCGTCGCCCGCACTTTATAAATCATACTTTATTTTCTTTTACAATCTATATCCCTTTTCTTCTTCACAGTCAGTGAGTGCAAATTTTGAACTGTCTTTGGTATTCAACCACAAGTTATCTTGTTTGTCTGTTAAGCCGTCGCTTACATCCTACACAACTAACTCATGTTTGAATAGGGGCAGCTGTAAACACCCCAAATTTTCCCTCACTCTTTTCACCATGGCTTGTGATTCTTTCATGTGCATAAGTTCAATCATACCATCTCATATTTCATTTTTGTTTCACTACATTGGTTCAAAGTCATCTGCATCTAGGGTTTGTGATCTGAGCAATCCCTGAGCCATCTGAACAACTCCAAGGGTATTCAATCATCTCAAGAGGGTCCATGTATGTTCAAATATCATATTATATCCTCCCAAGATCAAGGAAGTTAGAAAATCACAAGAACTGAGGAAGGTATAGGAGCAGAGCCAAGCTTAACTGCACAGATGACCTAAAATTAGGGTTTTGGTTTCAGAGGCCATAACTCCAAATATTTTGCTCATTCTTGTTTCTATTGGTCATTATATGCTACAAGGATCATACATACCAATTTTCATGAATAAATTCAATGGGGAAGACATATGATCAAAAGATGACTTCTTGAGCAAGTCAGTGCAAAATTAGGGCATCTGAGGCCCCCAATCATCCAACCAAAGGGTCTTCTCCATCATTTTGGATGTATATGATCTTTATTTGATCTTAGAAGAAGTTAGAAGTTCACAAAATTGAAGAATTTCAAGCCATTTGCAAAGTTGCCATTTTGGGAAAGTGACTTGTAATGCAAACTTGCCATTTTGGGAAAGTTTTTCAACCTCCTCTTTTTGATTCAAAAATGATTCAAATGAAAAATTCTTGGTCATGAAAGTTGTAGATTGGATCATTCCCTTTTCAAAAAGTACAAGAACTTGACCTAATTCATCATAGAACTCAAGTTATGGCTTTGCAAAGTTGGGAAAAATCACTAAATTTCACTTATGCACCAAAGAGGGAAGTTTGCAAAAACACTTGCCAAAGCCAAAAGTGACTTCTAATTGACTTCTAAGCATTGCACAAACATCCTACATGACATAAAATTCAGAATTGCCCAAAGAAATTCCAAGTTTCATGCCTTGAACTTTACAAAATCCAAAAGGGGCCAAAACTTCATGAATTTGCAAAATGGATCAAAACCTTTCATCCACTTGCCACAGCTCATCAAATCTGATTTCATAGCATTCCTTGATCCTTGCTGCGCATAGCCATGCCCCTGTCTCAGCCTGCCACTTGCCCATACCCCAAGTACACCAACTCTTGACTTTATGCATTTTGCCCCATACCAATCAACATAGGCCATCACCCACCCTCTGACCTATCCCAGCATGATATGTGTACCAAAAGCCAGCCATTCCATAACACAACACAAGCTGAAACCTCCAAGAACTCAGCAATCACAAAAACTCCCTCTTATGCATAAGCCTTCGAAATTCACAACTCAGCCATCAAACCTTAAAACAAATTCCATCATTCAACTCTATATCCATTGCTGATCATTTCCTACCCTTCATTTTCCCCAAAAACACCCTGAATCAAAAACACGATTTTGACATTGCTTGAACTGAATTTCTGCCAACTTCATTTAGAGACCATTTAAACTCCAACCAAGCATCACAACCTCTTCAGGAGGATCATTGGAGCTGATTTGAAGCAAAGAAGCAGTCAGCCAGTGCCATTTTCGAAAGCTTCAGTTCAGGTATCATCAAGAACAAATTTTCCAGAAATGATTTTTTAAGTTCTTAGATTGTTCTCCATGCTTCACTGATCACACTGCACCTTTTGGTTTTGAAAATGATTGCATATTAAGCATGTATGAAGCTTCTGAAATTTTCTGAGAAATTTTCCGTTTTGCTTCGAATCTCTCTGTTCATGTGAAATAAATTTTGTTTGATGGCTGATTCTTGTTTAGAATGGGGTGGGGATCATTTCTGGAGAGTTTAAGGGCTTAGGGTTGCGTATTGAGGGAGATTGGATGAGAGGATAGCCGGAGAAGATGACCGGAACACTGTTCCGGTCACCTGAAAGTGATTAGGGCTCAGATTAGGGTTTTAATCATAATTAGCGTAGTTTGAATTCTGGCCCTTGGATAGCGCGCGAAGTCAATTCCCTCCATCTTGAGTTTGAACCTGGGCCTTTGGATTGGTTGACTTTCTCATTTTCTCATTTTATTTAATAATTATTTCATTTGTTTTCTATTTATTTGAACAAATTTTTAAAAATAGCAAATGATGTCAAAAAATTCTGAAAATTTTTATCCAAGCTTTTATTTATTTTCAGAAACCAAAAATATTTTTATTTTTATTTTTTGCATTAAAAATTATTTCTAAATCATTTAAATGATTATTTTTAATTAGTTAATGAGAATTAATTAATTAAAAATACATTTAGGTATTTAAAAATTCCAAAAAATTCAGAGAGCTTTTTAAAACATTTAGAAACATTATCAAACCCTTCACACAAATTTCTTTTTGGTTCTTGACCTATTTTGACATTTTTCTTTGGATTTAGGGTTCTTAAAAGTCAATATTTTTACCCTAACTTAGAAAAACCCTTTCTGCCTAACCATGAAGAGTTTGATGTTGGTTCTTTTTGCATTGCATTCCTCATATCATGTAGTTTCTAGGATAAAATGGGCATGAATTTATCTTTCATTTTCAATTTGTTGTGCATTTTTCCTTTTGAGGCATCCTAAAACCCTAGCAAACTTGAGAAAATCATAACTTCCATTAGGTTAAGAGTTAGGTCTTCCCCTTTGGGCAGTGAGATTTTATAGGTTTAGGGTACCTTTGATCCTATTTTCAATTTTTTATCTCATGTCTTGCTTCTGGTTTTGAATTTTGCATTGTATATTGTATATAAACCCTAATTTTTGCCTTCATTTGCATTCATCCTTCATATGCTTACATACATGAGCTTTCCATGACATTTTGTGCATCCACAAGACATATAAGACATCTTAGGACATATTAAGTTCATACTTGATCATTTCCTCATCCATTTGCTATGCTTTTGCTTTCATTTTATGTCATATGCATTCATGAACTTTCATGCTTCTTATTTGTCTCATTTTCATCCCCATCCTTTGTATGATCATCCTCATCACTTGGCATGCTTTCATACCATCTCATAGCATCATTTGCATCATGAATATGCTTCTGACTTGGGCCTTCATCTTTTCATTTCATCTCATTTTCATTTCTTTTCATTGCTTGTTGCTAACTTTTCAGGTGGTAAGTGTTTGAGAAGTGAATTTGCCTTCACTTCTCATAATCTCTTCTCATCTCTTTTATGCATCCATTGCTGCATTTTTACTTATGAATTAGAGTGAGCTTTCTCATTCATGCTCTTTCTCCTCTTTCTTTTTTCAAGCAACTTGTCTTCTTAAGTGAAGCAAGTTGTCTTGCTTCTTCCTGCTTCTCTTCCTTCATTCTGCTTCTTCCTCGGTGGCTTTTCTCTTGAAGATCTTTTGCAAGCCTCATAAACCCTAGGAACATCCAAGCATGATAACAATTAGGGTTTGATTAGTCCCCCATTTAGTTTTACCTTTGTGTCATCTTTGTGTCTCATCTCATAATCAGGGACTAAACCTTTAAGGTTTTAAGGCTTTGTGATTAAGGTTATGCTTGCATCCTTCTCTTAGGATGGAGTGTATAACTTTAATCCTAAGTGTTAATCCCTTAATGTGTTTAAATCTCTCAACTTTTGCAAGCTTAAGCTTCTGGACTGAATTTCCGTATGTGAACTTCTTATGATGTCAAACAAATGCATGCAAGCAGAGAATGTTTATTCTGAGAATTGAAATTCTAATGCAACACACATGTTAATCTTGAAGTTTTATTGAAAAAGTGTCGTAACCTTTGTGAGCGAATCACTGGTTGAGATACGACATTATTTTTGAATGATAGAAAGCATGCACATGCAATACCAACAAAGATCTTTTAGAACAACTCTTAGAAGTCAGGAACGATATCTCGTGGTAGTACGCTCTCAAAATAACCCTGTTTCAGTTAGGACTTTTGAGGGTTGTATCGTGGCATGGTTCACGGTTTATAGAAACAAAAAGATATAGGCTCAAAATTTATTTGTGCCTACCCCTCTTCGTGATGTCCTCCATTCCTATGTTCAACTAATCTTCACAAGCGTTCACCTTTCATAAGGATTTCGTGCTAGTTGAGGAACCATTCATATGGACTAACTGATTTTATTTAGAGAAAATATAATTAGTTATAATTAAATCGATTAAAGAAAATAAGATAATAAGAATTATGAAGCTAGAGGGCATGGTGGTTATTAGAAGATGTAGTAAGGGTATTTTTGGAAATTCATAATTAGGGACATAAGGGTTACATAGGTGAACTAGAGGAAGAAACTTCATTGTGTATTTTTACGGAGAAGAGGAACCGAGAGAAAAGCCAAGAACGCGGATTTGAGGAGGAACAAAGGAATCAAAAGAACGAGAAGAGGATTTGATCGAAAAGCGATAATCACAAGGTAATGGGTGTTTAATCATAGTTATTATGTGTGATCAGGAACTGTTTAAATGGTAATCTCCTGAATTTGAATTGATGAAATATGTGTAGAGGGTTTGAATAGAAATTGTTTTTTTGTATCAAACTGTAATCGATAGTGGTGACTCTGAGTATTTTAGAAAGAATTATGAATAACCAGAACCAGGAACGAGTGAAATTGAGAAAAACCAGAGAAAACGTAATTTTGTGTGACTCCTGCCATAACAGGGGTGGCTTGCACCACCATTGTAACACCCTATTTCTACCCGACAATAATCGATAAAATCAGAGTGATAAAATTCAACCAACAAGTAAACAAATAGGATGTCACATTTCAACTTTAAAACACTTTCTCATTTAGCCGAATAATACCTCGATACATAACACTTTCAATTCGGATGAAACTGTATCAACAACTTTTATTCAATCTTTGAAACAACTAACTTTTTACAAATAAGCAACAGATTCGTAAATATTCAACTAAACATGATACAACATCTTTTTCAACTTAAAAAACTTAGTAGCAACATGTTTTTAATGCAAATAACTTGAAACAACAACGACTAAATCAAATACAACATTAAAGCAACCAAGCGTTCACCCCCCCCCCCCCCCGAGTGTTACATATCAGAGCATCAACACCGACTCGAATTTACAAAGATAACAATCTTCCACCAAGCTAACCTGCACGTTACCAACATAGGGGTAACATTCAAACAGAAGGGGTGAGATATCGAACAATATAAACAAGAGTATGATAATTAATAGTCAGATAGAATCATACAATTTCACTACTATCCAACATTTACCACATAGTCAACAAAATCAACATCATCATAGTCAACGTAATCAACCTCAACAACTTCAACAAACATAATCAACTTCAACATAATCATATAAGCAACTTCATCAACATAATCATATAATCAACTTAAACCAACCTAATCATATAATGCAACATAAACATAAACATCTGCGTCAACTTAATCAACACAAACTTAATCAACGTAAATAACCTCATGAACTTAATCATCATGAACAACCTAATCAAATTGAACAACATAAACAGCTGCGTCAACTTAATCAACACAAACAACTTCTTCAACTTAATCAGCATAAACAACTTAATCGACATAAATAATCCAACACAGATGCGACTCAACTATACATATGCATGTGGTACCATCAGAGTAAAACTCCCAACTTAAAATATACCAGGTTATCGAGGTATCTACAAGGCATAAGCCTTCAACTTAATAATTATGTCAATTCATACCAACGTGGTGAGCATCCTCTCCAACTTAGAAAATGCAGTGTATGCCATGATACAACGACTCAACACATAACAACAATCAACTCCAAAAACATACAACAATCAACATAGCAACTTTAAATTCAACACCGATTCAACTTAGGCCATAGGCCTACAACTTATATACACCAACATTGGTCATACGACCTACAACTTTAATATCAACAGTGGTTATTCGACCTATAACTTAAATAATCAATGTTAGTCCTTCGACCTACAACTTAAAACATCCACAAATCGGAACAAAACAACATAATCGACGACACGTGAAAACCACACATTTCAACACAAACTCAACAAAAGAAACCGACAAAAATCACCTACTAATTATTACGAACTACTTCGACAATTTTTTATAAATTCCGGACAACTAATTTTTCCGCGTAATTTTACCCGGTTGACTAAATCAGTATTGTTTTAATATTATGCTATTACTACAAGTGAATGTACTACCTCTGACAATTAAAGCCTACTAGTATAAGCACTTTTACTCCCAAATTATTTTGTCATCAACATTTAACTTTGGTACAAAATACTAATATCAACTAAACTTCGTTTTCTGTTAAAAATTGCCACTTATGATATTTCTCCACTCAATAACCAATTAGTCTTACTGAAGCATATTAGTAATAATATCCAATAATTAATTTGTTAAACATATGAATGTCATAGGTGAATTAATTAAAATAGTCTAAATAATCAATTAAGAGTACTTTGCATAACAAAAAGGCAATAGAGACAAGGGTCCCCACCACCTACAATGTGGCTCGCGACACTTTCACATGACCATCACCACAAGAATGTGGCTCTCTTCACAAGAATGTGGCTCTCTTCATACCATATATGACTCTCATAATACAATATAGTTTAGTCTTATTTTATTAGTTTCATAAAAAAAGGTATGATACAAAAGTGTCTTCCCCCTTAAAATAGGGGTGGCTTGCGCCACCCACATGCTACTTAGATGGTCAGCGCCATATTCAAGTAAGAATGGGGTGGATGGTGCCATCTTAAATGTGGCCCCACCATGAGCATATTCCTCTTCTTTTGGGTGGCCTGTGCCACCCCTTAATAGGTAGTGGGTGGCCTGCGCCACCCGTAAAATGCAAAAGAGAGTTTTTCGTCCCAGTCTAATTTCTCCAGAAACTGATTAATTAACGACAACTCCTCAACAATTAATCCAGTCATAATTCATGACAAACTAATTACTCAATTATCACAGAAAAATTATGTTCTTCACAACAAATCAAAACAACACGATCAACACAAAATTAACACCCGACAGTATGAAAATTCATATAACCCCAATCCCACATAATAATAACCATATTCCCGATTATAGAATTCGAACCCCACCCTTACCTTAGATTGATGGCCACTCGAATTTCCGATCAAAATTTTCCCAAAATTGGCTCCGACAACAATTCTCCCTCGTAACCGCTTTCTCACACTTTGTTCCTCTTTCACAACTTCTATTGTCATCACAACCTAGTTTCCATTTCTTTTTATTCTTTTATTATAAATATTATTATAATTATAATATCTATTGGGCTTACTAGTCAACACCTCCCACTTTGCTACTAACACAACAACTAAGCCCACTTAATTACAATACTCTTATAGTTCCATAATATTAATTCTAATATTATTTCTCCCGACTAAATCGATTAATTATTGACTATCGAATAAATCACCCAAACCACCAAATCAACATATTCAACTATAAACGAAAAATATTCAATATTATTTTCCATAACTTAAATCAACTCAATTAATTCATTCAACTCAAACCAACTTAGAAACATCAACGTAATATTCTGATATTTCGGAAATCGACTCAAATCATCATAAACGACACAAACCAACGTAAATCAACACCAATACACAAATCAACGCAAATCAACACAACATAATACAATTATATTTAATTAAATAATTAATTAAATAAACGGGCGTTACAACTCTCCCCCACTTAGAATACTTTCGTCCTCAAAAATTTATCTGATTCAACTACTCCAACTACTTATTCCGTCCGACTAATCAACTCTCATTCCCGAAAGGCAACTCCACATATAACAAACAATAATTCATAACATCAACGAAGACAACAACACGAATACTACTCAAGTGATACACTTGACAATTAACATTTCAACACAAAGAGTAACCAACTCAAGAATTCACCGGTTCAAGAACTAGACACAACAATAATAAGAACACGCATCTTAAACACGACATCAACACAACCAAGTACCAACATTGTTGTTATTCCCATAAGAACAACTACATTACACTACGCACTTGCTGTGCACTCTGATTACTTGCAAAATATCAAGTCTACCAAGTTTAACTCCAACTTCCAACCACTAAAATCGGCATATCAACAAAGCTTTCGACTTAAATCTTTGGAAATTTCGTTCCAACGGGTGTCGCTCCCGGGATTTTCATCCTAGTACAAATGCGAAAGTGGCGCAGAAAGGGTAGAGTCGCCAGCCAGACATTTTTATCCTGAAGGAACGGGAAAGGTAATGTTGCACAAACCTGAGGAAGAAGGAAAGGACAAGGTCCTGCGAACCAAAGATCTGGGTTCGGGAGTCGGTTACGACCTGGGAAGGTATTAGCACCCCAGACCGTCCGCCGTACCCGACGGGATCCACGCTTGTTTGATTGTTTCAAAGGGTGAGAAAAATAAATTTGCTGCTGAATAAAACTGCTACTGGAACTAGAATGGAAATGAGAAAGGAATAAGAAAATGAAAAGAAAGGGGAAAATGTAGGGAAAATAAAGAATGTGCTCGAACGGGCCCTACCCCACTGCCTACGTACCTCATCGGGATAATGAGGATCAGAGTCGACGTAGTTCGCCTAACCAGGCGGGAACTTTATTTGTTTGTATTTTTTATGGCTGGAACTGCGTATGTCTATGCTCAGGTGTTGCAGGCTCGTCTGGTACGAGTGCGTTTACCGTCTTGCATGCGAGATAAGTCGTCGCGAGTTCGCGTTATGAGTGAATGAGGTGAGAGAAGAAGTTCCCGCGGGATAGTCGCTTATTATTTGTTTTTGTCTTTTATGAGAAGTGTTTTGAATTTGTTTGTTTTATGAAACAATCCCTTGATAAGACTTGTACATCATGATAGACAAGCTTACACCACTCCAAGATGGAATGAGTGCAAGTGCCTCATGGAATAAGGCTATACACAAGGGATTCTTTCATTTATTTGTTAAGTGTTTTTGGATTTTGTTTGAAGATGAGAAAGAAGGACTCAAATTGCAAAAGAACAAAATCTAAGGGACTAAGACACAACCCTAAGTTTATTTGTTTATATACAAGAGATCCTATGGTTAATGAGGTATTCTAAACCTAATGAAGAAGGAACTAGAAACTACTAGAATTCAACTTACTTCCTACGAAATAGAAGTTGATTCTAAAGCAAGAGGGAAGCCTATTCAAGTGAAATATTCAATCAATATAACAAGGCAATAAAATTGAATATAAGATATGAAATTCTAAAACAAAACATTTAAGGTATGAAACCAAAACCAAGCCTAAATTTAATCTAAGTCTATTTATTAAGAATCCTAAGCCTTAGTCCTAAAACTAAGGGCATTACCTAATATTATCAATCTAAAAAAAAAATTAGAAATTAAACTAAGCTAAACCATTATTAAAATCCTAAGATTAAATCTAATTAAACTATCTTTTAATGAATCCTAATATTCTAGCCTAAACTAATTGAAATTTACATGTAACAAGGCCTAAGAATTAATACATTAAAAATAGTAAAGGTTCTGGAAAAATTATGGGATTAATTCTATAAGGTCCTAAAACTACCTATAATATTGTGTTAAAAAATATCCTAAAAAATCAGAAGTTTGCTATGTCTAAAAATCACTTAATTCTACCTAAAGATTAACCATTATTTTCTATGGATTAAGCCACTAAAACAGGGGATAAAATGACCTAAAAAATCTATCAAAATTATACTAAGTCTTATTATGAGTCCTCTAACTATAGCAAAAAGAATGGGTCAAAAATCCTACTGGAAGATTAAAAAATAAAATGAACAAAATGATGTACAGTTAACAAAATTCAATAAAATGCTAATTAAAAGAAAAATAAGAATTAATTCGAAAAATAACCAAATTCAGAAAAATAAAATTCCAAAAATTTCTAAAATGAATTAACAAACTACTTGATTTTTTGTGAAATTTTATAATGCTTTTTTCTATTTTTTAATGATTTATTTGAAACTATGGTAAACTAAAAATTAAATTCTAAAATGAATAAGATGGGGGTGAGTTAAGTATTATTTTTAGTTCTTTTTCTTATTGGGCTTGAAAGGAGGAGGTGTTACTAGCAAAATGTCCAGGCCCACACGCAGGAATTGGAGAGGGGTGTTTTCAGCATTTTTTATGGTTATTTCTAAATGGGCTTAAGGAAGGGTGGTGTGGAAAGCAAAGGATTGGGCCCAATACGCAGGAAGCCTAGGGTGCACGGGATAGACTCTCGGTCAACTTGTTGACTTCACATGAGCCATCCGATCTGTGGTCCAAATAAGCCTTCTCATCAAGAGGTCCAGAAACGAAGGAACAGGATAATTACAATGTGTTGGCACGCATAGGATTATGAGAGAAAAAAACCAACCGGACGGTGACAAGTGTCACTGCCGGTATGGTGGAAAGCAACAAAAAACACTACCTCATCCCCAACGGATTCATAATATTTCACCTTTATAAAATATCTTAACATTATAAAAAAATCAGAAACAAAAATCAACCCTAAATGTCTCTCCCTTCATAACGCAACCGCTCTCCTTCCCCTTCCCTAAACCTAGCGCCGCCGCGAATAACCGCCGGAGAACACAGATGTATCCGAGAAACATCATCTTCTTCTCGCAAATGCAACTAATCTCTCTTCGAATCCGGTCCTAAAACACGATCTCAACTCCTTAACTCATTACCACAGTCCATCAACTCGTGACAAATCAAACACCACGCTTGAATGACGGCCAATCAACACTACGCAAGAACAATGCAAAAGATTTGTACCTTGCGATTTCACCGATGAAGACGAAGATCGATTCCTTCAGCTCGTTGATGAGAACACTCAGAAGACGTGACGATGGCGTCGGCGTTGCTTCGGTGCCGCCGCGATGCAAGATCCCTCTTCGGTAAGATTCAGAAACTCATTTGTATTGGTTCATTACGCAACTCCTTCTGCGATTTCGGACTCGTTTGGACTCGTGTTCACGGATTGGTTTCTTAGCGTTGCATCCTTATCCTTGTATCGACTTTTGCAGGTTGCTTAAATCAATGACAATGGAGAAGATTTGAGAAACAGTTCTACTTGAAGAAGAGTGCAGAGATAAGGATGATGCTATGAAGACGATGAAGCTCGCAATTTGCAGAAGTTTATGATAGTTGAAGCTTTTCAGAGAGATCGGTTAAGGCTTCAGAAAATATGGAGGAAGAGAAAACGAACCAAAGATGGTGAACCCCCAAAAATCCCCTGAAGAAGAGGCAGTGGAGTCTCTTTTATAGATCATCCATGGTGAGGGTTCTTATTGAAGTATTGAAGAGAGTTTCATTGAAGTTGCAGCATAGAATGATGAAGAAACGATGAAAAATGTGAAGAAATGGTGAGAAAAATTGAAGATTGAAGGTGGGAAAAGCAGAAGTGGATCAAGGATTTGTGAATTTGTGAAAAGAAGAAAAATGGTGAAGAACCCTTGGATTGGAGGTGAAGATCCTCATTTATAGAATTGAATCGGATGAAGCTTCTGGAAGAGAAATCAGTTAAGTTTATTATTTCTGTTTTAAACTTCGGTTTTTTGATTTCCTTCTGTTGTGAAGTTGTTATGAAATTTCTTCTGATTCTCTTTTTTTGTGAAATTCTGTTAGAGTGTTGTTAGAAGTTAGTTACGATTTCAGTTATTCATTTTTCGGTTTTCTGAATTTCTGTTTTGGAATTGCAGTTGTGATGGATTTTGTTTTTTTCGGTTTGTTATGCAGGATTATGAAGGGTGTGTTCTTCTTCTACTTTCTCTACTTTTTGTGTGATTTTGAGTTGTTATTGATGAAGTGTTGGTGATTGATTGTAGGTGTGTGCTTTGAAGATTGATGAAGGTTATTCAAGGTTGAAGATGCAGAGAGGAATATGGTGTTGAAAATCGGTGGTGAAGTTGTGGAAGATTCCTACATTTCTGAGTTTTTGGAGAAGGGTCTTGGAGAGATTATTTTAGATATTTTTTGGTGTTTCTTGATGAAACATTATGGTGATGAAGAGTGATGAATTGCGGATTTTGAATCGAAAAAAGGTGGAGAGTGGTGATGAAGATCCCGAGTTGAAGATGATGATTGGTGAATGATGTAGAAGATTGAAGATGTTGACAATTCTGTTTTTTTGTAACTGTATTTTTCAATTTTGGTGTAATAGAATTTTCCTTTAGAATCAACTTGTGACAGATTCTTTGCAACTTGTAATCACTTTCTTATTATGTTTTTTTTTTGGTTTCTATATGAAATACCAAGGACTATTTTTTTCAATGATGATAATGATCCCTCTCCCTGACTATCCTACTGATGGTTAAAAGGCAGTCTGGCCATGAAATCTATTGGACGAAAAAATGATGAACTTTTGGTTTCAATCCCATGTAAAACAACATTGAGCATTTAAAACTCAATTATAAGTGCAAGTATCTCAAATGAAGCAAATTCACATAACACACTTATAGGCATTAATTCTTAACCAAAATCCCTTGACTTAGAAATCCTCTTTAACCAATCATATACGGTGTACGCCACCCTAAACTACCAAATAAGAAATACCAGCTACCAAATTATTATTCTCACATGAAATATATGCGCCAAAAGCCTTCTTGAGCTATGCTTGTTCACACTCCACTTTCACCTGGCTGATAGTACCAAATCGCCACTTTGACTAATGGAACTATTATTTCCTGTGATCCAACAATATTAACCGATATCTCAGATAAAACCATTCACGATATTAAAATTCTGATGAGAATTCATCCTGAGTTATACGGAAACAAGCAATCCTAAAATCATGGGCCATGATGAAACTTGATTTGAAAATGAAAATGAACGGTCATTTGGCTTTGAAAATTGAATATGGTTTTGGACAACTAGACTTTAAAAGGTGGTTCAAAATGGATTATGGACAAAAATAAATGGAAAGGTGAATAAAAGAAACTGAAAATGAATTGATGGAAACATATAGAATAATGGAAATTGAAGTAAAAAGATGAAATTGGAATGGAATAATCAGGAATGGTTTATAACAATGAGAACAAAGCAATGAATGAAATCTCGATTTTAGCCCAAAGCCTATTTTGAATTCTTTCCACAAGCCTATGGACACGACCACTTCTGAACCACTGAATAATTTTCCAGATAAGTTACACCCCCTTTGAATCGTCTGAAACATGCCATGACCATTTGAATCCAGATGAATCACTGATAAACTGAAGATTCAAACCAAACTTCACATAAAACACTGCTCGATAAACTGATGAATCTCAACACACGGCAACCTGAACTTTGAATATGCATTGTCTAAGAAATAGTCCAGTGGCCCAAATAATCTTGCAGTCGCAGCAATCTCTTGATAGTTTGACCATAATTAGGTCAAACTCCCATCTGAGTCGAAACACAACTGAACAACCGCATTTGAAGTGGAATCACTGTCCAGTGAATATTCTCCATCATTTCAATCCCTGACAGATACAGATAAGGTACGAAACCCTAATTTCCCAGGGTCTTGATCACATGCCCTATGAATCCATGAAATGCATTATTATGATGTTAATGACTTAGTCAGAAATGCAGATGAATGTAAAGCGATAAGCTAGTTAAGGGAACAAATATGAGGGAAAATTTTGAGGTATTACAACGGGAATTCTAACTCTTGTAGTTACTGAATACTTCAAACTTAGATCCATAAGATAACACCTCTGAACATTCCACATATGGTACATGGGTCCAACTAATTCCGACAAGATAACTCATATTCTTCACTTTAAACTAACTCAACATACTGAATCATCAATCCCTACTTATATTGACACAATGCTTCATAAATTCTTATCTGAATCAACACAACCAAGTAACTCATCTTTTTCTAACCAAAAATCGCACTATAATAGATCAACTTATAACTTCACTTCTTTTAATACTTACAACTCAACTCTCAAATACTCTACGTGCTCTTCTGCTGATTTTATAATAGCTTAAAACATTCGCAAATGAACACCAGTTACAACTCATCCAAACAAACATGGAAGATACACTTCCTACTCCATGCATACATACACCTTAAGGCATACTAGCCATTCGCTTCATCACAAACAACGACTCAAGTTATCCAGAACTCGACTATGAGTTTCCATACTACTCATCAATCCAATCGCAACCTCATGCTATATCCGCAAACCAAACCAATATTCTTACATGAATCTTCATTCGACAAATCAAACAATCCTCAAGCTCTCGACTTGACTTCAACCAATTCAACGTACATACTATACTAGTTTACATAACACATTTATCCATCAATATGATTTTGTCTACTATCAACAAGAGTTTAAGGGTGATCAATTCCTCAATTTGTCAATAGACAGCCGGCAACCATAATGGTGGCATAAATCAGCGTTACCCAACACGATAGATTAAATCAAACTAACAAATAATATTTTTTTAAAGTATCATATAATAATAAATTAGCATAACCTGTTATACAAATAAAAAATAAATAAGTATAAAAATATATACATACAGTTTGGTTTGGATGAGTTTTGAAAAATCAATCCGAAATCAAATCCAAACCGATTGGTTTTTACAAAATGATATCCAAACACATCCAATAATTTTCGTTTTTTTGCGGTTTTCAGTTTTTTTGGATCGGTTTTCGATTTTTATTTGGATTGGTTTGAATTTGAACACCCCTAATTATTATCATCAAAACATAGAGATAAAATGCAGAACCAATTCTTGTTCTTACAATAAGCATTACCCCAAAACTGATCCAAAAACGGCACTTTGTAACAACCTATATTAAGCCTGCAATGAAAGCGAACCGACAAGCACAACAAGTCAAAAATAAAATTTGAAAAGAGACTTGGAATTTGTTTAAAGAGGGGGAAATCAAAGGACATAGAGAAAGAAAAAACATAAAAAAATTATTCAGTTCATTCATCAGCATAATACATAAAATGACTCACCTTCATCAATCGCTTGAACCCACTGAACCAAAGCCATCAATAAAAATCTCTTCACCTTTAAGTTACATAAACCTGTAAGTCAACAACTCTCAAATCTTCAACCATATCCCTTCACCTGCAAATTTCAACACAAATCTTTCAAATCCCCTCACAAAACTAACGTAAACCCCATCACTACCCATCAACAACAAAAAACATCGTGTAACCGCATTAGAGTTTGAAAGTGAAAGAATACGAGTCAGAGAGATCCAGCCACTATGAGTAGAAAGAGAAAGCAAAACGATCGTGTGAAACAAAGATGCGATCATTGAGTGAGGAAGGGTGAGAAAATCGCATAAGAGTGAGTCTGTTGTTGAGGAAGAAGCTATCAAATTTGAGAAGTGGAGTCGTAATCGCGCAAATAAGAGAGTGATTTTGAGAGTGAGTGAAATGAATATGTGATGAGAGAACCGTTTGAGAATGAGTTTGATTAGAGAGCAACAAAATAGAATCTGAGTTTGTAGCGCATATTCTTTATTTTTTCCCTCAAGTATTCTTTGAACCCTACCTGTGCACATCATGTGAGTTGTCGGTTTCCAAACCAATTTGTATTACTATCCACCACCAACAATGATGCACACCCCTCTCTTTCTCTTCAATTTTTTTTCCTTTTCTTATTTTAAATTGCCTTAATTTTTGTTTTTCTTCAATTTTGTTTTTTCTTTCTACAAACTTTATAGTTATTTTATTATATTCTAATATCATTTTTTTACACTTGAATTTCATTGACATTGTGTTTATTTTATGGTAGACTCTTTTATCTTTTAATTTTTAATTTTATTTTTTCGTTTTAGTCAACAAGATCTTAAGAATCATGGATTGTCGATTTATCGACTTAAAATCAGTGATTAAGACGAGACCATTATTCTTTATTATCCCATCATTCACACTCTCATCATTATATTATTCATGCATCTTTATCATTATTATGAGCTAACCCATTCATTGTGTCCTGTTTCACAAAGATACAAAAACATCATATATCAAAAACCCTAAGAAAATATTTGTCAATTGCTTTTTTACATTTACTTCTTAGTATAAGACACCTTGCACACACACAGTTTCCTCGTGGGCTACCTGACAATGACCCCTTTTATTTCTCGCGTCAATATTCACTTGTACATATGCATTTTTATATAGTTGTAACATCCTTTACTTCCCATTTATCAAAACCCTAATTTAAACCATAGGACTTTTAAACCCCTTTTATATACAAATCATTAACCTCTTACAACCTTTAAATTTGTCACAGAGATAGCCATTAATCTTTCCTCACTTTACAACTTTCAACTCTTTTCAACTTCAAAATCTTTTCTTAACTAAATAACGAAATAATTGGGCTCTTGGGATCTCACATTCCTTGGGTTCTTGAATGATTTCTCTTGATGCTAGGTCCTCGGGTTGTTATTCATTCAACCTTTCGTTTCTAAAATACTTAATCTTTTTCTTAACTAAATAGCAAAAGAATTGAGTTCTTGGAGTCTCGCATTCCTTGAATTATTGAATGATTGCTCTTGAGGCTAGCTCGTTGGGTTGTGTATCATTCGTACTTTCATCTCTAAAAAATATTAACCACTTACCACTAACGACTAATCAACCCATAATCCTCCGAACTATGGTCGCTCTGATTTTTCAAGTTCCTTTTGAGAATACGTAGGCACGAGGTCGATCCTTGGCGAGCACATTTTTCTTTTTTCATTCATTTTATTTTTTAAACTTTTCCACCTTTTCATTTTAGTTTTAGTTCCCAATCAATAGCAAACTGTTTTGATCATATAACATAGATATTACAAGAGGTTCCTGTAGAGTACTACAAATACTTGGGATGTTAAAACCTTCCCCAGGTATAACCAACCCTCAAACCTTAAATTCTCTTCAATTAGGGTTTATTCGATCTTTTTCCCTTCCCTTGGATAAATTAAAGTTCAATGGTGAATTTAATGTTTTCTGATTCAAGTTAATTAATAGCTTGATATCTGATTCTCACCATGACAGAAGGCAAAAGGTCAAGGAGACCTTACCCAATAAAATCTAAGGCCTCTCCCTTGGGTCCATGAAAATTGTCCAACAAAAATTTCACTTAAGAGATGTGGCAGAAAAACTGTAATTTTGTTCTATTTCGCTCAGTTTGCACAAAGAACTCAAAGCGAACATTCTCCCTAGGTTCGCACAAAGAACTCAAAGAGAATGGGACAAATTTTTATTTTCAAAATTTTCTTCTTTTCTCCTTGTACCACACGACTCATATACTAATCCTAAAAGCTAAACAACAATAAAATGAAGGGTTACTTACATTGTTAAAGTGCTTCTCAACTAGTGCTTTGTTTAACATTGTTTGAGCTCGACGGTTCGAAGATGGAACTACAGAACACAAAAAGCTAGAGAATTAGCTCCCGGACAAAACACCCCATAAATGAGGCTTTCAACCGTTGTCATAACCAATTTTGGTGCCACTCTGTCTCAAGAAGGAGAAATACCAACAAGATCTCATCAATGATTCTTTATCATCCTCGTCCTTCTTCTTAATCATTGTCATCCTTTCATATGCTTCTTTCTTTTTCCTTACCAAATTCTAGCATTTTTGTCCTTCTTTTTCATAATTGCCACTATTGCATCTTCACTTCTCACATGATCATGTTCAACTTCATTGAAGTATATCACACCTTTGGAAAGTGTGAAACACATTTCTTCATCATCGGTCCTCACCTTCATTATTCCTTGATCAATATCTATCAATATCCTCGCGGTTTTCAGGAAGGGTCTTCCAAGAATGATTGGTGTATCTTCATCTTAATCCATATCCACAACGACAAAGTCCACAAGAAACAAAAACTTGTTAACTTTTACAAGCACATCTTCTATGACGCTATGAGCACGAGTTCTTGACTTAACCATAAGTTGTAGAGTCATGGTGGTTGATTTTATCTCCATTGTTCTCAAGTAGTTTCACCATTTACAAAGGAATCAAGTTAATGCTAACACCCATATCCACTAAAGCTTTGCATTTAAAGTCACTACTTATAGTTATAGGTAGAGAAACTCTTCTCGGATCACCTTCTTTCCACGGAAGCACACTTTGGATGATGGAGCTACAATTTTTATTAATTTCAATTATTTCCTTGTTCATACACCTTTTCTTTTTTGTGAGAATTTATTTCATAAATTTGGCATACTTAGGTATTTTCTCAAGCGCTTCGAAAAATGGAATGGTTACTTGCAACCGAATAAACATATCCAAAAACCTAGCATAATTCCTCTAACTATCTTTTTTTGTAGGAGCATGCAGGTATGGTAACTTTTTCATTGGAGTGTCACTCACATGCTCCTCCTTCTCAATTTTTTTTCTTCTTTTCCTCTTTCAAGTTCTTTTCAATTTCTTCCTTCTCATTTTCAACTACCTCCTCGACAATTTCTTTCTCCTTTTCAACTTCAACTTCTTTTTCCCCAACATTTTTATCAACTTCCCCACCAATTGTTCTTTCACTTCTAGTAAAGATGGATTTACAAGACTCTTTAGGATTCAATTCCGTGTTATCAAAAAAATCTCCATTGTGTTGATCGGCCAATTGTTTGGAAAATTTCCCAACTTGTGTTTCGAGTTTACGAATTTCTGCATTCGTACTTTTTTTAGTGGAGATCTCCATTTGCATGAATTGGTTGAAAGTTTCTTCAATCTTTGAGTTTCCACTTTGAACTTGTGGTGGTTGATTGTAATTTTGGTAAGGTTTACGGTTAGAAGTTACAGATTTTGTGGCCTCCATGGTTGTTGATAACCTTGGTTATTACCTTTCAGTTGATAACCTTGGTTTCCATGTTGATACGAAGGTTGCGGTTGGTAATTTGGATTCCCATGTAATTCACCTCTTCTTAAATCGGAGGACAATATCTGGTAAGATGATCTCCATGACAAAGTTCACAAGTTACAACTTGATGACTTTTGTTGTGAACACCTTACATCTCTTTCAGTTGTTATGGAAGCTTCGACATTTGCTGAATCAAAAGTTCCATTTCTTGCAAAAGCAACTTGTTTTGTGCAAGTATAACATCATTAGTTCCTAACTCGAGTACACCCAATTTTCTTTGATGGTTGCCATGATTGTGTTGACCTTGATGATAATTAAGCGTCATCCTATCAATGATAGCCACCACATCTTCAGTATTCTTTGACACGAGAGAACCACCTGTCATAGCATCTAAAAGTGTTTTATGCACGGGTTGAAGTCCGTTGCAAAAAATGTGAACCTGAGTCAACTCATCATAACGACGCCGTTTGCACTTCCTTAACATTGATTTGAATCTCTCCCATTCTTTATTAAGAGATTCACTTTCACCTTGAACAAATATCAAAATAGTCGTCTTGGCCTCTATAAATCTAGATTGAGGGAAGAATCGTTCAATGAATTTCTCTTCCAAAACATTCTAACCTGTCATGATAAGAGTAGATATTGGTCAAGGTACCACTCATTTGCCTTCCCAATTAAGGAATGCGAGAATAGTTTTTTTGAACAATGATTCTTCCTCATTTTCAGGTCCTCCAGTTGAACACGCAAGCTCATAGAATTTTTTGAGATGATTGAACGGATCATCATGATCCATTCAGGTGAACAGGTTTTGATACATAAGAGATATAATTCCCATTTTCATATTTGTATGCCTACCGGTGTTGGCATTTCGAGAAAATTATGCGTTGTGTCTAGGACTATTAACATATTGTGTTGAACCAAGAGGTGGTGGTGGTGGTGATGGTGCCATGATTGGTGTAATAATGGGTGTTGATGAAGAAGATTCCCCTTGTTATCTTCTTTCTTTGGATTATCATTGTCTTTGCTTTTTACTGTTAATGAGCTTATGCGCGGTCCTCTCAATCTCGGGATCAAAAAGAAGTTGGTTCGCAGACACACTCCCTAGCATAAACAAATTATGCACACTTAACTAAACAAATTAAATTGAACAAGAAAAATAATAGAGGTAAGATATCACAATACAAATATTTTAATTCAATAAATTATTGCAATGCTTGCAACATTAACAATCCCCGACAACGACGCCATTTTGTTAGAAGATTTTAGTGATGAGAGGTTTTGTTATCGTCTCTAAAAGGATTGTAAGTGCTTGTCATTCAATAGTTTAGCAAATAAAGGAAAAAGGATTTTCAATGCTTGTTTCATATGTTGCCACGATTTTTTGTAGCAAAGAATAAAGGAAAAAGTGTTTTGTTTTAATAAAGTGTATCAAAGATAGTTTTCATCTATCCTAACATGTATATATTTTTTCAATCTTATATATAAAGTCGGATCTGATTAATATCATTGTGTACCCTATCAATTCCGTCTATGTCTAGATCGGCTCGTGAATAATGTTATATCGATTATAAGTTGATATCTCTAACAAACAATCAATACAATACGCTTTAAGTTCAACACAAAGCAAATATCAATTTCAAATCTATGTCTAGAGTTTGAACATCAATAGGTGAATATTTTAGATTAAGTTCTATAAAATATATGTCTAGAATAATGTAAAACATGAATGGATCTTTAAGAGCAAAAATATTCACCATATATTAATCATCACTTGTTCACATACATGGCCAATCAAAATAAATACATACTAGTTAAGATAGACTACTTATTTCCTTGACACAAAGGCATTTATCTACCTATAACCATAGTAGCTTCTTCTACAAGCAAGAAGAGAAGATGAAAAAAGCATTAAAGTCGAAGAATTGAGATCGGATGAAAATCAAACTTCTTTTTGCCAAATATCTCTTCAAGGTGAAGAGAAATGAAAAATAGGGTTTCTATGGTGAATAATCTGATACAAATGGGTTGTTCTCCCAAAAAATAGTAAAAAAGTACATTTATAGTACTTTCTAAAAGTGTCTTGTTCGCACAACGAACACTTCCTTTGCACAACAAATGTCACTTTTAGGCACCTAATATGCCTCTGAACAGTTAAACTTCCCATGAAAAAATATATGACTTCGTTGTGCGAACAATCCTTCACACATCAAATTGATTTGTCACCGGTTTCCATAAGATAACTTAGGATCATTTTCTTACTGCCTCAACTTTGAGGTGGTTCACCAGGGCCTCGCTGGGACTTCACCCAGCGAACATTCATTGTGATCTCGCCTTTGTTCACACAACGGAATTGCCAAATTCTTCTCTTTTTTCTTGGCTTCCTTGTTCATTTCACTTGTGTCTCACACTTTGATGTTTTATGCCTTAACATGCATAATAACACATAAATCAAAGAAACTAAAATTATTTGCATAACATTGAAGAATCAAACAAGAACATACCTAATTCAAATGAAAACTTAAGAAAAGAGTTGGAAAATGGCAACATAAATGATTAAAACTATGACATGTTTGACATTTAATAGTACCACAATACATGTACGCTTATAAGCTATATTGTCCTATCACCAACAAAGTTGTATTTAGTAGATATGTCATTGTGAAGGAAACATAAGCATGGGATTTGAACAAGTCTCAATCCAACTTTGGTGCAATGTTAACACATGAGTTAACTTCTGAAGATATTTTAAACTCTGAAGGATATTTTGCCTCTGAAGATGAGTCTGAAGAAGACTCTGAAGGTGAATCTGATTCTAATCCAGACTCTGGTGGTAATCATGCCTCTGAAGGTGGTCTAGCCTCTAAAGAAAGTATGATATTTTTGATATTGTTCCAGCATTTTAAGAAGATTCTAAACAAGCTCAAAGGCCATAAAGAATCAAATAAATACAAGAAGATTTGCAGAGTTTGACATGTTGCATGATACTGAGATAAACTGTGAAGGGGAAGTCATTTAATGTGTCATGTTGGTAGACTCTGAACCAGTTAGTACTGAAGAAGCTCTTAGAAAGAAAGAGTGGCTAAAGGCAATGAAAGGAGAACTTGAGGCTATAGAAAGAAACAATACTTGGAAGTTGACTTAGCTTCTAAACAAGAAGCCATCAACGTGGGATGAGTTTACAAGTTGAAACTGAAGCCAGATGGATCAATTGGCAAACAAAAAGCAAGGTTAGTAGCTAGAGGATTTCTATTTAAATCTGGAATAAATTACTTTGAGGTGTTTACGTCTGTAGGTAGACATGAAACAATCAGATTAGTGATTGTTATAGTTGCTAATAGAAATTGGTCCCTAATGCATCTAGATGTGAAATCCTCATTTTTGAATGGTCATTTACATTAGGAAGTTTATGTGTCACAACCTCCTAGATTTGTGAAAAAGAATCAGGAAGAGCTGGTGTACAAGTTGCATAAAGCCTTGTATGGACTAAAACAAGCTTATAGTGCTTGGAATCTAAAAATTGACTCATTTTCAAGTTTCAACGATTCAAAAAATGTGAGATGGAATATGGTGTTTATGTTCAACATATATCTAATATCGATATAATTTTGGTGTGTCTCTATGTTGATGACATATTATTAATATGGATTTATTCAAATGAGATTGTCAAGTTCAATAAGGTATTGATAAATGAGTTTGAGATAACTGTTATAGCAAATATAATACATTTTCATGAGACGAAGATTATGTACTCTGGTAAGGGTATAATTTTGCACCAGATGAAGTATGAACTTGAGCTTCTGAAGAGATTTGAGCTAATAAATCGCAAGTCTGCAATCACACATGTTGAAAAAAATCACAAACTTGATTTTGATGTTGAGGGTGATGATGTAGATGTTACAACTTTTAACCAGTTGGTGGACTCATTGAGTTATCGTTGTAACACCAGACCTGACATCTGTTATACATTTGGAATTTTGAGTAGGTTTATGAATAAACCAAAGTGGTCACATTACCAAGCTGTTGCCAGAATACCAAGGTATATTAAGGGGATTCTGAGGTATGGAGTTTTATGGAGACAGAGTTGACAGAAGAAGTACTTATGGATACTTCTTCAAGCATCTAGGAGATCCCATTTCATGGTGCTCCAAGAAAAAAACAGTGGTTGCATTGTCAACCTGTGAAGTTCAGTACATTGCAGGTGCTTTATCTGCGTATGAACTTGTTTGGATTATGAACTTATCGTAGGATATGAAGATCAAGGTGAGCAAGCATGTGAGGTTGATGATCGACAACAAATCAACGATATATCTTACCAAGAATCTAATGCCACCTGAAAAGAGCAAGCATATTGACACAAATTTCCATTTTCTGCACAATCATATTCATAATGGAAGGTTTGTATATATAAACTAAAATTTAGTCGATTTTGATTTAGAATTTCATAGTAACCGTTTTCGTTTTAGAGTAAAAATTAATTACAAATTCTCTCTATTCCATCATCTTCATCTTCTTTATTATTGTAAAAATTAAAATTCTCTCTATTCCATCATCTTCATCTTCTTTATTATTGTACACCAACAATATCATTCTACAACTAATTAATCATCTTAGAATCACTCTCATCTTAGAATTACTCTTAGAATAAAAGAATGGAATTGAGTAAACTCACTCTTAGAATAGTACCCACTTTTTCTTTATACAAAAGAAAAAAGATTAAGTATGTTGTTTCCATATTTTAGCTAATTATATTTATTTAGTTATTTACCAATAAAATTTAATATTAGTTTATCAAACTTTATATTTTAAGGTTAAACTAATCTAGGATTGTAATCTCATAAATCATTAAGAATTTATGAATATTATCTGTATTTTCTTAAAAGTTATGTTAGAGTTAAAAATAATTTTCAAGTTTAGTGAAAAAGTAGACTACTCGACAGATGCACACTCCCTATGGTCACTCACTCATGTCTATCTCTACCTTCTATTTTTAGACAAACCAAATCACTTAATTCAGATTAAAGTGACACGTGTAATGTGTGTAACACACGTGTCTATAAATGTGGCTGCCATAGTGAATGAGATCTCAGTGTAACCGTTTTCATTTGGTTCTAAAAATAACCACCACCACCACAACAACAACACTATCATTTCAATTGTGAGAACAAGCGAGTAAGAAAAAGAAGAAAATGGGTTCTGAAACATTTATTGAAGTTATACTAGCAATACTCTTACCTCCTGTTGGTGTTTTCCTTCGTTATGGCTGTGGAGTAAGTATCCCTCTTTCTATCTCTTCTTCTCAATTCATTTTTAAAATGAAAACATTAGACATTATGTATGTTAATGCAGATAGATTATTGATGGTTGATTTTGTGATTTATTTGATTGAATTAGTTATTGGTGGTTTGGAAATTGTAATGCAGGTGGAGTTCTGGATAGATCTGGTGCTTACATTATTGGGATACATTCCAGGGATTATATATGCCATTTATGTATTGGTTGGATGAATATTTAAATTGTTTAGATTTTATTTTAGGTAAATTTTCCTTTTATTTTTTATATGCATTAGTTTTTCTTTAAAGACTGTTTCTAAATTTATCTGAGATTAATGGATATGCAATTAGAGTTGTGAACATTTAAGTATGTGTGATGATTTTTAGACCACCTTTTGAAGTAACAATAGAGCACAAAAATATTTGATTTAACGAGACTAGTGTACAAATAACAATTGAAACAACCCCACACATTGACCAATGTCCTCGACATCTTTGAGTAGAAATCAGGTATTCTTTACTATCGGAGACTAATTCCTCAAATCGGGAATAATCACAATTGTTTGCACACCCAAGACTGAGTTCGAATTCAGAACATCTAGTTAAGGTGGAAGAGAGATCCTTGTTTAATGCCTAACACTTTCATACACCGTAGTAATCTTCTACACACTTCTCCAACTTCTCAATTAAATTTGCTAGAGATTCTGTCTGTTTCAAACCCAACAACTCTTCAAGAGGGATGTGATTTGCAAGAAAATTCTCATTACTAATACCAACTGAGTCCACCTTTCCATCCAATGGCACCATCACAGGTTGCACTCTTTCTGCATCAATAACCATCTTGTTATCAAAATACCTTTCTACTCATCTGAATCAGCCATCTATCATTGCACCCTCATCCGAAAATTGGCGAATTTTCACCATTCTCTCCTTAGATTCTAAACTCTTTTCACCTTCTCTACACACAAGTATTAGTAGTTCCAAAATATCTGGTCCCTCCTATAATGTTTCTTAACATATTTCTTTATCAAAACCTTATAATTCCATTTCTCTTCTTCTCTCTTATACTCCAAAAACGCCTCCGAAAACAACTGAAAGTCGCCTTTACCTAAAACCTCAAACACGAACGGATCCGTCGCCAATCTCGGCCGATCCTCAACATCCATTTTATGCAAAACAAACTCCAAATTCCTCCCAAGCCTCCTATCCAAGTAAGCATCCACAACACAACCATAAGTAACCAAATCAGGAACAACCTTTTCACTTCTCATATGTTCAACACTAAGATGAAGATCCCAAAACAACGACATCCTCGAAAACGCCAATGCGCGAATATTAAACGTCGTAACATCGGGACGAAACCCTGACTCAACCATCCTAATAAACTCCTTCTGCAAACTCTTCATCTTAAAATTAGCAGCATAAGAAAGCAACAAAAGATTCCACAAAAGATTCCCTACATTTCTCCTACCTAAACCAACATCTCTAACAAACTCACCCAATTCATAGAATTTTCTCTTCTTTATGTAACCATAAGCCATAGCCCTAATCACATTTATCTCAATCAAAAACCTAGATCTCTTGAACCTTCCATAAGCATTCTCCATTTCTTTCAAACTACCATAAATAGCATAACATAAGAGAAATTCATTACCTGTTTTGGCATCCATTAGAAACCCGTTTGAAATCATTTCATAGGTTGTTTCTTCCATCAATTTTAGGTTTCCTGCACTTCCAAAAGCGGAGATTGCTAATGAATAAAATTGAGGTAATAAAGATGAGTTTTTTGAATTTAGAGAATGGAGAATGTCGATGATTTGATCAAATTTGCGGTTTTTTGCGTATGATTTGAATAATTTAGAAATGAAATTGAAAGAGGGGTTGAAGGAGCTGTATAGGAGTTGTTCCCATATGGTTTGAGATTGATCAAAGAGGGCATTTTCGGCATAGTATAACATCAATGAAGGTAGAGAAGAGGGTTTGGTATCATTATGAGAAACTAAGGAATTGGGTTGGTGAAAATTTAGATTTTTCGAAGTGGGGTTTTGAATGGATTTGTTATTATTGCGATGGTAAATTAGGTTATGATGGTGATGGTGTTGTTGTGGAGAAGAAGATGATGAAGAAGAAGAGTGTTTGAGAAGAAGAAGAGTGTGAGAAGAGAGAGAAATGGTTTTCATTGAGAATGAATGAAAGATTGGAGAAGTAAGCAAAGAGATGAGATTAAATAGGCTATGTGCTGAAAAAATAGCATATATCTATCTACAAGCAAGTTAAGAGTTTTAGGAGATAACTCATCCTTAAATATTACATAAACTAGTAGTTTACGAGATAACTTATCCATTAGTACAAAATAGTTGTTTCATAGAAGCGGGTGATGGGAAATGATCGGGTGCTTTTTAATTTCCATGTCTTTGTAACTTTGACTTTGAATCCAAGATTGTTATTCGGGAGTTTGATAGAGCAATCCAAACTACGATCATTGCAGGAGTTGTGAGGACTACTATAGAGATGCAAGGGTTACTTTTTCTTCTTTCATTCTTTTTTTAAAAGGTTAAATATCTTTTACTCCATGTTATATTAGCAAGTTTTAATTTATCCCCATAGAAAGAAACTATGATTCCCTTGACAAATCAAGATTCCATCAATAAAGACTCTAGGTCATACTTCTACCCAGAATATTCGAAATAATCATAGGTGGCAATGCTTAATACCTCAAGATTGCAAGGCATACTACTCTCCACTAAGTTGTTGTGCAGTTTTTGTGAATTTTTTTTTTAAAATAACTTAGTTTAGTTTTTCAAAATATTACCAAATAAAGTAGTTTATGTATTCATTCGTCAATCCATATGACAAATGGGAACAAAAATGTACAATTGGCGAAGGCTATAAAAAAATTATACACTTTCGTCAATCCATATGACAATTCTTTTTATAAAATAAAAATAAAAACTGATCAATGCATGTTAACAAAATGATTTGGCGAATACTTGTAGCATTTTGTTCCCATTCGCCAATCCATATGGCGAATGAATACATAAATTATGTTACTTTGGTAATATTTTGGAAAACTAGGTTATTTTGGAATTTTTTTTATTAATCTAAATTATTTTTAAAAAAAATCGAACTTTGTTGTCTTTGCATGAAAATAAACTTGGAAAAATCTGAGTTTGGATTTTTTTTTATCAAATTTTAATTATCTTCAACTCAAAATCCTCTTACTTTTTTTTTTTATTATCAAGACCCCTTTTTTTAAGAACTGTTAACACACAAATTCAGGTTAGAAAATTCTCACCTTAACAAAAGAACTTAGGACAATTATTGTCTAGCATTAAAATCAAGGAATAATGAGATCCAATAACCAGCTGTACAAAATTTGGTTCTTGTATGATAGTAACTCTGTTTGACATGACCATTACAAATCACAGAGTAGAATAACTATATGACAATGTTAAAATCTAAATATTTGCATGCACAAAGTTTGGTCTTTGTAGCACATGTTTTGTAACCATAACCTTGAGCACACAGTTGAAGTCAAGCCAGCCATTTGTTCCTTATTTCTCTTCGACACAAGCTTCAGAGAGGGAAACAAAACTAACGTTAAGAAGATTTCGAAAGAGTTATAAAAAAAAATCATGTTCGAAATGCACTTGAAATTCCTTCAAACTATAGCAGGAGTATGACCTCGCCTCAAGAAAGAAATGAAAGGAACAAGAGAAAATTTACAATGCCGTATAAACAAAATCGTATACATTGTAATGTTGGTAAAGATGTGTTAAAACAATTGAGGGACCTTAAAGCTATATTGCTGCAGGGGGAAATTGGAAAGGGGCAACAATGGGATCCTCGGGGACAATCGGTTACTTCTACAGCATCTAGGTGGTCACCATGTACACGATGGAATCCGGAGAGACTTGTCCAAGAGCAAACTTTTACAACTCTGAGGACAACGTTGGTTTTGATGAGGTAAGTAATGACACGACATTGGAGACCCAAACCTTTTGCCAAACACAAGGTTGGGTACGTTCTAAACAGTTTGTTTGCATTCTATTAGAGTTGTCGATGGCAAACAGAGGAGTATAGTTGAAAGCCAAAAATCCGCCATTTAAACATGTCATTGCGGCTTATGGTGTCACCAAGGCGGGCATCCCTTTATAAACTGACTCTGACGATTGTCAAAAATATGACATGCCATTTCGCCATGGCTGCCATTTAACAACACTTAATTATTCTGCTACTAATCCTCTTACTTATACTGCTATATAATCTTCTACTTGCTGATGGAATCTTCATGAAATAAGAAATTAGTTTTATCCATCTTATCGTCTTCTTAAGAGGCTTCTTATCCCTTGAAGCACAGTAAATTACATCTTCCCATCTCTAAAGTTTTGTTGAACATAAACACAAACCTGCCTGTGTGAGATACTGTTTTTGTTTCCTAATCATAGGCAATACCATGTATTATGTACTCGAACTGTCTAACACAAAAGGCAATTATCTAAAACCATACTTTGTTTAAGGGTAATATCATATATGGTTGACGTGGCGTTACATCATAGCAGCGGCATTTCAAATCCAATCCCATTATCACGGTTGTTCCAGTCGAGCCACCCATCCCTGACGGAACAACACAGCCTGACATGGTTTTCTTGCTTTTGCTGTTCCATGCCATGATAACGGTTGGAACGGCCGAGTTTGATAACATACAGTCAAGCCACCCATCTCTGACGGAACGACACGGTTTGACATGGTTTTCTTGCTTTTGTTGTTCCATGCTGAGATTGCGGTTGGAACGGACGAGTTGGATAACATATCCTTAAGTAGCCGCCGACCGACTCTATCAATCCCCTTATGGCTCTAGAACATCTATAGCAGAAACTTGAACCAGTTTTGTTCATGGTTTTAAATTGCAGCAACCGCAATTTAAAACTATGATTTGGTTATCAATTTCAACTCCAATTAATCCCACCAACAATCATAGTCAATTGATCAAACATCTCATGAAGAATCAATCATACACATAAGCAAGACAAAATCAAAACAAAAACATCTTCACAAATTAATCAAAATTCACCGATTCCCTGATAGAGGGTGCATGCAAGAAAAAAAGCTAAAAGGGGTAAAAGGGTTACCGCCACAGCAGAAACAACAGTAACAGCAAGAAAGAATCAATAGAAGCTCATGACATATGGAAGCTGCCACTCCAGTTTGGGGAGAGTCAACAACGTTGTTGTTGTCGTCGTCGTCTTCCAACAGTTTCTGTTGGGTTGATGATTGACGTTGTTGTTGGTCCTTTTCCATTCTTTGGTAGTTCCATTCGAGGTTTTTAATGTAAGATAACTTGAAGGAATCTCTGAGACTCTTTGTTGGCCAAAGATGCATCTCTTTCGATTCTTGAATAACCTAAACAATGTTATTGTTACGAAAGGAAAGAAAAATGCAAATACGGTTGGAAAAGCTCTACTTATATTGAATTAAAACTAGTAGAAGATAATAGAAGTTAAGTTTTTTAAATTGGTCAATAAAATTATAAAAATATAACGAGTAAAAGTTAAGAAATAATAAAATGAAACCTTAACCTGCAATAGGAATTTTATTAAATAAAAAATTACTACTCGTTAATTTTATAAATTAAAGTGTTGAATACGAATGAGATTCCAATGCATCAAATATATGATTTTATTATTTATTTAGATTTTATATAACGGATAGTGATAGTGACTCGTTTTATAATTTCATTACATAAGTAATAATACAAATTTATATTAAGAATAATATTTATGTATTTCTTTCATTTTTATTTATAGGTAAATTTTAATTTTTAAGGTTCATTGAATAATTGATGTATCTAACCTATATATAGTATAAATACATCATTTATTCAAGATAAAATATTCAAATTGGTCCCTTACCTCTACCTCTGGGTCCAATTTAGTCCCTTAATTCTAAAAAGTATCAAATTAGTCTTTTAATTGTTCAAAAAGGTTCGCGTTAACCGTTTGTTTATACACGCGTAGCAGCTGACGTGGCGTATGATAATTATACTATTAATTAAAAATCAATAAACCTCAAAAAATTTGTCCTAGACTGGATTCAAACAAGTACATGGAGGTCACCATACATGTTACTTTACCATTGAAGCATTTATATTTTTGTGATTAAATTTACTAACTAAATTTATTAATTCTCAAAACTCTTAACCATTGAAGCTGTTCAATTTCAACACTAGCATTATCAGCCAAATGAAGAAATCACGAGTGAAAATATTGTCAGTGTTGAAATCTTTTGATTCTTTGGTTATTATATCTTGAAATATGTGCAGGCTGATTCTTTGGGAAATCTTCTGATTCTTTTATAAGGCCTTCCATAAGAATTCTTTGTGGTACACCATGGGATTTTCTTTCTAAATGAATGAGAATCATGTCTATGTCTTATGGGATTTTCACATGCACAAAGGTAGATATGTAAACAACTGGTGATTTTTTATTTTTCTCTATGTCTTATGGAATATAAATATTTACATGACTCAGCATTGCAGTTGTAGGAGTGAGACTTTTAGTACATTGAGATTTGCACAATGTGCCAAAGCTATCAAGAACAAAGCTGTTGTAAATGAAGTATTGCATGAGGATGTGAACCAATTGCGAGAAGTAATACGCGAACTCAGGGTATATATCTTCCACCATGATCAACCTTCTCTTTTCCTTTTCAATACATGAAATTTTGATTCAAATAACTTAGATCTGTAAAATCAACCAGGATGAGCTGCATCGTGTTAAAACAAATGGTAACAATCCTAGTGATGGCACCTTGATGGCAGTAAGGTTGACAATAACTCAAACATGCAGTTAGTAGTTGTTGATTGCCCCGAGTCTGCTGATAAACCAAAGAAGCAAGTTATTAAAGTGAGTGTACAAATCCCAGATGCATTTTCCGGTATAGCTAAGTTTCAATCTATTAATTATAGTTTCTTTTTCATGTGATATAGGCTGCAGAGAAGGTTTTGGCAGGATCCATAAGGAGAGAAATGGCACTGGAAGAGTTATGTGCAAAGCAGGCTTCTGAGATATTGCAGCTCAATTGCTTAGTAAGTTTATGTTTGTTTCATAACAGTAACCCGCGACCATTTTATCATCATCTGTTGTGACTATTGTCAATCATACTTGTAGATGGAACAATACAAGTGTTATAAGAAAAAGAAAATACTGGATAATTTTATTCATAAGAATAGGTTCCTTTTGTAGGCATTGCCAAGTGTAACCGCTGTTTCCAGTTTTCCTAAAAACTATCTATCCACTAACCAACTAACAAACAATTCCTAAAGACCAGGTTTTAGCAACTGCCATTAGTTTTAAACAGAAACAATTCTAAAACAAATAAATAAATAAATAAATCTTAACACCATCCCTTAAACTGATATCTGCAGATACTATCAGTTTAGAAACAAGCACAATGCAACAACTTTTTTTTTATTTTTTATTTTGTCTCCATTTCCGAACAAACTCCTAGCATACTTCGAAGCTTGAAAAATGCAGCAGGCTTTTGGGGCTTGGTCAAAATGTCTGCAACCTGATTTTCACTCTTACAATAAATCAATTTAATTGTTCCATCATTGCTAAGATCTCTTAGAAAATAATATTTCACATCAATGTGTTTACTTCTACCATGTAGTACAGGATTCTTGGAAAGTTTGATTGCTGAGTTGTTGTCACAAAAAATTGTGGTAGCTTCAACTTGTTTTAACCGTAGCTCTTCAAGAATCCGTCTCAACCAAATAGCTTGACAAGCACAAGCTGTTGCAGCAATGAATTCAGCTTCTGTGGATGACAGAGTGACAATTTGTTGCTTCTTAGAAGACCATGAAACAGCCCCTGTCCCCAACAAGAAAGCATAACCAGATGTGCTTCTTCTATCATCTTGATCTCCTGCATAATCACTATCCGAAAACCCGAATAATTCCAACTTTTTTCCTTTCTTGTAGAACAGCCCAAAATCTTTAGTTCCTTGTAAATAACGAAGAATTCTCTTGGCAGCTAACAAATGCATTTCTGTTGGACTCTCCATATATCTGCTTATTAAGCTCACATAATACATTATGTCCGGCCTCGTTGTTGTTAAGTACATTAAGCTGCCAACAATTTGCTTGTAAAGTGTGTTGTCCACTTTCTTTCCATCATGATCTTTGTTTAGCTTCAAGCCAAACTCGGTTGGAGTGCTTACAGGATTACAGTCCTGCATTTTAAATCTTTCCAAAATATCTTGCACATACTTCCTTTGGGAAATAAAGATCCCATAAGTTGATTGCACTACTTCTTTGCCAAGGAAGTAATGCATCATACCAAGGTCGGACATTTCAAATTCACTCATCATAGATTTCTTGAATTCTTTCATCATGGCATCATCACTTCCAGTAAATATAAGATCATCAACATATAAACACACAATGAGCATTTTCTCGATATCTCCCCTTTTAACAAAAAGTGTGTGCTCATACGGACATTTATGAAAACCCTTTTTCAGAAAATAAGCTTCAATGCGACTATACCAAGCTCGTGGAGCTTGTTTTAGTCCGTAGAGAGCTTTCTTCAATTTATAAACTTTATGTTCTAATCCAACCTTTACATAGCCAGGAGGTTGATCGACATATACCTGTTCTTCCAAGTATCCATGCAAGAATGCCGATTTGACATCAAGCTGGAAAATCTGCCAAGATTGTAGTGCTGCTAGTGCAACCACTAATCTGATTGTGTCATGCCTAGCAACTGGAGAGAAAACTTTTGTGTAATCAATCCCATACCGTTGCTTGTATCCCTTGGCGACCAAACGAGCCTTATACTTGTCAACTTCGCCCTTCTCATTTAACTTTGTTTTGAAAACCCATTTCACACCAATGGTTTCCTGTTCATTTGGTAGATCACATAGCTCCCAAGTATCATTTTTTTCTATTGATGCAATTTCTGCATCCATAGCCTTTTTCCATTTTGATTCCTTGATAGCAACTTCAAAAGTAGTAGGATCACAATCTGAAAAGAGAGCAAAATGTGTAAGTACATCCTCACCTTGGTCAACTCCAGTAACCTCATAATCTTCCATCCATGCAGGTCTTCTTCTATGACGTTGAGGCCTTTGTGATTCCGTTACAAGTGGACTTCGATCGGCTATAGGAACATTCTGATTTCCTTCTCCTACTTGCACATTTTCCATAGGTTTCTCCCTTTCCTCATTATCATCGCAGGCTATTGGGATATATTGTTTAGCGTCATCTTCTTTCCATGACCAGGTTGCTTCTTCATCAAAGACTACATCACGGCTAATGACAATTTTCTTGGTGCTTGGATTGTATAATTTGTAAGCTTTTGATGCATCGCTAACACCAAGAAATATGCATTTTTCTCCCTTGCTGTCTAGCTTTTTCCTCTTATGATCTGCAATATGAGCATAAGCGATACACCCAAAAACTCGGAAATAGTGTACAGCTGGTTTTCTTCCGCTCCATGCTTCTTCCGGTGTCATATTTTGAACAACAAGTGTGGGACTTCTGTTCAGTACATGTATGCTCCAGTTGACAGCTTCTGGCCAAAAACTTTTTGGAATACAACTCCTTGACAAAATGCTACGCACCATATTCATAATAGTGCGATTTTTCCTCTCACATACGCCATTTTGTTGGGGCGTATAAGCTGCTGTAAGCTGCCTTTTGATTCCATGAGTCTCACAAAAATTTGCAAATTCATGTGAACAATATTCTCCACCGCGATCTGTGCGCAGAACTTTGATTGGACTGCCTACCTCTTTTTCAACCAATGCTTTATAGCTTTTAAATGCTAGAAATGCTTCAGATTTTTCTTGCAAGAAATAAACCCAGACTTTACGACTAAGATCATCAATGAAAGTAATTATATACCTCTTGCCTCCATTGGAACATGGAGTAATTGGTCCGCATATATCTGAATGAACAAGCTCTAATGTAGCCTTTGCCCTCCATGATTTTCCTTGTGGGAATTGATTTCGGTGTTGTTTGCTAACGACACATTCTTCACAAACTTCAGAGGGGATTGTGATTTGAGGAAGACCTGTCACCATATTCTTTTGTTGTAAAGTCTTTAACCCACCAAAACTAAGATGCCCGTAGCGAAAGTGCCAAAGCCATTCCTTTTCTTTTAACCTTGCAGAAAGACATGATTGAGTATTGTCTTGTAGATACAATGGAAACATTCTATTAGCTGTCATGTTCACTTGAGCTATCAAACCCAATTTTTCATCTTCAATTCTGCAAACTCCATTTTTGACATAGATTCCATATCCCTTTTCTTGAAGCTGACCAACACTTAGTAAATTTGTTTTCAAATCTGGAACAAAAAGAACATTAGAAATAGTTTGAACATAATCTTTTTTGGTATGAATGCCAATTGTTCCTTTTCCCATGACAGACACAGTAGAGTTGTCACCAAATTTAACAGTGCTGCGAAATGATTCGTCTAAGTCAGAGAATGCCTTCTTATCGCCACACATATGATTGCTGCAGCCAGTATCCAAATACCACAAGTTTGGTTGAATTTCTTCCTTCACGTGACACACCATTAGAAGAGACACCTCTTCCTCTCTTTCTGCAAAGTTGGATTTTTCTCCTCTTTGATATCTCAAATTTGTTCTGCATTCTGACTTGTAATGGCCATACTTATGGCATCTGTAGCATTCAATATTAGACTTGTTTAATGACTTTGTTAATTGATGGCCTCCATGTCCTCTTCCTCTTCCTTGAAAATAACTTTCTTGATGCTGATAATTTTGTTGGTTCAGCCGATCATAGTTATTTTTGCCTCCTCTGCCTCGTTGCCTTCCTCTATCTCGTCCTTTATCACCTCCACTAGATATGGTGTGATTTTCGGATACGGCCTTCAATGCTTGTTCTTCTGTCTCCTGCTGGTTAATTTTTTTCTCATGAACCAACAAGGAACTTTGCAATTCATCAATTGAAAGTTCATCCACATCATTTGCTTCTTCTATCGAACAGACAACAAAATTAAATTTTGGTGTCAAGGATCGAAGAATCTTCTCAACAACGGTGACATCTGTTGTCTTGTCTCCATGAATCCGCATCTTATTAACGATAGCCATCATTCTTGAAAAGTAGTCTGTAACTGACTCTCCTGATTTCATTCGAAGTAATTCAAACTCCGAACGAAGTGATTGAAGTTGCTGCCTCTTTGTTCTTGTTGTACCTTGGTATTTCTTCTTCATGGAATCCCAAATATGCTTTGCAGTGTCCTTGCAAAGAATGGTTTCCAAAATTGATCGGTCAATTGCTTGAAAAAGATAATTCTTTGCTTTGAGATCCTTCAGCTTTAGTCCTTCCTGCTCCGTCTTTTGCCCGTCTGACAACGCAGCATCTGCTGCAGGTTCTGCTACGCCAGAATCAACAACCGTCCAGTATTCTTTGGATCTCAAGAAGTTCTCCATGAGCATGCTCCAATGGTCATAGTGACCATCAAAGCGTGGAATAGCTGCTTGCACAAAGCTATTTTCTGAAGTCATCTGTGAGAAAAAAAATTACAGCTTTTCCTGGTTCTCTCCCTCACAATAATTTTTTTTCTTTGTAATCCCTCTCACGTAACCGAGGCTCTGGATACCACTGTTACAAGAAAAAGAAAATACTGGATAATTTTATTCATAAGAATAGGTCCCTTTTGTAGGCATTGCCAAGTGTAACCGCTGTTTCCAGTTTTCCTAAAAACTAGCTATCCACTAACCAACTAACAAACAATTCCTAAAGACCAGGTTTTAGCAACTGCCATTAGTTTTAAACAGAAACAATTCTAAAACAAATAAATAAATAAATAAATAAATCTTAACAACAAGCACGAGACAATATGCAATGCCATTACAGGAAAGGCAAGGGAAGGTAAAATTCAGCACCTTCAGAGCCCTATGGACGGTGTTTTACCTACCGACGAATTCATGAACGAAGATCTAGTGTCCCATGCACATGAACATAAGGTAAGAGCAAGTTATTTTAAGGTTTCTCTTTTATGATTACTATATTGGATGCTTAAGGCTTACTATAAAGTATAAACATTCAACAGCTTTTGAAGGAGAACTATGAACATCATCCAAAAGTTCTGAAGATGAAGATAGAGTTAAAAAGAATACAAGACAAGCTACAAGAATATCAGAATTTCTATGAATTTGGAGAGAGGAAAGTGCTGATGGAAGAGATATGTAATTTAAGAAATCAACTTCATTTTTATTTAGACTATCCATCCGCATCTGCAAGAAAAGAATATCCACTCTTGCAATTGCCTCACTCATCTGAACCTAGTTTGGAAGCAAACCTCGATGCCATTCCTGATTCAACAGAAGCTAGCACTGAGGTAAATGCAAATCCAGAATCAACTGAAGATAATGCCGAAGTAAAACTTGAACCCAGAGGTAAATTTTTGGGGAAATCAAATGCAAATCCAGAATCAATCCCTCGGTTCGATTCTAGTAGAAAGGAAAAATTTTGGGGTTTTATTTTAAAATTTTGGTGAACTTTTTGTTGATGAAGATGATTTCCTAAAGAATCAGAAGATATATCAAATGCATACAAGATATAATAACCAAAGAATCAGAAGATTTCAACACTGACAATATTTTCACTTGTGATTTCTTCATTTGGCTGATAATGATAGTGTTGAAATTGAACAGCTTCAATAGTTAAGAGTTTTGAGAATTAATAAATTTAGTTAGTAAATTTAATCACATAAATATAAATGCTTCAATGGTAAAGTAACATGTATGGTGACTTCCATGTACTTGGTTCGAATCCAGTCTAGGACAAACTTTTTGAGGTTTATTAATTTTTAATTAATAGTATAATTATCATACGCCACATCAACGCCACACCTTTTTGAACAATTAAATGACTAATTTGACACTTTTTAGAATTAAGGGACCAAATTGGATCCAAAGATAGAGTTAAGGGATCAATTTGAATATTTTGTCTTTATTCAATGAATTTAAAAAGTTAAAATTTGCTTATAAATAAGAATGAAAAGTGTATATCTTTTCTTGAATATAACTGATAATGTCATGTGTTATAATTTAATTTCATAAACAATTTAAATGCATATTGAATACAATATTAAATATATTTGTAGAGATGTCAAAAAAGATAGATTTAGTAATTTTAATTGAGAAGTTGTATCTAAAAAATTGTACTGGAAAAAAAGGAAAACAAATATTAGTACAAAACTATAAATAATAGATTTAATAGTGTTAATATTTTCACTAACCTAACAAATATAATATTAACCATATTTTTATTTTATTTTTTCTTTTAACTACAGCCCTTTATATTTATAATTCCTTATTTATAACTATAAAATTAATTTTAATTTTAGATATTATTAGACATTAGACATGTGGTTGAAAAGACCAACATTAAAATTTAGTTTAAAACATGATTAAATTTTATATACTTATTTAATTTAATACCATATTAATTTTATATTAAAATAATTAATTTATAGTAATTTTGCTATCGAACTCCCCTAGAGTGTGTTTGGATAGGGTAATTGAAATTTTTTAAGGAATTCAAAATTCTAGATAATTCAAATGATTCAATTAGAATTCATTCAATTTTAAATTCTTTTGTTTGGATAGAGTATTAAAATGATTCATTTTAAAAAAAATGGAGCAATTTTCATAATTTTTAAAAAATTTGGGTCAAATCTAAAATATGATAAATAGATACCAATTTGTGATTTTTGAAAATTTAAAGGACCAATATGTAAAATTTGAATTATTAGGGACTTATTTGTAATTTTTTGGAAATTTTGAGGGTGGATTTGGAATTTTCATAAAATATATAGAGTGATGAAGTAATTGAAATTCTTTACTTTTTTGTGTCATTTTAAATTCCTTAAAATTTAACATGAATAAAATACTCCATAAATTTACATCATTTTAACAATTCTCCATATTTTTTATCCAAACAATGGATTTTGAACAAATCATTTCAAATTCCCTAAAAAATTATTTTCTCTCGTTAAAAAATACACCATCCAAACACACCTTTAAAATTACGGTTAAAATTGTGTTCAACTAACTAAAAGTACCATATATATTATTTCATTATGGTCATTCTTTAGTTTGTGCAAAATTATGTTTATTAGATTCAATATATAGATATTAAATTATTTATTTAAGAATGAAGTATTCGCAGTTATAGACTATTATGTAGTATATGATTTGGTTATAGATTTTATTATGTAATGATTATCTACATTGAAATTAAAAAATTAATTGCATTTGCAAGTACCTATGTATTTTGTTTGGCTTAGATATTTATTGAAGTATAACTATGTAAGAAACAAAATTAATTGGTAGTTGAAACAAAATTACAAATTCACCCGTGAATATTTATATGTATAACTATGTCTTCAATTACAAATTTGTATGTCTAAATATTTAACACAACCAGAATCACAATATCTAAGCACTTTTCTTTCCAGTAATTTTTTAGTGAAATCCTCTGGTCTGTTATGGTTAAAATTATAAATATTTATTTTTTAGGATAATTGACCCGTAGTAGCATACTCTACGCACAAAATTAAATCCCCATAACCTGAGTTGAGACAAAGCCATCACCCATTGTTGGAGCAATATTAGTAAAGACTAAAATCAGAAAGCTTTGGATTGAAATTTTAATCTAATAGTATATTAGATGTAACGCCCATATAATATATATCTAGAATAATATCATACAGAGTTAATTTTTGGTACTGACACCATCATAAATACCTACTAGTATAATTCACATTTTTGTCCAATACTAAAAACAATACAAACTATTGCACAAGACATGGAAATCATACTAAAAGAAAAGCTAAGAATAATACAATATCCATTATTGTACAAAGATAAAGAAATACACAGCGGAAGACTAAAACTATGCTTCACTTGAAACATCTCGAGCATAGCTCCACTTGTAAATCAAACCTGCAAAAGAAACCTGAAAAGCAACAACAATAGTGGGGTGAGATAACAACATCTCAGTGGATTCCCTATCTTAGAGTTCTTTTGGCTCTAAGGGTTCTATCAAACCTAACTCAAGTCTTAACATTACCTCTCAAAAGGATCCAGTACGAGATGGAACAAAAGGTCCATACAAAACTCACGCCACTAAATGAGTGAAACATCTACCTCAAGTCTTTACGGATGCTTCTCGTGGGACTAAAGATAACTCACCTCAAGACTTACTCAAGACCTTACGAAGGGCTCGATATCACACTCACTCAAGTCTTTACGGATGCTTCCCGTGGGACTCAGAATAACTCACCTCAAGACTTACTCAAGAATTCACGCGTAACCCAATGTAGTACTCACCTCAAGCCTTTACGGATGCTTCTTGTGGGACTCAGAATAACCCACCTCAAGACTTACTCAAGACTTTACGGAGGATCTACTAACATACACACCTCAAGTCTTTACGAATGCTTCTCGTGGGACTCAAGAATAACCCACCTCAAGGCTTACTCAAGATTTTACGGAGGTCCCAATGTAATACATGCCTTAATACGGATGTGTCGTACCTCGAAAAATACGATCCTAAAACAAAACAACAGAGCCGCCACCTAATTCTATTTATTCTACGAGAGAAAAGGGAGATATAGATACAACCTAATAAAGGATAAGAAATGGTCAACGAAACCAAATTCTAAGTTCGGGAGTCGGTTACGCAAGGGGAAGGTACTAGCACCCCTCACGTCCATTGTACTCAACGGAAACCTCTTAGCTAATTATGCGTTTAAATGTTTGATCTTAATCTATGTCTTATAAATGATTGATATTATGTTTGTTCTTAAGGAAATTAAAGTTATTTTATTAATAAGTCGGAGAAAAGATTAAAAGTTGATTTAAACGGAAAAATAATTAATTTTTTTATTAGGGTGCTCGCGAAGGATTAAAATCCCCGTGCCTACGTATTCCCTTGTGCAATGGGAAAGTCAGAGCTTCGTAGTTTGTGCGACTACGGTTTGTGGTTTTTATTGAACAGTTGTTTAAAATGCATTCTACTGCTAAGCGTTGGCTTATACTCACGGTGGAGGCTGAAGTGCTAGCTTGTTCGAGAGATAGAATGATTTAAACAATGTTCGTTTTAGAGAAAAGTATTTGACTTTTGTTAAGGTGTTTTAAACGAAAGGGCGAATGAACCACGTTGCGTGGGGCTAGCCCAGTTGCGGTCCAATCCAGAACGTGCGGAATGCTAGACTCCGGAGTTCTATTTTCGTACGTTATTTTGATAAATTGAAAAATCGATATACGAATAGTGATTGAACACATCGCGTGGGGCTAGCCCAATTGCGGTCCAATCCAGAACGTGCGGAATGCTAGACTCCGGAGTTCTGTTTTCGTACGATTAATTTATGCGATTATTTATATTTTGATATACGAATGGTGATTGAACACATCGCGTGGGGCTAGCCCAGTTGCGGTCCAATCCAGAACGTGCGGAATGCTAGACTCCGGAGTTCTGTTTTCGTACGTTATTTTGATAAATTGAATAATTGATATACGAATAGTGATTAAACACATCGCGTGGGGCTAGCCCAGTTGCGGTCCAATCCAGAACGTGCGGAATGCTAGACTCCGGAGTTCTGTTTTCGTAATTTAAGTTAAATAAATTGAATAATTGTTTTTAGACGTTTTAGAATCGATGTGTAACTAAAACAAAGGAGTGAACGAAGCAATACGCGTGGGGCAAACCCAGTTGTAGTTCGTTCTAGAACGTGCGGAGTGCTAGACTCCGAAGTTCTATTCCTCGTTAAATTAATTAAGACGCGCGATAAGGTCGTGCAGATGGCGGTCACTTGGTGACCGACTTACGTGTGTGTCAATGTCGGCGCGATGAAATATTTGGAAACGTTATAAGTTAGTATCGTGTAAAAATGTAAATAAACTAGATACACTAAATAGAATAACCATGAAAGGAAAATGAATTAAGCTTACGAAAAAAATAAATAAAAGATGGCCTCATATTGATCGAGTTTCGCTGGTTTAATGAAATCGGACAAATCTCGAACGTTTATTATATCATCGGCCCGAAAATAATATTTAAAAGAAAACGATTAATATATTTTTCTTTAGGACATTTCTTTAAACCACAATATTTCTAACAAAAAAAACTAAAGGTAAATTAGAAGGAAAAAAAAAAGTAATATCACAAAAATGAAATATAGACAAAAATAAACAACAAAACGATCAATCAAGATTAAAAAAGAAATGCAAAGGGGGTGCTTCGTTCGGTAAGCGGTATGAGTAGAAAAAGCTTGGTGGGCTTCTAACCCCCAACCAAAACCCAAATGAAATATAAAGAGATCAGAATTAGGAAAAAAACGATTTAATAATTAAAAAAGTTTTTTAAAAGGAAAGCAAGACCATAAACTCATTTTGGTGAACAAAAGATTTTGGTACCTCCATAAACCAATGTCAGGAAGAGAAAACCTACTCTTCTCTTTTTCAACGAGTCCGAAAAAAACTCAACCCAAGAATTCACGGCGATGGTTCCATCTTCCTCAATCGGCGCCGACACTCAGTCTCTCTCACTCTCAACTCGCGGATTTGACTTTGAGCCTTACTATCGGATTTGCATGATGTTTGATCTGGGTTCGCTCAACTCTCACCTCAGTTTCGAATACAAGTTTGGGATCAGATTCGTTTTGGTTTTCCGCGGTGGTTTTCGGTGTTCTCAGGATCTCATTCTTTCATCTTTTTTTCGGTTGTGTGTTTGGGTGAGTGTTAGTATGTGGGTTGTTGTAGTGAAGGGAGTTTGTTGGAAAATGATTTGTCTTGAAGGTGGTGGTTGAGAAACGGTTTTGCGGATGATGGCGCGGCTGTGACGGAGACAGGGGTTTGGCTGAGGGAAGGTCAGTTTTTGAATGGTTTCCAAGCGGTCCAGTCGAAGATGGTTTGATCCTCGCTTTGTTGTTGTTTACTGATGGGAAAATGGAGATTTTGGTCTGTGATCCTGTGACAGGAGTTGACCGGGCTTTTTGTTTGCTTTTGTTTTGATTTTTTTATCAAACTCAATGGTAGAAGGAGGATCCAAGGGGCCTGATGCGGGGGGTTGTTGTTGAGGTTGATGGCATTTTTTGTGTAGGTTTGTGTGGTGATGATTCGGCTTGAGTTTCTGGTTTTTGGGGGGATTTTGAAGGAGGTTTTTTTGGTTATTCTGTGAACTTTATTGTCAACGTTGTTGTTGTGCGTTTTATGGTGTGATGATGTTTTTGTGAGGGTTGTGGCGGAAAGGGTTTAAATCTGTGATTTCGTGATGGTGGTTTCCGTGAGCGGCGGTGGCTTGCAGGTTTGTGTTGAGGGTTCGAGTGGTTACAAATGGCGAGACACGATGGTTCTACTTTAATGTTGATAAAGGGTTTCACGGCGGTAAGGGTTTAAATGGTGGTGAGCGAAAGTTGTTTGTGCGCGGTTTTGTGGTTTGAAAAGGGGTGGATGGTACGGCCTTTTCTGAGTTTTTTTGAAAGAGTTCTCGTCTGGCTTTTTTTTCAGGAAGCTTTTTGTATTGGTTTTGATATGGTGTGAGGTTTGCGGCGATTCTCAGTTTGATTTTTCGCTCGCGGTTTCTCGCGAATGACTGTTATGTAGTTTTTATTTTTCTGTGTCTGTTTGCAGGTTATGAACTTTTTAAAAAGGAAAGGGTGTGAAGGCTGAGAAACAGAGGATGACGATGGTGATATGTTGTGAGGTTCTTGCTGGTTTCTTGGTTGTGTCAACAATGGAGGATATGGTTGAGTGTTTTTGGGATTGGTTTTTACCGTGTAACTGGTTGTTTTTTGCAGGTTATGAAGAAGGTGTAGTTGAATGATGAAGGGCGGTTCTGGGATTTTGAGATTTGAAGAGCGGGAGGGTTGTCTTTTTCAGGTTTTTTGAAGGGATTGTGATGAAAAATGGAAGCCCCCCCTGTTCGTATGGCTTCCCCCCCTTTTTGTTACTGGGCGTTGGTTTTTTTTGTGTTGTTTTTTTCTTTTTTCGTCTCTTTGCTTTTTTCTCTTTTTTCAGCAAATCGAGGTCCCCCTACCTTTATGAAAGTGTCTCAGGCGTTCTTTTTCAATTTCTCTTTTTTCCTTTACATTTTATTGACCTGTCTCTCTTTCACTTTTTGTATGCAGGTTTGGCTTGATATGAATTGGTGAAAAATTCTGCTGGAGTGTTGCAGATTGAGGGATAGAGTTGTCATTGTCTGTTGGGATGTATGCCAATTTTGGTTGACTGAAACAAACTTCTTTCTTTTGTACTATTTGGATAAAGTTAAATTAATAAAAATAAAAAAATGCAAATTATTTCTAATAAAATTAAATTGTAACTAAACTAAAAAATAAATCCTCCATGAACTAAATACAGTTAAATGACAATAATTGATTGAGATTAAAAGTCTAATTAAAATAGTTAACTAAATAAAATAACAATTGAAAGTTGGATTAAATTAAAAAAAAATTAAATAACTGTTAATCTAATTGAAAGAAAAAATCTAATAAGATTAAATAAGAAACAAATTAATTAAAATAAGACTAGATAAATAATGGAAATGACCTAAATGGAATATTAAAAATAAATAAATTACTTAGAACTAAATGATAAAGTTAAACCAAAACAACTATTTTTAAAATCAAACTAATTTACATTTTTCTTAAAAAATAAAACCTAAATTGAAATTAAACTTAAATCTAAATAAAAATCTAAATTTGAACCAAGATAAAAAAATGAAACTAATTCTAAAATATCTAATATTTTTATTCTTAAACCGAAACAATTAATTAAAAAAAACAAGAAACTTATATGATTTCAAATGATAAAATGAATAGAAAATGCAATGGTTAATGATTAATGGACTAAAAATGCGAAAATGACTGAAAATCTAAACCGCAATAAAATGCGTCAGATGAAAGCGAAAATTTCTGGTCAAAATTTAGGGTATGACAGGATGCTTCCCGTGGGACTCGGAATAACCCACCTCAAAGATTACTCAAGACTTTATGGAAGACCTAGTGTATTACACCAATCAACCACTATCCTCGTCTCACTAAGCGGTACCTCAAGCCTTTACGGATGCTTCTCGTGGGACTAAGGATAACCCACCTCAAGACTTACTCAAGACCTTACGGAGGACCTTGTGTCATACACACCTCTAGTCCTTACGGGTGCTTCTCGTGGGACTAAAGATAACCCACCTTAAGACTTACACAAGACTATTCCAGAGGCCTAGTGTATAACACGCTAACGATTCGCAACAACCTAGGTAAAACTAGGCATCTCACTATTCATACCACCTAACAACTTCTAGTCACAATACTAGGCCACACTATTGGTTTATGGTAAGGTTTCCTCACTCTTCTCCATTCTTGATGCTTTTAAATTCTAAGGTTCTCGAACATATAATTCTAATATTTTAGTTTAATTATCACCATTAAACAATTCTCACAATAATCTCATGTCTCTACTCTCAATTAGTCCTCATGATTTAATATACATTCCACAATTCGATTAGTACCACAATTAATCAATTCACTCGTTAAATCATACCGGAATTAATTAAATCTCATAAACTAATTAATCTCACAAATTAATTAATTTCACTTCTAACTTAATATTTTATCTCACCATTGGATAGTACATTGTCTTAGCTTTCCAACGATATAAAGTTTGCCTCAATCGGACACCCGAGTAAAAAGTTATGAATTTTCTAAGAATTAACATTTTTCTCCAAAACCTACAGCGTTAACCGGTTAACGGATTGGTTAAACGGTTAACCGACGGTCAGCAGGCCTAAAACCTGCGTTTTTCACATCTAAAACCTCTCCAAACTCATCCCAAACATTAGAGGTCATCCAAGCAAACTTAGTAGGTTCAAACTACACCTAACATGATCATTCACAAACATTTAATCGACACTTTAACCGTTCAAAATCTTGATTCTACGAATTCTAGAATTTTGCCCTAAATATCAAGAACACTAAAACTCTAGAAATAAAAGTATCTATCTAGAACCCACCCTGTAATCGACGAGAAGTTTGATGTAGATGATGATTCGATGAAGAAATGGTGATGATCCTAGCTTTCCCTCTCCTAGGGTTTTCCTTCTTTCTCTTCTCTTCTCTTCTCTTCTTTCTTTCTTCCATTTTTCTTTCTTACTAACTTTCTCTTCTTTTCTTTTCCTTTTATAACACATAACTTATTTTCTTTCTTTTAAAACCAAACAATGTATGTTAAATCGATATACAATAGTTAGTATTCTAACAGGTGCAATTTGAGAGTATCCAAAACATCTCTGAGTCGAATATTTAATAAAGGCCTCTGAGTCAGATAATACTTATTAATATTAATTAATATTATCCAGAGCGTTTAATTAAATACGGGGTATTACATCCTCCCCTCCTTGAATTGAAATTCGTCCTCGAATTTCCTTTACTCATCCACAAGGACAGTTTACAACACTGTCTTAGATCCAGACTTGTCCTTAATTCTCTTACATATCCTGACATACTCAAATTCCAATTTTGACTTCGCGGTTCAAAATCCTTGTTTCATAATAAATCAAACCTCGCGTCCTTACTCCTACGCTCGTTTCCAATATTGGTTAACTCCCAATTCACTATTTCCGCAATTCAACAGTTGCTTCATACCGAACCACTCATTGCAATCCGAAAATCACTAAAGTCATTTCAAAGGTTGTCGAACAACTTCTTACCAATTCCATTGGGTCTTATACCAAAATTGTAACCATTTATATCGGACACTTCATTCTTTCGGTATCTTACCATAGATAATACACTTATACACAATTCTCTTACTTCGACACTTATAAATAAATCTCCTCAAGTTCTCATAATCTGACATAACTCTTTTATTTGTCTCCCTTCACTATGCTTCCAAAGCCCAACAGTGGAGATACCACAAATTCTCAAGCAATACCAATTAGTTGGTAGTCTGCGGAGAACTCACGTATCCATTAGTGCTTTCACCAACCTATAGAATAAGGACTTGCAACATGCAACGGTAGAACAATTCACTTGTCAACTACATAATTAACAACATCGGTCCAAACTCTCCAATAACAAAGATACAAGGTTGTACTGCTACAACCATAACCAATACAATTCCAATTCCATTCTAAACTCGAAACAATTTATCCAATTAACCTTAATCAATATGACCATAGTTACTATGCTCCATATCAAAACCCTTCACAAAATTCCATGCACTCAAGATTTTTTGTTGACACAAGAGCTCCATTACTAACAACGCAGTCACACCACAAAATTACGATAACTAGTGAGTCGCCATTACCAGACTCAATCATCCTTAGTATACTTACAATTTCCCACATCACTTTCCTATTGCATACAATATTCTACATACTCACCTTTGAAGATCATACAAAACTTCTCATTCGAATCCATTTCTCTCAAGGGCCTCGTTCCTTAAACGATCCAACTTACATGCTTAACTTCAGAATAGTCACCTCTCACCCTTACCTAGATGGTAACCCAAACTCCAACTCTCTGAGTGCGGCTTAACTGCACACATCGGGTATTACTCTTACAAAGTCCATAACTTGATGTCAAGAATTTAACAATACTAAAACTGAACAATTTTTTATCTCTTATCCACACAATAATTTCCAATACCAAAACATTTTCGGAAATATCAACACTTCATGATCCTTGCATAGTTTCGCAACTTAAATTTTCAATAGTCGCAACAACGACACACCAATTACCCAGATCATCTATCACCTACTAGAACATGCTCAAAGGAAAATCCAACACTTCATTTTCCGACACTCCGAACGGAAACTAAAACAAACTTGCAGTTCAGAAGGTACGATTCTGTAAAGTTCTCCACAAAAGTCATGTGCCAATCAATTACCTTTCCGAGGCTAAACGGTCGAACACAAATAAACTCGTTCCTCTTGCTAACAAGTAATCCAACTCAAATTACCAATCTAGTCCATACTGACTTGTAATATAATTCTCACTTGTGGTCTCTAAATAGGTGCAACAATCGTTCACCATCCACAACCCAAGATAACATAAACGGGCACAACATGCGGATTATACTCTCCAACAAACGAAGAAGTAGAACTACTATTCTGTTACGGTCACAACACGAATACTCAACGGAATAGTCTGATTTCCACTTTTACAAGGACATTAGCAGGGAAACGACAAGGACAACATCAAAGGGTTTCTAGTTGCAAGCTAACACTTGGTTTGTCCATAAACAATTCCAATACACAATCCCTACCAGGTAAACAAACAATGGATATCTCATCTCTAGTATACAACTTTGTCCTCTCTCTCTAAATTCCTTGGTGAGAATTAGTATCAACAACAACATCCCCAATCTCACTAGAGGCATAATCCAAATACTTCGATTGTTTACAAATACAGGAGTTCTCCCTTACACCTGAACACAGAGGTAAAGCACTCCCCTGAAAAACCTTACTGTCTCTGCCTACTTACCAATCTGGGTTCCCTTACCCGCTGCTAATCATTACGTAGAATGTTTCCACAGCTTCAAATCGGTACCAAGAACGCTTCGATCGGGCACTAAAGTCCCAATGTATGCAACTTATAAAAATCCAATTTTCCAAAACTTAACAACGATAACCAGTCACTACCGGGAGGGTAACTGATCACTCAGTATGATCCTGTACTTCTAGTAGCCGAAATAGATTTAGAAACACAATTATGTAACTAGGTACTATCCAGAGGACAATCCGATTACTCAACACATAAGCGAACTTCTGGTCTTCATTGTTACCTAAACCTCTCAAACTTATTCCAATCGCCTCTAAAAGTTACAACCATACCAACTGACGATTCCGCGCAATAGTAATCATACCACCAGAGTCCTAATGAGAGGACCGTCATTTCTTACACTTCCTCTGATACTATACGTTATACCATTCCTTGGGTCATCCAACATTTCCGAATTGACCCCCCTTATTAAAAATATAACATCTTGATGCATTGATCTAAACTTTGTCTATTTGGTCATGACCAGACATACCACTCGTCTTCTATCCCTGGCACGGGGTATACTTGTCTCGCTTGAAACGTGTAATCACATCCTCGTGTTTTTTCCATGTTTCACCACCACTTTAGGTTCTCAAAAGAAAATGAACATTATTTACTTGTAACTTATATCTGTATGCAAGGTATTATCCAAATACATTCCTTGAAGTATTCTCGCTCATCCAAGATGCCATTACGATCTTAGGTCCGAACACTAACAATTTAACGCATTCCCTAACTTACGTCACACGTTCCATAAAACATCGTCTCTTCTCATGAAATGAAACTTCTCAACGCTTTCGTCTATACACGTGGCCAACATTGATCCACCAATGACTTTACTTATTCCGTTGGACACCGACCACTCATCCTGTTGATACTTGTACCTTTCAGACATTATCGATTCCAAAGGATTCCTCGAAACACATACTACTCTGCAAATCCATGTTACAGGAAGTAGAATTCTTGTGAAGACTCCAGTTGAGCTGGCCAAAGCTCCCTCTGCTAATTCTTGGCTTGAGCCCATCCTCACAGCACAAGTTACGACAACACTTCGGAGTCCTCATGGTCGTACAACCATGATCCTACCTACCACATACATAGTACTAGGCTGATCAGACCCATTACTACATAGTATGCTATTAAGAATCATGTCGGCTAGACACACTTAAGAGGCAGGAAATATTTACTTATTATGTTTCAAGGCTAGGTCGAGGATACGACCTGCTCTGATACCAACTGTAACGCCCATATAATATATATCTAGAATAATATCATACAGAGTTAATTTTTGGTACTGACACCATCATAAATACCTACTAGTGTAATTCACATTCTTGTCCAATACTAAAAACAATACAAGTTGTCGCGGCCGGCTTAAAATCTAAGAGTCGTCATCCTATTTTTTAAAGGAAAATAAAGGATAAACCTAAATCTTAAGGTTCGGAAGTCTGTTAAGTGGGAGGAAGGTGTTAGGCACCCCTCACTTCTATTATATTTAATAGTATCCCTTCTAAGATTCTAAGGCATGTATTGTTTGTGGAAAATAAAATAAGTGAGATAATAAAATATAATAAAATTTTAATTGTACTCGCTAGGGTTTGCACAACCCTATGCCTACGTACCTTCAAAAGAAGAATCAGAGCGTCGTAGTTCGATTCCCTAATCCCCTACCCCTTACTAAGGGATAAAAACCCTTAATTTTAAAACATCTTTTAAAATATTAAGAAAAAAACTTAATTTTCTTTAATAGAACTTTTTAAATAAAAATTCATAAAAATAAATCCCAAGAATAATAGTAAAACCCCAAAAATAATAATAAAACCCATGATAATTTTTGATACCCCAAAATAGTTATGAACCCCAAATTTTGATCCCTTGAAAATAATTATGAAAAGAATATTATGTGAAAACCCTAAATATCCCAAAATAAAGATTTGATTATTAATTCCTAATCCCCCATAAAAATCCTTTAATTATTAATCTCATTATTAATTTCTATAACCCTAAAATACCACATTCCAGAACTTTATCCCTAATTAAGTCATTAACCCCTAATATAAAATATGAACCTAGTTAATTAATTAATTAAGTAAATTAATTAATTAAATTAATATTAAAAAAACCCAAGATATAGATTACTCTGACTTTATAAATTATAGAATTCATTATGATAAACCCCAGAATTATGAATTAAGCCCCTCATTGTTATAATACCCCAAATTAATCAAATATTATATTAATCAAATCACACAAATAAATTAAGTTGTTTTTTTATAAAATTAATTGAACAAATTATTCCCTAAATAAGTAACTAAATGAAATTAGAGAATTAAATAAATTATCTCTAATAAATTATCTCAATTATAAATTTTTTTATATTTTAAGTGTACCTAGTTAAATCTCTGATTCTATTTGTATAATTATATTCCATATTCATAATGGCTATTAAATTGTGTTTTCTTTTTGCAGGAAAATATTTGTTAGATTTTGTTAAGGTTATAAAAAAGATTTTATTTGTTATTCCTCTTTCACTTAAAAATGGTCCACACAAAAAAAATGTTTTTCAATGAAATAAACGTACGTCTATTCCGAAGTAACTAAATTAATTATTGGTTTATGATAACACAATTAAATCAATCATCCAAACAAAACCCAAATTAAAATATGTACCACACAAACCAAATAAGTACTGAGACCACACAAAATAAAGATTATACAAAATCAATATAAGTACTACACATTATAGTTTAAATAAAATATAGACAATTTTTATACCAAATCAATATAAGTACCACACAATATAGTCTTAAATAAAATAGGCTAAATACCCAAATTGGTCCCTTAACTCCATCACTGGGTCCAATATGGTCCCTTATCTCTAAAAAGTGACAAAAAGGTCCTTTAATTTGTTAAATTGTACCACGTCTGTCCTTCCGTCACCAACCGTTAGTCAAAGTCAAGTTATCATACACATGTGGAGCTTAGCTTGGGTGACTCATCTGCCATGTAGGATGTGTTTGCCTAAAGTGTATACCAAGTAGTTTCATAACCAGTTGTACGAAACTTGGTGAAAATAGAAAGGAACCCTAGCGCAACACCATTGAAGCTTGAAGCATCATAACCAGCTACCATTGAAGCTTGAAGCATCATATCCATTTCTGAAGCATAATCCACCAGGTATTCGATTTTACAATTTGAAATGTTATTCGATTGCAGTTACTTTAATGATTTAGGGTTTGTATGTTTTAGGGTTTTTCGGAAAAGTTACTGATTTAGGGTTATTTGATTTCGATTAGGGATTTGTGTCAGTAGTGATGAGTGAGTACCTGAATCTTACAATTCACCACAGTGGTGCATTTGTGGATGACGAGCTGAGTGTATACGAAGGGGGATAGATTGCAGAATTGAAAATAGATGTTGATAGATGGAGCTATTTTGAACTGCTAGGTTGTTTTAAGGATTTAGGTTACACCTGTATTGAGAAAATTTACTATAAGGATCCACAATTTGGGATGAGCACCTTGGTTGATGACAAAGGAGCCCTAGAGATTGCTGATTTGTTTAGGGTTAACCTTAGGGTTGACATATACATCACACACATATTGTCACAACTTGATTTCTATGATGGTCCAATTGATGAAGTAGAAGCAGATGTGATGGAAGAGGATGACACTGAAGGAATTCTTGCTGCAATGCTTGAGGAAGTTAATGTTGAGGTGAATAATATTGAGCCCTTGAATGAGACAACTCCAAGGGTGGAAGAGGAAGTTTTGAATCAGAATGAAGGGAATAATATTGATCCTGTGAATAATTCTGATCCTGTGAATCTGAATGCTGAGGTGAATAATTATGATTCTGTGAATCCGAATGCTGAGAATGAAGGGGATAATACTGATGTTAGTAAGGATGATAGTGATGATGAAAACTTCAATTATGACAGTGCAATGGAAGTTGGTTTTGTCAATGTAAGAATTTTGTTTTGTCAATTATGATAAGCAATTATGTCAATTATGTTTGGTTCTATCAATGTAACAATTCTGTTTTGTCAATTCTGATAAGCAATTATTTCAATTATGTTTAGCAATTATGTCAATTATGTTTAGCTGATAACAAATGCTAACATTATGGTACTGTCAACATAACAATAACAATTACCATTGATCACATAATCCATTACAAATGTCTAATTGGTACTGTCAACTACATTGACAACAAATTGATTCAACAACAACAACATCCTAAAGCATTCTAAAAATAGTGAGAACAAATTGATTCAACAACATCCTAAAGCATTCTAAAAACAACTACAACAAGGCCTATGAACAAAATCAATTTCCAGAATTTTATCAACTTCATGAGCTTCTTCATGTCATTTTCCATTTTGCTTATTTGTTTCCCATATTCTTCAATAGTCACTTGAGCCTTTGCCACTGACTTTGAGAGCTTCTCAATTTTATCCATCAAATATTGCTCCTTCTCATCTCCAACCTCTTCAAAATACCATCCAAAGTACCCACAACCAACATTGCTTGATCCCTACAAAATACCATATTCAACATCAACCATTTTAAAATACAAATACAGCTACAAATTTTAAACAAACATACATATGACATACTTTAAAATTAGGACATCCCCAAAAATGTTTCCCATAGTTCTTACGAAGAACAGCTAAATCCCCACAGTGACATATAGGTTTCCAAGTTGTGCTTGTGTTGACATTCGATCCTTCCTTCGAAGAACACCCACCATAACCGTGTTTTGCTTTCATCACTGGCGTTGGCGTCGACCCACTGAATTTCATCTTCGTGACTCTATGATTGTACTATTTCTTGAATCAATTTGGGGATGGATGAAGAGAAATTTTTGCAGAACCCTAGAAAATCATGAAACTATTTGGGGATAAAGAATCTCAGTTTAAAAGAGGAAGATGAAGCCATGTCAGCTGCCACATATAGAAAAGTTAACGTCTGTTTGGGGTGGTGGACGGAAAGGATCTATTTGGTACAATTTAACAAATTAAAGAACCTTTTTGTCACTTTTTAGAGATAAGGGACCATATTGGACCCGGTGATGGAGTTAAAGGACTATTTTGGGTATTTTGCAAATAAAATATAAATAATTTTTATCTGAGCAATGAGAAACCGACCTACGAGATCGAGGTTTATCCCGGTTTTGTCAAAAATTCCTTTTGATTCAATCAATCTCTCCGTCACCAATTTCGATGTATTTCGATGTTTGCCTGAGTTTTGATTTTTCGGTTGTTGTTCTTCGATGTGAAGAGTAACAACTTTGTTTTGGTAATAATATGTAAATTGTGGGTGCCCCAAAGTGTGTAAAAACATAAAATTAGACCAAAGACAATTAAATGTGATTGAACTAATTATAAATTTTTTAATTTGATTGATGATTGATATGTGTATTAATATGTGATTTGGAACAAATTGTAATTATTTTATCTAATTTTATTTTGGATATATTGATTGTGAGTTAATACAAATTTGTGTGATTTATTGTTATGATTTTGTGAAGTTCTGTTCCGGAAAGAAATCATATGATTTGAAATTGATAAAAATCTTTCTACTTTGATTTAGTTTGACACTTATAAATTTGGCTATTGTTAGACCTCCACAATACACATAAAAAAAATCTTTATATCATTCTAATTTTTTTTATAAATTTCAGATTTTTTATTTGATGACTTTCCACCAATTTCATAATTGATTATGAATTAATGAAATTTGATTATATTGGATTGAAATATTTTATTAAAGAAATTTGATTTGACATTAATAGATTGATTTTGAGCTTCCTCCCATTTATTGTGTAACAGTTTAAGATTCAGTCAACAAAAGTTGACCCAAAACAAATAAAAATAATAATACAATTAATAATAATTATATCAAAAAAATATTATTAAATGATATTTTTAAAATATCTCTTCCCAAAATCTTATAATAATATATATTTTTATTTATAATAGTAATTAATTTTCTGATTTTTTTTTATTTCATTGAAAGTATATGATGACTTTTGCTATTGAAGATGATGAAGCACATATGTCCCTCTTTTCTGTTTTCAATTTTTTTCTTTTTATTATCATCTTTTTATTTATGTTTAATTATAATGAAAATAAAGAAGAAACAATTATCAACTTGAATAGGAAATGTTAAAATAAGTTAATTAAAAAAAACTGACTTAATTTTATTAATAATTAAATTTTTAATATTAAATATTAAATTGAGAGCTATTAATTTGTTTTCATACTTCCTATTTTTTAGATAATAATATTTCATAATTTTTTTGTTTGTTATTAATGATTAATTAATTAAAAAAATTGGTGACCAAAATACCCAAAAAAATGGTTAAATTCAAGATTGGAATTTAACGTGTAATTTTTCGATACTAGAAAATTTCATAATTCCTATAATTATACTACCATAAATAATTATAACTTAATAAGAATTTATATGTTATTATAAATAAGCCACTAAGTCATAATAATATTGCTACGTAATAAATGTATTAATTTCAATTAATAATAACAATAATAATGACTCATAATAATAAAAAGAAATTTGAATATTTGATTGACTTCCTTTTTTTATTTAGTTGTTACTATTTTTTATTAAACTAATATAGTAGATTAAATTATATACTGATTTTTTTGAATATAAAACAAGGCAAAGGGAAATTAAATTCTAAATAGGCAAAAAAATTCTAAAATATGGGGAGTTAGATTCGAACTCTTACACTCACCTTTACAACCCTTAGACATATTCTTTTACCGAATGGACTATTATATCTATTCGAAATAAAATTATATCTCAAGAATAACATATTAATTAAGAACCTAATTTCTAATTTTAATCCTTCTAAATAATATTTATACTATTTTTTTATCCCACCTTCAAAAATAAATTAAATTTGTAGGCAAAGATCTCACACTTTAACGTATTAAAAGTCAAAAGGGGTATCCCTTTGACTTTTTAGGTTATTGAGGGTGACCTAAGCATTGGTCAAAATTTAGCGTACTACAGCTGCCCCTATTTAATTAGTTTCGAATCAGGATGATGATGTCGACGAGCCCTCATCCTTCTGAGGAGAAGGCGATTAAATATAAGAGGACCCCAAATTTTGACGAGCAAACCCCGCGACTTTAGAATTAGTCCAATCTTGGTGTTCTAGTCTCTTTCAAATCCCTATAAAATTTCGGCACACTCCAATTTTATTTGGTGACAACCCCGGTAGAACCCCATATAACATTCCCAACTTCAATTGCTTTAATAAACCCTGATGGAACCCCCTTAGTGATTAATATTTGCCGAATCGTTTGGCGAAAATCCCGGTGAAACCTCTCAATGTCGCTTCTGATTGAATAACTCCGATGGAACCCCTTGATGTTAATTCTCAATTGAATATATCCTGATAGAATCCATTATCAATCCCTAATAGAATCCATTACGAGCTTAGGTAGAATCCTTTATCAATCCCTGATGAAATCCCTTAACCCTTTTCAACCCTCTTGATGAACGTTGCATATGACTCATATGATCCTTTGATCAACTTGGATACAAACTCTTGAATGGAACCCTTTAACTCCCGATTAGAACCCCCTGTATAATCCCTCTGGAAAACATTAGATGAGACCCTTTTTTGTAGAACCCTGTAAATCCCTTTGGACGAACGTCCGGTAGAAACCCCTATGACCCTTCAGATACTAGATTTGATAAAATCTTCTTGAACCCTTGATACAACCCCTTTTATAATCCCCTTTTGAGTAATATTATAGTAGAACTCTTTTTGATGAAAAATCCCTTAAAATCCTTGGTAACATCCCTTTGATATATCCATTTGATAAAACCTTCTTGATGAAATCCCTTGATAACATTCCATGGTTGAATCCTTTGACAAAAACCCTTAACAAACCCTTGATAAAACCCCTAATGAAACCCCATTTGACAAATCCTATTGATAAACTTCCTTTGGTAAAATTCCTCGATAAAATCCCTTTTGATAAATTATGTTGATGGAATACAGTGTAACCCCTTGAGGAAACTCCAATAGAACCATTGTTAATGCAATCCCCTAAAATTATTTGACAAATCTTGATGAACCCTGGATAGATCTTTGATCAAACCCTTGATGAAAACCCTTTGGGTAAATCCCTTGTAAAATTCCTTATAAAACCCTCTTGTCAAATTCCACTAGTGGAATCCGGCGTAACCCTTAAATAACATCTTTAGATGATAATCCCAATAGGAAACTCCCTAATAATATCCTATGTACATTTGATAACATCCTTGTAAGTAGAACCATTGATAACCCAGTTGGTTGATGACAACCTTTTATAACCCTTTCTTGAATTGATTTTTAAATCCTTACGCATGTATGCATGTTTGTATTTATGAATGCATGTATGCGTGATTATTTATGTATAATGCATTTTTGGGCTAACGCCTCTTTTATGCTATGCAATGTCTATCCTTATGCTTATAAATTTTTGTAACATCCTGACTCCCTAAATCTCAAATCCTTGGCAATTTGTAATAATCCATGACATCCTTGATTCTTGAGTTATGACGATCCTTCTAACCTTAATCCATGAGAATGTGTAATGTCTTTTTAGAGAAACTCTTGTATTGGTCATCGTCGTGACTGATATTTATGAGTCCTGTTTTTTTTTTGGAAGCATACAATCCCTTTAATGATTTTGAAATCAAAGTAAAATCCCTTTCCCTTTTAAAAGCTTTTTTATTATACCCAATGTTTCAATGCCTTATTTCATAATTAATCAACACCTTGTAATCAAGCGGAAAATAATTAAGGAGCAAAGAAAATGATTTGAAAAAGCCAATTCCATTGATAATAGGCCCGAAAATGGGCAAAAATACATAGGAAGGTAATTCCCCTATGGAGAGATTACCGCAAATTTAGAAAGTTGTAAAAATGGCAATAAAATGAGAATTTATTAATATCCCTATTTAATTAAACACCATTTATAATCCCTGAGTCTTCAAGATCACGACACTTTGCTTCCGAAGATGATAGCTGGAATGCTCACTCCTTTCTGAATTCCTGTTACGGGTGACTTGAGTGTTTTCAGTCATATGCCTTTTGGATATCCCTAATTTTTGCCTGGACCACTCTTTGAGAGTCTTAGTCCACCAGGATGATATACCATTTTTCGCATAAGTTGCCCTTTCGGGTTTTCGACTTATCGAGTATTATTCTTTTATAAGTCCCTAATTTTTGTCTGGATTGCTCTTTAGAGTTTCCAATCCACCGGGATGCCCTAATTTTTGCCTAAGTCACCCTTTAGGGTTTTTCGACTTAGCGAGCTTTTATCCTCTTTTTCTAGGCATAGTATTTTTTTTTGAATGAATCGGAATTCACCGGTCGTGGTAAATCCGCTCCATCCATAGTTGTTAACATTAGTGCTCCGCCAGAGAAGGCACTCTTCACGACATATGGCCCTTCATAGTTTGGGGTCCATTTTCCTCGTGGATCTTCATGGATGGGTAATATTTTCATTAACACCAAGTCTCCCTCTTTGAATGGGCGTATACGAACTTCCTTTATGAATGCCCTTTTAATCCTCTTTGATACAGTTGAGTGTGACATATCGTAGCCCTACGCTTCTCTTTTATGAGGCTCAGCTGGTCACATCTGGTTTGAACTTATTATGCTTTGCTCCCATTATAACCCTTAGTGACAAAATTTCCACTTCAATCGGGAGTACTGCTTTTGTGCCATATCCTTGTAAGTTTTTAACCATTTTATGGATGATCTTCTTGATATTTTATTAACAGCTTCCATGGTTCATCTTTGATTTACAGAGTGAAGAGTTATGATGCTAGATCTTGAAGCTTTTACATAGTGCATCCATGGTTTTGTTTAGATTAAGCCCATTATCCCTGATAATTTTCTTAGAAACCCCATAATGACAAATTATTTCAGTTTTTAAGGAATCAGGCTATTATTTTCCTTGTCACATTATTGCATAAGGCTACTTCCATTCATTTGGTGAAGTAATCAATAACCATCAAGATGTAACTATGTCCATTAGATGCCCCTAGTTTAATCATCCCGGTGATATCTATCCCCACATAGAGAATGACCACAAAGTATTTATGACGTTCTAGTTAGTTGGTGGTACATGAACTTTTCCTTCATATATCTGGAACTTGTGACACTTCTTGACGTAATTGAAATAGTTTGATTTCATTGTCAACCAGTAATACCCTGCTCTCAGAATTCATTTAGCTCTTACATGTCCACTGGCTTCATATCCCTCTAGACACCTGAGCAATACCATATCTTGATTCCTTTCATTGAGGAAGAATTGGGCAGCCAATCTTCTGAGAATTTCTTTATCCCTGTCTGAAGTGTTTGTAGGGTATTCTTTGTTCAGGAGGAAACTGTTTGAATACATATGTATACCCTTATAATACCTTTATTAGTTTGTCTTTTAAATCCCTGTCCAAAGATGTCCCAATTTGATCTTTAGTCCCTAGATTGATTACATCCACTGGTTCCTGGTGAGGTTGTATTTCTTTTACTCTCTTGCCTTAACAGTCTAGCTAATTCCTCTAGAAGATCACAATCGTCCCCATCACCCTCTTCTTCTTGGTAAATCGGTACTTCGAAGTCATAAGGGATTATACCAGTGTTATTTTCAATAGGTTTATCTTTAAATCCGCATGTAGAAAGATTTTGTATTATTCCCGTTTTAGAATAGGTAGTATTTGAAATGAAACTATTGAAGAAAAAAAAGTCTTGCCATTTTTTTTAAATAAGTGCGATTGAAATAAAATAGATCTTGATTGAAAACAAAATGCAATTTTATTGTTAAAATAACCCAAAGTAACAAAGGGTAGCCCTTGCTTGAAAAAGGAAATTACCTTGAAATAGAAATCATCTCAGGAATCTTAATAGCTTTCCAATTGTCAAAGGTTGTGTCTAATTAGCAATGACACACCAAGTTGGATATCCCTTTATCATCCTCTTCTATTGCGGTCACTTGACTTTTGACCCCAGTACTATGGAAAGTTTCGTTGATAGGAGAAACTTCATTTGCTTGTGAACCCTCTGAATCCCTTGATTAGCTGTTTTGTAACCCAGCCCGAACCAATCCTTCTTCTCAAGTATCTCCCACAAATTGCCCCAGTATGTTATGTCTCCCCTCTTGATTAGGAAATTATCTTCTATCCCTTCAGTAGCATTGAAAATTTCCCCAGCGTGCCCCAATAATGATTTATTTCTCATATTATACTAGTATTAGAGATCCTACTCATCCTGGTTGGCCAGCGGACCATAAGTGTAAGGAGGTCTAGGTGCCCCACTATGGACATGTTGTGGGATTACTCCTTCAATAGATAGATCATTAACCTTTTATTTACCCACCTGAGCTTCTTCATCCTCCAAGTTATAACCACACAATGGGTTATCATTCCTCAAGAGGAGAGGGAGGATTATCCCTTCGTCGGCTAGCCTCGGTTTCCCTAACTATTAAGTTGTGAATAACAATTGTTAGTTCATCGATCTTTACCTTTATATCATTCCAATTTTCTTTGATAATGTCCTTATCTCCCTTAAGGACTTCTTGATTCTTCTTCACTTGATCCATGGCTTACTTCTGGTAAGTTTGAGTGTGAGGTCGGGAAGTCAAGTTGTCGAGCTCGATGATTCTGGGATAAAGTTGTTTTGAAAAGAATGATTTTCTGTTTTGAATTTTAAGAAATCCTTTTATATGTAAATGTGTGTTGTGCATGCTAATGTATGTATGAGTATGCATGATTTATGATTTATATAAATCTTTTTACTTATTTGAGGGAATTCCAAAATCTATTGAAATATTGTTAAAGACGAATAAAAAGAATAACCCAAGCACATAAAATTGAAATAAAATGCTTTATTAAGAAATTAAATTCAAAGGTTCATATTGGGAATTTTCCATCATAATCAAAATATAAAGAACTTCTAAAGAAAAATAAACTAAAATCCTTGGGGATAACCCCTTACAAAAACACAATAACAACCCTAAAGAAAAAAAACTAAGCAGGCACCTCCATAATTTTCTTTAGATGCCCCTTGAACTCCTTCAAAAGCATCTCACACAGCTTGATGAACTCGAAGACTTCAAGTGGAGTATTATCAAAGTTCATAACTCTATTGGCCCTCTTATGCATCCAAGGGATATCCCTAACCATATTTTTGGCAAATTCCGCTAGACCGGTGTACTCCCTTCTCCATGCTTCAACTATATATGTTTGTTCTTGGACTACCGTTTGAGCTGCATTAGAAAGGTTCCCTAAGTATCAGATATTTTCTTCCAATCGTCGGATTTGGGCCCTTAAGTGTTCTTGATCCTGATTCTGGAGTTGCAGTAGTTCTCTAAGTTCCAACACCTCAGTATGTATCATTTCCCAATTAACCGGTAGCATTTGTTCAGCTTCAACCCTAAGTTTTTGTTCCCTAACAATAGTAGCTTGGGACTCCTGCAGTAATCCTTCGAGCCCATGAATTTGAGTCGTCAAAGTATCCCTTACTTCTTGTTTTTCCCACACAGCTAGCTCCCATGCTCTTTTCTACCTTTGGCATTCATCTTGCACATCCTTTAATTGGTCATTCAAGTTTTGGTAACCAATTCCAACACTAAATAATCCTCCCAGGGTCCTTTGCCTCTTATTTTTCTCAATTTAAAGCTCTTTCTAAACTTCAAGGAGTTGCTTATCTCTTTGCTTAAGATCATAGTCCACCTGATTCTTCTCATAATTTGTATCATAAAGGCTATGCTCTAGATTTTCTTTGTCTTGATCCAATTGTGTTATAGTCCTTATGAGGTTATCTACTTCTTCCACTGAGATTGGGATATCATCAGGATCATTTGGTTAATAAGTAGGATCAATAACAAAGGGTAACTTAACCAGTCGAACTCTCTCCTTTACCTATGCAATGTAAGAGTTTTCAGCTGAAGGATCCTTTCTCTTAAGCTTGTTTTCCATGGTGTGTACCTTCTCCCAGGCTCTAGTGATTCTCCTGGACAACTCCCTATCCAAAGTATCCCCATCATGTAAAATAAATTCCTTTAGATCTTCATCTTTAGGTCTCTCCCATATTGCATGTCCTAGTTGCCTTAAAGATAGTATAGGGTTGTAGTTAATACATCCCCTAGACCCGATGAGAGGAACATTAGGAAAGTTTCCATAATTGATGACTATTTCCTTGGACTGCACCTTTTTAGGATACCAATAGATGGTATTTTTAGTAAGAGACCTGAGTTTTTGAGCCCAAGCGTGGTTACCCTTGGTCTATATCCTAGTAAGATCCTTGTAGATGTGTGAGACAAACCAGAAGTACAATAATGGCATACAATAGTGTAAATACCCTTTTCCTTTATTGTGACATATATTAAGGGTATAATATACATCATCTAACAACACAAGAACTATGTTTGCCCCTTGGTTTTTCACACTCCAAAAAACACTGATGGCAGGAGCGTCAATAAAGTGTTCTACCCCTGTGAAAAGGATTATTCCAAACATGATCAATGCAAAAAAATTCACAAAGGCACCCCAATCTCCAGCCTTAGCAAACTTCTGAGCAACCCCTTCCAGATACCCCTTCTTAAGTCCTTGGATCTCTTTATCTTCCCTGAAGTGGGCTTGTAGATCTTCCACATGTACCCCCAAAGTTAAAGCTAGATCCTTGGGCTTTATTTTTTGTCCCATACCTGTGTAAGGTTCTTTCCTTTTTCCTTGCAGATCCAGGTATAACTCAAATTCCTCCAAAGTAGGAGCTAGTTGAAAATCTTTGAAGAGAAAACAACATAGGGGTGGGTCATAAAATTGGGCCAAAGCAGTTATGGCTTCCGTCTTCACAGGGACCTCCAAGAGATCAAGAATCATTCCATACTTATGTGTGAATCTTTCTTGAACTGATTTTGGCATTAACTTTGGAGGGCTTTCAAGCTTTGAAAGTCAGTCTTTGGAGCCTTGATGTGTAGGGTTCCTCTTTTGTCTGAATCCATCTTCATAATATACCTACAACAAATTTTGAAATTCCCACAAAAATAAATATATGCGAAACATATTTATATAATGCATGATGGTATGGATGTATGGATTTTTTTTTTATAATCTTAATGCAAGTATAACCTTAACCAGGTAGGCTTCCTACAATGGATTGGTTCTATTGTTTATCTACCCATTCCCCTCACATGTAGGACATAAAGTTTGGATAAGCCATTAAGTCTAGGACTATACCCTTGTATTACCATGAGAAGGAGTAAGCCTTCCTACGGTAATATTTTGGGATAAGTCCAACTTATGCAAGAACCTGGTAACGACCCCTTTAGGGGTAGGTACACAAGGTTACCGTAAGTTGGTGGGGGTTCTAAAGGCCACTAGAGTCACAGACCAAAGTCAAAGTCCTTACCATGAAGTAGGGCTAGCCCACTCATGATCGACTCTTTGAATTGATCTACTCTAGTCGTGTATCGTCATCAAAGACCCCACAGATGAAAATCCATGTCGGCCAAGACAGAACGATCCCATACTTAATACTTATTGTTTTTTTCTCGAGCCTTGGTTTTGGGCTTCCCTCCAAGAATATCCCTTCAAAAATGTATGAGAGGACAAAAATAATATTCAAATAACATAAATAAATAAATAATCCAAGCATAAAAATAATCCAATGAAAATAATCAAATAAAAATGAAGACCATAAAAATAAAAATAAAATACAAAAATCCCAAAAAAACTCTCACAAACAGAAACCTAGAAATCCTTAGAAGTAGGATTGACTACCATATCCTCAGCAGAGTCGTCAGCTGTCGCGGCCTACTTAAAATCTAAGAGTCGCCATCCTATTTTTTAAAGGAAAATAAAGGATAAACCTAAATCTTAAGGTTCGGAAGTCTGTTAAGTGGGAGGAAGGTGTTAGGCACCCCTCACTTCTATTATATTTAATAGTATCCCTTCTAAGATTCTAAGGCATGTCTTGTTTGTGAAAAATAAAATAAGTGAGATAATAAAATATAATAAAATTTTAATTGCACTCGCTAGGGTTTGCACAACCCTATGCCTACGTACCTTCAAAAGAATAATCAGAGCGTCGTAGTTCAATTCCCTAATCCCCTAGCCCTTAGTAAGTGATAAAAACCCTTAATTTTAAAACATCTTTTAAAATATTAAGAAAAAAACTTAATTTTCTTTAATAGAACTTTTTTAAATTAAAATTCATAAAAATAAATCCCAAGAATAATAGTAAAACCCCAAAAATAATAATAAAGTCCATGATAATTTTTTATACCCAAAATAGTTATGAACCCCAAATTTTGATCCCTTGAAAATAATTATGAAAAGAATATTATGTGAAAACCCTAAATATCCCAAAATAAATATTTAATTATTAATTCCTAATCCCCCATAAAAATCCTTTAATTATTAATCTCATTATTAATTTTTATAACCCTAAAATACCACATTCCAGAAATTTATCCCTAATTAAGTCATTAACCCCTAATATAAAATATGAACCTAGTTAATTAATTAATTAAGTAAATTAATTAATTAAATTAATATTAAAAAAAAAACAAGATATAGATTACTCTGACTTTATAAATTATAGAATTCATTATGATAAACCCCAAAATTATGAATTAAGCCCCTCATTGTTATAATACCCCAAATTAATCAAATATTATATTAATCAAATCACACAAATAAATTAAGTTTTTTTTTTATAAAATTAATTGAACAAATTATTCCCTAAATAAGTAACTAAATGAAATTAGTGAATTAAATAAATTATCTCTAATAAATTATCTCAATTATAAATTTTTTATATTTTAAATGTACCCAGTTAATTCTCTGATTCTATTTGTATAATTATATTCCATATTCATAATGGCTATTAAATTGTGTTTTCTTTTTGCAGGAAAATATTTGTTAGATTTTGCTAAGGTTATAAAAAATATTTTATTTGTTATTCCTCTTTCACTCCAGTTTATGGTGTTACTGTTTGTTTATGTTTCCGGGTTCATGTTGTATTCTAAAAACTTAGTTTATGATAACACAATTAAATCAACCATCCAAACAAAACCCAAATTAAAATATGTACCACACAAACTAAATAAGTACTGAGACCACACAAAATAAAGATTATACCAAATCAATATAAGTACCACACAGTATAGTTATACCAAATCAATATAAGTACCACACAATATAGTCTTAAATAAAATATAAACAATTTTTATCTGAGCAATGAGAAATCGACCTACGAGATCGAGGTTTATCCCGGTTTTGTCAAAAATTCCTTTTGATTCAATATTCAATCTCTCTGTCACCAATTTTGATGTATTTCGGTGTTTGCCGGAGTTTTGGCTTTTCGGTTGTTGTTCTTCGATGTGAAGAGTAACAACTTTTTTTTTGGTAATACTATGTAAATTGTGGGTGTCCCAAAGTGTGTAAAAACGAATAATATTTTTAGATAAAATTAGACCAAAGACAATTAAATGTAATTGAACTAATTAGAATTTTTTTTAATTTGATTGATGATTGATATGTCTATTAATATGTGATTTGGAACAAATTGGAATTATTTTATCAAATTTTATTTTGGATATATTGATTGTGAGTTAATACAAATTTGTGTGATTTATTGTTATGATTTTTTGAAGTTATGTTCCGGAAAGAAATCATATGATTTGAAATTGCTAAAAATCTTTCTACTTTGATTTGGTCTGACACTTATAAATTTGGCTATTGTTAGACCTCCACAATACACGTAAATAAAATCTTTAGATCATTCTAATTTTTTTATAAATTTCTGATTTTTTATTTGATGACTTTCCACTAATTTCATAATTGATTATGAATTAATGAAATTTGATTATATTGGATTGAAATATTTTATTAAAGAAATTTGATTTGACATTAATAGATTGATTTTGAGCTTCCTCCCATTTATTGTGTAACAGTTTAAGATTCAGTCAACAAAAGTTGACCCAAAACAAATAAAAATAATAATACAATTAGTAATAATTATATCAAAAAAATATTATTAAATGATAATTTTAAAATATCTCTTCCCAAAATCTTATAATAATATATATTTTTATTTATAATAGTAATTAATTTTCTGATTTTTTTTTATTTCATTGAAAGTATATGATGACTTTTGCTATTGAAGATGATGAAGCACATATGTCCCTCTTTTCCATTTTCAATTTTTTTCTTTTTATTATCATCTTTTTATTTATGTTTAATTATAATAAAAATAAAGAAGAAACAATTATCAACTTGAATAGGAAATGTTAAAATAAGTTAATTAAAAAAACTGACTTAATTTTATTAATAATTAAATTTTTAATATTAAATATTAAATTAAGAGTTATTAATTTGTTTTCATACTTCCTATTCTTTAGATAATAATATTTCATAATTTTTTTTTTGTTATTAATGATTAATTAATTAAAAAATTTGGTGACCAAAATACCCAAAAAAATGGTTAAATTCAAGATTGGAATTTAACGTGTAATTTTTCGGTACTAAAAAATTTCATAATTCCTATAATAATACTACCATAAATGATTATAACTTAATAAGAATTTATATGTTATTATAAATAAACCACTAAGTCATAATAATATTGCTACGTAATAAATGTATTAATTTCAATTAATAATAATGACTCATAATAATAAAAAGAAATTTGAATATTTGATTGACTTCCTTTTTTTATTTAGCTATTACTATTTTTTATTAAACTAATATAGTAGATTAAATTATATACTGATTTTTTTTGAATATAAAACAAGGCAAAGGGAAATTAAATTCTAAATAGGCAAAAAAATTCTAAAATGTGGGGAGTTAGATTCGAACTCTTGCACTCACCTTATTTTATCTATTCAAAATAAAATTATATCCCAAGAATAACATATTAATTAAGAACCTAATTTCTAATTTTAATCCTTCTAAATAAAATTTATACTATTTTTTTATCCCACCTTCAAAAATACATTAAATTTGTAGGCAAAATCCCACACTTTAACGTATTAAAAGTCAAAAGGGGTATCCCTTTGACTTTTTAGGTTATTGAGGGTGACCTAAGCATTGGTCAAAATTTAGCGTACTACACAAACTATGGCACAAGACATGGAAATCATACTAAATGAAAATCCAAGAATACAATATTCATTATTGTACAAAGATAAAGAAATACACAACAGAAGACTAAAACTACGCTTCACTTGAAACATCTCGAGCATAGCTCCACTTGTAAATCAAACCTGAAAAGAAACAACAATAGTGGGGTGAGATAACAATTTCTCAGTGGGTTCCCTATCTTAGAGTTCTCTCGGCTTTAAGGGTTCTATCAAACCTAACTCAAGTCTTAACATTACCTCTCAAAAGGATCCGGTACGAGATGGAACAAAAGGTCCATACAAAACTCACGCCACTAAATGAGTGAAACATTTACCTCAAGCCTTTACGGATGCTTCTCGTGGGACTAAAGATAACCCACCTCAAGACTTACTCAAGACCTTACGGAGGGCTCGATATCACACTCACCCAAGTCTTTACGGATGCTTCCCGTGGGACTCAGAATAACTCACCTCAAGACTTACTCAAGACTTCACGCGTAACCCAGTGTAGTACTCACCTCAAGCCTTTACGGATGCTTCTCGTGGGACTCAGAATAACCCACCTCAAGACTTACTCAAGACTTTACGGAGGATCTAGTAACATCCACACCTCAAGTCTTTACGGATGCTTCTTGTGGGACTCAAGAATAACCTACCTCAAGGCTTACTCAAGACTTTACGGAGGTCCCAATGTAATACATGCCTCAAGTCTTTACGGATGCTTCCCGTGGGACTCAGAATAACCCACCTTAAGACTTACTCAAGACTTTACGAAGGACCTAGTGTATTACACCAATCAACCACTATCCCCGTCTCACTAAGCGGTACCTCAAGCCTTTACGGATGCTTCTCGTGGGACTAAGGATAACCCAACTCAAGACTTACTCAAGACCTTACGGAGGACCTTGTGTCATACACACCTCTAGTCTTTACGAATGCTTCTCGTGGGACTAAAGATAACCCACCTCAAGACTTACACAAGACTATTCTGGAGGCCTAGTGTATAAGACGCTAACGATTCGCAACAACCTAGGTAAAACTAGGCATCTCACAACTCATACCACCTAACAACTTCTAGTCACAATACTAGGTCACAGTATTGGTTTATGGTAAGGTTTCCTAACTCTTCTCCATTCTTGATGCTTTTAAATTCTAAGGTTCTCGAACATATAATTCTAATATTTTAGTTTAATTATCACCAGTAAAAAATTCTAACAATAATCTCATGTCTCTACTCTCAATTAGTCCTCATGATTTAATATACATTCCACAATTCGATTAGTACCACAATTAATTAATTCACTTGTTAAATCATACCAGAATTAATTAAATCTCATAAACTAATTAATCTCACAAATTAATTAATTTCACCTCTAACTCAATATTTTATCTCACCATTGGATAGTACATTGTCTTAGCTTTACAACGATATAAAGTTTGCCTCAATCGGACACCCGAGTAAAATGTTATAAATTTTCTAAGAATTAACATTTTTCTCCAAAACCTACAGCGTTAACCGGTTAACGGATTGGTTAACCGGTTAACGAATTGGTTAACCGGTTAACGGATTGGTTAACCGGTTAACCGACAGTCAGCAGGTCTAAAACCTGCATTTTTTACATCTAAAACCTCTCCAAACCCATCCAAAACATTAGGGGTCATCCAAGCAAACTTAGTAGGTTCAAACTACACCTAACATGATCATTCACAAGCATTTAATCGACACTTTAACCGTTCAAAATCTTGATTCTACGAATTCTAGCATTTTGCCCTAAATATCAAGAACACTAAAACTCTAGAAATAAAAGTATCTATCTAGAACCCACCTTGTAATCGACTAGGAGTTTGATGCAGATGATGATTCGATGAAGAAATGGTGATGATCCTAGCTTTCCCTCTCCTAGGGTTTTCCTTCTTTCTCTTTTCTTTTCTTCTCTTCTATCTTTCTTTCATTTTTCTTTCTTACTAACTTTCTCTTCTTTTCTTTTCCTTTTATAACACATAACTTACTTTCTTTCTTTTAAAACCAAACAATGTATATTAAACCGATATACAGTAGTTAGTATTCTAACAGGTCCAATTTGAGAGTATCCAAAACATCCCTGAGTCGAATATTTAATAAAGGCCTCTGAGTCAGATAATACTTATTAATATTAATTAATATTATCCAGAGCGTTTAATTAAATATGGGGTATTACATTAGACAATTTAAAATCGCAGAAATAATCGACGGATATGCATAATTATGCAGGCACTCAAATCTTCTTGTCGTTCCATCAACAATTTTCATCCTTGTATGCCGCTCCAACGGTTCGTTGTCACTTTTATCTGAGATAAACAAACAAACACACATTTCTAGTCTTTTTTTTGGTAATTAAGTTATTTAAATTGTAACATGATGTTTTTGAATACTAAGTTATTTAAATCGTAACATGATGTTTTTTATTGTCGATGTAAGCAGGTTCATAGTGTGATGAGTGTAGCACCCCAAATGTTCCCTCTCCTTTTTATCATCATTAGCATATCATAAGCATACCATAAGCATATCATATCCTAGCATTTGGCATAGAAAAATGAAGCATATCATTCACATGTTCTAGCATAGGGCCTATGATCAATCATCTGGAGATTTATGGTTCTACAAGCCAAGCCAAGAGCCAAGGAACATTGCAAGAAGCTCACAGGGTATCTTCACGTCTTATTCAAGTTCAAAGTCATCCACAAAAGCCAAGAAGGGTGAAACATCCCCAAAAGCTCAGCAGTGCAATTGGTTTCTACACAGATAAACCCTAATTAGGGTTTTACCTCAAATCAAGGAATTCTTATATCTTTGACCAATTATTGTTGTTAAGGGATTTTATATAATATATGAGGCCTATGTGTGAATTTTTGTGAGAAAATTCATTGAGGAAGTCAGACAATTCTTCAATTACTTGCAGATGAAGATATTGGTCAACTGTGTATCTAAAAAGTCAACTATGGGATTTCAAAGCCTCCAATCATATTTTTCAAGTCAAGGGACCTTCTTAAGGTCAAATAAGGGTTTTGGTGATCTCAAACATCAAGAATCAAGAGGTTATGAAGAAGTTTCCAAAATTAGTAAGTGATTTGTAATGAAACTTACTATTTTAGGCAAGTTTTGCCCTAATCTTCAATTGATTCTTACATGACTAAGATGGCTCCAAATGGAATTTCCTTGAACATGAAATTTGTAGGGTATGCTTTCCCATTTTCAAAAAGTACAAGAACTTGTTCATAGCATGTGTGGAACTTAAGTTATGGCCAAGAGAAGTTTTGTTATTTGTAGGGTTTTCTCATTATTTCAAGTTTGCACCAAGTTGCAAATTGTTTTGTAACTCATTTCCAAGCCATTTCATGTACCAATATTGACCATAATACTCAAGTACATTGCATGAAGGTCATCTTTGCCCAAGAAATACAAATAATTCGTGAGTTGAAAATGAGATATTCCATAATGTGCAATTTTGCAAAATCGTGAGAAAAGCATGACTCACTTAAATCCAATGGTGGAGATTGATCTAAGGGTGGATATTGAGTGAAATGGAATCAGCACATGCACATGGAAGAGGCTTGGTACGCATGGATGGGGAAGTCACACTTTTCATGCACAAATTCATTTTCACTTGGATCACACATCCCATGCCATTATTGAGCCATAAACCCTAATCAAGTGTAAATGCAAACCATTTATAAGCTCTTCATGCACTGAATTCGTGGCTAGACTCTCTCACTTTTCAGATCTAAAAGTTCTTTCACCCAAGTAAATTGCTTCGAATCTCTCTCCACAAGCCTTCATTCTTTCATTTCTCCATATATTATTCATCCTCAAGCTTCAAGGATTTCATTTCCTCCATTGATTGAAGTTAAAGTTGAAGGAATAAGGAAGTGCAATTTAGAGCAAGAAGCTTCAAATCTCTCATTTCAACATCTCTTAATCTCTCTCTTGCATTTATTTTGCAAGAGGAGATCAAATCAAGGAGATCTACAACTTGTAGGAGGAATTCTTGTCCTATTTTGAGATTTGTAACCTTCAGGTAAGCTTCAAATCCATGGATCTATAAATTGTTTTTGTTGTGTGCATAATGATCTGTGAGTGATATTGGTTATACTGAACTATTTAGATTTGATTTTGGTTGATTATTGAGTGAGATATCTAGATTTGAAAGTTTGATGTGAAATGTTATTTGTTTCGATTTTCTTTGTACATTGTTTGTTTGTGAATTTCGTTGTTGGATTATTGTTTAACATGGTGAGATGATCTGATCCGGAGCATTATAGGCTTTGTAATGGTGTAGTTTGCTTGTTTGATTTTTTTCGGTGACAGAGCTAAGGTTCCGTTCACCAGAACCTGGAAATATTGATGATCTTCATGCACAGGTGATGAGAGGTTGAAGAGATAATCCTGGCCTTAGGTTTCAAATGATCTAGCGCTTCCCATTGTGCCAGCACATTAATGAAGCATGTGTTGGTCACATGCTACTGAGTTGCTCCAACTTTATAACATGTTTGTTAGATCTTAGAGGGAAATTCCAGTTTGAATGTCATGCGTAGATCTTGATTACTGATTGTTGACTTCTTTGACTGCGCGTTTGGTCCTTTTATTTTGCTTTTTTTGTGTTGACTTTGAATCCCAGCCACTCGATCTGCGTACTTCCTCCTTTTTTGGTTTACTGATTGTTTATTTGTGTGGACCTGGGCCTTTTATACTATCCCCACCCCCTTTTTTCAGCCCAAGATGCTTTGAACATGGCTTGTTGCTATTCTGACCCCCTGGTTTCATTGTTTTATTTTCTTTTTAATTTTTATTTCAGTTTCATTTTATTTTATTAAAAATTGAAAACCATTTTCAAAAATTACAAAAATATTTGTGTGATATCATTTGAGTTTTCCCTAATTTTCTACACTTTTATTTTTAATTTTCTATTCTTTTTCTTTTTAGAATTAATTTTGGAATTGTTTTCTTTTATTCTATTTCTTTCAATGCACACCTTAACTTGTTTAATTTCCATTTTGATATTGGTGATAGATATGAACATGGTTCTTTTTGAATTTAATTTCTAACATGTTGAAGATCATTTGAGATTTTATTCCTGATTTTTAGCTTATTTTTGCTTGCCTTTTGCTATGTTGATATGTGATGAAGATTCTAAAACCCTAATTGAGCTTTGTGATTTTATTTGACCTATGTTGCTTCTGATTTTGGTCCTATCCTTTTGGTATTATGGTTCTATATGTGCAAGGATCCTTTGTGCTTTATTGTTGTTTTTTTAGGTTGATTTCCCTATTATGTGAATTTTAGTGCTTGTTTGCCCTTTTGTGAATGTATTTTTGAAGTATGCTTGCTCATTAGGATAAGAGGGCACTTTTGCCAACTCCTAGAGGTTGATTTGAGGTCTTTTAGCATTATGTTACATCCCTGGTCTTTTCATGATGATATTACTTTGTTTTGCTTTGAGTGGCTTGATCTTTGAGTCTCACACTTACATATATGCTCACATCACTTCTTATGTCCATGTACCTCTCTTGTTTGATCTCAGTTGAACTTGTATGCTTTCTTGAGTGCTTCTAATTTTTTCTTAGACACTTCCTTTCCATTTTAGGGTTTTGGTCTTGAAGTTTATGGAGCATGTTTAGCTTGTAGGATTTCTTTCTATCTCATGTATGCTTGTTTCTTTATGATAACTTGTATGACTTTGGTTGTGACTTCTTACTCCAATTCTTTCACAGTGTTGTTTGATTGATCTTGGCATGTGAATGGGATGTTCCACTTCTAGTTGTGATACTTTAATTTGGTCTTTTGTTTTTTTGAATCTTACTTGATCCTATTTTCTTTCATCTTATCACTTGTACATGTTCTAACCTTTTCTTGTAGGTGCACATGGTAAGTGAAGTGTGGATGTTATCCATATTTCAAATCTTCATCTTATCTCTTTATTGCTTTTATACTTGTCTTTGTGATTTGCCTTATGCCATCATATGTACAACTTCATTACTTCTCCCTCTTAGAAGCAAATTAACTTCTTTAGAGAAGTAAGTTGTTTTCTAACTTCTTCTTTCTCCTTCTTCTTTTCTTCTTTCCTTCTTCTTTAGGATAGGTGAAGCCACACTAACTTAGGACCAACTCTTTGCATGATAATTTCTAGGATGGTTATATTCCTTTAGTTGTTTTTCCTTTGCTCCTTTTGTTTCTTCTCTTTCTCATCTTCATACAAAAACCTAAAAAACACTTAATAATGGTTGAAATAGTCTTGTGTGTAGGGACTTATGCCATGGTGCATTTGTATTCATTCCATCTTGGGATAGTGCAAACATGTCTAGCATGATGTACAAGTCTAATCATGAGACTACTTTCACAAAGAAAATCATAAAAACACTTCTTCACAAGTTACAAAACATCTAATAAGTTTAACAAGTTAGTGAGCTTAGACCTTAACCCTTGGAACCAAGTATTGGATAAATTCTCCTTACTTGGTGTTCTTGTTCTATTATTCCATCTTGAAATATAGTAGCAAGTACACATTCCATGGAAAAGAGTTTGAGTTCACTTTCTTGTGCCACACTCATAAAAAACTCATAAAAACATTGGACAAAGAATAAGCGTCTCTCCTTCGGGACTTCTTTTCTCATATCATTCACTCTCATCGTACGAATTTGCTCCTACTTGTCGCTTTGAAAGATGGTAACGCACTCGTTCCAGACGAGCCTGCAACACCTGAGCATTGACATAAGCAGTTCAAGCCTTAAAACTCAAGCAATCTTTCCACCCCTAGTGAGGGGAACTACGGCGACTCTGATCCTCATGTCCATATGAGGTACGTAGACAACGAGGTAAGACCCGTTCAAGCATACTCTTTTATTTTCCCTACATTTTCCCCATTTCTTTTCTTTTCTTATCTAGTTTCAGTCATTCTTTTTGCATCAACTTTCATTCCTTCACCCTTTGAAACAGTTTCTTTGCAAGCGTGAATCCTGTCGGGAACGACGGACGATCTGGGGTGCTAATACCTTCCCATGTCGTAACCGACTCCCGAACCCAGTTCTTTGGTTTGTAGGACCTTTGTCCTTTCTTTAATCTGGTTTGTGAAATATTACCATTCTCGTTCCTTCAGGATAAAAATGCTTGGCTAGAGACTCTACCTTCTTCGCGTCACTTTCGTGTTTGTACCAGGATGGAAATCCAGGGAGCGACAACTGGTGATTCTTCTAGGGATCTCCTAACTAGAGTATCTCTGGTTCCCCTTGAGAGTCTCTCATATCGCTTGCGTGTTTCTGTTTCTTTGGGTTTTGTATGTTTGATGTTGTATGTTTATTTTACTGCTGTTTATTTACAGTTTTCAGTATTTATTTTCATGCATTATATATATTATATTGGACTGTCTGGACTGGTTTTCAGTTTGGCGGGACTTGGGGGTTATTGTGAGTGGTGAGATGAGGTTAGCCAAATACCCAGCTTGAGTGCACCATAGGACTTAGCATGGGCAATCACTTTGGCCCTGTAGCATCTAATCATGGGGGTATTAGTGCGTTTACACCCAGATTCGCGACTTCTTGGAAATGTCTTGATATAGGGGTTTTCTCTAATTCATCACATGACCTTGATAGTTATGTGCGGCTGGAGGACCGATCATTGAGAACCTTGTGGAAACATCCCTCTCCAGTGGTGACAGTGGCAAACCACATTCTGTGGCAAACCCATTCGCACCCGAGGGCCCACTTGGAACTCGCATAGGATGGTTTGGTTCTCTTATAGGAACTCAGTTAAAGCATATGGTCGTATGATGATAGTATTGTACCCTCCGGGATGAATGTACTATTGTTTCTCGATTTCAGCGCTTGAAGCTGGGGACTTATAAGGGATGCTTGTTTTTCCTGGACTCAGCTGAGACCTCCCTGAGTAGTACATAATGCATAACCGATTCCCTGATTTGATCATGAGCCATTTCTCGAAATGGTGAATGTATTATTTCTATTCGGCTTTGAGAGTCCGTGATGTTTGACCCGTAGCACACCCGTGAGAATGAGAGGGGTTTACAGGTTTGCAGGAGCCCTTAACGTCATCATACCCTCATTGTCAGTGCAGTCTTGTGATTTGATATGGTTACTTTGATTCTGGAGTTCTTGAGTTATCTGATATTTGATATGGGCTTATTTGAGATTGAGTTCTTATTCATGGGTCTTTATTCAGAGGATTATGGTTTCTTGTCACTTGGCTCTCAGCATTATATCCAGACGGTTCCAGTTTGATCATATGTCGACATTGCATTTGCATTGCATCATACTCGCATTAATTGTTCGCCTTTTCATTTTTCAGGTTGTCATTTGCATATTGTACCCAGTTCGGGTAATTGTCACTTATCCAGATGGCAGAAAATATGGAGGCTCCCAGAAAAAGGAATGTCCATTATACTTTTCCACAACCAGAAACTGAGGGTATTCAGAAACTGGTTGGCCTAATGAATGACAAGGTTTTGGATAATTTCAGAAGCAGGTATGGGAAGATTTTGGGTTACATGAACAAGCCTACTATTAACCAGAGAGATAATTTTCATTCCTTGTTGCAGTTCTATGATCCTCAGCTAAGAATATTTGTGTTTCTTGATTATATTTTAGCTCTTACTTTGGAAGAAGTTTCTGACATCCTGAAGATTCCTATCAAAGAGGGTATTCCTTATTATGCTTCAAAGAGGGTTCCCTCGTATGAGGACATAAAAAATGCTTTCCATCTGAGTATGCTTAGAGTGAAGACAGACTTGGAGGCTGGTAAAGGAAAAGGGTTTGCTTTGGACTTTCTTATCATAGAAGCTCATGTTTTCGCCTTGGGAAACAAGTGGTTAGAATTAAATTCATTGTTGGCCTTAATGGTGTATGGGATACGTCTGTTTCCTGGAGAGAAAGGCTGGATCAGTATGAAAGCCATCACTATCTTCATCAAAGGAAACCCAGTGCCCACATTGCTGGGGGATTTATATTACGGGGTCCATTGCAGAAACGAGAAGAGAAAAGGGTATGTGAATTGTTGTGCTCCTTTATTTTCTGAGTGGTTTGCTAAGAGGCTTCCAAAGTCAGGACCATTTAGGGATCTCAAGCATGAGTGGAAGTGGGCTAGAAGATTGATAGGGTTAACTTCTGATGACATAGCTTGGGGATGTAGCAGAGATCTAGTGAGGAAGGAGATCATTACCATGTGTGGTGACTTCCCTAATGTACCTTTACTAGGAAGAAAATGAGTGATAAGTTACAATATTGTGTTGTCCAGAAAGCAGTTTGGCTACCCTCTGAAGAATCCTCCATCCAATGAAGAGTTAGCTGAGTCTTTGTATTTTCCAGCAGAAGGAAATGAGGAGTTGGTTATTCAGGCATCCCAAGCTTGGGAAGTGAAGAAAAGAGAATGTAAGAAAGAGTTTGGGAAGGTGGATCTGAAGAAATACCCTCCTTTTGCTGATTAGTTACAGGTTAGAGTGGACACTTGTCTTCTTCCATTTACAGCAGAAGCTCCATTGTACCCAAAAGAAGTACCTGCTCAGGCCACTGTTTCTGTTGAAAGTTAAAAGAAACTGGAAGCATTGATACATGATCTAAGAGTTGAGAATAAGGAAATGACTAGCTTGTATCATCACACAGTTAGTTCTAAAGAGGGAGTAGAAGAAAATCTACAAAGGATACAGGCAGTTCAGAAAGCTAAAAAGAAGGAGTTTGCTGGGAGGGAAGCTTATTTCCGAAGAAGAGGCATGATGGACTCAAAGAGAGAAGCAGAGAATAAGAAGACCAGAAAAACTCTTAGAGAAGCTCAACAATCTATTGCTTGGTTGCAAGACCAAAGGAAGCAAGATCAGAAGAAATACAAGGAAAGAGAGGAATTCTATGAGCTGCAAATGGCTTCTCAGAGAGAGGATTTGGAAAAAGCTCACAAGATCCAGAGAGAGAAGATCCAACAGTTGGTGCAGAGTCAGCAGGCCTTGGAAGAATCACTCAAGGAGATTGCAGATCTCAAGCTGATGGCTGGAGTGAAGAAGGCTATGACAGAGTTGGGGCTTACAGGAGAGGAGTCAGAATCTTCTTACAGCTTAGAGTTTTAGTTGTTGTGTTCTTTATGTATTTCAGATTACCTACAGTCTTGTTGTAGGAATCTCGTTTATTTTTCCCGCACTTTGTTTGTAAGACTTGTAACTCTTCGGGGAATTGTTGTTACTCTTGCCTTGTAGGATTTGCTTTATATAGTAGTTTCCTTTGCTCAGCTTCCTGTTTTTTCTCTGTGTGCATTAAAACCTGGTTGTCTAAGGCCATCAGAATTTGAATACCTCTCAAAGAAATCTTATGATGAAAATCGAATTTCCAAAAGCCATCTGGGTCATTTTCTGCTAAATACCGGAACTGGGGCATCAAACGCCTGACTATGGGAACACAAATAGTTGCATTGCATACATATCATCTTTTTTCTTGTTTTGCAGGTATAGCCACAGGTTCCTAACGTCTCTTCTATTTCAGGCACCCTCGTTGCAACAAGATTTTTAAGACAGATTCTTATCTTGATCGGGTTTCTTGTCAGAATGGCCAACTTAAGTCAGAATTCTCAGGGCATGAATGTGGAACAACTCCAGGCAGAGGTGACTGAAATGAGGACCCAGCTGGGTATTTCAGGGTGGACATTCGAGCGTTGTCCCAAGATCATGAAATGTTGAGGGAAGAGGTTAATATGATGAAGGCTCAGATGAACCAGATTAAGGACATGTTGAAGGCTCTACTGAAGAAACAAGATGGTCATTTGCTTGTTGTTGCAACCGAAGTTCCGATTCTTCTGATGTCTGGCGAACTTGTGAAAAAACAGGGGCCTTTTCCCAAATCCATACTGACGGAGCCTTCCCACAGGAGATTATCTTATGAGGATCTCAAGACCGAAAAAATTAAGAAGAAATTGGATCATATTCATATGTCGTATGTGTAGTATCTGCCACTCCTGTTGGAATTGAAGTTGATCAACCCAATTGATGTGAGATCCCCGCACACTAAGTACCCTATGGGTACTAATCTCAAGGCCATATGTGAATTTCACTCTGGAGTATTTGTTCATAACATAGAGAGTTGCAAGATGCTCAAGCTAAAAGTTCAGGAGTTTATTGATTCTGGAGCAATAGGATTTGCGCCTGTCAAGGATCCTAAGCAAGGAAAGGTTCCCTCACTTATTGAAAGAGAGAAAGGTGTATCCCCCGTGGGCCAAGGATCATTTGTAATTCGTAAGCCATGGGTTCTCAAGTTGCCACATCAGTAGGTTATGGCTGAAATGCCTCCAACAGTACCACCTCAGCATCAACAGAAGAAGGAAAGAATTTTTGATCCTTTACCAATGCATCTTGCTGATCTGCTGCAACATCTATTGCATTTGAGAGTGATTGAGCTTCGCCAGTTGGCTCCAGTTCCTACTAAGGTTCCCATGGGAAGGGATGGCAGTGTTCATTGTAGTTTTCATTCAGGGGCGCCAGGCTGTTGCACCCCAAAATTTTCCCTCCCCAAGACAAGACATTGTGTACTAAGAGGTTCACAAATTTCACAAGGTTCACAAGGTTCACTAGACATCTCATGAGGTTCACAAGGTTCACAAAGTTCACAATCAGTCAGAAAGTTTAACAATTCCCTCAGACAATGCATCCTCCTAAGCAATGCATCATAAACTAGGGTTTTGACTTTTATCAGGATAAATGGACTTCCAAGACTTCAAGTGAGCTTCATAGCATCCTATATATGTTCAAGAATCCCCATGTCAAGTTTCAAGACTTTCCCAAAAGATTTGCTCAGTCAGATGATCAGATAGGCTAAAATCAGTCAAAGTAGTTAAAAAGTCAAACTGAGGTCAACTGTGGTCAAACCAAAGTCAAACTTCATGATTTTTTGCCAACATCAAGTATATGAATTAAAATTCATCATTTGATCAAGGGTTGATCATGATTCATCAAGGAGATTTCAGATCATCAAGAATCAGGAGTTTCTAAATTAGGGTTTTCACAGGAAAAGTCAACTGAACTTTGACCAGCCATAACTTTCACATGCATCATCAAAATATTTCCATCCAAATCTCATTTTGAAGGAAATTGAATTCTCTACAATTTTGTGTTTCACAAGCCAAGCCCAAAAATGCTTCATTTGGAAGGTATGAGCTAAGACATTATAGGTCCTTTTAAAAGTCAACAAAAAGTCAACAACTTCAAAAGAGCATAACTTGAGAATGGTAAAAGATATGGACATGATACCAAAGAGGTTGGTTAGAGGACTCTTTAAGCTTTCCAAAATGTCCAAGAACACCTTCATAGCATTAAAATTGAAGGATTTGTGCCCTTGCAAAGTTGGGAAATTTTTGAGAGGTTTATGAAGCAAATGGGGTCTTAAAACCATAATTCACCAAATGGGCTTGCTTTTTTGTGATCCAATTAGTTCCATGACATCATGCACGAAATTAAATCAATTTATTCATAATTTTATTCATTTTATTTTTATTTATTATGATTTTTTATATTAAAAATCATTTTAAATTCAAATAAAATATAAAATAATGGAGATTTAAATTGATTTGGTTTCTAGAAAGTCTTAAATTATATTTGGACTTGATTGATACAAGAATAATGAAGATCATCCTAAAATAGCAAGGCTAGATCAAGATATTTCAAAATTTAAGAACCAATCTTTTTCAATCTCTATGGATCAAAACATTCAAAGGATGGAACAATTTTCTGACCTAATTTGATTGACTCATATATAAACAACCTTTAGCAGCTTCAAACTCACGAATTGAGAGCCTCTTGCACATTGTTCAAACTTCACAAAAACCATTCAAAACTCAAATTCGGTTTTTTCATTACAAGGTGTCTAAAGGTATTTTAAGAACACATGAAGGATCTTTGGACATCACTAAACCTATCCCAGCTCTCAAAAACACCTGAAGCTTGCTCATATGGGATAACCGAACGCATTTTCATACTCATATAACTTGTTTTAGATTTCATATATTTAAGCATTATAAATTGAAACTAACTATTGATTTGTGTTTGTTATGAAGTTTCAAAGTTTTCTGGATGGTTTGATTTGATTTTTATGGACTGTAGCAAAATCCACCATTGTTAGGGTTTTCGGCCTCCATTAGGGTTTTGCGATTGGGCTAAAATAAATTAATTCTAAGAACATAGGAAGATTGTATGAGCTCTGAGGATCATGTTTCATTAATCAATTTGGAAAAATTTCACTGTTTTGTTGATGTTTGAAAATTCGTAGGTTCTGTATATGATGAATTTCGAAGGAAAATTCGCAGGTAAAAACGTATGAAAATTCGCAGGTATGAGGAAGAAGATGAAGACCATTAGCGCCATCTGCAGAAATTCAAATTATTGTTTTAATATTTTTTGAATTATGTTATGATATATTACAACTAGAACACTTGGCTCAGTTGGTGTGCGCGTTTGGCTGGCAAAGGAATGGTCCTGGGATCAAAACCTCCCCAGGCCATTTTGCTTTGTTTTATTTTTTGAGAATTTACGCAGGAGAAGAAACAAAAGGATTGCTGCCTGTTTGATATTCACAAGCGCGCACGCAGCCCAGTGGTGGCCTCATACGTCCAGAGAGTGGCAAAGCCTAGGGCGTGGGTTCAATCCCTGCCCTAGGTAAGTTTTGAATTCTTTTTTTTCTAATTATTCTGTTTTACTATTTATATTTTATAATTAATTTTAATCATATTGTTTAAATCATTATATGTGAATATATATATATATATATATATATATATATATATATATATATATATATATATATATATAACATTATATTGTTTTTTTAGAAAACTTCTAGTTTATTCTTTAAATAAATTAATTCTAATTTTTGTTTTTTTTAGAAAAAAATATGTATATATTTATTTAACTATTAAATTAATGTTGTAAATTAAATTAGAAACCCTAATATTTTTAAAACCCTAATTTATTTTCTAAATTCTAAAAACTTTAATTTCTCACTTTAATTATTCTTGTTCAATTATACTTAATAAATATAATTAAATCATTAATCATGTTTATTTTGTAAATAAATTAATATATGATCTTTATTATTCTATTTTTATATCAAAAAATTCTAAACAATGTTTATTTAATTTTAATTATCTTGTATATATTTTATATTTTGTGCTAACCTCTTTTTTGTCATTATTTTATTACTAACCCTTTTATTTATTGCTTATGTTTATTATTTTATTTTATTATTTAAATTATTTTATTATAATGTAATTGTACAAGCCATGTAATATTTGTAGTATTTTAATTGTTTATTTATTTATAAATATATTGCTATGGTTAGTAAAATAGGGAGTGATAACATGTTTTGCTTTAAAATTAACTTAGATCACTAATTATAAGATAAATATTTGAATTTGTACTCGCACACACGTAAGTCGATCTTTGATCGCCATCTCACTTCTTAAGGATATCCCTCATGTTGCCTAAATAAAATGGTCAAGTAAGGTGTCTAAAAAGCAAGTCCCTTCTCCATGAATATCATCTTGTCCCTTTACGATTATAAGATCAAGTCCCTTCAATGTTGCCTTCGTGAATAATCTTGTCCCTTTCGAATAAAAGATGATAAGTCCCTTCGAATTGTTAAGACACCTTACAGTTGCCTAAACACAGATGACCCTTCACATGTCCCATACAACATCCAAGGTAATGACTACCTATTCCTTAATAATAGGGATAGTCTTACCATGGAAAGAATATTTAAGAACAACAAAGATTCAAATTAGGGTAGGTTCCTCTTAAGTACTTGCTCACTCATTCAAAAACATTTCAAAAACACTTCACATTTTCAAACAATTTTCAAAACAAAGTCTTTATATATATCCGTACAAGGATCATTATAAAGTACTTAAGAAAATTTTTAATCACACACTACACTTCTCAAAACAGTTTAAAGTGAGCTAAGTAACTAAGAGCCCATGGATAACCATGGATGTAAAGGGTGCTAACACCTTCCTTTTACATAACCTACCCCCCGAACCCAAAAATATTTTAAGGTCTTTCCTGTTCTTTTATGCCCTTTCCTTTGGATAAAATAAAATCGGTGGTGACTCTTGCTATCCGCAACATTTAAACTAAAGTCAGTTCTCCCACCGTGTTACAGAACTGGCGACTTTGCTGGGGACTTAATAAAAGAGGGGTACCCTTAGGAATTAGATCAATTTAAACTTGTTTGCTTTGTTTGCTTTACTTTACTTTTTGGGTGCTCTTATGTGTGAAAGATCCTAACCCGGATCTAGTGTACCTTAGGTAAATGGCAATAGACCAAGGAAACTGTACGGCGTATACCGATATGGTTGATCTGGTGGCCATAGTTAGTGTGACTTCTTGGTTGGTGCTTATGTTCCTTAAGCAAGTTGAGGATAATATGAGGCTGCCATATGTTGTCAATACACTAACTGAAGTTGGTTGATACTCGATACTACGCTCATTGAGATTCTAAATTTGGAGGGTTTTGGTTGGCAAGTAAGTTGGCTACTGAACAACCACCCTTGTGAAGGATCAATGATATTGAGATCCCTTAGAACCTGGTTACTTCATAGGACAGGATGAACCAACTAACTTCAGGGGAGGGTACTTACCTTTAAACCTCATGCAAGCCTTCAAACCTAGGGCTATTGTGTGACTTGTTTATGTGTGCCACATGTTTGTGTTTGAGCATCACATCATAGCATCATCATGCATCATAAGCATATCATTTTCACTAACCATTTCAAGGACCAAAGGATTTACCTTTGTTCTTTGTTGCAGGTCATGGCTTCTGCTCGTAGGAATACTATTCGGATCAACTTTGTAGGAACACCTCTTAAGCTTAAGGAGTTGATCTCTCAAGTTTCTGAAAACTCCCAGTTCATCAAGAAACATGGTCACCTACTGGATCTAGTCACTTCAGGGTTCAATGAAGACATGATGAGTGTTCTGTTTCAGTTCTTTGATCCTAAGCACCATTGCTTCACATTCCCCGACTATCAGCTGGTTCCTACAATGGAAGAGTTCTCCAAGCTTCTGGGTATACCTATCCTTGATCAGAAACCTTTCACAGGCTTGGAAAAAGAGCCTAAACCTGAAGTCATTGCTGCAGCCTTACATTTGAAGAAATCAGACATTGTCCTAGAAACGAGGAGTGGAGTTAAGGGTATTCTTGCTAAGGTGTTGATAGAGAAGGCTCAAGTGTTCTTGAAGGCTATGAGCTATGATGCTTTTGAGGAGATCTTAGCCTTGTTGATTTATGGCTTAGTGTTGTTCCCCAACCCAGATCAGTTCATAGACGTTCACGCCATCAACATATTTCTGACTCATAATCCAGTGCCTACATTGCTTGGAGATATCTTACACTCTCTTCATACCCGTACTACGAAGGCACGAGAAACTTTGATGTGTTGTATACCTTTGCTATCTAGGTGGTTTATTTCTCACCTTCCTCGATCAGTGATGAAGAACGAACAAGGGTTCAGGTGGTCCAAGAGAATCATGTCACTCTCTCATTCAGATATTCATTGGTGCTCTAGATCTATGGAGAATGTCTCTATCATTGACCGTTGTGGGGGGTTCCCTAATGTGCCACTTCTAGGCATAAGAGGAGGCATTACTTACAACCCTTCTTTAGCTTTACGTCAGTTTGGTTACGCTCCGAGTGATGGTCCTCATGACATGTTGATTCAAGGCATTGTGTTTGACTACGACAACGATCTTCAAAGTTACCGTCAAAGGTTCATACGAGCATGAGGGAAAGTGAACAAGGTTGACAACAAGACTCTGGAGCCCAAGTACACTATTCATATGGAAGCTTATCTCAGATGGGTACGATCTCGTGCTCAGACTCTTATGATGCCATATCCTGCCATCCTGCCAATTACTATGGAGCCTGTTGCTGAAGGAGATACTTCTTATACCATCCTTCATCCAGACATGCCCACTGACATGGAAGAGTTACAGAGGTCCTGGATCCAGTTGAAGGAGCAAAGGGATAATTTTGAGACTCATTACAAAGCAAGTCAAGAAAGAATCCTGGAGCTAACAAAACAACTTCACGAGGAGCGGAACCTCAACTCATACCTCAACACAAAAAGGAAACGTCCATGGGAGACTTAAAACCCCATCTTTTATATTCATTTCATTTTTATTGTAAGCCCAAGGGGCAAACAAATTTATTACTAATAAAAGTTTACTTTTTGGTTGTTTAAACAAATTTAAATCCTGCGATCCTTGAAAACATTGCATATGCATTTACATACCATATCACTGCATCACAAGTTTCTTATGTACAGTTATCTTATCTTCTCGCTGTTTATTTCAGCAGAAATGGCTCTTGAGAAGACTGTCAAAGATCTCCAGGCTCATAATGCACAATTCCAAGAGTCAATTCTGAACTTGTCCAAGGGACAAGATGAGTTGAAGACACTGCTAGCTAAGAAGAAGAATCCTGAGGACAACAAGGATGATCATCTGAAACAACTACAAGCTGAGATGACAGAAATGAGGATCCAGATGAATGACCAGGTGGCTCTTATTCAAAGTTTAGCTCAGAACCAAGAAGAGTTAAGAACCTTTGTCCATAAATTTCAAAGTAATGAAGTTAGGAACCTAATTGTCAGTCAACCTTTGTTAAAACAAGCTGACTTGGTTGAAAGGAAGAGGAGGATAAAAGAAGGTAAGAGACAGGTTGCCACTGATTGTTCTTTAGTTGAAGGAAAAAGACCTGATAGAGTTAGTCCACCTCAACACAAGGAATGTAGAAGGCAGTTTATCAAATTCATCACTCCAATGTCACAAGTTCTGCAATGCTTGTTGGAGATGAAGATAATTTCTTTGAAAAGTCCTCCTCAAAATCCTAATACTTCCTCTCCTCACTATAATCCCAAGGCAAGGTGTGAGTATCACTCCGACAGTCCCGGACACGACACTAATAACTGTTGGGCACTGAAGAATAAGATTCAAGACCTAACTGACGAAGGAATCCTCGAGGTTACATCAGAAGGTCAAATTGAATTCTACTATCGTCCATCAAACGTCAAAGCTGCAAGACAAATTGTCCAAAGTAGCAAGAAAGAAAGCCTACCTATTCCTGATGAGATATGGGGCACCTTGGGACATCCAAGTGGAAAATTTGATTTCAAGGTGAAATATACTGCTCCTGAAAGTTCACGGATTGCAATTGAAGACATTCAGCCAACTGGATGGGACAACATTTGAGCTTTCATTTGTAATTTCTTTTGTTTTGTTTAAACACTTACCATTGTGTTAAACTTTTGTTTTCATTAATGCATTGCGTATGTTTGTCTTGAATTAATCCATTCGTTTCATTATGTTTTGAACTATGTTTCATATTTCTATTTTGTGATATTTAACTCCTGATAAAGTTATAAGCCTGTAGAGGGAGGATGACGAAAACAATACCATAATCTTATGCAGTATGCTTTTGAACAGACTATGCTGACGATGTACAGACATTGTTTCAATTCCTAAACAGTGGAGATATAAGGAAGTTAATCCCTAGTCAACCCTTTTGAGCCTATGAAGTAGGAGTTTTTATTCTCGCACAAATTAAAACCCTTATTCATAACCTGGGGCAGGGTAGTTACTCGGTTAACTCAAATATGCCAATTATTTGTGTTGAACACAACTAATGATGGTTCTCTGTAATCATTAAACCTGACAGTCAATATCTAGCAAAAAAAAAATCTCACTAAGTCAAAACCTATGAAGGAGACTTAGTAAAAAATTAAGACATCCCGCTGACTGTAACCTTGAAATAAACAGTTCAGGCAAAAAGAAGATATAACAAAGTCAAAAGAAAAAAGAGGTCACTATGAATCCTCAATAAAGAAAGATGACTGAATATCCAAATAAATTTTGGGTTTTTGAACCATCACAAATGTCAGTGTTACAATTCCAAACTCATTTGAGCCTCAATGCATAAGTTAACTGAGTATAGGACTGAAGAACATCACGAAGAATGGGTTGGGTACAAATAAATTTGAGCCTTTATCCTTTGTTTCTTAAACCATGAACCAGGCCACGTTACAACCCTTTAAAAGTCCTAACTGAAGCATGGTTAGTTTGAAAGCGTACTGCTACAAAAAGGTATCCTGACTCCTTTAGGGCTTATTATAAAACTTGAGTTAATATCACAGCTTTCACAAAAACTGTTTTTCTAAAATAACTCTTTTTCAAAACTTCAAGACAGACATAAGCATTGCATTTTTGAATATATTTGTTTGCATATATCTGAATGTTTGATAAACAGAGAAACTTACAGGATGAATGTTCAATAAACCAAAGTCCTTCCGATAAACAAAGTTGCTTCCTGGATCAAAGTCCATGTATACAAAGGGGCATAGTCATTATCTCCCAATCAAGGGGGCAGGCCATGATACTGCCTAACTCATTTGGGGCAATCAGGACAGGATTCAACTATGTTTAAGTAGCCAGGGGAAGATCTCCTCATCTATCTAAGTTACCAAGGGTAACATTACAGAATTTATAATGCTAGGGGCATAGTCACTGTTTCCCAATCAAGGGGGCATACCAAGTTACTGTTCAATTCATTCGGGGCATTCATGTCCAGATTCAACAATGCTTAATAGCCAGAGGCAGCTCTTCTAATATATTTGAATTACCAAGGGTAACATTATAAAGTTCATGATGTCAGGGACATATTATTGTGGGGGCATTCTGCTTATTTCCCTTGAGGTAACTACATTCAGATACTTCCATTATGGGACAATTCATCCTCAACCAAGGGGCAATGCTTTCTTTTCAAATCTAGTATCCGGAGCGTATATGGTCCATCACAATTTGAAGACACCGTTCCTCTCATTGTATTACCTTAATATTGAATGCTCAGCAGAAGCCATGGTGGAAATTAATTGTCTACGCCAGTAGTATCAGATGGTGTCAGTACCATGTCTTCAGATCCAGCTATGAGGATTTCTGGGAAAGTATTCAGGAAAGTTAAGAATCTCAGGAGCTCTAAATCTAATTGGTTATACACTCTCGAAGTTGAAACGATTCTGTTTTCAAGTTCAGCTTTACTTTTCCCTCTGAATCCAGATTTACTTTTACCCTATTTACATAAGCGGAACGTCCATTGGTTATGTTTGAATGTATGTATGCTTTTGAATATGATTAATGTTTACCAAAAATGCATAAAATGCAGTAATAGTATTTACTAAGGACGAACGAAGGTAAGAATTCAACGAAGCTTCGCCGGTTCATCCCCACCAGACAACTACAAATCCCCAGTACAACAAATCTATGCTTCAAGTTACATCTCCCCTTGAATTTATGTCCATCTCTTTTATCCTTAGTCGGGATACTCAGGAACTTATTCCTTCAATAAAGGTACGACGAACGAAGACGGGAGGTTATGAATACTATATTATCAAACAAGACAGAAACATGTTCTTCATTTTCTTCAGCAACGAATCGGGATTTATTTTCCCTAGCCAGCAGTGGTTATACAAAGATATCTAGACGTTTCAAACTGCATGATTCATACATACATCATTTATATCATACCATAGCATATACATAATGCATAATACATTTACTTAGGTGCATCATACTATACATGCATACATACTGCATAAACTAACATTCTCCTTGCAGGATAGTTATATACAGATAAAACAACATCAACAACTTACAACAGGTCAGAAATGATCCATACATTACTCAAAATGTCCTCGAAGAGTAGGCAAACGGTCTGTAAGAAGATCCATTCCCTAATCCAGGATATTTCCAGAAGATTTCATCTATCTGGTCTTGAATAGCAGGCAATAGGTCTGTACAAAGATCCATTCCCTGGTTCAAGATATTTTTCAGAAGAACTAATCCTGACGTTCTTTTGACCTTGGAGAGTAGGCAAACGGTCTGTAAGAAGATCCATTCCCTAATCCAGGATATTTCCAGAAGATTTCATCTATCTGGTCTTGAATAGCAGGCAAACAGTCTGTACAAAGATCCATTCCCTGGTTCAAGATGTTTTTCAGAAGAACTAATCCTAACGTTCTTTTGACCTTGGAGAGTAGGCAAACGGTCTGTAAGAAGATCCATTCCCTAATCCAGGATATTTCCAGAAGATTTCATCTATCTGGTCTTGAATAGCAGGCAAACGGTCTGTACAAAGATCCATTCCCTGGTTCAAGATATTTTTCAGAAGAACTAATCCTGACGTTCTTTTGACCTTGGAGAGTAGGAAAACGGTCTGTAAAAAGATCCATTCCCTAATCCAAGATATTTTCAGAAGATTTAATCTATTGGCCCTTGAATAGCAGGCAAACGGTCTGTACAAAGATCCATTCCCTGGTTCAAGATATTTTTCAGAAGAACTAATCCTGACGTTCTTTTGACCTTGGAGAGTAGGCAAACGGTCTGTAAAAAGATACATTCCCTAATCCAAGATACTTCCAGAAGAGATAATCATCACGAAGATTTATTTCCACTGGTCCATTCAACAATTAAAATCATGTTGCATAAACGATTCAGAGACGGCCTATACGAAGACCTATTACTGATATCCAGTGTCAACATAAAGACGTCATCACATCCTGATATTTTGGATGGCATCTATAAGCCCATCTCCAGTTATTCCAAGTGGCATCTTCAAGCCCACTCAAGCATATACAACTAATCATTAATGTTACTTTACGCACCGGCGAGTGCAAATTTTTGGGCTTTTGTGTTCAATCCCCTTCAACCTTCCAAGTCACGAATGGCACATATACCAATCTAACCCCTCAGGTTTCAGAAAATTGAACAGGGGCAGCTGTTGCACCCCAAAATTTGCCCTCACCAAGACAAGACATTGTGTACTAAGAGGTTCACAAGTTTCACAAGGTTCACTAGACATCTCATGAGGTTCACAAGGTTCACAAAGTTCACAATCAGTCAGAAAGTTTGACAATTCCCTCAGACAATGCATCCTCCTAAGCAATGCATCATAAACTAGGGTTTTGACTTTTATCAGGCTAAATGGACTTCCAAGTCTTCAAGTGAGCTTCATAGCATCCTATATATGTTCAAGAATCCCCATGTCAAGTTTCAAGACTTTCCCAAAAGATTTGCTCAGTCAGATGATCAGATAGGCTAAAATCAGTCAAAGCAGTTAAAAAGTCAAACTGAGGTCAACTGTGGTCAAACCAAAGTCAAACTTCATGATTTTTTGCCAACATCAAGTATATGAAGTAAAATTCATCATTTGATCAAGGGTTGATCATGATTCATCAAGGAGATTTCAGATCATCAAGAATCAGGAGTTTCTAAATTAGGGTTTTCACAGGAAAAGTCAACTGAACTTTGACCAGCGATAACTTTCACATGCTTCATCAAAAATTTTCCATCCAAAGCTCATTTTGAAGGAAATTGAATTATCTACAATTTTGTGTCTCCCAAGCCAAGCCCAAAAATGCTTCATTTGGAAGGTATGAGCTAAGACATTATAGGTCCTTTTAAAAGTCAACAAAAAGTCAACAACTTCAAAAGAGCATAACTTGAGAATGGTAAAAGATATGGACATGAGACCAAAGAGGTTGGTTAGAGGACTCTTTAAGATTTCCAAAATGTCCAAGAACACCTTCATAGCATTAAAATTGAAGGATTTGTGCCCTTGCAAAGTTGGGAAATGTTTGAGAGGTTTATGAAGCAAATGGGGTCTTAAAACCATAATTCACCAAATGGGCTTGCTTTTTTGTGATCCAATTAGTTCCATGACATCATGCACGAAATTAAATTAATTTATTCATAATTTTATTCATTTTATTTTTATTTATTATGATTTTTTATATTAAAAATCATTTTAAATTCAAATAAAATATAAAATAATGGAGATTTAAATTGATTTGGTTTCTAGAAAGTCTTAAATTATATTTGGACTTGATTGATACAAGAACAATGAAGATCATCCTAAAATAGCAAGGCTAGATCAAGATATTTCAAAATTTAAGAACCAATCTTTTTCAATCTCTATAGATCAAAACATTTAAAGGATGGACCAATTTTCTGACCTAATTTGATTGACTCATATATAAACAACCTTTAGCAGCTTCAAACTCACGAATTGAAAGCCTCTTGCACATTGTTCAAACTTCACAAAAACCATTCAAAACTCAAATTCGGTTTTTTCATTACAAGGTGTTTAAAGGTATTTTAAGAACACATGAAGGATCTTTGGACATCACTAAACCTATCCCAGCTCTCAAAAACACCTGAAGCTTGCTCATATGGCATAACCGAACGCATTTTCATACTCATATAACTTGTTTTCGATTTCATATATTTAAGTATTATAAATTGAAACTAACTATTGATTTGTGTTTGTTATGAAGTTTCGAAGCTTTCTGGATGGTTTGATTTGATTTTTATGGACTGTAGCAAAATCCACCATTGTTAGGGTTTTCGGCCTCCATTTGGGTTTTGCGATTGGGCTAAAATAAATTAATTATAAGAACATAGGAAGATTGTATGAGCTCTGAGGATCATGTTTCATTAATCAATTTGGAAAAATTTCACTGTTTTGTTGATGTTTGAAAATTCGTAGGTTCTGTATATGATGAATTTCGAAGGAAAATTCGGAGGTAAAAACGTATGAAAATTCGCAGGTATGAGGAAGAAGATGAAGACCATTGGCGCCATCTGCAGAAATTCAAATTATTGTTTTAATATTTTTTGAATTATGTTATGATATATAACAACTAGAACACTTGGCTCAGTTGGTGTGCGCGTTTGGCTGGCAAAGGAATGGTCCTGGGATCAAAACCTCCCCAGGCCATTTTGCTTTGTTTTATTTTTTGAGAATTTACGCAGGAGAAGAAACAAAAGGATTGTTGCCTGTTTGGTATTCACAAGCGCGCACGCAGCCCAGTGGTGGCCTCATACGTCCAGAGAGTGGCAAAGCCTAGGGCGTGGGTTCAATCCCTGCCCCAGGTAAGTTTTGAATTCTTTTTTTTCTAATTATTCTGTTTTACTATTTATATTTTATAATTAATTTTAATCATATTGTTTAAATCATTATATGTGAATATATATATATATATATATATATATATATATATATATATATATATATATATATATATATATATATATAACATTATATTGTTTTTTTAGAAAACTTCTAGTTTATTCTTTAAATAAATTAATTCTAATTTTTGTTTTTTTAGAAAAAAATATGTATATATTTATTTAACTATTAAATTAATGTTGTAAATTAAATTAGAAACCCTAATATTTTTAAAACCCTAATTTATTTTCTAAATTCTAAAAACCCTAATTTCTTTTAAAAACTTTAATTTCTCACTTTAATTATTCTTGTTCAATTATACTTAATAAATATAATTAAATCATTAATCATGTTTATTTTGTAAATAAATTAATATATGATCTTTATTATTCTATTTTTATATCAAAAAATTCTAAACAATGTTTATTTAATTTTAATTATCTTGTATATATTTTATATTTTGTGCTAACCTCTTTTTTGTCATTATTTTATTACTAACCCTTTTATTTATTGCTTATGTTTATTATTTTATTTTATTATTTAAATTGTTTTATTATAATGTAACTGTACAAGCCATGTAATAGTTGTAGTATTTTAATTGTTTATTTATTTATAAATATATTGCTATGGTTAGTAAAATAGGGAGTGATAACATGTTTTGCTTTAAAATTAACTTAGATCACTAATTATAAGATAAATATTTGAATTTGTACACGCACACACGTAAGTCGATCTTTGATCGCCATCTCACTTCTTAAGGATATCCCTCATGTTGCCTAAATAAAATGGTCAAGTAAGGTGTCTAAAAAGCAAGTCCCTTCTCCATTAATATCATCTTGTCCCTTTACGATTATAAGATCAAGTCCCTTCAATGTTGCCTTCGTGAATGATCTTGTCCCTTTCGAATAAAAGATGATAAGTCCCTTCGAATTGCTAAGACACCTTACAGTTGCCTAAACACAGATGACCCTTCACATGTCCCATACAACATCCGAGGTAATGACTACCTATTCCTTAATAATAGGGATAGTCTTACCATGGAAAGAATATTTAAGAACAGCAAAGATTCAAATTAGGGTAGGTTCCTCTTAAGTACTTGCTCACTCATTCAAAAACATTTCAAAAACACTTCACATTTTCAAACAATTTTCAAAACAAAGTCTTTATATATATCCGTACAAGGATCATTATAAAGTACTTAAGAAAATTTTTAATCACACACTATACTTCTCAAAACAGTTTAAAGTGAGCTAAGTAACTAAGAGCCCATGGATAACCATGGATGTAAAGGGTGCTAACACCTTCCCTTTACATAACCTACCCCCCGAACCCAAAAATATTTTAAGGTCTTTCCTGTTCTTTTATGCCCTTTCCTTTGGATAAAATAAAAGTCGGTGGCGACTCTTGCTATCCGCAACATTTAAACTAAAGTCAGTTCTCCCACCGTGTTACACAGGCCACGACATTAAAAAGTGCAAAGAGTTTCAACACCAAGTGCAAGACTTGATTGATGCTGGTTAATCGAGTTTGGACCAATTGGCGTAAAAGTGGTTGGTAATGTTACCTTGGCTTCCCAAGAAGGGAATGTTGTTACATCTCCCAAGTTTACCTAAAGTCATGGGAATGCTCGTTCTTCTAAAGTTTCCAGGGGGTCACAATCGGTGCCCAATATGGGAAGAAGAGTACATGGGCAGTTTGGATGCAATTATCAGCTTCCTCCACAGAATCATTTACAACAGAGGATAGGACCTAAGATATCTGAAAGAAAAATTTGCTCAAGGTCCACTGTCTCGTAGTCAATTGCTCGATCGCCTCCTTAAAGGTTCTTTGATTAAGTTAGGGAGAGTTGTACCAGTGCCTTATCCTTTTCCATCAGACTACAATATGACTGCCAGGTGCGAGTTCCACTCAGGAACGTTTGGGCACACTATTGACAATTGTAGGGAGTTTGAACACGAGGTGCGAGGTTTGATTGATGCCATGGTCATTACGCCAGATGGAATGCTTTTAACTTGAAGCCGTCTTATCAGAGTCCATCAGAAATGAAAAAGAACTAAAGCAATAAAGCCATAAGTATTCCCATACTCTCAACAGTAGCATTCAGTTGGTTTCTTTAATGCATTTCCTCCCTATTAAGGTGAATTACATCGCTCTGATTCTTCATTGGTCTTGGGTCAATGGAGATACGTAGGTAGAAGATCGTCAGGTCTTTGCGAGCAACCTTATGTGACAATTTCATTTCGGTGTCACTCTTTTCTTCAGACGTCTCGTGTCAATGTTTGAACGTTGAAGGCTTAAGGTCAGGATAATTGGGAATGAAGTATGGTTCTTGGCACATGACCATTTGATTAAAGATTGCAAATCCCATCAGAAAAAAGCAGTTGACTACTGAAAGTATTCAAGATCGACAGGTCCAGACGGAGTCAAGTCTCCTCAACAATGGCATTGCTCAGTTTCTTTACTTCATTTTCATTTGTAGTCTTTATGTTTGTTTGAACATTTGTATGCTTGCATGAAATCTGTTTGTTTTTTAATGTTAATTAATTAAATGCACATGTTTTCTTGAAGTAATTCATTCGTATTTTACCTATAATTTTGTGTGTGCATTACAATACCAATTGTCGTTCTTAAACTCTATGATGGAGGATGATGAAATGAAAACGCAAAAATATCCAATTGTGTGCTCTTGAATAAGACCTTGTTGATTATGTACATACTTTGTTTCAAATCCCAAACACCAGAGATATAAGAGAGATAGACCCTCGCTAACCCCTTTGAGCCTTGAAGTATGAGTTTCTTTTTGCATGAAAAAAATCCTCACATTTAACCCAGGGCAGGGTAGACGTCAGCTAGTTGGACCAAGCGTTCAGACTTTCACAAAGGAGTCTGGAAGGATCCATTACTTTTCCTTCTAGCACAACAAGAGGTCCAATGGTTATACCAAATCAAGAGGTCCAAAGACCGGTAACCACAACAATTATCCCCCATCCATTGAAAAGTGAGACAGTCACGACCCTTACAAAACAATCAAGACAAACAGTGTCACATGATTTGTTCAAGGAAAAGAAAAAGAAGAAAAAAGAGAAATAAAAAGCCCGCTAAGTCGAAACTTGAAAAAAAGCGACTTAGGTAAAAATTAGGGCATCCCAGTGGACTCCAATTGCAACAGATTCAAAAGAGTCAGTCCAGACAAAAGTTAGGGATAAGTAAAATAATGAAAAGAGAAATGCGAAAAGGATTACACAAGAAAGATCCTTAAGAAAGAAGAAAGTCGTGTGATACAGACACAAAAGACAACAAGCGTGATTGTTACTCCAATAATTGTAGTGGTGCTTGAACTATTAGCAGTAATGGGCTCCTTAACCAACACGAAACCCTTAGGAAAGGTGAGCGTTTGTGAAGGCTAGATGAATTTAGGAATGGAAGGACATCACGAAGGGGTGGGCACCAATAAGTTTTGAGCCTTAATCTTTGTTTCTGTAACCTTGAAACAGGCCACGATACAACCTTCAAAAGTCCTAATTGAAACAGGGTTAATTCGAGAGCGTGCCACCATGTGATAGCGTTCCTGACTCCTATAAGTTGTGCTAAAAGACCCTTGTTGGTATTACATTTGCATGTTTTATTTCATAAAAGCTTGCGTTATATCTTAAACAGTGGTTCATTCACAAACAACATCTTTTCAATAAAAACTTCAAGATTAGCATGTGTGTTGCATTAGAATTTTCATTCTCAGAATAAAACATTTTCTGCTTGCATACATTTGTTCAGCAATCACAGAAGTTCACATGAGGAATTTCAGTCCAGAAACTTAATTCTTGCCAGATAGAGGAGTCTGAAACTTCTGAAGGACAATCAGGTCGAAGTGCATTCTTTCTGAGAAACTCCTATGAGGTAAAAATTCTTCTAACCAAGGTTAGATGCAGCCAATCCAGGGCAAGCACACTAACCAATCTCTCATAGTTCCGCCAAGCTAGGGAAATTATCAGAGCATGGTTAATCTGAGGAAATCACTTTAAGGCTCATATGGGGGCAGGTCACTCTTAAGAGCAGATGAAGTCAGTCTCTGCATGCCATTATTCAGCTTATCCTTGATGTAGGATACCGGGGAAGGATATCTCACGATGATGTAGGATCTGGTGTGAGTCTTCTTCAACCAAATCCCTTTGTAGACCAGGAGGTCTGGGGAAGTTGTCTCAAGATTCAGTGAATCTCTCCAAGAGTTTGAAGACGTCGGGGCATTTCGGATGCCAGGTCTTCTGTAAAATCCTCTTGAATTGATATTTGAACGACCAGCTAGCACATAAAGAAATATGCTATCAGACAATGTTTCCCAAGAAGAGTGTTATCACTAACAAGGGACACTTTACAATTTCTACTTCCAGCAGGAAAATGATCCACATCATCCTCATCAAAGTGCGAGAAAGAACTTTCCCCAGCTGAGTCAGAGCATGCAATGTCCCAGCAGAACTTCGAGACTAACGGAACAGATCTCACCCCAAGCGGGGTTATCTTTCCACAGTAAAGTATTCCCAGCAGGAAGTTGAATGCTTTGCCTCCCCATGGAGTTAGTATTGTCAGATTCTATCCCCAATTAGGTCTTGACAGTTTGTTTCCCCAGCCGAGTCGGAAGATTGTTATTCCCCATAGAGTTTCAGGATCAGAAGTCAACCATCATTGAAATATTCCCCAAAGAGGTCGCCAATTTATTTTTGGCTGGTATGACACAGTGATAGAGGCGGTGTTCTCATTCCTCAGTTAAGGTCAATTATTGTAAGAATATCTTGATGTCTTTTCTTTAGTAGAATGTTAGTCAGAACGTTCTCATCCTCAACAGAGTTACAAATAGTATTCTCCTTTGTAGAGTTGTTACTCTTCTCAACAAACCTTGTATTGATTTGCGTTTGTCCAGTGTCAACGGACTCCTCTTGCGTTTGTCCAGTGTCAACGGACTCCTGATGCGTTTGTCCAGCGTCAACGAACCATTCTTATTCAAATCCGCTTCGTCCAGTGTCAACGGACCATTCTTATTCAGATTCGCGTTTGTCTAGTGTCAACGTACCATTCTTTTTCAGATTTGCGCTTGTCCAGTGTCAGTGGAATCCTCTCATTCATCGCTTTGTCCCGTGTCAACGGACCTAGGTTTAAAGTCCTGACGGTAGAAATCATCGAAACTTTGCTTTAGAATCGTAAGCACATATTAGGATGCGGATTCTAATTAGGGTCATTCCAGCGCAATTAAGGCGAGATCCTGATAGTGGGTTTATATTGTCAAAATAGTGAAGAGGATCGTAAGTGCATGTTAAGATGTGGATTCTCCCATATGCACGCGTTCACCGTACATCTGACCCGAGGGTATACGAAGAGAATCGTAAGCGCATATTAAGATGTAGATTCTACTCAGTGTCGTAAGCGCATGGTAAGATGCGGATCCTGATCAGTGCATGTCTACCCCACAGACTCAAATGCACCAATGGGAAGCGTAAGAAGACATGAGATTCGTAGGAATCACCCATTTCAAAGTCCATCGTCGCTGTGGCAAGCCAGTAGTCTCATGGCATCATCCAAAAGACAGGTTTCAAAGTCCATTGTCGTTGTGGCAAGCCAGTAGTCTCCTGGCGTCGTTTAAAAGACATTTCAGTGCATGTCTACCCTACAGACTCAAATGCACCAATGGGAAGTGTAAGAAGACATGAGATTCGTAGGAATCACCCATTTTAAAGTCCACCGTCGCTGTGGCAAGCCAGTAGTCTCATGGCATCGTCCAAAAGACAGGTTTCAAAGTCCATTGTCGTTGTGGCAAACCAGTAGTCTCCTGGCGTCGTTTAAAAGACATTTCTTAGTTACTGGTTACTTGTTGCCTCGTCATGGTTTGCAATAGTTCTCATTGGTTGGGTTTATGTCCCATTTCTTGTGGTTCTCCAGCAGAGTGCAAATTTCAGGTTTATTCTTGGTATTCAACCACAGTTCATCTCGAATGGTCGACATCATGAGCTCTCGTCCTTTTCAGATTAACAGTTGCTTGAATAGGGGCAGTTGTAACACTCCAAATTTTCCATCTCCTTTTTATCATCATTAGCATATCATAAGCATACCATATGCATATCATATCCTAGCATTTGGCATAAAAAAATGAAGCATAACATTCACATGTTCTAGCATAAGGCCTATGATCAATCATCCGGAGATTTATGGTTCTACAATCCGAGCCAAGGGACATTGAAAGAAGCTCACAGGGTCTCTTCACATCTTATTCAAGTTCAAAGTCATCCACAAAAGCCAAGAAGGGTGAAACATCCCCAGAAGCTCAGTAGTGCAATTGGTTTCTACACAGATAAACCTTATTTAGGGTTTTGCCTCAGATCAAGGAATTCTTATATCTTTGACCAATTCTTGTGGTTAAAAGCTTTTATATGATATATGAGGCCTATGTGTGAATTTTAGTGAGAAAATTCATTGAGGAATTCAGACAATTCTTCAGTTACTTGTAGATGAAGATATTGGTCAACTGTGCATCTGAAAAGTCAATTGTGGGATTTCAAGGCCTCCAATCATAATTTTCAAGTCAAGGGAGCTTCTTAAGGTCAAATAAGGGCTTTGTCGATCTCAAAAATCAAGAATTAAGAGTTTATGAAGAAGTTTCCAAAATTAGTAAGTGACTTGTAATGAAACTTACTATTTTTGGCAAGTTTTGCCCTAATCTTCAAATGATTCTTACATGACCAAGATGGATCCAAATGAAATTTCCTTGAACATGAAAGTTGTAGGGTATGCTCTCCCATTTTCAAAAAGTACAATAACTTGTTCATAGCATGTGTGGAACTCAAGTTATGGCCAAGAGAAGTTTGGTTATTTTTAGGGTTTTCTCATTATTTCAAGTTTGCACCAAGTTGCAAATTGTTTTGTAACTCATTTCCAAGACATTCCATGTACCAATATTGACTATAATGCTCGAGTACATTGCATGAAGGTCATCTTTTCCCAATAAATACAAATGATTCGTGAGTTGAAAATGAGATATTCCATAATGTGCAATTTTGCAAAATCATGAGAAAAGCATGACTCACTTAAATCCAATGGTGGAGATTGATCTAAGGGTGGATATTGAGTGAAATGGAATCATCACATGCACATGGAAGAGGCTTGGTACGCATGGATGGGGAAGTCACATTTTTCATGCACAAATGTATTTTCACTTGGATCATACATCCCATGCCACTATTGGGCCATAAACCCTAATCGGGTGTAAATCCAAACCATTTATAAGCTCTTCATGCACTGAATTCGTGGCTAGACTCTCTCACTTTTCAGTTCTAAAAGTTCTTTCAACCAAGCAAATTGCTTCGAATCTCTCTCCACAAGCCTCCATTCTTTCATTTCTCCACATATTATTCATCCTCAAGCTTCAAGGATTTCATTTCCTCCATTGATTGAAGTTAAAGCTAAAGGAATAAGGAAGTGCAATTCAGAGCAAGAAGCTTCGAATCTTTCATTTCAACATCTCTCAAGCTCTATCTTGCATCTATTTTGCAAGAGGAGATCAAATCAAGGAGATCTGCAGATTGTAGGAGGAATTCTTGTCCTATTTTGAGATCTGTAACCTTCAGGTAAGCTTCAAATCCATGGATCTATAACTTGTTTTTGTTGTTTGCATAATGATATATGAGTGATGTTGGTTACATTGAACTATTTAGATTTGATTTTGGTTGATTATTGAGTGAGATATCTGGATTTGAAAGTTTGATGTGAAATGTTATTTGTTTCGATTTGCTTTGTACATTGCTTGTTTGTGAATTTCGTTGCTGGATTATTGTTTATCATGGTGAGATGATCTGATCTGGAGCATTATAGGCTTTGTAATTATGTAGTTTACTTGTTTGATGTTTTCCGGTGATGGAGCTAGGGCTCCGTTCACCAGAACCTGGAAATACTGATGATCTTCATGCGCAGGTGATGAGAGGTTGAAGAGATAATCTCGGCCTTAAGTTTGAAATTATCCAGCGCTTCCTATTGTGCCAGCACATTAATGAAGCATGTGCTGGTCACATGCCACTGAGTTGCTCCAACTTTATAACGTGTCTGTTAGATCTTAGAGGGAAATTCCAGTTTGAATGCCATGCATAGATCTTAATTACTGATTGTTGACTTCTTTGACTGCGCGCTTGGTCCTTTGATTTTGCTTACTTTGTGTTGACTTTGAATCCCAGCCACTGGATCTGCGTACTTCCTCCTTTTTTGGTTTACTAATTGTTTGTTTGTGTGGACCTGGGCCTTTTATGCTATCCTCACCCCCCTTTTTGCAGCCCAAGATACTTTGAACGTGGCTTGTTGCTATTCTGACCCCCATGTTTCATTATTTTATTTTCTTTTCAATTTTTATTTCAGTTTCATTTTATTTTATTATAAATAGCAAACCATTTTCAAAAATTACAAAAATATTTGTGTGATATCATTTGATTTTTTCCCTAATTTTCTAAACTTTTATTTTTAATTTTCTATTCTTTTTTCTTTTCAGAATTAATTTTGGAATTATTTTCTTTTATTCTATTTGTTTCAATACACACCTTAACTTGTTTAATTTCCATTTTTAGATTGCTGATATATATGAACATGGTTCTTTTTTTAATTTGATTTCTAACATGTTGAAGATCATTTGAGATTTTATTCCTTATTTTTAGCTTATTTTTGCTTTCCTTTTGCTATGTTGATTTATGATGAAGGTTCTAAAACCCTAATTGAGCTTTATGATTTTATTTGATCTATGTTGCTTCTAATTTTGGTCCTATCCTTTTGGTATTATGGTTCTATATGTGTAAGGAGCTTGTGTGCTTGATTGTTGTTTTATTGAGGTTGATTTCCCTTTTATGTGAATTTTAGTGCTTGCTTGCCCTTTTTTGAATGTATTTTTGAAGTATGCTGGCTCATTAGGATAGGAGGGCACTTGTGCCAACTCCTAGAGGTTGATTTGAGGTCTTTTATCATGACGTTACATCCCTGGTATTTGCATGATGATGTTACTTTGTTTTGATTTGAGTGGCTTGATCTTTGAGTCTCACACTTACATATATGCTCACATCACTTCTTATGTCCATGTACCTCTCTTGTTTGATCTCAATTGAACTTGTATGTTTTCTTGAGTGCTTCTAATTGTTGCTTAGACACTTCCTTTCCATGTTAGGGTTCTGGTCGTGAAGTTTATGCAATATGTTTAGCCTGTAGGATTTCTTTCTATCTCATGTATGCTTGTTTCTTTATGATAACTTGTATGACTTTGGTTGTGACTTCTTACTCCAATTCTTTCACAATGTTGTTTGATTAATCTTGGCATGTGAATGGGATGTTCCACTTCTAGTTGTGATACTTTAATTTGGTCTTTTGTTTGTTTGAATCTTACTTGATCCTATTTGCTTTCATCTTATCCCTTGTACATGTTCTAACCTTTTCTTGTAGGTGCACATGGTAAGTGAAGTATGGATGTTATCCATATTTCAAATCTTCATCTCATCTCTTTATTGCTTTTATACTTGTCTTTATGATGTCCCTTATGCCATCATGTGTACAACTTCATTACTTCTTCCTCTTAGAAGCAACTTAACTTCTTTAAAGGAGTAAGTTATTTTCTAACTTCTTCTTTCTCCTTCTTCTTTTCTTCTTTCCTTCTTTCCTTCTTCTTTAGGATAGTTGAAGCCACGCTAACTTAGGACCAACTCTTTGCATGATAATTTCTAGGATGGTTAGATTCCCTTAGTTTTTTTTCCTTTGCTCCTTTGGTTTCTTCTCTTTCTCATCTTCATACAAAAACCTTAAAAACACTTAATAATTATTGAAATAGTCTTGTGTGTAGGGACTTATGTCATGGGGAATTTGTATTCATTCCATCTCGGGATAGTGAAAACTTGTCTAGCATGATATACAAGTCTAATTATGAGACTACTTTCACACAAAAAATCATAAAAACACTTCTTCACAAGTTACAAAACATCTAATAAGTTTAACAAGTTAGTGAGCTTAGACCCTAACCCTTGGAATCAAGTCTTGGATAAATTCTCCTTACTTGGTGTGCTTGTTCTATTATTCCATCTTGGAATGTAGTTGCAAGTACACATTTCATGGAAAAGAGTTTGATTTCACTTTCTTGTGCCACACTCATAAAAAACGCATAAAAACATTGGACAAAGAATAAGCATCTCTCCTTTAGGACTTTTTTTCTCATCTCATTCACTCTCATCGTATGAATTTGCTCCTACTTGTCACTTTGCAAGAAGGTAACGCACTCATGCCAGACAAGCCTGCAACACCTGAGCATTGGCATAAGCAGTTCAATCCTTAAAACACAAGCAATCTTTCCACCCCTAGTGAGGGGAACTACGGAGACTCCGATCCTCATGTCCAGATGAGGTACGTAGGCAGCGGGGTAGGGCCCGTCCAAGCATACTCTTTTATTTCCCCTAAATTTTCCCCCTTTATTTTCTTTTCTTATCCACTTTCAGTCGTTCTTTTTGCATCAGCTTTCATTCCCTCACCCTTTGAAACAGTTACTTTGCAAGCATGGATCCCGTCGGGTACGGAGGACAATCTGGGGTGTTAATACCTTCCCAGGTCGTAACCGACTCCCCAACCCAGTTCTTTGGTTCGCATGATCTTTGTCCTTTCTTTTCTTTGGTTTGTGCAGCATTACCATTCTCGTTCCTTCGAGATAAAAATGTCTGGCTTGTGACTCTACCTTCTCCGCGCCACTTTTGCGTTTGTACCAGGATGAAAATCCAGGGAGCGACAATGAGCAACAAATGTCTCATCATGTACTCCACCTATATGATGATGATTATGAGAAGACAACCGTCAACTTAGAAGTCTAGAACCAAACTCTGAACTATTCCTCTGACCAGGATGTTGACTGCTAGACCCCTACACATGATAAATAACCACATGAATATAGGACAAAAATTGTTGTTAGAAAGAGGCATGGCAACTTAAGTTCTTCATAAACCACCTTATTATACACAATATACTTCTTATAGATGAACATTATGGTTTGTGTATGCTACAATCCTGGATCACAGTGGCAGATAGTACATATTTTATCAACAAACTCATATCAATATAAACCAATAGTTAAATAGAAAGAAACATGTTTGTAGAATATAAAGAAACAAATTTTCTATATACACTAATGCTAGTTAACTTACATGAAACAATAAATTCCCAGTGCATTGGTAATTTCACGAACGACAGACGTTGAGAAATGCAAGTAAAGTGACATTGTATTTGTAGAAATAGAATAATCAAGCAAGAGAAATAAAAGTAATATAGTAAAATAGATAAGTACATAGACAAGAGAGGTCCGACTAAAACAAAAAAACATAGAAAGTATGACAAAACAATCTGGTCTTCTTTCTAAATGTAACCTATAACATTTGAACCATCCAATGTAGTTGATTGCGTATGGTTACACTTAACATTATCCAAATGCATAAGAAAAAAGTAAGACTCACCTTTCCATCATATTCTTTCTTCGTAAGGACCTCGGGTGCAATGTAAGTTGGAGTTCCTACTGTAAACTTCGTTGCGAATGCAATACAGATTACTAAAAGACAAGGTAAAAAAACAAATGAACATCACTTGGAAAAAAGATTCTAGAGTTGTAATGTTTTGTAAACATGTTACCTTTGAGTAACCAAAGTCGCAAATTTTGACTCGTGTCGCAATGCTTCCATCTAAAAGTGTGTTTTCAAGCTTCATCTCCAACTCACTTTCATTCCAAAATATCATATTTGGGTCCAGTCGATTAAGGATGTTGATGACGATGTTGTTATCGAATTCTGTTTTTGTCACACATGTTAGGGGATCAGAATTGTTGCAACACAAATCTGGTTCAATCATATGCTCATTTCAGTTCAGCACCTCTGATATTCGATATTGTCGCTGCACAATCTGGTTCATCAGCTACGCAATAATAGTAATTAAAAAAATATATTCCAAATATAAATAACAAATAACTAACTTTTGCATACAGCCATAATATTGTGTTTAGGTATTAAGTGTTTCATATCCATGAATTGAAATGCACCTATTGAAGCTAATTAATGTCGTGCAAAGTTGAAAACAAAACCACTTTTTCAGCTCTGATGGGTTCATGCACCATTCCAATTTCCATAATTACTTAATAGCCAATACATAAATTTATTGCATATCTTCTTGGTTGTTCCTACATCCACTAGGATCAAAGTGACATATAAAATTCCATGAGTGTATTCATAAGTTTACAAGAAGCTTAAACATTATATCTATGAATGAGTATAATTGACTTATCTATGAATGATGGTTCCGACGATATGATCCAAAGATCCGGGAAACCAAAGTCTTCTTGAGGTCTTGACACTACTAAAAATAAGACATTTGGTTAAATGATTTTACATTAGATTTCAAGATATATGATGTGAAAAATATTTGTCAAATGATTTTACAGATTTCATAACAATGTGAAGTGAAAAATATTTGATTTAGGGATTTTACATCAAACATTTATTTCAACTGATGTGAAAAAATAACAAGGTGGAAATTTCACAATCATTTTGTTCCCGATGCTTATGTGGGCCGATTGTTTACATGCACTTGCATTGCAACTTCTTTTAAAGCTAAAGAGACACCTAAAAATCATGTATAGTCTCGATGATGCCAAATGTCTTGTAAAATTTAAATGCATATTATGATTACTTACACGGTCGACCAAAAAATGAGTGAAGCCTAAAGCAAACTTTGAGAAAGACTTTTTGTATGTTAAGAGAGCTTTTGGATGACCTTTTTGAGTGGAGCCTAATGCAAGAGGCATTTATTTTTCTTTCGTTGGCCTTGAGCCCGACCCTAATCACTTAGTGGCATTGTGATGTGCTTCCTTTTGACTAGGTGGTGGATGCAATAATAGTCTAACCATCCTCCCTCTTTGGGATGTTTTCACATTTTTGTTTAGGGTTATTCTCCAAGTGAACCGCCAAAACCTGGTGAGGTTTTCTCAAGACAAAGTATTCCATTTAATGTTGGTGAATCTCAGTTCAGTTTTCCTATAAATCCACAAGAATTAATTCAAAGATATCAGGTATCTTAGCTTGAGTACAGACCTTTTTCCACATTCAGTGTTTCTGTTGTAATAATAATTCAGTTTGATTAATTTTATCTATAGCATGAGGCAAAAATATAAAAAAATAATGTAAATTCTGTAAAATTGGCATGAATTTTGTAAAACAAATATAGCAGCAATGTATATGTACATGATCTTTGAAAAACACAGAATATATAAAGCAAGGAATCCTTTGTGTACGCCCAAACATGTTGTGTTGAAATGTTTCAACATCTGGAACAAGATGTCAAAGAAGATGTCAAGACAGTTCATTCGACATCATGAACTACTGAAGGTGGATTGAATATTTTGTTAGGTTTCAATAAAAACTTAATATTATTGAAGATTTAAATCAATCCAATGGCGCTGATGTAAAAGATCTTGAAGACTCAAATTTAATTTGAAGACAAATATTGAAAAATATAGAGTTTCTATATTTAGAGATATTTTAGGGAGTTTTTAATTTGAAGATCTTTTTGTATATTTGTATGCAGATTTTTTCTGCATATTTGTAGCGGCTATTGCTGTGATTGTTTAGGCCCAAATCCAGTTGGGAATAGGTTATAAAAGAAACCTTGTAACCTATTTTAGAACCAACCAACCACGAAAATGTAAACATTATTAGGGTTGTGTTCTTGTGACAGCCGTGCGCAACAAGGAACCCTGTTGTGGTTGTTTTATGTGTAAACCTCGAAGCTGTTAAGCAAGAGGTGGATTATACTTAACTGAAGCTACTAAGCAAGGTTAATGTATTGTAATGGAAGTATAGATTCTATTGTAAATTATTGTGTAGGTGTAGAGCCGTCAATATCAACAATTGAGAGTTGGTACTGTGAGACATCACTGAGGTGATTGGAAGTGAGGATGAGTTTCTCATATTTAGGAGTTCCTAAGTAGAAGTTGCACATGTAGTGATTAAGTGAGAAGACTATAAACTGTAGGTGTTTGCTGAGAAGTACTTAAATTGATACTACATAGTGGATTTCCTTCCTGGCTTGGTAGCCCCTAGAGTAGATGAGTTTGATCGAACTGGGTTAACAATTTTGTGTGTACTTTACAACTTTTCTGTCTTTATTTTATGCAGTACCTGAACTCAATGTCCTATCAGATGTCGCAACATCCTGAAGCATGTTTGACTCTGATATATCAGAATTTTTAAGTACTGATGTGTATGTCTTACCATGTTTATTAGTAACAAATAAGATGTCTCAACATCATATTCAACATTTGAGTCTACCATACTAGAATTTCAATTGGTATCAGAGCATGCATCCTAGTCTGTTTCTGGATGAGATCCAATGGGGATATTTTCTGGTTCATGGTCAAGGTATAAGGGTTATACTGAAAAGTTGTTTAGATGTGTGAATGGTCCCTAGAAGTGGAGGATGGATTGTTCTGTTGTTGTAGCATGGGGTTAGTGCTGCTACTGTGATAAGTTTGATTTATTTTCAAACCTATGGCTGCTGGTGTCACTTGGAGATAATTGTTAGGGCCAATTTGTGACACTTGAAGCTTCTACGGAGTTTGTTATCCGCTGCTTTTCTATCTGATAACTCCTTTGTATGGATGGTCATCGAATGGTCATAGAAGGCAACCTTATAAAGGTATCTTAGCAACTCGAAGGGACTATCATCATTTTTCGTAGGGTCATTGGGGGACTAGATCGCTTATTCGTAGGCAACTCGAAGGGTCATCGAGGGATTGTGATATTTATATCTAAGGGACTATGATGATATTTATTTAGGCAACTTTGCTAAGACACCTCTACGTTCGAGGGACTTGACCATTATTCATAAGGCAATGAAAGAGGTTACCCTAGAGGTGTAGGTGTGAAGAGTGTGTTATTTTCAGTTATTTTATCTTGAATTAAGGTTATATAGCGTTTGCTTTTAGTCTTGTCATACAATCCTATTAGAATACATCTAAAAGTTATATACATACATGCATACAAGTATAAGTGCGGGTAAATAAAGTGCGAGAGAATACATCCTACAACTATTACAGTGCTTTGGGAGAGTTACATAATTATAATCATACGAGAATGTAAGCTAGACTATTACATAGCTTGTGAGCAGTTACATTATAAGCTCGTGCGAGAAGATAAACTACGCAATTACATTGTTTATGTACAACCTATACATTTTAACTAGGAATACAAATAAGAGAATAATAAAGTACAATTATATATTAAGAATTAATTTAAATGTCTTAAGCATTTGAGTTAGTATTTTTTTGAATTTTAGAAATAATTCAAGTGTTAATATAAATTAATCTCTAGTCTAATTTATTTTACAAAATTGAATTAGTCTGCGAAACCTAAGTCTGAATTAATTTAATTAAAAAAAATTGGTAAAACTGTTTTTGTTCTTATGTGTTTTCATTAGTCCTAATTTTTGAATTAATTTCAAGAATTAATTAATTAAAAAAACTTTGGTCTGATTAATTAAAAAAACAAAAATTTATGTCAAAATAAATAAATTAAAAAGAAATCCTAATACTAATTTTTTTTTGTGATTTGATTTGTTTTTGATGTTTTGTGGTCTAGCGATTATTTATATCTTTTTTTAGCACGTATATATCAGGCATACAATCAAGCAAGAAAATAAAGCGGGAACTAAAGTCCTATGTTATTACAATAAAAGGGATGGGGGCATTTTCTTAGGGATGATTTGAAAATAAAGAATGAACCATGAATGTTCAAATGGATGAACAAAGTTAACATAACGTCATGTTCCTCACAAAACAAAGTAAAGTGATTAGTATAATCGTGATATGAAATCATGAGATGTGTAATGTGAAAGTTAAGCATGTAATGTTAGAATAAATCACCATGGTCAAAATAAATAAAGTACACACAAGGATGAAATCTTAAACATAGATAGTTAGAAGAAAAATTCAAATTGACTTGATTAAAAGAATGGTATAAAATTTATCTTGATTTTTGTAATTTAAAAAAGAAGAAAATATTTAATTTAAATCTAAATATTCAAAATATTTGTTTTTAAAAAAATAGATGTTCATCATTTGGTAAATTGAATTTAAAAGTTTATTTTTAAATTAGTTATAAAACATAACCATCAGAATTATCATCATTTGATAAACATTGGATTGAAAAGTTTATAATTAAAAAAAATAGACAACCATCGGATGTTCATCATTTGGTCGAAGAAACGAACAAACTAACCTTAAAAGGGGGCCTCATATTGAAATCATCGGTCAAAATTAGCTTTGTAAAAAATGTGTGAAAAAGATTTGAAAATCGTTGATAGTGAAAATGTGTTTGTGAAAGAGTGGAATATTGAAATTGTTGTTGATAATTGTGGTGTGAGATAGGAGAACTCTTATGTGTAAAACAACATGTATTTATGGATTTAGAAAATTAGGTTAAAAAGCTTAAAAGGAAAAAAATCAGTCTTAATTCATATTGATCAAAAAATATTTAAACAAAATCAAACAATATCTGATTTTTACTCGGTCACCAAGTAAACCAGTTAGAAACTAAGTATGACACAAAAATGGCATAAACTGACCAATAAAAAACGAGTATACAAGAAAGGAAATGTTTTTGGTATCTATTATGATTTTTTTTTTGCACTCCTTTTTGTTAAAAAGTGCATAAAATCAAATAAATATTTTTTTAAAAAAATATTAATTAAAAAAAAGAAAATAAAAATAAAAAATATGATTTTGTGATTTTAAAAATAGAAATAAGGTTAGTAACAAAAAAAATCATAAATAATATATGCAAGATTCAAACCCGTGACCTTATATTTACAAAGCTTACCTCCTTACCAATTGTGACAATACATCTATTCAAAATAAAAATGTATTTGAAAGGGTATGAATGTCAAACAACTATTGGTTATTTAAAAATACAAATAGTTTAAAATAAACTATTGTTTATTTTTAAATAAGTAAAATTAACTACTGTTAAAATATTTGAACCAAAAAACATATAACATCAGAACTAAATATAATCTAAAATGTTAGAAATATGGTGGGCAAATTTTGGGGTACAACATTTATCCACAATTGAAGCTGAATATATAGCATTTGAAAGCAGTTGTTCTCAGTTGGTTTGGATGAAGCAAATGCTGACAGAATACAATGTCTCACAAGATGTCATGACATTGTACTGCGACAATTTGAGTGCTTTCAACATCTCCAAGAATCCTATTCAACATAGTAGAACCAAGCATATTGATATTCGTCATCATTTCATTAGAGAGTTGGTTGAATAAAGATTGCTTCTTTAGAACATGTAGCCATTAATTTACAATTGGATGCCAATTAGTTTGAAATCTTGAGGTGTAAGTTAGGGATTTTCATCAATGAGGATCTATAGCAATTAATGTTGTGTGGGAAGACTAGTCAAGTTATTTCAGTCTCATACTGCAATTTGCACAATTGTTTCAATTTTGTTGTCTCTCACATCATCTCTATTATGTACTTATTAATGATGAATGGATCAAGAATGTGAATCCTGATGGTGACTTGAGGATTAAGACAAGAAAAGACAAATATGTGGATATTATATCTCTTGCTAAAAACAAGTTGAAGAATGTTGTTGTGCCTAATATTGAAGATAATGGCCAGAACATTATCCCTGGAAAGAAAGCTCCTGCAAAGAAGATTGTTGTTAAGTTTGAAAGTGATGTTGCTTCCACTACTGGTGTGGGAATTTGATGTGGTCTCTCTCCTTTGAGTACAAATCATGTGTTATGGGGGAGCATTTGTTGTATGGTGAGTTAGTTAAATCTGCTTGTTGTTGTGTCTAGTTGGTTGGTTGAGGAGAGTTTTTGTTCTGATTGGGTGGTATTTTAGCAGATGTTCTATTTTGTACAACCAAAATTATTTTTCTTCTGCTTCTTTGATCTTTGTTGTTTGGTTCCTTCTGGTTGACTGGTTTTTGATAATGTTTTAGCCACAATTTTCCAAATGGGGAGATTGAAGGTTCTTAGTTTGGTTGCATATGTAGAAAAACATTATCATATGTTTTGATGTCTTGTAAGATGTCCCTGACATGCTTGAAAAACATCTGTTGTGCAGGTTTTTGTGATGTCAGATCAAATGTCGTAGCATCTGTCTTGACTGTTCTGGAACTTCCTGATACATAATGTTTTGATTTAGTTTCTGTATGTTTTTGGCAGGTGTTTAGTTATTTTATTTTCTATAGTATGTGCAAAAACCAAATGAGATTTGTTGTCAAAACCAGAAGTTGTTATGTGTTTAGTTTTTAGAGATTTTAAAGATTTTTTCATACTTGATTTGGAGTAAATCATATGATCTTATTTGTGGAAGTTTCTGATCAGACCATGCCCATTCAGAATGCTCTATATTACTGGATGTTTAACCTAATTGTATTGCATGAAATATTGTGTACTTGTGAAGCTAAGTACTTTTGAGTTTTTAGGGTTTCTTTGTGTTTGTTCATTGTGATCCATTCCATCATCACCTAGATGTTGGAATTGGACTATTTGTATTGAGTTGTAATTTTGTCCACTCTAAGATTTTAAGCACGAGTGTTTGTTCTTGATTTAAGCTTTTAAGCAAGATCGAGTTTTTGTTTTGGAAGAATTTTCTTCTATTTTCTTGAAAGGTTTTGTTTGATTATCACAGTGTGTGATTGAGGGGGAATGAGAGGGGGTTCTCTTATCTAAGGGTTCTTAGATAGAAATTGCATTGGGTAGTGATTAAGTGAGGGGTGTAAACTGGGATTATTTAACTCTGAATTGATACTACTGATAATAGATTTCCTTCCTGGCTTGGTAGCCCCTAGAGTAGGTGAGTTCGCACCGAACTGGGTTAACAATTCCTTGTGTTCTTACTGCTGTACTTTTTACTGAACTTACCTTGTGAATGTTCATATAGTAATGTTGTGACATCACCTTTAACATCACATATCTGATACCAGAATTTCAAAACCTTTAAAGGCTGTTAAGGGGCAAGTGGTAGCAGAATTTTTAGTCGACCACTCTGTAACTGAAAATGCTTAACTATCTGGAACTAGAAGCTTCGAAGTTATAATTCGACGGGTCTATCCATAAAGATGGAATGAGCATAGGAGTTTTGATTATTTCTCCTGATAAAATTCCAACAAAATTCAAGTATAAAGTCAAAGGTCTTTGTTCCAACACTGAGTATGAGAATGAGGTTTTAATAGCCGAACTTGAAATCTTGTTGGAAGTGGGGGCAACTCGAGTTGAAATAATGAGAGACTCAGAGTTATTCATAAAAAAAATTACAAAGGAGTAAAAATGTGTTAAAGAGAATCTCATTATGTACTTCATAATAGCCAATCGATTACTGAACAAATTCGATGTGGTTAGTATTAGACACATACCTCGACTAGAGAACCAAGTGGCCAATGACTTGGCTCAGATTGCTTCATGATATAAAATTTCGAAGGAAAAATTGCAAGATACAACGAAGTTAAAGGAAGAGTTGTATCAACCAGATTATCCCCATCAGATTTGGAAGCAACAAAGCTAGGGTACGCTGATAAAGAAAATTTCGAAATCTTGGCGTTAGACAGCTTGGCAGACAAAGACTTGGGGAAACCAATAATGGAATACTTGTAGAATCCCACAACGTCTATAGAGAGAAAAATCAGGTATCGAGCTTTGAGTTACGTTCTTTTGGGTAACAAATTATTTAAAAAGACTCCTGAAGTGGTTTTGCTCAAATGCCCAAGTGAATCTAAGGCATACTTAGCCCTTTCGAATGTCCATAATGGGGCATATGGGGCACATTTGGTAGGCCACAAGATGAAATGGCTATTATTTCGACAAGTCATGTATTGGCCTACTATGTTAAAGGATTGTATCGAGTTCGCTAAAGGATGCCAAGAATGTCGAGTTCATGCTGGCATACTGTCGCTCCCGATAGATGAGACCGGCCCAAATAAAGGTACAGACGCGAACGGTCGGCGAAAGGGACAATGAGAACACACAGCAGTGAACTCACTGGGAATGAATAGAGTCGCCAGCTAGGCATTTTTATCCCGAAGGAAAGGTAATGCTGCATAAACCTAGAAAGATAGATAAGACGGTTGCGAACCAGAGAGACTGGGAAAGGGGTTGGTTACAACCTGGGAAGGTATTAGCACCCAGATTGTCCGCCGTACTCGACGGGATCCACGCTTAAAAGATTTGTGTTTTAAAGGGGTAGTGTCAGTGCAATTTGTGTATAAATGAACTGGAAAAGGATGTACAGGTGTCTGTGTAAAATAAGTGTGAAGTGCAGTATGTACAGTGTCAGTGTAAGAACAAGAATAAGATGCTCAAGATCATGAGGCTTAAAGAATAATGCTGGAAGGAGGGGGAATGTACAGAGACTTTTGTTCGATAACTGTTAAGTTATGCCTACGTATCCTCTCGTGCAATGAGGAAGTCAGAACACCGTAGTTCGACCCAAAGAGACTGAAAGATGAATTGACTGATAAATTGCTTACTTGCCTATGCTCAAGTGTATGACCTGTCTGGCTCAGGTGCAAACTGTCTTGCATTAGACGGAAGAAGCAAGTTCTCGTTTATGAGTGAAGGTGATGAGAAAAGAATCCCGAAGGAGACGATTATTGTTTGTTTTTGAGTTTTCAGTCTTTTATTGCTTTTGAAAATTTGTCATAAGTTAATGAGCTTAAGCCTAAACCAATGGGTTAGTAAACTCGTCACATCTTCCCTCTGATTAGGGGTAATGAGAATACCTTAAGTGTGAAGTCAGATTCTCACACTTAATCACCTTTGGTGTAGGATTAAGATCATTAACCTACTTGTGATTATTTAGATGTTTTTGTGGTTTTTGTTTAGTGTTAAGTAATGAGGTTAAGCCATAATCAGGGATTTAACAGACTCATTACACCATCCTAATAGAAGGATAATAGATGAGAATGTTTAAGCTGAGGAAAGCTCCTCAACTTAATCCATGATTAGGGATTAAACTCATGACCAAACAAGCCTTTATTAGATGGATTTTATTTAATGATATGATGATGAAGTGGATTTTATGATTTGTAAGACAACTTGAGGGGGACTTGTCCATTAACACTAGGGTTAGTCCTTCTTAACCAATTAAGGAAGAATTAGAACCCTAATGCAAGGCCCAAGTTACAAGTGTGATGTCTTGATGATTATTAAGTGAATTGATTAAGAGATTTAAACACATTAAGTGTTTAACACTTAGGATTAAAGTTATACACTCCATCCTAAGAGAAGGATGCAGGCATAAGCTTAATCACAAAGCCTTAAAGCCTTTAGGGTTTAGTCCCTGATTATGAGATGAGAAGAGAAGACTCAATGAGACACAAAGGTAAAACTAAATGGGGGACTAATCAAAAACCCTAATCATTGTCATGCTTAGTTGTTCCTAAGGTTTGTGAGGTTTTCAAGAGAAATCTTCAATGGAACCACCAGGAAGCAGATGAAAGGATCAAGAGAAGCAAAGCAACTTGCTTCATTCAAGAAGTCAAGTCACTTGAAGAAAGAAAGTGGGAAGAAGAAGAATGAGAAAGCTCAATCTCAAACACAGGATAAAATGCAGCATGGATGCAAGAAAGATGAAAAGAAAAGTTATGAGAAGTGAAGGAAAATTCACTTCTCAAAAATCACTTACCACCTGAAAGGTTAGAAAAGAAATGCAATGCAATGCAAAATGGGATGGAATGACATGATGCAAACCAAAACCAGAAGCATATATGTGATGTTAATGATGCTATGAGATGCTACAAACCAGAAACAAAACATGTGGATGATCATACAAGCTTATGAATGCAAATGAAGCAAGTTAAGAACCAAGAACATACATGAAAAGTTATGGAAGGCACATGGCATACAACATGATAAATGCAAGATGCAATGATCAAACATGCTTTCAATATGTCTTATGATGTTAAATGAATCAAATGGAGGCATGGAATGTCATGGCAAGTCATGTTATGCAAGAAAATGCAAGATTGGATGCATATGGAAGCCCAAATTAGGGTTTATGATCAATGCAACAAACCAAAACCAAAACCAGAAGCAAACAACATTATAAAAAATTGAAAATGCACTCAAAGGGTCCCTAATCCTATACTAACTCACTGCCCAAAGGAGAGGTTTCAACTCCTAACCAAATTCAAGTTATGGTTTTTCTAAGTTTCCTAGGGTTTTAGGGTTCCTTAACAAGAAAATTACCAAACAAATTGAAAATGAAAGATCAAATCATGGACATTTAATCTCACAAACTACATGCTAAACACAATGCAATGCAAAAAGAATCAAGGTCCAACTCTTTAGGGTTAGGCAGAGATGAAACTTCAAAATAATGCATAAAAATGATTTTAATTCAATGAAAAATTCTCAAAATGCATCAAGATCAAAAAATAAATTTGGTTTGAAAGTTGGACAATGTTTCTAAATGTCTTAGAACATTTCATGAATTTTTTGGTGATTTTTAAATACCTAAAAGTATTTTTAATAAATTAATTTTCATTAATCAATTAAAAATAAACTTTTAAATATTTAAAAATACTTTTTTAATGCTAAAAATGAAAATAAAAATATTTTTGTGTTTTAAAAATTAATGAAACTCTTGACAAAAAGTTTCATAATTTTTAAAACCTTTTTGCTATTTTTAATAAATTGTACAAATTAAATGAGAAAAAATGAAATTAAAATCAAAATAAATGGAAGTATGCTGGATGGATGGCTGGGATTGAGTCTGGACAGGAAAGGGTTGACTGCGCGCGCAGATCAAAGGCCCACATTCAAACTTGACTTAAACAGGATTATGAATTAATTAATTATGGTTAGGGTTTAATGGACGCATCTGAGCCACACGTGCACGCGCGAAGTCAAACAAGTCAGCCAATCCAACGCACGAAATTCAAATGCCCATTAATGACCTGATTAAAACCCTAATGATTTTCAGGTGGCCGGAGAAGACCTCCGGTCGTCTTCTCCGGTGGGAACCCCACCTGAAATCCCTAAAATCCTCAAAACACAACTAAAATGAAATCTAAGAACACAGAAATGATTCCCACACTTCACTGAATCAAAACCCCAAGCCAAAAATCATTTATATTTCATCAAACTCATGAATCGAAACAAACAAAATTTTAGGGCAAGACTTTCAGAACACGATTACATCCTCATTTTTCCACCATTTTCAAAACTAATGACATCAGGATGATCAGGAGAACATATAGAATCTATTTAGAACTTAAAAAAGGATTTCTGGAAAAAATGTTCTTGAGCTACCTGAGTTTCAAAGCTTTCAATCTTGCAACTTTCTGCCCTCTTCCTTTGATGCAAACCACTCCCTTTGATCTCCTGAGAAGCTTTCAATGCTTGGAAAGAGTTTGTGATGGTTGGTTTGAGAGTTTGAACAGCTTCTGCTCAAGTTCAGGTCAGAATGGTGTTTGTGATTCAGGCAGTTTTTGGCAAAGGTGAGGGGTTCTTTGTGATCAGAATGATGAGTGGAGAAGGTTTGTGAAGTTTGTTCAAGTGTTTGTGGCCTGTGTAAGGAGTTTCGAAGGCTTTGGCTTTGAGAGTGAAAAATGGGGAAGCTGAGTTCTTGTTGGTTTCAAGCTTATGTCTTGTTGGTTTTGGTTCAATGAAGCATGGTGAGATGTTTAGTGAAGTTTGTTTGAATGTTGGTGGCTTGTGGGATGAGATTCGAAGGCTTTTGCTTGAGGGAGTGAAAATGGGAATGTGATGCTATGGCTTGCTTCAGGCTTGCTTCTTGTGTGAAATGGCTAGCATTTTCTTTGTATAAACAAATGCCATTGGTCAGGTGATGTGACTTGGCCTTTTGTGATAGGTGTGCTAGCTTTTGCAAAAAGTCCACTCTTGTGTAAGAGAAGCATGGGTTGTGTTCTAGGCTAGTACAAGTGGTGTGGGCTGCGCAGCATGGTGAGGGGAAAGGCTAGGGTTGGTTCAGCAGCCAAGGCAACAAGTGGATGGAAGTGTTATGATGGTTTTGCAACTTGGTTCCCTTTTGGTTCATATGGAAAGATCTTGCTATACAAACCATGAAACATGAGAAATTCTCAGTCCATTCTGAACTTTAGGGTACATGTGATGTTTGTGTAATGGTTAGACATGAATTAGAAGTCACAAATGCCTTGGTACAAAGTTTTTGCAAGTTTTCCATTTGGTGCATATTTTGAAAATTAGTGATTTTTGCCAACTTTGACACACCATAACTTTTGACCCAAGATGAATTAGGTCATGTTCTTGTACTTTTTGAAAAGGGAAAGATCTAATCTACAACTTTCATGACCAAAGTTTTTCCATTTGAAGCATTTTTGGATCAAAAAGCAAGGGTTGAAAAAGTTGCATAAAATGACATTTCATTAAAAGTCAACCATGCCCCTAAAAGTCAACTTTGCAAAAACTTCAAATTCTTGAGTTTTGTGAACTTCAACCTTCTTCCATGATCAAATAAAGATCAAATACACTCAAAATGATGAAGATCACCCCTTGGTTGGGTCATTGGGGGCCTCAGATGCCCTGATTTTGCACTGACTTGTCCAGAAAGTCAACTCTTGATTAGATGACTTCCCCATGGAATTTCTTCATAAAAATTGATATGCATACTTCCTATACCATATAGAGACCAATAGAAACAAGAATGACCAAAAAATTTGAGGTTATGGCCTCTGAAACCAAAACCCTAATTTTAGGTCATCTGTGCAGTCAAGCCTGGCTCTGCTTCCATACCAATCCCAGTTCTTGTGATTCTTTGGAATTCTTGACTTTGAGAGGATATAATATGATGATTGAACACACATGGACCCCTTTGAAGTGATTGTTGACCTTTGGAGTGGCTCAAGAAGCTCTTGGATTGCTCAGATCACAAACCCTAGATGCAGATGACTTAGAACCAATGCAAAGACTTAAAAATGTGATATGAGATGTTATGATTGTGTTCATGCATATGAAATGATCACAAGCCATGGTGTGAATGGGTGAGGGAAAATTTGGGGTGTTTACACATACAACATGTCCCTGCAAGAGAATTACAATCCATAGTTAAACCATGGCCTTTTAAAGGTTGGGCTTTGGATTTAATTGGGGAAATTTGACCATCATCATCCAAGAGTCAAAGGTACACTTTGGTAGGTATTTATTACTTTACAAAGTGGATCGAAGCGATACCTTTTCCAAATGTTGACCAATAGGATGTAATCGAGTTCATCAAGAAACACATCATTTATAGGTTTGGAATCCCGGAAACTATTACAACAGATCAAGGATCGGTGTTTACTGGTCAAAAAATGCAGGAATTCGCTAAGGAAATGGGTTTCAACCTTTTAACCTTTACACCTTATTATGCTCAGGCTAATGGTGCAGTTGAAGCTGCAAATAAAGTGATGATTGGTTTAATTAAGAAACATGTGGGAAAGAAACCGAGAAATTGACACAAGACATTAGATCAAGTCCTTTGGGCATGTCGAACTTTTCCCAAAGAAGCGACTAACACCACCCTTTTTCGATTGACTTTTGGTCATGATGCAGTATTGCTAGTGGAGATCTACCTGCAATTGACAAGTATCTAAAGGCATCATGAGATTCCCTCTGAATCCTATTGGAATATGATTTTATATGAGTTAGTATACTTGGATGAAGATAGGCTTAATGCCTTAGAATTGCTAAAAAGGCAAAAGAAAAGAGTGGAAAAGTCTTACAATAAGAAGGTTAAAATTAAGACATTTTCGCTTGGAGATTTGGTTTGGAAAGTAATCCTTCCCATGGATTAAAAAAAGTAGAACCTTGAAGAAATAGTCCCCTAAATGGGAAGGTCCTTTTTAAATTTTACAATTTTTTTCCAATGGGGCTTATGAGGTGGAAGAATTAGACCAAGACAAAAGAATCTTGAAGGAAAATGGTAAGTATTTGCAAAAGTATAAACCTCGTTATGCCAGAATGACTCAAATCATTACATAATGAGCCTCGAAGGGCTTTACGCTAGTACAATTAAAAAAAAGAAAATACAAAAATCAGAAACTATAAAACTTAGAAAGGAATATTGATCTTCATTTCTAGATACTTTTTCTTTTGGAGAGCCATGCGCTTCTCACATAGAGACTTGTTGGAGCGAAGGATGGCAATTTCTTTTTCTAGCTTGTGAGTTGTCTCGACAAATTCTAGCCCAGCTACGAACTCGTCCTCGATCGCAGTCTCATTAAATTTGAGAAGTTCAGCCTGTTGCTTCTTGGCACCTTGATTTTTTTCCTTTAGCTCTTTGATTTGGGATTTCTTGGATTATATGTCCTTGCCATATCCTTCGATCTTGCCTAGGTTTTCTTCTCTGGTCTTCTACAATTGGGCAATCTTATTATTCGATTCAGTTGTCGCGTCCCAAGAAAATGCCTCATGACCAGCAATCTCTTGAATTTCATTTTCAATACGAGGCAGTAAAGTTTGATTAGCATGGATCTGGTCGGTAATGGGACCCAATTTTATGATTGTGTTAGAGACTTCGGGAGAAGCCTCGAGGAGATTAACCTTTTGTAGAAGAGCCTTTAGGGATAGAGCAGTTGTGGTGTCGAGTTGCAGCAAGTGAAAGAGATCACCTTCAAAGACTTTTTCTTTGATCTCCAGGAGGGCCTCGTCGATAATATTGCTCGAAGGTGGGATCCCAGAAGCAGTGGAGACACTAGGACTCTTGTCGGAGGAGATTCCCTACTACTTATCATAGCTCTCATATACTCAAGGGGTTTGCTTCGTTTCATCTCCTGGAGGTCCCGCTTCATTTTCTCTAGATCTTTAGAAGAAAGAATTCCAGTCTTGCAGCCGAAGCATTCCCAGTATCATTAGGGTCAACAATTGTTGCAGGTGTGGTTTAATCTATATTTGGGGCCTTGGTTGTTTCGCCATCATCTTTATCTTCTTCATCCATATTCGCCTCTCCGCCTTTATCTTCTTTTCTGTTTCCAACTTGGGCATCTTTGGGATTGTCATAATACTACGCCCAAGCTATCCTCCTCCTTTTCTTCTTCCTCCTCATCATCCTCCATGTTTTCAGCTTGGAGAAATTCTTATTCGATGGCACTCTCTAGACACTCTTGATTAGTACCTTCATCCATTGGAGAACTATCCTCAAACTCATTCTCAGCAAGAGTCTCTTCTTGGACTACAACATATTTTTTTTATCTCGACCTAGTTTTCCGACTCTTGATCATCTTCATGATTAGAGACGCTGGTGAGAAAGTGTTGGTTGCATTCTTTCAAGGCAAAGTTTTTGGTTCTTTGGTAGCAGGCTGGTCAATTAACCTCTTGCTGAATCTAGCAAATGAAGGATGATATGCGGGTTCACCCACATTATTAAAAATAGTGGTGGGAGAAGGAGACTTGACCCTTGGCTGAGAAGAAATCTTGGTACCATCCTGAAAAGTAATGAGAAGTATATTAAGTTCAAATAAAAAAAAAGGATGAAGCAAAGTAAGTAGTTTAGGAAATGGAAAGTTAACTTAAGTTCTTCGGGCCCAAGGCTGGAGTTTTCACTTTCGATCTGACTTAAAAGGACCTTTGGTATTTCCTTACGAAAAGCCTACAAAGTACCACTAGTAGTGGTTGTTTTTGTTGAGGCTCTAGCCAGCGTTGCTTTAGGCTGACCAAGAGTATCAGTGATTTTTGGTTGTTTCCTCTTAATCTGTTGTTTTTCTGGAGGGAGTGATCTTCTTCATTTGTCTCAAGCACAACTTGGGTAGTAGTCCTATTCGTTTTCTTCTTCTAAGGAGTAGGAGGTGGCTTTTGAGAAGTCTGAAAATTTGAAACATTAGAGCAAGTAATCGCATACAGTAAAAGGAAAATAAGCAAGTGAGTTACCTTGGGGACTTGGTTGTTTCCTTCAGCTTGTGTTTCAATTACTGCTTTAATTGTTGCCTTCTTCGGTGCAAGTCTAGTAGCTATAAAAGAAACAAAGTTATTATAAGTGAAGTGATAAATTGAACAAGAGAAATTGAAGTCGAAAATCCCCATTCCACACTTTCATATATTTCGGATTCGATGCGAACATCTTCGATGCCGATAGAATTGGTCCATTGCAACTGTCTAAAGTGTGCTTAGTCACAACCATCTGTTGAGCTTTAGGTTGTGATTGTTGTCGAAGGATCTTTATGGAATCCCCACAGATAAACCAATCTAAAAATGAAGGGGAACGAGCCACCCCAAAATCATCAGATGGTAGTCGAGGAAATATAGGAGGGAATAATTAGAAAGCCATTTTGTAGCGTCTCTCTAGAGAAACGTACAAAGGGATTTTCAAACTCTCCATTCTCTTTTTTAAAAATTCCTTTAGAAAATAGAGGCTTCGTGGAAGGTTCGACTAAGATCATCTGATCGATAAACAATTTCAAAATACTTCTGGAATGCTTGGACCTCTTTGATATATGTATGCATACCTTTCTTGGTATTCTCCTGCACGGAGAAAAACACTTGGTTAATCAGCAGGGAAAGGGAGGAAACATCAAAAAATTCTTCGTCATAGTACTTCGACCACAATTCATGGAATGCTGAAGTACAAAGACTGTTGGGTTCAAAGTGGATAGAAGTGAGTGATGCCTTTTGAGCATGACGAGCAAGTTGTGTCGAAGCCATCACTTCAGTATAACTGGCTTGATGAAGAACGATGTGACCCTTTTTGTCTTATAAACACCAGGGAAGGGCTTGAATCAGACCAAAATATCGAGCGATTAAATTTGGTTGGTATACAATCAAAGTAACTTGACCTTTTAGCAGATTTAATCGAAGGTTCAGTAATCTTGGGATTAAAAAGGCCTTCCAAATCACTTGAGACTCATCTTCTTGGTCCTCAGTTAAAGCTGGAAAAGGTCTGGTGAACCACTCAGGACCATGCTTCCTTGCGGCGAAAGGAGCCATGTTCGATGTGAACTCATGGCGTTTGGAAAACATCTTAACAAAGCCAAGGAATGATGACCTAATAATTTGTCCTTCCTCGCTGGGAGTAAGTTGTACCAAATGAGTCCCTTCGACCTGTATATGCTTGATTTCCTCTGCTTCTTCATTCACAACTCCTTTGTTGGGCAAGCTGGCTTCGAACGAGGCGTTCATCCAGAGTTGGAGTAGCAAAAAAGATCCAGATAGTAGGAGGCTAGTTGTTGTAATAGGGTCCTTAAGTTGTGCGTGTAACACCCCAAATTTGCCCTCTTATTTTTTAAGCATCATATTCATCATACTCATATCATTTCCTCAGCATCCTATCATGGAAAGATGAAGCATAACATCCCTCATGTCCTAGCATCAAGCATATGGTCATCTGTGGAGTTCCCGGAAGCATTTCAAGACTTGACAAGGGTCCCAATGAGTTTGTACAAGTTCTACGATGATTTTATACTCCATTTGCAAGGTCATGTCCCTTGGAAAAAGTTCAGGAGATTGCATGATCGTCAGAGATCTCAGAACAAGGCAAAGCTCCTATGTAAAGCACCTGAATTAGGGTTTTGAGATTCAAGCACCAAAACTTCACAACTTTGGCCATTTCATTTGGGCAAAGTCTTTTATATGTCAAGAGGATCCTAGGTGTCGATTTTCGTGAGAAAATTCCATGTGGAGGTCAGAGAATTCTTCAGTTGCTTGAAGGTGAAGCAAGAAAGTCAACTGCACAGTCAGAAAAGTCAACATGACAATTTCAGAAGTTTTTGGTCAGGATTATCTTTTTCGAGGTCATATTATGTCAGGGAGTATTTCATTTGAGCTTAAATGTCAAAAGTCGGAAGTATGCAAAAGGTTACTAAATTTGGAAATTTCTATTTTTAGAAATTATTCGATCCTAAACTTCAGGCTATTATTTCATGTGCGAAAAAGCTCCGAACGTTTGTCCAGTGAACACGAAAGTTGTAGAGCACGATTTTCCCTTTCCGAAAAGTCGTAGAATTCTATCATAGCATTGTTAGAACTCAAGTTACAATTTTTTGAAGTTTGGAACATTTTAGGGTTTCTTGTGGGTGACACGTGGCAATTCGTCATTGGTTCATTATATAATTGAGGTTATGTGGCGGGACATGTTGTTTTTGTTCATAACTTTTCTAATAGGTCTATTGCATTATTGTGTGACAAAGTATAGAAAATAATTCAAAAAAGTAGTGACATGTGGTGATGGTGTACGAGCTAGTGAGGGAGATTTCGACTACAACTAATCTTTGCCTGCCACATGCTCCTCTTACATTTGCCCTGAGATTTTGCTTTTTCTCATTCTCATAACCAACCCGCGCACCATCCCTCTCTTTCATTTTTTCTTTTTCTCTCCCTCTCATAATTCCCACGCACGCCACACACCTTACACCACCTCACGCGCACTACACTCTCCCTCACGCACTCTTCTTCACACTCTCACAGCCATCACACGCACACCACTCATTCACATACTTCACACTCTCACAAGCCAGCGCACGCCATTCCTCACAATCTCTCATGCACTCACACAATCCCTCACCACGCGCACGCCACACCTCACTTCACCCTCACACAACCTCACACGCATGCACTCCACTCACAACCTTCATACACTCACAACTCACAACTTTCATGCTCTCACAACTTATAACTCTCACAAACACTCATAACCACCCGCGTGCGCCTCATGCAGAAGAAAAGGGAGAGTCAAGTGTGAGGCTATCCGGTGTGGAATAATTTTGAAAGCTGAGGAGTAGAACGCAAGAGACTCTGCGTTTTGATGCAACTAACTTGGTGCAGACACCCTTCATCCCCCAAGTAATGCACCTTATGTATAAAGCCGTGCGCAGAATTTGAAGAAGGTGGTTCTCATTTTTTTTTCTCTGACTCATACATATAGGCTCATCATTTTCCTTCTTCCCCTGCATTCTCTCTCTCACTCTCAACAAGAAGTAAATCGAGTTTTTGCCTCACATAGCCTTCTTCAAGCTGTGGTGGATGATTCTCTGAATACTCTTATTCACATCATCATTTCCATGGAGTCGAGTTGTTGATTTGGTACTGGTGTAACCTGGAAATACTCCATCGGATCCACTTCATTTATTCACTCACCAACAAGCATTAAGCCTTTATTTGGCTATAGAAAAAATCAAGGGAAGGGAAAGTATATCATCTGTTTTCTCAGAAAAAATCATCAAGAGGTCTTCACTCAGGTCTGCACTCTTTTGGCCTGTTTACTGTCTTTTTCATGTTGTATTGCTTGATCTGAATTCTGTGAGAGGATTAGAAGTTATTGGATGCTATAAATCTCTATTTTTCATTTTTTGATGTTCAACTTCAAACCCTTGTTTCTCCCTGTATGTTGCTGGTTTGTGAAAATCATTAGCATAGTTGCAATCATCTTGTTTGGGGCTTTAATTTTGACTTTTACATTGTGTTTTTTCATCGAGAGTAGAGAGAGATATTTGATGTTGAAGATGCTATGCTCATGCTGCGTTTTACTCTGCTTACTGCTGGTTCACGATTGTTTCATGGTGTGGGGAGGAAGACGATGATGTGTCGTCTTTCCTTTGGTCCGATTCTTGTTATTTTGTTTTTATTATTTTATTTTATTTCATTTAAGTTCCGCGTGACCAATTGAGGTGCATGTCACATGATTTTATTATTTCATCTTATTAAAATAATCATAACTCATAAAATTTAATTAATGTTAATCTTGTTTAATTAATAATTGGTGTGTCCTGCGTGTGGGCCTAGGGCCAATTCACTATCTGCACCCCCTGTTGGGTCCAAGTGGCCATTTGAACTGGATATTTCTACTCTTCCCACCTCCTTCAACTTCTTTTATTTTTCTTTTCCAATTTAATTTTTTCCTTTAATCAGTTTGCTTTTAATCCATTAAAAATACTTTTATTCATCCAAAAATTCCCAAAAAAATCATGGACCTTCCTATATGTCTCTAGTTTTTTATAATATTTTTATTTTATTTTTCTCATTGATCCACGTGCCAGAATTAAATCTCCATTGCACATAGCTTCTTTTGCTTCATTTCTTGATCAGTCTGTCTTGTTTATTTTACATAGCCTTCAATATTTGGAGTTTTAATCCCATTCTTTCTGAATTGTGTTCTTGAGATCTTTTAATTTTCATGTGATTTTTCTCATAATTTTTAGAAAATTATTTCTTGAGTCTTGGTCTAGAAACTTGTGATGTAAGTTTTCTGTCCTAACTAGGGTTTTGCCTCCATTTGACTTAGTTCCTTTATGATTTTTTGCAAATCCTTTTGACAAGTTGATATAATATGTGTGAAGATAATTTGGTTTAAGTTGTGGAATTTTGAGATGCTTGGTTGATTTAATGTGGATTTTTGTTCTCACTTTGTCCCATTTTGCTTCTTTTGGTTCATTAGATCTCTTATAGGCTTAGAAGGGCGCTTGTGCCCACTTCTTCTTCTCATTTGGGGTTCCTTTGGGGTGTGGGTACCTTCCTGGTCCTAGGATAGGTCTTGTGTCTTTTGAATTTTTGAGTTTGCTTCTTATTCAAGTCATTTGTCTCTTTAAGTGTTTTAACTCCATCTTTTGATTCTGTGGTTTCCATTTTGGTATTGTTTGGTCTTGTGTGACCTCTCTCTTCATCTTGCTGGCCTCCTAAGCCATTCTTCATCTCATTTTGATTCTGGTCTTGAGCTTTGTGTTTTTATTTTGTGCGTTTTGCATTACATCTTTCATAAATGTACATTTGTTTCCATATGTATTCATGTTGCATCCTTTTAAGTCATAAGTCTCTTATCTTCATTTCCTTGGGTTGCATTTGCATTATGCATTTGTTCTTTTCATTTCACTTCTGATTGTTTGATGTTAGCATGTTATTTTATTTCGTTTGTATGCGTACTAACCTTGCAGGGGCTATGGTAAGTGTGAGATGTGGAAATTGAGTTCCACATCTCCAATTCTCATCTCTTCCTCTTATGTTTATGTGAACTAACCCTCTTTTGTTGGGCCTAGGCCTTTCTCATCCCTCCTTCTATCTTCTTCTCTTCTTCTTTCCTCTTCATTAGGATAGAAACCTCACCAACCCTTAGGACATCCATGCATGTTAATACTTAGGATTATCTTAGTCCCCTTTAGAATTTTTCCTTTGAGTTCCTTTTGGTTCTTCTTCTCCTCTCATCTCATAACACTAAAAAAACACTTTAATAACTTTGAAGGGATGCATTTGATCCACAGCCTTATTCCACGAGGTATGCTTGTAGTCTTCCCATCTTGGGATAGTACATGTTTACCTTGTGATGCACAAGTCTGATCAAGGTATCTTCTTCATAAAAGAAAAGCATAAAAAACACTTCTTCATCTATAAATAATCAAAACACTTAATAAGTAAACAAGTTAGTGAGCCTAGGCCCTAATCGTTGGGTTCAAGTTTTGGGGATCTTCTCCTTACTTGAGTGTGCTTGTTCTATTATTCCATCTTGGAATGTAGTGACAAGTGCACATTCCATTGATGAGAGCTTGAGTTCACTTCCTTGTGAGACACTCATAAAAGCTTCTAAAAAACACAAACAAACAATAAGCGTCTTTCCTTCGGGAGTTCTTTTCTCATCTCCTTCGCTCCGTCCACGAACTTGCTCCTACTTGTCACTTTGCAAGACGGTTACGCACTCGTCGTCCGAGCCTGCAACACCTGAGCAATGGCATAGGCAGTTCAAGCCTTAATTCACAAGCAATTTCCTTTTAGTACCCCTGGTTAGGGGAACTATGGCGTCTCTGATCCTCATTATCCTGATGAGGTACGTAGGCAGCGGGGTAGGGCCTAGGCTTAGGCTTTACTGACAGAGACCTCACTTCGGAGGGCAGAAACCACAACAAATCACTACACTTCACGATGGAGTGCAAGGGCGCTGTGCTGTCTCATGTTCTTGTAGACAGAGGCTCTTCCTTGAATGTGCTTCCGAAGAAGGCGTTGATGAAGCTTAATATTGATGGGATTGTCCTAACACCAAGTGATCTGGTTGTTAAAGCTTTCGATGGTTCAAGAAGATCAGTTTTCGGAGAGGTTGAGTTGCCCGTCAAGATAGGCTCTCAAGTCTTCAAAAGTGTTTTCTATGTTATGGACATTCAGCCCGCATATAGCTGTTTGTTGGGAAGGCCGTGGATACATGCTGCTGGAGCCGTCACTTCAACCCTGCATCAGAAGCTTAAATACGTGGTGGACGGACAGGTCATCACAGTTTATGGGGAAGAAGACATATTCGTCAGCCATCTGTCGACATTCAAATACGTAGAAATGGATGGAGAAATCCATGAGACTTTATGCCAAGCTTTTGAAGCAGACGTCAGCATCCTGACTCCTGTGGAGAAGAGCAATGAAAAAGAAGGTACATCTATTCATTCCTACCGGGAAGCAAAAGAGGTTGTTCAATCAGGCAGTGCCCAGGGCTGGGGCAAGCTGTTGGATCTGGAAAAGAAAGATGATAAATTTGGCTTAGGGTATCAGCCTGGTGGTTCTACTTCAAGTGGTAAAGCTATCACGTTCACAAGTGCTGGGTTGCTCAACCGCGATCAGATCTGTACAGCAAGTCAAGATGGGGATAATGATGGAGACTGGGACAATTGGGTCCACTCGTGTGTGCCCGGCGAGGAGCTAGGAAATTGGTCTACTGAAGACATTGTTCAAGTCACATGGCTCTCAGAGTAATTATTTTGTTTCCTTTTATTAGCATACTGCATTGTCAAATCCAGCATTCTGCCCAAGATGCTTGGATCCATTGTATCGGGCCACCATGTTTTGTATTGCATCGTTATTTTTCTATGAAATAAAAGGACATTTTCATACAAACTGTGTTCTCTTTCTTTGTTTTTAAAATTTTTCACAAAAAATATGAAAATGGCAATGTGTTTTCCTTTTTGTTTTGTGTTAGCGTCTTTTTTTCAAAATAAGCAGATTCTGAATAAGCACATCATCTGTGCAGTGTTGATCATCCGGATTCCACGGATAACGTTCCTGCTATGACTATGCATGACTTTGATAATCCAGTCTACCAAGCTGATGAAGGGGTTAAGGAAGACTGTGACCTCCCTAAAGAATTGGCTAGATTGTTGAAACAAGAGGAACGAGTTATTCAGCCTCATCAAGAGGAGATTGAGACCATCAACATTGGCAGTGAAGAAGCAAAGAAGGAAATCAAGATTGGGGCCAGTCTGCAGGCCAACGTCAAGAAAGAGCTGATCAGTATGCTGAGAGAGTATGTGGATATCTTTGCTTGGTAATACCAAGATATGCCAGGTTTAGATACCGACATCGTGATGCATAAGCTACCTCTGAGAGAGGATTGTCCTCCTGTAAAGCAAAAATTGAGAAGAACTCACCCCGACATGGCAATAAAGATTAAAGAGGAGGTTCAGAAGCAGTGGGATGCCGGGTTCCTTGCTGTGACTAGTTACCCACCTTGGGTAGCTAACATCGTACCAGTACCTAAGAAGGACGGCAAGGTCCGGATGTGTGTTGACTATCGGGATTTGAATAGAGCAAGCCCAAAAGACGATTTTCCGTTGCCACACATTGATGTGTTGGTGGACAATACTGCTCAATTCTCGGTGTTCTCCTTCATGGATGGCTTCTCCGGTTATAATCAGATAAAAATGGCGCCGGAAGACATGGAGAAGACAACGTTCACTACCCCGTGGGGTACATTCTGCTATAAGGTCATGCCCTTTGTTTTGAAGAACTCCGGGGCAACTTATCAACGGGCGATGGTCACATTGTTCCATGACATGATCCACAAGGAGATTGAATGTTATGTGGACGATATGATTGCAAAATCCCGAGACGAAGAGGAGCATCTGGTCAACCTGAAGAAGCTTTTTGATAGACTGATCAAGTACAAGCTGAGGTTGAATCCGAACAAGTGCACTTTCGGAGTGCGTTCCGGGAAACTGCTGGGTTTCATTGTAAGTCAAAGAGGAATTGAGGTAGATCCTGCTAAAGTAAAAGCTATTCAAGATATGCCTGCACCGAAGAAAGAAAAATAAGTGCGTGGGTTTTTAGGGAGGTTGAACTACATTTCTCGGTTCATATCCCATCTAACCGCCACGTGCGAACCAATATTCAAATTGCTAAGAAAAGAGCAAACGGTCAGGTGGAACGATGACTGCCAAAGAGCTTTCGACAAAATAAAAGAATATTTGCAGGAGCCTCCAATTCTGATGCCTCTAGTGGAGGGAATACCATTAATCATGTACTTGACCGTGCTAGAAGGGTCAATGGGGTATGTGCTAGGCCAACATGACGAGTCTGGTCGAAAAGAGTACGCCATTTATTACCTTAGCAAAAAGTTTACCGACTGTGAATCCCGATACTCACTGCTCGAGAAAACTTGTTGCGTTTTGGTATGGGTTGCTCGCCGACTGAGGCAGTACATGTTGACTCATACCACATTTCTCATTTCCAAGATGGATCCTGTCAAGTACATCTTTGAAAAACCAGCATTGACCGGAAGGGTTGCTATATGGCAGATGATTTTAACTGAATACGACATCCAGTATACTTCTCAGAAAGCCATCAAGGGAAGTGTATTGTCGGAATACCTTGCACAGCAACCTCTTGAGGATGATTATCAACCAATGAAGTTTAATTTCCCCGATGAGGACATCATGTACCTCAAAACAAACGATTATGAGGAACCACTTCCGGAGGAGGGGCCAGACCCTGAATCCAAATGGAAGCTGATGTTTGATGGGGCCGTCAATATCAATGATCGTGGAGTTGGTGCCGTACTCATTACTCCTGAAGGTGTTCACTTACCCTTCGCTGCCAGAATTACTTTTGGTTGTACCAACAATGAAGCGGAATACGAGGCATGTATAATGGGAATAGAAAAGGCAATTGATCTTCGGATTAAGAACCTCAATATATTCGGAGATTCAGCCCTCGTCATTAACCAAGTTACCGGCAAGTGGTATACGCATCAAGAGCATCTAATTCCATACAGGGATTATGCTAGAAAACTGTTGACGTTCTTCACGACAGTTGAGCTCAAATACATACCACGTGACGAAAATCAGTTTGCCGACGCACTGGCCACTCTCTCTTTGTCAATCAAAGTATTGTGTTGGAATTATGTGCCCAGAATTGACATATCCAGACTTGACTCTCCAGCTTATGTCTTCTCTGTAGACGCCGTGTCAGATGAGAAACCTTGGTATTTTGATATCAAGTTATTCCTAGAAAAGCAAGAATACCCAACTGGGGCATCTTCCAACGACAAGAAGACCTTGAGGCGACTTGCTGCTAGTTTCTTCTTGAACACAGACGGAGTTTTGTACAAGAGAAACTTCGACATGGTCTTGCTCAGATGCGTGGATAGACACGAAGCAAGCCTGTTGATGCAGGAAGTCCACGAAGGATCTTTTGGTACCCATGCAGGAGGGCATGCTATGGCAAAGAAATTGCTGAGATCAGGGTATTATTGGATGACAATGGATGCAGACTGTTGTTCATTCGCTCGTAAGTGCCACAAGTGCCGAATATATGCAGACAAAGTGCATGTTCCTCCTAGCCCGCTCAACGTCATGTCATCTCCTTGGCCCTTTTCTATGTGGGGCATTGGCATGATCGGGAAGATAGAGCCTACTGCTTCAAATGGTCATCGCTTCATCTTGGTCGCGATCGATTACTTTACCAAGTGGTAGAAGCAGCGTCTTATGCCAACGTCACTCGTCAGGTGGTGGCAAGATTTCTGAAAAGAGATGTCATATGCAGATACGGAGTGCCCGAAAGGATCATTACTGACAATGGTTTTAATCTCAACAACAAGATGATGGCAGACTTGTGTCGGGACTTCAAAATTCAGCATCACAATTCTTCTCCTTACCGACCAAAGATGAATGGTGCGGTAGAGGCAGCTAATAAGAATATCAAGAAGATTGTGCAGAAAATGGTTGTCACCTACAAAGATTGGCATGAGATGTTACCATTTGCTTTGCATGGGTACCAAACGTCAATCAGGACGTCAACAGGGGCAACTCCATTCTCTCTAGTGTATGTCATGGAAGCAGTCTTGCCTGTTGAAGTAGAGATTCCTTCACTGCGCGTGATGATGGATGTCAAGTTGGATGAGGCTGAATGGGTGCGTGCTCGTTATAATCAGCTATGCCTAATTGAGGAAAAGAGATTAGCGGCTATCTGTCATGGTCAGCTTTATCAGAGGAGAATGAAGCGTGCATTCGACCAACGAGTACGTACTCGAGAGTATCAAGTGGGAGAGCTTGTATTGAAGAGGATCGTTCCTCCAGGTTCATATCATAGGGGCAAGTGGACCCTAAACTACGAAGGACCATTCATAGTGAAGAAAGTCTTTTCAGGAGGAGCACTGATGCTCACCACTATGGATGGAGATGACTTCCAATCCCCTGTTAACTCGGACGCAGTTAAAAAATACTTCGCATAAAGAGACCTGCTGGACACAAAAACAGAATTATAGTCCAGGCAAAAAAGGGCATCCCGGCGAGCTAAAAACAGAATAAAAAGCTCGGGCAAAAATTAGGGAAATAAATAATAAAAAATGTATACACCCGCTGAGTTGAAAAGCCACATTGGGACAGCTCAGGCAAAAAAGGGTATCCCGGTGGATTGAAAACCCGAAAGGGCGATCCACGCAAAACAAGGGAATAAGAGAACAACTGCGATCCGAGTTATCTGAACTACATCATCGTTTCGTACAACTTGACAATATCAGAAGGATAGGAAGCAGTTCCCTCGTCCTCTCAGAAAGCCAAAGCAGAATGGAAAGTCTCGAAGACGTGCAGGTCATAGCAGAAATGGAACTCCTTGGAATGCCGTGTACATCGCCATTAGGATAGTTTCTTTTTCTCAATTTTATAGTGGCTGCCTCTTTCCAGGTGGTTGCTTCCTGATGTAAAATCTTTGCCTATTCAGAGGCCATTCAATAAAAATAATATTCAGTCAAAAAGTTGTGTGTGTTTATTTTTGTTTGCAAAATGTCCTGAATTTTTGGCAAAAATAGCATTGCATCTAAACATGGTGATAATTTTGAAAGGAAAACTGACATGCAGGGAAACTGTAACCCTCTTTGAGTGACGGGTGACGATGGATGAACAGATCATTCCACGCAAATCCCCGGGGCACACGTGTATTTTCTGTTGTTGCAGGTTGCAGGATGGCATCACATTCTCAAGCAATTTACTTTTCCCCAATAGAGTATCTCCCCAAACAGAAATTTATTCCTCCAGCAGGTACCTGAGGCCTGGTCTCCCCAAGCAAAGATTTTATCCAACTAAGCCTTGGCAGTAGCCCAAGCATTCTTCTTCTTCCCTAGTGAAGTTGGCAGTCCGTTCTTCCCTAGTGGAGTATGCCCAGCAGGTATCTGAAAGCCTGACATCATCAGAGTTGGAATTAGCAGTATGTTATCCTCAGCAAGAGTCCTCTCCAACAGGTGTGACTGAAAGCCGGATGTTCCCTCAGAGTCTTGAATCAGCAAATGCTCTCCCCAGCCAGAGTATTGTTCAGGCAGCTTCCCCAGCCGGGTCTGAAGATAATCCTGTCCCCACAGAGTTCATATTTGATGTTCACCTCCGTCCGTGAAATATTTCCCAGCGAAGTTGCCATACTTCTGGGTATTTGATGATACAATCAGGTATTCATCACCTTAGTCAGAGTTGAGTGTCCAGACCTCTTGACTTGTATCCCCTGCAGAGTTGTATCTCTTGCGGCCATTCAGGCATCTGTTTGTTGCTCGTCTGCAACTTTTCAACACTCGTCTGTGTTATCCCTAAACGGAGGTCTCCCCAGCATTGGTATTACCGCTTGATTGTTGCTCGTCTGCATCTTTCAACGGCCGTCTGTGGTGGCTCTGTGGTATTACTCGTCTGCCTTCCCCAGCGGTGGTTTATGATTACTTTGATTCTGCTCGTCTGCAATTCCAAACACTCGTTTGTGTTTGGTTATATCAGTTGCTGTTTGCTCGTCTGCAATTTCCAGCATTCGTCTGTGCTTTGGAATGATTACTTGTTATTGCTCGTCTGCAATTTTCCAACACTCGTATGTGTTTGGTTATCTCTTTGCTGTTGCTCGTTCGCAATCCTTAAACACTCGTCCGTGTTGTGATATCTCCTTTGCTGTTGCTCGTCTGCAACCTCCCAACACTCGTCTGTGTTTGGTATTGGATCCTTTGTTGCACTCGTTTGTGCCTTGATATGTATTCTCTGCCGTTGCTCGTCTGCAACTGTCCAGCACTCGTCTGTGTTTGTTTGAAGCTCGTCTGTTTTTATTCCCCAGAAGTCGTCTGTGTTCTGAAGCTCGTCTGCTTTGCTTGGATACTCGGCTGTATCATCCCCAGCACTCGTATGTGCTAGCTTATACCTGTATTTACCCTGGTATTTCTGTATTGCTACTTCAAATGCTCGTCTGTGTTTGAATTTCTGGTATTCGTCTGTACCAGTGGCTGATACTCGTCTGTATCATTGCCTGAAGCACTCGTCTGTGTTTCTTGGATCATCGTCCGATACTCGTCTGTATCATTGACCTATAACACTCGTCTGTGTTATCTTGATGATCATCCAATACTCGTCTGTATTGAAGAGGTTTCAAATCCTGACAGTGGGAATTAATGTTAAAATGGTTACCGGTCCTGGCGTACCAGGTAAATCCGAAGGAGGCTCCTCTGTCTTAGGCACCAATTATTATTGCTGCTGCACCTGGCGTAACAGGTTTGCTCAGAAGACTTGTCTGTCTTATACCATATATTCGCGGATAATATATGAAGAAGGTTCATCTACCTTGATTGCATGTCTATCCCACAGACTCAAGTGCGTTACCGGTCCTGGCGTAACAGGTAAATCCGAGAGAGACTTGTCTGTCTCATGTGTTGAGGACTCGTACGTCCAGCTCCTGGCGTCACAGGATGGTGTGAATACTCGTCTGTCTCAGATTGTTGTATTGCAGTGTTTTGAGGACTCGTATGTCCAGCTCCTGGCGTCACAGGATGGTTTGAAGATTCGTCTGTCTTAACTTGTTCTTATTCCAGATATTAGTTTCAGCTTGGAAGAAGCTCGTCTGCTTCTTTCTCCCACGCAGTCCCCAGGGCGTCACCTGGTTGGGTTTATTTTCCGGTGTTGCATTCTTCGTCAGAGTGCAAATTTATGGTCTTCTTGGTATTCAACCACAGTTTATCTTGAATGGTCGATAGCCCGTACTATCGTCCTTTTCAAATTAATTGGTGATTGAATAGGGGCAGCTGTAACACCCCAAATTTTCCCTCTTATTTTTTAAGCATCATGTTACATCATATTCATCATATTCATCATACTCATATCATTTCCTCAGCATCCTATCATGGAAAGATGAAGCATAACATCCCTCATGTCCTAGCATCAAGCATATGGTCATCTGTGGAGTTCCCAGAAGCATTTCAAGCCTTTACAAGGGTCCCAATGAGTTTTTACAAGTTCTACGATGATTTTATACTCCATTTGTAAGGTCAAGTCCCTTGGCAAAAGTTCAGGAGATTGCATGATCGTCAGAGATCTCAGGACAAGGCAAAGCTCCTATGTAAAGCACCTAAATTAGGGTTTTGAGATTCAAGCACCAAAACTTCACAACTTTGGCCATTTCATTTGGGCAAAGTCTTCTATATGTCAAGAGGATCCTATGTGTCGATTTTTGTGAGAAAATTCCATGTGGAGGTCAGAGAATTCTTCAGTTGCTTGAAGGTGAAGCAAGAAAGTCAACTGCACAGTCAGAAAAGTCAACATGACAATTTCAGAAGTTTTTGGTCAGGATTATATTTTTCGAGGTCATATTATGTCAGATAGTATTTCATTTGAGCTTAAATGTCAAAAGTCGGAAGTATGCAAAAGGTTACTAAATTTGGAAATTTCTATTTTTAGAAATTATTCGATCCTAAACTTCAGGCTATTATTTCATGTGCGAAAAAGCTCCGAACGTTTGTCCGGTGAACACGAAAGTTGTAGAGCACGATTTTCCCTTTCCGAAAAGTCGTAGAACGTTATCATAGCATTGTTAGAACTCAAGTTACGATTTTTTGAAGTTTGGAACATTTTAGGGTTTCTTGTGGGTGACACGTGGCAATTCGTCATTGGTTCATTATATAATTGAGGTTATGTGGCGGGACATGTTGTTTTTGTTCATAACTTTTCTAATAGGTCTATTGCATTATTGTGTGACCAAGTATAGAAAATAATTCAAAAAAGTAGTGACATGTGGTGATGGTGTACGAGCTAGTGAGGGAGATTTCGACTACAACTAATCTTTGCCTGCCACATGCTCCTCTTACATTTGCCCTGAGATTTTGCTTTTTCTCATTCTCATAACCACCCCGCGCGCCATCCTTCTCTTTCACTTTTTCTTTTTCTCTCCCTCTCATAATTCCCACGCACGCCACATACCTTACACCACCTCACGTGCACTACACTCTCCCTCACGCACTCTTCCTCACGCACTCTTCTTCACACTCTCACAGCCATCACACGCACGCCACTCATTCACATACTTCACACTCTCACAAGCCAGCACACGCCATTCCTCACAATCTCTTATGCACTCACACAATCCCTCACCACGCGCACGCCACACCTCACTTAACCCTCACACAACCTCACATGCATGCACTCCACTCACAACCTTCATACACTCACAACTCACAACTTTCATGCTCTCACAACTTATAACTCTCACACACACTCATAACCACCCGCGTGCGCCTCATGCAGAAGAAAAGGGAGAGTCACGTGTGAGGCTATCCGGTGTGGAATAATTTTGAAAGCTGAGGAGTAGAACGCAAGAGACTCTGCGTTTTGATGCAACTAACTTGGTGCAGACACCCTTCATCCTCCAAGTAATGCACCCTACGTATAAAGCCGTGCGCAGAATTTGAAGAAGGAGGTTCTCATTTTTTTCTCTGACTCATACATACAGGCTCATCATTTTCCTTCTTCCCCTGCATTCTCTCTCTCTCACTCTCAACAAGAAGTAAATCGAGTTTTTGCCTCGCATAGCCTTCTTCAAGCTGTGGTGGATGATTCTCTGAATACTCTTGTTCACATCATCATTTCTATGGAGTCGAGTTGTTGATTTGGTACTGGTGTAACCTGGAAATACTCCATCGGATCCACTTCATTTATTCACTCACCAACAAGCATTAAGCCTTTATTTGGCTATAGAAAAAATCAAGGGAAGGGAAAGTATATCATCTGGTTTTCTCAGAAAAAATCATCAAGAGGTCTTCACTCAGGTCTGCACTCTTTTGGCCTGTTTACTGTCTTTTTCATGTTGTATTGCTTGATCTGAATTCTGTGAGAGGATTAGAAGTTATTGGATGCTATAAATCTCTATTTTCAGTTTTTGATGTTCAACTTCAAACCCTTGTTTCTCCCTGTATGTTGTTGGTTTGTGAAAATCATTAGCATAGTTGCAATCATCTTGTTTGGGGCTTTAATTTTGACTTTTACATTGTGTTTTTTCATCGAGAGTAGAGAGAGATATTTGATGTTGAAGATGCTATGCTCATGCTGCGTTTTACTCTGCTTACTGCTGGTTCACGATTGTTTCATGGTGTGGGGAGGAAGACGATGACGTGTCGTCCTTCCTTTAGTCCGATTCTTGTTATTTTGTTTTTATTATTTTATTTTATTTCATTTAAGTTCCGCGTGACCAATTGAGGTGCATGTCACATGATTTTATTATTTCATCTTATTAAAATAATCATAACTCATAAAATTTAATTAATGTTAATCTTGTTTAATTAATAATTGGTGTGTCCTGCGTGTGGGCCTAGGGCCAATTCACTATCTGCACCCCCTGTTGGGCCCAAGTGGCCATTTGAACTGGATATTTCTACTCTTCCCACCTCCTTCAACTTCTTTTATTTTTCTTTTCCAATTTAATTTTTTCCTTTAATCAGTTTGCTTTTAATCCATTAAAAATACTTTTATTCATCCAAAAATTCCCAAAAAAATCATGGACCTTCCTATATGTCTATAGTTTTTTATCATATTTTTATTTTATTTTTCTCATTGATCCACGTGCCAGAATTAAATCTCCATTGCACATAGCTTCTTTTGCTTCATTTCTTGATCAGTCTGTCTTGTTTATTTTACATAGCCTTCAATATTTGGAGTTTTAATCCCATTCTTTCTACATTGTATTCTTGAGATCTTTTACTTTTCATATGATTTTTCTCAGAATTTTTAGAAAATTATTTCTTGAGTCTTGGTCTAGAAACTTGTGATGTAAGTTTTCTGTCCTAACTAGGGTTTTTGCCTCCATTTGACTTAGTTCCTATCTGAGTTTTTGCAAATCCTTTTTACAAGTTGATATAATATGTTTGAATATTATTTGGTTTAAGTTGTGGAATTTTGGGATGCTTGGTTGATTTAATGTGGATTTTTGTTCTCACCTTGTCCCATTTTGCTTCTTTTGGTTCATTAGATCTCTTATAGGCTTAGAAGGGCGCTTGTGCCCACTTCTTCTTCTTATTTGGGGTTCCTTTGGGGTGTGAGTACCTTCCTGGTCCTAGGATAGGTCTTGTGTCTTCTGAATTTTTGAGTTTGCTTCTTATTCAAGTCATTTGTCTCTTTAAGTGTTTTAACTCCATCTTTTGATTCCGTGGTTTCCATTTTGGTATTGTTTGGTCTTGTGTGACCTCTCTCTTCATTTTGCTTGCCTCCTAAGCCATTCTTCATCTCATTTTGATTCTGGTCTTGAGCTTTGTGTTTTTATTTTGTGCGTTTTGCATTACATCTTTCATAAATGTACATTTGTTTCCATATGTATTCATGTTGCATCCTTTTAAGTCATAAGTCTCTTATCTTCATTTCCTTGGGTTGCATTTGCATTATGCATTTGTTCTTTTCATTTCACTTCTGATTGTTTGATGTTAGCATGTTATTTTATTTCGTTTGTATGCGTACTAACCTTGCAGGGGCTATGGTAAGTGTGAGATGTGGAAATTGAGTTCCACATCTCCAATTCTCATCTCTTCCTCTTATGTTTATGTGAACTAACCCTCTTTTGTTGGGCCTAGGCCTTTCTCATCCCTCCTTCTATCTTCTTCTCTTCTTCTTTCCTCTTCATTAGGATAGAAACCTCACCAACCCTTAGGACATCCATGCATGTTAATACTTAGGATTATCTTAGTCCCCTTTAGAATTTTTCCTTTGAGTTCCTTTTGGTTATTCTTCTCCTCTCATCTCATAACACTAAAAAACACTTTAATAACTTTGAAGGGATGCATTTGATCCACATCATTATTCCACGAGGTATGCTTGTAGTCTTCCCATCTTGGGATAGTACATGTTTACCTTGTGATGCACAAGTCTGATCAAGGTATCTTCTTCATAAAAGAAAAGCATAAAAAACACTTCTTCATCTGTAAATAATCAAAACACTTAATAATTAAACAAGTTAGTGAGCCTAGGCCCTAATCGTTGGGTTCAAGTTTTGGGGATCTTCTTCTTACTTGAGTGTGCTTGTTCTATTATTCCATCTTGGAATGTAGTGACAAGTGCACATTCCATTGATGAGAGCTTGAGTTCACTTCCTTGTGAGACACTCATAAAAGCTTCTAAAAAACACAAACAAACAATAAGCGTCTTTCCTTCGGGAATTCTTTTCTCATCTCCTTCGCTCCGTCCGCGAACTTGCTCCTACTTGTCACTTTGCAAGACGGTTACGCACTCGTCGTCCGAGCCTGCAACACCTGAGCAATGGCATAGGCAGTTCAAGCCTTAATTCACAAGCAATTTCCTTTTAGTACCCCTGGTTAGGGGAACTACGGCGTCTCTGATCCTCATTATCCTGATGAGGTACGTAGGCAGCGGGGTAGGGCCCGTTCGAGCACAATCTTTATTTTCCCTACATTTTTCCCTTTGTTTCTTATTTCAGTTCTTTTCCAGTTCCAGTTTCTTTTCATTTTCATTTCTTTTGCTGCAGTTTTCATACCCTCACCCTTTGAAATAGTTTTCTTTTGCAAGCGTGGATATCGTCAGGTACGGCGGACGATCTGGGTGCTAATACCTTCCCAGGTCGTAACCGACTCCCGAACTCAGTCTCTTTGGTTCGCAGGACATATGTCCTTCCTCTTCTTTCTTCTGGTTTGTGCAGCATTACCATTCCCGTTCTTTCGGGATAAAAATGTCTGGCTGGCGACTCTATTCTTTTTCCGCGCCACTTTCGCGTTTGTACCAGGATGGAAATCCGGGGAGCGACAGTGCGCCGCCGCCACTTAGAGACTCATAGATATTTCCCAATATCATTTCGCTTAAACAGACATCTCGCCCGTTGTGAATTTGAGTGGCTAGGGTGAGATACTTTTTCTCTACATGAAGAGACTTCGAGTATAATACGCATTGTGATAGCCAAACCGCGAGGAATGTTATGTGCTCTTGGTCAGAGACTTTAGTAGTGGTCTTTTCGTGGAAGTGAGCTATAAAGTTTGTGTAAGTGGGTTTAGCTGAGGCGAAACCTATTGTGTCAACGTAATCTATTTTTGGGTTATAAGTCGATTCAATTGGTTTTAGCCCTATGGTAGCGGCTACATCGAAGAGAGTGAGAGCCATCATCTTGAAGGGGAGATGAAAAGTGTAATGGGTACTAGCCCAAAAGTAAAGGGACGAAACCAACATGGTCGAATAGTATGAAAGGTCTGTTTTCGACAGCATGATGAGATCGTAAATCCTTAAATCCTTCCAGGTTTGGGTTTTGATTTGTTCTAGTTTTGTAAACCGACTCAAGTAAAGTTTTTTATCCTTGAAAGAATGGTAGCCCTAAAGACCTTAAACTCATCCTTCATGTATCTCAGGTCTATGTTGTTTAATGCTACAACATCAGAAGATTCTACCTCTATCTTAATTTTATTAGCTTGCCCTATGGGTTTTCTCTTATGATAACTAGGAAGATACTCCCTAATCTTTGCAGCATCTACATTTAAATAAGGTAAAGGGCCAGATAGGGCGTAAGGCCCAGAAACAGTGACAGAAATAAGTACTTGAGACTCGTAAATCTGCATTCTCTCCTTCTCCATGGGCTCAGGGATGCATTATTGGTTCTTCACCATCTTGGGCCCAATAAGCGTGGCAAAAGGGGGGAAGTTGGGAGAACTTTTGTCTTTTGACTTCTGAGTTTTCTTTGAATCCTTGATGACGGAAGTTGAAGATGTCATTGAAGAAGAGAAAAATCTAGATTTTTTTTTTTTTTAATTTTTTTTGGAAGCTGAAAAGTTGAAGGGAGGTAAATAGCAAGAGTGTTCTGAGAGCATGAAAAAATAAAATAGTTTCAGAAGAAAATTATTTATAGAATTAGGAATACTAACGGGTCACTAGTCATCATTTAATGGCTGATGCTTTAGTGGGACATGTGTCCTGCTAGGAGCGAAAGATGGGACAATGGCAGTTATTGCCTATACCCCATTATCTCCTAGGCTCTAGGAGATGTGATGATGGCTAGTGGATTTTATGCACTTTGAGGAGACGTTTCATAAACGCCATTATGACCATGACATCATAAAAGTGGCTAAAAGGAAACAAAACAATTGTAGAACGTGGAATTGTAGAAATGACATAAAAGCCCTTAAAATCGAAAGAAAACGTCGAATGTTGTTATAAAAAAATGTCATTTTTCTTCAGGGATGTCGAAAAAGCATTTTTGGGGAGAAATTTGTTTGCTTCTAATTTCGACGCCTACATTGGAATAAAGGAATTAAGAGTTTTTGAAGGAAGTTGGAAGACTTCGACAAGAGTTATGATTTTGGAAAGACCAGTCGAAATCATCTTCGCGCAAGAGGAAGAAATTACCTTTTGGACTTACGAATATTGTCGATCATTCGAAGACATTATTTCGATGGAGTACTATTGAGGGTACTTCAACCAAACAGTTTGAAATTCAAATAAAGGAGTGAACGCCTGTTCTTATCTGTTTCTAGAAAGAGACATGTGACACGCATCCAAAGATCGAAGACATGCAGAATGACACTTGTCTCATTTTCATTTGTAAGCCGTTAAAGACAATTATTTTCAATTCTTATAAATATCAAGTTCTAGTGTTAGAATTGCGTGTGTTCAATTGTGTGCAAGTTACTCCAAATACTCAAATTATCAGTGTTAGAGAAAAGAGTTTGAGAGAATGTACATTGTAAAACACCATTTTTACATTTTTATGCAATTTAACAAGCTTTTCATATAAAGTTTTTCTTTAATTTATGCAAGTTATTTTGTGCACCTTACCCGTCATTCGACTTTAAAGTTTATTACACTATTTTACTTACACTTTGAAAACAAGTCTTTCATTCCATGAATATTGTCAAAGTATTCATTGTCATTTCCAGAATTTTCATAAATAATCAATTAGCACATGTCCTGGGATCAATTTGATCGATCATGTAAGTCACTTATAAGTCACCAAAGTTAAATTTGGAAACGGTTGTTTACCAATTTTCACGGTAAACAATAAGGAATGAAACTTTACCATGTTAAGCAACACTCTTCTTGTGTAGAAATCAATTAATCAGTGACTAAAAGTATGCATAAACAGGTGCGAGGTATATGAAGGATTAATTTTATGTTTCAAGAAATGAAACTGAATAAACAAGATTTAATGTAAGCAAATTAGTAAATTCAAAAATACTTTTAAGAACTTAGAAGTGTATAATCGGTAATGGAAACATAGGTTGTGGTCTTGCAACTTCTTCCATCATCTTTACTCTTGTCAAGTTCTCAATCTCCTCACGAGCCTATAAAAAGTGAAGAATTGTAAGTACAAAATCGATACATGGCCTAAAATGTTGACAAAACTTATCAAAATTTGTGAAGATCAATCAAACAGTTAGTAACAATGGCAAGTCATTAAACAGTTTATGAATGAAAACCATGAAAATGGAGCAATGACGCATAGAAGGGATAGAAACGATATAGCAATGAAAAAGCTTCTAAGGAGATCATGGCTTTAAAAGCTGAAGTTATGACATGAGACTAGAGCTGGACAATTTGCATGAACAGAAAACCAAGTTGGAGCTCTAAAATGAGTGCAACAAGATGAAACATGCAGAAACCTAGCATCATCAGATCATCCAATAAACAAGATCAAATGTAAACAAATAGGTATATTCAAAATTACTTTTTGAATTTTGAAATCGTAATGTAAACATGCCCTCGGGTTGATTAAAATGGCCTTGCAGCTTCTTCCATCATCCTCTTTACTCTGGTCAACTTCTCAAGCTCCCGAAGAACCTAAAATTTGTGAAAAGTTTGCAAGTAAAATAATGATTGATCGCTTAAAATGTTGTCAAAATTTGTGAAGAAGAACCATCCAAGAGTTAGAAACAATGCCAAGTCATTATAGCAAAAAATGGTGCATATCAAATATATTGGTACCACATTCTTCAAAATTCAAATCAAAGCAAAATTTGCTTAATTAAAATTATAACCTCCAAGGTTATGTCCTCTGTTGTAATGTCATCTAAGTTGTCATAACCCAACTGCGAAGCTACTTCTGTAAAAACAAAGAAGTTATTTTAGGAGTCGAGGTAAACCACCGCTTGCCGGCAAAAAAACGTAAAACTGCCCAGAAAGGTTATATATTATATACTTTGAAGTGAAATAATTGCATCAGCTGCAGCATATCCGTTTTTGTACTCATTGTATATATCAACCAGTTCATCCATTACCTGATGTCATTTAATGGGGACATTAACTATTAGGGTTTAGATTTACCGGACGTGGAAGCTTGTAAACATATATGATTGAATTTAAACAGTAAGAAATCAACCTCTGGGTAAGATTCTGAAGTAGATATCTCAGACGAAGGAAATTGACTCTGATTTTCGGTTACATCCCTGGCCACAGTGTCTAAAGGCAAATCTATCCACACTGTAACCCCGTGTCTCAGGAGTGCCCTATAACAATTTAAGAGCATGTTAAAACAATAATGAAGTTTAAAAAAATATCATTTTGGTATCTATGTGTGTGAAGCTGTGTCACTATAGTTCTTGAATGTATTGAAATTACAAAAACATCCTTGAGTGTGTCTTTTGTTAGTAATTTTAAGGACTAAATTGCCTATCGGAAGACATATCCGGAGACCAAACTAACTAACAAAAGACACATTTGACGACCAAACTCACTCAGAGATATTTTTGTAATTATGTCAAATTCAAGGACTACATAGACAATGCCCAAAATAACAGTTTACTCTTCAGTAAAGGTAGAAAAGTGAGTTCACAACTAAATCCATACAAATTGGTTTTATTTTGAACAGCACCATTTCCAGCACAAACTACTAGTCGACCCATAGATGACAATTGCTTAAGCACTTCAGTCTGCAGTATTTGACATGTAAAACATAAGTATAACCTATAGTCTAATTCATCAGAGATGATTGATGTATATGAGCATCTTTATCCTGAAATTAAGTGAGAAGAACACATCAGCTCAACAAATTAGAAGAAATTTGTTAAGTAGGAATAGGATAGAATCACACTGTTCTGATACACAATGAGTACATAAACATGAAGTGAGAACTTGTTCGGATAAACAACTTAATTAAGCTCTTACAGCATAAGCTCTTACAGCATAAGCTCTTATAGCATAAGCCCTTATGTATAAGCAATTTCTCTAACAAGCAGCGAGTTGAAAATAGCTTATTGATATGTTATAAGTAATAAGTTGTTTCTATAAGTTCTATCAAATAGTTTCACAATTATTTACACTAGTGGATAAACGCACATAAGTAAATCCAAACAGGCCCTAAAACAGTCTGAGACAATGAATTACCTCAGAGTTATTGAATCCTGCTTCATCACTTTTTTTGAAGGATTTTGCAGCAGATGCACCACCTATAGCTTCTTCCACCAAATTATCGCTGAACAGAGTACATAATCATCAAGTTTAGATAAAAATTGGAAGCTACCTTATATCTAAAATGAAACCTTTTACCAAACAACAAATAGATACCTGTCAAAATAATAATATCGCAATGCATCAGCCAGCAGTTTTCCTATATTGGTTTTAAGAGAGCTTTTCATACCTTCATCAAATAAATCAGGTCGAGTCACAAAAAGCCAGAAACGCTGAAAGTCATTCCTTATGTTCCTGTTAAAAGCTATTCTTACCAACCAAAAATATGGAGGAGCCTTTCAACTCAGGGGATACATCCGCTGCTTTCTTCTGAATCAAGGGTTAACCGTTAAAATGTGAGCTTTGATTCAGAAAGTCCGTAAATCTCAGGGTCAATTACATATAGATGAAAACAATAATAACTATGGTTGTGAGTTGAACAAGAAGGGTAATCTCACCTTGACCACTAGAGATAAATCCGTGGCAGCAGCATTAGTCACTGTAGCTAAATGAGGAGAATAAAGTAAGAACATCAATTTCTACATTACCACTTTGAAAGGGATCATGCTCTTCTATTTACATTTAGAGGGTAGAATGATAAATAACAATTGCCGATGAAAAAAAAAAATTCTCACTAGTCATTTATGCATATACAAGCACAACAAATGCCTCAATAATTGAATTACAGTGTAGAAAGAAAAGAAGAATACTGAATGTTTCTTGAATTCATTATAGTAAAATTGAATTACAAGATGAATGGTTAAGTTACTTATATACTAGAATATAAGTGACTTAACAAACTAACTAAATTCTCTAACTAACACAACAAATTAACTTATTAACTGAATGATGACTTGGTCAATCTAACATAGTCAAACCCAAAGTCCTAATATAGTCTAATAGAATATAACTCTTGTATATTTAAGGGATAACACATAGAATTACAATAATCGGTAATCAAAAAGTCAAGCAATGAAACTTCAACATCATCATAGTCTTTATAACACCAACACTTCCGATTAAAGACATGTCTAGTGTGTGACACAGTAAGCGCCGAATAAGTTTGCATAAGCTATTTTTATAACACAACATAAAATAAATTTAACTGTTTTTATAAATGCTATAAATTGTTTTCATAAGTTATATTGGAGTACTTATAAAAGTAAGTTCAAAAAAATTAATGAAAAATGTCATAAGTTATTTTAATAAGCTTGCCCAAAAAACATCACAAAACTTATTTTTCTAATAGATAAGCTCAATTAAGTCAATCCAAACTGATATAGGTGTCTTACATTCAATTGTTAAAATTATTACCGATGTGTACATCAATTCTTCAAGATTCAAATTATTATGTATTTTGTGACAATTTCATCTATTTTTTTACCGGATAACTTAATCTTGTAAACAGAACTAAATTCTAACATTATAATTTGAAACTCGTTAATCATTTAAGACCTAACAATAAAACCCTAATGCATGAATTAGAAGTAGTAAAGAATGAAATTGAGTTGGGAAATAGAGAAAAAGATAGTTACATGGAATAGGAGAGGTAGCGTCTGGTAATGAAGAAGAATTGATGGAAGAGTTAGTTTGACTTCGTCGGAATCGGAAGGGAAGAGAGGCCGGAAAGTGGAGAATTGATGAAGATGGAGATTGAAGTGAGAAGGAGCAGCAGAAAGTACGTGTCAGAAGAAGATGACTACTCTCCATCGGAAGCAAAAGCTACTTTTCCTTCAAAAATAATCACTTATCTATTTTTCTATCCAGTATACTGTTTCACATGTTAATTTTGATTTTAAGTGATAAATACTTTTATACTTAAAATAATTCTTTGAGAAATGAGTTAGTGAAGAGAGTGGGTTGATAAATTTTATTATTATAAATTTTAATTTAACATTTTTTGTTGATTAATTAATAGTTGAATGGTAAATTTTTATTATTTTTTATTAAATGTAAAAATAAAAGGGAGAGCTGAAAGAATTTGGAGGGAAATTTGTAGGAAGAAGTTACATGATTATACTTAAGTATGAATATAAAAACATGAGTAAATTATTAATATTATTATTATTAGTTTCAATTTAAAGTAAAGAGGGTGTTAATTTAATTATATTAATAATTAATATGTGAAATAATTATATGATATGAGAAATGAGTTAGTGGAGATAGTTGTTGTATATATACTACTAACATTTAAAAAAAACTTATTTATCGATAACTTTCCACTAAATACATTATCTTTTATTAATTTAATAGTTAAAATAATAATATTAATATAAAAATATGAGTAAATAGGTGTGTGCGATTAATGGTTGAATGTATATTTATTAATATTATTATTATTATTAGTTTCAATTTAAATAATATTACTAATTAATATGTGAAATAATTTTATGATATGAGAAATGAGTTAGTGGAGATAGTAAGTAAATAAATTTTATTATTATTAATTCTAAAAATATTATTTAAAAAAGGAAAAAATTATAAATTTAATATTTAACACTTTTATTATAGTTGTTAATTAATTAATAGGTCAATTAATTTTGATTTTAAGTGATAAATAATTGTTTGAGAAATGAGTTACTGGAGATAGTGGGTTGATAAATTTTATTATTATTAATTTTAATTTTAAATTTTTTGTTGATTAATTAATAGTTGAATGATAATTTTTTATTATTTTTTATTAAATATAGAAATAAAAGGGAGAGGTGGGAGATTTTGGAAAATTTTTAGGAAGAAGTTATAGGATTATAATTAAGTATGATATGGTTTTAACTAAATCCATAATTTGGACATGCATATCCAAAATAAAAACCAAATCAATCAAAACAAAATTATAAAAAAATAATTGAAAAAAAGTACTTTTTTTTGTTTTGAAATTTTTTTTTTCAAAAAGGAATTTTAAATTTAAAAAAATTATTTTTTTTTGAAAAAACAAATAATTTTTATTTTGTATAAAACATATTTTTTTGGACAACTTTTTTAAAAATATTTTTTCAAAATTAAATCAAAATTAATTATAAAATTAAATATGGATATAACTGGTTTATAACCATTTACAAAAATGAAAATCAATTATGACAATTGGTTTTAATAACCAGTTATAACATATGGATTATTTATGGTAATGAATTGATTATGGAAATTAATCGTCAATGAGCATCCCTAATTGTGGTTGGTGTATGCATGCATCCACCAGGCCATGCGCCACATGCAATAGCTACTCCTTTATTTATTCATTTATTTTAATTTTAATTAAAAAAATTGAAGAAAAAAGAAAAGAAAATTAAAAGTAATTTATAGTTTTATACTATTATTTCATAAAATTCAATCACACAACAATTGAATAGAAAATCAATGACTCGTCTGATCGAAATGTCTCCCAGTTCCACATCCCGACCATTAGCTTGCCTTCTAGGTCTCCCATGATTTTCTTGAGGTGTTAGGGTCTTTGAGTATTGGCCTGAGGAAAAGGTGGTTGGTGTGAGGGTCCTGACGTATTTGACATATTTTCAATGATTTATCCCCAATAGCTGGGGGGTTGCCGCCAACGACGCTGTTGGAATTAAGTTTGATGCCCGTGTTGTCGTAGTTGATTTATATGTGGATGGTATGGTTGGTTGATTTGGAACATTGATTCGTTTTGGAAATGAAGCAATGGTTCGTATGGTGTAAGAAACTCATACATTGGTTGGGTGCTTTGGCAGTGGGATGTTTAGGTGTTCATTGGTGGGGGCTATGGTGGAATGGGGTGGAATCGTATGAATTATCGGGGCTATAGACATATGTGGTGGTTGCGTATGGTTGTTGGTGGTATGGGTCAGGCTCTTTGTTTTGTGTTTGGGTGTGTGGCATGTATTGGTTGTGAGTTTGGATGTTTGGTGGTTGGGTGTATATGGTATGGTCACATTGTGAGGTTGGTCGTTAGGTTTGGGTGGCTTGACATTGTTCTTGGGTTTGGTAATGGTGTGAGGTTGGTTGTTAGGCGGGTGTTTATTGTTGGGCGTATGTGTATACCTATAATTTCGACACCATAAGAGAGTCCCAGCAGTTGGTGGATTTGTCAAGCTTTGTACCTTACACGTCATCATTATCTAATATAGCAGCTTCTTAGCTATTCTTATATTTTTAAGGTGATGAGCGTGATTTTGAAGGTTTTTCGACCAGATTAGATCACTCTTTCTTCCAAACATGACTAAGAAGATTAGATCACTCTTTCTTCCAAACATGTCCAGAATCTCGAGAAGGTTTGTGATTATTTGGTTTCTTTTTATGGCGAACGGACGTCTGTCGAAAGGAGACTAGTTGCTCTTTAGGAAGTTCTTCACATCACTACTGGAAAATCCTTGTTGTATTTTTGATAGGATATGAATACGAGGATTCGACATGGGGGGCTATTTGAATTTCAAACGGGTTCGACAGGGCAAAGACATGCGTCGTTTAGTCAGTTTAAAAAGCAGTTTTTATGAATAACGGTTATTCGCCAGATAATAGTACGTGGAAGATTATCAGGGATTAGTAACATGCAAGATGCCAAGTGGCGAATTCTTAGGATTTGACCATTGTTCGACGGTTATGTTATTTGTATATAAATAGGATAGTTTGCTTTGTGAAAAGTATGTGAAAATTATGTACAACATTTATGTGATTACTCTAATACTCGTGTGTAAAGAGAAAGGAGAATTATCTGGAAAAATGTACGTGTAAACACCATCTTACTTTCAGTTATAAAATTACAGTTTATCATTCATATCTTGTTCAAGTTTACATTTTCATTTACCTTTAAAGTAATCTATTTTCCAGTCATTTATTTCTTAAATCAATTTACTTTTCAACAAATCATTAAGGCAAACTTTAAGTTACTTTGTTTAGTTTCATTAGACAAGCATCACCTTATTGTAATATCAATATGAATAGTCTTGTTGAGTAATTGTTCGACAAAACATATAAGAATAAATAAAACTCATATTTAGAATCCATCCTTTAATATTTAGCACATGTGTCATAGGATTTGTGTGGTTGGTCCTGCAAGTGACCCTTTTCCAAGGAATTGGTAAACCAGAGGTTGTTCGCCAAAAACACCAGCGAACAAATTGGCACGCCCAGTGGGATGGTGCTAAAGTAATAACAAGGATTCTCAATCAAATAAGACTTTGTTACGTTGTATGATTTTACGAAGTGGTAAATTGGCCGTGACTGACGTAGAAAGACCTAGGCGAACTAGAGTAAGGTAAATGGCTATCCCACCACCAGTAAATAATGATGAAATTCCAGTTTTCAATATTATCCCTTCGACAGGAGGGAATGCGGAAACACTCCACGTTTCAGAAGCAGGAAATCCCTCAATATCGGGATTGTTACCAGGAATATCGTTGTCTCAAAGTGGACCTAGTTCCTCCAACATAGGGCATTCGATACCTATGAGCACTCCTCCCCTTAGGGGAAATAACTTCAGGCCCTATCAGTCGAATTTTTCCACACCTATGTTTGGAAGGGAACAGCCTTATGGAATGCCAACTTCAATGATGGCCAGTTTACATAACGCAACACCATTATATTCTGATATCGTGGCCCACATGTCTTCGCCACTACAGGGTTCAAGTTATGGTGGAAACGTTAGTAGACCAAACCAACCCCCATCAGGATTCCATATGCCAGCAATTACGACTAATTATGCGCAGGCAATCCGTCAACAAATGGACGAAAGTAACCATGAAATGGTCCATATGTTGACTCAACAAATGGGGGGAATATTTAACCCTTTGATACAAAGCACCACTCAAACAAACCAAATATTGGCAACACAAATGGTGCGTATTGTTGAATTCTTTGGAGTACCCCAAATTCGATAGAGAGAGTCAGTGGTCCATAATCTAGTAATCAATATCGAAGAAGAACCAACAATAAATCAGAGACCGTTAAACAACCCTCAGGCAAATATAAGGGTCAAAGAAGAGATAATCGAACACCCTCGCGTCGAAGTCCCTATCCAACAGGGGCCTAGGAGGTTGTTGGTACAAAGAGGTCAAGACGCCGATGATATTTTACAATGAAGAATGCAGTACAATAACCCACCTGTCGAAAACAATTTGGCAGTTATGGTCGAAAGAATAATGGCGCAAATGTGGGATTTCACAGGCCCAGTTACACCTCCCCACTCTTTGAATATGTTCTACAACAAGAACTACCCCCAAGATGGAAAATCCCCAAATTCACAAAGTTTTCAGGGGATACTAGTGAATCCACCATTGAACACATAACGTGTTACTTGATCGAAGCAGGCGAAATAACACGTAATGAAAATCTAAAGATGAAATACTTTCCAAGTTCTTTGACAAGGAACGCATTCACCTGGTTTACATCCCTACCAGTAGGTTCCATACATACATGGACTCAGTTGGAGAGATTGTTCCATGAACAATTCTATATGGGACAAACTAAGATAAGCCTAAAAGAACTAGCAAGCGTTAAAAGAAAGTTCTCAGAACCTATAAAGGACTACCTTAATAGATTCATATTTCTAAAGGCAAGATGTTTCACGCAAGTGCCGGAACAAGAATTGGTCGAAATGGCTGCAGGAGGTCTGAACTATTCCATAAGGAAAAAACTAGACACTCAATACTTAAAAGATATGGCACAATTAGCGGATAGGGTAAGGCAAATAGAAAGGCTAAAAGATGAGAAGTTTAGAGCCAACAAAGGTAAAAAAGAAAGGGTAGCCTATGTAGGAATGTACCAGGAAGATGACTGTGACGAGGACGAAACAGTCGTCTTTGACGAGCAAGAAATTGACCTGGCAGAATTAAAGCAAGATCCACCATATTCTTGCAAAATGTTAACTCCGTCGAATGGAAAGAACCCTGTCGAACCAGAGAAGAACAATAAATTCCCTAAAAAGACATATACATTCAACGTCACTAAATGTGATGAGATCTTTGATTTGTTGGTAAAGGATGGTCAGTTGATAAAACCTCCAGGTGTTAAAGAACCCCCTGTTGACCAACAGAAAAAGAGAGGTTTTTGTAAGTACCATAATTTCTTGGGCCATAAAACTTCTCAATGTTTTCTTTTCAGGGATCTAGTGCAAAATGCAATCCAAGATGAAAGGCTGAGGTTTGGGGACAAATCAAAACAACAAATGAGGATTGACACCTATCCTATGCAGATCCTGGAGGCCAACTATGCTGAACCATTCGAAATGAACTTGGTCGAAATAGAGAAAATGTCTGATGATAGCTTCGAGATGATCGAAGCCACTGAAGGTTTCGACACCTACGTCAATATGGTGGGGGTGAATGAAGATCTTCCAGTCCAACCCAACGTAGAAGAAATATCTGAAGATGAATTAACCATGCCCGTACTGATAAAGGTTACTGAAGACCCTGAGACAAAGGGGGACATCAGGACCACTGAAGGTTTCGACACGCCAAAACCGGCTGGGACTACTGAGGGTCTCAACAAGGCCACCAACGTGGAATTTATTAAAGATGACCAGAGCAAAGTTGAGGCCACTGAGGGTTTCAACCATCAAGACAAAACCAGGGTTACTGAAAACCTTGAGAGCATGAGGAAAGAAGCTACTAAAAGTTTCGACAAAAGAATAGTATGGGGCACTTTGGGAGAGCCTAGTGGAAAGTTTGACTATTTGGTGAAATACACCGCTCCTGCCAGTGCCCAGGTTGACATCAACACAATCCAGCCAACAGGTTAGAGAGACGTTTTTGACAACAATGAAAAAGAATTAGATGTTCCCCTCAGCATTGAGGAAGAGGCTCCTGAAGGCCTCGACAAAAAAGACAAAACTTCTGAAGTTGTTGCCCCTAACCAAACAAGAGAAGAAGAGGTCAAGAACCTCACCAGTGTTGTCGAAACGACAAACGAAGGCACCGTGCAAGCTAAGGCGGAAAATGTCGAAGCAACCCTCATTGAAAAAATGGACAAATTGAACATCGCTGGGGGAAAGAAAATAGACATCAATATGGTGGAAGCCTCTAAAAAGAATAAAGAAAAAGAGGAATGCCGCCAGGAGGAATACCAAAGGATAGTATACCCAAAAGAAGAGAGAACTTGGCTGAATTTATCCAAAGATGTCAAAAGAAGAAGACTAAAGTGATGTTATGCCCAAGATGCAGTGTCGTATTCGACAAAAAAGCAGCAGCAAATTTGGAGGCTGTGGAGAAGACTAAAGTAAAGGGAAATTGGGGACCAAAACCAGCAGTCGAAACATGTAGGTGTGATCCAAGAAAGGGACAATACTACTTTTAGAACGCTGGGGGCAGATACTACAACACTTACAAACCATCTGGCAGGGTACCTGATGATAGATGGGTGCAACCCATTAGAGATGCCCAAGGACCAAGAAGATGGAAGAATTTCGAAGTCCAGAGAGGATCTTCAATCGAAGTAAAGAAAGAAGCTGGGAAACAAAAGCCAAGACCTTATCCCTTAAAGAACTATAAAGGAAAAAGTCCCATGGCGAAATCCCAATGGAGGAGGTTCCATAGGCAGAAAAGGGTTGAGAAAGATGCGGCAGAAGGACTTAATGTCAAGAAGAAAAATACCGGCGAAAATAAGGCAGAGTCTAGCAAAAACACTCAGGCAGAGAAAGATAAAGCTCTCAAAAGAGTCAACACCAGCAGCATGTTGCAGTTGTCAAAACCCACTAACATAATTTCAGAAGGTGACGAGGCAACTGACAATTTTGAGTCCGACGAAGAAGGGTCATTCGACGTGATATGCAATGTGGTTTCAGTCCTTCCTAGGGACTATGACAAAATAATGGAAATCGAAGATGAAGAATAAAATATGATAGATAGCTCCGTGGGACCAAGGTCGGTGTGTTATTACATCATGAACAATGGTTGTGTCGAAGAATATAACGCTTTCTTTGAGAAGCCATATGAATCAATGAGAGGGCATTTGAAGCCTTTGTTCATAAAAGGGAAGGTCGAAAATACAGGCGTCAACAAAATACTAGTAGATGGGGGAGCTGCAGTGAACCTAATGCCCCATTTCATGCTAAAAAAGATTGGAAAAGATGACTCTGACGCGAAACCACACAACATGGTTCTGTCGAACTATGAAGGGAAAGTGGGCTCAACTATGGGCGTCATTCAGGTGGACCTGACAGTTGGAACTATCACCAGACCAACAATGTTTATAGTCATAGCTTCCAGGGCCAACTACAACTTGTTGTTAGGTAGAGAGTGGATCCATGGAGTGGGAGTTGTACCTTTGTCCATGCATCAACGCATAGTCATCTGGCGTCCTGATGGCATCATTGAAAACATTGAAGCAAACCAAAGCTACTTCATGACTGAAGTAAACAATGTGAACAGTCGAAGCTTCGACAGAAACTTGGCTCACATAACTCCTTGCAATCCAGTTGAGTTTGACTTAAAGGCATCAGACAATGCCTATTGCTCCATGTACCTTCACCCAACACATGGTTTTCAATGGGACAAAGAAGTGATTGGTGAACTAAGTCAGGCATGGGGAACTTCTAACATAGAACCAGTTGGCTAGGGTAGCGAACTCGACGATGATGATGAGTGAAACATCAGCATTAAATAAATTGACGGCCTATATGGCCGAAAATAAACTAAAAGCGGCTATAGAGGCCGAAATAAAACACATGGTTGTCAAAGCCAATAAAGAAGATTTAGGCTCACCATGCCCTCACTAGGGCATTGACAGAGAAGATAAATACGACATGATGAACAGATGGCAAGATCAAAAGCTTGATGCCATTTATGATGACGAACCTTTGGGGTTCGAAAAGGATCCAGTATCAACTAACGTAAAGATGGAGGCGCAGGAGCCTTTGGAGGAAATTAATTTGGGTTTGGGGGCAGAAAAAAGACCAACCTATATAAGTGCTAACATGGACCCTCAGGTCAGAGTCGAATTAGTCCAGCTGCTGGAGGAGTTTAAAGACTGCTTCGCATGGGACTACGATGAAATGCAAGGCCTCGATAGAAGTTTAGTCGAATTAAAACTTCCTATCATGGAAGGGAAGAAGCCTGTAAAACAGACTCCAAGGGATTTGCACCAGAAGTCCTGTCGAAAATAAAAGAGGAGTTTGAAAGACTTCTTAGATGCAAATTCATTCGCCCAACCAGGTATGTCGAATGGATTGCAAATATTGTACCTATCATAAAGAAAAATGGCACTTTGAGGGTGTGTATTGATTTTAGAGACCTAAATTCAGCCACACCCAAGGATGAATATCCTATGCCAGTGGCATAAATGTTAGTAGACTCTGCAGCAGGTCATGAGTACCTAAGCATGCTAGATGGATACTCTGGCTATAACCAAATCTTCATTGCAGAAGAGGACGTTAACAAAACAGCCTTTCGTTGTCCTGGAGCAATAGGGACCTACGAATGGGTAGTTATTCCCTTTGGTTTAAAAAATGTTGGGGCTACGTACCAAAGGGCCATGAATTATATTTTCCATGATTTCATTGAAACATCCATGCAAGTATATATTGATGATATTGTGATAAAGTCTGTTTCAGGAAAACATCATTTAGACCATCTTCGACAATCCTTTGAAAGGATGAGAAAATTTGGTTTAAAGATGAATCCCCTAAAATGTGCATTTGGCGTGCAGGCAGGAGATTTCCTAGGTTTTGTGGTCCACAAAAAGGGAATCGAATAAATGCCAACAAAGCTAAAGCAATAATGGAGGCGAAAGCGCCATCAACAAAGAAAGGATTGCAATCAGTGCTGGGAAAAATCAATTTTCTAAGAAGATTCATTTCAAACCTCAGTGGGAAGACGCAAGCTTTCTCTCCTCTGCTTCGACTCAAGAAAGAAGACTTTACTTGGGGGCAAGAACAGCAAGATGCTTTCGACAGGATAAAAGGATACCTAGCTAGTCCTCCAGTCCTGATGCCTTCCCGTAGGAAAAGAAGCATGAGATTGTACATATCAACATCCGACAAGACCTTAGGAAGTATGTTATGTCAAGAGGATGAAAATGGCGTCGAAAGAGACATTTATTATCTCAGCTGATTCTTAAACGACGCTGAAACTAGATATAGTGTAATAGAAAAATTATGTTTGTGTGTGTGTTTTTCTTGTACTAAATTGAAGCACTATATAAAACCAGTTGATGTATTTGTATGATCTCATTTCGACGTAATAAAACATATGTTGTCTAAACCTATTTTACATAGTCGAATTGGGAAATGGGCTCTAGCATTAACTGAATATTCCTTGAAATACCTGTCTTTGAAAGCTGTAAAAGGGCAAGTGGTGACTGACTTCATAGCAGACCACTCCATAAATGAAAAAGAAATAAAATACGTCAAATTACATCCATGGAGGCTATATTTTGACGGTTCCAGCCATAAAAGTGGTGTAGGTATTGGAATATTGATTATTTCTCCTGATAAAATTCCAACAAAACTCAAGTATAGGGTCGAAAACCCCTGCTCAAACAATGAAGCCGAATATGAAGCTTTAATTGCTGGACTTGAAGTATTGTTGGAATTGGGGGCATTAAGAGTCGAAATAATGGGTGACTCGGAACGGGTAATAAAACAATTAACCAAAGAATACAGATGTGTCAAAGAAAATATGATCATGTACTTCGTTATAGCCAACAAACTCCTCAAACAATTTGACATGGTGGTTTTCAAACACATCCCTAGAATAAAAAATCAAGAAGCCAACGACCTGACTCAAATTGCATCAGGTTATAAAGTGTCGAAAGAAAAACTAGAGACTGCTATTGAGGTAAGGGGAAGAGTCGTGTCGACCAAATTATCCCCATCAGATTTAGAAACAATAAAAATTTGTTATGGGGATGATGAAAACTTTGAAATCTTTAACATAGATAATTCAGAGAGAGAAGATTAGAGAAAACCCATTAAAGAGTATCTCCAAGATCCAAACAAAAAGGTAGAAAGAAAAGTAAGATACAGAGCTTTAAGCTACGTACTTTTTGGAAACGAACTATTCAAAAAGACTGCAAAAGGAGTCTTTCTAAGATGTTTAGGCGAAGAAGAAGCCTACATAGATTTGTCGAATGTACATAGTGGTACATGTGGTGCACACCAGGCAGGACACAAGATGAAATGGCTGTTATTTAGACAAGGTTTGTATTGTCCAGCCATGTTAAAAGATTGTGTCGAATTCGTAAAAGGGTGCCAAGAGTGTCAACTCCATGCAGGCATACCAAATGTCCCTGCGAGAGAATTGCATTCAATCATAAAACCATGCCCATTAAGAGGTTGGGCCTTGGACTTAATTGGAGAAATTCGACCAGCTTCGTCAAAAGGACAAAAATACATCTTAGTAGGAGTTGATTACTTTACTAAATGGATCGAAGCCGCACCATTGGTGAATGTGGATCAGGAAGCAGTCATAGAATTTATCCAAAAATATATAATTTATAGATTTGGAATACCAGAAACAATAACCACTGATTAAGGGTCTGTGTTTATTGGTAGAATTATGCAAGCTTTTGCAAAGGAAACAAGGTTTAAGTTATCAACATCTACACCCCATTATGCCCAGGCGAACGGACAAGTTGAAGCAGCAAACAAAGTGATAATAAATTTAATAAAAAAACATGTAGGTAAAAAGCCTAGAAATTGGCATAAAACCTTGGATCAAATTTTATGGGCTTGTCGAACGTCACCCAAAGAGGCCACTAACTCTACTCCATTTAAACTGACATATGGACATGATGCAGTACTTCCAGTTGAAATCTATTTGCAGTCCATACGTGTCCAAAGACATCATGAGATCCCTTCAGAAATATATTGGAGCATGATGATGGATGAGTTGGTAGACTTGGATGAAGAAAGACTACGCGCGTTAGACTTAATAAGGAGACAAAAAGAGAGAGTCGAAAGTCTTACAATAAAAAAGTAAAATTTAAGGTCCTCCATGTGGGAGATTTAGTTTGGAAGGTAATACTTCCAATGGATCGAAAAGATAAATTAATGGGCAAATGGTCCCCCAAGTGGGAAGGGCCTTTTAAAATTTTAAGTGTTTTTTCGAACAGTGCTTATGAAATCGAAGAAATAGGCAAAGAAAAATAATATTTAAAATAAATGGAAAATATTTGAAAAAAATACAAACTAATTGTGCAAGAGGTAAAGATAAAAGCAGAATAATTATATTGATTTTGTTGCCAGAAAGCAAAGGAGTCATTACAAAAGAGGCCTTCTAGGGTTGCAAAATGAAAAAGATACATAAACCTAGCTTTCTATTACAAAAGTTCTAACTTTAAAGGAAAGACTCCTTGAGCTCCATGAATTTCCTTTTCTGAACAGAGATTCGACAGTCACACAGACTTTTGTTATAAGACATATCGTTGATCTCTTTTCCCAATTGTTGAGCTCTGTCAGCATGATGAAGCCCTACCTTGATCTCTTCTTTGACTTCACCCTTTTTAGGTTGTTGAAGACCAGCCTTGCGTTTCTGCTCTTGGGCAATATTGGCTTCGAGATGGGCTATTTGTTCCTTGAAGCTGTGAATATTTCTATCACATTCAGCTACTTCTTGTGAATAAGTATCAGAAAGTTTCGACAATTCTGAAACCTTATCAGTTGAAGCTGCCACAACATCCTATTCAGCAGCTTGGGTCTCTCTCTTGTTGGAGATCATCTGTATGAACTCCTTTCGACGACCAAGATCTCCAGCTACCACATCAATTATTTGTGTGAGGTCCATGACCAGACGAGTTTCATCAGCACTGGCCTCCAAAACATTGACTTGTTTGAGAAGCGCTTTCAATTCAGGCTGTTGGCTGGGATCTTCCTCCAAGATTCGGAATAGATCAACACCAAGAATATTGGTTTTGACTTCAGCCATAATGGAACTGAGAGTCTTAACCTCAGAGGTGGCCCCAGAATTGGTCGAACTGCTAGAAGAATCTTGAAAGTTATAGCGATTACTGAGCATGGCCCTCAAGTACTCCAAGGGTTTCCTTGTCTTCAGGTTTTCAAGTTCCTTGCGTGAAAATACAGTCGAACCAGAAGATGGAAGGTTGCTTGGTGTTGAGTCAAGAAGGAAGTGAGTGTTAGGTCCAGCCTCCCCTTTCTCCTGACCTTTGCATGCGTCGCTCTTGGCCTTAGGGCTCTCTTCACCAACATCTTGGGGATTTGGTTGTGCTTCCTTTTCTTCGATGTTGGGGTCAACATCAGCCTTTTTTCCTTTGTCATCGTTAGGAGGATTCTCTTTGTCGGAACTAGGCTTTGGCTGGTCAGGAGAATTGTCAGTAGAACCTTCCTCCAGGCTGATGTCGAATTCAGCCTCAGTTTGGGGTTCTACCCTACCACTCTTGTGTGTACTTTTTTCCTGGACTTTTTTTAGTCCACCAAGAGGAGAATCTTGCAGAGTAATGGGTTGTTCCTCAGTGGGAATTTGAACCTGAAACAAAAAAACGTTTAAATAAGAGACCAAGAGTATACACAATCTAAAGTGATAATTTGTCGAAGGTAAATTACTTGAGGGATTATAGTGTGGAAACTAGAATTTCCGCTCTCTGCATCTTGAGCAAGCTTTTTTACTGGGCTTGCAGGGGGAGTCTTCCTCGACGTCACTAACGAACTTTGGGAGGCAATCGTCTTTATTTTCGTAGACTTCTTCCTCTTCAAGGGTTGCGTGTCTGGAGATTTGTCACCTGAATCTTTAGAAGGCACCTTCACTTCCTTTATTTTTCTCTTTTGAGGAGTAGGGGGCTTTCGACTCACCTAAAAAAACCAAAGAAAGTTCAACAAGCGAAATAATTGTATAACTGAAATATTCTATTGGCTAAGGGATGTAAAAGAACCTTTTTGGCGGAAGTGGATTTTTTAGTAGTCTTGGAGGGTTTATCTTCGACGGCAATCTTCTTACCTGTGATCTTAGTAGCTGAAAAAGAGAGAAGTTAGAAAAAGAAGATAATAAAATAATAGATATTGAATATAAAGGGGAAGTCGAAAGCTTGGTTGCACCTTCAAGAATGGTAGATTCCACGCGAACGTGTTCTATTCCAATATGAAGGTGCCCTGGGTAATCATCCAGATGATACTTGGTTGCGACCACACGCTCAACAAGCTTTTTTCGTGACTCTTGAAGCAATTTTAAGTCGGAACCACATACAAACCAATCTGGAAAAGGTGGGCTCAGGGCCACACCAAAATTAGCAGTTGGAAGAGACGGAAATTTGGGGGATAACTAGTATACGCAAAGTTATATTGTGCCTCTTTGAGAATATATGAAGGTATTACCAACTTCTCCAATTTTTCTGTAAATTTTTGCTTAAGAGTCAAAACTGTTTCGCCTATGGTTCGCCTAAGATCATATGGCCTGTAGATTGTTTCAAAATATTTTTGGAATTTTTGAACTTCTTTAGTATGTTGTTGAGTACCTTTCTTGGTTCGATCCTGCACAAAAATAAAGGCATTGGTCAGAAGGGTCTGGAAGTCAAATGTGTTATAGAACTTGACGAGATAATATTCTTTCCACCAAACATCGAACTCTTGAGTGCAGAGGAAGACTGGTCGAAAGACCACTGGTTGGATTTCTAAAGCAGTGTCTTGTAGCTTTTCTGAAAGCTCCGAACTTTTCGACTTGGTAGAGGTTGAGTTATAGAAAATGATGGATCTTTTTTTGGGATAGAGAGACCTTGGCTTCAGTTGTATCAGTCCAAACTGTCGAGCCACTAGGTTTGGCTGATAAATTATCAGGGCCACCTTTGAGTTAGACATGGTGGGATAAGAAGGTAAGAACCTAGGTGTAAGGAACAATTTACAGATGGTTAAGAAATTGTCCTCGTCTTTTTGATGTTCGACAGGGAGTTGTCTTGTAAACCACTTGGGTCCAACAGCCCTGTTGGCGAAAGGTGTCATGCTTTCCTTGAAGTCATAGCTTTTGGTGAACATATTTATATAGTTCGTGAAAGATCGTCGAAGGTCTCTACATCTGATACCTCAGTAGAGTCTTTAATATGGTAGTGAGAGATGAAGTGGGAGTATGAGGCGAATCTAGTCTCAAACCCTATAGTATTATCGTCCAGTATAGTTGAATCGAAAACTGCTCCTGTTGGACTAAGACCAACTATAGCAGCCAGGTCGAAAAGGGTAGGGGTTACCATCCCACAAGGGAGGTGAAAGGTATTACAGGTACTATCCCAAAAATAGAGGGAAGCAAGTATCATGTTGGTGCAATATTTAGGGCCTTCTCTCGACAATTAGATTAGGTCATAGATACCAATTTTCTTCCAAATTTTACCTTTAGCCATTTCGACCTTATCTACCTAGTTCACATATTCAGAAGAGTCTTTCGACCAGGGGCAGCTTCTAAAAATCCTAGGTTGATTCAAATAAGTTAGGTTTAGGGCAGCCTTTTCAGGGGTTGGTTCAACAATTTCTATTGATTTATCAATAGGTTTGGGTATTTTGCCTGCACCTATGGGCTGTGTACAATAATATGTTGGAAAAAACTCTTTAAGACGATTTTGGTCATTGTTAGGGTTAGGGAGGGGGCCTAACATGGCATGACATTTACCAGATATGGAAATAGGGATGAGTACCTGAGAATAGTAAATGCTGGCTTTTTCTCTCTCATTTGGTGGTTCTGGGACGTATTGTTGGTTCCCAACGATCTTTGGCCCAAGGAACTTGTGTGCGCATGGAAGAGCTGATGTGTTCTAATATTGTTGCTTGCTTGAGGTTGCCATTGTTGATGATAGAAGAAGTTTGAGCAAGAAGAAGTTTCTGGGTTTTGTAAGAAATGAGAAAGTGAGAGTTGTTATGGAAGTGAAAGTTTTCAAGAAAACATAAAAGGGGTATTTATAGTAGAAGGTGGGAAGAAAACATTTGAGTTTTTCAAACTGCTTTGGCACGTGTCAGTGTGTTATTGGACCTGGGAGAGATAATGAAAGTTGGAAAAAAAGGTGGTCGACCTAGAATTATAGAGTCATGGGGATCATGTCCTAGAACGTGGGTTAGAAGTGAAGGGTTGAAGAATCTGATGATTGCTTTTTATGATTTGACAAAAAGTAAGATTTTTGGGAATCAACACATTTAATGCGAGATAAAGGCAAGATCTCAAAGATCATTGCATTTAATGCAAGACAAGAAGTCAAAATAAAGGTTTCGACAACAAAGATGCTTTCTCCAAATGCCAGTCGAAATACCTTTGCTGGGGGGAATTTGTATACCTATAATTTCGACACCATAAGAGAGTCCCAGAAGTTGGTGGATTTGCCAAGCTTTGTACCTTACACGTCATCATTATCTAATATAGCAGCTTCTTAGCTTTTCTTATATTTTTAAGGCGATGAGCGTGATTTTGAAGGTTTTTCGACCAGATTAGATCACTCTTTCTTCCAAACATGACTAAGAAGATTAGATCACTCTTTCTTCCAAACATGTCCAGAATCTCGAGAAGGTTTGTGATGATTTGGTTTCTTTTTATGGCGAACGGACGTTTGTCGAAAGGAGACGAGTTACTCTTTAGGAAGTTCTTCACATCACAACTGGAAAATCCTTGTTGTATTTTTGATAGGATATGAATACGAGGATTCGACATGGGGGGATATTTGAATTTCAAATGGGTTCGACAGGGAAAAGAGATGCATCGTTTAGTCAGTTTAAAGAGCAGTTTTTATGAATAACGGTTATTTGACAGATAATAGTACGTGGAAGATTATCAGGGATTAGTAACATGCAAGATGCCAAGTGGTGAATTCTTAGGATTTGACTGTTGTTCGACGGTTATGTTATTTGTATATAAATATGATAGTTTTCTTTGTGAAAAGTGTGTGAAAAGTTTGTACGACATTCCTGTGATTACTCTAATACTCGTGTGTAAAGAGAAAGGAGAATTATCTGGAAAAATGTACGTGTAAACACCATCTTACTTTCAGTTATAAAATTACAGTTTATCATTCATATCTTGTTCAAGTTTACATTTTCATTTACCTTTAAAGCAATCTATTTTCTAGTCATTTATTTCTTAAATCAATTTACTTTTCAACAAACCATTAAGGAAAACTTTAAGTTTCTTTGTTTAGTTTCATTAGACAAGCATCACCTTATTGTAATATCAATATGAATAGTCTTGTTGAGTAATTGTTCGACAAAAACATATAAGAATAAATAAAACTCATATTTAGAATTTATCCTTTAATATTTAGCACATGTGTCCTAGGATTTGTGTGGTTGGTCCTGCAAGTGACCCTTTTCCAAGGAATTGGTAAACCAGAGGTTGTTCGCCAAAAACACCAGTGAACAATATGATGACGAAGCTCGTTGGCGTGGGTCAATCAAATACCTCAGCTTAGACACAAATTGTGTTGTTGTAACCGGCCTAAACCAATTCATATAATGTTGAGTTGGTATAGCACATTGTATGATAGGTTTGTTTAAGATGTGCTGACGTAGATTCCTCAATTAATGACACATCTCTTTAGTGAAGCTTTTCCAATCGGACGGATCCCATCGGGGATCGAATCTTTGTTGATGCCAGTCTCCAAAACACGTTGGAAGGTTTAGAATTTGTTGTTGCATGTCGAATTGCAGTTTCACACGGTTACTCTGGAGCATCTCCACAGTAGTGAACTTAATGATTAATGTTTTTACTGTTCAAACTGTAGCATCCTCGGGGTTGACCTCATGGTCGCCCAGATACGAACTTTAGGTAAATTGTATAAGAAAAATTTATGATTAGAAGATTTGTAATTTGGTCATTTTTAAATCAATTTTAGAGTTGTTTAGTTGTAATATATCGTCTGGTCCAACATTGTTTAAAAGATTGTTATAGAGTACTATAGCGTGTTTGGGACATATATTTTAGTTCATCCCCAAAACTTACCACCTAAAACTAAAAGATTGAAAATATATTAGCTACATTTAGTTGTGGTATAAAGCCTAACAAATTCAAAGACTTAATAAAAAACTTATTTTGTTGCGAAGGGAATGTAAATGGCTTCTCATTGACCGGGGCGAGTGACGACATTCTCGACCAACCTCATGCTTGTAACAAAAAGGCGCAGGAATAAAACAAACAAGTATTCTTTTTTATATTTTTACACAACGAACTATATAGATGGGACAAAACATTTGAACCCCAACTATATGTTCCTATTTTATTTATATTTCGTAACAACGACAAATACATAGTATTTACCACATTACTGGTAGTTTCAAAAAATAAAGCATTACCCAATAGAATCATAATGTAACACCGAAAAAATGAAAAGACGCGAAGAAAGAAAAAGGGTGACTCTAACAGCACACGTATTCGAATTGAAATAGATACGACAAACAAATTGGTGAGATTATGTAATTCATGTCGTCAACTCGATCACAATCGTACAAATTGTCTCAATGTTGGACCAATCACATCAACATAATTTCAAATCTAAACATTTTACTTTATATTGAAAATAACATTCATTTCATAAATATCATAACATTCGGTTACAACAATATAAAAACAACAACTATCAATAATTTAAACAATAAAACAAACAAATACAATGACTAAATAACATAATCATGTGATTACAACCATCAGAATAATATCTGGAGAATTGTACGTTATCATGTGAACATTTCTGTCAGTTTTAACATTGTCCCAGAAACGAATTTCATCATTGTCATTGAACACAGTAACAAGCCTTTGGATTTTTCTGATATTTTCACCCTCTACAATGTCTCCATCTAACCAACGGATCAAACTCCTATTAAGATGCTTGAACGTCTATGTATTCTAGAGTTGGATCTTCATCGGAGGCTTTACTGCCGAATAAACTAAATTGGTGTTTCTCTTATGCATATAAGAACACATTTATGAAGACATTTTAAAGACAGATGGAAAGAGATTGAAGAAAAACGGAAGAACATAATAAGAAGATATGTGAAAAATGATGGGGAGGGATAATGTATTTATAGAATTTACAAATAAAGGAATAGCCACTGCATGTGTCGCATGCTCCTAGTGAATGCATGCATGCGCCATTTCCGGTGATGAAACATACATGCATGCGCCAACCATAACGACGTCTATGTGTAACAAACAAAATCATGCGCCAACAGGATTGACTACTTCTCTTTTTGTCCACCTAAAACATGGTCACTTTGATAAATTATTTGAAACAAGGATTATTTTAGTATTTAATTTGAAAAAAAATGGTCATTTAAAAAAATATTTATATCTAGTGTATTTTTAAACTAACTAACTTATAAATTCCAATTATAATATACATTAACAAAGTTTATTAAATTAATCCTTAATGTTATTTTAACAACAAATTTACAACTTCTATAAAAATCAATTAATTGCTAAGGATGTCATGGGATTTAAGTCTCGCGAGTTATAATTGTTTATTTATTTATTTTTGTTTGTATTACTTCCAAAAGAAAAATCAATTAATGAGGATAAAATTTATTAAAAGCTTAGTTATAATTTTGGTATTTTTATTTTCACTCATTTTTGTTTGATTTTTTTTCTCAAAATTTTGATTAATTTTTCTCACATCTATATTTAAAATTGTTGACATGATAATTTTTAATAATTTAAAACATAATAATCCATCGTATGAGAATGTTTATGAAACTTAAAGGATCGAAAATAGTGTGATCTTTTATTTAAAAATGAAAATACCATCAATATTAAGTAAAAAAAAAAAGAAAAAAATGGTTTGAATTTACAAGTTTGTGCAACACTGTTTTTAGGAATTCAAACATATTAGTTTGTGCAACACTATTAATGAGTTTATTAAGAAGATTATGGTTAACAAATTACGTCTTTATCTAAATCTGATAGTTTGACTCTTCCACGGTAGTTTTTTGTTTGGTAAATGAACAATTGATAATGTCATTATCCTCTAAGAAGCAATTTATTCTATGCGTAAATCTAAAGAGTAAAAATTTGACATGGTATTCAAAATAGATCTTGAAAATGCTTATGATCATGTTAATTGGGATTTCTTGAAATTTCGTTTCAAGCGAAACAGATTTTAACCCATCACTATAAAGTTGATTGTGTAGTGTGTAACTAGTTCCTATATGTCTACTCTTTTGAATTGGAAATGGCAACCAACGACTAAAGGATTACGACAAGGTGACCCCTTCCACTCTATCTCTTTGTTATTTACATGGAATTCTTGTCGCAGAGAATTATCAGGGCAGTCAATGAACGTCATTGGTAACCTATTAGCATATCTCATAATTGATCCCCTCTATCACATTTATTTTTTGCTCGTGATGTTCTTATTTTTGCAAAGGTTTCTAACTCTCAACCATGGATCATTTATGATATCTTGAATCGTTTTTCCATTTTTTATGGCCTTAAAGTGAATATTTCTGAAAGCTCCAATGGTTTGACTAAATTTTGGTAAAACATATTAATGATAAAGATGAAGAAATCTGGGAAGAATAATTTGATGATATCTGCCAAGGAACAAAGATGTCGAATGAGATGACATAACATGAAGACTCGATATCCTGGACTGTTACAGAGAGTAATTTAAATATATTTTAAATCTATTCAAAGATTTTATGAGCGATTACAGCAGTGAACCAACGAATCAGAAGGCAAAAGATTTAAAGCTCACGGATCGGCATAATATTATAAATAGAAGACCTAGACCTAGGGACAATTAACTAATCTTTGTAATACTTTTGTAAAATTAAAAAAATAAGGTTTTAGAGTTTTGAAAGTCGTTGGCTTTCTTGTATTTTAAGTCACCCTTTGTGTCGGTTGGATACAATGAGGTAGACATAGTTGTTAAGCATAACTCAGATGTCGGTAGGTAATGAGTGTTGGAAGAGTATTTAGTGGGGATTTTTGTTATCGTCTCCACATGGATTGTACGGATATCTCACATTTAATAGTTTAAAGGTTGTAAGTGAACGTTTTCAAATGAGTTTTGTTCGGTATCATAAGTTTGTCACTTGTTTTGGTATCAATGTTTGTAAATAAAAGAGTTGTCTGTTTTTATAAAATATATGCCAAGATTAGGGTTTCCTAACCCTTTTCATGTATATTCAATCAATCAAGCATGTGAACGTGGTTATGACTAATATAATCATGTACCCTCTTAATATGTATCCTCTCGGTCCAAGTATCGTGAGCGTTATTATATTGATCCAATAATTGGTCTCACACATTACCAATCAATACAATAATCGTGAAGTTCAATAGCAAGTTAATATTTATTCACAAGTCCGTCTCAGGAACTTGATCGTTAATAGATGAAGAAATTAGATCAAGGTTTAGAAATCCTATCTCTAGCTCAAACCAAACCATACAAATCCAAGGAACAAAAATTACTTCATCATATATTAATCATAACCTTGTTCACATACAAAATATTAAAAGAAATAAATACTAATAAGGGAAAGTACCTCTAATCTTGACACAAGAGAGAACTTAGCCAACCATTTCCATGGTAGCTTGTGTTGCAAGAAAGGAAGGAAGTTGTACAAGCATCAAAAGTCGAAGAATAGAGAGTTGATGCGGTAAAACTTTGATCCTTGATGCTCTAAGAAAATCTCTCTTCTCAAACCCTAGAAATCTGATCTCTAACTCTAAAAGTGAAATAATGAAGGTACAAATCATAAAAATATCTAAAGAAAATATTTATAGAGGTGCCTAAAAGTTGGCTCTAATTGGCAGGGGGCTAAGTAGCAGTAGAGCGCGCTTAGCGCCACTAGTCCAAAGGTGGAAACTAGTCCTAGCACGCTAAGCATGGTTGTAGCGAGGTTCAAGCGCCAAAACTCCAGTAGCTACTGTCTGGAGCATTCTAGGAGTGTGCTGGAGGCGCACTTAGCGCGCTAGTACGTCCCAAACTTCATGAAAATGATCTTTTCAGGCCTCCTTGTTCATCCATGGCCTTTAGGCATCCAACTAAGCATAAAAAAACCTACAAAAAGCAAGAAAACATCATAATACGAGTAATGGAAAGCAAAAGCGGTAAATTACGTATTTACACTAAAAGCAACGGTTAAATAATCTATTTAAACAAGAAAGCATTGTAAAGTGCCATAAAATAATATAAAATATAACTCTAATTTGGCACTTAACAATGAGTTATGTATTGTTCTTGGATGAAGCTTTGAAGCATATCCAATGATAGTAGTTAGTCAAGAGAGTTGATTGAACATTGCATTGAAAGGTGGGGATTTCAAGTAGAACAATATAGTTGTTAGGTTGCAACAGTTTAAGAATTACAGGTGATGATTAAAGGGAGTGAGGTAGGAATCCTATCTGTTTCTGGATGAGATCTTAGGGAGATACTTTCTGGTTTTAAACAAGGAGGAGTGTTAGAACAAGATTTTGATTCTACCTCTCTTCTATAGTTTTGATGATAACAATATTTATAAGAACAAAATATAGTACTTAAAATTATATTTTATGTGCAGGACAAAAGTTCTTATAAACAGAAGTTCTAATGCGTTCAACATCTTCTACTGTGAAGTCAGCACAACTCATTATCAAAGAAGATCTGATTTTAAGTCAATAAGAAGTTATCATCAAGTACTAAACCAAGCTGAAAATTTTGAAGATACTCTGATGTGAATACAACATATTCTGATTTTCCGAACCATACTCATTTATGAGGGAATCAAGAATAACGACTGGGAACAAGATCTTTATTTTTGGAAGGCCTTTATGACATTTATCATGCATCCAAAAATGGAACTAGATGTTCCCAACGGATCTCTTCATCAACATTCTATATAAAGGGATCATTTGAAGAAATTGAAGTTTTTCCACTTGCGCGAAATCTGAACGATCAATTTCTTATTTCTTATTCTTAATTTTGAAAAAACTATCACCGTGTGATAACTGTTTTTTGAAGCATCTTTGTTACAAACCTTGTAAAACAAATTTGATTTTCCTTGAGTTAAAAGTGTAGTCAGTAGACTCAAGAAGACTTTGACTATAGGTCTTAGTGATTGTATTCAAAGTTTTGAATAATGGATTAAGACCTCGTTGAGAGAGGCGAAATCACCTTGGCGGGTGGACTGGATGTAGTTTGAGTTCAAACAAATCAGGATAAACTAAAGCGTCTTTTGCTTTCGTTGTTTTTGAAAACCCAATTCCAACCCCCCTTCATTGTGTTTTTGCACCTTCAATTGGCATCAGAGCTCTAGGTTCTGAGCGATACACTTAACCGTGTCAGAAAAATATCCAGAAGATAAACACAATGGCAGATTCAGTCAACAACAACAATGATTACCAAAATGACAAGATCAATGGAAAACCTCATGTGTTCAATGGAGACAACTTTGACTACTAGAAGGATGTTCTGGAGAGTTTCTTTCTGGCTCTGGATGGAGATCTCTGGGATATGGTGACTGATGGATACATTCATCCTGTTGGAGAAGATGGTCATAAGATTGAAAGAAAGAATATGACGGATCAACAGAAAAAGAAATTCAGAAATCATCACAAGGCCAGAACCATACTTCTGAGTGTTATTTCATACACATAATATGAAAAGATTACAAATAGAGAATCAGCCAAACACATGTTCGAATCTATGAGGATGACACATGAAGGCAACACTCAAGTCAGGGAGACAAAAGCTCTGGCTCTTATCCAGAAGTATGAAGCATTCAAGATAGAAGAAGACGAAACGATCGAGAAGATGTTCTCAAGGTTTCAAATTCTGGTTGTTGGACTGAAAGTTCTGGACAAAGGCTACTCAACAGCAGATCATGTGAAGAAGATCATCAGAAGTTTGCCAAAGGCTTGGAGACCCATTGTCATTGCTCTTAAGTTGTCAAAGAATCTGAATGAAATATCTCTTGAAAAATTGATCAGCTCACTGAGGAGTAATGAGATAGAACTAGAAGAATATGAACCCCAGAAGAAAGGTAAGTTTGTTGCTCTTAAATATAAAAACTCTGAATCTAAAGCTTTACAGGCAGAAGAAGAAAGTTATGGAGGCTCATCAGAAGAAGAAGAACTATCACTTCTTTCCAGAAGAGTTCAACAACTCTGGAAGCATCATTAGAAGAAGTTCAGAAATCCCAGAAGATCAAGCAATCACTCTGAATCATCCTCTGGCTACAAGAAGCCTAGAAGCAAAGAAGTAGTTTACTATGAATGCAAGGAACCTGGAAACTACAAGAGTGATTGTCACAAACTTCAGAAAGAGAAGCCCAGAAAGAAGTTCAACAGAGAGAAGAAGAAAAGTCTCATGGCCACATGGGACGACTCAGAATCTTCTAAAGTTGAATCAGAGTCAGAAGATGGACATGCCAACATTGCATTAATGGAAAAGATACCAGAAGATGTCAACTCATCAGAATCATAATCATAATCAAAATCAAATTCTGATGCAGAAGAGGTATTCTCTAAACTTTCTAGATCTCAATTAGAAGACAGCCTCTCAGAAATTCTTGAAAAGTATCAGAAACTTCAATTCAAATACAAAGACCTGAAACAAAGTCTAGTATTTGAATCGGAGGAAACCAGAAAACTAAAGGCAGAAAACTCTGAGCTAAAAGAAAACATTTTAGAATGCAAAATTTTCTTTGAAAAACTTAAAGCTCATAAGGAATCTGAATCAGAAGTTCTACCTAGTTCTGATAGTATCATAAAACAATATGATTACAGTTTTCAAAAATTTCTAGCTAAAAACATAGATAGAAGGAAAATTTCCTCAATGATCTATGGAGTTAGAAGAAACGGTAGAAGAGGTATAGGATATGTAAAACCTAAAGTAGAAGAACCACTAACGTTTAAACAAGTTGATGATATGATTATAAAAGTTAACACTCCTTTAAGTTCTCACTTCACCTATGGTCATAACCATGATCTGAAATATACTAGTGAGTCATCTTGTTCTACAAGTTCTGATGAGAAACTCAAACTCAATTAGAAGTTTGTAAAGTCTAACAAACAAGTACCCAGAAAGATATGGGTACCCAAAGATAAAATTGTGTATGTTGCAAATGTATTTAACAACCAGATTGAAACACCAATCTTGGTACCTGGACTCCGGATGCTCGCGACACATGATGGGAAGAAAGCATATGTTCCAAAGTCTTGAGCTAAAAGCTGGAGGCTACATAGGTTTCAGAGGCAATCAAAAAGGAAAAATCATTGGCTCTGGAACTATTGGTAACGATACACTTCCCTCTATCTCTAATGTTCTGTTAGTAGAAGGATTAATGCATAACTTGTTATCTATAAGCCAATTAAGTGATAACGGTTATGATATAATCTTCAATCAAAAGTTTTGTAAAGTTGTTAGTCAGAAAGATGGAACAATCTTGTTTAGTGGAAAGAGAAAGAACAACATCTATAAAATAAAACTTTCTGAACTGAAAAGTCAGAATGTAAAATACCCGATGTCTGTGGATAACGAGCAATGCGTCCGACACAGAATATTGGAACATGTTAATATGAGAATATTATCTCAATTTAATAAGCTCAATCTGGTCAGTGGACTTCCAAATTTGAAGTTCAACTCATAACCTCTGTGTGAAGCATGTCAGAAAGGCAAATTTTCTAAACCTGCTTTTAAATCTAAGAACATATTGACCTCGATCAATAAGTTCAAAATGATTTTACCATCCTCAAATGATAACCATAAAAACAAGACCAACCCCAGAAGGAATCTACAAAGGGAGCATATTGACCTCGATCAATAAGCTCAAAATGGTTTTACCATCCTCAAATGATAACCATAACAACAAGACTAACCTCAGAAGGACTTGAAGTAGAGAATTCCACCCTCAAACGACAACTCAAAATAGGATCCTTGGATCTAGCACGAAACCGTCCTCGAATGGGATCGAAATAGTATATCAGCCTCGATCGATAACCAAAAACTCAAAGACTGACCTCAGACAGACTCTGCAAAGGGGACATATTGACCTCAATCAATAAGCTCAAAATGGTTTTACCATCCTCAAATGATAACCATAACAACAAGACCAACCTCATAAGGACTTGAAGCAGAAAATGCCACCCTCAAACGACAACTCAAAATAAGATCCTCGGATCTAACACGAAACCATCCTCGAATGGGATCGACATGGTATATCGGCCTCGGTCGGTAACTAGAAACGCAAAGAATGACCTCAGATAGACTCTGCGGGGAAACCTATTTTCCTCAATAAATAGACTCAAAATGGTCTACCATCCTTGAATGATAAACCATAACAACAAGACCAAACTCAGAAGGACTTGAAGAAGAGAATGTCATCCTCAAACGACAACTCAAAATAAGATCCTCAGATCTAATACGAAACCATCCTCGAATGGGACCACAGGAGAAAACCATTCTCAGATGATAACCCATAATATGAAACTGACCTCAGACAGAATTGAAAGGAACGAGCCCATCGTACTTATATGAAAACTCAATAGACACGAGACCATCGTACTTAGATGATAACTCGGCTGGGGATAACAAGTGTCATCCGCGAGGACACTTTCGGTCTGATTGAAGGAACAATGCTTCGGGTTTTTGCTTCAAAATACCAAAGCTAGCTTATGGTTCATATGCATATGTTTGAATTTTTCCATGGCATAATGCTCCATAACAATGGAAATGTTACGCTTTTTGAGGATGCAAATGTAATGATGATTACTAAATGCAAATGCAAAGGTGCTTTCCTGAATAGGAGACAACAGATCTCCCGCCACCCTGTCGGGGAAGAAATAATCACTTCATTGATGTAATGAATCCATGTAGGGAGAAGCAGCTTTGCAGGGGATACTGTTAACGATACACTGGCTCTGAACTGTCGCCCTTGCCAAAAATAAATTGGACTTTAAGATAGTCAAGGAATGAAGACCTGTTGGGAAAAGTTGAACTGTCTTGGATTTGAGTAGGAGGTATGCCACTCGTAGAACTCCGTTAGGGAAGTAATAATCCTTCTGACCTGGATGAGGAAAGGATTGCTTGACACTCTGCTGAGGATTTGTTGATACCCTGTTGGGGAAACAATATCTTGAGGAAGCAAATTTTGTAGGGGAATTCCTTAGGTACAAAGCCTTATGTTTATGGAAGAGATGCCAATGAAGATTGGACTTTGATTGGTGATCTTGTTGGGGAAGATTACAACTAATACAGTGTAAGAAAGAAAACCATTTGACTTCTTATTATCTTCACCACTGCTAGGGAATAATGACCCCTCCCGTACTATTGGGGATAAGAAGACTCTGGTGGGTACTATCTTCCTTTCATGGAAGGAATAATCTCTTCTTGGGGAGAGCATCATCAACCTTCTATTGTTCCGTTGTGGAAAATTCCAACCTCCGACGCTACTAGGGAGAGTTCTCGTAACTCTGCCTTTGTGGGGAGACAAGGCATTCAACTGCCTGCTGGGAATACTTCACTGCAGGGATACAGATCCCCTTGGGGACTACTAACTGTTCAACCATCTTGCTCTGACTTAGCTGGGGGAGGTTTCATATTCGACTCCACTGGGGATGATAGAGGACATTAATGAGTTTACCTCCTGCTGAAGATGTCTTTTGCTAGGAATAAGAGAGGTAAGGCGTCTCATGTTGGGGACTAAAATAAATGAGCTAATTGGATAAAAAGCAATTCATTGACTAAAAAGTGGTCGTGAATAGACATTACACCAGGAAGCAATCCCTAGAAAGAGGAAATTGCACAAAAGGAAAATAGACTATCCTAATGGCAATGTGAAAATTGGATTTCATCAAGTTCCAATTCGGCTATGACTTGTATGTCCTCAAGATCTTCCGTGTACTTCACTTTTGAGGAAGATGATTAGACTGATTCTTAAGCCTTAGGTTGTCCTTGATTGTAGATGACGAATCACAAATCTCACAAATCGCAGTCGTTTGTTTCAATCCCTCTTTTGCGTGGATCGCCCTTTCAGCTTTTCAATCCACCGGGATACCCTTTTTTGCATGAGTTGTCCAATGTGGTTTTTCAACTCAGCAGGTGTACATTTTTTCCGTTTATTTCCCTAACTTTTGCCTGAGCCTTTTGTTATGTTTTTGGCTCGCCGGGATGCCCTTTTTTGTCTGTACTTTTATTCTGTTTTTGTCTAGCGGTTCTCTTTTATACGAAGTATTTTCTAACTGCGTCTACATTGACAGGGGATAAGAAGTCTTCTCCATCCATGGTTGTTAGCATTAAGGCCCCGCTTGAGAAAACCTTCTTAACCACAAATGGTCTGATGGGAAAATAGCAAGTGTACTATTTTTGCCCACTGTAGTAATAATAGGGAAATTCCCAGAAAATCGATCTCGAGGACTGCGTAGCAAATTAAGTTTTTAAACTGTTTCAATTGAACAAAAGTTCTTTGGCGTTGGTTTGAAATATTAACAAATGAATTTTGAACATAAAATTTAGGAAAATAACACGTATGACAGATATGAGAATTACACTAAGGAAGGTGTATGAGAAATTCTTATAATGACAAATAATTTTTATTCGTTAAAAATAACACTGCAACTAAAACACTATCGCCTTTCAAATTTAGTTTTTTAAAAGTTTCCTATGGGAAAATCCCTTTGGTATTCCTTTTATACCCCAATTCTTTGTTGTATAGAAAGAATAACAAGCTTTTGCATATCGAAAGTTTTTACGGTTAAATATGATATCTCAATTCCTTGGTTATATCCGATAAAGAGTTTTGATTGAAAAACATTAACGGTGGCATTCCTACCTACAGTTAACCTAAGAGTAAAAATCTTATTTTCCAATATTGATTTTTATAATAAGAACGAATCAATCAACACAATGAATTTAGAATGCAGTGAAATTCATAAAATCAAACTCAATGTCATTACAAGAAACTCAGGGACACCCCCTAACATTGGGGGGGTTTAGCCATTCATATTCAAAACAATGAAAATCACATAAAAAAGGAAAAGAGACATTACAATATTTAAAGGATTGGTTGGATCGTCAATTGCTTCCGCGTTTGATCGATCCTTCTTCTCCTCCCAAAATCTCTTGTTCTCTCCCAAGCGTAAAAATTACCAAAGTAAACGTACCCTCTCTTCAGTCACCATCAACCTAATGTATCAGATTACAAATTTGCACTTGAAATGCCTACACTGCCCTCAGCACATAATAATTAAAAAAATACAAATTTTTGCATCCATATGCCATGACACGGGTCGTGTCGTGTGACACGGGCACCCGTGTCAGGCTGCTGAGAACTCAAAGGCACGCAAAACCTTCAGGGGGTCATGACATGGGCCGTGTCATGTGACACGGGCACCTGTGTCATGCTTCTGACTTGTCCCAAGATTTGTTCAAAATCTCATCTTCCATTGACATTTTGACACGGGCCGTGTCAGGTGACACGGGTACCCGTGTCAGGCTTTTGGGACCCCTTTTTCTCTGTTTCGTCGCACTCGGATCGCCACTGCATTAGTATCTGATCACCAGTTTGTTACATGCCTGAAAACACACTAAAAACAACCAAATTAAACGCACCAACAGTAGAAACGATAGACACATAACATGCTCGCCACATACGGGAATAACAAGAAAAACATAAACATAAGACTCAAAAACACACAAAAAACATAAGAACCAAAACTCAAATAGCTTGAAATATATGACTGAAAATCACCGATCATGGTCCCTCATAATTGGGTGTCCATTTTCCCCTTTGATCTGTTTGAGGAGGAAGGATCCTTTTCAGCACTAAGTCATCGGGTATGTAGCATCGAGGCCGTACCTTCTGGTCGAATGTCTGTTTCATTCTTCTTTGATACAAATGTCTATGGCATACAACTACTAAATGTTTCTCCACGATGAGGCTCAATTGATTGAATCTGGACTGGAGCCATTCAACTTCATCAAGCTTAACATCCATCATTATTCTCAAAGGGGGAATCTCGACTTCCACTGGTAGGACGACCTCCATACCATACTGTAGCGGTAAAATCGTGAGTGTAAGCTATTGATTAACTTCACTCAAGGTACACAAAGTCGCCGCCACGCTTTTATTTATTTCCAAAAGGAAAATGGTAAAAGAACGAACAAAAACCTAAGGATTTAAAAGCAAAAGCTAAAAGAAACAAACAGAGAATGGGTAAGGGGATTGGTTACGAATCGGGAAGGTTTTAGGCACCCGACTCGTCCGTGGTACTCCACGGGAGCCCTTTGAAATATTTATTGCCTTTTTGGTTTGAAATTGGTTTGCTTGAAAATGATTGAAGTGATGAGAAGAAGAATGTTTTTTAATGATTTTGTGTTTGATGAGGTTTTAACGCCTCATGCCTACGTACCCACAAAGTGCAATGCGAGATCAAAACCTCGTAGTTCGTGGTACAAAATTTGAAAAGAAACAATGAGTTGCATTAATTTTAAAATGTAGAGATAAGTCGTCATCCTTTAGCGAATAATTCCGCTAGAAAGGATGAATCATATCTAAACATATAAAAAGAAAAGGTGCACAAAAGGCACAAAAACAATTGAATGAGTTTTTTGGATTTTTTAAAGTATGTAAGAAAAGAATTTCGATATATTTACATGGATTAACATTTATTTAAGAAAACAAAGTGAAAAGGTAAAATCGCTTGACCGAAGTCAAGGTTTGATTGCGAAAGCATTTGAAGTTTGAAAACAAAGAAGATTTTTGAAATAGGGAGAAGTTTTGAAAATTTAAGAATGGGGAGGAGATGAAGGGACTATCCTAATACATGAATTAAAAAGTTAAGAGAAGAGTGACCAAACCATATTACGAATACTTCTTCAAAGTAACCAAAATTCCATCTTCAAAGACTAATGAAATGACTTGAGGCCAAAGTTTCCAATCCATCACAACTTGAGCAAGGGTAGAGATCCTAAAATCTAAGTCCATACTCCAAAGCTAAGGATAGTAACCATAGTCCGAAATTAAAGTCATCAATCTTTTAAGTATTTAATCCTTTATTAATGTTTTGGTGTCCAAATGGACAAAATAAAAATCACAAGCAACAATATAAACATAAACAAAATGATATATGATATAATATGATAAAGCATAATAAAGAGATAAGGAACGAGGAATTGAAATAAAAGGATAAGGTGCGAGAGATTAAATTTAAACGGATTATTATATTCACATTATTATAATATTTACAATATAAGTGGTATGATGAACTTAATCAAGCACAACCACGAAAATATAACAAAATCGAGGCAACCGGATCCAAGTGGATCTCAATCCGAGTCGGGACAACTTTAGGTCTATGTTAAGCAATCGCCGAGTAATTTACGAAGTAATTACCCTACAAATGAGGTCGGCCACCACTAATTAAAGTGAAAAATATTCGTGTTAATACATGTTAGAGAAACGATATTATGGATCGTTCTCCGAAAATATGCCACACTAAAAGAAAGAGAACGGTCTAATCTTAATCGAGATTTTCGTTGAATTTATCGAAGGCAACCTATCACGATCTCAAAGTATGGAGAATGATCCAAATGATCATTCATCCATAGATTTGAAATAATGAAGATTAAATCTATCGGAAATCAACAATCTACGAATCGGAGATTGTCATCGACCAAAAATAAAAGATGAAGAAAAATGGATCTAAAAGTAGATCCATAAAAGAAATAGAAATATTTTTTAAAATTTTCTAAAAATCTTTTCCAATATGTTTCTAAAATACTTTTAATAAATCTTTTTCTAAAATATATTTTCTAAAAAAACTTTTCCTAAAATATAATTCTAAAATCTTTATATCAAAATTAAACTATAACAATGTCATTTAAAAAAATAAAGCAAACTATGGAAATAAAAAAAAAGAAAAATGGAAAAGGGGATGGGGATATCCACGGGTCTTACTGGATAGGAAATATCCGCATGGCCCTAGGACCAAACCAATATTAGTCTTCTTTCCTAAAAATTAAACATAAAAAAAATATTAAAAAAAGAAAGAAAAAGAAGAACTTTGGTCTTCTTCTTCCTCAAGAGTGCCGCGAAAAAACAGGGAAGAGGCACGGATCCTCTTCTCACCTTCAAAATCACACCAAACCGAAACGCTTCTTCTTTCTCTAAATCACGCGAAGTCTTCTTTCTTCTTCTCACTTGCGAATCTCCTTCTCTCTTCTTTCGTTTTCGGATCCGATTTTCTTGTTGTTTGGAGGTTTGAGTTGAAATAAAGGAAGGGAATTGAATGAAGTTTGGTGTTGATTTGATTTTGGCAGAGCTTTTGGTGGCTATTGAAGCTTGGAATTGAGAGGAGAAAGGGCTTTCTTAAATAGAAGAATTGGTGAGGTTTACTTGATGTCGTTTTGAAGTGATGCCGCGGGCGTTTTGATCACAAGTGAGGTTTTTGTGCGTTTGAGTTTGTTTTGCGTTTTACGTTTTCTTTGCTTGCGTTTTGTGACTGCTTGAATGTGTGACTTGCGTTTTGGTGTGTCATATGCGTTTCAGGTGGGTTCCGCGTGCGTGTGTGAAGTGTTAGCTGATGGCTTCGGCTGTTGTTGTTTGTTGTGAAAAGCTGGGACGGTGATAGGCTTGTATTGTTTCGGCTTGGATTGTGAAGCTTGGTTTGAAGCCTTGCGCATGAGGCTTATGTTTGTTGTGCTGTGTTCAACTGGGTGTATTTGTGCGAGCTGCGGCGTGATGCTTGCGTTTGGCTGAAGGGCGTATTGGATAGGCAAGGGCTGATGCTGGGCAGCTTGCTTCATGTGGCTGCGAGTTAGCGTGTTGACTAGAGGGTATTTTTGGTATGTGGGCAAGGCTTTGTGACTTTTGGGCGTACGACTTTGTTGAGTTGGTACAACTGAGGTGATGTGAAGTGGCTTATAATGCTAGCTGTGGTTTTTGTTTTTGGTTGTTGGCTGTTTGTTTGTTAGCATGCGGAAAGCTTGCTTGCGGCTAAGACTTGGCTTGTGAAGTTGTTGATGTTTTGGCCTGCCTTGGCTTGGAAGGCTAGCTTGTGGTACGGATTGAAGCTGAGGCTAGTGGCAAAAGTGTGATGATGACGTGTGATGTGAATGAGAGGCTTGACATGAGCGTGTGAGGAAAATGCTGGAAATGCTTGGGCAGGCTGTACGGTAGGCTTGGCTTGTGGGCCTAAGTGTATCAAGCTGGCAAAAGTGTTGTGAGGCTTATGTTGGAAAATGGCTTTTGGGAAAAAAAAAGAAAACAAATAAAAATAAAAGACAAATAACTAAAATTTTTATTTATTTGATAATTGAATTCTAAAAAAAATTTATGGGCTAAGAAAAATATTAAATGGGCTTTAACAAAAAAAACATGGTTCTATTATTATTATTATTATTTTGTGTGGTGTAGATATGGATTAGAGTAAAAAAAAGGATAGAAGAATTTCTAAAAGGTTAATGGAAAATGGAGAGAATCGAATAAAATGGATAAAAGTCGAAATATGAAAAAAAAATGCTAATGAATATAAATTGATTGAAATGGATAAAATAAAAAAAAATATTGAATACTAATTGGATAATTGTAAATGGTTGAGAACAATGGTGATTTGGATAATCGAATAATCGAGAAAAATAACGGAAAAATGGTTATTGGATAAAGGATAATGGATAATCGAACTAAAAAAGATTTAGAAATTGGATGATGATGATATTTTTTTTAGGTTTCACGACCAACTCCCGATTTCTCTTTCACAAGCCACTAATGAAAAATGAACACAGCCAATACAGACCCACTGGATATTTCACAATTTAAGCCAACTGTCCTCTGAAAACTGTCTAACCCATGCCCTGATGATTCGAAACCAATCTGAGGAAAATAAATCTTCATATGAATCGCTGATGAACTGATGAACCGATGAACTGATATACACTGAAGATTCAAACCAAACTTCGCACAAAACACTGCCTGATAACTGATGACTTTCACACTCAACACCACTTGAATTTTGAAAACGCATCGTCTGAGGAATAAACTACTGGCACACACAACTGGCAGTCAACATAATCTTTTGATAGTTTGACCAATATTAGGTCAAACATCCACTTGAAATCGAATTGTGACTGAACAAACGCATCTGAATGAAATTATTGTCTTATCTTCGCAAACCTACAACACAGAGAAGAAGAAGAACACTGCAACATATTTTTTTGGCGTTTTGGTTAGAAGTCAGTAAATATAAACAAATATAAAGAAGTAAAAACAATGGTGATCCCATGCGAAGCATAGACCCTACATCTGAGAAGAAACTCGAAAGCCAGTGCAATCTTGTTTGTATGCAAAAATGCAGATGAAATGCGGAGAAATCTTAGGGCAAAAATTAGGGTGTTACACATACACTAGCAAGAACGGAGTTGCCCCTGTTGAGGTGCACATATAGGTTTGGTACCCATGCAATGATAATAACAACATCTCATGCCAATATTTATATGTCACAACAATCTTCTGTACTATCTTTTTGATATTCTTGTTGGCTGCTTCGACGATGTCGTTCTTCTTCGGGCGGTACGAGAAGAGTTGTGATGTTTGATTTTGAAATCCCGACATAGATCTGTCATCATCTTGTTATTGAGATTGGAACCATTATTATTAATAATGATTCTTTCGGGTATTCCATATCGACAAATGATATCCATCTTTATGAATCGGGTCACGACCTGCTTGATCACATTAGCATGCGACGCCGCTTTTACCCACTTGGTGAAGTAGTCAATGGAAACCAGGATGAAACGATGACTGTTAGAAGCGGTTGGCTCGATCTTTCCGATCATATCGATGCCCCACATGGAAAAGGGCCAAGGTGAAGACATGATACTCAATGGATTGGGAGGCACGTGCACCTTCAGCATAAATTTGACACTTATGGAATTTGCGGGAGTACTTGCAGCAGATTCCATGGTTATCCAATAATACCCCGACCTCAAAAGTTTCTTCGCCATGGCGTGCCCTCCAGCATGGGTACTGAAGGATCCCTCATGAACTTCCTGCATTAACATGTCTGCTTCGTGTCGATCCACACATCTGAGCAAGACCATGTCGAAGTTCCTTTTGTAAATCACATCATCCAGACCCAAGAAGAACCTGCCTGCCAACCTCCTTAGGGTCTTCTTATCTTTGTCGGATGCCCCTGTCAGGTATTCTTGAGAGTTCAGAAAACGCTTGATATCGTAGTACCAAGGCTTATCATCGTCAATATTGTCAGTTGCAAATACATAGCCAGACCTTTCAAGATGAGACACTACGATTTTGGGCACATAGTTCCATTGTTGGACTTTTATCATGGATGATAAGGTTGCTAGAGCATAAGAGAATTGATTCTCATCACGAGGCACATAATGAAGCTTTACTGTCGTGAAGTCAACAACCTCCTGGTATAATCCCTATAAGGAATCAAATGTGGTTGATGAATAAGCCACCTCCCGTTAACTTGATTTATGACCAAATTTGAGTCACCAAAGATATCGAGGGTCTTAATTCTCAAATTAATCAGCTCTTCGATCCCCATTATACAAGCTTTGTATTCTGCCTCATTGTTGGTGCATTCAAGTGTCAACCGGGCAATGAAGGGCATGTGAACTCCTTCCGGTGTGATAATGACAGCATCAACTCTGCTGCCATTCATGTTAACGGCCCCATCAAACATCAGACTCCATTTGGATTCAGGGTCTGGCCCCTCCTCCGGGAGTGGTTCTTCACAATCTTTTGATTTGAGGAACATGATGTCTTCATCAGGGAACTCGAATCTCAATGCCTGGTAGTCGTCAATTGGTTGTTGAGCCAGATAATCTGATAATACACTTCCTTTGATAGCTTTATGAGAAGTATATTGGATGTCGTATTCAGTCAAGATCATCTGCCAATGAGCTACCCTTCCGGTTAAAGCTGGCTTTTCGAAGATGTACTTGACGGGATCCATTTTGGATATCAGCAAGGTAGTATGAGTCAACATATACTGTCTTAGTCGGTGAGCATCCCATGCCAAAGCGCAACAAGTTTTCTCGAGCAGTGAGTATCTTGTCTCACAGTCGGTAAACGTTTTGCTAAGGTAGTATATTGCATGCTCTTTTCGACCAGACTCGTCATGTTGACCGAGAACGCAACCCATTGATCCTTCAAGTAATGTAAGGTACATAATCAAAGGCCTCCCTAGAACTTAAGGTATGAGGATTGGAGGTTCTTGCAGATACTCTTTGATTCAGTCGAAAGCCAATTGACAGTCATTGTTCCACTTGACTGCCTGATTCTTTCTCAAGAGCTTGAATATAGGTTCGCACATAGCCGTTAGGTGGGATATGAACCGTGCAATATAGTTCAATCTTCCTAAGAAGCCACACACTTCTTTTTCATTTTTAGGCTCAGACATCTCTTGAATTGCTTTTACCTTTGTAGAGTCGACCTCAATCCCCTTTTCACTTACGATGAAGCCCAACAACTTACCGGAGCGCACTCTGAATGTACATTTGTTTGGGTTCAACCTCAGTCTGAACTTCTGCAACCTATCAAACAGCTTGGCCAAGTTAACTAAGTGCTCTTCCTCAGTTTACGACTTCACAATCATGTCATCCATGTAGACCTCGATCTCGTGATGAATCATGTCATGGAAGATAGTCACCATTTCTCGTTGGTAAGTTGCTCCACTATTCTTCAAACTGAACGACATTACGTTGTAACAGAAAGTTCCCCAAAGGGTGATGAATGTAGTTTTCTCCATATCATATGGTGACATTTTAATTTGATTGTAGCCCTGTAACACGGTGGGAGAACTGCCTTGGGTGTTTTTGTTTCCAAAAACTATGTTGCGGATAGCAAGAGTTGCCACTGACTTTTATTTTATCCAATAAGGAAAAGGAATAAAAGAACAGGAGAGACCTTTATTATATTTGAGTTTGTGGGGTAGGTTATACAAAGGGAAGGTGTTAGCAACCTTTGTATCCATGATTATCCATGGGCTCTTAACTACTTACCTCACTTTACTTTTGTTTGAAAAATAGTGGTGGTGTATTTAGAAAAATATTTCAGATGTCTTTAACTTTGTAATGATCCTCGTATGGATATATACAAAGTGTTTAGTTTAAAAATATTTGAAAGTGTGAGGTGTGGAAAGTATTTTGAAAAATGAGTGAGCAAGCACATAAGAACTACTTACCCTAAGTTTGTAAGGTCTTTCTTGTTATTTTTTTCCTTTAAGGGTAGGATTGTCCTTACTATTAGTGAGTAAGTAGTTTTTACCTTGGATGTTAGGGACGAGCGTAGGGTCATCGTATGGTCATAGAAGGCAACCTGTAGGGGTATCTTAGTAATTCGAATGGACTATCATCATTTTCGTAGGGTCATCGAGGGACGAGATCATTTATTCGTAGGCCACTCGAAGGTACTATGATCTTTTATCTTGAAGGGCCTTGATGATATTGTTCGTAGGCAACTTTACTTAGATACCCCCCACGTTCGAGGGACTTGACCATGTTTATTGTAAGGCAACCAAGAGAGAAAACCCTAGGAGGTGCAGATGGAAATCGTAAAACGATCGACTTACGTGTGTGAATATTAATATCGGATTTTTATCTTGTGGATTTAGTGGGCTAAGTCCAATTTGATTTTGCATACATATCTTTTCACACCCTATTATTACTAACCATGCAGTTTAATTATTTTTGCAGAAAATAAAAAACAGAAAGCAAAGGTCCTAGGCTATTACAGCATGGGGAGGGGCTACATTTGTCTTCTAGGGGATTGCGGAAAATAAAGTGCAGAAATTAAACCTATTTAACTATTACAATGCTTTAGCAGTTACATTATCTTTAGAAATCGTAAAATAATCGAAACGAAAAGATCGAAAGAATATTGAGTCTTTGAGATGAGAGGAGGATATGTTTTTTTATCATGCTATTATAAGAATAAATAAAAATAAATAAACAGAGTCAGATAAAATCACTGCAGATTTTAAAATAATGGAAAATAAGAAAAAACGATTAAAATAAAATCTAAATATATTAAAACGATGCTAAAAATCTAATAAACTCAAATAAAGAGCGCACAATTTTTTTTTCTAGATTTTTTTGAAAATAAGGAAATAGAAAATTAATCAAATAAAATAGAAAAAAAAGGAATTTGCGATTTTGAGGGTCGAAATCTTTTAGAATTTTATTCTATAAGAGTATTGTGTTTCAATTTGTTTCTGAACTTATTGAAAAAATTCGGAGTAAATCGAAACAGTAGCACTTACCCGACTTTCCTGTCAGAATGTAATTCTTATCACTACTGCAGCCTTCAAAGTATCAGCGGAAACGAATTACAACAGATTTTAGTTCTCCATGGTGCCCTAACAATAGCAAATCACGGTTTATGTACCTAAACTTCAATTCGATCGCCCAAATAGCTTGCTCACATCATACAAAACACAAATATACAAAGAGATTAGATGTATCATGCGTATAAATATGAAATCGAAAAATTGAAAAAAAAAACAAAAAAAAACAATTTCGGTTATGGCGTTTTATGAGGTTTTGGAGCAATGTGATGATTGGTACGCCTTCAGAAGAGTCTAAGGAATGTTCTTGGACCTTCAAACCTCCTTGAGAATTACTGCAACCCTAAAACCGAATCCAACTTACTCTTGAGTTTTTTGAAGTTTTGTATGCTCTCTTTGATCAAAAATTTCGTCCTCTTGACTTGTGGAGATGATAAGTATTTATAGAGGGTGTAATTTAGGTCAGAAATTTGGGCCTTTGTGGATGGATTTGAAGTTGCTTGAAGGTGAAGAAAGGATGTTTCTAATTTGGTCAAAATATTAGCTTAAATCATACCCTTTTGGTCTTGCATAAATTTGGACACTTATAATCATCATAAACATCAAATATTTGATCCCAAAATAGACCTAAGATCAAATATTTGATTTTTCAATATTTATCGTAATTAAAATTGAATTTAAATAAAATAAATCCAATATAATATAAAATAAATATAAAAAATCAGATATTATGATCTATGGGTCGTGCATAGTCTTATAATTGAGTTTGGGTTGGAAAAATATGGGCTCATTTGGAAGAAACTTGAGTTCTGGTCATTTTTGCTTCATACACCTCCTCAAAATTGCCCAACTTCAACAATGCATAACTCCCTCAATTTTTATCCCATGAATGTGTTCTAAGACTTTTTAGAAATCTTAGAGTATCCTCTAACTACTCCTTTTGGTTCCATGTCCATTTGATCTTCCATTTTAAGTTATGAGCTTTTGAAAAAGTTGACTTTTTGTTTAATTTTAAAAGGACCTGTAATGTCTTGGCTCATATCTCTCAAATGAAGCATTTTTGGACTTGGCTTGTGAGCCACAAAGTTGTAGAGAATTGAATTTCCTTAAAATGAGATTTGGATTGGAATTTTTTTATGAAGGATGTGAAAGTTATGGTTGATCAAAGTACAGTTGACTTTTTCTACACAAAACCCTAATTTAGTAACTCCTGATTCTTGATGATTCTGAGGTTCCCTTGATGAATCCTGATAAACCCTAGATCAAATGATGAATTTCACCTCATAATCTTGATGTTGACCAAAAATCTTGAAGTTTGACTTTGTGTTGACCACAGTTGACTTTTTGACCAAGTTAACTGATTTTTGATATCCTGAGCATCTGTCTGACCAAACTTGTGGGGAAAGCCTTGAAACTTGACATGAGGATTCTTTGAGGTATGTGGGATGACATGAAGTTAACTTGAGGCTTTAGATGTCCAATTTACCTCGGGAAAATTAAAACCCTAGTTTAAGATTCATTGCTTAAGATGAGGCTTTGTCTGATGAAACCTTGAATCCCTTAGAGCAATTGAGAATCTTGTGACCATTAGGAGACCTCTTGAGACACATTTTCTTGAATATGTGAGGGAAAATTTTGGGGTACATCAATATCGAAAATCCATCCATGAAGGAAAACACCGAAAACTGAGTTGTATTGTCAGCTAGCACATCGATGTGTGGCAACGGGAAATCGTCCTTGGGAATAACTCTGCTTAAGTCTCGGTAGTTAACATACATCCGAAATTTGCCATCTTTATTCGGTACCGACACGATGTTGGCAACCTATGGTGGATAACTCGTAACAGCCAAGAATCCATCATCAAACTATTTTTGAACCTCTTCCTTGATCTTTATTGACATGTCAGGTCGAGTTCTTCCCAGTTTCTGTTTCACTGGAGGGAAATCCTCACGAAGCAGCAACTTGTGCACTACGATATCATTATCCAGCCCTAGAATATCTTGCTAAGACCAGGCAAAGACGTCAACATATTCATGAAGCTTGTCAATCAATCGGCCCTTCACGGATTCCTCTAAGGTAACCCTTATCTTGACTTATTTCTTCATTTCTTTGGTGCCTAGGTTTACAACCTCAATGACCTCTTCATGTGGTTGAATCTCCCTCTCCTCTTGTTTAAGAAATCTGGCTAACTCCTCGGGCAGTTCACAATCTTCCTCACCTTCCTCGTCGGCTAGGTAAATCAGATTGTCGAAGTCATAGTGAGCCATAGTAAGATCGTTATCGATGAGACCCATTGGGGTGCATCTGCATGAACGATGATTCATGCTAGATTTTAGAGAGTGGGGAGAATATGAAAAATGAAAATGCACATTGCCATTTATTGTGTGAAAAATGTAAAATGAAAGACAGGGAATACTATGAATGAATGCAAAAACATCCATTTATTGATGATTAGTATTGAAAATTGAAACAATGAAGCCCTTATAATGAGCTAATATGCCTTGGGCATGACATAGATCTTTCATACAAGAATAAAACACAAGACAATTACTCTTTGTGATGAGTAACAATGTTGATTTCTTCTGATGACCAATTATTGAGTTCCATTCCTGGGACACTCGACTTGATCTACTCATCAATTTCGCAGTCGATATCGATTATATCTTCATGAATAACACATATATTGTTGTTGTGATCCACCCATCTAGCGCTGGAAAAAGTGATTGGACCTTTACGACCTCTGGCACGTTGATCTGATATCGATTGAGCAGGGTTGTAACCGATTCCTAGCACATCCTCTTTCTTAGGGACCTCTATCATCTTGACCAGCCTTCGTTGGCCCCTGATTCCACCACTTTCAGAGCTTGATTATAGGATGTGATGGATAGACCCTTCTTCTTCTTTTCCGAAAGGGATGCTGACGAGGATGACATGGCTTCAGTCTTGACCGGCTCAAAAGCCTGGCAAGGGGTATCATATATCTCACCATCTATCTCCACACATTTGAATGAAGATAAGTGGCTTATGAAGATGTCCTCCTCTCCATACACCATGACAATTTGTCCTTCCCATAAGAACTTTAACTTCTGATGGAGAGTTGAGGATACTGCCCCGGCTGCATGAATCTAGGGACGCCCGAGTAAACAATTGTATGTCAATTGAATGTCATGACATAAAAGGTCGTGTTGAACACCTGTGGGCCTACCTTGATTGGTAATTCCACTTCTCCAAAAACTGACCTTTTGGATCCATCAAATGCTCTGACTACCAAGTCACTTGGCCTGAGCACCACTGTGTCATAGTCCAGCTTGATTAACACCTTCTTTGGAAACACATTTAGGGAGGACCCTGTATCAACCAACATGTGGGAAAGTACAACCCCTTTGCATTCCATCGAAATGTGTAAAGCTCTATTGTGATTGCTCCCCCCAGTAGTCAGATCAAGATCCATGAATCCTAATATGTGACTGGCGTTCACGGTAGAAACCACCATCTCAAGTTGGTTCACTGATATTTCTAGTGGCACACAAGCATTATTCAGGATTCTCAACAAAGCCTTCTTGTGGGATTCAGAACACATCAACAACGACAAGATCGAGATCTTAGAACGAGTCTGTTGCAAATGGTCGACTATCTTGTAGTCACTTTTATTTATGATCCTCAAGAACTCCTCGGCTTCTTTGTCAAAGGTAATGTCCGGATCGGGCATAGGAACATCATTTGTCACAACTTGCTTGCCCTTGTCCTTAGCCTAGGCTTCCGCACTATCATTTGATGGCACTACGCTGTTCCTCAAGGTCTGAGGCGAGAACAATCTTCCGCTCCTCGTGAATCCACCTACTCCCACATTTTCGACCTGATGCGGAGCTGCGCTGTAGGTGGTTACATCTTGTTTCTGGCCGTTGCAATAAACCTCTGCCTCATAATGCCATGGGACAACTTTCTCATTTTGATACGGCATTGGCCCTGGAGTGGTCAACGTGACTGGTGTTGCCTTTGCTGGCGCCGAAATTTTGACTGGAGTATAGTAGATAGTAACCGTGGAAACTTCCCCTTCCTTAACAACCCCTTCAAACTGAATGCTTCTGTAATCGATCATCTTCTGAACTCCTGACTTCAACATGTCACACCCATCGGTAGATCCTTCACATTATGGAAAAACTTCCCCACGGCCTAGGAATATACCTTTCTTTGTCAAACAACCCTTTACTACTAGTAGTGGAGTCTTCAAAGAATTAACGTCATCTATGGCTCCCACAGTTCTTCCATGCGAAGGCATGGGGTTTTGCAAGACATTGGGAGTAGGAGCAAAGTTAATAGCCTTGGAATCCAACATATCCTGGACCAGGTGCTTGAAGGCTTTGCAATTCTCCATAGTATGACCTAGAGCTCCATAATGAAACTCACGGTGGGCATTAACATCATACCCTTCGGGAATCTGTCCAGGTTTTGGAGGTTGTAAAGTTCTCAACTGAATCATTTGCAATTGGAGGAGATTCTGAAACAGTTGTGAATATGACATTAGCAGCTTTTTGAATTGTCTACCTCTCGGCCTTGGCGGATAGTATGATTTGGAAGCTCTTTGTTGTTGATAATTTTGTTGACGTTGCTGCGGTGGTTGTTGTTGTTGATTGGTGGCAGCAGGGATGGTGACAGATGCAACTTGATAATAAGTACCCTGATTTCCTCTCTTTCTCTGTAAGTACACTTCCCTAGTTTCGCCTTCCTTTCTTTTTGCAAAGGGCTTCTTGGTCCCCGAAGTAGAAGCTCCACCATTCTGGATCTTTCCCTGCTTCATCCAATTTTCAACCTGTTCACCAGTAAAAATGATATCAGAAAACCCACTTGAAGAACACCCCGATAGTCGTTCCATGAAATTCCCTGAAAGGGTATCCATGTATAGATCCACCATTTCTCTTTCGAGAAGGGGTGGTTGTACTCTCGCAGCAAACTCGTGCCACCTTTCCGCGTATTCTTTGAAACTCTCAGAATTTTTCTGGGATAAACTCTACAACTGAGTTCTGCTCGGAGCCATGTCGATATTATACTGATACTGCTTGAGGAACACCTCTCCTAGTTCCTTCCAGTTGCGCACATCAATCCGCTCTAACTTCATATACCATTCAAGAGAACCTCCAGACAAGCTGTCCTGAAAGAAGTGCATCCAGAGTTTTTCGTCTTTGGTATAGGCAGTTATCTTGCGATAGTAAGCTTGAAGATGAGTCTTAGGATAGGAACTCCCATTATATTTGTCAAATACAGGGGCCTTGAACTTTGGTGGAATGATCAAACCTTGCACCAATCCCATGTCAGAAACATCAATATCCAGGGTGTCTGCACTCAAGAGCTCTGACCTTCTCCTCTAGCATATGAAAGTCCTGATAATTACCCCCATATTGAATCCAAAATCCTCGTTCAACAAAGAGAATTGGTTGGCCTGATGATTCTCCATATTATGAATCAGAATAGGAATACCCTCCGAAGTAGGAGGCCCGCTGGCCCTGGTTGGAATAGCAGTGGCATTAACTGGGTTGCCTTACGCATCTAAAGTAACTCCGACGACTGAAGGGTCCACCTGCGGCTGATCAAGCCTTTGGACGGCAACCCTCAACTCTTGTTTCCCAATGGCGCCCCCTACATCATGTTCATGAACTCATTCATGCACGTACGGAGTTCAGTCAACTTAGATTGAATAGTGTCCATCACGTTTCTTTGATTGCAACGGGTGGCGTACCGGTGAAGACGACGATTTGCACTTCCTCCTGAACAAACAGATAAATTAGGGAACCTGGATAACCTGCAAAGAAAAAATGCAAAAATGATATGAATACATGCAAATGTTTTGTTCTTTCATTCTCAAGGTTATTTATATCCCTATTCCGGTATTCAAGAATAAGAAAATTTAGATGGCCTGTGAGAATTTTGGATTTTGGGAAGAGGATAATCCTGCAGAGTTTTAGATGAGATGACTTGGGGTGAACCGGTGCTCGGAACACGTGTTAGTGTAAAGATAATACTCAGGAATTTGAAAAAATCCAATAGCATGAAACGAAGTAGACAAATTTCCCGAAGGGTACCAATTTTTATAGTAAGGAAAAATAGCCAAAGCAATAAGGAATCCCACAACAGGCCTATGGGTAATCCAGTACAAACAAAGGGAACTAGACCTTATGCCACTCCGCATCCTTTAGCCTCCAACTAAGGCGCTTGACCACCTGGAATAAGTGAGCGATGACTGGATGGTTCGGGTCTTCCAGTAGCTTTTGTATGAGCAAATCCCTCTGATCGAAGGAAGCGTGGAGTTCACTAATCTGTTGTAGGAAGATCTTTTCACTTTCACTGTTAGGGATAGGCTCAAACCTGGCCTTTTTAACCTCTACATGAACTCTGAGTTCTTCTACCTCCTTCTGAACATCCTCAATTTCTTGTTGCTCTTGAGCTATCTTCTGAATGTAGTCTCTATGTTGTTCGTGGGCTAGCTGGAGCTTCCCTTTCTGGTTACCCAGTTGCTCCTGAAGATCTCTAATCTTCTGCTTGTACTTAGCTTCCACTTCCTTCTGCTTCTTCAAGTTAGCCTCCCATTTTTCTGCTAGAGAGTTATTGTTTCGTTTGCTTCATCCAAAGACTTCTTGTCCTTTCGGCGCTGATTCGCTTTGCGGATTTCAGAAAAACCCTTTTTCTTGAAATAGCGCTCACTTTCTTCAAGGTCTATTTGCTTGACCTTCACCGTTTCCTTAGCTTTCTTAGCCCTTTCTGCTAACTTCTGATTAAGGGTCACCATCCACTTATAGGAATTGTGGGCTTCCTGATTATCTGCCCTGAGTTGCTGAACTAAAACCTCCAGTTTTTTGTATTCTTCCAAAGGCACGATAGTCTTAAGTTCCACCACTGCAAGTGGGGATGGCGCTGAGAAAGGTAACAGGACCACTTGATCTTACTCCTTTAACCATGTGTCATACTCGGTGTCATACCCCAAATTTGTCCTACCCGCGTCATTTTATTTTCTGTCTAACCATATTCAAAAATTAAAAAAATATGTTATTTCAATTTCCTTCTGTTTGAGGTCTATCAGGTAGAGTGTGTGTTTGCTTTAAAAGTCATTGTGTTGTGACAAGTCATCCATATTCCTATTTATACCCACGTATATCCATCCGTATTTTGTTTAAAGTTGTCTTTAATCCTTTTCCTAAGTCGTTATCTTTTCTGTTTTTTAAGCCCATTTTCTACGAAAAATCAACTACAAAAATTTATTTCCTTTAAATACGATCATTTAGTCCATGGTTTCATCCATTTCCTTTTTTATTCATTTTATATTTTTAAGTCCATTTACAAAATAAAGAAAAGTCTTTTCTTTTATTATTAAATTATTATCATTATTAGTATTATTTCTATCTTTTTTTAGTTATTACTATCATTTCTATTATTATATTTGTTTCTTTCTTTTTATTGTTATTATTGTTTTCTTTTTATCACTATTTTTTTATTTTATTGTTATTATCATTTTTATTTCTATTTTTATATTCTTATTATTATTATTATTAATATTGTCTATTATTATTATTATTTCTATCCTTATCAAATATTTTTTTTTTTACTTTTTATTGTCATTATAATCAGTTTATTATTAGTATTATAGTTATACTTTTATGGTTACCTATTTTAGTCTTCAAATCCTCAGCCAAATTTGCAAAACAACAAAAATAACAAGTTGGACCACTCCGCAGCGCACTATCCTCTCGCTCAATCCGCAACAACGTTTTTTCAAAAGAATCTTCCGTACCTCAATCATTTTAGAAAGAGAGCTCACCACCATAAGAGAAATAAAAAGTGTGCAAAAGACAGAGAAAAAGGCATAATTTCATCCTGTAACCATTCGTTCAAAATTACCATTCCTCTTTATAAAACCTTCCAATAACACATAAACAAAAAAATAAAAAATAAAAACCACCTCGCCTTCATCACCGTCTTTATTCATCAGCTACCTGCAATCTTCTAAACCAGCATCATAAAACCTTCAAAAATATATCACAAACTTACAACAACTTCTTCACAAAAAACCACAAACTTTTACACATCCATTAGAAATCCTTCAAACCACTCAATCTTGAACCATAGCTCACCTAAACCAACCAAGATCTGAAAGCACCATTTCGCCGCAATACACAAGCAAATCACCACGTCGAAACCTCGAACCTTCAGACCACCACGCCGGCCAAACCCCAACCATCCTTTTCAAACCAAACCGAACACGACCCACACCTGCCATAAACCAAACACCACTGTCAAACTCATCACCTTCCACCCTTTTTACCTTGAAGCTGCAAACAGAAGCAAGGCTTCACAAAGCCGCGAAACGCGCCGGCGAACAACCATCACGAGACGGAACTTTCCACTGCAAACCGCGAGCCAAATTGCTGATTGAGAGAACAGATCCACCGCATGAATCATCCACCGTAAATCGCCGCCGTGCCTCCCTACACCGCCGCCGAGATTCATCTTCCGAGGGTTTGTTTTTTGAAATTCCGTCGTTACCCCATTTTCTGGTCTTTTTTTTCGTTCTGAGATGTGAATAAGTGGTTTATGAGACCTGTTGTTAAATCATTTCCCCTTAATGTCTTATTCTATTATTTCTATTTATTTGTTTAATAGTGTCTTGGGCTTAGTGAGCCCGTGTCGGTTTACTCATAAACCCATGGATCAGTTGTTACTCATCACTAACAGAAACAATAATACCTCCCATTTTTTTATGTTTTTCTTATTTAAATTTCTCCTATTTTTATTTCTTATTTTAGGATTTGATGTTGCTTTTTTTTACCTTATATATGTTCTTTTTTGGATATTAGGGTCTATGATAAGTGCGATTTCTTGATATTCGGTTTTAAACTAATGTTATCGAAATTCATATGAGACCATATTTTATTTCTTTTATTTCTAATAGTTTTTAATTAATTTGTTTAAATTTATTATTGATTTATTTATAAGGGCCAATGACATAACAAAAGGCCGATTTTTCGCCCGATTTCGTTAACTCAGTGATATTCGGTCAATATGAGGTCCTCCTTGTAATTAGTTTTTTTATTATTTATTTTTATTATTTCGGTAAATAAACATTGAAATCAATTTAATTTATTTATTATTCTTAATATCATTTGATTTATTTAATTATTTAATTTATTATTTTATTCAAGCAATTCAATTTAATTTATTCATTTATTATCGCATTTAAAAAATTACGTTTCGACTCCTCATAGAATGATTCCAATTTTGAATCGATTCTAAGGTAGTTCACGAACTAAATTTCGACGCGTCCCAAAAAGGTCCAATGCCTTCGAATAGTTGTTCTCAATTAAAAGGTCCAACGCCTTCGAATAGTTGTTTCCGATTAAAACAGGCCGAACGCCTTCGAATAGTTCAAAACAATGCACACACGCTTCCTCTTGGGCAAATTACAACGAGCCCCTTTATTTCTCGCAATCCCCTGTATTTATTTTGTATCCCTCTCCCATTACTTTGTACGCATTTTATTTTTTTTGTATTTACTTTAATTTTGAATCCTTGGTCCAACGCCAAGCGATTGCACTTGCACACTCGCACTTTATTATTCAGTTATCGTTATTAGGATCCACCTTACTTTGCGAGCCGAGCGCTTTGTGCCTCGCTAACAAACTACAAAATAAACCTCCACTTGCATTTACCCTTTAACCTCAAAAAACCAAAACGATTCTTTTTAGATCCAAACCCTTGATCCAACGTCAAGTGGTCTTAGGAATAAAACATTCTAATAATGCGAGAAGATCTGTACGCCACGAGCCTTAAGCGGTAGAAAGGAGGATAACGAGCTCTCGTTACTCACTCCGATTATTTCGACGCAGGATGCTCGTCTTGTTGGACGAGATAAACTATCCATAGTCTTTAGTACATTCCAACTCCTAAACCCTTTCGTCGAAGAAAGGTAATAAAATCAACAACCACTACCCTTAGTAGGCCGAACTACGAGGCTCTGACTTTCCCATTGCACACGGGAGTACGTAGGCACGAGGATCTCAATCCTTTCCGAGCACCTAGGTTCAATCTAACTTATAATTCAACTCACTTCCCTCTAGCAAGCAATTCGTTTAAGCATAGACATCCTTTCGCGCGTGATAACTTAGATGGTTCCCATCGAGTACGATGGATGTAGGGGGTGCTAATACCTTCCCCCTGCATAACCGACTCCCGAACCCGGGCAATGATTCCGTTGACCTTTGTCCTCATCCTTTTCCTCCCGGGTTGTATCTATATCTTCCCTTTCCCTCTTTGGGAATAAATAGAATTAGGTGGCGACTCTTCAGTCCGTCCGGCGCACGGCTCCGTCTTTTCGGATCGCGTGAGGTCGTATTTTTCGGGGTACGACAGCTGGCGACTCTGCTGGGGATTGGTTCACCCCTATGCAAGTCAAGCCTAGTCTAAGTTCCTGCGCTTGTTTTGATGTTTGCTTTTATGCCTTGCTTGTTTATTTTTATAGCTTTTTTTATCGCATTCCATCTTATATATCTTGTGGCTCCTTGGTACTATATTTTGGATCGATACTTTGCAAAAGAAACTTGAGGGAAAAGCTCTATACCCGGGCTTGTGAGTACAAACTTAAGTTAGCGAGGTTGTGTAGTATGGGCTCCCGAGAGAACCACTCTCGTGGGTTGTCGATACGAAAACCTCACTTGGAGTAGATTCTAATGAGAATACTGACAACCGTCAAGTCCTTGACGTGTGTGCTCAATTGCTTTCATTAGGGTCATTAACTCTGAGGACCTTTAGAACCTTTTGGTTAAAACATCGATTGATGATTGCGTAGTATTGGGCACCAGGGTTCGCCCTCGCGTGGCTCGATACGAAAACCTCACTTGGAATAGACTTACTCAATGGAGTTGATTGACTGTCAAAGAATGTATGAAATTGACACGTGCATCAAACAGTTGAGAAAGTTCCATAACTCCAGGACTTTGTTTTATACCTCGTGTCGGTGATCACGTAGTATAGGCTCCCGAGAAAATTTGGTCTCGTGGGTTGTCGATACAAAGATCTCACCCAAAATAGATTCACATGGTGGAGTCAATCAACCGTCATGCTTATGGCGCATGTGATGAACAACCATATGAGTTGATAACTTTGGGATCCCTAAAACCTTAGAGTCTACCTAGTGAGTTCCTGATCAGAGTATCCTCCATCTGTACCTTGGACTCATGAGACCCTGATCTTGTGATCCTGGATTCTGACATTGCATATCATCCCATTTGCATCATTTATTCATATTGCATTTCATTCAAAAGCCAAAAACTCATTTCATGTTCCTCCATCTTCAGTAAATCAAGCTGGTTTCCCGACGCCCGTATCGAGCTAGACGACCGTACTTAACTCGAGCCAACACTAGAAGAATGATGAGCGTGATTCAAGAAGAGAAAGCTGTTATGAGGGAAGATATTGACTCGGTCAAGAGTAAGATTGACCAGATTTATGAGACTTTGCAAGCTTTGGCAAGAATGGAAGAACGTTGCGAAGCTGCTACCGCAATGAACAATGCTCAAGTGCAAGGATCTACCTCGCGCGCAATGCCTTCAGTTCCCGTTCAAAATCCTTTGGTCTACGGTTTGCCTCCAGGTTTCACTCCTGCTGTTGAAGAGGTCACTTCCCAACCAATACCTGCTTCTGGTGTCACTATTGGTGCTATTCCTCAAGCTCAACCTATTCCAACTCAAGTCCAGTTTCCTTAAGCTGAAGAGAATCATCAAGTTGAGTATGAGATGCATACTGCTGTTCCAATCATCAATCCTCATGTTGTTCAAGAATCCGAAGCTATGAAGATGTGCCGCGAGTTAGCTGAAAAACTCCGAATCATGGAAGGACACAACTCAACTTCTCTGAGTGCCTCAGACATGTGCTTAGTTCCAGATGTTGTGATCCCTACTAAGTTCAAACTTCCAGAGTTCGAAAAATATAAAGGCCTCAGCTGTCCTGAGCATCATTTAAGAATGTACTGTAGAAAGATGGCCGCTCATGCCAAAGATGATAAGCTCATGATCCATTGCTTCCAAGACAGCCTGTCTGGAGCGTCTCTAGAATGGTACATGCAACTTGAGCACAACAATGTGCATACTTGGCTTGATCTATCCAATGCATTCAAAAAGCAGTACAAGTACAACACTGACCTTGCTCCTAACCGTACTCAACTTCAGAGTATGTCTCAAAAGGAGAGCAAATCCTTTAAGGAGTACGCCTAACGCTGGAGAGAGCTAGCCGCCAGAGTGCATCCTCCATTGGTTGACCGTGAATTGATCGATATCTTCATGGGTACCCTACAGGGGCAATACTACGAGAAGCTGATCAGCAGCGTATCTTCTGGTTTCTCAGACATGGTAATGGTCGGAGAAAGAATCGAAGAAGGTTTGAAAAGCGGAAAGATCCAAGGAGGCTCTAGCAGTCAAGCCAATGTCAAGAAAACTTTCAACGGGTACAAAAAGGGCGAAACAAATGCCATTTCTGCTGCAAGTGGGAATTTCCAACAGAACGCACCTGCGCCAATTCCTTACTATCAGTACCCCTATGTTGCTGCTGCGCAATATGCTCCTATGCCATATCAGCCAGTTCCTCTAATGCCTTATCAGCAGGCATTTCAAGCTCTATTTCCGCCTCAGATGGCTCATCAACCACATCCACATCCTATGGTTGCATCCGCGCAATATGCACCTGGACCATACCAGCAACCGGCTTATCCACCACGGCCTGGTCAATAGCAACAACGCGCTCCTCAACAGCGTCCACCATATCAACAAAGAGGATATGATAGGCACATTGATCCCCTGCCTATGTCATACACCGAAATCTTTAAACAGCTGATAGCAAAAGGACCTCTTACTTTGAGAGATATGCCACCTCAGACTGGCAATGCCCGGAACTATGATGCCAATGCTCACTGTGAGTATCACAAAGGCGTTCCAGGCCACACAATCGAGAACTTCCATGCCTTCAAGCACTTGATTCAGGTTATGATCAACTCTAAGGATCTCACTCTCACTCCGAGAAATGCAAATGTCCAGAACAATCCAATGCCGCCACACGGTGCCAACAAGTAGAGACATTTGAAGGGGTTGTTGAAGACCAAGCTGAGTAGTCTCCAACTTTGAAGCATTCAATCAAGAGAAGTGCATTCCTCAAATCAAGGCAGCTAATGCCATTTATTATTTTTGCATTCCTGTTGTTTTGTAATGTTTAAGTACTATTTGCTCTGAACATTGTTATCGTCTGTACTTGGTTATGTTAATGTTATGTTTATGCATGTTTTGAATCAATTTATTCGCATTCGCTCATTATTTATCATTTATCGCAAAAATCACAAAAATATTTCCTCACTTCTCTTTAGTAAATATTTGAGGGAGGATGATGAAAACGAAATACCCATAACTGTTGCGGTATGCTTTCGGATAAAACCTCGTCAAAGATGTACAAGCATTCTTTCAAATCCCCAAACACTGGAGATATAAGGAGTTAATTCCTAGTCAACCACTTCGAGCCTAGAAGTAGGAGTTTCTTTCGGATACAACCCTTACATTTAACCCGGGGAAAGGTAGTCGTTCAGTTAACCTGGCTACACCTTCGAATCGCAAGATGAGACATCCCGTCAGAGGACCATCAACAAATGACTTGGCAGTCACAATATTCAAACAAAAAAAAGAAAAGAAAAGCCACTAAGTTGAGCACCCGAAGGGAGACTTAGTCGAAAAGAAAAAAATCAAAAAGAGGAGCTCAAATCCTCAGCAAAAATAAAACAAATATCAGTGACCACCAAATCAAGAATCAAAGGGTCACCAGCAAATAAGTTGACTGCCATTTTCAAGCAAACTTTAAAGCTTCATTTGCACTCTTGCAACATCAAAACAAATGCAAAGTTAACTGAATATAGGACCGGAGAACATTTTGAAGAAGGGGTGGGTACAAATCATTTGAGCCTTATATCCTTTATTTCTCAAACCATTAACCAGACCACGTTACAACCCTCGAAAGTCCTAATTGAGGCAAGGTTTATTCTGAAAGCGTATTACCAACAAGGTTGCGTAAGTTGACTCCCATATATTTGCTAATCTTTAAAATCGATTGCACATCATTCTTGCTGCATCTTTCATACACTTTCTAAATCAGCACCTCATTTGGGCTAACGGTCCATTCGTCACACTATCACAATCATTCAAATAAATTGACTTTTTCAAAACTTACATGAACTTTACATTAACACTACCATTTGTGTATGGACAATTTAGTTACAATTCAGTGCTTGGCATCAGTACAGTCCCAACAAGGGGCAATCAAAAGAGAAATTTGAACTTCATTGATGCCAACATGAATCAAGACTACCTCAACAATCCAATCAGGGGCAAATTATCTTTCAACAGCTCAATCAGGAGTAGGCGCATATCAAATCCAGATACTGGGGCAGATCATGTCCTGGTCAATCTCAAAGTTTCCCCACCAGATTTATTTCAAATACCCTACAGACAAGGGCAGCCATACAAGGAGCAAGTCTTCCTCTCTCTTCTCCCCAGCTGAACAAGCAGTTCTTGCCAGACGTTGGCGATCAGCAAATCAGTCTTCATGTGTCAATTAAATTGCTTCGCTCACAAGCAGATGACCAAACTTGGAGCTTTCAGATCCATCTTCTGACCATACATCGTCGAAGATCGAGTGTCGGGGAATCAGTCCCTCCACCCCCCCAAAGTCCAATCGTTATTGGCAACTACCAAACCAAAAGTCCACCAAGCTGGCACCTTTCAATCGCTCATATGCATCATCAACGTCATAAGCAACATTTACATCAATCATTTACAACATGTGCATCATATGCATACCTTAAATAAATCAACTTTTCATATCCCCAACGTTTTCAACTTACACCTCAGTGCATAAACATTTGCACCGTATCTCCATCCCTATGGAATACCATTTCAAAACAATTCAGCATAATTGCATAATTCAGGATTCAGGATCAACACAAGTTTCCAGTCCTTTCCCCAGCGGAAGTCAGGATCATATCAATTGAAGATTCTAAGATTCCCCTTGGTGGATTCAATGGACGCGTTTAAATGTCATTTTCCTTATCATCCTCTGGTGATAAGTGATTTTATTTTTCAGTCATTTCGCCTTATCATCCTCTGTTGATAAGTGATTTTATTTTCAGTCTTTTGCCTTATCATCCTCTGGTGATAAGTGATTTTATTTTCCAGTTATTTGCCTTATCATCCTCTGGCGATAAGTGATTTTATTTTTCAGTTATTTGCCTTATCATCCTCTGGTGATAAGTGATTTTATTTCTTCAGTTATTTGCCTTATCATCCTCTGTTGATAAGTGATTTTATTTTTCAGTTATTTGCCTTATCATCCTCTGGTGATAAGTGATTTTATTTTCAGTTATTTGCCTTATCATCCTCTGGTGATAAGTGATTTAATTTTCAGTCATTTGCCTTATCATCCTCTGGTGATAAGTGATTTTATTTTCAGTCTGTAGCCTTATCATCCTCTGTTGATAAGTGATTTTATTTTCAGTTTGTTACCTTATCATCCTCTGGTGATAAGTGATTTTATTTTCATTCATTTGCCTTATCATCCTCTGGTGATAAGTGATTTATTTTTTTAATATGTTTCTTGCTGTGTTACTCATCATTTCCAGTTTATCGCATTTGCTATTTTCACAATTTTCTTTTATCGGACAAATTTGGAGTCTGTTAATATCTAATTATCCTATACCTTGAAAGATTGAACGCGAGCCAGTTCATCTTACTCGGTCTATGCCAATTCGATAGGGGCATCTGTCATACCCCAAATTTGTCCTACCCGCGTCATTTTATTTTCTGTCTAACCATATTCAAAAATTAAAAAAATATGTTATTTCAATTTCCTTTTGTTTGAGGTCTATCAGGTAGTGTGTGTGTTTGCTTTAAAAGTCATTGTGTTGTGACAAGTCATCCATATTCCTATTTATACCCACGTATATCCATCCGTATTTTGTTTAAAGTTTTCTTTAATCCTTTTTCTAAGTCGTTATCTTTTCTGTTTTTTAAGCCCATTTTCTACGAAAAATAAACTACAAAAATTTATTTCCTTTAAATACGATCATTTAGTCCATGGTTTCATCCATTTCCTTTTTTATTCATTTTATATTTTTAAGTCCATTTACAAAATAAAAAAAAAGTCTTTTCTTTTATTATTAAATTATTATTATTATTAGTATTATTTCTATCTTTTTTTAGTTATTACTATCATTTCTATTATTATATTTGTTTCTTTCTTTTTATTGTTATTATTCTTTTCTTTTTATCACTAATTTTTTATTTTATTGTTATTATCATTTTTATTTCTATTTTTATATTCTTCTTCTTATTATTATTATTATTAATATTGTCTATTATTATTATTTCTATCCTTATCAAATATTTTTTTTTACTTTTTATTGTCATTATAATCAGTTTATTATTAGTATTATAGTTATACTTTTATGGTTACCTATTTTAGTCTTCAAATCCTCAGCCAAATTTGCAAAACAACAAAAATAACAAGTTGGACCACTCCGCAGCGCACTATCCTCTCGCTCAATCCGCAACAACGTTTTTTCAAAAGAATCTTCCGTACCTCAATCATTTTAGAAAGAGAGCTCACCACCATAAGAGAAAAAAAAAGTGTGCAAAAGACTGAGAAAAAGGCAGAATTTCATCCTGTAACCATTCGTTCAAAATTACCATTCCTCTTTATAAAACCTTCCAATAACACATAAACAAAAAAATAAAAAATAAAAACCACCTCGCCTTCATCACCCTCTTTATTCATCAGCTACCTGCAATCTTCTAAACCAGCATCATAAAACCTTCAAAAATATATCACAAACTTACAACAACTTCTTCACAAAAAACCACAAACTTTTACACATCCATTAGAAATCCTTCAAACCACTCAATCTTGAACCATAAAACCTTGAAGAAAACTGAAAAAAAATAGAGTTATAAACCGTGGAAAAATCCGAACCATCTTCAAATAAACTCTCAAAAAACTTACCTCCATCCACCATAAACGAAACCTCATTGAATCACCTTCAATCTAACCATGAGTCTTCGAATCTGAAACTGAGAGTCGAACCACCGTAAATCCTTTTCACTCAAAGCCCTCACGAACCTTCTATCTTTCGCTTCAAACCTCCACGACCAAACACAACCTACCACGAACCTCCTCATCCTTTCCGACCGAGAATCGCGACCACCCCTGTTGCTTCCGACGAAGCTCAAAAAACCGTCGAACACCATAGCTCACCTAAACCAACCAAGATCTGAAAGCACCATTTCGCCGCAATACACAAGCGAATCACCACGTCGAAACCTCGAACCTTCAGACCACCACGCCGGCCAAACCCCAACCATCCTTTTCAAAACAAACCGAACACGACCCACACCTGCCATAAACCAAACACCACTGTCAAACTCACCGCCTTCCACCCTTTTTACCTTGAAGCTGCAAACAGAAGCAAGGCTTCACAAAGCCGCGAAACGCGCCGGAGAACAACCATCACGAGACGGAACATTCCACTGCAAACCGCGAGCCAAATCGCTGATTGAGAGAACAGATCCACCGCACGAATCATCCACCGTAAATCGCCGCCGTGCCTCCCTACACCGTCGCCGAGATTCATCTTCCGAGGGTTTGTTTTTTGAAATTCCGCCGTTACCCCATTTTCTTGTCTTTTTTTTTTCGTTCTGAGATGTGAATAAGTGGTTTTTGAGACCTGTTGTTAAATCATTTCCCTTTAATGTCTTTTTCTATTATTTCTATTTATTTGTTTGATAGTGTCTTGGGCTTAGTGAGCCCGTGTCGGTTTACTCATAAACCCATGGATCAGTTGTTACTCATCACTAACAGAAACAATAATACCTCCCATTTCTTATGTTTTTCTTATTTAAATTTCTCCAATTTTTATTTCTTATTTTAGGATTTGATGTTGCTTTTTTTTTTACCTTATTTAAGTTCTTTTTTGGATATTAGGGTCTATGATAAGTGCGATTTCTTGATATTCGGTTTTAAACCAATGTTATCGAAATTGTTATGAGACCATATTTTATTTCTTTTATTCCTAATAGTTTTTAATTAATTTGTTTAGATTTATTATTGATTTATTTATAAGGGCCAATGACATAACAAAAGGCCGATTTTTCGCCCGATTTCGTTAAATCGGTGATATTCGGTCAATATGAGGCCCTCCTTGTAATTAGTTTTTTTATTATTTATTTTTATTATTTCGGTAAATAAACATTGAAATCAATTTAATTTATTTATTATTCTTAATATCATTTGATTTATTTAATTATTTAATTTATTATTTTATTCAAGCAATTCAATTTAATTTATTCATTTATTATCGCATTTAAAAAATTACGTTTCGACTCCTCATAGAATGATTCCAATTTTGAATCGATTCTAAGGTAGTTCACGAACTAAATTTTGACGCGTCCCAAAAAGGTCCAAAAAGGTCCACCTTACTTTGCGAGCCGAGCGCTTTGTGCCTCGCTAACAAACTACAAAATAAACCTCCACTTGCATTTACCCTTTAACCTCAAAAAAACCAAAACGATTCTTTTTAGATCCAAACCCTTGATCCAACGTCAAGTGGTCTTAGGAAATAAAACATTCTAATAATGCGAGAAGATTTGTACGCCACGAGCCTTAAGCGGTAGAAAGGAGGATAACGAGCTCTCGTTACTCGCTCCGATTATTTCGACGCAGGACGCTCGTCTTGTTGGACGAGATAAACTATCCATAGTCTTTAGTACATTCCAACTCCTAAACCCTTTCGTCGAAGAAAGGTAATAAAATCCACAACCACTACCCTTAGTAGGCCGAACTACGAGGCTCTGACTTTTCCATTGCACACGGGAGTACGTAGGCACGAGGATCTCAATCCTTGTCGAGCACCTAAGTTCAATCTAACTTATAATTCAACTCACTTCCCTCTAGCAAGCAATTCGTTTAAGCATAGACATCCTTTTGTGCGTGATAACTTAGATGGTTCCCATCGAGTACGATGGATGTAGGGGGTGCTAACACCTTCCCCCTGCATAACCGACTCCCGAACCCGGGCAATGGTTCCGTTGACCTTTGTCCTCATCCTTTTCCTCCCGGGTTGTATCTATATCTTCCCTTTCCCTCTTCGGGAATAAATAGAATTAGGTGGCGACTCTTCAGTCCGTCCGGCGCGCGGCTCCGTCTTTTCGGATCGCGTGAGGTCGTATTTTTCGGGGTACGACACTCGGGAAACATCTGATTATTGCTTCTTCCCAATCATGTTGTACCTCTCCTTCAGATGAGCTTCCAATAACCTGCAACTTTCTTAACCAACAAAAGGTTATCCTTTACTGGGAAGTAAAAGGTCTGAGCTAATTTTGATTCTTCAGGAATATCTTTTAGTGCGTATCCCATTTTCCTTCTCAAGAGGATTAGGTTGTAGTTGATATCTCTTGTTACTTCTAGAAGTGGCACATTGGGGGTACCTTCCAACACTAGTGATGAAGATCCTTCCTTTCAATCTCTTGGTAAACCAATTGATGTCTTTGGCAGATAACATGCTCAACCTCTAGGCCTAGATCAAGCTAGGATCAGTGAAGGCTTCAATAATCAGCAAGTGCCTCATGAACCACTTGTAAAACAAAGGAGTGCAGCATCACACCAAACCTCCTCGTTTTTTATCATTCTTATAGAGCACTGAATAATAGAGATCTCCCAAGAGAGTAGGCACTGGATTCTTCAGGACAAAGAGATGAATGGAGTTCATGTCTACAAACTTGTCGATATCCGCAAACAAAGTGATCTCATAGATAGAGAGGGCCAGGATAGCACAAACAAAACTCCACTGATTTTCTGCAGCAAGCTCTTCAGCCTTTACCAAGAACTCAAAAGAAAAACCAAACATTCCCCCTTTTAGTAGTATTCATATTTGTAGATACAAGAGACGGCCTCAAATAAAGAGCTTCAGCAATGTCAGCAGGTGTAGGTCTAGCCATCTCTGAATTGAAAGGAAGTTGATCCTGAAGAGGAACCCCTAAGATCAAAGCATACTCCTCCAACAGGGGACCCGACTGGAATTCATGAAATGTGAAGCATCTGAGCCGAGGATCATAATATTGCAACAGTGTATGAATAATACTTCTCTCAGAACTGTCCAGGTCTACCACCATATCAAGAATACCCCCGTAAGCCTTCTGGAAATCCTCAACATGATGTGGAGTGATTAGAGACACCATCTAGTTTATCATCTCTATCTTAGTGTCAAAGAACTTATAATGGATATTCTTCTTCCTGAAATCTTCCATCTCAAAGCAAGAAGTCCGACCGAGATTGGAAACAGTATGCAACCCTGAGAATGAAAAAGAACACATATGATTAATGATGTCATGATGTTATGCAATGCAAGGCATGTGATCAGGGACGTGTCTGTGTTGGTGTTGACCGAATAACCAGGTGTCAGCGAGGAGTCATAATAACATTATCTATGTGCAGAAATTCCAGAATTCACAACTAAAGACCATATAGAATTGGACCATATCACAAAGTACCACTAGCAAAACAGGTATGTTGGAAGTTTAGGGTTCCTGCAAACCTGTAAACTCCTCCCAATCTCACGGGTGTGCTACCTCGAGTCAATATCACAGACTCTCAAAGCCGAATAGCAATAATACATTCACCATTTCCGAGAAATGGCATAATAACCATATCAGGGAATCGATTTAGCATTATGTACTACTCAGGGAGGTCTCAGCTGAGTCTGGGAAAAAAAAGCATCCCTCATAAGTTCCCAGCTTCAAACACTGAATCGAGAAACAATAGTACATTCAACCTTTGGGATACAGTACTATCGTCATACGAACATTTTGCTTTAATTGGGCCCTCAGATGCGAGTGGTTTTGCCAACAAATGTGGTCTGCCACTATCATCACTGGAGAGGGTTGTTTCCATTAAGGTTCTCAATGATCGGAACATAGATGCACATAACTATCGAGGTCGTATCTTGAAGTGGAGGAAATCCCCACATAGAATAATTCCAAGACAGTCGCACTCTGGGTGTGGAACACAGCGCCACTCATCATGGTGAGACACCATGGAAGTACAATGTATGTTCATGCTAAAGTCTAGGGTGCACTCGAGCCTTAGTATTGGGCTCCTCACTCAATAACCTCATCCCGCCAAAGAAAACCAGTACAGCTAGACAGTCCAGTATATATGATGCATGGAAAATAAAATACTGAAAGCGATAAATAAAGTTGTAAACAAAGCTGTAAATAAAAGAAGTAAAGCTAAAACAAAGCACACAATAGCAAACAACTAAACACCCAAAGAAACAAAAAACAGACAAGCGCTAGGATTGACTCTAAAAGGGGAAACCAGGTATTCTGGGTTCGATCCCCAGCAGAGTCGCCAGCTGTCGCTCCCGATATTTTCATCCTAGTACAAACGCGAAAGTGGCGCGGAAAAGGTAGAGTCGCCAGCCAGGAATTCTTATCCCGAATGAATGAGAAAGGTAATGCTACACAAACATAAGAGAAAAGGAAAGGAAAAGGTCCTGCAAACCAAAGAACTGGGTTCGGGAGTCGGTTACGACCTGGTAAGGCATTAACACCCCAGATTGTCCACTATACCCAACGAGATTCATGCTTGTTAGTCTGTTTCAAAGGGTGAGAAATAAAACTGCTGCTGAATAAAAACCGCTACTGGAACTGGAATGAGAGAGGAAACTGGAAAAAGAGAACAAAAAGGTACAGGAAAAATGTAGGGAAAATAAAAAGTATGCTCGAATGGGCCCTACCCCACTACCTATGTATCTCATGGGAAATGAGAATCAGAGTCGACATAGTTCGCCTAACTAAGGCGAGAACTTGTTTGTGTTTTTTATGAATTGAACTGCTTATATCTATGATCAGGTGTTGCAGACTCGCCTCGATGAGTGCTTTACCGTCTTGCAAAGAGACAAGTCGTAGCGAGTTCGCGTTATGAGGGAAGGAGATGAGAAGAGAATTCCCGCAGGAAAGACGTTTTTTGTTTATTTACTATCTTTTAGAAGAAGTGTTTTTGATTTTGTTGTTTGTGAGACATCCTCATGCTAAGACTCATTCATCATGATAGATATCCTACACCTCATCCCGAGATGGAATGCGTGCAAATACCCCATGGCAAAGTCTCATGGCGAGAAAGCTCGACCTTTATTAGGTATTTTATTTTTATTTGGAGATGAGAAAGAAGGACTCAAGTTGAAAAAAGGACAAAACTAGGGTAAACTAAGACTCACCCTAAGTTGTTTATTCAAGGGATGTCCTAGGGTTAGTGCGGTTTTCTATTCCTAGAAAGAAAAAGGAAGCAAGTTACAACTCTCAATGGATTGAAGATGAGTTCAACTCCAATGGAATGAACAAAGTGAATTATCAAAGAAGCATCCAATGCTTATCGCAAACACATATTGAAATGTAAAAGGATCATGAAAAAGGTGTATGTAATATACCCTCCTACACACATGACTTACCATAACCCCCTACAAAATAAAGGTTAGTAAAATAAGGCCAGAGTGATAAAAGGAAAGAGGTAATTAAGTACCAAACATGTCCTACCGCAATCATGACCTAAACTAGACTCAATCCTAAGCCTAAGGACACTAAAAAGCTAAGTGAAGCCTAGAGTCAGCAGCTACTACAACTCTCTAGCACACAATCAGCCACTAAATGCAAGTAACAATGCAAACAACCTATTACAGATACCAAATAACATGAAAATAGGTGTAAAAATACCAAAACAGAATAATGCAGCATGTATTTTACAGCTTCTGTTTCAAAATGCAGCAATGAAACATGGCAGATTTTCAATTGTTTTTCAAATGCAAAAACATCGAGTTTTAATGCAAACGATGAAATGTAAAGACCATTCATATTAATGCAACAACCTGAAATGAACCATCAATAATGGAATTCAACACATAAACAATCAACAATGAATGCAAACTATATGAATTTTGCGGTTTTAAACAATATGCAACATTTCAAATTTCGTGCACAATCGACCAAAACATGCACGAATCACAAATGCAATGCAAAACAGAACTATGAATACTTATTAACATGCTATTGATGATGCTAAATCATGCAAACAACAATCACAACAAGCTATGAACACGTCTGCAACATTTATGTCAAAAATCAGAACCTAACGAAAAGCATGTCGAAAGTTATCGAAACTACACACACCTACTCCTAAACAAATCCTAAAAACTCCCTAAAATCCCATCCTAAAGATCCATGAAGATTGGAGGGGGAATGTGTTGCACACCAAAATTTGCCCTCCCCAAGACAAGACATTGTGTACAAAGAGGTTCACAAGGTTCACAAGACATCTCATGAGGTTCACAAGGTTCACAATTAGTCAGAAAGTTTGACAATTCCCTTAGACAATGCATCCTCCTAAGCAAGGCATCCTAAACTAGGGTTTTGACTTTCATCAGGCTAAATGGACTTCCAAGACTTCAAGTGAGATTCATAGCATCCTATATGTGTGCAATAATCCCCATGTCAAGTTTCAAGACTTTTCCCAAAGGTTTGCTCAGTCAGATGATCAGATAGGCTAAAATCAATCAAAGCAGTTAAAAAGTCAAACTAAAGTCAGCTGTGGTCAAACCAAAGTCAAACTTCATGATTTTTTTGACAACATCAAGTATATGAAGTTAAATTCATCATTTGATCAAGGGTTGATCATGATTCATCAAGGAGATTTCAGATCATCAAGAATTAGGAGTTTCTAAATTAGGGTTTTCACAGGAAAAGTCAACTGAACTTTGACCAGCCATAACTTTCACATGCTTCATCAAAAATTTTCCATCCAAAGCTCATTTTGAAGGAAATTGAATTCTCTACAACTTTGTGTCTCACAAGCCAAGCCCAAAAATGCTTCATTTGGAAGGTATGAGCTAAGACATTATAGGTCCTTTTAAAACTCAACAAAAAGTCAACAACTTCCAAAGAGCATAACTTGAGAATGGTAAAATATATGGACATGAGACCAAAGAGGTTGGTTATAGGGCTCTCTAATATTTCTAAAATGTCCAAGAACACCTTCATAGCATTAAAATTTAAGGATTTGTGCCCTTGCAAAGTTGGGAAATTTTTGGGAAGTTTATGAAGCAAATGAGGCCTTAAAACCAATTTTTGCTAAATGAGCCCACCAAATTGCCATCCAATCTTCATAATATCATCAACCACGACCCAACCCATGCATTTTCTGATTTTTTATATTTAATTTAGTATTTATTTGAATTTTATTCATTAAAATACAAATTAAATTAAAATAAAATATGAAAATCTTATATTTGGATGAGATTATGATTCTAGAAGGTCATAAACATCAATTATAGATGATTGATGTGATCCAAATTCGTGCTAGCTTGATTTGGAAAGGTTAGATGTGATCTTTTTCAATATTTGAAAGATAGAAACTTCATGATCAAGCAATCATTAAAAAGCCCATAAATCCATAACTTTTTGACCTAATTTTCATCTCTACATATACCTGAACACATCCCAACAAGAAGAGGACGAATTTATAGCCTCCAAGCATAAGAACAAAATTCAAACTTTTCAAGAAAAAACTCCAATTCGGGTTGCAATTTAGAGGCGTTTTCAAAGCTTTCTGAAGGTGGCATTAGCTTGCTTGAGCATCACTGAACACAAATCAATCATCATAAGCATCTAAAACATCACATAATCGTCCAACCGAATCATGCTTTGTTCTTTAATTTGAATTTTTTCGATTTCATATATTTGCTTGTTTTAAATAATATTTGATGACTGCTTGATGTTTGTGATGGTGCTAGGAATGTTTCTGGACTCTCAATTTGAAGAATCGTGACCTTAATCTCCAAACGCCATTATTAGGGTTTCAAACACCATATTAGGGTTTAACGATTTAGCAAATATAAATAAATTCTAATGACATGGTTGAACTGTAAATGTTGTGGTGATTCTGTTGTTGTATTCAATTTTGAAAAATTTTACAGGTTCATTGATGATTGAAGAACCCTAGGAAAGCCTGCGAAACTAAATTCGCAGGAAAATTCTTAGCAATTTTCGCAGGCAAATGCGCAGGGTCAGAGGAGGAAGATAAAGTCCTTGGCGCGAAAATCTGAATTCAAAATTTGGATTATTTTTATAATATGTATTTGTTATTTCATTATCAACTAATGTGTTTGGTTCAGCTGGTTTTTGTGTTTGTTTGTAAACGAATGGTCCTGGGTTCAAACCTCCCCCAGGCCATTTTGTTTTGTTTTATTTTTTGGTGTTTTTGCAGGTTAGTAATAAAACAATTGGAGTCCATACCCTATCACATGCGCGCGTTTGGCCTGGTGGTAGCATTGTGAGTCCAGGGGAGGCAGGACCTAGGGCGTGGGTTCGATCCCTGCCCCAGGTAAGTTTTTTTATTCACTTTCTCATTATTTTCTTTATTGTTTTGTTTCATAATTAATATAAATTATATTTCTTATAAGGAAATTATATTTAAATAATAATATGTAAATATATATATATAACTTCATATTTTCTAAAAAATTCTAATTTATTTTCTAAAATTTAATTTGGTTTATATTTAATTTAAAATTTATTTATATTATTATTGTATATTTTTTATATAAATAATTTAATTAAAGTTTATATTAAATAATCAAAACCCTAATCCTTATTTTTCTTAATTGTAAAATTAACCCTAATTTTTGTTTAACTTTAATTTAATTAATTTTTCTAATATATAGTTAAATAATTAATCATGTTTTGTAAATATTTATTCTATGGTTTATTATTATTATTCTCATTATATTATTATCTTTTAAATAAATTCTTTAAAATTGCTTATTTAATTTAAAAATATTCTCTTAACTTGTATATATTTTTTTGTATATTTGTGCTAATCTCTTCCTCTTATAATTATTTTATTACTAATCATTTTAATTATAATTTCTCTATATATTTATTATTCATATTATAATGTAATTGCGAAAGCCTTGTAATAGTCGTAGGTTTATTATTGTTTTTATGTTATTGTTTATAAATGTTTTTGCCATGGTTAGTAACTATAGGGAGTGATAACTTGTTGGTGATTTAAAATTAATTTAGAATGACTTACTTAATAAGATAAATATATGAATATGAACACTCACACACGTAAGTCGATCTTTGATCGCCATCCTACACTTTCTAAGGGAATTCCTCATGTTGCCTAATTATAAGGTCAAGTAAGGTGTCTTAAAGCAAAGTCCCTTTTCATAAAATATCATCAAGTCCCTTTTACGATTTTAAGATCAAGTCCCTTCGATGTTGCCTACGGTAAATGATCTTGTCCCTTCGAATAAAAGATGATAAGTCCCTTCGTATTGCTAAGACACCTTACAGTTGCCTAAACACAGATGTCCCTTCACATGTCCCTTATAACATCCAAGGTAATGACTACTTATTCCTTAATAATAGGGCTAGTCTTACCATTGAAAGAACATATAAGAATAGTAAAGATTTAACACAGGGTAGGTTCCTCTTAAGTACTTGCTCACTTTTTCAAAATACTTCATTACACTTCACATTTCAAACAAATTTTCAAAACAAAGTCTTTATATACATCCATACGAGGATCATTATAAAGTACTTAGAAAATTTTTATCACACACTACACCTTTCTCAAAACAGTTTAAAGTGAGCTAAGTAACTAAGATCCCATGGATAACCATGGATATAAAGGGTGCTAACACCTTCCCTTTATATAACTTACCCCCCGAACTCAAAATCTTTTTAAGGTCTTTCCTGTTCTTTTATGCCCTTTCCTTTTGGATAAAATAAAAGTCGGTGGCGACTCTTGCTATCTGCAACATTTAACTAAAGTCAGTTCTCCCACCGTGTTACAGAACTGGCGACTCTGCTGGGGAATTAATAAAAGAGGGGTACCCTTAGGAATTAGATCACTTTAAACTTGTTTGCTTTATTTGCTTTACTTTACTTGTTGGGTGCTCTTATGTGTGAAACATCCTAACCCGGATCTAGTGTACCTTAGGTAAATGGCAATAGACCAAGGAAACTGTACAGCGTATACCGATATGGTTGATCTGGTGGCCATAGTTAGTGTGACTTCTTGGTTGGTGCTTATGTTCCTTAATTAAAGTTGAGGATAATATGAGGCTGCCATATGTTGTCAATACACTAAATAACTTTTAGAACCTTAGTCATCCCATCTTGGCCTTTAGAAAGTAGTGAAATAACCGACTTTGGTGAAGACTGAAGTTGGTTGATACTCGATACTACGCTCATTGAGATCCTAAACTTGGAGGGTTTTGGTTGGCAAGTAAGTTGCCTACTGAACAATCACCCTTGTGAAGGGTCAATGATATTGAGATCCTTTAGAACCTGGTTACTTTATAGGACAGGATGAACCATCTAAACTTCAGGGGAGGGTACTTACCTTTAAACTTCATGCAAGCCTTCAAACCTAGGGCTATGGTGTGATTTGTTTGTGTGTGCCACATGTTTGTGATTGAGAATAACATCATAACATCATCATGCATCATAAGCATATCATTTTCACTAACCATTTCAAGGACTAAAGGATTTATCTTTGTTCTTTGTTGTAGGTCATGGCTTCTTCTCGTAGGAATACTATCCGGATCAACTTTGTAGGAATACCTCCTAAGCTTAAGGAATTGGACTCTCAAGTGTCTGAAAACTCCCAGTTTATCAAAAGGCATGGTCACCTACTGGATCTAGTAACTTCAGGGTTCAATGAAGACATGATGAGTGTTCTGTTTCAGTTCTTTGATCCTAAACATCATTGCTTCACATTCCCCGACTATCAGCTAGTTCCTACAATGGAAGAGTTCTCCAAACTACTGGGTATACCTATCCTTGATCAGAGACCCTTCACAGGCTTAGAGAAAGAGCCTAAACCTGAAGTCATTGCTGCAACTCTACATTTAAAGAAATCAGACATTGTCCTAGAAACAAGGAGTGGAGTTAAGGGTATTCTTGCTAAGGTATTGATGGAGAAAGCTCAAGTGTTCCTGAAGGCTATGAGTTATGATGCTTTTGAGGAGATCTTATCCCTATTGATCTATGGCTTAGTTTTGTTTCCCAATCCAGACCAGTTCATAGACGTACACGCCATCAACATATTTCTGACTCATAATCCAGTACCTACATTACTTGGAGACATCTTACACTTTCTTCATACCTGTACTACAAAGGCACGAGGAACTCTGATGTGTTGTATACCTTTACTATTTAGGTGGTTTATTTCTCACCTTCCTCGATCAGTGATGAAGAATGAACAAGGGTTTAGGTGGTCTAAAAGGATCATGTCACTTTCTCATTCAGATATTCATTGGTGCTCTCGATCTATGGAGAATGTTACTATTATTGACCATTGTGGGGAGTTCCCTAATGTTCCACTCCTTGGCATAATAGGGGGCATTACCTACAATCCTTATTTAGCACTACGTCAGTTTGGTTATGCTCGGAGTGATGGTCCTCATGACATGTTGATTCAGGGTATTGTGTTCGACTACGACAACGATCTGCAAGGTTATCATCAAAGGTTTATACGAGCATGGGGTGAAGTGAACAAGGTTGACAGCAAGACTCTGGAGCCCAGGTACACTATTCCTATGGAAACTTATCTCAGATGGGTGCGATCTCGTGCTCAGACTCTTATGATGCCATATCCTTCCATCCTGCCAGTTACCATGGAGCCTGTTGCTGAAGGAGATACTTCTTATATCATTCTTCACCCAGACATGCCCACTGACATGGAAGAGTTACAAAGGTCCTGGATCCAGTTGAAGGAGCAAAGAGATACTTTTGAGACTCATTACAAAGAAAGTCAAGAAAGAATCCTAGAGCTAACAAAACAACTTCACGAGGAGCGGAATCTCAACTCATACCTCAACACAAAGAGGAAACGTCCATGAGAGACTTAAAACCCATTTTTTTGTATTCATTTCATTTTTATTGTAAGCCCAAGGGGAAAACAAGTTTATTTGCTTACTAATAAAAGTTTACTTTTTGGTTGTTTAAACAAATTTAAATCCCGCGGTCCTTGAAAACATTGCATACACATTTACATATCATACCATTGTATCACAGGTTTCTTATGTACAAGTATCTTATCTTCTTGCTGTTTATTTCAGCAGAAATGGCTCTTGAACAGATTGTCAAAGATCTCTAGGCACATAATGTACAATTCCAAGAGTTGATTCTGAACTTGTCCAAGGGACAAGATGAGTTGAAGACACTGCTGACTAAGAAGAATAAGAAGACTAGAAGATCAGGAGGCCTTATTAATCTGGGAAGAAGGTTCAAAGGTCCTGTCAAGACAAAGGAACAGGTTGATGATTATGAGTCTGAAAATTCTGAGAAAGAGGGAGGCAGTCTCCATGATACTGTGGGAGATTCTGATTCTGAAGCAAATTATTATCATGATCCTAATGAAGATAAGTACAAGATGCTGGTAGACAGGATGAATGCCATGGAGTTACAAAAATCTTCTGGGCTTGATTTTGAAGATCTGAGCTTAATATCTGGAGTGGTTATACCTATTGGTTTCAAGGTTCCTGCTTTTGTGGTGTATGATGGTGTCTCATGTCCCAAGCTGCATTTAAGATCCTATGTCCGGAGGATTCAACCACATACTGCTGATAAGAAATTGTGGATTCATTTCTTCCAAGAGAGCTTGTCTGGAGCTCAATTGGAATGGTATTATCAATTGGAGAGTGTCAATATTCGTGATTGGAATGATCTTGCTGAGGCCTTCTATAGGCAATACCAATATAATGCTGATTTGGCACCTACTCGCATGCAGCTCCAAAGCATGTCCTTGGGTGCTAAGGAGAATTTAAAGGAGTATGCCCAAAAATGGAGAGACCTGGCTGGCAGAGTTCAACCTCCTCTGACTGACAGAGAGCTGGTGGATATGTTTATGAGTACGCTGAATGGTCCTTTCTATAGTCACCTCATTGGAAGCTCATCATCCGGTTTCACTAAGCTGATAATGACTGGAGAACGTGTAGAGAGTGGTATAAGAAGTGGTAAGATATAGGTGGGTGCCTCTTCATCAAGCACTGCAAAGAATCCCCCTAGTGGGAAGAAGGAGTCCAATGCTGTGTATGGTCAACCCAATCGTAACAGAAGTCACCAATCTGTGGGAGCAGTTCACATTTCTAATCCTACTTCTGCAGCACCAGAGCTACCACAGAGCAATCAACATAAGCCTAGAAGACAATTCACCAAGATCAACATGTCACTGGCCCAAGCCTTGCAACACATGTTGAAAGGGGAACTCATTACTTTAAAGGACCCTCCTCAGAATCCTAATACTTCCTCTCCTCGATACAATCCTAATGCACGATGTGCCTATCATTCTAATTGTCCGGGACATGATACCAACAACTGCTGGATATTGAAAAACAAGATTCAAGATATGATTGAAGCTGGAGAAATTGAATTTGACTCTCCTGGGACTCCAAATGTGATCACTGCTCCCATGCCCAACCATGAGAAGACTGTTAATGCTATTGATGAAGTTTCATATGTTTCCTCAGTAGCAGATGTGACTACTCCCTTATCCATTATCAAGAAGAAGTTGATACAGGCTGAATTCTTTCTAGGTTGTAATGAAGATTGCTTTTATTGTGCCTACAAACCTGACATTTGCTGGAAGTTGAAAGATGGTATTCAATGCCTCATGGATAATTACACCATATTGTTTGAGAGGACACCTTTTGTGGAAAGTATGTGTGAACATCTGACTCGGGGTAAGAAGGTTGAAGATGTGGATATGGTTGATAAAGTTCCAGTGAAGATTACCTCCAAGGGCCCTGTCAAGATCACTTCTAAAGGTCCTGTCAGGATCACTGCTGAAGGCCTTGTAAAGACTGTTGCTGAAGCTAGAGTGGCTCCCATGATTATTACCACTTCTGGCCCTATTCTGTATACTTCTGATAAGGCTATACCCTGGAATTACGGTTCTGATGTTTACATTCATGGTGTTAAACAGGAACCTTTGACGGATACACTTGTTACTGATGATAACCTTGATGTTGATAATATTGTCGGATCTAGTAAGATCACCAGAAGTGGAAGAATTTTCTCTCCTCCGGCTACCTCAAAAAATGAAGTTACTCCAACTATTACCTCTACTTCTGAGCCAAGTGCTGATGCTCGGGGCAAAGGTCCTGTAGTTGAACCTGTGCAAGCTGAGGCATCGACTGCTGAAAATCTTTCTAAACAAATGGAAGAAGTGCTGAAGATCATTCGCAAGAGTGATTATGATATTGTTGACCAGTTGGGGCATACTCCCTCCAATATTTCCATTTTGTCTTTGTTGTTGTGTTCTGAGGCTCATGCTAAAGCCTCAAGCAAGTTCTTGAAGACTGCTCATGTGCCAAATGAGATTTCTGTAGATCAATTTGAGAATTGTGTTGCACATCTGACTTATGATAATGGGTTAGGCTTTTCTGATGCTGACTTAACTCCTGCCAAGAGAAACCATAACAGGGCTTTGCATATCTCCATTGAATGTAGGGGAACTACCTTGTCTCATGTGTTGATAGACAATGGTTCTTCACTGAATGTACTTCCCAAAGAGGTTCTGAACAAGCTCAGTCCTGAAGATGCTGTGTTAAGACCAAGTAATATAGTGGTAAGGGCCTTTGATGGTTCAAGAAGGGTGGTGCATGGAGAAATAGATCTCCCGATCAAAGTAGGCTCTCAAATCTTCAATTCTACCTTCTATGTAATGGATATTCATCATGCGTACTCCTGTTTGCTTGGGCGCCCCTGGATCCATGGGGCAGGTGCTGTGACCTCCACTCTACATCAGAAGTTGAGATATCCAGTGAAGGGAAAGATCGTCACTGTTTATGGAGAGGAAGAATACATGGTCAGTCATGTGAATACATTTAAGTATGTTGAAGTGGAAGGTGAATATGTTGAGACTCCTTGCCAGACATTTGAAGTAGTTCCTTGGGTCGTTCCTGCTACTGAAGCTCCTCCTGTTATTAAAAGAGTTCCTGTGGTTACCAGAGTACCTCCTACAATGGCTTCCCTCAAAGATGCTAGAGTTGTGGTTGAAGAAGGTGGTTATACTATTTGGGGTCAGCTTCCTGACATTCCTTACAAGTCTGACAAGTTTGGTTTGGGTTTCAGTGCAGAGTCCCAGAAGGCTGTTCGTCATGCTCATGCTGTTCGTATCACCAATCAAGGGATCATGAAAGATCAAATCAATGTTGTGGGTGACTATAATGAAGACTACAACCTGGATGATTGGATCTTTCCTACTGTGGGTGATGGGCTCAACAACTGGAAGACCGAAGACGTTATTCCTATCTCCTTTAGTCAGGAGTAAATACTATTACTGTATTTTTATTTTAAGTTTGTAATTCCAAACAATTAAACTTTTAAGCCTTGTGTCTTACCCGGGGCACAATGGCGGGCTTGTTACATGATGTCATTTCATTTGCATACTTCATTCAATAAAAATCAATGGACGTTTCGTTTTCGTAAATATTGTGCTCCTTGTCTTTCCTTTATTTTTATTTTTTTAATCAGCTATGGGTTCTTACACACACCCACATCACTAAAATGCAGATCCTCACCCACTCTGGATCCTGTTGATAACAGTTCTACTATTGCCAATTATAATTTCGAGAATCCTATCTATCAAGCTGAAGATGGAAAGGAGGAAGATTGTGAGGTACCTGTAGAGCTTGCTAGGTTATTACAACAAGAAGAGAAAGCTATACAGCCACATGAAGAGCCAATCGAATTTGTGAATCTGGGAACCGAAGAAAACAGGAAAAAGGTCAAGATAGGGGCTGAATTAGAGGATGGTGTTAAGAGCAGATTAATTCAGATGTTACGTGATTATGTGGAGATCTTTGCTTGGTCCTATGAAGATATGCCAGGGTTGGATACAGACATTGTGGTTCACCGTTTACCAATAAAAGAAGACTGTCGTCCAAAGAAGCAGAAGGTTCGTCGCATGCGTCCTGAAATGTCAGAAAAGATTAAAGCAGAGGTGATGAAACAATTTGATGCAGGGTTCTTAGCTGTGACTTCTTATCCTCAATGGGTTGCAAATGTGGTACCGGTACCTAAGAAAGATGGTAAGGTACGTATGTGTGTAGATTACATGGATTTGAACAAGGCCAGCCCCAAAGATGACTTTCCACTTCCTCATATTGATGTTCTGGTAGACAACACTGCTCAGCATAAAGTATTCTCTTTCATGGACGGTTTCTCTGGTTACAATCAAATCAAGATGGCACCTGAAGATATGGAGAAGACTACATTTGTTACACAGTGGGGTACTTTTTGTTATAAAGTGATGCCATTTGGTTTGAAGAACGTCGGGGCAACATATCAGCGTGCTATGGTGGCTTTGTTTCACGATATGATTCATCATGAGATAGAGGTATATGTGGATGATATGATAGACAGGTCCCAGAATGAAGAGCAACACCTTGATCATCTGCATAAGTTGTTTGAGAGGTTGAAGAAATACAAGTTGAGATTGAACCCAAACAAGTGTACTTTTGGAGTGAGGTCTGGTAAACTCCTGGGTTTCATCGTCAGTGGAAAAGGTATTGAAGTGGATCCTGCAAAAGTGAAAGATATACAAGAGATGCCAGCTCCCCGTACTGAGAAGGAAGTTAGAGGTTTCTTGGGACGATTGAATTACATTGCAAGATTTATTTCCCAATTAACTGCTACCTGTGAGCCAATCTTCAAGTTGTTGAAGAAAGATCAGGTAATGGAGTGGAATGATGAGTGCCAGACAGCCTTTGATGAAATCAAGAGATATCTTCTAGAACCTCCAATTTCGATGCCACCAGTTGATGGAAGACCCTTGATTATGTACTTAACAGTATTAGACAACTCAATGGGGTGTGTGTTGGGGCAACGTGACGAGTCTGGTTGAAATGAGCAGGCAATATACTACCTTAGCAAAAAGTTTACCGACTGTGAAACAAGATACTCACTGCTCGAGAAAACTTGTTGCGCTTTGGCATGGGCTGCTCGCCGACTAAGACAGTATATGTTGACTCATACTACCTTGTTGATTTCAAAGATGGATCCAATCAAGTACATATTCGAGAAACCTGCTCTCTCCGGACGAATAGCAAGATGGCAAATGATCTTAACAGAATATGACATACAGTACACTACTCAGAAGGCCATTAAGGGTAGTGTGGTAGCTGATCATTTGGCTCATCAAGCAGTGGATGATTATCAGTCAATGAGTTTTGAATTCCCCGATGAAGATATTATGATTATTACCAAAGAACCTGGACAATATGACGGACCTGAACAAGGATCCCGATGGACTATGGTTTTTGATGGAGCTTCTAATGCACTTGGTAATGGTGTTGGTGTTGTGATCATTTCCCCTGAAGGTTGTCATACCCCAATTACTGCAAGACTTTGTTTCTATTGTACCAATAACATGGCTGAGTATGAGGCATGTATCCTGGGTATCAAAGCTGCCATTGATATGAAGATTCAGTTCCTGGACATATATGGATATTCAGACCTGGTAGTGAGTCAGATTAAGGGAGATTGGGATACTAAACATGAAAATCTCATTCCTTACAGAGAACATGTGTTATCTTTGATCCCACATTTTTAAGAGATTACCTTTGGACACATTTCACGAGGAGAGAATCAGTTGGCAGATGCATTAGCCACCATGACATCTATGTTTGAGATTAGCTGGGATGATGAAGCTCCTAAGATTACTATTGATAGATTTGAGAAGCCGGCATACTGCAATGAGATTGACACTGAAGAAGCAGAGGGGAAGCCTTGGTTCTATGAAGTGAAAAGATATCTTGAAGCTCAGGAGTTCCCTGAAGGGGCATCTGTTAAAGATAAGAAGTTTCTGAGGAGGTTTTCTGCTAAGTTCTTCTTGAGTAATGGAATTTTGTACAAGCGCAATCATGATTCAACTTTGCTTCGTTGTGTGGATAAGAAGGAAGCAACAGAGATTATGGGAGACATGCATGATGGGATCTTTGGCACTCATTCTAGTGGTCATACCATGGCAAAGAAAATATTGAGAGCAGGTTACTATTGGTCTACTATGGAAGCTGACTGCTATCAACATTCCAGAACATGTCACAAGTGTCAAATCTATGCTGATAAAGTACATATACCTCCAGCTCCATTGAATGTGTTGACTGCTCCTTGGCCTTTTGCCATGTGGGGCATTGATATGATTGGTGAGATCAAACCTACTGCTTCTAATGGGCATTGTTTCATCCTGGTTGCTATTGATTACTTTACAAAGTGGGTGGAGGCAGCTTCATTTGCATCTGTTACTAAGAATGTAGTGGCTTGTTTCATTAAGAATAATCTCATATGTAGGTATGGCATCCTTGAAAGCATCATCACAAATAATGGCTCTAATCTGAACAACACTATGATTACTAATCTCTGCATGCAGTTCAAGATTAAGCATCACAACTCTTCTCCGTATCGTCCGAAGATGAATGGGGCAATAGAAGCTGCTAATAAGAACATTAAGAAGATTCTACAGAAGATGACTGTCACTTATAAAGATTGGCACGAGATGTTACCATTTTCTCTTCATGGTTATCGTACTACAATACGTACTTGAACAGGGGCAACCCCATTCTCCTTAGTCTATGGTATGGAAGCAGTTCTGCCCATTGAAGTTCAGATACCCTCCTTAAGAATCATAAAGGATGCAGGCTTGGATGAAGATGAGTGGATTCAGACTCGACTTGACCAGATAAATTTGATTGATGAGAAAAGGCTGGCAGCTGTTTGTCATGGCCAGATGTACCAGAAACGGATGATCAAAGCTTTTAATAAGAAGGTTAAGCCAAAGGTATATCAGGCTGGTGACTTGGTAATCAAGCGTATCATACTACCACAGGGTGATCCTAGGGGCAAGTGGACTCCTACATATGAAGGACCGTTTGTGGTCAAAAGAGTATTTTCAGGAGGAGACATGATGCTTGCTACTATGGATGGTGAAGATTTCCCACAGCCTGTAAACACAGACATAGTTAAAAAATACTACGCATAAAAAGAGACCCGCTAGGTTGACTGGCCTAGGCAAAAAAAGGGCATCCCGGCGAACCAAAAGGGTTCGGGAAAAAATTAGGGATATATATATATATATATATATATATATATATATATAAATATATATATATATATATATATAAATGTATACCCGGCAAGTCGAAAACCTGAAAGGGAGGCTTGGGCAAAAAAGGGTATCCCGGTGGATTGAAAACCTGAAAGGGCAATCCAGGCAAAAGTTAGGGATTAAAGCGTATAAGTATGTCTCGTTTGGATCATTCATGTAACTTCAACTGATGGTGCTACCTAAATCAAGTTCAAACAGATAAAGATCAATCCAATTGTTTCCATCTTAACGGCAGAAGATGAGATGCTTGAAGATAATGGCAATAGTAGAATTGAAACTCAATAGGATTATTTCTCACATAGATGATTTTCTTTGTTTTGTAAAAACATTTACGACGAATTCCTCTTACTAGGATTTTTGTCTCCTTGTACAAACTTGCCTATGTATAGGTCACTTTGTAATATAAATAAAATTTCATCTTTGAATCCAGATTTACTTTTACCCTATTTACATAAGTGAAAACGTCCATTGGTTGTGTTTGAATGAATGTATGCTTTTGAATATGATTGATGTTTACCAGAAATGCATAAAATGCAGTAATAGTATTTACTAAGGACGAATGAAGGTAGGAATTCAACGAAGCTTCGCCGGTTCATCCCCACAAGATAACTACAAATCCCTAGTAGAGATAATATATCTTTATAGATACTTCGAGTTACATCTCCCCTTGAATTTATGTCCATCTCTTTTATCCTCAGTCGGGATACTCAGGAACTTATTCCTTTCAATAGAAGTACGACGAACGAAGACGGGAGGTTATAAATACTATACTATCAAACAAGACGGGAACGAGGTCTTCATATTCTTCAGTAACGAATCGGGATTTATTTTCCCTAGCCAGCATTTGTTATACAAAGATATCCAGACGCTTCAGGCTGCATGATTCATACATACATCATTTACATCATACCATAACATATCCATAAATGCATAATACATTTACTTAGATGCACCATGCCATGCATGCATACATATTGCATAAACTGACCTTTTCTTTGCAAGATAGTTATATGCAGATAAAACAATATCAACAATTCACAACAGGTCAGAAACGATCTATACGAAGGTCTAGTGTTGATACTTAATCATTACTCAAGATGTCCTTGGATAGTAGGCAAACGGTCTATACGAAGATCCATTCCCTAGTCCAGGATATTTTCAGGAGATTTAATCCTGACACTCTTTTGTCCTTGGATAGTAGGCAAACGGTCTATACGAAGATCCATTCCCTAGTCCAGGATATTTTCAGAAGATATTCTTTTGTCCTTGGATATTAGGCAAACGGTCTATACGAAGATCCATTCCCTAGTCCAAGATATTTTCAGAAAATATTCTTTTGTCCTTGGATATTAGGAAAACGGTCTATACGAAGATCCATTCCCTAGTCCAGGATATTTTCAGAAGATATTCTTTTGTCCTTGGATATTAGGCAAACGGTCTATACGAAGATCCATTCCCTAGTCCAGGATATTTTTAGAAGATTTAATCTATTTGTTCTTGGATAGTAGGCAAACGGTCTGTACAAAGATTTATTCCCTAGTCCAGGATATTTTCAGGGGATTTAATCCTGATACTCCTTTTCTTGGATAGTAGGCAAACGGTCTATACGAAGATCTATTCCCTAATCCAGGATATTTCCAGAAGAGATAATCGTCACGAAGATTTATTTCTACTGGTATATTCAAACCATGTTGCATAAACGATTCAGAGACGGCCTATACGAAGACCTAGTACTGATATCCAGTATCAACATCAACATATTATCACCTCCTATATCATGGAGGGCATCTATAAGCCCATCTCCAATTCTTCCAAGTGGCATCTTCAAGCCCACTCAAGCATATACAATTAATCATCAGCATTACTTTACGCACCGGCGAGTGCAAATTTTTGGGCTTTTATGTTCAATCCCCTTCAACCTTCTAGGTCACGAATGGCACATATACCAATCTAACCCCTCAGGTTTCAGAAGATTGAACAGGGGCAGCTGTTGCACCCCAAAATTTGCCCTCCCCAAGACAAGACATTGTGTACTAAGAGGTTCACAAGGATCACAAGGTTCACAAGACATCTCATGAGGTTCACAAGGTTCACAATTAGTCAGAAAGTTTGACAATTCCCTCAAACAATGCATCCTCCTAAGCAAGGCATCCTAAACTAGGGTTTTGACTTTCATCAGGATAAATGGACTTCCAAGACTTCAAGTGAGCTTCATAGCATCCTATATGTGTGCAAGAATCCCCATGTCAAGTTTCAAGACTTTTCCCAAAGGTTTGCTCAGTCAGATGATCAGATAGGCTAAAATCAGTCAAAGTAGTTAAAAAGTCAAACTAAGGTCAACTGTGGTCAAACCAAAGTCAAACTTCATGATTTTTTGCCAACATCAAGTATATGAAGTAAAATTCATCATTTTATCAAGGGTTGATCATGATTCATCAAGGAGATTTCAGATCATCAAGAATCAGGAGTTTCTAAATTAGGGTTTTCACAGGAAAAGTCAACTGAACTTTGACCAGCCATAACTTTCACATGCTTCATCAAAAAATTTCCATCCAAAGCTCATTTTGAAGGAAATTGAATTCTCTACAACTTTGTGTCTCACAAGCCAAGCCCAAAAATGCTTCATTTGGAAGGTATGAGATAAGACATTATAGGTCCTTTTAAAAGTCAACAAAAAGTCAACAACTTCCAAAGAGCATAACTTGAGAATGGTAAAAGATATGGACACGAGACAAAAGAGGTTGGTTATAGGACTCTCTAAGATTTCTAAAATGTCCAAGAATACCTTCATAGCATTAAAATTGAAGGATTTGTCCCCTTGCAAAGTTGGGAAATTTTTGGGAAGTTTATGAAGCAAATGAGGCCTTAAAACCAATTTTTGCTAAATGAGCCCACCAAATTGCCATCCAATCTTCATAATATCATCAAGCACGGCCCAGCCCATGCATTTTCTGATTTTTTATATTTTATTTAGTATTTATTTGAATTGTATTCATTAAAATACAAATTAAATTAAAATAAAATATGAAAATCATATATTTTGATGAGATTATGATTCTAGAAGATCATAAACATCAATTTTAGATGATTGATCTGATCCAAATTCGTACTAGCTTGATTTGGCAAGGTTAGATGTGATCTTTTTTAATATTTGAAAGATAGAAACTTCATGATCAAGCAATCATTAAAAATCCCATAAATCCATAACTTTTTGACCTAATTTTCATCTCTACATATACCTGAACACATCCCAACAAGAAGAGGACGAATTTATAGCCTCCAAGCATAAGAACAAACTTCAAACTTTTCAAGAAAAAACTCCAATTCGGGTTGCAATTTAGAGGCGTTTTCAAAGCTTTCTGAAGGTGGCATTAGCTTGCTTGAGCATCACTGAACACAAATCAATCATCATAAGCATCTAAAACATCACATAATCGTCCAACCGAATCATGCTTTGTTGTTGAATTTGAATTTTTCGATTTCATATATTTGCTTGTTTTAAATAATATTTGATGACTGCTTGATGTTTGTGATGGTGCTAGGAATGTTTCTGGACTCTCAATTTGAAGAATCGTGACCTTAATCTCCAAACGCCATTATTAGGGTTTCAAACACCATATTAGGGTTTAACGATTTAACAAATATAAATAAATTTCAATGACATGGTTGAACTGTAAATGTTGTGGTGATTCTGTTGGTGTATTCAATTTTGAAAATTTTTACAGGTTCATTGATGATTGAAGAACCCTAGGAAAGCCTGCGAAACTAAATTCGCAGGAAAATTCTTAGCAATTTTCGCAGGCAAATGCGCAGGGTCAGAGGAGGAAGATGAAGTCCTTGGCGCGAAAATCTGAATTCAAAATTTGGATTATTTTTATAATATGTATTTGTTATTTCATTATCAACTAATGTGTTTGGTTCAGCTGGTTTGTGTGTTTGTTTGTAAACGAATGGTCCTGGGTTCAAACCTCCCCCAGGCCATTTTGTTTTGTTTTATTTTTTGGTGTTTTTGCAGGTTAGTAATAAAACAATTGGAGTCCATACCCTATCACATGCGCGTGTTTGGCCTGGTGGTAGCATTGTGAGTCCAGGGGAGGCAGGACCTAGGGCGTGGGTTCGATCCCTGCCCCAGGTAAGTTTTTTTATTCATTTGCTCATTATTTTCTTTATTGTTTTGTTTCATAATTAATATAAATTATATTTCTTATAAGGAAATTATATTTAAATAATAATATGTAAATATATATATAAAACTTCATATTTTCTAAAAAATTCTAATTTATTTTCTAAAATTTAATTTGGTTTATATTTAATTTAAAATTTGTTTATATTATTATTTGTCGCTCCCACCAAATGACACCCGGGTCAGAAGGGGTACAGACGCGAACGGTCGACGAAAGAGAAAGGAATGAATAGAGTCGCCAGCTAGGCATTTTTATCCCAAAGGAAAGGTAATGCTGCATAAACCTAGAAAAGATATGGATAAGACGGTTGCGAACCAGAGAGACTGAGAAAAGGGGGTTGGTTACAACCTGGGAAGGTATTAGCACCCAGATTATCCGTCGTACTCGACGGGATCCACGCTTGAAAGATTTGTGTTTTAAAGGGGTAGTGTCAGTGATTTTTTTTGTGTGTGCAACAAGCTGGAAACGAATGCAAGTGTCAGTGTAAGAACAAGAATAAGAAGCTCAATACTATGAGGCTTAAAGAACAATGCTGGAAGGAGGGGGAATATACAGAGACTTTTGTTCGATAACTGTTAAGTTATGCCTACGTATCCTCTCGTGCAATGAGGAAGTCAGAACACCGTAGTTCGACCCAAAGAGACTAAAGAATAAATTGAATTGTGAACTGCTTGCTTGTCTATGCTCAAGTGTATGACCTGTCTGGCTCAGGTGCAAACTGTCTTGCATTAGACGGAAGAAGCAAGTTCTCATTTATGAGTGAATGAGATGAGAAAAGAATCCCGGAGGAGACGATTATTGTTTGTTTTTGGATTTTCAATCTTTTATTGCTTTTGGAAATTTGTCATAAGAAAATGAGCTTAAGCCTAAACCAATGGGTTAGTAAACTCATCACATCCTCCCTCTGATTAGGGGTAATGAGAATACCTTAAGCATGAAGTAAACACCTCACACTTAATCACCATGGTGTAGGATTAAGATCATTAACCTACTTGTGATTATTTAGATGTTTTTGGTGTTTTTGTTTAGTGTTAAGTAATGAGTTTAAGCCATAATCAAGGATTTAATGGACCCATTACACCATCCTAATAGAAGGATAATAGATGAGAACATTTAAGCTGAGAAAGACTCCTCAACTTAATCCATGATTAGGGATTAACCTCATGACAAAACAAAGCCTTTATTAAAGTGGATTTTAGTTAATGGTAAGATGAAGAAGTGATTTTTATGATTTTTAAGAAAACTTGAGGGGGACTTGTCCATTAACACTAGGGTTAGTCCTTCTTAACCAATTAAGGAAGAATTAGAACCCTAATGCAAGGCCCAAGTTACAAGCTTGATGTCTTGATGATTATTAGGTGAATTTATTAAAGGATTTAAACACATTAAGGGTTTAACACTTAGGATTAAAGTTATACACTCCATCCTAATAGAAGGATGCAGGCATAAGCTTAATCACTCAAAGCCTTAAAGCCTTTAGGGTTTAGTCCCTGATTATGAGATGAGAAGAGAAGACTCAAAGATGACACAAAGGTAAAAGCTAAATGGGGGACTAGTCAAACCCTAATTGTTATCATGCTTGGTTATTCCTAGGGTTAGTGAGGTTTGCAAGAAGATCTTCAGAGAAACCACCAGGAAGGAAGCAGATGAAAGGAGCAAGAGGCAAAGAGAAGCAAAACAACTTGCTTCACTTAAGAAGACAAGTTGCTTGGAGAAAGAAAGTAAGAGATGAACATGAATGAGCAAGCTCACTACAATGCACAAGATAAGATGCAGCAAAGATGCAAGAGAGATGAGAAGAGATTGTGAGAAGTGAAGGCAAATTCACTTCTCAAGATAACTTACCACCTGAAAAGTTAGCCAAAAGAAATGCAATGCAATGCAAATGAGATAAAATGTCATGATTCAAACCAAAGTCGGAAGCATTCGCATGATGTTAATGATGCTAAGAGATGATACAAACATGAGGCAAGATATGAGAATGATCATACAAGGACATGGATGCAGATGAAGCATGCTTTGAACCATGAATGTACATGAAAAGTTATGAAATGCAATGGACATATAACATGGAAAATTAAAGATGCAATGATCAAACATGATTCTAATATGTCCTAAGATGTATTATGAATCATGTGGATGCACAAAATGTCATGACAAGTCATTGGATGCAAGCAAATGAGAAATGGATGCAAAGGAAGTCACAAATTAGGGTTACATGCATCATGCAATACAAAAATCCAAAACCAGAAGCAAATGTCATGATAAAAAATTGAAAATGCAATCAAAGATACCCTAAACCTATACAAGTTCACTGCCCAAAGGAGAGGATCTAACTCTTAACCTAGTGAATGTTGTGAATCTCCTAAGTTGGCTAGGGTTTTGGGGGTACCTCATCACAAAAAATGCAAAACAAATTGAAAATGCAAGATCAAATCAAACCAATTTTATCCTATAAACTAAATGTTATGAAGGATGCAATGCAAGAAGAATCATCATCAAACTCTCAATGGTTGGGCAGAATGGATTTTTCAAAGTTTGCACAAAAATATTGCCTTAAAATGAATTTAATTCTAAAGAAAATGATCAAAATGCATCAAGATCAAAAAAGAAATTTGGTTTGAGGGTTTGATAATGTTTCTAAATGCTTCTAAATGCAATGTGAATTTTTTGGTGATTTTTAAATACCTAAATGCATTTTTAATTAATTAATTTTCATTAACTAATTAAAAATTAACATTTAAATAATTTAAAAATAATTTTTAATGCAAAAAAATAAAAATAAAAATATGTTTGTGTTCTAAAAATTAATGAAATCTTTGACAAAAATTTTCATAATTTTTAAATGATTTTAGCTATTTTAAAAACTTCGTACAAGTTAATTATAAAATAAATGAATAAAAATTGAATTATTGAGAAGTATGCAAAATAAAGGGATCAGATTGAGTCTGGGCTGGGAAAGGTTGACTTGGCGCCACATCCAATGGCCCAAATTCAAACCTGGCTAATTTTTGTTTTATGACTAATTAAACTGGATTTAATTAATTAATTAAGGATTAGGGCTTAATGAGCCATCTGAACCATCCAAACGCGCGCGAGAATCAGGATCCTAAGGCCAATATTCAAAGTTCCTTAATTACACAATTAGGGCAAATGATTTTCAGGTGACCGGAACAGTGGTTCCGGTCATCTTCTCCGGCGAGCATAAACCCTAGATTCTGCTACAGGTTACCAATCATGAAATTTCTTCCACCAAAATGATCCTCTCATCAATCTAAACCTAACCCCTCACCCTAAATTCATTTATTTTCAATCACAAGCCTGAATCGAAGCAAAGTATGAAACACAGGCAAATATTCAGAGATGTCATACATGCTGGTTTCTTCACCATTTCAAAAACTAAACACATATTCATGATCAGTGGAAGACATAGCATCATAAAAGAACTTAAAAATCAATTTCTGGGAAAAATGTTCTTCATGTTACCTGAGATGAAGCTTCCCTGATTTTGAGCTTTCTGGCCTCAAGCTTTGTGCAAACCTTCTCCCTTGATCCTCCTGATGATGGAATGGAGCTTAGAAAGCTTGGTGAGTAGCTGGTTTGAGTGATTCAACTCTGGTGTAGCAGAAATGGGGGTCTCTATAGGTGATGATTCAGGCAGTTTCAGAGGGTGGATTCTGTTCTATGAATGATTTATGGTTTGTGGGTGAAGAAATTTTGGTTGTTTGAAGGCTGTGTTGAGTGATTCGAAGAGGGAAAGGTTTTGACAGTTTTTGTGTATGCTGCAATGTGGGAGCTTCTTGCTTGTGTGTGTTCTATTTTTGGGTTGCTTGATGTCCATATATCATACTCTGGTTGGGCAGAGAGTTGGTGGTGGCACTGTGGGATTGGTATGGGCAAAATGCAAGAAAGTCAAGATTTTGTGTACTCTAAGCATGGCTCGGGTCAGAGGCAATCTTAGGGCTTGTCCTGCCTCAGCTTGAATCAAGGAAGGCCTTAGGATCAAGAGAAGACAGCTGGGTGCATTGGATCACAAGTTTGAAGTGTTTTTGCAATATGGCAACTTGTTACATTTCATGATTTTTGGCCATGAACATGTGATAAGTCTTGCTGAATTTTTGGTGTGAGATGCCTCATGAGGTCATGGTAATGTTTTGAGACCAGCTAGAGATCATACAATCCTTTGAGAATCATTTTGCAAGAAAATCCTCTTTGCACTTTTATGAAGAATGGCTTATGGTTACTTGAAACTTAAGGCATAGAAATGGGAAATTCCTTGGGCCAAACTGAATTTTAGGTCATGCATTGTGTTTGTATGATAATTAGAGGTCACATTGAAGTCACATAAAGGCTTGTCATGACGATTTGCAAGTTTTTTCCATTTTGTGCAAAAGTGAAATTTCAATGATTTTATCCAACTTTGCAAGGCCATAACTTTTGATCCAAAATGAATTAGAATGAGTTCTTGTACTTTTTGAAAAGGGAATGATCCATTCTACAACTTTCATGACCAAAGTTTTCTCATTTGAAGCATTTTTGAATCAACTTGAGGAGGTTGAAAAACTTTCCCCAAATGGTAAGTTTCCATTACAAGTCACTTTCCCAAAGAGGCAATTTTGCAAATGACTTGAAATTCTTCAAATTTGTGAACTTCTAACATCTTCTATGATCAAATAAAGATCATACACACTCAAAATGATGGAGAATTCCCTTTGGTTGGGTCATTGGGGGCCTCAGATGCCCTGATTTTGCATTGACTTGCCCAAGAAGTCAACTCTTGTTCAGATGCCTTACCCATTGAATTTCTTCATGAAACTTGCTATGCATGATCCTCATAACATATGGAGACCAATAGAAACAAGAATGACCAAAAAATTTGGAGTTATGGCCTCTGAAACCAAAACCCTAATTCTAGGTCATCTGTGCAGCTAAGCCTGGCTCTGCTTCCATGCCTTTCTCAGTTCTTGTGATTCTTTGACTTCCTTTACTTTGTGGGGATATAATATGATGCTTGAACATTCATGGACCCCTTTGAAGTGATTGATGACCTTTGGAATAGCTCAAGTGGCTCAAGGATGGCTCAGATCACAAACCCTAGATGCAGATGACTTTGAATCAATGCAGTGAAGTAAATATGCAATATGAGATGATGTGATTGAACTTATGCATATGAAAAGATCACAAGCCATGGTGTGAATGGGTGAGGGCAAATTTGGGGTGTTTACAGCTGCCCCTATTCAAGCATGAGTTAGCTGTGCAGGATGTAAGCGACGGCTTAACAGGCGAACAAGATAACTTGTGGTTGAATACCAAAGACAGTCCAAAATTTGCACTCACAGAATGAAGAAGAAAAGGGATATAGATTGTAAAAGGAAAATAAAGTATATTTATAAGGTGCGGGCGACGGAGGACGACCGCCGAGCAGATGACGACTGCTGGGGATAAAACAACGGCGGGGACGACCGACACGTTGGGGATGATGCGGGAAGTAAAGCAATGACGGGGACGGCCGACAAGCTAGGGATATAAGAGATCATGATGGGGACGGCCATCAAATAAAGATATAAGAATCTCTGGGGATTAAAGGTAAGTGATGGGGACGACCATCGGGTTTGCAAAGTGGAGTAAACAACGACGGGGACGGCCGTCGGTTTTAAAGAAATAAATGATGAGCGACGGTCATCAAAGGTGAAGGACGATCACCTGGCAGGGGACGGCTTCTCTGTTGGGGATAAGATGAGAGACGGTCATCTAAGGTGAAGGACGATCACCTGGCAAGGTACAGTTGCCAAAAAGTATCACGACATAGGACGAATGCCGGATAGAAAAAGTCGACGATGGGGACGGCCATCGGGTAGGCGTGATGAAGGACGATCATCAAGAGGTGAAGGACGATCACCTAGCAGGGTACGGCTGCTCCCGGGTATCATGACATAGGACGAATGTCAGATAACAAGATCAACAATGGGGACGGCCATCGGATAAAATGATGAAGGACGATCATCAAGAGGTGAAGGACGATCACCTAGCAAGGGGCGGCTGCTGAAAATATCACGATATAGGACGAATGTCGGATAGGAAGGGGTTCTAATGAATAGAGACTCCATTGGGGATGATGAAGGACGATCATCAAAAAGGTGAAGGACGATCACCTGGCAGGGTACGGCTGCCGAAAAGGTATCATGACATAGGACGAATGTCAGATTAGAAAGAAAATAGTCTTCGGGATTTGCTGGGAATTCTTTTGGGGAATGGTAGACACAGACGAGCGTCTATATTCAAGAAGACATAAGTGCTTGACACGGTGTATAGGTTAAATATGCGGGCGAGCATCCTTAAGACTTATGATACAGACGAGTATCAGTAAAAACAAACGCTTGACGCATGTTCAGAGATGATGATACATACGAGTACCAACTTGTTAACAAAGAACACAGACGAGTGTCAAATCTGAGGAGATATAAGTGGTATATATAAGATACGGACGAGTATCTGTACAAGTAAAAAGTGAGGAGCGAGACATAGACGAGTGTTTAACTTGCTGGGGAGAGCATGACACGGATGGGTGTCGGAAAAAGTGTATTATAAACAAGTATATGATTTACAGAGTGTTCAGGTAACTTTGTTGGGGAAGGTGACACGGACGGGTGTCAAGGATTTGTATATATATGTACACAGATGTTGCGAGTGCAAAGGGGACGCTTTGGATTTCTGCTGGTATATGACACGGACGAGTGTCAAGAAGTATCTGTTTGCCCGGGCAATTTTGTTGGGGAATGATGACACGGACGAGTGCCAAAAAGAGTGTGTATCTGTAAGGGAAATGTTTTGGCCCTCCGGTGAGGAATTGGGGAAATATTCCGTATCTTGTTGATGGATTGTCAGAATTTACAAGTGTTTGATTCAGAACATGGCTTACGTTTATGCAATATGTTTGATTTTTTGCCGTAATGCTCCGTATTAGACGGAATGTTACGCTTTGTGGGAAAAATATGATGCGAATGCTATGATTATGTAAAGATACCGATCCGGGATTCGGATCCCGATACCGTGGAGATCTCTGGCCGATCTGCTTGAAGTGGATTTCCCAGCTGGGGATGAGATCACTGGTTGATCTGACATCTGTGACTCTGCTCGGGGAAGTAGATCACTAATAGATCTTTTTCAGTAATAAGGGACCCAGCCCGGGTTTGTAGAAGCTTTTGTCACTCTGTTGTGAGATCTTCAGGCGTTGCTCTTCTGGATAGAGATTGAAACTTCATGGGGAGATGGTTCCCTGTCTAGTACTTGGCTAGGGAGGGGGAAAGATCACTGAAAGATCTTCCTAGAGATTTCTGCGGGGATCCTGCTGAGGATGATATTTGACAACTCAGCTGGGGATATGAATACCTTCGGGTGCTGCTCTCTGAAGGAAATGTTGGAGAAGTGATGCCTGACAACTCTGATGGGGAGGAAGCATCTCTGGTGTTGTTTGGAAGGTGTGCTGAGGAGACAATGATTTGGCAGCTTGCCGGGGAGAAAATTTCATGCCCCATGTTGTGCTTTGAATTACCTGCAATCCTGTAAAGACAAAGAAACACACAAGTTCCCCGAGGTATCCCTTACTGGATTCATCATAGGAGTCTAGACACTCCCGGGAGTAAGCATATTTCCTGCAAGCATGTAGTTTTTTAGAAAGGAAACATCTGTATTTATGCGAATCCATATCTTAAAGACATCAGACATTTTTGCAAACGAAAGATAAAATGTACGAGACGAAACATGACTAAAAATCTGATTTTATTAATTCAAGTGCCCTGAATTGGCGAATACAGTCATAGAAACAAATCCCCTAAAATGAGGAGATTGTTACAAATTGAGAAATAAAAGATGCTGGCAATGTTGATGACGCTTCAGGGAGCTTCCCTTTGCTATGACTCGTATGACATTGACGTTCTTCTCATCTTGCTTTCTGAAGAAGGCTGGTTCTGACTGACGCTCGAACCTTTCGGAGCTTGCCATGTTGTAAGTGATACAGACGAATTCAGAATGCAGTTGTTCGCTTGTTCCCTGATTTTGCGTGGATCGCCCTTTCAGGTTTTCGATCCACCGGGATACCCATTTTTGCCTGAGTTGTCCAATGCGGCTTTTCAACTCAGCGGGTGTGCATTTTTATTTATTTTCCCTTATTTTTGCCCGAATCTTTTATTCTGTTTTTGACTCGCCGGGATGCCCTATTTTTGCCTGGACTTACATTCTGTTTTTATGTCCAGCGGGTCATTTTATGCGAAGTATTTTTTAACTGCATCTGAATTCACAGGCGACAGGAAGTCTTCTCCATTCATAGTACTGAGCATCAGCGCTCCACCAGAGAAAACTTTCTTTACTACGAACGGTCCTTCATAGTTCGGAGTCCACTTGCCCCTGTGGTCTGTATGAGGAGGGAGGAGTCTTTTCAGCACAAGATCTCCTACTTGGTACTCTCGGATCCTGACTTTCTGATCGAAGGCTTTCTTCATTCTCTTCTGTTATAGCTGCCCATGACAGATTGCAGCTAATCTATTCTCTTCAATCAGATTCAGTTGTTCATATCGGGATCGGACCCATTCTGCTTCATTCAGTTTAACTTCCATTAGTACCCGCAAGGAGGGTAATTCAACTTCAACAGGTAGGACTGCTTCCATACCATACACAAGCTGATACGGTGTTGCCCCAGTGGATGTTCTGATTGACGTTCGGTACCCATGCAAGGCAAACGGTAGCATTTCATGCCAGTCTTTATAGGTAACCACCATCTTCTGCACAATCTTCTTGATATTCTTATTAGCTGCCTCGACAACGCCATTCATCTTTGGCCTGTAAGGATAAGAATTGTGGTGTTGGATCTTGAAGTCCCGGCATAGTTCTGCCATCATTTTGTTGTTCAAGTTGGAACCATTATCAGTAATGATTCGCTCGGGAACTCCATACCGACAGATGATGTCTCTCTTCAGAAATCGGGCTACCACTTGCCTTGTAACATTTGCATATGAAGCTGCTTCAACCCACTTGGTAAAATAGTCGATGGCTACCAGGATGAATCTGTGTCCATTTGAAGCAGTCGGTTCAATCTTGCCAATCATATCAATGCCCCACATAGCAAAGGGCCAGGGTGAAGACATCACATTTAGAGGATTCGGAGGCACATGCACTTTATCCGCATAGATCTGGCATTTATGGCATTTTCTGGCATAGGCACAAATGTCTGCATCCATTGTGATCCAGTAGTAGCCTGAACTTAGCAACTTTTTAGCCATTGCATGTCCTCCTGCATGGGTACCAAAAGATCCTTCTTGCACCTCGTGCATCAACAAGTCCGCTTCTGTCCTATCAACGCATCTGAGGAGTACCATATCAAAGTTTCTCTTGTACAGAGAACCGTCAGTATTCAGGAAGAAACTACCAGCTAGCCTTCTTAATGTCTTCTTATCATTGGAAGATGCCCCAGGTGGGTATGTTTGATCCTCCAAGAAGCGTTTGATGTCATGGAACCAAGGCTTATCATCTTTAACAACATCTGCTGAGAACACGTATGCTGGTCTGTCGAGTCTGGACACTGAAATTCGAGGCACAAAGTTGGCAGCTTGAACTTTGATCATGGATGAAATGGTAGCCAGAGCATCTGCAAACTGATTTTCATCTCGAGGGATATACTCAAGCTTGACTGTTGTGAAGAAAGTCAATAACCTTCTTGTATAATCCCGGTAAGGTATCAGATGATCTTGGTGGGTGTACCATTTGCCGTTGGTTTGATTGATTACCAAAGCTGAATCTCCGAATACCGTCAAAGTCTTGATCCTGAGGTCAATGGCTTCCTCAAGACCCATAATACAAGCTTCGTATTCAGCTTCGTCGTTAGTGCAGTTAAAAGTGAGTTTTGCCGAGAAAGGCATGTGAACTCCCTTAGGTGTAATGAGTACTGCACCAACACCACGACCATTCATATTAACAGCCCCATCAAACATCATAGTCCATTCCTCTTCCGGGTCAGGCCCTTCAGTGTGAACAGGCTCTTCATGATCTTTTGCTTTTATGAACATGATGTCTTCATCAGGGAAGTCAAATCTCATAGGCTGGTAATCATCAATGGGTTGCTCAGCAAGATAATCGGACAACACACTGCCCTTGATGGCTTTTTGAGATGTGTATTGAATATCATATTCTGTGAGGATCATTTGCCATCTTGCAACCCGTCCGGTAAGTGCTGGCTTCTCAAAAATGTACTTAACTGGGTCCATCTTCGAGATCAATAAGGTAGTGTGGGTCAACATATACTGTCTTAGTCGACGAGCAGCCCACGCTAAAGCACAACAAGTTTTCTCGAGCAGTGAATAACGTTGTTCACAGTCGGTAAACTTTTTGCTTAGGTAGTATATTGCGTACTCTTTTCGACCAGACTCGTCATGCTGGCCCAACACACACCCCATTGACTCTTCTAATACTGTCAAGTACATGATTAGAGGTCTTCCTTCCACTGGAGGCATAAGGATAGGAGGCTCTTGCAAGTACTCCTTGATTTTGTCAAAAGCCCTCTGGCAGTCTTCGTTCCACCTGACCGTTTGTTCCTTTCTTAACAGCTTGAACAAAGGCTCACAGGTTGCTGTAAGGTGAGATATGAACCTTGAAATGTAGTTCAATCTACCTAGAAACCCCCGAACTTCTTTTTCAGTCCTTGGTGCAGGCATTTCTTGAATGGCTTTGACTTTATCAGGGTCAACTTCAATCCCTTTTTCACTTACAATAAATCCCAGCAGCTTACCGGATCGCACCCCGAATGTGCATTTGTTGGGATTCAACTTCAACTGGTATTTCCTCAGACGCTTGAATAACTTCAACAGATTTACCAGATGGTCTTCTTCTGTGAGGGACTTGGCAATCATGTCATCCACATAACATTCAATTTCTTTATGGATCATGTCATGGAATAATGTTACCATAGCCCGTTGATAAGTGGCACCAACATTCTTCAGTCCGAACGACATCACCTTATAACAGAACGTGCCCCAGGGTGTGATAAAAGTTGTCTTATCCATGTCTTCAGGTGACATCTTGATCTGATTGTATCCCGAAAATCCGTCCATGAAGGAGAGCACCGAGAACTGAGCCGTATTATCAACCAATACATCAATGTGAGGTAAAGGGAAATCATCTTTCGGGCTGGCTCTGTTCAGATCCCGGTAATCCACACACATCCTCACCTTGCCATCTTTCTTAGGCACAGGTACAATATTAGCAACCCACGACGGGTAACTAGTTACAGTAAGGAACCCGGCATCCCACTGTTTTTGTACCTCTTCTTTAATCTTCATTGCCATATCTGGGCGAGTACGGCGCAGTTTCTGTTTTACTGGTGGGCAATCTTCTTTCAAAGGCAACTTGTGCATGACAATATCGGTGTCCAACCCTGGCATATCCTGATAAGACCAAGCAAAGACATCTACATACTCCTGAAGCATATCAATCAGTTGCTCTTTTACTGAATCTTGTAAGCAGGCCCCGATCTTAACTTCTTTTACGTCTTCTTCCGTACCAAGATTAACCGTTTCAATTTCCTCCTGATGAGGAGTAATAACCTTCTCCTCTTGCCTTAACAACCTGGATATCTCTTCAGGCAGCTCATAGTCTTCTTCAACCCCTTCATCGACTTGATTGATTGGATTGTCAAAGTCATACGAAGTCATAGCCGTGTTGTTGTCGGTGCAGTCTGAAAGGCACTCTCTGCAAGGGTTTAGATTGGTTTATTTTAGTGATCAATTTTAATCTTGTTTAGAAAAAGTGAAATGAAGTTACCATTTTGGAAAACATTGCCATTTTATTTTTGTACAAAAAGAAAAAATGAAAAACAGTGAGCGGAAAAGGAAAAGACTCATTTGCAAAAGATGTCCGATATTCATTGATTGATCTATTTGCACAAAATTACAAGATGGCCCGATTACAAAATGAGTCTTGTCATCTTGGGCAAGATGCAAGACTTGATGCATGCTTAAAAATACAGGAAATAATAATTACTCTGCAGGAGTAACCCTTATAATTTCCTGGGAAGACCAGTTAAGGACTTGGCTCCCCGGGATCCTTGGACGTATCCAGCTCTCCAGGTTGCGGTCGGTTTCCTCCTCGTCTTCCAAGTTGTTCACTGCATCCGGGGTGAGCATTCCCCCGCTGACAAAATTGGGCTTCTTGGCAGCCTCTGATTGATCTTGTTGAGTTGGTTTGTAACCCAACCCAAATCTGTCCTCCTTCTTCTCCACGGGCAGCAGCTTGCCCCAGCCTTGGGCAGTACCTTCTTCAACAACCTTCCTGGATTGCTGATAAGACGTCATGGAGGTTCCCAGTACAGCAGATGCTTCATTGATGTTCAGGGCCTCAAACCCTTGGCTCATAGTTTCATGGATTTCTCCATCCATTTCTATGTACTTATACGTAGCCAGATGGCTAACAAAGATGTCTTCTTCCCCCCAGATGGTGATGGTCTGGCCTTCCCACTCGAATTTCAGCTTCTGGTGAAGGGTAGACGTAACAGCGCCAGCGACATGGATCCAGGGTCTACCCAACAAACAGCTGTAGGCCGGTTGAATGTCCATCACATAGAAGGTAACCTTAAAAGTCTGCGGGCCAATCATCACAGGCAGATCAATCTCCCCAAGCACTGATCTTTTAGAGCCATCAAATGCTCTCACCACCAAATTACTCGGACGCAATGCCAAGCCATCATACTCCAGCTTCACCAAGGTTTTCTTTGGTAGGACATTGAGCGATGACCCAGTGTCCACCAGTACATGAGATAGAACAACACCCTTACATTCTAGAGTGATGTGTAAAGCCTTGTTGTGGTTGCGTCCCTCAGTTGTTAAATCAGCATTGGTAAAACCCAGTCCATGGCTGGTGTTGACATTTGCTACCACAGTTTCTAGCTGATTAACAGTGATCTCCTCTGGCACGTATGCTGCGTGCAAGACTTTCAGTAATGCATTCCTGTGAGCTTCAGAACACATCAACAGGGATAATATGGAGATCTTGGAGGGAGTTTGGTGAAGCTGATCCACCACCTTGTAATCACTTCTCTTTATGATTCTCATAAACTCGTCTACATCTTGTTCAAAAGATGTCTTCTGAGTTTCTTTGGCAGCCGGCTCTTCAAATACCACACTCTTTCCTTTTGCTTTGGCAGCAGCTTCTGCTTCTGCATTAGGCCTCTGAGTTTGTGAGGCAAAAAGGCGTACGCTTCTGGTGAAGCCTCCGCCTCCCCCGACATTATCAATTTGTGGAGAAGAGGTTGAAGAATCCAAAGTGATTTTCTCCCCGTTGCAGTAGAGGTCAGAGCCATAATGCCAAGGTATGGCATTACTGATTTCATATGGGACTGGTCCAGGCACCGTAATGGTAACTGGACTGACTGCTGTAGGGGAGTGTACTGTGATGGTGTGCGGATCGTAGTAAATTGTGACTGGTGACCTGGCAGGAGGTGCCACTGTTTGTTGTTGAAAGTTGTTGTTTGGAGGAACATTTGATGGATCATAGTAGATGGTGACTGCTGAGATATCTTCATTAATTTCTGCTGGTGTTGTAGAAGATTCTGCTGAATAAAAGGATGCTGATGTTGTAGAAGAAAGGATTGTTGATATTTGATTTGTTGAAGTGATGGACGGAGCCATTGTTGATGATATTGATGAATCGGTAGGAATGATTGTTGCTGCAGTTGTAGGAGAATCATGAATTGTTGTCAAAGGAATTGCTGGATTTGTAGGCACCGTTGTTGAGATCTGAAGGATACCATCTTTGATAAGACCATTTATGCCACTTCTCAAATTATCACACCCGTTGACTGCAATGTTGCAATACCCACAACCGAGCTCACACCTGGGGAACATCTGGTACTCTAGAAGCTGAGCTTTGATTTCAACCAGAGGTGTTCGAATCTGTGCAACACTGGTGATCAAAGTAGAGTGCTTGCCCTCCTCAATGGCATTAATCCTTGGACCACCATGGTTAGGCATAGGATTCTTGTTGACATTTGGAGGGGGTGCGAAGTTGAGGGCTTTAGAATCCACCAGATCTTGTACTTTCATTTGTAAAGCCCTGCATTTCTCAGTATTGTGGCCAGGTGCATTGGAGTGGAAAGCACATATGGCGTTGACATCATAATTCCTTGGAAGATTGGAGGGATCTGGTGGTGCCAATGTCCTTAATTCAACCAAGTTGAGTTTCAGGAGTTGTGGCAATAAGGCAGCATAAGGCATAGGGATAGGGTCAATCACCCTATTTTCCTGTGACGGTCTTTGCTGAAAAGGTCTTTGTTGTTGATTGCTGTTGGAATCGGAGCTGGAATAGTGACAGCTGCCACTGATCTATGAACATACTGAGGTCTGCCCCTGTTGGCATGAATGGCATTTGTCTCACCGGTTCTTCTAGGTCCCACAAAAGGCTTCCTGGGATTACTGGACGAACTTGCACCGTTATCAGAAATCTTACCCATCTTCAAAAGGATTTCAATCCTTTCCCCAGCTATAACTACGTCAGCAAAACGGGTGGAAGAAAAGGCAGCTAGCCTATCAATATATGTTCCTTGCAGAGTATTCATGAACATGTCGGCCATTTCTCTTTCCGACATGGGCGGTTGGACAGCAGCAGCAAGCTGTCTCCACCTTTGGGCATATTCCCTAAAGCTTTCCCTGGAGGATTGAGACATTCCCATCAAGAGGGTCCTGTTAGGAGCCATATCCAGATTATATTGGTACTGTCTGATGAAGGCTTCAGCTAGGTCCTTCCAGCATCTGATAGTAGCTCTGGTCAAGTGTGAATACCACTCTCTTGAAGCTCCAGTCAAGCTGTCTTCAAAATAGAACATCCACAGCTTTTCATCCATGGTATATGCTTTAAGTCTCCCCAGGAAGGACTGTAAGTGAGTTCGTGCACAGGAAGTTCCATTGTACTTCTCGAAGCACGAGGGTTTAAACTTGTGGGGAATCCTTACCCCATCCACTAACCCCATATCCATTACATCGAAGCCCAGAGAGTTTTGAGACTCCAGAGATCTCAACTTCTCAACAATTTCATCAAACCTCCTATCATAGACCTCATCCCCAGCTCCCATTACAATAAACTGCTTCTCTTGAGGATCTTCTTGCAAGATCCTGCCTGCAGCAGTGTTGTCCGGTACATTCCTTGGGATGTTGACTTCTGGATCTAGATGAGGTCCAAATACTGGAGGGTTAACATGAGGCTGACCTCCCTCATTATTACTAGTTCCTCCAGTCCCAGGATGAGGTTCCTCGGGGTTTTGTCTTTCTACCAATGCCCTTAACCTCTCTTGACTTTGGGCCAAGTTAGTCATCACAGTCATGAATTGAGCCATTTGGTTTCTCATCTCCACTCTTTCATTAGCCATCTGAGTTCTGACCTCTGTCAGGTCCTGCTGTACTTGATCCATTTGGATACCAGGAAGGTTGTTGCGAGTAGGATACCGGTGCGGACGGTTGAGAGGGAACACCCGACGGCGAGCAATAATTCCTGAACCACAACAGAGTTAGTAACAAACAAACTAATAACAAAAACCTACAAAACAAAACAAAAGTTAGTATGCAATGCAGTATGCTTATTTGTTTTCCAAGGTATCCGGCTTGGTTCTTGGTTTTGACCTTTCCAGACCCCGAGGAAGATGCTTTGATGTTGTAAAAGAAACCCCCACAATGGAAACAAACTAAAATATATTACAGATACTGAACAAATACATAGTTTGTTTTTTTACAGCACATGCCCCTGAAGGGTCAAAATACAACAAAAGAAAAGTACATCAAATGAAAACAACAACAATCAAAAGGTCAGACATCTAGTCCAAACTCATCCTCCTTAACCTCCTTCAGAAGTGCCTCGGTCACCGGACCAGCTGGATGCTCTATGATGTTTCTGATGAGGAGGTTTCTGGTGGCAATGGCAGTGGTCAGCTTCTTGTACCTGTCTTGGTACTTTGACCTCTTCAAGCCAGCCCTGAGCTTCAACTCTGAAATCTCTTTCTAGGCTTCCAGCAAAGCTTCCTGTTGCTTCTTTTCATTGGCCTCTAACTGTTCAATCCTAGCTTGAGTTTTCTGATCTTCTTGTATCCGGGCTTCAGTGATCCTGACCCACCTAGCCTGACTTTCTTGTAGATAGAGATCAGTCCCAGCCTTCTGAAACTTGGCCTCTTTATAGGCATTCTTCAATATTTGTTCCCCAGCTCTTGCTTTCTTGATGTAGTCCTCTGTTTTCTCAATTTTAGCCAGATGCTCCACCTTAAGCTTCTCCAACCTTTCAATGTCCAGACGACCATCACTCCTTTCCCACAGAGTCTTCTTCAGTGCTTGAGACAGATTCTCATTCCTTTCCTTCAGCTTCTCAAATTCTTCCAGGCTGACAGTTGCTGCTGGCTGTGTTGTGGATGGTCCAGGTATATCTTCAATGGTGAAGGGCATCCCAGTAATCTGAGCCCTAGCATGAGACCAGTCATAGTACTGAGCTGAAGCAACATTATTACATCTCCCAAGAATGGCCATCCCTTTTGTCTGGATATTTTCCCAAGCCCAGGATGCTTGTCTGACAGCAGCTAGATTAGGCTTTATCTCACAATACAGGGTCTCAGCTAAATCTTGCACTCTAGGAGGGTGAATCAAAGCATATCCCAGTTGCCTTTTAAACATCAAAGGATTGTAGTTGATGCAACCCTTTACTCCTATTAGAGGCACATTTGGGTACTGCCCACAGCTAGTGATGATGTCTTTGCCTTTGGTGCTCTGGGTGCACCATCTGATGTCATCTGAAGTCAAAGCAATAAGTCTTTTAGCCCAATTCTTCTGTTGGTGAGGATTCAGGAAGGCATCTGTCTTAGGCAAGTGTTTGAGCAGCCAAGTGTGAAACAAAGGAGCACAACATCTCACTAGCTTCCCCCTTTGTTTCTCATTCCTCTGATGAATGGAGTAATAGAAATCTCCCAGCAATGTGGATACTGGGTTCCTCAGGAGGAAAAGATGAATGGCATTCTTGCTGATAAATTTGGGCTCATCTGCAAACAATACAACCCCATATATGCTGAGAGCTAGTAATGCACAAACTGCCCTCCATTCTCCCAAAGAGGCATTCAGGATGGCTTGAGAAATCAAGAAGTCTAAGTGTACACCAGGGATCCCAACCTTTGTTGTCATATTCTGCTCAATCAAAGTAGGCTCCAGGTACAGTGCTTTTGCCACTTCTCCATTGCAGGGAGAAGTCATCTCTGGGTTGAAGGGGACTCCACCCCTGACAGGTACCCCAATCAATGATGAAAACTCCTCCAAAAGAGGTCCTAGCTGAAAGTCTGGGAAAGTGAAGCATCTCAAAGAATGGTCATAAAACTGTAGGCAAGTGTGGATCATGCTCCTCTGGGAAGGATCCAGGTCCATAACCATGTCAAGGATACCTCCATAATGCTCTCTGAATAATGGGATGTGGTCAGGGGTGATAAGTGACTGGACCTGCCTGATGCCAGTCAGCACAGGCTCAAAGAAATGGTATGAAATGTTGCTCTTCCTGGGTGTCATGACTGCTGATGAAGAGCTGAAGGCAAGTGCTGATGAAGATCAAGACTGGTACTGGAGATGGGCCACTGATGGGCTGATGCTGGTGATGATGAAGCTGACTGAAGCAGACAATTGAGGAAGATAGCTGAAGCAGATAGCTGATGAAACAGAGGTCTATGCAAATGAAGGGGTCAAAACCAAGCCAAAATATAATGTGGATACATTGAAAAACAAATAAAAAAATGTTAAATGATGCAATGAGGATGTATAAAAATGATATGCAAGGGTTTGTGATCAAGCTTGATCTGATTATCTGTCTTGATATAAAGCCCATGTATATTCAAGAAGTCCAGATGGAGGTTCAGAAATCCAGTAACCAAGGTGGGGGACTCAAATAAAGAGTCACATGTCCAGGGTTAAATCACAAGAACTGTCCAAAATGAAGTACTCTTAAACCAAACAAGTATCAGGGTATAATGTGGCCAAAGGTACCTGCAAACCTGTAAACAGCCCAACCCCCCTCATAGGTAGTGTTCTAAAACAAGGATCCTCAGACTTGGATCAGTTATGAGAAGTGTAAACACTTCTAACCCGGAGGTACAATGTTTACAATAACCATAAAAGATCCTCCTCTAATTCACCTCAGTTTCTGTAGCACATAGTTCTCAAGAAGAAACCCACATCTGAACCGTGTTTCATATTCCCGCACCAGACCGAAATGGAATGGGAAAGAACATGAACCACTCTAGCCTAGGTGTCACTCAGGTCCCAGGTATAGGACCTCAAATACTCAATGAAACCCCACCCACCAAAACAGAAACCAGATCCAGCAATGATAATGACAGTATGAAATATGAAAAACTGTAAAGAAAGCGATAAATAAAGTTGTACATAAAGCAATAAATAAAGCAACTATATAACACAATTAGCACATAACACCCCAGTAAACACAAATCAAACAAGCGCTAGGAGGAACCCACAAAAAGAACCAGAAGCCCTGGTTATAGTTTAAGGTTCCCCAGCAGAGTCGCCAAGCTGTCGCTCCCACCAAATGACACCCAGGTCAGAAGGGGTACAGACGCGAACGGTCGGCGAAAGAGAAAGGAATGAATAGAGTCGCCAGCTAGGCATTTTTATCCCGAAGGAAAGGTAATGCTGCATAAACCTAGAAAAGATATGGATAAGACGGTTGCGAACCAGAGAGACTGAGAAAGGGGGTTGGTTACAACCTGGGAAGGTATTAGCACCCAGATTGTCCGTCGTACTCGACGGGATCCACGCTTGAAATATTTGTGTTTTAAAGGGGTAGTGTCAGTGCTTTTTTGTGTGTGCAACAAGCTGGAAAAGAATGCAAGTGTCAGTGTAAGAACAAGAATAAGAAGCTCAAGACTATGAGGCTTAAAGAACAATGCTGGAAGGAGGGGGAATATACAGAGACTTTTGTTTGATAACTGTTAAGTTATGCCTACGTATCCTCTCGTGCAATGAGGAAGTCAGAACACCGTAGTTCGACCCAAAGAGACTGAAGAATAAATTGAATTGTGAACTGCTTGCTTGTCTATGCTCAAGTGTATGACCTGTCTGGCTCAGGTGCAAACTGTCTTGCATTAGACGGAAGAAGCAAGTTCTCGTTTATGAGTGAATGAGATGAGAAAAGAATCCCGGAGGAGACGATTATTGTTTGTTTTTGGATTTTCAATCTTTTATTGCTTTTGGAAATTTGTCATAAGAAAATGAGCTTAAGCCTAAACCAATGGGTTAGTAAACTCATCACATCCTCCCTCTGATTAGGGGTAATGAGAATACCTTAAGCATGAAGTAAACACCTCACACTTAATCACCATGGTGTAGGATTAAGATCATTAACCTACTTGTGATTATTTAGATGTTTTTGGTGTTTTTGTTTAGTGTTAAGTAATGAGTTTAAGCCATAATCAAGGATTTAATGGACCCATTACACCATCCTAATAGAAGGATAATAGATGAGAACATTTAAGCTGAGAAAGACTCCTCAACTTAATCCATGATTAGGGATTAACCTCATGACAAAACAAAGCCTTTATTAAAGTGGATTTTAGTTAATGGTAAGATGAAGAAGTGATTTTTATGATTTGTAATACAACTTGAGGGGGACTTGTCCATTAACACTAGGGTTAGTCCTTCTTAACCAATTAAGGAAGAATTAGAACCCTAATGCAAGGCCCAAGTTACAAGCTTGATGTCTTGATGATTATTAGGTGAATTGATTAAAGGATTTAAACACATTAAGGGTTTAACACTTAGGATTAAAGTTATACACTCCATCCTAATAGAAGGATGCATGCATAAGCTTAATCACTCAAAGCCTTAAAGCCTTTAGGGTTTAGTCCCTGATTATGAGATGAGAAGAGAAGACTCAAAGATGACACAAAGGTAAAAGCTAAATGGGGGACTAATCAAACCCTAATTGTTATCATGCTTGGTTATTCCTAGGGTTAGTGAGGTTTGCAAGAAGATCTTCAGAGAAACCACCAGGAAGGAAGCAGATGAAAGGAGCAAGAGGCAAAGAGAAGCAAAACAACTTGCTTCACTTAAGAAGACAAGTTGCTTGGAGAAAGGAAGTAAGAGATGAACATGAATGAGAAAGCTCACTCCAATGCATAAGATAAGATACAGCAAAGATGCAAGAGAGATGAGAAGAGATTGTGAGAAGTGAAGGCAAATTTACTTCTCAAGACAACTTACCACCTGAAAAGTTAGCCAAAAGAAATGAAATGCAATGCAAATGAGATAAAATGTCATGATGCAAACCAAAGTCGGAAGCATTCACATGATGTTAATGATGCTAAGAGATGATACAAACATGAGTCAAGATATGAGAATGATCATACAAGGACATGGATGCAGATGAAGCATGCTTTGAACCATGAATGTACATGAAAAGTTATGAAATGAAATGGACATATAACATGGAAAATGAAAGATGCAATGATCAAACATGATTCTAATATGTCCTAAGATGTATTATGAATCATGTGGATGCACAAAATGTCATGACAAGTCATTGGATGCAAGCAAATGAGAAATGGATGCAAAGGAAGTCACAAATTAGGGTTACATGCATCATGCAATACAAAAATCCAAAACCAGAAGCAAATGTCATGATAAAAAATTGAAAATGCAATCAAAGATACCCTAAACCTATACAAGTTCACTGCCCAAAGGAGAGGATCTAACTCTTAACCTAGTGAAAGTTGTGAATCTCCTAAGTTGGCTAGGGTTTTGGGGGTACCTCATCACAAAAAATGCAAAACAAATTGAAAATGCAAGATCAAATCAAACCAATTTTATCCTATAAACTACATGTTATGAAGGATGCAATGCAAGAAGAATCATCATCAAACTCTCAATGGTTAGGCAGAATGGATTTTTCAAAGTTTGCACAAAAATATTGCCTTAAAATGAATTTAATTCTAAAGAAAATGATTAAAATGCATCAAGATCAAAAAAGAAATTTGGTTTGAGGGTTTGATAATGTTTCTAAATGCTTCTAAATGCAATGTGAATTTTTTGGTGATTTTTAAATACCTAAATGCATTTTTAATTAATTAATTTTCATTAACTAATTAAAAATAAACATTTAAATAATTTAAAAATAATTTTTAATGCAAAAAAATAAAAATAAAAATATTTTTGTGTTCTAAAAATTAATGAAATCGTTGACAAAAATTTTCATAATTTTTAAATGATTTTAGCTATTTTAAAAAATTCGTACAAGTTAATTATAAAATAAATGAATAAAAATTGAATTATTGAGAAGTATGCAAAATGAAGGGATCAGATTGAGTCTGGGCTGGGAAAGGTTGACTTGGCGCCACATCCAATGGCCCAAGTTCAAACCTGGATAATTTTTGTTTTATGACTAATTAAACTGGATTTAATTAATTAATTAAGGATTAGGGCTTAATGAGCCATCTGAACCATCCAAACGCGCGCGGGAATCAGGATCCTAAGGCCAATATTCAAAGTTCCTTAATTACACAATTAGGGCAAATGATTTTCAGGTGACCGGAACAGTGGTTCCAGTCATCTTCTCCGGCGAGCATAAACCCTAGATTCTGCTACAGGTTACCAATCATGAAATTTCTTCCACCAAAATGATCCTCTCATCAATCTAAACCTAACCCCTCACCCTAAATTCATTTATTTTCACTCACAAGCCTGAATCGAAGCAAAGTATGAAACACGGGCAAATATTCAGAGATGTCATACATGCTGGTTTCTTCACCATTTCAAAAACTAAACACATATTCATGATCAGTGGAAGACATAGCATCATAAAAGAACTTAAAAATCAATTTCTGGGAAAAATGTTCTTCATGTTACCTGAGATGAAGCTTCCCTGATTTTGAGCTTTCTGGCCTCAAGCTTTGTGCAAACCTTCTCCCTTGATCCTCCTGATGATGGAATGGAGCTTAGAAAGCTTGGTGAGTGGCTTGTTTGAGTGATTCAACTCTGGTGTAGCAGAAATGGGGGTCTCTATAGGTGATGATTCAGGCAGTTTCAGAGGGTGTATTCTGTTCTATGAATGATTTATGGTTTGTGGGTGAAGAAATTTTGGTTGTTTGAAGGCTGTGTTGAGTGATTCGAAGAGGGAAAGGTTTTGACAGTTTTTGTGTATGCTGCAATGTGGGAGCTTCTTGCTTGTGTGTGTTCTGTTTTTGGGTTGCTTGATATCCACATATCATACTCTGGTTGGGCAGAGAGTTGGTGGTGGCACTGTGGGATTGGTATAGGAAAAATGCAAGAAAGTCAAGATTTTGTGTACTCTAAGCATGGCTCGGGTCAGAGGCAATCTTAGGGCTTGTCCTGCCTCATCTTGAATCAAGGAAGGCCTTAGGATCAAGAGAAGACAGCTGGGTGCATTGGATCACAAGTTTGAAGTGTTTTTGCAATATGGCAACTTGTTACATTTCATGATTTTTGGCCATGAACATGTGATAAGTCTTGCTGAATTTTTGGTGTGAGATGCCTCATGAGGTCATGGTAATGTTTTGAGACCAGCTAGATATCATACAATCCTTTGAGAATTATTTTGCAAGAAAATCCTCTTTGCACTTTTATGAAGAATGGCTTATGGTTACTTGAAACTTAAGGCATAGAAATGGGAAATTCCTTGGGCCAAACTGAATTTTAGGTCATGCATTGTGTTTGTATGATAATTAGAGGTCACATTGAAGTCACATAAAGGCTTGTCATGACGATTTGCAAGTTTTTTCCATTTTGTGCAAAAGTGAAATTTCAATGATTTTATCCAACTTTGCAAGGCCATAACTTTTGATCCAAAATGAATTAGAATGAGTTCTTGTACTTTTTGAAAAGGGAATGATCCATTCTACAACTTTCATGACCAAATTTTTCTCATTTGAAGCATTTTTGAATCAACTTGAGGAGGTTGAAAAACTTTCCCAAAATGGTAAGTTTCCATTACAAGTCACTTTCCCAAAGAGGCAATTTTGCAAATGACTTGAAATTCTTCAACTTTGTGAACTTCTAACATCTTCTATGATCAAATAAAGATCATACACACTCAAAATGATGGAGAATTCCCTTTGGTTGGGTCATTGGGGGCCTCAGATGCCCTGATTTTGCACTGACTTGCCCAAGAAGTCAACTCTTGTTCAGATGCCTTCCCCATTGAATTTCTTCATGAAACTTGATATGCATGATCCTCATAACATATGGAGACCAATAGAAACAAGAATTACCAAAAAATTTGGAGTTATGGCCTCTGAAACCAAAACCCTAATTCTAGGTCATCTGTGCAGCTAAGCCTGGCTCTGCTTCCATGCCTTTCTCAGTTCTTGTAATTCTTTGACTTCCTTTACTTTGTGGGGATATAATATGATGCTTGAACATTCATGGACCCCTTTTAAGTGATTGATGACCTTTGGAATAGCTCAAGTGGCTCAAGGATGGCTCAGATCACAAACCCTAGATGCAGATGACTTTGAATCAATGCAGTGAAGTAAATATGCAATATGAGATGATGTGATTGAACTTATGCATATGAAAATATCACAAGCCATGGTGTGAATGGGTGAGGGCAAATTTGGGGTGTTTACATTATTTTATATTTTTTATATAAATAATTTAATTAAGTTTATATTAAATAATCAAAACCCTAATCCTGATTTTTCTTAATTGTAAAATTAACCCTAATTTCTAACCCTAATTTTTGTTTAACTTTAATTTAATTAATTTTTCTAATATATAGTTAAATAATTAATCATGTTTTGTAAATATTTATTCTATGGTTTATTATTAATATTCCCATTATATTATTTTCTTTTAAAAAAATTCTTTAAAATTGCTTATTTAATTTAAAAATATTCTCTTAACTTGTATATATTTTTTGTATATTTGTGCTAATCTCTTCCTCTTATAATTATTTTATTACTAATCATTTTAATTATAATTTCTCTATATATTTATTATTCATATTATAATGTAATTGCGAAAGTCTTGTAATAGTCGTAGGTTTATTATTGTTTTTATGTTATTGTTTATAAATGTTTTTGCCATGGTTAGTAACTATAGGGAGCGATAACATGTTGGTGATTTAAAATTAATTTAGAATGACTTACTTAATAAGATAAATATATGAATATGAACACTCACACACGTAAGCCGATCTTTGATCGCCATCCTACACTTTCTAAGGGTATTCCTCATGTTGCCTAATTATAAGGTCAAGTAAGGTGTCTTAAAGAAAAGTCCCTTTTCATAAAATATCATCAAGTCCCTTTTAAGATTATAAGATCTAGTCCCTTCGATGTTGCCTACGGTAAATGATCTTGTCCCTTCGAATAAAAGATGATAAGTCCCTTCGTATTGCTAAGACACCTTACAGTTGCCTAAACACAGATGTCCATTCACATGTCCCTTATAACATCCAAGGTAATGACTACATGTTCCTTAATAATAGGTATAGTCTTACCATTGAAAGAACATATAAGAACAGTAAAGATTTAACACAGGGTAGGTTCCTCTTAAGTACTTGCTCACTTTTTCAAAATACTTCATTACACTTCACATTTCAAACAAATTTTCAAAACAAAGTCTTTATATACATCCATACGAGGATCATTATAAAGTACTTAGAAATTTTTTATCACACACTACACCTTTCTCAAAACAGTTTAAAGTGAGCTAAGTAACTAAGAGCCCATGGATAACCATGGATATAAAGGGTGCTAACACCTTCCCTTTATATAACTTACCCCCCGAACTCACAATCTTTTTAAGGTCTTTCCTGTTCTTTTATTCCCTTTCCTTTTGGATAAAATAAAAGTCGGTGGCGACTCTTGCTATCCGCAACATTTAACTAAAGTCAGTTCTCCCACCATGTTACAGAATGGATATAAAAAATGAAAGAAAAAGCAAGAATTTTCCATTATAGTTCAGTGGTAACCGGTTATTACCTACGCAGTAACTGGTTACCAATTCAAAAACTGGGATTTTCTGCAATTTTAACACATGTAACCGGTTACTACCTATGAGGTAACCGGTTACTCTGCAATCAGAATAAAAAATTTATGCATTTTCATGCAAAAACTAGTATCAACTTATTCAAATAAGCTCTATTCTAATGCCTATCAACCTAGCACGAAAATCACACCTAAATGCAACATTCTAACACCTATTAACAATACGATCACACTATGATTCTAGCTACTCTGATCAAACCAATCAAAGCACCACAAAAACGAGAAAAAAGCGAAGAATACGCGAAGCGAGATGAAGAGAAATAAGTTAAAATGAGAAGTGATTATGGATTCACCAACCTACAAAGCGGAGGCTTGCTTTGGCAATTGTTGCAATGTCGAGCAATACGCGAAATGAGAGAAAACCGGAGATCCAAAGCTTCGATCCGCAAATGTGCAAAATAAATGAGATTGGTGAGAATTATCCGAAATCGCTTCCGAATGGTGAAATAAACACCGCAACCGTAGCAACTTCTTCGATAATCCGTTGAATTGATGAAATGTTGGAGGCTTAGCTTCTGATTCTTCAAGTTTCAATGCAAAACTTAAATAATTTTGATGATGATGAAGCTTTGGTGTGAGTTTGGAAAATGGTGAGAAATGAGAGAATTGAGATTGTGAGAATGGTGAAATTTATGAAATGTGGCTAATCCTTTTTTTGGCTTGATGAACAAGGTTTATATAGGGGTTAGCTTTAGAGCTAGGTTTAGGTTAGGCACGAGGTCTGGACACTAGGCCTAGATCCTAAGCTAAGAGTTGGTTGGGAATATTCCAAGATTCCATGGCATATTCTTGGAATATTCCTTGGCATATTCTGGGTATATTCCTTTGGAAGAGTGTGGAATGTTCTAGAATTTGGTGAAAATATAAAGGAAAGTGAAAATGGAGAAGGGATGGAAACAACCAACTGATTTTTGAATTTTTGCAATTTTGTACGAAGTAATCGGTTAGTACCTATGAGGTAACCGATTACCAGTACAAAAATTGGCCTTTTTCCTTCAAATTTCAACAGGTAGCCGGTTACTACCCCTGAGGTAACCGGTTACTTCAACTAAAACTTGAATTTTCCTTCTTTTTGGTGGGAAATCCTGGACATCCAGTCTTGGTCATATTTTCTAGGATTATTTTTCTTCCGAGACCCGATGATCACCGAATAAACCTTGATCACATGCCCACGCCTCGACCAATGATGTATGCTCTTTATTATTGTTATTTTTTTATGCAATGTATGAACAAATATGCAAGATGACACGGAAATGAAGCATAAGCTACTCAGAATCGGTGATAAATAAAAGGGCAAATTTTGGGGTATTATAAGATGGAAGATGGATTTCTCAACATGAAAATCATTGCCATTATGCTCGGAGATTAAAGATGCTATGTGTAAACACCCCAAATTTGCCCTCACCCATTCACACCGTGGCTTGTGATCATTTCATATGCATAAACACAATCATATCACCTCACATCTCATTTTTGGGTTCATTGCTTAGCTTCTAAGTCATCTGCATCTAGGGGATGTGATCTGAGCAATCCAAGGGCATCTTGAGCCACTCCAAAGGTCACCAATCACTTCAAAGGGATCCATATGTGTTCTTATATCATATTACATCCTCTCAAGGTCAAGATTTCAAAAGAATCACAAGAACTGGGTTTGGAATGGATGCAGAGCCAGGTTTGACTGCACAGTTGACCTAAAATTAGGGTTTTGGTTTCAGAGGCCATAACTCCAAATTTTTTGGTCATTCTTGTTTCCATTGGTCTCTATATGGTATAGGGAGTATGCATATCAATTTTCATGAAGAAATTCCATGGGGAAGTCATCTGATCAAGAGTTGACTTTTCAGACAAGTCAGTGCAAAATCAGGGCATCTGAGGCCCCCAATGACCCAACCAATGGGTGGTCTTCATCATTTTGAGTGTATATGATCTTTATTTGATCATGGAAGAAGGTTGAAGCTCACAAAAATCAAGAATTTGGAGTTTTTGCAAATGTTGACTTTTTAGGCATAGTTGACTTTTCAAGAATATGTCATTTTATGCCATTTTTCAAGCCTTGATTCTTGGTCCAAAAATGCTTCAAATGGAAAAACTTTGGTCATGAAAATTGTAGAATACATTTTTCCCTTTTCAAAAAGTACAAGAACATGATCAAATTCTTCTTGGATCAAAAGTTATGGTGTGACAAAGTTGGCTAAAATCATTGATTTTCAAGACATGCCTCAAATGTGAATTTTGCAAAATCATGAACCAATGCCATTTGTAACTTCTAATTCATTTCAAACCATTACACAAACATTCCATGAGCCTTAAAAATCAGAATTGGACCAAGGTTTCACATGGTTATGGTTTGTGTAACAAGACTTTTCCATGAAGTTTCAAAAGTGTGCCAACTTGCAAAACCATCATGATGCTTCTCACCACTTGATGCATTGGCTGCTGAACCTTTCTAGCATCACACACACATCATGCTGCGCAGCCCATGCTTCTTGTACCAAGCTATAGCTCAAGCCATGCCTTCCTTACACAAAGTGGACTTTTTTGCAAAAGCAAACTTACCAATCAATAGGGGCCAGGTCACATCATCTGACCTATAGGATTAAAATATGCTATCCAAATGCTGGCCATAACACTCAAGAAGCAAAGATGAAACAAGACATAGCATCACATTCACAAAATCACCCTCACTTGCATCTTCCTTAGAAACTCTTTGCACAAACCACAAACATCAAAACAAGCTTCACTAATCATCTCACCATGCTTCATAGAGCCTAAACCAAGCAAAACCTAAGCCTGAAACCAGCAAGAACACCATTCCTCCATTTTCACTCTCAGAAGCAAAACCATTCGAATATCTCTCCACAGCTCACAAACACACAAACAAACTCCACAAACCTTCTCCACTCACCATCCTGATCACAAAGAACCACTCACATTGACCTGAAACAGCCTGAATCACCATTGCCATTTTCAACTGAGCTTGAACAGAACTTGTTCAATCTCTCAAACCAGCCAACTTAAACTCCTTCTAAGCATTCAAGCATCATCAGGGGATCAAGTGGAGTGGATTGCATCAAGAGGGGAGGTCAGAAAGTTGCAGGATTGAAAGCTTCGAAACTCAGGTAGCTCAAGAACATTTTTTCCAGAAATCGTTTTTTAAGTTCTTAAGTTGTTCTATGTGCTTCACTGATCATCCTGATGTCATTGGTTTTGAAAATGGTTGAGAGATGAGAGTTTAATTGCTTTCTGAAACTCTGTGACCTAAAAAATGTTTTGCTCGATTCATGAGTTTGAGGAAGAATAAATGATTTCTAGCTTGGGGTTTTGATTCAGGGGAGTGTGGGGATCATTTCTGTGTGTTTAGATTTCATTTAGGTTGCGTTTTGTGGATTTTGGGGATTTTCAGGTGGGGTTCCCACCGGAGAAGATGACCGGAGGTCTTCTCCGGCCACCTGAAAATCATTAGGGTTTAATCAGTGTAATTAATTCCATTTGAATTTTGTGCGTTGGATGGCTTGACTTTGTTGACTTCCCGCGTGCATGAATGGTCCAGATTCAGTCATTTGCCCTAATCTTGTTTAATTAGAATAATCATAACTAATTAACTCAGAAGCAATCCAGGCCATCCATTAGCGCGCGCGGTCAACCTTTTCAAATCCAGAGTGAATCCTGGCCTTCCATCCTGCATACTTCAGTTTATTTCATTTTATTTTCATATTTTTCTCATTTAACTTCCATAATTTATTTAAAATAGTAAAAATTGTCTAAAAATTATGAAACTTTTTCTCATGAGTTTTATTAATTTTTATGACACAAAAATATTTTTTTTTTATTTTTATCATTAAAAAAGTATTTTTAAATATTTAAAAGATTATTTTTAATTGATTAATGAGAATTAATTTATTAAAAATACTTTTAAGTATTTAAAAATCACCAAAAAATTCATGAAATGTTCTAAGGCATTTAGAAACATTGTCCAACCTTCAAAACAAATTTCTTTTTTGATCTTGATGCATTTTGAGAATTTTTCATTGAATAAAAATCATTTTTGTGCATTATTTTGATCCTAAGTTCAAAAAATCATTTCTGCCTATCTATGGAGAGTTGGACATTGATTCTTCTTGCATTGCATTGTGTTTAGCATGTAGTTTCTAGGATTAAATGTCCATGGTTTGTTTCCTCATTTTCAATTTGTTTGGCATTTCTTTTGTTTAGGAACCCTAAAAACCCTAATAACTTGTAAAAATCATAACTTGAGATTGGTTAAGAGTTGAGACCTCTCCTTTGGGCATTGGTTTAGTATGGGATTAGGGTTACCTTGTGTGGCATTTTCAATTTTTTATCATAGGGTTTGCTTCTGTTTTGGGTTTTTGTTTGATGTATGATTCATAAACCCTAATTTGGGCTTCCCTTTGCATCCATCTTGCATTCTCTAGCATAACATGACTTGCCATGACATTTCAAGCATCCATGTGATTCATTTGACATCATAAGACATATAGAAAGCATGTTTGATCATTGCATCATGTGTTTGCCATATTGTATGCCATGTGCACTTCATAACTTTTCATGCATGTCCATGCTTCTAAACTTGCTTCATTTGCATTCATAAACTTGTATGATCATTTCCATGTGCTGCCTCATGTTCATAGCACTTCATAGCATCATTATCATCATCAACATGCTTCTGGTTTTGTTCCTCATCATGTCATCTCATCTCATCTTGCATTGCATTGCATTTCTTTTCTAACATTTCAGGTGGTAAGTGCCTTGAGAAGTGGATTTGCCTTCACTTCTCATAACTTTCCTTTTCATCTCTCTAGCATCCATGCTGAATTCTCTATATGTGTTTCAGTTTGAGCTTGCTCATTCTTGTTCCTCCCACTTTCTCTCTTCAAGTGACTTGACTTCTTGAATGAAGCAAGTTGCTTTGCTTCTCTTGATCCTGTTCATCTGCATCCTGGTGGTTCTCTTTGAAGGTTGCTCTTGAAAACCTCACAAACCTTAGGAACAACCAAGCATGACAATGATTAGGGTTTTGATTAGTCTCCCCTCTTAGTTTTACCTTTGTGTCTCTTTTGAGTCTTCTCTTCTCACCTCATAATCAGGGACTAAACCCTAAAGGCTTTAAGGCTTTGTGATTAAGCTTATGCCTGCATCCTTCTCTTAGGATGAAGTGTATAACTTTAATCCTAAGTGTTAAACCCTTAATGTGTTTAAATCTCTTAATCAATTCACTTAATAAGTATCAAGACATCACACTTGTAACTTGGGCCTTGCATTAGGGTTCTAATTCTTCCTTAACTGGTTAAGAAGGACTAACCCTAGTGTTAATGGACAAGTCCCCCTCAAGTTGTCTTACAAACCCTAAAACTCACTTCATCATCATATCATTAACTAAAATCCACTCAATAAAGGCTTTGTTTTGTCATGAGTTTAATCCCTAATCATGGATTAAGCTGAGGAGCTTTCCTCAGCTTAAACATTCTCATCTATTATCCTTCTATTAGGATGGTGTAATGAGTCTGTTTAATCCTTGATTATGGCTTAACCTCATTACTTAACACTAAACAAAAACACCAAAAACATTTAAATAATCACAAGTAGGTTAATGATCTTAATCCTACACCAAAGGTGATTAAGTGTGAGAATCTGACTTCACACTTAAGGTATTCTCATTACCCCTAAACAGAGGGAAGATGTGATGAGTTTACTAAATCCATTGGTTTAGGCTTAAGCTCATTAACTTATGACAAACTTTCAAAAGCAATAAAAGACTCAAAACTCAAAAACAAACAATAATCGTCTCCTCCGGGATTCTTTTCTCATCTCATTCACTCACAACCGAGAACTTGCTTCTTCCGTCTAATGCAAGACAGTTTGCATCTGTGCCAGACAGATCATACACTTGAGCATAGGCAAGTAAGCAGTTCACAAGTCAATTCATCTTTCAGTCTCTTTGGGTCGAACTACGGTGTTCTGACTTCCTCATTGCACGAGAGGATACGTAGGCATAACTTAACAGTTATCGAACAAAAGTCTCTGTATATTCCCCCCCTTTCCAGCCTTATTTTCTTAGCCTCATGATCATGAGCATACTCTTTCCTTACACTGACACTTTCATATTTCACATCACTCATACACTTTACACTGACACCTGTACATCCTTTTCCAGCTCTTCTGTACACAAATTGCACTGACACTACCCCTTTAAAGCACAAATCTCTTAAGCGTGGATCCCGTCGAGTACGACGGACAATCTGGGTGCTAATACCTTCCCAGGTTGTAACCAACCCCCTTTCTCAGTCTCTCTGGTTTGCAAACCGTCTTATCCATCTCTTTCTAGGTCTATGCAGCATTACCTTTCCTCCGGGATAAAAATGCCTAGCTGGCGACTCTATTCATTTCCAGTGAGTTCACGGCTGTGTGTTCTCATTATCCCTCTCGCCGACCGTTCGCGTATGTACCTTTATTTGGACTTAGCTTCATTTATCGGGAGCGACAGCTTGGCGACTCTGCTGGGGAGCCTTATATTGCAACCAGGGCTTCTGGTTCTTTTTGTGGGTTCCTCCTAGCGCTTGTTTGGTTTGTGTTTACTGGGGTGTTATGTGTTTACTTGTGCTTGTATATTTGTACTTATTTTGCTTTATGTACAGTTTGCTTTACTGCTTTCTTTATTGCTTTTGCATTATATCATATTGTCATACTGTGTTGCTGGCTGGATCTGTTGTTTGTTTTGGTGGGTGGGTGTTCCATTGAGAGTTAAGGTCCTATACCTGGGACCTGAGTGACACCTAGGCTAGAGTGAATCATATTCTTTCCCATTCCATTTCGGTCTGGTGCGGGAATATGAAACACGGTTCAGATATGGGTTTCTTCTTGAGAACTCTGTGTTGCAGATTTCCTGCAATGCTAGGGCTATCTGGGAAGCCTGCTAAGTCTGGATGACCTTTAGTATTGACCTTCAGAAACTGAGGTGAATTAGAGGAGGAACTTTTATGGTTATTGTAAACACTGTACCTCCGGGTTAGAAGTGTTTACACTTCTCATAACTGATCCAAGTCTGAGGATCCTTGTTTTAGAACACCACCTGTAAGGGGGTTGGGCTGTTTACAAGTTTGCAGGTACCTTGACCTCAGAATACCCTTGTTACTTTGATTTGATTAAGAATACTTCATTTTGGGACAGTTCTTGTGATTCTAAACCCTGGACATGTGGCTCTTTATTTGAGTCCCCCACCTTGGTTACTGGATTTATAGACCTCCATCTGGAATTCTTGAACATACTTGGACCTATATCAGAGTTTTTGATCAGATCCAGCTCAGTCACAAACCCTTGCATATCATTTGCATACATAAACATTGCATCATATTGACATTTGCTTATTTGTGTTTCAGGGTATCCATTTTCATTTGGTTCTGGTTTTGACCCCATCTTCAGTACTGACCTATCTTCATCAGCATTTGCTTCAGTCATCTTCTTCAGTCATCAGCACCAGCCAATCAGTGGCCCATTCTTCAGTGTTATCATCAGCACCTGTCACCACTCATCTTCAGCATCATGGCTCCTAAAAAGAGCAACATCACCTATCACTTCTTCCAGCCAGAGCTAGCTGACATCAGGAGGATTCAGACCCTGATCACTCCAGACCATATACCATTGTTCAGGGAAAGCTATGGAGATATACTAAATATGGTTATGGATCTGGACCCTTCACAGAGAAGCCTGATCCACACTTACATTCAGTTCTATGATCCCCCACTGAGATGTTTCACCTTTCAAGACTTTCAGTTGGGCCCCTTATTGGAAGAGTACTCTTCATTAGTTGGTATGCCTATCAGGGGTGGAATCCCTTTCAACCCTGAGATGGTCTTTCCTGCTAATGGAGAAGTAGCAAAGGCTTTGCATCTGGAACCTGTCCTGATTGAGCAGCATATGACCTCTAAAGCTGGAATCCCTGGTTTTCATCTGGATTTCTTGATCTCTCAAGCTACCCTGAAAGCTTCTTTAGGAGAGTGGAAAGCTGTTTGTGCATTATTGGCCTTGAGTATATATGGAATTGTATTGTTTGCAGATGAGCCTCGATTCATTAGCAAGAATGCAATCCATCTGTTCATCCTGAAGAACCCAACACCCACTTTATTGGGAGATCTTTACTATTCAGTGCATCAGAGGAATGAAAAGCAGAGGGGAAGATTAGTGAGGTGTTGTGCTCCATTGTTCCATACTTGGCTTCTCAGGCATCTACCCAGGACAGATGCATTTCTAAACCCTCATCAGCAGAGTAACTGGGCCAAGAGACTCACTGCTCTAACTTCAGCTGATATCAGATGGTGCACCCAAGGCACCAAGGGCAGGGATATCATCACCAGCTGTGGGCATTTTCCCAATGTGCCCCTAATAGGAGTTAAGGGTAGTATCAATTACAACCCTCTGCTGTTTAAAAGACAACTGGGCTATGCACTGGTCCATACTCCTAAGGCACAGGGCTTGGTGGAGACTCTTTATTGTGAGAACAAGATTAGTTTGACTGTTGTTAGGCAGGCTGCTTGGGCCTGGGATAATGTTCAAACCAAGGGAGTGACCATTCTGGGGAAGTGCAACAATGTGGCATCAGCACAATATTATGAATGGTCCCGTGCCAGGGCTCAATTCTCTGGAATGCCCTTTACTATAGAAGACATGCCTGAGTCATCTTCAGCACCACCCCCTGCCACTATCAGTTTGGAGGAGTTTGAGAGCTTGAAAGAAAGAAATGAGAAGTTAACCCAGGCTTTGCAGAAGACCCTCCGGGAGAGGAGTGAAGGTATGAGGGAGATTGAGAGATTGGAGAAGTTGAGAGTGGAGCATCTGGTTAAGATTGAGAAGTCTGGGGACTATATCAACAAGTCTAAGGCTGGAGAACAAATTCTGAAGAATGCTTGCAAGGAAGCCCAGTTCCAGAGAGCAAGGACAGACTTGTATCTGAAGGAGAGTCAGGCTCGGTGGGTCAGGATCACCGAGGCTCGTACTTTGGAAGACAGGAGAGTTCAAGACAAGATGGAGCAACTGGAAGCTAGTGATAAAGAGCAGCAAGAAGCCCTGGCAGCAGCCCAGAAGGAGATATCAGAGCTGAAGATCAGAGCCGGGGTGAAGAGGTCAAAAGAACAAACTCAGCACAAGAAGCTAACAGTAGCTGTTACCACCCGGAATCTCCTCATCAGGAATCTCACGGAGCGTCCGGCTGATCCTGTGACCAAAGCACTTCTCAAGGAAGTTCGTGAGGATGAGTTTGGTCTTGGTGTTTGACCATTTGTTTGTTGTTGCCTTCTTTCCATGTACTTTTATTTTTTTGTAATGCATTTTGACCCCTTAGAGGGCTTGTGTTGTAAAATGAACAAGTTGTATTATTTCACCTTCTGTAATATATTTGTGTTAGTGTGCTTCATCTGAGTTTACTTCAAGCAACAACAACAGCATCTCCAAGGGTCTGGAAGGGTCAAAACTGAATGCCAAGCCGGATACCTTGAGAGCAAATAAGCATACTGCATTGCATGCTAACCCTTTGTTTGTTTTGTAGGTTTTTGTCTTGTTGTTGCTAACTCTGTTGTGATGTTCAGGAACTATTGCTCGGCGCCGAGTATTTCCCCTCAACCGTCCGCACCGTTATCCGACCCGTAGCAACCTTTCGGGCATTCAAATGGATCAGATGCAGCAGGACCTTACTGAGGTCAGAAATCAAATGGCAAATGAAAGGCTAGAGATGAGGAATCAAATGACTCAGTTTATGGAAGTTATGAACAACATGGCTCAGAGCCAAGAAAGATTGAGGGCCATGGTGGAAAGGCAAAATCAAGAAGATCCACATATAGGGACTGCCAGCACCAGCAACAATGAAAGGGTCCAACCTCATGTTAACCCCCCAGTCTTTGGACCCCACCTTCATCCAGAGGCCAACATCCCTGTCAATATACAAGGGACTGCCACAGCAGGGAGGGTACTGCAAGAAGACCCCCAGGAAGATCAGTTCACAGTGATGGGAGCTGGGGAGGAAGCTTATGACAGGAGGCTGGATGAGATAGCTGAGAAGTTAAGATCCTTAGAGTCTCAAAACTCTTTAGGATTTGACGTCATGGATATGGGCTTGGTAGACGGGGTCAGGATTCCCCATAAGTTTAAGCCTCCTTGTTTTGAAAAATACAACGGGACTTCATGCCCCCGGACTCATTTACAATCATTTCTGGGGAGGCTGAAGGCCTATACTATGGATGAGAAGCTCTGGATGTTCTATTTCGAAGACAGCTTGACTGGAGCGTCAAGAGAATGGTACTCTCACTTGACAAGGGCAACTATTAGATGCTGGAAGGACCTGGCAGAGGCCTTCATCAGACAGTATTAGTACAACTTAGACATGGCACCCAACAGGACTCTCCTAATGGGAATGTCACAGTCGTCAAGGGAAAGTTTCCGAGAATATGCCCAGAGATGGAGGCAATTGGCTGCCGCTGTTCAGCCACCTATGTCTGAAAGGGAAATGGCAGATATGTTCATGAACACCCTTCAAGGGACTTACATTGACAGGCTGGCTGCTTTCTCTTCCACTAGCTTTGCAGATGTTGTCATAGCCGGGGAGAGAATTGAAAGCCTATTGAAGATGGGTAAGATCTCAGACAACGGTGCAAGTTCGTCCAATAGTACAAGGAAGCCTTTTGCAGGCCCAAGAAGAACTGGCGAGACCAATGCCATCCACACCAACAGGGGAAGGCCCCAATATGTTCACAGATCAGTGGCAGCAGTCACCATTCCTGCTCCAGCTCATCCTCAACCAGTTTATCAACCTCCTCAGCAAAACTATCAGCCACAACCTCAGTACCATCAACAGAATCAGTATCCTCCGAGAAATTACAACAACAGCAACACCAACAATAACCAGCAAAGGCCATTCCAACAGAGGCCTTCTCAAGCTAACAGGGTAATCGATCCGATCCCTATGCCATATGCTACATTGCTGCCACAACTCCTGAAACTCAACCTAGTTGAGCTAAGGACGTTGGCACCTCCGGATCCCAACAGTCTACCCAGGAACTATGACTCCAATGCTAGGTGTGCTTTTCATTCAAACGCACCTGGCCACAGTACAGAAAAGTGTAGAGCTCTGCATATGAAGGTACAAGACCTGGTAGACTCAAAAGCTCTGAATTTCGCACCACCACCCAATGTCAATAAGAACCCGATGCCAAACCACGGTGGTCCCAGGATTAACGCTATTGAAGAAGACAAGCCGTCTTATTTAATAACCAGTGTGGGTCAGATCCGGACACCGTTGGTAGAAATCAAGGCTCAACTCCTGGAATGTCAAATGTTCCCGGGGTGTGAGTTGGGTTGTGCTTACTGCAATATCTCGGTAAATGGGTGCGATAATTTGAGGAATGGCATAGATGGCCTCATTCAGAGTGGCCAGCTTCAGATCACCACATCATTTCCAACAAATCCAACAATCTCACCAGCAACGGTTTCAGAACCTCCTACAACTGCAGCAACCATTGTTCCTGACAATTCTTCGGTTTCATCAACAAGTACTTCATCTGTCTTCTCAACTGATCAGTTTTCAACAAATTTTCCTGCTACAACTTCAGCTTCACTCCATTTTGAACCTCCTACAACAACAACATCCATTCTTCCAACAATGTCTCCTACAACACCAGCAACAAATCATGAAGATGTCTCAACTGTCACCATATTCTATGATCCTGAAAGCAACTCTGCCTACAACTCAGAAGGTGCTGCTCCCATTAGAGCACCAGTTACAATTTATTATGATCCACAGACTATCACAGTTCCTTCAACAGCTGCAATCAGTCCAGTCACCATCACGGTGCCTGGACCGGTACCTTATGAAAGCAGTAATGCCATCCCCTGGCATTACGGCTCTGACTTGTACTGTGAAGGACAAAGAATCACTTTTGAATCATCAACCCCTGCACTACAAGTAGACAATGTGGGCGGAGGCGGAGGCTTCACTCGAAGCGGACGTCTTTTCGCTCCACAAATTCAGAAACCCACAGCCGAAGCAGAAGCTGCTGCCAAGGCAAAAGGGAAGAGCCCTGTGCAGGAAGATCAAGCTGTTAAGGAAGCTTTGAAGACACCGTTCGATCAAGAGGTTGATGAGTTCATGCGAATCATCAAAAAGAGTGATTATAAAATAGTGGATCAGCTTCATCAGACGCCTTCCAAGATCTCAATCCTATCATTGCTTATGTGCTCCGAAGCCCATCGGAATGCACTACTCAAAGTCTTGCACGCAGCTTACGTGCCTGAAGAGATCACTGTCAATCAGCTAGAAGCTGTAGTTGGAAATGTTAATGCTAGTCACGGACTAGGGTTCACCAATACTGATTTGACAACGGAAGGCCGCAACCACAACAAAGCCTTGCACATAACTATGGAATGCAAAGGTGCTGTCCTTTCCCATGTGCTGGTAGACACGGGGTCATCCCTCAATGTCTTACCCAAAAAGGCCCTGGTGAAGCTAGAATATGACGGATTGGCATTGAGACCCAGCAACCTGGTGGTGAGAGCCTTTGATGGTTCTAAGAGATCGGTTCTGGGAGAGATTGAGTTGCCCATAACGATTGGCCCGCAGACCTTTACAACTATCTTCTATGTGATGGACATTCAGCCTGCCTACAGCTGTTTGTTGGGTAGGCCATGGATTCACGCCGCTAGCGCCGTGACCTCTACCCTTCACCAGAAGTTAAAATATGAGTGGGAGGGTCAAATCGTTACAATCTGTGGAGAGGAGGACATTTTTGTCAGCCACCTGGCTACCTATAAGTACATTGAAATGGACGGAGAGATCCATGAAACAATGAGCCAGGGGTTTGAAGCTTTGAATGTGAATGAAACATCTGCTGAACCTGGTACTTCAATATCATCATACCAACAAGCCCGAAAGGTTGTTGAGGGAGGAAACGCCCAAGGCTGGGGCAAACTGTTATCGGTGGAGAAGAAAGAAGACAGATTTGGGTTGGGTTACAAACCAACTCAACAAGATCAAGAAGAGGCTGCGAAAGAGCCCAACTTTGTGAGTGGGGGGATGCTCACCCCTGATGCTGTCAACAATTTGGAAGACGAGGATGAAAGCGACCGCAACCTGGAGAGTTGGATCCGTCCAAAGATCCCGGGGAGCAGTATCTCAAACTGGTCTTCCCAGGAAATTATAAGAGTTACTCATGCAGAGTAATTATTATTTCCTGTATTTTTATAAGCATGCATCAAAGTCTTGCATCTTGCCCAAGATGACAAGACTCATTTTGTAATCGGGCCATCTGTACTTTTTATGCAAACAAGCTTAATCAATGAAATATCAGACATCTTTTTGCAAATGAGTCTTTTTCTTTTTCCGCTCACTGTTTTTCCATTTTTCTTTTTGTACAAAAAATAAATGGCAGTGTTTTCAAAATGACAACTCTATTTCACTTTTAAAACAAGATTAAAATCAAATCACTAAAATGAACCAACTGAACCCTTGCAGAGAGTGCCTTCCCGACAGCACCGACAACAGCACGGCTATGACTTCGTATGACTTTGACCATCCAATCAATCAAGCTGATGAAGGGGTTGAAGAAGAATATGAGCTTCCTGAAGAGCTAGCCAGATTGTTGAGACAAGAGGAAAAGGTTATTACTCCTCACCAGGAGGAGGTTGAAGTGATTAATCTTGGTACAGATGAAGACGTGAAGGAAGTTAAAATCGGGGCCTGCCTGCAAGACTCAGTGAAGAGACAACTGGTTGACCTGCTTCAAGAGTATGTAGATGTGTTTGCTTGGTCTTACCAAGATATGCCAGGGTTGGATACTGACATTGTTGTGCACAAGCTGCCTTTGAGAGAAGAGTGCCCACCGGTTAAGCAGAAACTGCGCCGTACTCGCCCAGACATGGCTATGAAAATCAAGGAGGAGGTACAAAAGCAATGGGACGCCGGGTTCCTTGCAGTGACTAGCTATCCACCGTGGGTTGCTAACATAGTACCTGTGCCTAAGAAGGACGGCAAAGTAAGAATGTGTGTTGATTACCGGGATCTGAACAGAGCCAGCCCGAAAGATGATTTCCCTTTACCTCACATTGATGTATTGGTTGATAATACAGCTCAGTTCTCGGTATTCTCCTTCATGGAAGGATTTTCAGGATACAATCAGATTAAGATGTCACCTGAAGACATGGAGAAGACAACATTCATCACACCCTGGGGCACGTTCTGTTACAAGGTAATGCCGTTTGGGCTCAAGAATGCCGGTGCGACGTATCAACGGGCTATGGTAACATTATTCCACGATATGATTCATAAAGAAATAGAATGTTATGTGGATGACATGATTGCCAAGTCCCTTACTGAAGAAGACCACCTGGTAAATCTGCTGAAGTTGTTCAAGCGTCTGAGGAAGTACCAACTGAAGTTGAACCCCAACAAATGCACATTCGGGGTGCGATCTGGTAAGCTGCTGGGATTTATTGTAAGCGAGAAAGAGATTGAAGTTGACCCTGATAAAGTCAAAGCTATTCAAGAGATGCCTGCACCGAAAATTGAAAAGGAAGTTCGAGGGTTCTTAGGTCGATTGAACTACATCTCAAGGTTCATATCTCACCTTACTGCAACCTGTGAACCTTTGTTCAAGCTGTTAAGAAAAGAACAGACGGTCAGGTGGAACGAAGACTGCCAGAAGGCTTTTGACAAGATCAAAGAGTATCTGCAAGAACCTCCAATCCTCATGCCTCCAGTTGAAGGAAGACCTCTGATCATGTACTTAACAGTATTGGAAGAGTCAATGGGGTGTGTGCTGGGCCAGCATGACGAGTCTGGTCGAAAAGAGTATGCAATATACTACCTAAGCAAAAAGTTTACCGACTGTGAACAATGTTATTCACTGCTCGAGAAAACTTGCTGTGCTTTAGCGTGGGCTGCTCGCCGACTGAGACAGTATATGTTGACCCACACTACCTTGTTGATCTCCAAAATGGACCCAGTTAAGTACATATTTGAGAAGCCAGCTCTTACCGGACGGGTTGCAAGATGGCAGATGATTCTCACAGAATACGACATACAGTACACATCTCAGAAAGCCATCAAGGGCAGTGTACTATCTGAATATCTTGCTGAGCAACCCATTGATGACTACCAGCCTATGAGATTTGACTTCCCTGATGAAGACATCATGTTCATAAAAGCAAAAGATCATGAAGAGCCTATTCACACTGAAGGTCCTGACCCGGAGGAAGAATGGACTATGATGTTTGATGGGGCTGTTAACATGAATGGCCGTGGTATTGGTGCAGTACTCATTACACCTAAAGGAGTTCACATGCCTTTCTCGGCAAAACTCACTTTCAACTGCACTAACAACGAAGCTGAATACGAAGCTTGCATTATGGGTCTTGAGGAAGCCATTGACCTCAGGATCAAGACATTGACCGTATTCGGAAATTCAACTTTGGTAGTCAATCAAACCAACGGCAAATGGTACACTCACCAGGATCATCTGATACCTTACAGGGATTATACAAGGAGGTTACTGACTTTCTTCACGACAGTCAAGCTTGAGTATATCCCTCGGGACGAGAATCAGTTTGCAGATGCTCTGGCTACCATTTCGTCCATGATCAAAGTCCAGACTGCCAACTTTGCACCTCAGATTTCAGTGTCCAGACTTGATAGACCGGCATATGTGTTCGCAGCAGATATTGTTAAAGATGATAAGCCTTGGTTCCATGACATTAAGTGCTTCTTGGAGGATCAGACATACCCACCTGGGGCATCTTCCAATGATAAGAAGACTTTGAGAAGGCTGGCTGGTAGTTTCTTTCTGAACACTGATGGGTCTTTATACAAAAGGAACTTTGATATGGTACTCCTTAGATGTGTTGATAAGTCAGAAGCAGAGTTGTTAATGCATGAAGTGCACGAAGGATCTTTTGGTACCCATGCAGGAGGGCATGCCATGGCTAAGAAGTTGCTAAGGTCAGGTTATTACTGGATCACAATGGATGCAGACTGTTGTGCCTACGCCAGAAAATGCCACAAATGCCAGATCTACGCAGATAAGGTGCATGTGCCTCCCAATCCTTTGAACATCATGTCTTCACCATGGCCCTTTGCCATGTGGGGCATTGATATGATTGGCAAGATTGAGCCAACTGCTTCAAATGGCCACAGATTCATCCTGGTCGCCATTGACTATTTCACCAAGTGGGTTGAAGCAGCCTCATATGCAAACGTCACAAGACAAGTGGTAGCCAGATTTCTGAAAAGAGATATCATCTGTCGATATGGAGTTCCCGAGCGAATCATTACTGATAATGGTTCCAATCTGAACAACAAAATGATGGCAGAACTGTGCCGGGACTTCAAGATCCAACATCACAATTCTTCTCCTTACAGGCCAAAGATGAACGGCGCTGTTGAGGCAGCAAATAAGAATATCAAGAAGATTGTGCAGAAGATGGTAGTCACCTATAAAGACTGGCATGAGATTCTACCGTTTGCCTTGCATGGGTACCGCACGTCAATAAGGACATCCACTGGGGCAACACCGTATCAACTTGTGTATGGTATGGAAGCAGTCCTACCAGTTGAAGTTGAATTACCCTCCCTACGGGTACTAATGGATGTTAAGCTGAACGAAGCAGAATGGGTTCGGGCCCGATACGAACAGCTGAGTCTGATCGAAGAGAAAAGATTGGCTGCAATCTGTCATGGGCAGTTGTATCAGAAAAGAATGAAGAAGGCCTTCGATCAGAAAGTCAGGCACCGAGAGTACCAGGTGGGAGATCTTGTGTTGAAAAGGATCCTCCCTCCTCATACAGACCACAGGGGCAAATGGACCCCAAATTATGAAGGACCATTTGTGGTAAAGAAAGTTTTCTCTGGTGGAGCACTGATGCTCAGCACCATGGATGGTGAAGATTTCCCATCCCCTGTGAATTCAGATGCAGTTAAAAAATACTTCGCATAAAAAAAGACCCGCTGGACACAAAAACAGAATGAAAGTCCAGGCAAAAATAGGGCATCCCTGCGAGTCAAAAACAGAATGAAAGACTCGGGCAAAAATAAGGGAAAATGAATAAAAAAAATGTACACCCGCTGAGTTGAAAAGCCGCATTGGACAGCTCAGGCAAAAATGGGTATCCCGATGGATTGAAAACCCGAAAGGGCGATCCATGCAAAATAAGGGAATAAGCGAACAACTGCATTCTGAATTCGTCTGTATCACTTACAACTTGGTAAGCTTCGAAAGGATCAAGCTTCAATCAGAATCAACATTCTTCAGAAAGTAGGGCGAGAAGAACGTCATTGTCATACGAGTCATAGCAGAAGAGGAAGCTCCTTGAAAGCATCGTCAACACTGCCAACATTTTGTTTCTCAATTTGTAACAATCTCCTCATTTCAGGGGATTTGTTTATTTGACTGTATCTCGTCAATTCAGGGCATATGAATTAATAAAATCAGATTTTCAGTCATGTCTCGTTTTGTACATTTTATTTGCAAAAAATGTCTGATGTCTTAAGAGAAAAACTAATTGCATAAGAATACAGATGCTTATCTCCAAATAAAAACATGCCTGCAGGAAATATACTTACTCTCAGAAGTATTCTAAACTCCTATGACGGAATCCAGTAAGGGATACCTCGGGATTACCTTGCACGTTTCTCTATCTTTTTCAGGATTGCAGGTATCCAGAGCGCAACTTGGGGCATATAAGCTTCATCCCAGCAAGCTGGCAAATCAACACTCAATTTCAGCACCCAAAGCGCTCTCTCCCCAGCTGAGTTGCCTCTCATAACTTCCCCAGTGGAGTTGCCATTTACTACCTATCTCCATCAGAATTGCTAGGCATCACGGAAGGCGCCTACATCCCCGACTGAGTCAAGGATCTTTCTTTCTCCCCAGCCGAGTTGCCGTCTCGCCCTCAGCCGAGTACAAAGTCAGGGAACCATCTCCCCACAGAGTCTCGGCCTCTGTTCAGAAGAGCAATGCATGAAGATCACAACAGAGTACAGAAGACTTCTGCACCCCCCCAGCTGGGTCCATCATTACCAGGATAGGTTCATCAAGGACCTGTATCCCCAAGCAGACACATCTCATCAGGTCTACCAGTGATCTTATCCCCAGTTGGGATGTCCACTTCAAACAGATCGATCGAAGATCTTCGCAGCAACGGGATCCGAATCCCGGTTTTGATTTTTGCACAATCATAGCATTTGCATCATATTCACCCACAAAGCGTAGCATTCCGTTTTAACACGGAGCATTACGGCAAAAATCCAACACATAGCATAATCATAAGCCATGTTTTGAACCAACACTTGTGAATAATGACCATTCATCAGAATGCAGAATACTTTCCCCCAGAGTCCCCACCAGAGTCCCAGCAAAAACAGCTGCCTCACAAATCACAAACACCAGTATATACTCCTTTCGGCACCCGTCCATGCCACCTTTCCCCAGTAAAGCCGCCTGAACACTCTTTACAACAAGATCGCCCGTATTACAGATACTTCCTGACACCCGTCCGTGTCATACCCCAGCAGAAAGCCAAAGACGTCCTCTTTGCACTCACATATACCTATATACACTTTCCTGACACCCGTCCGTGTCATTTCCCCAGCGCAGTCGCTTACACTTTTTACAGCCCATATACTTGTCGTTATTATTATACTTTTCTCTCTTGACACTCGTCCGTGTCACCCTCCCCAGCAGATAAACACTCATTTATACAATACTACTCATACTACTCATACTTATACAGATACTCGTCCGTATCTTGTATAAACCAGTTACATCCCCACAAATTCAACAGTAGTCTTTGTTCTTTGTTAACCAGTTGGTACTCGTCCGTACCATCATCTCAGAACATTGCGTCTAGTGTTTGTTTCTACATGATACTCGTCCGTATCATAGTCATAAGGATGTTCGTCCGCATCTTTAATCCATACACTGTGTCAAATACTTCTGTTCTTCTTGAATATAGATACTCGCCTGTATCTACTATTCTCCAGAAGAATCCTCTCAGATTCAACGCTCGTCCGTGTTCCTTGTTAACTCATTGATACTCGTCCGTATCATCATCTCTGAACACGTGTCAGTTTGTTTCTACCCGACACTCGTCCGTATCGTAGTCTTAAGGATGCTCGTCCGCATCTTTAATCTATACACAACACCTAAACACTTATACCTTTTGTTTCTTGGATATAAACACTCGTCCGTGTTTACTACTCCCCAGTAGATCGCCAACAAAGCAAATTTCCTTTTTATCTGACACTCGTCCTGTGTTATGATAAACCTTGAGAGCAGCCGTACCCTGCTAGGTGGTCGTCCTCCACCTCTTGATGGTCGTCCTCCATCATGCTCATCCGATGGCCGTCCCCATCGTTGATTTTTAGCAGCCGTCCCCTGCTAGGTGGTCGTCCTCCACCCTTGATGATCGTCCTTCATCATTTTATCCAATGGCCGTCCCCATTGTTGATTTTTGGTTATCTGGCATTCGTCCTATGTCATGAGAAACCTCGAGAGCAGCCGTACCCTGCTGAGTGGTCGTCCTCCACTTCTTGATGGTCGTCCTCCATCATGCTCGTCCGATGGCCGTCCCCATCGTTGACCTTTTATCCGATGGCCGTCCCCATCGTTGATATTTTCGGCAGCCGTACCTTGCCAGGTGGTCGTCCTCCACCTTTGATGGCCGTCCCCATCATATTTTTCTTTTATTCCCCAACAGAGCAGCCGTCCCCTGCTAGGTGATCGTCCTTCACTTTTGATGGCCGTACCCCATCATCTGTTTATTTCATTTATTCTTTAACCCGATGGCCGTCCCCGTCGTGGTCCCTTTTCCTTTTCTGTTAGCCTGATGGCCGTCCCCATCGTCGGTTACCTTGCTTTGTGAACTTGATGGCCGTCCCCGTCATGTTTCATTAATCCCCAAAGATTTTTACGACTTTATCTTGATGGCCGTCCCCATCATAATTTCTTACTTTTCCCAGCTAGTCGGCCGTCCCCGTCTTGGCTTTACCTTTTATCCCCAGCATGTCGGCCGTCCCCGTCATTGCTCTTTACCTAGCAGTCGTCCTCTGCTCGACGGTCGTCCTCCGTCGCCCACACTTTATAATATACTTTATTTTCTTTTACAATCTATATCCCTTTTCTTCTTCATTTTGTGAGTGCAAATTTTGGACTGTCTTTGGTATTCAACCACAAGTTATCTCGCTTGCCTGTTAAGTCGTTGCTTACATCCTGCACAGCTAACTCATGTTTGAATAGGGGAAGCTGTAAACACCCCAAATTTTCCCTCACCCATTCACACCGTGGCTTGTGATCATTTCATATGCATAAACACAATCATATCACCTCACATCTCATTTTTGGGTTCATTGCTTAGCTTCTAAGTCATCTGCATCTAGGGGATGTGATCTGAGCAATCCAAGGGCATCTTGAGCCACTCCAAAGGTCACCAATCACTTCAAAGGGATCCATATGTGTTCTTATATCATATTACATCCTCTCAAGGTCAAGATTTCAAAAGAATCACAAGAACTGGGTTTGGAATGGATGCAGAGCCAGGTTTGACTGCACAGTTGACCTAAAATTAGGGTTTTGGTTTCAGAGGCCATAACTCCAAATTTTTTGGTCATTCTTGTTTCCATTGGTCTCTATATGGTATAGGGAGTATGCATATCAATTTTCATGAAGAAATTCCATGGGGAAGTCATCTGATCAAGAGTTGACTTTTCAGACAAGTCAGTGCAAAATCAGGGCATCTGAGGCCCCCAATGACCCAACCAATGGGTGGTCTTCATCATTTTGAGTGTATATGATCTTTATTTGATCATGGAAGAAGGTTGAAGCTCACAAAAATCAAGAATTTGGAGTTTTTGCAAATGTTGACTTTTTAGGCATAGTTGACTTTTCAAGAATATGTCATTTTATGCCATTTTTCAAGCCTTGATTCTTGGTCCAAAAATGCTTCAAATGGAAAAACTTTGGTCATGAAAATTGTAGAATACATTTTTCCCTTTTCAAAAAGTACAAGAACATGATCAAATTCTTCTTGGATCAAAAGTTATGGTGTGACAAAGTTGGCTAAAATCATTGATTTTCAAGACATGCCTCAAATGTGAATTTTGCAAAATCATGAACCAATGCCATTTGTAACTTCTAATTCATTTCAAACCATTACACAAACATTCCATGAGCCTTAAAAATCAGAATTGGACCAAGGTTTCACATGGTTATGGTTTGTGTAACAAGACTTTTCCATGAAGTTTCAAAAGTGTGCCAACTTGCAAAACCATCATGATGCTTCTCACCACTTGATGCATTGGCTGCTGAACCTTTCTAGCATCACACACACATCATGCTGCGCAGCCCATGCTTCTTGTACCAAGCTATAGCTCAAGCCATGCCTTCCTTACACAAAGTGGACTTTTTTGCAAAAGCAAACTTACCAATCAATAGGGGCCAGGTCACATCATCTAACCTATAGGATTAAAATATGCTATCCAAATGCTGGCCATAACACTCAAGAAGCAAAGATGAAACAAGACATAGCATCACATTCACAAAATCACCCTCACTTGCATCTTCCTTCGAAACTCTTTGCACAAACCACAAACATCAAAACAAGCTTCACTAATCATCTCACCATGCTTCATAGAGCCTAAACCAAGCAAAACCTAAGCCTGAAACCAGCAAGAACACCATTCCTCCATTTTCACTCTCAGAAGCAAAACCATTCGAATATCTCTCCACAGCTCACAAACACACAAACAAACTCCACAAACCTTCTCCACTCACCATCCTGATCACAAAGAACCACTCACATTGACCTGAAACAGCCTGAATCACCATTGCCATTTTCAACTGAGCTTGAACAGAACTTGTTCAATCTCTCAAACCAGCCAACTTAAACTCCTTCTAAGCATTCAAGCATCATCAGGGGATCAAGTGGAGTGGATTGCATCAAGAGGGGAGGTCAGAAAGTTGCAGGATTGAAAGCTTCGAAACTCAGGTAGCTCAAGAACATTTTTTCCAGAAATCGTTTTTTAAGTTCTTAAGTTGTTCTATGTGCTTCACTGATCATCCTGATGTCATTGGTTTTGAAAATGGTTGAGAGATGAGAGTTTAATTGCTTTCTGAAACTCTGTGACCTAAAAAATGTTTTGCTCGATTCATGAGTTTGAGGAAGAATAAATGATTTCTAGCTTGGGGTTTTGATTCAGGGGAGTGTGGGGATCATTTCTGTGTGTTTAGATTTCATTTAGGTTGCGTTTTGTGGATTTTGGGGATTTTCAGGTGGGGTTCCCACCGGAGAAGATGACCGGAGGTCTTCTCCGGCCACCTGAAAATCATTAGGGTTTAATCAGTGTAATTAATTCCATTTGAATTTTGTGCGTTGGATGGCTTGACTTTGTTGACTTCCCGCGTGCATGAATGGTCCAGATTCAGTCATTTGCCCTAATCTTGTTTAATTAGAATAATCATAACTAATTAACTCAGAAGCAATCCAGGCCATCCATTAGCGCGCGCGGTCAACCTTTTCAAATCCAGAGTGAATCCTGGCCTTCCATCCTGCATACTTCAGTTTATTTCATTTTATTTTCATATTTTTCTCATTTAACTTCCATAATTTATTTAAAATAGTAAAAATTGTCTAAAAATTATGAAACTTTTTCTCATGAGTTTTATTAATTTTTATGACACAAAAATATTTTTGTTTTTATTTTTATCATTAAAAAAGTATTTTTAAATATTTAAAAGATTATTTTTAATTGATTAATGAGAATTAATTTATTAAAAATACTTTTAAGTATTTAAAAATCACCAAAAAATTCATGAAATGTTCTAAGGCATTTAGAAACATTGTCCAACCTTCAAAACAAATTTCTTTTTTGATCTTGATGCATTTTGAGAATTTTTCATTGAATAAAAATCATTTTTGTGCATTATTTTGATCCTAAGTTCAAAAAATCATTTCTGCCTATCTATGGAGAGTTGGACATTGATTCTTCTTGCATTGCATTGTGTTTAGCATGTAGTTTCTAGGATTAAATGGCCATGGTTTGTTTCCTCATTTTCAATTTGTTTGGCATTTCTTTTGTTTAGGAACCCTAAAAACCCTAATAACTTGTAAAAATCATAACTTGAGATTGGTTAAGAGTTGAGACCTCTCCTTTGGGCATTGGTTTAGTATGGGATTAGGGTTACCTTGTGTGGCATTTTCAATTTTTTATCATAGGGTTTGCTTCTGTTTTGGGTTTTTGTTTGATGTATGATTCATAAACCCTAATTTGGGCTTCCCTTTGCATCCATCTTGCATTCTCTAGCATAACATGACTTGCCATGACATTTCAAGCATCCATGTGATTCATTTGACATCATAAGACATATAGAAAGCATGTTTGATCATTGCATCATGTGTTTGCCATATTGTATGCCATGTGCACTTCATAACTTTTCATGCATGTCCATGCTTCTAAACTTGCTTCATTTGCATTCATAAACTTGTATGATCATTTCCATGTGCTGCCTCATGTTCATAGCACTTCATAGCATCATTATCATCATCAACATGCTTCTGGTTTTGTTCCTCATCATGTCATCTCATCTCATCTTGCATTGCATTGCATTTCTTTTCTAACATTTCAGGTGGTAAGTGCCTTGAGAAGTTGATTTGCCTTCACTTCTCATAACTTTCCTTTTCATCTCTCTAGCATCCATGCTGCATTCTCTATATGTGTTTGAGTTTGAGCTTGCTCATTCTTGTTCCTCCCACTTTCTCTCTTCAAGTGACTTGACTTCTTGAATGAAGCAAGTTGCTTTGCTTCTCTTGATCCCGTTCATCTGCATCCTGGTGGTTCTCTTTGAAGGTTGCTCTTGAAAACCTCACAAACCTTAGGAACAACCAAGCATGACAATGATTAGGGTTTTGATTAGTCTCCCCTCTTAGTTTTACCTTTGTGTCTCTTTTGAGTCTTCTCTTCTCACCTCATAATCAGGGACTAAACCCTAAAGGCTTTAAGGCTTTGTGATTAAGCTTATGCCTGCATCCTTCTCTTAGGATGAAGTGTATAACTTTAATCCTAAGTGTTAAACCCTTAATGTGTTTAAATCTCTTAATCAATTCACTTAATAAGTATCAAGACATCACACTTGTAACTTGGGCCTTGCATTAGGGTTCTAATTCTTCCTTAACTGGTTAAGAAGGACTAACCCTAGTGTTAATGGACAAGTCCCCCTCAAGTTGTCTTACAAACCCTAAAACTCACTTCATCATCATATCATTAACTAAAATCCACTCAATAAAGGCTTTGTTTTGTCATGAGTTTAATCCCTAATCATGGATTAAGCTGAGGAGCTTTCCTCAGCTTAAACATTCTCATCTATTATCCTTCTATTAGGATGGTGTAATGAGTCTGTTTAATCCTTGATTATGGCTTAACCTCATTACTTAACACTAAACAAAAACACCAAAAAAATTTAAATAATCACAAGTAGGTTAATGATCTTAATCCTACACCAAAGGTGATTAAGTGTGAGAATCTGACTTCACACTTAAGGTATTCTCATTACCCCTAAACAGAGGGAAGATGTGATGAGTTTACTAAATCCATTGGTTTAGGCTTAAGCTCATTAACTTATGACAAACTTTCAAAAGCAATAAAAGACTCAAAACTCAAAAACAAACAATAATCGTCTCCTCCGGGATTCTTTTCTCATCTCATTCACTCACAACCGAGAACTTGCTTCTTCCGTCTAATGCAAGACAGTTTGCATCTGTGCCAGACAGATCATACACTTGAGCATAGGCAAGTAAGCAGTTCACAAGTCAATTCATCTTTCAGTCTCTTTGGGTCGAACTACGGTGTTCTGACTTCCTCATTGCACGAGAGGATACGTAGGCATAACTTAACAGTTATCGAACAAAAGTCTCTGTATATTCCCCCCCTTTCCAGCCTTATTTTCTTAGCCTCATGATCATGAGCATACTCTTTCCTTACACTGACACTTTCATATTTCACATCACTCATACACTTTACACTGACACCTGTACATCCTTTTCCAGCTCTTCTGTACACAAATTGCACTGAAACTACCCCTTTAAAGCACAAATCTCTTAAGCGTGGATCCCGTCGAGTACGACGGACAATCTGGGTGCTAATACCTTCCCAGGTTGTAACCAACCCCCTTTCTCAGTCTCTCTGGTTCGCAAACCGTCTTATCCATCTCTTTCTAAGTCTATGCAGCATTACCTTTCCTCCGGGATAAAAATGCCTAGCTGGCGACTCTATTCATTTCCAGTGAGTTCACGGCTGTGTGTTCTCATTGTCCCTCTCGCCGACCGTTCGCGTCTGTACCTTTATTTGGACTTAGCTTCATTTATCGGGAGCGACACTATGGTTGAACAAATCTCTGTCACACCAGTAAATTGTATCAAGTTGAAAATCTTTTGAGAAAAGTCATGAAAAGCTGCTTAGAGATTCTTGCAGAAGATTACCCCAAGTTCAATGATTGACGAGGATAAGCTGATAATGGTTTCAGTTCTTGAATACTGTCAGAGACAATCGATCAAATCTTTGAGATAACTGTTGAGAAAATAAACTGATCATGGCTTCAATTATTGAAATGACTGTTGAGAAGACTAAACCAGTATGAATCTTAAAGGAGATCTTCTGATTAAACAAAATCTTGAGAATAACTTGCATTGAGTAACAACTTTTGAACCATAGGACCTGGAAGGAACTTTCCCCTAGTAAGATCACTAACCAAGTTTTTCAACTGTTTGAAAATTCCTTGATGGGGAAAGTTTGTTTGCAAATAAATTTTTTTTGTATCAACCTGGTAATTTTAATGCAAAGTTCATGCAAAGTTTTGAAATCAAAAATCATTTTTGGAATCAAATTATTTAGGTAAAGTAAATGAAAACATTGTCAAAACACGGAGGTTAAAACAAAATGAAAGATAAAGCAAAGTCAAGAACATATAATTGGTAAAAAACTTGGGAGTCAGTTTACGCGACCCTGCCGTAGTATGCTTTTCAAAAGAAACCTGAATTCAATTAGGTCTTTTGAAAGTTGTAACGTGGTCTGGTTCATGGCTTATGAAACAAAGAATATAGGCTCAAAGTTTATTTGTACCCAACCCAATCTTCATGATGATCTTCCTACATTCAATTAATTAAACCTATGCATCCAAGTTCTAAAACATTTGGGATTGCACAAATGAAGATGGTTCATAAGCCAAAGGATTTTGAGATAGCATTCACCTCTCCCTTTTGTTATTTCTTGTGAGGACTTTGGTCCACTCATCTTGTTTTGCTGAGGATTTTGATGACCTCTTGATAAATCTTTCTTTTATTATCCCTAACGTTTGCCTGAACTGTTGTTATTTGTTCTTACAGTCAGCGGGATGCCCCAGTTTTTTTTCCTAAGTCTCCTTCATAGGTTTTGACTTAGCGGGCTTTGATATTTTTATCATCATTTTTTTATATCATTTTTTTAAAGATAATTCCCATCCCCAGGTTAAGATTGCAGGTTTTTTTGAATAGAAATAAACTCTAATTTCAAGGCTCAAAGGGGTTGACAAGGGATTAACTTCCTTATTTCTCCAGTGTTTGGGATTTGAAACAATGCATATATATCACCAGCCAAGTCTCGATTGAAAGCATACCAAGATAAATTATGGGTATCTCGTTTTCATCATTCTCCCTCCAATCATTGTATGAGCTTGATAAGGAAAATGAACTTGAAGTATAAAGCATAAAGATGCAAACAATGAATGAAATTGAATCAAAATAAAGCAATGCTCATTTCATTAAAATCAACATGAAAGTACAAACAATGTTTAAAATCAAACTAGTCAATACATTTGAAGAAAATTGCAAATAGAAAGAAACAATGGCCTAGTGATCCCTCAACAACAAGGATGAGTTGTCATGTCTGATACTCTGGCCTTGAAGATGATCTGACTGTTGAAGTCGTCTAGAAAATTCACCTCTTATGATTTGGCAAAAGATTATTGACAACATTAGGATTTTTATCATGAAAGGAAATGATGTTGTTCCTGATAAGTTCTTGCGCTTTAGCCTTTAGTACAAAGCAGTGTTCCAAGTCATGACCAGTTCCACCTTGATGAAACTCACAGTGATGATCTGCTCTATAGCCAGGTGGAAGAGGATCTAGAACAGGAGGCGGAAGCCTAGTAGTAATCATACCACTTTTAATCAAGGAAGGATATAAATCAGTGTAAGTCATCGGGATAGAATCATAGTCTGTCCTATTGCGATACTGATTTGGTTTAGCAGCAAGACGAGGATCCTGAGCTTGAGCTTGAGCTGGTTGAGCCTTAAAAATAGGAGAAAGTGCAACTACATATGGTTGAACATAAGCATAAGCATCACCATCTCTTCTCTTTTGAAAGTTCCCATGAGACTTTCTTTCAGCATTAGAAGACTCAGCATTGGTAATCTTACTATTCTTGATACCTTCCTCCAGTCTTTCTCCAACAGTGACTAGGTCAGCAAAACCAGATGAAACACTTCCTACCATTCTCTCCCAAAAGAAAGGTTAAAGAGTGTCCATGAACAAACCAGTTAATTCTTTTTTGGCCAAAGGTGGCTCCACTTGAGCAGTTACCTCTCTCCAACATTGAGCATACTCTTTGAATGATTCTTTCTATTTTTGTGACATGTTTTGAAGTTGATGACGGTCAGGCGCCATGTCCATATTGTACTTATACTGCTTTATGAAAGCATCAGATAAATCCTTCCAGCTTTGGATGTGACTCTTCTCAAGTCCCACATACCACTTCATAGAAGCACCACTCAGACTATCTTGAAAACAATGAATAAGCAGCTTGTCATCCTTGGCATGTGGAACCATTTTGCGACAATACATCAACAGATGAATCTTAGGACAAGTATGCCCATTGAATTTCTTGAATACAGGAACTTTGAACTTATCAAGCAGAACCAAGTCGGAAACCAAACACATGTCTATTGCAGCAGCACCAAAGACATCTTTTCCTTCTAAACCTCTTACCCTCTTCTCAAGAGTCAAACATTTCTATCTAAATTCATCCATATATCCAGGTTCAGCCTGACTTTCAGCTTGTGGACCAGCAACATGGTACACGAAAGGAGAATTTTGATAACTAGCTTGAGCAGTAGAGTGCACAATAGGTTGAGGTTTGACAAATGTCGGAGATGAAAAGACTGACACAATAGATGGACCAACCATTTGAGTAGTAGCAGAAACTAGCACATAATCTGGAGGTAACCCAAATTCTGGCCAAGTAGAAACTGGTTTCTTAATCACATGAGGGTCAACAACAGTAGTTGAAACTTCAAAGATAACAGTCCTTTGAGGTGGTTCACCTCGAGCAATTAAAACTTGCATCATTTCAGTGAGTCTGGTCATACTGGCCTTCAACTCATCAATTTCCATTATGACTTCCAGGTTATGATGTTCTTGGTTTTCTATTCTCAATCTGATAGCTCTCAATCTGTTAGCAGCTCTAGTTCTGTATTTGTGTTAAGGAGACATCTTGATGAATCAACAGACAATTGAAGAAGGAAACAACCGGGATGAGTTCCCACACAACTCGGATGAATGCAAGAATATGCGAGGATGCAATGATATGGATTGTTCACTTCCATTTTCAGAAAAACAACTCGATTATTGTAACCATGGTCAACATCGAGAATATGGTCATGAAAAATCTTGACAAAAAGGAATATTTGCTTTTTCCAATATTTGCAATAATCAGAATTGTTTCCCTTGAGAAATGGTTGTGATGATGATCATGATGAATGCAACAACCACAAACAAGATCACACAAAACACAAAGGTTCAAAGGTTCAGATCACGAGCATGGAGTCAAGGGATAAGAACCAAAAACCCACAAATGCATGTACTAAGGTTTATCTTCATTGTACCTGCAGAAAACCAAAAGGGTTCTAACAGAGGTGCCCAGAGTTAGAAACTATCTTTAGAATATTACCGGTACGTTGGATTACTCCCTAACCAATAACATTCTTAAAATAGACCTCATCCGAGTGTAGTATCACGTGACAACCACCTTAGGTTTACACCTGGATAGTTTCCGCACTACGTTCCTAAATTGGCTTGGATGGGTTAAGGGTTCTACGGTCCTCAGTATGATCAGCTCAAAGTCGGAAAATAATGCCACGTATGATTACTCATCATGACATTGATAATCCAAGAGAGCCTAACCGAGTGGAGATTATCCAATTGATATAGCTTTGGACTACTCCATCGCGTATCGCTTTGAATATCGCCGTCCTATCATAAGTTCAACTCAGATCCGAGTTAGAATTTATCTCACTCACAGAGGATCACCAAAACCAAAATGGAACAAACAAATCAAACCAAAGCAGTAAATAAAATCAAAGTAGGCCGAATTCACTTAGAGATTACTCCCCATCAGAATCGCCACTTTTCTGTAGTGGTAAAATCATGAGTGTAAGCTATTAGTTAACTTAACTCAAAGTAAACAGAGTCGCCACCGCACCTTTATTTTATTCCAAATGGAAAAGGAAAAAATAGAGAATAAATCTTAATGAATCTAAAAGCAAAAAGCTAAAAGAATCAAGCAGAGAACGGGTAAGGGGGTTGGTTACAAATCGGGAAGGTTTTACGCACCCAAAATGTCTGTGGTACTCCACGGGAGCCCTTTGAAATATTTAGTGCTTTTGGTTTGAAAATGGTTTGTTTAAAAGAGATTGAAGAGATGAGAAGAGAAATGTTTTTTAAGATTTGTGTGTTTGAAAAGACGTCTGTTTCATGCCTACATACCCACAAAGTGCAATGCAAGATCAAAACCTCGTAGTTCGTGGTACAAAGAGTGAAACGTTAATGTGTTTGATTGATTTTAAAATGTAAAGATAAGTCGTCATTCTTTAGCGAATATTTTCGCTAGAAAGAATGAATCATATCTAAACATGTGAAAATTGTTAAAAAGAAAAGTGCGCGAGGGCACAAAAAGGATTGAATGAGTTTTGCATTTTTTAAAGTATTTTGAAAATAAAGTTTCGATATGCTTATATGGTTTATCATTTATTAAGAAATGAAATGAAAAAGATAAAACCGCTTGACCTAAGTCAAAGTTTGATTATGAAAACTTTTTGAATTTTGAAAACAAAGAAGGTTTTGGAAAAAGGGAGAAGCTTTGAAAATTTAAGAAGTGGGAAGAGATGAAGGGACTATCCTAAGATGTAAAGTAAAAGTTAAAGTAAGAACGATCAAACCGTATGACGAGAATTCTTCAAAGCAATAGGACTTCATCTTCATAAACAAGTGAACCAAATCAAGACGAAGGTCTTCAATCCATAATAACTTGAGAAAAAGGAGAGATCCTAAAATCTAAGTCCAAAACCCCAAGTCTAATGTTAAGGATAGTGGCCATAGTCCAAGATTAAAGTCACAAGTCTTTTAGATGTTTAATCCTTTATTAATATTTTTTTGTCCAAATGGACAAAATAAAAAACACAAGAATATGAATATAAACATAAATAATATGATGAATGATATAGTATAATAAAAGCATAATAAAAAGAGATAAGGAGCAAAAGATTAAAAATAAAGAGGATAAGGTGCGAGTAAGAATTAAAATGTTAGTATAGTAATAATAATATTTACATAATAATGGTATGGTGAACTTAATCATCCACAAAAAAAAAAGTAACCAAAATCGAAAGGCAACCGGACCTGCTTAGTATCTTACACTATAGTGATCAATCAAGGAAAATAGAATCGAATTCAATGAAGTTTGAATGGAGATTGGGAGACCCAAAGAACCTACGCATCAAACATTCATAAGTCTCAATTCTTAATGAAAAATGATTAACCACTTTAGGATTACGTGACAAACAAGAGGTCCGGTCCACGAAAGTGCAAGTATCCAATTGAATTTTTATTCCGAACTCGGGACAAGTTTAGGTCTATGTTAAGCAATCGCCGAGTAATTTACGAAGTAATTACCCTACAAATGAGGCCGGCCAACACCAATTAAGGTGAATGATATTTATGCTAATACATGTTAGAGAGATGATTTAATGGATCATCCTCCGAAAACATGTCGCACGAAAAGAAAAAGTGGTAACGGTCTAATCATAATTGAGATTTAATATTGATTTATCAAAGGCAACCTATCACAATTCCAAAGTATGGAGAATGATCTAAATAATCATTCATCCATGGATTTGAAATAATGAAGATTAAACATCTTCTAAAATGAATAATCGTCGAATCGGAGATCTCATCAACCAAAAGAAAAAAATGGATAGAAATATGGATTTAACATTTATAATCCATAAAAAAAGGAAATACTAAAAACATTTTTAAAAACTCTTTTTTTTTTTTAAAATAATTTTCAAAGTTCATAAAAATCCATAAAAAAAATCAGATAAAAACAATTTGTAAAAAAACGAAAACAAAATAAAAGAGAGTTTAAAAAAACTAAAGAAAAATAAAGGGAAGGAAGGGGAGGCGTTGGGCCTAGGTGGTGGAAATAGCAATGGACCTTATTTTCCACTTAATCCCAAACAACACACCAATTTTATAAATTATTTACATTAAAAAAAAAAGAAAAAAGAAAATTGAAAACATTATTCATTCTCTTCTTCAAGTACCGTGGAATACACTAGCAAGAACACCACCACTCCAAATTTTGAGCTCCGTCAAATTGAAGCGACAGAGCTCGAATCATATACTGTTATGATCGTGAGACGGAGAGGATTTCAAATATGTGATTGGAAATAACAGAGGATGCAAGATTAAAGCGAATCGTAGCTCCGAATAACCGACGAAAATTTTCAACTACCTTCAAAAATGGAAGCAAGACTCCTCTTCAACTTCTGTTCTCTTCCTTTTGTTGTTATAAGAAGAATTTTATGATTGGAAGTGATTTTTGGTGAGAATTGGAATATGTTAGTGAAGCTTTGAAAATGGAGCTTTAATGGAGTTTTTTTTTTATTTGGAGTGTATTTGTGCAGAATTTTTGGAGGCTCTTCAAGCTTGGATTTGAATGATGGAATGAGTTGTATTTATAGAGGGATTAGAGGATTTGTGCATCTGCGTTTTATGCTGATTTGATGACATTTACGAGTCACAAGTTCTTCATGTTCATGATACGTGTGAGTTTTTGTTGCTCTTTGTTCAGCTTATGCGTTTTGTGTTGTGTGACTTACGTTTTGTGTTGTGTGACTTGTGTTTTGGATGCCGTGTTTCATACTTATCATGTTATGTTTTTGATGTTGATGTTTGGCTAGGATAACACTGATGAAAGTGTGCGTTTTACTTAGAAGCTGATTCCGTTTTGAAGTGTGCGGTTGATGATGTCTTGAATGTGGCCGTGCAACGTGTATTGTTGGCGTGAACGGGTTGAGCTGGAGAATTTGGTCACATATTTGGTGTGTACGCTGAGGCTTGGAAATGTAATGTGATGGAAGTTGGGTTGTGTATTGAGTACAACTGATGCGAGTCAGCTGATGGAAGTTGATGAATTTTTTTTTTGGATAAGCTGATGTAGAATCATATGGGCTGAAATGGGCCTAAAAAAAACCTTGTTTTTTCTATATTTTTTAGTAGAACTTTTTTTTGGTAATGATTATAAGAATAAAATAAATGGATTTTTTGATTGTAAATGGGCTAAAAAATGTAATGGGTTTATGAATTAGAAAAATGGATATTGATTAGAAGATAAAAATATGGGAATAAAAAAATGCTAATTTGGATAATTGGACTAAAAAATGTGTATGAATCGGGTAATCGAGAAAAAATGGAAAAAATGGTTATCGAAAAATGGATATATGGATGATTTCTTTAGCCCAAAACTAGATCTTGATTTCTTCTTGCACAAGCCACTGATAAGAATGAATATAGCCATCACTGAACCATTGAACAACTCGCAACTTAAGTCACAACCATTGTCTGAAATTTATCCTGATTATTCGAATCCATGCTGAGGAAAATAAATCCACAGTTGAATCACTGGTAAACTGATGAAAACGCCATTGACACAAATAACTTGAACTTTGAATACGCATTGTCTAAGAAAACACCATTGGCACAAATAACTGGCATTTGAAACAATTTTTTGATAGTTTGACCAAGATTAGGTCAAACATCCATCTGAATCGAATCATAACTGAACAACCACACTTGAATTGAAATCACTGCCTTGTCTTGGAAAACCTACAACACAGAGAGAAGAAGAAGAAGAAGCAAACTGCAACATATTTTTGTATTTTGGTTAGAAGTTAGTAAATATAAACAAATAAAAGAAAGTAAAAACACGGTGATCCCCTGTGAGGCATAAGCAGGCAACTGAAAAGGATAAACAAACCAGTGTGTGATCTTGTTTGTATGCAAGATGCAGATGAGATGCGAAAAATATTAGGGTCAAAAATTAGGGTATGACAGTGGTAATAAAATAAGAGGGAAAATTTTGAGGTGTTACACTCATTATGCACAGGAAATGATGTTTTAGCCAAAATTTATCAAAAGGGGGAGATTGAAAACTCCTGGTGCTTGACTAAATTTTGGTAAGACATTGATATGATAAAGATCAAGAAATCTGCTCAGGATTAAAGAAGTTACATAAGGTGTATCAACAATATGACATGACATATTCCTAATATAGCAGGTTTTTATACTTAACAAATCTGTAAAGGATTTGGTGCGAATTTGCAGAGTGGATCAAGGAGCAAAGATAGAAATCCCAACAACAGGAGACTATATAAGGAGACTTAGACCTAGGGTTAAATTAACCTTTGTAACTTTTGTATCACTTTAACTTTGTAACCTAAATACTTTGTAAAATATAGGGTTTAGGGTTTGAGAGTAGTTGGCTCTCTTAGGAGTTATAAGTCTCTCCTCTACAGTATGGGATGCAGGGAGGAAGGTGAAGAAACAAAAACACAAGAAATAGGGTTTAAATTGGTTTTTTTTAAATTAACGCAAATGACACGATTGGTTTATCCTAGTTCATTTAAACTCAAACTAATCCAGTCCACCCGCCAAGGTGATTTTGCCTCTCTCAAGTGAGGACTTAATCCACTATTCAAGATTTGAATACAACACAAAGACCTACTATCAATGTCTTCTTGAGTCTAATGACTAACACTTTAGTCACTCAAGGAATATCAATTATAATAAAATACAAGTGTGTATAGAATTTCTTCTAATAAGCGTTAATAATTACTGTGATGTTTTTACACAAGATTATAATATGAAAAGGCTTGAGGATGTTAAAAAGTTTGTATATGCGCGCGAGAGTAAGTCCTCTTTTTCTTCCAAGGTACTCCTTTTTATAGATGAGGAAATTTGATATGTTGGAGACACAAATGGATATTTTTGGAGGATGATATAGGATGTTAATGATGTTTCTAAAAATAGTGATTCTTGTATGATATGCCGTTATTTCTTGATACCCATTAAATGAAGAATAATGCTTGAGATCAGAGCTTGCTTCTATGAGAACATCAGAGTCTTTTCAATTATTAGCAACTAGTGCTAATAGTGTGATAATTCTTCAGATCTTCTATATCAGAACTTCATGACTTTGCCTTTATTTGGTTCTTCTATGTTCAATCTTTAGAACTTCTATTATGTATTAAAGCTTCTCTCTTTGCATCAGAACTTCCTGTTCATCAAAATAGAAAATTTAGAGAGTATATTTGTTCTTTAAATTAATCATGGTATTTGTTATCATTAAAAATTATTACAGAATGTAGAATAAATTCTTGTTCTAACAGAAGGTAGAGATACAAGGGGCACAACCAGAAGTCTTTAGGCAATGGTTTTTGTAATGTTCTTGGACGAAACTTTGAAGCAATTCTAGGATAACTTGTAGGTCAAGAAACTATAACATGTTATAGAGATCAGCAGAAGACAGAGACATCACATGTGGTGATGAAGGGTGTGAGAATGAATCTTATATCAAAGGTTGTAAATGACTAAAGTTTAGCCTGAGATAAAGATGTTCAATGAAGGTAGTGATTGGGATAAAGTTGTAAGCCGTGAGTTTAGCTTTAGGGTAATACTACAAGATAGTGAATCCTTCATCTTGGATTGATATCCCCAGATGTAGGTTTGTTAACACCAAACTGGGTCAACAATTATTGTGTTCTTTATATTCTACTATTTACACATATTTGTATGTATGTTCTTGATTGAGATGTCCCGACATGTTGTATTGACATTTGTTGGTATTTGTGCCACACTACTTTAAAATAGCAGTTGCATAATTCTTTTGTTTACTAAAGTGTAGTAATCATTGTCTTAACATTAAGATAGGACATTGAAGTGTCTGCATCACCTATACTAAAGTGAAAAAAATATGACTGTAATGCAATAAAAAATGTTAATAAACAAATATATTACAATTTGACTGTTGGTTGGGGCCACTACAACTTGTACCTTTTAGAAGTAATAAAAACATAAATAAGTCTTACCTTTTTGAACAATGAGCAACACGAGGACGATGGCACATATTTCGCAGAAGAACAAGAGCAGTGGTAGAAGACAATAAATATTTTGGGTAGAACGAGAAACTGGATTTGGGGTTTAGGGTTAACCCTAACTTAATATTAAGATTAATTACACAATAACAAATAAATTAAGATTAATTACACGTGGATATTACACATTGGCAAAGACCGGTCATGAATTTTTGTTAGTTGGATTAATGAGGGACTAAATGAATGGAATCTACAAATGTAAAGGGGGAATCAATTTTTTTTACATAGGGGTTTTTCAATATTAGCTATATCCTTTTTAAAAAAAAATAGGGTGAAAATGTTGTAGTGGCGACATGATTTACATTGTTAACATTTAAAAAAAATTGGGGTGAAAATATTATAGTTGCAACATGATTTATTTTTTTGCGATTTGATTTATTATTGATAAATTTTCTGGTACACTAATTATTCTAACCCCCATGCCACTGATCAATATGATGGTATCAAGCGTTTTGAGTAGAGCATATGATTAATCATGGTTAGAGTCAAGAGTTAGCCACAAGGTCTTTATTATTTTTCATGCTTTCCAATTCATATATCATCATAGTTATCGCCGATGATCGTAACAATTTATATGCACTAACTAGAAACAATATGAACATGAAACAAGCGAATGCAATTATGTCATGGTTAATGAGCATTACTCCTCAAAAGGTGGTGATAGTTGATACAAGAGACCTTGTGGATGTTGATGAGGTGAAAGTCAACACAATTTTATCGTTCCATGTAGCTAAACTTAAATACTCGACTGTATGGGCGGGCATAATTAACTTAAATGGTAAATTCTTAGTCTCCATAGGTGCAAGAGAATATATAAAAAAAGTTTGATTTTTAATTTAATTTACTGACAACGTTGATAACACATATGCAAAAATTGATATGTGGATAGATCTTTAATTATAATTCTATAGCTTAATTTTGGTTTAGCAAAATCATCATCATTTTCATTTAAAGAATGGTTGATTTTCAGTTAGTTGGAAGAACTCCACTAGTTTACCTTAATAAAGTTACTGAGGGTTATAGAGCATACATTGTTGTTAAGCAAGAGATGATGCAACCTACTACAAGCATCAAAGATATGCTACCTTACCTTACCTCTCTCTATTTTTATTTCCTTTTCTTCATTCTACTTTATAGTAATCAATAATCATATTATATAGCTCACATATCTAACTGTTTAACATGACCCATGAAGTATTTAGTTTGACATAAAAGTGTTAATTGTTTTGGGCCATAAGTTGTTTAATGTTTAGAGGTGTTATGACACAAGATTTTTGATTTATATGCGTCATTGGCTCAATTTAGGATATAATTCTTTTACAAGTTGCACATGTTAGCTAAGCTTTTATGTATTAATTTGCAGATTCTGATAGAACAATAATATTTGAATGAATTACCAGCCGGTGCATCTGATCTATTTTTCAGGAGCAAATCAGATACCTATTTTTCTAGAGAAAATCAGATTCCTCTTGTACATTTTTTGTCTCGGGGTTGAATTCGTATAATTCTTCTTGCTTCGTCGTCGGTTGGTCATAGTTTGTATTGTTCGGTAAAATTAACTATTTTCTGATGTTAATTATTTGATTATCTATTCAGGTCTGATCCTCGGGTTTCTCTGCAGGATTTCAGTAAGGGTGGAATCAATCTTTCTGTTTAGAAAAGTGGTATGGTACGTAAATTAGGGCATTTACTATTTTATTAATACATATTTCCTATTTGTAGGCCAATTGCAAATGCTAAGTGGTATAAGTTATGAAAACATTTTAATAATCCGTTTTGAAACCTAATGATTTTAGTAATGGATTTATTATAAACTGTTAAGTTTGTTGTAGCTTAATCAGGTGCTTTTAGATAGAAAAGGAAACTTAAAAATTATATTGGTGATGAGAAAATAAAATTTAATAGAGAATAGAGAAAAAGGAGGAGAATACAAGTTGGAAGGGGATACGGTAAGTATCCTAGATTCTTAGTTGCAAGTCAACACCTAATACTAAATATGTTCCTATGAGATATTGGAACAAACTCTAGGGTTAATATGTCATCGAAGTCCGCTCACATGTTACTGTTTAATTGAGACTTGTGTTATGGATCCAATTGTTTAAGTTAGTTTGTACCATAAGTTAGCATACTATTCTCTCATATTTTGCATAAGGGACAATATGAATATAAAACCCTAATTCAATAGTGAGAGAGGTTATTTGTTATTCTTGTATACTTGTAATCTTGTTGAAAGATAAAGGAAAGAATAGCAGTTTATAACCAATCCTTATTGTTATCTTTGGTTACCCTAAACCCTAACCCTTGTGGATTTCCTAACTGATCAAGGAACCAATTATACTTTGTTTCTAAGGTATCAAATTCACAACAAATTGGTGTAGTGAGCATGGAGAAGACGCCTTAAACAAAGTATGAGAATGAAAAGTTCATCGGAGTGAATAATTTCGGTCTGTGGCGCTCGAAGATGAAAGCCCTACTTGTTCAACGGGGTTGTTTGGAAGCGTTGAAGGGAGAGATGACCATGAATGCTGCATTGATGACAGCTGAAAAGATGACCATGATTGAGAAAGCACACAACGCAATATTCTTGAGCCTTGGTGATAAGGTTCTTCGATAGGTATCAAAGGAGACGACAACGTCAGGGTTCTGGTTGAAACTTGAAGGTTTATACATGACCAAATCGTTGGTGAATCGACTCTACCTGAAGCAAGCCTTGTATTCATTCAAGATGAGTGAAGACAAAGTGTTGGATAAGCAGTTGGATATGTTCAACAAGTTGATTCTTGATCTTGAAAATATTCATGTGAAGATCAATGATGAAGATCAAGCATTGTTGTTGTTATGCGCTTTGTCCAAAACACATGCTCACTTCAAAGAAACCCTTTTGTATGGAAGAGAGTCCTGACCTTTGAAGATGTTTAATCTTCCTTGTACTCTAAGGACTTGAACAAACTGAAGGAGCATAAACCTTCGACGGTTGGTGAAGGTTTGTCCGTTAAGGAGAAATTCTTGCGAAAGGATGGTAAGTTCGACAAGAAGAAGGGAAAAAGTCAGTAGAAGTCTTATAGTGGTGTAGCACCTAATGTTCGATGCTATCATTATAAGAATGAGAGTCACATTCGAAAGGTGTGCCATGAACTCCTGAAAGATCATAAACATAAGGATAATGGCAACATGTCCATTGTTCAAGATGATATCTAACCATATGATGTTCTTGTAGTTTCAAGCGGTGACTCAAGAAAAGAGTGGATTATGGATTCAGGTTGCACTTGGCACATGACTCCAAACAAAGATTTGTTCGAGGAGCTATGTTATTAAGATGGTGGATCGATATTGCTGGGAAACAACAAAGCTTGCAAAATTTCAAGTATTGGATCTGTAAGATTCAAGCTCCATGATAAGTCAATAAGGTTATTGACTGAAGTTAGGTGTGTACTTGACTTGAAGAGAAATTTTATTTCTCTTGGTGAATACGACAAGAAGGGATTTATTTTTCAAGGAAAGAAAAGTATTCTAAGAGCCATGAATGGATCGAAGGAAGTCTTGAGAGGCGTGAAGAAATAAGGCTTGTATACCCTTGAGGCTGAAGTTGTATGTGGTTCGACAAATGTTGCATCCACAAAACTGTTGTCAAAGACAAAATTATGACACATGAGATTGGGCCATGTAAGTGAGAGAGGCTTGGTCGAACTGGGGAAACAGAACCTGCTATGTGGTGACAAAGTCGAGAAGTTGGAGTTTTGTGAACCTTGTGTATTCGGTAAATACTGTAGGGTGAAGTTTAAAAAAGGTAAACAAAGAACACATGGATCCCTTGATTACATCCATGTTGATCTTTGGGGGCCTGCAAGGAATCCTTCATATTCAGGTGCAAGGTATTTTCTATCCATAGTTGATGATTATTCTAGAAAGTTATGGGTATTCATTCAAAAGACGAAGGATAAAACTTTTGAGAATTTCAAGAGTTGGAAGGTTCTGGTCGAAACTCAAACTGGCAGAAAGGTCAAGAGTTTGAGAACTGCTAATGGCCTTGAATTCTGCAATGAAGCTTTAGACAATTATTGTGTCGAGTCTGGGATTGTAAGGTATAAGACTGTAGAAGGTACTCCTCAGCCAAATGTCCTAGCTGATAGATTCAATCGAACAATCCTCGAAAGGGTTAGATGCATGTTGGTTAGTGCTGGATTGAAGAAGGTGTTTTTGGGATAAGGTTGTTTCAACAACAACATATCTGATAAATAGATGTCCTTCGACTGTGTTAGATATGAAGTCACTGAAAGGAGTTTGGTCGGGACATCCACCAGATCTCGACAAACTAAGAGTATTTGGTTGTGTAGCCTATGCTCACATTAGTCAAGACAAGGTCGAACCTAAAGCTCTGAAATGCATGTTCATGGGATACCCTGAAGAAGTCAAAGATTATAGGCTATGGTTCCTAGAGCCAGGTCACAAAAGGAGTATCACCAATCGATATGTAATTTTCAATGAAGGTGAGATTACTTTCAAGAAAATGAATGATGTTGAAGAAGAGCTGGAACAGGAAGAGATTTCTGTTGAGGTGGAGCATAGTGATGCTGAATTGCATGACCCATATGGAGTCGAAGAAGAAGCAGAAGCTGTTGTCAAAGATGAGGATACTGATAATGACTACCTGTTGGCAAAAGACAGGTCGAGAAGAGTCATTAAGACTCCTCAGAGACTTGGTTATGCAGATCTTATAACTTATGCCTTAATCTCTACAAGTGAGGTTCTGGATGAAGAACCTAGAGACTATAAGGAAGATATGAGAAGTCGAAATAAAACAGAATGGCTGAAAGCCATGGATGGTGAAAACTAAATTGTTTTCTTGTTGTTATAAAGTTTGTTCCAAGGTGGAGATTTGTGAGATATTGGAACGAACTCTAGGGTTAGCATGTCATCAAAGTCCGCTCACATGTTACTGTTTAATTGGGCCTTGTGTTATGGATACAATTGTTTAAGTTAGCTTGTAACATAAGTTAGCTTGTAATGGATAATTGTTAAAACGTCCATTAGGTCAGTATGTTAGTTTTCTTATAATTAGCATATTATTCTCTCATATTTTGCATAAGGGAAAATAGGAAGATAAAACCCTAATTTAATAGTGAGAGAGGTTATTTGTTATTCTTGTATACTTGTAATCTTGTTGAAAGAGAAAGGAAAAAATAGCATTTTATAACCAATCCTTATTGTTATCTTTGGTTACCCTAAACCATAACCCTTGTGGGTTTTCTAACTGATCAAGAAACCAATTATGTTTTGTTTCTATGGTATCTAATTCACAACAGTTCCTATGAAAAGATATCCCCTCTATAACCGTTGATTAACAACACTCTTTGTTAGTCCCTTGTTCATAATTGAGATATGATATTCTATATAGCTTTAAATAGTATAACTTTGACGTTAGTTATTTGAAGATGATGTAAAGGGCTCAGACAGATGCTGCCAAGATAATGAGAATAAGGAATAACAAGGTTAGTGTCTAACATATGCACCTGCAAAAACAACTTATTTTTGGTTGTGAAAAGTTCATTACTGGCATAACATGTTAATGTAATGGCGGAGGAGGAGCCACGTGGATGCCCTTTTATGATCTAGAGGAACCTGGAGGTACTAAATGAGTTTTAGGGTGCGGTTGTGCTTTTCACATCCATATGGTGGATTTATTGTGCGACTGAGAGTGGAAGAGTGTAGTTACCGAAAAAGGAATCATCGTTGAGATTTAGATCCAACATTGTGAGATATGAGTTTGTTATGATTCAGTTATTTAAGTTTGGAGGGAAAAAAATAAAGCGAGTTTTGAGTTAGTTAGAATGAAAGAGAGAATCCAAAGGAAATGTTACTGTTCAGTTCTATGAAGCACGAATACTTTAAAAACACAACCGAATCGTATCTAATACGTACCGATACATTGAAATGCTTCGATACGTATCGAAGGAGTATCCGAATTAATTTATTTAAAAAATAAATAGAAAATTTCCGATACGGCGGCAATACGTCTCCGATACACCAGAGATACGTGACTTTTCAATATTTAACATATTCTTTTATTTTTTAATGATTTTTCATTCTTTTAAATTTTTTAATGGTCATTCTTTAATATCCTATTTAATTCCTTCCATAAAATTACTATTTTACAAGAACGGTGTAATTCCTATCATTTCATATTAATTTTTAATATTTTAAATTTAATTCATATTAAATATAATTTTCTTTTCAACTTTTTCTCTACAACTACTACGTTTACTTTCATCTTCTTCGTACCTTCCTGTTTTTTCACGAATAAAATTTTATCACCATAATATAATTATCACTTTTATTCATCTAAAATATTTCAAATAAATTCTTTTAACTATATTTTTATGAGTGTATCTTAAACGTATCGTATCTAGTCTTTTTTAATTTATAATGTATCGTTGTATCAGATACGTATTGTACTAATACTCGTATCGTGTTCGTGCTTCATACGTTCTTAATCTTAGCATGAATAATGCATCACCAATGTGAATACTAAATATGAATGAGAACTCAATTTAATTTCTAAGCTATTGATGTATTGTTGGTCTTAAAATTGTGCTTTCATTGTTGTTACTGTTAGGAAATTTAATATAAACCGAATGGACCGAGGCTGGAATCGTGAACAAAATCACTTTTCTTTAAATTATTTCAAGCACTCTAAATTTTTTTCTTAGAGTTGGAACGCAAGAACACCTAGGATAATTCAACCTTTTATCGAGTCTGTGCAAGACCGACGAAAACTCGATTATGTAACGAATAGTGTTTGGAATTTTGTATAAGAGAATATTTGGTTTATAATATATTTTATGAGTTCCGGAATGAGGTATTTATAGGCATGCATGTGTTGTTTCACAAGGTTGCGACCCTTGATGAAACAATACCTTTTAACTAAAAGTTGTCATGTTTCCAACCATTACCTATTTTCATTCCGCAATAACACTTCATGAAGTGTTGCTTCTCTTACACTTTTCTTATCATTTTGGAACTCACCAATTTTAATTCTCATAAATTATAACAATCCCCCAATTGTTATAATAATGACAAGACTAATTCCAAAAGGAGAAACAAAGAATGTTAATACAATTAAGTATCTTTTGATTTGAACTTAACCTTAGTAAGAATAACACAAAGTCTAATCAGAACGTTAGGTAGTTATGTTTTGAACCATTATCCCATGTGATTAGACCGACATTACCATACACACACTCTTTAATGGTTCTTCGCTTACATCTCTCGCCTATCACTATTTATGGTCATCTGCTTTTCCTGTTTTCATGAATTTTCCATGAGAGAAACACCAAATATCACTTTGAGACGGCACCATCTTGAAATTCACATAGGTAAAGTTCATATTGTATCCTTTTTCATGAGACACATACCCTCGGTATTGAACTTCATTAAGAGTTAAAATAAAACTCAACCCTCATTTTAAAAGGTCAATAGTATCACGAAATTTTCAACAAACATCCAAATAAACTACTTGTTATTACCCATTGAATCTTGAGGTTAATGTTCTACTAACGTAAGATTGTGTTACCGCCGCTGTCGGAACTCTTACTCAAGGAGTTTCAACCTCCTGCCTCTCAAGGTTGTTTTTACTAAGTCTTTGTCCAGTGGCTTAGTAAATGGATCAATAAAATTATAGCTCGATCGAATAAATATGGATGGTTACATCCTTAATTATTTTTCTCACGAAAGAATGTCTAAATCTTACTTGACTAGACCTTTTGTTATACACATTTGTATGTTTTAGTTAAAGTGGTTTGACTACCACAATGTATCAACACCTTTGAAACATTTTCTTTAGCCAATAGAACTTCCAACAGAAGATCCCTCAACCATTCAACTTTTTCACTAGCGGAAATAAGAGCATTGAACTCTAATTCAATGGTTTAGAGAGTGATCCACATTTATTTCTTGCTCTTCCAAGAAATTTCACCCTCGACTAGTGAAAATTTTCAACCTAAATGCAAATTTATGATATTTAACACTCGATATCCAACTTGCATGGGCATATCCTTCTAATATGGTAGAAAATCTACAATAATGGAGGTCAAGATTTTTGTTTTTTTTTAATTATAAAATAGCCGAAAATCCTAATGATGACCTTTCAGTGCTCACCATTTGGATTGGTAGTAAAATATACTCATTTTACTAATTGCAAATGCTATGATGGTGTAATACCTCAAAATTTGCCCTCATCTATTCCCTCTATTGGCGTATCATTTTGCATTCATCCGTTTTTCTCAACATATTAGGGCATTGCATTATTTCATGAGGCATGTGATCAAGGCATATCCTTATGGTTTGAGCTTCCTATTCAGAGGTGACCTATACTATCATTAAGCTTAAGGTCGAGACCAGGGGGAGAATTTTTATTGCCGCAAACGTCGTCTCGAAATACAACTTATCATGGATATTAAAGCTCCAACAAAGGTTGAGATTTAAGCAGTTCTGACAAAAGTTTGCTTAGACAGGCTTGTTGCTTTGGTTATGTATTCACCTTCAAGGTTTCCTCGGGGAATTCGTTCTAAAGTCATTCGTCGCCCAGTTAGTGAATTTCAAGGTACATGTCGTGATGAGAGATACAAAGGTGCAGATATTCTTTTGGAAGCGTATTTGTTTTGGCATATTGGGTTTATTTTGGGACAAGATTGTCGTGGGGTTCGTTTGGTTAACTGATAGAGGAATCAAGGTCGTTTGGCATTAAAATTTGAGTGAATTTATTCCTATTGGAAGTTGATTCAGATTCATTACCGTGAAAGAGGTTAAGAGTTGTTTGGTGTGCAAAGGCAAGGTCCATTTAAAGTTCAAGGTACAATAATCCAAGTTTATGCAAGTCCATCCGTTTTTATGGAGTTACTACATTATTCAAGCTTCATTAAGATCAAAGGTTTCTTTCAAAGATTTCAAGTTTCAGATATTCCAATGGCCGGTTTTATTCGAATGTTTTCGTTCAAATTATTAAAAGTGCACTGCAAGGAATTACATTATAAGAACATTATTCACGTGGTTCCATGAAGGAGAATGTAATATAGTAAAGAAATGATGGAAGTGCAATTGGATATTAAACAATACTTTGAATGTTGCAAGGCATAAGGACACATCCGTTGGTTGGTTAAATAAATGAAGCAAGTGAATACAGGATTTCCATTTAATTTACATGGTTGGAGGTGTCCAAATAAAGAAAAAAAGTTCTCTAATTTGTTATAGCATGAAAAAATTCATTACAAAATCTCAGGATGTAAAAAAACAGAATACAGGAGGGGATTACAAGAATTGTCGAATCACTTTTTCATCACCAGGACAATCTTCTTCAAATTTCACTGAATTCATACACTACCTTCAACTACATGCGAACTCCACCGATAACAAACTTCCTTGATCTTCAATTTACCTTCATCAATTTTTAACAGGCACATACAGAGAACATGTAAAATAACCAAATAGCACACCATCTGAGGACCCTCTCTCAATTCAGTTTCGTTCGCCTTGATCACCTAGCTTCAATCGGCTTCAATTCTAAATTCAGCAAGAGTCCTGCAAATTTGAATCAAGAGTTCATCAATGCCAATTGCAGATTCAGAAAAAAAAGAAGAAGTGATTTCGGTTATAGTTACAAGAGCAAAAGAAAGAGAAAGATCATAACAGAACAGAGTTAGATATCAAAAAAAAAATCAATGACTAACTTTTAGTTTCTAACAGAATTCATGATTAACCAATAGAAATCATATTCATCACAAATCATAACCGAACACCTATAACTAACTCAAAGCAGGGAATTGAAAATTCTGAACCAAAAATAAACTAACTGAATTAACCAACTTCTAACAGATTTCAGTTGATTCTAACTGAATCATAACAAAGTTTACCTGGAGAATTCTAGAACAATCCTTGATTCTTCGACTATAAAACAGAACCAACCTCTTCAATTTGGGGGTTCAACATCCATTCAATCTCTCTTCACTTTCACCGTTTTCTTTCTCTTCTCAATCCCTCCTTTCTTTCCCACCATTTTTCTTCTTTCAATTCCTCAACCTCACCCCTTCTTCAACCTCTCCAAGCCAACTTTGCATCTTCAAGAGTTTGCAAAACGGAGGTAGAACTCTCCATCACCAAGACCTCAGTAATTCTCGGCAGCATCGCAAATTCGCAGATCCCGAGTGCACAACTCACAGCAACTCACCCTCCCGCGGCCAACATTGCATTGATTCAACTCCAAATCCGCGGGTTGCCACAAGAACCTACATCAGGCATTGTAAAGTACAGTGGTAGAGTGTTTGTGATTCAACGACAAGGTGATTCCGAAGTTGTGGAATAAGAGTTAATCGAAGGGAATGAGTTTTTGAAGTATACCTGGACGCGGTTTTGAATAGCAGAGGTTTCTGAGGCAACAACTGTATACACCTCATTGACATCGTCGCGGCGTTTTAGGTTCGCCGGCTTCGCAGCAACAATTCTCAGTCCGTGACGGAGCTCTTCATCAACATAGACTTCTTCATCGCGTCGTCATTCACCAAGAGAAAACAGAGCAAGCTTTGCGGCGGCGGCGAAACCACGGATACGTATTTTTCTCACGGATAGATTCGAGTCAAGGTACGAACGCATCTTGTTCATCTTGTTTGCGAAATTGCTCTGAGCATAGCTATTTTTCCGTTGTTGTTTTGAGTTCGGGTTAGGAGAAGCCGTGAGGTTTTCATTCGATTTTGTTTCGATTCGGAGGGGGGTGAGTTGTTTAGGTTTGGTTTCGTCGGAAGGTTAGGAGAGACAGGCTGAGGTTGGCGGCGATTGATAATGGTGATGGAATGAAGGAAGAAGAAGACGAGGAAGGGATGAGAAGGTGACGGCGGCGCAAGGGAAGAAGAAGAAAAGTTTAGGGTTTTTGTTTGGCCTCTTTTGGTTTCACTGTGTTGGTGATGTATCAAGAAATTGTAATACTGTAGGTTAATCAAGAGATATTATTAGAAAAATAATTATTCATTAATTTATAAGTTAACCCCATTTAATTCACATTATTTTTCAAGATTACAAAGAATATTACCTTAGGTTAATGCTTTTTAATTTAATTTAAGATTTTAGAAAATATTGATTCACAAGATTATTAGAGTTTTTACTTTTTTAAATTAAGATTTTTAGGAAATTTTATCATAAGATTAGTTAATTCATTTTGTTAAATTAAAATTGTTAGAAAATATTGTATTAAGTTTAGTTTAATTCTTTTTTTTTCTTTAATTAAGATTTTGGAAAAAAATATTATAATGGGATAGTTTATTTCATTTTTTGCTTAAATCAAGATTATTAGAATTTTCACTCTTTTTTAAATTAAGATTTTTTTAGGAAAGAATATTTTGATAAGTTTAATTAAAATATTAAATTGATATAATTATAAGTTTAGAATTAAATTCATTTTCTAAGATTAAGAGTTTAATTCATATTTTAGATTAAAGGTTTAATTCATTTTTAATAAGACTATAGTTTAATTAAGTTTTTTTTAGAAAACATATTAGTAAGTATTTTCTCTCATTTTCTTTAATTAAGTCTTTTTAGAAAACATATTAGTAAGTATTTTCTCTCATTTTCTTTAATTAAGTTTTTTCTAGAAAATATATTAGTAAGTATTTTCTCTCATTTTCTTTAATTAAGTTTTTTTAGAAAATATATTAGTAAGTATTTTCTCTCATTTTCTTTAAATTAAGATTGTTAGAAAATATTAAGTTTAGTTTAATTCTTTTTCTTTAATTAAGATTTTGGAAAAAATATTATAATAGGATTAGTTTACTTCATTTTTGCTTAAATCAAGACTATTAGAACTTAAATTAAGATTTTAATTTGAACATTATCATAAGATTATTAATTTGAACATTATCATAAGATTATTATTTAGAAGCATTTATCATAAGATTATTATTTAGAAGCATTTATCATAAGATTATTATTTAGAAGCATGTATCATAAGAGTATTATTTAGTTTATAATCATAAGTTTAGAATTTAATTCATTTTCTAAGATTAAAAATTTATAAAAAAAAAAAATATTATTATTAGATTAAGGTTTAATTCACAAGATTATTAGAAATAATTCAATAAAAAAATAATCTTAAGCTAAGGTTGTAGGAAAAATATTATCTTAAGATTAGTCCATTTCATTTTTAAGTTAATTAAAAAAATATGTTTAATTCCTAAAATATGTTTAAAAAATATGGTTAATTAATAAATATTGTTATCAACACCCCTGCTTCCAGGCCCATTAGAAAAACAACCATAAAGAACTACTTCCAGCACCTCCCTGGTTCTAACGAAAATGGGCTCAAGTCCATTGCTCTTCACACTCCTTCTGTTAGGCCCATGGAAAATAATAACCAGAAAAATAACTAAATATCCCCCTGCATAATTTCCTTAGATTTTTATTTTGTTTTAATCATAGTTTAAAATTAATCCAATAAAAAATAATAAAAATAATTAGAAAATTCCCAAAAAAATAAAGTAGCCTAATAAGTCATTTTAGGAATTTGTGATATTTTTATTTTCTGAAATTTGATTATTTTTGAATAAATTCTGAATTATTCTTTTAATTAGCTTTATTGAATTTCCTTTTAATTATGCTGGATTTTGTTCATTTTATTTAAGTAACTTCCAACAACTTTTTTGAGTCATTCTTTTTTCTGTAATTAGGGGACTCATAATAGTTCTTAGGATATTTTTTATGGAATTTTTAGGACCTTTTATCATAGATTTTAGTGATATAATCCTTAGGAAATAGTAATTAATTCTTAGCTGGAAATAATTATTTGTTAGGCATAGAAAAAATATAAATTTTTAGGATCCCTCTTAGTATGAGATTAGAGATAATGTTAGGATCCCATAGTTTAATTTTCATAATTTTTCTAGAAGATTTAATATTTTTTTAGAATATTAGTTTTAGGCCTAGTTATGCATAATTCCCTTAGTTTAGGCCATTAAAAGAAAATAAAGTTCAATATAAAAATAATAGTATAGATTAGATATTAGACTTAGGTTTAGTTTAATTTGTTTTTCTTATAATGAATATTAAGATTAGCTTAGATTTAGAACTTAGGATTAAGCTCATTTCCATGTAGAAGTAGAATAAATAAATGGACTATTTTTTTTATTATTCATTGCCTCTAAGTGCATTTGTAGAATTTTATTCCTTGTGATTAATTTCATTATTTTTGTTTCATTTGGTTTTTACAACTTGTATAGGACTCTGTCGCTCCCGAAGATTTGCATCCCGGTACAAGCGCGAACGGTCGGCGAAAGGAACAGTGAGAACACACAGCCGTAAACTCACTGAAGATGAATAGAGTCGCCAGCTAGGCATTTTTATCCCGGAGGAAAGGCAATGCTGCATGGGCCTAGGAAGAGATGGATAAGACGGTTGCGAACCAGAGAGACTGAGAAAGGGGGTTGGTTACAACCTGGGAAGGTGTTAGCACCCAGATTGTCCGTCGTACTCGACGGGATCCACGCTTAAAAGATTTGTGTTTCAAAGGGGTAGTGTCGGTGCAATCTGTGTATAAGGAACTGGAAAAGGATGTACAGGTGTCAGTGTAGCAGAAGTGTGAAGTGTATAATATGCAGTGTCAGTGTAAGGACAAGAGTGAAATGCTCATGATCATGAGGCTAAAGAATGAAACTGAAAGGAGGGGGAATATACAGAGACTTTTGTTCGATAACTATTAAGTTATGCCTACGTATCCTCTCGTGCAATGAGGAAGTCAGAACACCGTAGTTCGACCCAAAGAGACTGAAAGGTGAATTGACTGGTGAACTGCTTGCTTGCCTATGCTCAAGTGTATGATCTGTCTGGCACAGATGCTAACTGTCTTGCATTAGACGGAAGAAGCAAGTTCTCGTTTGTGAGTGAATGAGGTGAGAAAAAGAATCCCGGAGGAGACGATTATTGTTTGTTTTTGTATTTTCAGTCTTTTATTGCTTTTGAAAGTTTGTCATAAGTTAATGAGCTTAAGCCTAAACCAATGGATTTAGTAAACTCATCACATCTTCCCTCTGATTAGGGGTAATGAGAATACCTTAAGTGTGAAGTCAGATTCTCACACTTAATCACCTTTGGTATAGGATTAAGATCATTAACCTACTTGTGATTATTTAAATGTTTTTGGTGTTTTTGTTTAGTGTTAAGTAATGAGGTTAAGCCATAATCAAGGATTAAACAGACCCATTACACCATCCTAATAGAAGGATAATAGATGAGAATGTTTAAGCTGAGGAAAGCTCCTCAACTTAATCCATGATTAGGGATTAAACTCATGACAAAACAAGCCTTTGATTAAGTGGATTTTATTTAATGATATGATGATGAAGTGAGTTTTATGATTTGTAAGACAACTTGAGGGGGACTTGTCCATTAACATTAGGGTTAGTCCTTCTTAACCACTTAAGGAAGAATTAGAACCCTAATGCAAGGCCCAAGTTACAAGTGTGATGTCTTGATGATTATTAAGTGAATTGATTGAGAGATTTAAACACATTAAGGGTTTAACACTTATGATTAAAGTTATACACTCCATCCTAATAGAAGGATGCAGGCATAAGCTTAATCACAAAGCCTTAAAACCTTTAGGGTTTAGTCCCTGATTATGAGGTGAGAAGAGAAGACTCAAGGAGACACAAAGGTAAAACTAAGGGGGGAGACTAATCAAAACCCTAATCATTGTCATGCTTGGTTGTTCCTAAGGTTTGTGAGGTTTTCAAGAGAAGTCTTCAATGGAACCACCAGGAAGCAGATGAAAGGATCAAGAGGAGCAAAGCAACTTGCTTCATTCTAGAAGTCAAGTCACTTGGAGAAAGAAAGTGGGAAAAGGAAGAATGAGCAAGCTCAAACTCAAACACATATAAAAATGCAGCATGGATGCAAGAGAGAGATGAGAAGAAATTATGAGAAGTGAAGGCAAATCCACTTCTCAGAATCACTTACCACCTGAAAGGTTAGAAAGGAAATGCAATGCAATGCAAAATGGGATGGAATGACATGATGCAAACCAAAACCAGAAGCACATATGTGATGCTATGATTCTATGAGATGCTACAAACCAGAAACAAAACATGTGGATGATCATACAAGCTTATGAATGCAAGTGGAGCAAGTTAAGGAGCATGGACATACATGAAAAGTTATGAAGTACATATGGCATACAATATGGCAAATACATGATGCAATGATCAAACATGCTTTCAATATGTCTTATGATGTCAAATGAATCACATGGATTCTTGAAATGTCATGGCAAGTCATGTTATGCAAGAGAATGCAAGATGGATGCATATGGAAGCCCAAATTAGGGTTTATGAACAACATATCAAACAAAAACCAAAATCAGAAGCAAACCCTAAGATAAAAAATTGAAAATGCCACTCAAAGGACCCCTAACCCTATACTAAACCAATGCCCAAAGGAGAGGTTTCAACTCTTAACCAAATTCAAGTTATGGTTTTCTTAAGATTTCTAGGGTTTTAGGGTTCCTAAACAAGAAAATTATCAAACAAAAGGAAAATGAAAGATCAAATCATGGCCATTTAATCTCACAAACTAAATGCTAAACACAATGCAATGCAAAAATAATCAATGTCCAACTCTTCATGGATAGGCAGAAATGATTTTTGGAACTTTGGATCAAATGAATGCATAAAAATGATTTTAATTCAATGAAAAATTCTCAAAATGCATCAAGATCAAAAAATAAATTTGGTTTGAAGGTTGGACAATGTTTCTAAATGTCTTAGAACATTTCATGAATTTTTTGGTGATTTTTAAATACCTAAAAGTATTTTTAATAAATTAATTTCCATTAATCAATTAAAAATAAACTTTTAAATATTTTAAAAATACTTTTTAAATGCTAAAAATGAAAATAAAAATATTTTTGTGTTTTAAAAATTAATGAAACTCTTGACAAAAAGTTTCATAATTTTTAAACAATTTTTACTATTTTAAATAAATTATGGAAGTTAAATGAAAGAAAAATGGAATAAAAATAATAAAAAGACTGAAGTATGCAGGATGGAAGGCCAGGATTCATTCTGGGTTTGAAAATGTTGACCGCGCGCCAGATCTAGTGGCCTATATTCAAACTTGGTTAATCTGAATTAAGAATTAATTAATTATGGATTAGGGTTTAATGACGAATCTGGACCATTCACACGCGCAGCAAGTCAACCAGTCAAAGCAATCTAACGCTCCAGATTCAAATGCTCATTAATAACCTGATTAAACCCTAATGATTTTCAGGTGGCCGGAGAAGACCTCCGGTCGTCTTCTCCGGTGGGAACCCCACCTGAAAATCCCTAAAAACCTCAAAACGCAACCAAAATGAAAACCAAGCATACAGAAATGATTCCCATAACCCACTGAATCAAAACCCCATCACAAACATCATTTATATTCCCTCAAATTCATGAATCGAAACGAAACATTTTTTAGGTCAGGGAGTTTCAGAACGCAATTAAACTCTTATTTCATCACCATTTTCAAAACTAAAGACATCAGAACAATCAGTGAATCATGAAGAACAACTTAAGAACTTAAAAAGTGATTTCTGGAAAAAATATTCTTGAGCTACCTGAGTTTCGAAGCTTTCACTCTTGCAACTTCCTGTCCCCTTTCTTTGATGAAAACCACTCCTTATGACCCCTTGATGACGTTTGGATGCTTTGAAGAAGTTTATGTTGGCTGGTTAAGGAGTTTGAACAGCTTCTGCTCAAGCTCAGTTGAAAATGGTGTTGGTGATTCAGGCTGTTTCAGGCAAAGGTGAAGGGTTCTTTATGATCAGGGTGATGAATGGAGAAGGTTTATGAAGTTTGTTCAAGTGTTTGTGGCCTGTGGAGTGAGTTTCGAAAGCTTTGGCTTTGAGAGTGAAAAATGGAAGAGTGATGTTCTTGCTTGGTTCAGGCCTAAGTCTTGCTGGTTTTGGCTTAGTGAAGCAAGGTGAGTTGATCAGTGAAACTGGTTTTTGTGTTTGTGAGTTATGGAGACAAATTCGAAAGGTTTTGCTTGAGGGAGTGTTTTTGTGAATGTGATGATCTTGTGTGTTTCAGCCTTGCTTTCTATGTCAAATGGCCTGCATTTTGCTTGCATAAAATAATCCCATTGGTCAGATGATGTGACCTGGCCTGCTGTGATAGGTAAGTTCACTTTTGCAAATTGTCAACTTTGGTGTAAGGAAAGCATGGGATGGGTTCTAGGCAGGTACATGTGTGTGGGCTGGCACAGCATGGTGTGGGAGAGAGGCTAGAATGGTTCAGCATGCTAGGCACCAAGTGGGTGAAGTGTTATGATGGTTTTTGCAAGTTGTTCTCTTTTGGTTCATATGAAATTTTCTTGTCCCACAAGCCATAAAACATGAGGAAACCTTGGTCCAATCTGAACTTTAGGACTTACATGATGCTTGTGTAATGGTTTGATGTCAATTAGAAGTCACAAGAATGCTTGGTACATGAAATTGCAAGTTTCTCATTTGAGGCATAACTTGAAAATTAGTGATTTTTGCCAACTTTGACACACCATAACTTTTGATCCAAAATGAATTAGATCATGTTCTTGTACTTTTTTAAAAGGGAAAGATCTAATCTACAACTTTCATGACCAAAGTTTTTTTATTTGAAGCATTTTTGGATCAAAAAGCAAGGCTTGAAAAGTGGCATAAAATGACATATTCTTTAAAAGTCAACCATGCCCTAAAAAGTCAACTTTGCAAAAACTTGTAATTTTTGAATTTTGTGAACTTCAACCTTCTTCCATGATCAAATAAAGATCAAATACACTCAAAATGATGAAGATCACCCCTTGGTTGGGTCATTGGGGGCCTCAGATGCCCTGATTTTGCACTGACTTGTCCAGAAAGTCAACTCTTGATCAGATGACTTCCCCATGGAATTTCTTCATGAAAATTGATATGCATACTCCCTATACCATATAGAGACCAATGGAAACAAGAATGACCAAAAAAATTGGAGTTATAGCCTCTGAAACCAAAACCCTAATTTTAGGTCAACTGTGCAGTCAAACCTGGCTCTGCATCCATACCAATCCCAGTTCTTGTGATTCTTTGGCATTTTTGACTTTGAGGGGATGTAATATGATATAAGAACACACATGGACCCCTTTGAAGTGATTGTGGACCTTTGGAGTGGCTCAAGAAGCTCTTGGATTGCTCAGATCACAAACCCTAGGTGCAGATGACTTTGAATCTATGCAGTGAATCAAAAATGAGATATGAGATGATATGATTGTGTTTATGCATATGAAATGACCACAAGACATGGTGTGAATGGGTGAGGGCAAATTTGGGGTGTTTACAGCTGCCCCTATTCAAACATGAGTTAGCTGTGCAGGATGTAAGCGACGGCTTAACAGGCAAACAGGATAACTTGTGGTTGAATACCAAAGACAGTCCAAAATTTGCACTCACAGAATGAAGAAGAAAAGGGATATAGATTGCAAAAGAAAATAAAGTATATTGTAAAGTGTGGGCGACGGAGGACGACCGTCGAGCAGAGGACGACTGCTGGGTAAAGAGCAATGACGGGGACGGCCGACATGCTGGGGAAAGTGCGGGAAATAAAACAATGACGGGGACGGCCGACATGCTGGGGATAAAAGGCAAAGCCAAGACGGGGACGGCCGACTAGCTGGAAAAAGATTATGATGGGGACGGCCATCAAGATAAAGTTGTAAGGTTCTCCGGGAGTTAATGAAACATGACGGGGACGGCCATCAAGTTCATAAAGCAAAGTAACCGACGATGGGGACGGCCATCGGGCTAAAAAGAAAAGGGACCACGATGGGGACGGCCATCGGGTTAAAGAATAAATGAAACCAACAGATGATGAGGTACGGTCATCAAAGGTGAAGGACGATCACCTAGCAGGGGACGGCTGCTCTGTTGGGGTTAAGATGAGGGACGGTCATCTAAGGTGGAGGACGACCACCGGGCAGGGTACGGCTGCCGAAAATATCGCGACATAGGACGAATGCCGGATAAAAAGTCAACGATGGGGACGGCCATCGGATGAGCATGATGGAGGACGACCATCAAGAGGTGGAGGACGACCACCTAGCAGGGGACGGCTGCTCTCAAGGTTTATCATGACATAGGACGAATGCCAGATAACCAAAAATCGACAATGGGGACGGCCATTGGATAAAAATGATGAAGGACGATCATCAAAAGGTGGAGGACGACCACCTAGCAGGGGACGGCTGCTAAATATCAACGATGGGGACGGCCATCGGATGAGCATGATGGAGGACGACCATCAAGAGGTGGAGGACGACCACCTAGCAGGGTACGGCTGCTCTCAGGGTTTATCGTGACACAGGACGAGTGTCAGATAAAAAGAAAATTTGTTTGTTGGTAACCTACTGGGGAATAGTAAACACGGACGAGTGCTTACATCCAAGAAACAAAAGGTATAAGTGTTTAGATGTTGTGTATAGATTAAAGATGCGGACGAGCATCCTTAAGACTACGATACGGACGAGTATCGGATAGAAACAAATACTGACGCGTGTTCAAAGATGATGATACGGACGAGTATCAACTGGTTAACAGAGAACACGGACAAGTGTTGAATCTGAGAGGATTCTTCTGGGGAATAGTAGACACAGGCGAGTATCTATATTCAAGAAGACAGAAGTGTTTGACACAGTGTATGGATTAAAGATGCGGACGAGCATCCTTAAGACTATGATATGGACGAGTATCATGTAGAAACAAACTCTAGACGTATGTTCTGAGATGACGGTACAGACGAGTACCAACGAGTTAACAAAGAACAAGGACTAGTGTTGAATCTGCGGGGATGTAAGTGGTATATAAGATACGGACGAGTATCAGTATAAGAGTGAGTGGTGTATAGATGAGTATTTAACTGCTGAAGAGAGTGACACGGACGAGTGTCAAAAGGAGAAGAGTGTGATATGAACAAATATCTGGTATACAAAGTGTAGATGACTGCGCTGGGGATATGACACGGACGGGTGTCAAAGGATGTATATACAAGTAGGTGAGTGCAAAGAGGATGTCTTTGGCTTTCTGCTGGGAGTATGACACAGACGGGTGTCAGGAAGTATCTGTAATACGGGTGGTGTTGTTTGCAAGGAGTGTTCAGGCAACTTTACTGGGGAAAGATGGCACGGACGAGTGTCAAAATGAGTATATATTGGTGTTTGTGGATTGTGAGGCAGCTGCTTTTGCTGGGGACTCTGGTGGGGATTTCCCTGTACGCTGATGAACTGCCATTATTCACAAGTGTTAGTTTAAAACATGGCTTATGATTATGCTATGTGTTGGATTTTTACCGTAATGCTCCGTGTTAAAACGGAATGCTACGCTTTGTGGGTGAATATGATGCGAATGCTATGATTGTGCAAAGATACCAAACCCAGGGGTCCGGGTCCCGCTGCTACGAAGATCTTTGGCTGATCTGCCTGAAATGGACATCCCAGCTGGGGATGAGATCACTGGTAGATCTGATGAGATATTTATTCCGATAAATGAGAGACCCAGCTGGGGTTTGAAAGAGCTTTCTTCACTCTGTTGTGATTCCTTCGTGCGTTGCTCTTTCTGGATAGAGGCTGAGACTCTGTGGGGAGAGCTCATTGGCTTTTGTATTTTGGCTGAGGATGAAATGACAACTCGGCTGGGAGCAGTAGCAAGTGGCAGCTCAGCTGGGGGAAGTCATGAGAGGCAACTCAGCTGGGGAGAGAGCACTTCGGGTGCTAAAATTGAGTGTTGATTTGCCAGCTTGCTGGGATGAATCTTACATGCCCCAAGTTATGCTCTGGATTCCTGCAATCCTGAAAAGGCAGAGAAACGCACAAGTAATCCCGAGGTATCCTTTACTGGATTCCGTCATAGGAGTTAGGCACTTCTGAGAGTAAGTATATTTCCTGCAGGCACGTGTTTTTATTTTTGAAGATAAACATTTGTATTCTATGCAATCAGTTTTTTCTTTTAAGACATCAGACATTTTTTGCAAACAAATGAAAATGTACAAGACGAGACATGACTGAAAATCTGATTTTATTAATTCATATGCCCTGAATTGGCGAGATACAGTCAAAGAAACAAATCCCCTGAAATGAAGGGATCGTTATAAATTGAGAAACAAAATGCTGGCAGTGTTGATGACGCTTTAAGGAGCTTCCTCTTCACTATGACTCGTATGACATTTGACGTTCTTCTCATCTTGCTTTCTGAAGAAGGTTGATTCTGATTGAAGCTTGATCCTTTCGAAGCTTACCAAGTTGTAAACGATACAGACGAATTTAGAATGCAGTTGTTCGCTTATTCCCTTGTTTTGCATGGATCGCCCTTTCGGGTTTTCAATCCATCGGGATATCCATTTTTGCCTGAGTCGTCCAATGCGGCTTTTCAACTCAGCGGGTGTACATTTTCTTGTTTATTTTCCCTTACTTTTGCCCGAGTCTTTTATTCTGTTTTTGACTCGCCGGGATGCCCTATTTTTGCCTGGACTTACATTCTGTTTTTATGTCCAGCGGGTCATTTTATGCGAAGTATTTTTTAACTGCATCTGAATTCACAGGGGACGGGAAATCTTCACCATCCATGGTGCTGAGCATCAGTGCTCCACCAGAGAAAACTTTCTTTACCACGAATGGTCCTTCATAATTTGGAGTCCATTTGCCCCTGTGGTCTGTATGAGGAGGAAGGATTCTCTTCAGCACAAGATCTCCTACTTGGTACTCTCGGTGCCTGACTTTCTGATCGAAGGCTTTCTTCATTCTTTTCTAATACAACTGCCCATGACAGATTGCAGCCAATCTTTTCTCTTCAATCAGACTCAGTTGTTCGTATCGGGATCGGACCCACTCTGCTTCGTTCAACTTAACATCCATCAGTACTCGCAGGGAGGGTAATTCAACTTCAACAGGTAGGACTGCTTCCATACCATACACAAGCTGATACGGTGTTGCCCCAGTGGATGTTCTGATTGACGTGCGGTACCCATGCAAGGCAAACGGTAGCATTTCATGCCAGTCTTTGTAGGTGACTACCATCTTCTGCACAATCTTCTTGATATTCTTGTTAGCTGCCTCAACAGCGCCATTCATCTTTGGCCTGTAAGGAGAAGAATTGTGATGTTGGATCTTGAAGTCCCGGCACAGTTCTGCCATCATTTTGTTGTTTAGATTGGAACCATTATCAGTAATGATTCGCTCGGGAACTCCGTACCGACAGATGATATCTCTTTTCAGAAATCTGGCTACCACTTGTCTTGTAACATTGGCATAGGAGGCTGCTTCAACCCACTTGGTAAAATAATCAATGGCGACCAAGATGAATTTGTGACTGTTCGAGGCAGTTGGCTCAATCTTGCCAATCATGTCGATGCCCCACATGGCAAAGGGCCAGGGTGAAGACATCACGTTCAAAGGGTTGGGAGGCACATGCACCTTATCTGCATAAATCTGGCATTTATGGCATTTTCTGGCGTAGGCGCAACAGTCTGCATCCATGGTGATCCAATAATACCCTGATCGTAGCAATTTCTTAGCCATGGCATGTCCTCCAGCATGGGTACCAAAGGATCCTTCGTGTACTTCATGCATTAACAGATCTGCTTCCGTCTTGTCCACACATCTGAGGAGCACCATATCAAAGTTCCTTTTGTATAAAGACCCATCAGTGTTTAGAAAGAAACTACCAGCAAGCCTTCTCAGAGTCTTCTTATCATTGGAAGATGCCCCAGGTGGGTATGTTTGATCCTCCAAGAAGCATTTAATGTCATGGAACCAGGGCTTATCATCTTTAATAACATCTGTCGCGAACACATATGCTGGTCTGTCTAATCTGGACACTGAAATTTGAGGTGCGAAGTTGGCGGTCTGAACTTTGATCATGGACGAAATGGTAGCCAGAGCATCCGCAAACTGATTCTCGTCCCGAGGGATATACTCAAGCTTGACCGTTGTAAAGAAAGTCAATAACCTCCTTGTATAATCCCTGTAAGGTACCAGATGATCCTGGTGGGTGTACCATTTGCCGTTGGTCTGATTGATTACCAGAGCTGAATCTCCGAATACGGTCAATGTCTTGATCCTGAGGTCAATGGCTTCCTCAAGACCCATAATGCAAGCTTCGTATTCAGCTTCGTTGTTAGTGCAGTTGAAAGTGAGCTTTGCCGAGAAAGGCATGTGGACTCCCTTAGGTGTAATGAGTACTGCACCAACACTACGACCATTCATGTTAACAGCCCCATCAAACATCATAGTCCATTCTTCTTCCGGGTCAGGCCCTTCAGTGTGAACAGGCTCTTCATGATCTTTTGCTTTTATGAACATGATGTCTTCATCAGGGAAGTCAAATCTCATAGGCTGGTAATCATCAATGGGTTGCTCAGCAAGATATTCAGACAATACGCTGCCCTTGATGGCTTTCTGAGAAGTGTACTGGATGTCATATTCTGTAAGGATCATTTGCCATCTTGCAACCCGTCCGGTAAGAGCTGGCTTCTCAAATATGTACTTAACTGGGTCCATTTTTGAGATCAACAAGGTAGTGTGGGTCAACATATACTGTCTCAGTCGGCGAGCAGCCCACGCTAAAGCACAGCAAGTTTTCTCGAGCAGTGAATAACGCTGTTCACAGTCGGTAAACTTTTTGCTTAGGTAGTATATTGCATACTCTTTTCGACCAGACTCGTCATGCTGGCCCAGCACACACCCCATTGACTCTTCTAATACTGTCAAGTACATTATCAGAGGTCTTTCCTCAACTGGAGGCATAAGGATTGGAGGCTCTTGTAAGTATTCCTTGATCTTGTCAAAAGCCTTCTGGCAGTCTTCATTCCACCTGACCGTCTGTTCTTTTCTCAACAATTTGAACAAGGGTTCACAGGTTGCTGTAAGGTGGGATATGAACCTTGAGATGTAGTTCAATCGACCTAAGAACCCTCGAACTTCCTTCTCTGTCTTCGGTGCAGGCATCTCTTGGATGGATTTGACTTTATCAGGGTCAACTTCAATCCCTTTCTCACTTACAATAAATCCCAGCAGCTTACCAGATCTCACCCCGAATGTGCATTTGTTGGGGTTCAATTTCAGTTGATACTTCCTCAGACGCTTGAACAACTTGAGCAGATTTACCAGGTGATCTTCTTCAGTAAGGGACTTGGCAATCATGTCATCCACATAACATTCTATCTCTTTATGAATCATATCGTGGAATAATGTTACCATAGCCCGTTGATATGTCGCACCGGCATTCTTGAGCCCAAATGGCATTACCTTGTAGCAGAACGTGCCCCAGGGTGTGATGAAGGTTGTCTTCTCCATGTCTTCAGGTGACATCTTAATCTGGTTGTATCCTGAAAATCCGTCCATGAAGGAGAATACCGAGAACTGAGCCGTGTTATCCACCAATACGTCAATGTGAGGTAAAGGGAAGTCATCTTTCGGGCTAGCTCTATTCAGATCTCGGTAGTCAACACACATTCTTACTTTGCCGTCTTTCTTAGGCACAGGTACTATGTTAGCGACCCACGGTGGATAGCTAGTTACAGCAAGGAACCCGGCGTCCCATTGCTTTTGTACCTCCTCCTTGATTTTCATTGCCATGTCTGGGCGAGTACGACGCAGTTTCTGTTTAACTGGCGGGCATTCTTCTCTCAAAGGCAGCTTGTGCACAACAATGTCGGTATCCAACCCTGGCATATCTTGATAAGACCAAGCGAACACGTCCACGTACTCTCGAAGCAGGTCAACCAGTTGTCTTTTCACTGAGTCTTGTAGGCAGGCCCCGATTTTGACTTCTTTCACGTCTTCATCTGTACCAAGATTGATCACTTCAACCTCCTCCTGGTGAGGAGTAATAACCTTTTCCTCTTGTCTTAACAACCTGGCTAGCTCTTCAGGGAGCTCATATTCTTCTTCAACCCCTTCATCAGCTTGATTGATCGGATTATCAAAGTCATACGAAGTCATAGCCGTGTTGTTGTCGGTGCTGTCTGGAAGGCACTCTCTGCAAGGGTTCAGTTTGTTCATTTTAGTGATATGATTTTAATCCTGTTTAGAAAAGTGAAGTAAAGTTGTCATTTTGAAAACACTGCCATTTATTTTTTGTACAAAAAGAAAAATGGAAAAAACAGTGAGCGGAAAAGACTCGTTTGCAAAAAGATGTCTGATATTTCATTGATTAATCTTGTTGCACAAAAAGTACAGATGGCCCGATTACAAAATGAGCCTTGTCATATTGGGCAAGATGCAAGACTTTGATGCATGCTATAAAAATACAGGAAATAATAATTACTCTGCATGAGTAACTCTTATAATTTCCTGGGAAGACCAGTTTGAGATACTGCTCCCCGGGATCTTTGGACGAATCCAGCTTTCCAGGTTGCGTTCTTCTTCCAGCTCGTCTTCCAAACAGTTGACAGCATTAGGGTTGAGCATCCCCCCACTAACAAAGTTGGGCTATTTCGCAGCCTCTGCTTGATCTTGTTGAGTTGGTTTGTAACCCAACCCAAATCTATCCTCTTTCTTCTCCACCGATAACAGTTTGCCCCAGCCTTGGGCGTTTCCTCCCTCAACAACCTTTCGGGCTTGTTGGTATGATGATATTGAAGTACCAGGCACAGCAGATGTTTCATTGACATTCAAGGCTTCAAAACCTTGGCTCATTGTTTCATGGATCTCCCCATCCATCTCAATATACTTATAGGTAGCCAGGTGGCTGACAAAAATATCCTCCTCTCCACAGATTGTAACGATTTGACCCTCCCACTCATATTTTAACTTCTGGTGAAGGGTAGAGGTCACGGCGCCAGCGGCGTGAATCCATGGCCTACCCAATAGACAGCTGTAGGCAGGCTGTATATCCATCACGTAGAAGGTCGTTTTGAAGGTCTGCGGGCCAATCGTTATGGGCAACTCGATCTCTCCCAGAACCGATCTCTTTGAGCCATCAAAGGCTCTTACCACCAGGTTGCTGGGTCTTAACGCCAATCCGTCATATTCTAGCTTCACCAGGGCCTTTTTAGGTAAGACATTGAGGGATGACCCCGTGTCTACCAGCACATGGGAAAGGACAGCACCTTTACATTCCATGGTTATGTGCAAGGCCTTGTTATGGTTGTGGCCTTCCGTAGTCAAGTCAGTGTTGGTGAACCCTAGTCCATGACTAGCATTAACATTTCCAACTACAGCTTCCAGCTGATTGACAGTGATCTCTTCAGGCACATAAGCTGCGTGCAAGACTTTGAGTAGTGCATTCCGGTGGGCTTCGGAGCACATGAGCAATGATAAGATCGAGATCTTGGAAGGAGTCTGGTGAAGCTGATCCACTATTTTGTAATCACTTTTCTTGATGATTCGCATGAACTCATCAACCTCTTGATCAAAGGGTGTTTTCAAAGCTTCTTTAACAATCTGTTCTTCCTGCACCAAGCTTTTCCCTTTTGCCTTGGCAGCAGCTTCTGCTTCGGCAGTGGGTCTCTGAATTTGTGGAGCGAAGAGACGTCCGCTTCGAGTGAAGCCTCCGCCTCCTCCCACATTGTCTATCTGTGGTGCAGGGGTTGATGATTCAAAAGTGATTTTTTGTCCTTCGCAGTACAGGTCAGAGCCGTAATGCCAGGGGATGGCATTGCTGTTTTCATAAGGTACTGGTCTAGGCACCGTGATAGTGACTGGACTGATTGCAGCTGCGGAAGGAACTGTGATAGTCTGTGGATCGTAGTATATCGTGACTGGTGCTCTAATGGGAGCAGCACTTTGTGAATTGTAGGCAGAGTTATCTTCTGGATCGTAATAGATTGTAACGGTTGAGACATCTCCATTGTTTGTTGCTGATGTTGTAGGAGACATTGTGGGAAGGATGGGTGTTGTTGTTGTAGGAGTTTCAAAATGGAGTGGTGCTGGAGTTGTAGAAGGAACATTTGTTGATATCTGGTCAGTTGAGACGACAGATGAAGTACTTGTTGATGAAGCCGAAGAATTGTCGGGAACAATGGTTGTTGCAGTTGTAGGAGATACCGGAATTGTTGCTGTTGAGATTGCTGGATTTGTTGGAAATGATGTGGTGATTTGAAGTTGGCCACTCTGAATGAGACCGTCTACGCCATTCCTCAGGTTATCGCACCCATTTACTGAAATATTGCAGTAAGCACACCCTAACTCACACCCCGGGAACATTTGACATTCGAGGAGCTGAGCCTTAATTTCCACCAACGGTGTCCGGATTTGACCCACACTGGTTATTAAATAAGACGGCTTGTCTTCTTCAATAGCGTTAATTCTGGGACCTCCGTGATGTGGCATAGGATTTTTGTTGACATTGGGTGGTGGTGCGAAATTCAGAGCTTTAGAGTCTACCAGGTCTTGTACCTTCATGTGCAAGGCTCTGCACTTTTCTGTACTGTGGCCAGGTGCATTTGAATGAAAAGCACATCTGGCGTTGGAGTCATAATTCCTGGGTAGACTGTTGGGATCTGGAGGTGCCAACGTCCTTAGCTCAACCAGGTTGAGTTTCAGGAGTTGTGGCAGCAATGTAGCATATGGCATAGGGATTGGATCGATCACCCTATTGGCTTGAGATGGCCTCTGCTGAAATGGCCTTTGCTGGTTGTTGTTGTTGGCATTGTTGTAATTCCTTGGAGGATATTGAGCTTGTTGATGGTACTGAGGTTGTTGCTGATAGTTTTGCTGCGGAGGTTGATAGGCTGGTTGTGGGTGAGCTGGAGCAGGAATGGTGACTGCTGCCACAGACCTATGAACATATTGGGGCCTGCCCCTGTTGGTGTGGATGGCATTGGTCTCGCCAGTTCTTCTTGGGCCTGCAAAAGGCTTCCTTGTATTGCCGGACGAGCTGGCACCATTGTCAGAGATCTTGCCCATCTTCAACAGGCTTTCAATTCTCTCCCCGGCTATGACAACATCTGCAAAGCTAGTGGAAGAGAAAGCAGCCAGCCTGTCAATATATGTCCCCTGAAGGGTGTTCATAAACATATCTGCCATTTCCCTCTCAGACATAGGTGGCTGAACAGCAGCAGCCAATTGCCTCCATCTCTGGGCATATTCTCGGAAAATTTCTCTTGACGACTGTGACATTCCCATTAGGAGGGTCCTGTTGGGTGCCATGTCTAAGTTGTACTGATACTGTCTGATGAAGGCTTCTGCCAGGTCCTTCCAACACCTGATAGTTGCTCTTGTCAGATGAGAGTACCATTCTCTTGAAGCTCCCGTCAAGCTATCCTCAAAATAGAACATCCAGAGCTTCTCATCCATAGTATAGGCCTTCAGCCTCCCCAGAAATGATTGTAAGTGAGTCCGGGGGCATGAAGTCCCATTGTATTTTTCAAAACAAGGAGGCTTAAACTTATGGGGAATCCTGACCCCGTCTACCAAGCCCATGTCCATGACGTCGAATCCCAAAGAGTTTTGAGACTCTAAGGACCTCAATTTCTCAGCTATCTCATCCAGCCTTCTATCATAAGCTTCCTCCCCAGCACCCATTACCGTGAATTGATCCTCCTGGGGGTCTTCTTGCAGTACCCTGCCTGCAGTGGCAGTCCCTTGAACATTTGCAGGAATATTGACCTCTGGATGAAGATGGGGGCCAAATACAGGGGGGTTAACATGAGGTAGGACCCTTTCATTGTTGCTGGTGCCAGCAGTCCCTGGCTGATGATCTTCCTGATTTCTCCCTTCCACCAGTGCTCTGAGCCTCTCCTGGCTTTGAGCCATGTTGTTCATTACCTCCATAAACTGTGTCATTTGGTTCCTAATTTCCAACCTCTCGTTAGTCATTTGGTTCCTGACCTCTGTAAGGTCCTGCTACATCTGATCCATCTGTATGCCCGGAAGGTTGTTACGGGTTGGATACCTGTGTGGTCGGTTGAGGGGAAATACCCGGCGCCGAGCAATAGTTCCTGAACATCGCAACAGAGTTAGCAACAATAAAACAAAAACCTGCAAAACAAAACAAAAGGTTAGCATGCAATGCAGTATGCTTATTTGTTTTCAAGGTATCCGGCTTGGCATCCAGTTTTGACCCTTCCAGACCCTCGAAGATGCTCTTGATATTGCTTTCGAAGTAAACTTGGATGGAACAAACTAATACATATATTACAAAAAGCAAAATGGTACATAGTTCGTTTACAAATACAAGCCCTCTGAGGGGTCAAAATATATTACAAGAAAATAAAAGTACATGGAATGAAAGCAACAACAAGCAAATGGTCAAACACCAAGACCAAACTCATCCTCCCGAACTTCCTTGAGAAGTGCTTCGGTAACAGGATCAGCTGGACGCTCCGTGAGATTCCTGATGAGGAGATTCCGGGTGGTAACAGCTGCAGTTAGCTTCTTGTGCTGACTTTGGTCCTTTGACCTCTTCACTCCAGCTCTGATCTTTAGCTCTGATATTTCCCTCTAGGCTGCTGCCAGGGCTTCCTGCTGCTTCTTTGCACTAGCTTCTAGCTGCTCTATCCTGTCTTGGACCCTTTTATCTTCCAGAGTACGAGCCTCGGTGATCCTGACCCACCTAGCCTGACTCTCCTTCAGATACAAGTCTATCCTTGCTCTCTGGAACTGGGCTTCCTTGCAAGCATTCTTCAGAATTTGTTCCCCAGCCCTAGACTTCTTGATATAATCCTCAGACTTCTCAATTCTAGCCAAGTGCTCCACTTTCAACTTTTCTAACCTCTCAATATCCAACCTACCATCACTCCTTTCCCAGAGGGTCTTCTGCAAAGCCTGAGTCAACTTCTCATTTCTTTCTTTCAAGCTCTCAAACTCCTCCAAACTGATAGTGGCAGGGGGTGGTGCTAAGGATGGTCCAGGCATATCCTCCATGGTAAATGGCATTCCAGAGAATTGAGCCCTGGCATGGGACCACTCATAATATTGTGCTGATGCCACATTGTTGCACTTCCCCAGAATGGTTACTCTCTTAGTCTGCACATTGTCCCAGGCCCAGGCTGCCTGCCTAACAATAGCCAGATTAATCTTGTTCTCACAATAAAGAGTCTCAACCAAGTCCTGTGCCTTAGGAATGTGGACCAGTGCATAGCCCAGTTGTCTTTTGAACAGCAGAGGGTTGTAATTAATACTACCCTTAACTCCTATTAGGGGCACATTGGGAAAATGCCCACAACTGGTGATGATATCCCTGCCTTTTGTGCTTTGAGTGCACCATCTGATATCGGCTGAAGTTAGAGCAGTGAGTCTCTTAGCCCAGTTTCTCTGCTGATGAGGATTCAAAAATGCATCTGTCTTGGGTAGATGCCTGAGAAGCCAAGTGTGGAACAATGGAGCACAGCACCTCACTAATCTTCCCCTCTGCTTTTCATTCCTCTGATGCACTGAGTAGTAAAAATCCCCCAATAAAGTGGGTACTGGGTTCCTCAAGATGAAAAGATGGATTGCATTCTCGCTAATGAATCTGGGCTCATCTGCAAACAAAATGATCCCATATATGCTCAGGGCCAATAAAGCACAGACTGTTTTCCACTCTCCTAAAGAAGCTTTCAGGGTAGCTTGGGAGATCAAGAAATCCAGGTGCAGGCCAGGGATTCTAGCCTTAGAGGTCATATGCTGCTCAATCAGAACTGGTTCCAGATGTAATGCCTTTGCTACCTCTTCATTACCAGGAAAGACCATCTCAGGGTTGAAAGGGACTCCACCTCTGATAGGTGTACCAACTAATGATGAGTATTCTTCCAGTAAGGGGCCCAACTGAAAGTCTTGAAAAGTGAAACATCTCAGTGGGGGATCATAAAACTGAAGGCAAGTGTGGATCAGGCTTCTCTGTGAGGGGTCCAGATCCATAACCATATCAAGTATATCTCCATAGTGTTCCCTGAACAATGATATGTGATCTGGAGTGACCAGGGTCTGAATCCTCCTGATGTCAGCTAGCTCTGGCTGGAAGAAGTGGTAGGTGATGTTGCTCTTTTTAGGTGCCATGATGTTGAGACTGAGTAGAGACAAGTGCTGATGATGATACTGAAGAATGGGCCACTGATTGGCTGGTGCAGATGGCTGATAGCTGATAGCTGAAGCAGGTGCTGATGAAGATAGGTCAATACTGAAGATAGGGTCAAAACCAAACCAAAAACGAAAGTGGATACCCTGAAACACAAATAAGCAAATGTCAAAATGATGCAATGATTATGTATGCAAATGATATGCAAGGGTTTGTGACTGAGCTAGAACTGATCAAATGCCCTGATATAGGTCCAAGTATGTTCAAGAATTCCAGATGGAGGTCTATAAATCCAGTAACCAAGGTGGGGGGGGGCTCAAATAAAGAGCCACATGTCCAGGGTTTAGAATCACAAGAACTGTTCCAACATGGAGTATTCTTAATCAAATCAAAGTAACAGGGTATTCTGAGGTCAAGGTACCTGCAAACCTGTAAACAGCCCAACCCCCTCACAGGTGGTGTTCTAAAACAAAGATCCTCAGACTTGGATCAGTTATGAGAAGTGTAAACGCTTCTAACCCGGAGGTACAGTGTTTACAATAACCATAAAAGTTCCTCCTCTAATTCACCTCAGTTTCTGAAGGTCAATACTAAAAGGTCATCCAGACTTAGCAGGCTTCCCAGATAGCCCTAGCATTGCAGGAAATCTGCAACACAAAGTTCTCAAGAAGAAACCCATATCTGAACCGTGTTTCATATTCCCGCACCAGACCGAGATGGAATGGGAAAGAATATGAACCACTCTATCCTAGGTGTCACTCAGATCCCAGGTATAGGATCTTAACTCTCAGTGGAACACCCACCCACCAAAGCAAAACCAGATCCAGCCAGGCAGCATGACAGTATGATATATGTAAAGCAGTAAAGAAAGTAATAAAACAAACTATACATAAAGCAAAAATAAAACATATACAAACACAAATAAGCACATAATACCCCAATAAACACAAATCAAACAAGCGCTAGGAGGAACCCACAAAAAGAACCAGAAGCCCTAGTTGCAGTATAAGGTTCCCCAACAGAGTCGCCAAGCTGTCGCTCCCGAAGATTTGCATCCCGGTACAAGCGCGAACGGTCGGCGAAAGGAACAGTGAGAACACACAGCCGTGAACTCACTGAAGATGAATAGAGTCGCCAGCTAGGTATTTTTATCCCGGAGGAAAGGCAATGCTGCATGGGCCTAGGAAGAGATGGATAAGACGGTTGCGAACCAGAGAGACTGAGAAAGGGGGTTGGTTACAACCTGGGAAGGTGTTAGCACCCAGATTGTCCGCCGTACTCGACGGGATCCACGCTTAAAAGATTTGTGTTTCAAAGGGGTAGTGTCGGTGCAATCTGTGTATAAGGAACTGGAAAAGGATGTACAGGTGTCAGTGTAGCAGAAGTGTGAAGTGTATAATATGCAGTGTCAGTGTAAGGACAAGAGTGAAATGCTCATGATCATGAGGCTAAAGAATGAAACTGAAAGGAGGGGGAATATACAGAGACTTTTGTTCGATAACTATTAAGTTATGCCTACGTATCCTCTCGTGCAATGAGGAAGTCAGAACACCGTAGTTCGACCCAAAGAGACTGAAAGGTGAATTGACTGGTGAACTGCTTGCTTGCCTATGCTCAAGTGTATGATCTGTCTGGCACAGATGCTAACTGTCTTGCATTAGACGGAAGAAGCAAGTTCTCGTTTGTGAGTGAATGAGGTGAGAAAAAGAATCCCGGAGGAGACGATTATTGTTTGTTTTTGTATTTTCAGTCTTTTATTGCTTTTGAAAGTTTGTCATAAGTTAATGAGCTTAAGCCTAAACCAATGGATTTAGTAAACTCATCACATCTTCCCTCTGATTAGGGGTAATGAGAATACCTTAAGTGTGAAGTCAGATTCTCACACTTAATCACCTTTGGTATAGGATTAAGATCATTAACCTACTTGTGATTATTTAAATGTTTTTGGTGTTTTTGTTTAGTGTTAAGTAATGAGGTTAAGCCATAATCAAGGATTAAACAGACCCATTACACCATCCTAATAGAAGGATAATAGATGAGAATGTTTAAGCTGAGGAAAGCTCCTCAACTTAATCCATGATTAGGGATTAAACTCATGACAAAACAAGCCTTTGATTAAGTGGATTTTATTTAATGATATGATGATGAAGTGAGTTTTATGATTTGTAAGACAACTTGAGGGGGACTTGTCCATTAACATTAGGGTTAGTCCTTCTTAACCACTTAAGGAAGAATTAGAACCCTAATGCAAGGCCCAAGTTACAAGTGTGATGTCTTGATGATTATTAAGTGAATTGATTGAGAGATTTAAACACATTAAGGGTTTAACACTTAGGATTAAAGTTATACACTCCATCCTAATAGAAGGATGCAGGCATAAGCTTAATCACAAAGCCTTAAAACCTTTAGGGTTTAGTCCCTGATTATGAGGTGAGAAGAGAAGACTCAAGGAGACACAAAGGTAAAACTAATGGGGGAGACTAATCAAAACCCTAATCATTGTCATGCTTGGTTGTTCCTAAGGTTTGTGAGGTTTTCAAGAGAAGTCTTCAATGGAACCACCAGGAAGCAGATGAAAGGATCAAGAGGAGCAAAGCAACTTGCTTCATTCCAGAAGTCAAGTCACTTGGAGAAAGAAAGTGGGAAAAGTAAGAATGAGCAAGCTCAAACTCAAACACATATAAAAATGCAGCATGGATGCAAGAGAGAGATGAGAAGAAAGTATGAGAAGTGAAGGCAAATCCACTTCTCAGAATCACTTACCACCTGAAAGGTTAGAAAGGAAATGCAATGCAATGCAAAATGGGATGGAATGACATGATGCAAACCAAAACCAGAAGCACATATGTGATGCTATGATGCTATGAAATGCTACAAACCAGAAACAAAACATGTGGATGATCATACAAGCTTATGAATGCAAGTGGAGCAAGTTAAGGAGCATGGACATACATGAAAAGTTATGAAGTACATATGGCATACAATATGGCAAATACATGATGCAATGATCAAACATGCTTTCAATATGTCTTATGATGTCAAATGAATCACATGGATGCTTGAAATGTCATGGCAAGTCATGTTATGCAAGAGAATGCAAGATGGATGCATATGGAAGCCCAAATTAGGGTTTATGAACAACATATCAAACAAAAACCAAAATCAGAAGCAAACCCTAAGATAAAAAATTGAAAATGCCACTCAAAGGACCCCTAACCCTATACTAAACCAATGCCCAAAGGAGAGGTTTCAACTCTTAACCAAATTCAAGATATGGTTTTCTTAAGATTTCTAGGGTTTTAGGGTTCCTAAACAAGAAAATTATCAAACAAAAGGAAAATGAAAGATCAAATCATGGCCATTTAATCTCACAAACTACATGCTAAATACAATGCAATGCAAAAAGAATCAATGTCCAACTCTTCATGGATAGGCAGAAATGATTTTTGGAACTTTGGATCAAATGAATGCATAAAAATGATTTTAATTCAATGAAAAATTCTCAAAATGCATCAAGATCAAAAAATAAATTTGGTTTGAAGGTTGGACAATGTTTCTAAATGTCTTAGAACATTTCATGAATTTTTTGGTGATTTTTAAATACCTAAAAGTATTTTTAATAAATTAATTTCCATTAATCAATTAAAAATAAACTTTTAAATATTTTAAAAATACTTTTTAAATGCTAAAAATGAAAATAAAAATATTTTTGTGTTTTAAAAATTAATGAAACTCTTGACAAAAAGTTTCATAATTTTTAAACAATTTTTACTATTTTAAATAAATTATGGAAGTTAAATGAAAGAAAAATGGAATAAAAATAATAAAAAGACTGAAGTATGCAGGATGGAAGGCCAGGATTCATTCTGGGTTTGAAAATGTTGACCGCGTGCCAGATCTAGTGGCCTATATTCAAACTTGGTTAATCTGAATTAAGAATTAATTAATTATGGATTAGGGTTTAATGACGAATCTGGACCATTCACACGCGCGGCAAGTCAACCAGTCAAAGCAATCTAACGCTCCAGATTCAAATGCTCATTAATAACCTGATTAAACCCTAATGATTTTCAGGTGGCCGGAGAAGACCTCCGGTCGTCTTCTCCGGTGGGAACCCCACCTGAAAATCCCTAAAAACCTCAAAACGCAACCAAAATGAAAACCAAGCATACAGAAATGATTCCCATAACCCACTGAATCAAAACCCCATCACAAACATCATTTATATTCCCTCAAATTCATGAATCGAAACGAAACATTTTTTAGGTCAGGGAGTTTCAGAATGCAATTAAACTCTTATTTCATCACCATTTTCAAAACTAAAGACATCAGAACAATCAGTGAATCATGAAGAACAACTTAAGAACTTAAAAAGTGATTTCTGGAAAAAATATTCTTGAGCTACCTGAGTTTCGAAACTCTTGCAACTTCCTGTCCCCTTTCTTTGATGAAAACCACTCCTTATGACCCCTTTATGACGTTTGGATGCTTTGAAGAAGTTTATGTTGGCTGGTTAAGGAGTTTGAACAGCTTCTGCTCAAGCTCAGTTGAAAATGGTGTTGGTGATTCAGGCTGTTTCAGGCAAAGGTGAAGGGTTCTTTATGATCAGGGTGATGAATGGAGAAGGTTTATGAAGTTTGTTCAAGTGTTTGTGGCCTGTGGAGTGAGTTTCGAAAGCTTTGGCTTTGAGAGTGAAAAATGGAAGAGTGATGTTCTTTCTTGGTTCAGGCCTAAGTCTTGCTGGTTTTGGCTTAGTGAAGCAAGGTGAGTTGATCAGTGAAACTGGTTTTTGTGTTTGTGAGCTATGGAGACAAATTCGAAAGGTTTTGCTTGAGGGAGTGTTTTTGTGAATGTGATGATCTTGTGTGTTTCAGCCTTGCTTTCTATGTCAAATGGCCTGCATTTTGCTTGCATAAAATAATCCCATTGGTCAGATGATGTGACCTGGCCTGCTGTGATAGGTAAGTTCACTTTTGCAAATTGTCAACTTTGGTGTAAGGAAAGCATGGGATGGGTTCTAGGCAGGTACATGTGTGTGGGCTGGCGCAGCATGGTGTGGGAGAGAGGCTAGAATGGTTCAGCATGCTAGGCACCAAGTGGGTGAAGTGTTATGATGGTTTTTGCAAGTTGTTCTCTTTTGGTTCATATGAAATTTTCTTGTCCCACAAGCCATAAAACATGAGGAAACCTTGGTCCAATCTGAACTTTAGGACTTACATGATGCTTGTGTAATGGTTTGATGTCAATTAGAAGTCACAAGAATGCTTGGTACATGAAATTGCAAGTTTCTCATTTGAGGCATAACTTGAAAATTAGTGATTTTTGCCAACTTTGACACACCATAACTTTTGATCCAAAATGAATTAGATCATGTTCTTGTACTTTTTGAAAAGGGAAAGATCTAATCTACAACTTTCATGACCAAAGTTTTTTTATTTGAAGCATTTTTGGATCAAAAAGCAAGGCTTGAAAAGTGGCATAAAATGACATATTCTTTAAAAGTCAACCATGCCCTAAAAAGTCAACTTTGCAAAAACTTGTAATTTTTGAATTTTGTGAACTTCAACCTTCTTCCATGATCAAATAAAGATCAAATACACTCAAAATGATGAAGATCACCCCTTGGTTGGGTCATTGGGGGCCTCAGATGCCCTGATTTTGCACTGACTTGTCCAGAAAGTCAACTCTTGATCAAATAACTTCCCCATGGAATTTCTTCATGAAAATTGATATGCATACTCCCTATACCATATAGAGACCAATGGAAACAAGAATGACCAAAAAAATTGGAGTTATGGCCTCTGAAACCAAAACCCTAATTTTAGGTCAACTGTGCAGTCAAACCTGGCTCTACATCCATACCAATCCCAGTTCTTGTGATTCTTTGGCATTTTTGACTTTGAGGGGATGTAATATGATATAAGAACACACATGGACCCCTTTGAAGTGATTGTGGACCTTTGGAGTGGCTCAAGAAGCTCTTGGATTGCTCAGATCACAAACCCTAGGTGCAGATGACTTTGAATCTATGCAGTGAATCAAAAATGAGATATGAGATGATATGATTGTGTTTATGCATATGAAATGACCACAAGCCATGGTGTGAATGGGTGAGGTCAAATTTGGGGTGTTTACAGACTCCCCCTTGTGTTCTTAGAATCAACTTAACTTCATTAAGAAGTAAGTTGAATTCTATTAGTTTTAAGTTTCCATTAGGAATAGAAGACTTCACTAACCATTAGGACCACTTTGTAAATAAATAAACAAAATTAGGATTGAGTCTTAGTCCCTTAGATTTTGCCTTTTTGCAATTTGAGTCATTCTCTTCTTATCTTCAAACAAAAATCCAAAAAAACACTTAACAAATAAATGGAAGGATTCCTTGTGTATAGCCTTATTCCATGAAGCACTTGCATTCATTCCATCTTGGAGTGGTGTAAGCTTGTTTATCATGATGCACAAGTCTCATCAAGGAATTGTTCACAAAGAAAAACTTAAAAGACATTTCTTTACAAAGGCAACAAAAACACTTAATAAAAGTTCAACAAGCCAGTGAACTTAAACAATAATCCTAGGAAACCAGTCTTGGATAAATTCTCCTTACTGGGTATGCTTGTTCTATTATTCCATCTTGGAATGTAGAATCAAGTGTACATTCCATGGAAAAGAGTTTGAATTCACTTCCTTGTGCCAAATTCATACAAAAACTCATAAAATACAAAAACACACAATAAGCGACTATCCTGCGGGAACTTCTTTTCTCATCTCATTCATTCACAACGCGAACTCGCGACGACTTGTCACACATGCAAGACGGTTAACGCACTCGTACCAGACGAGCCTGCAATACCTGAGCATAGACATACGCAGTTCCAGCATAAAAAACACAAACAAATAGTTCCCGCCTAGGTTAGGCGAACTACGTCGACTCTGATCCTCATTATCCCGATGAGGTACGTAGGCAGCGGGGTAGGGCCCGTTCGAGCACAATCTTTATTTTCCCTACATTTCCCCCTTTTCTTTCCATTTTCTTATTTCAGTTCCCTTTCTCATTTCCATTCCCATTTCAGTAGCGGTTTTATTCAGCAGCACTTTATTCTTCTCACCCTTTGAAACAAACAAGCAAGCGTGGATCCTGTCGGGTACGACGGACGATCTGGGGTGTTAATACCTTCCCAGTTCGTAACCGACTCCCGAACTCAGATCTTTGGTTCGCAAGGCCTCGTCCTTTCCTTTCTTCCTTAGGTTTGTGCAACATTACCTTTCCCATTCATTCGGGATAAAAATGTCTGGCTGGCGACTCTAACCTTTCCGCGCCACTTTCGCGTTTGTACTAGGATGAAAATCCCGGGAGCGACAGCTGGCGACTCTGCTGGGGACTTAACCTGATTCTTCTTGTTTCCCTTGTAGAGTCAATCCTAGCGCCTGTTTGATTTTGTTTCTTTGGGTGTATATCTGTTGTTTGCTGTGTGCTTTAGTTTAGCTTTATTGTTTTCATTTACAGTTTTATTTACAGCTTTACTTTATCGCATTTATTTACCGCTTTCAGTATTTTGTTTTCCATGCATCATATTATACTGGACTGTCTGGCTGTGCTGGTTTTCATTTTTTCTGTGGGTTGGGAGTTACTGTGAGATAAGCCAACTACCCGGCTTGAGTGTACCCTAGGACTTAGAGTGGTTCCACTTTGGCTTCATGGCATCTTGCTATGTTGGTAGTAGTGAGTTCCACACCTTGACTTGCGACCTTCTCGGGAATGTATTGATACCGGAATCTTTCTGGGTTGATGCGCTACCTTGATAGTTATGTGCAGTCAGGGGACCGATCATTGAGAACCTTTGTGGAAACATCCCTCTCCAGTGATGACAGTGGCAGACCACATTTGTTGGCAAACCCACTCGCATCCGAGGGCCCACTGGGAACTCGCATAGGATGGCCTGGTTCTTTCACAGGAATTCAGTTAAAGCAAAACTGTTCGTATGACGATAGTATTGTACCCTTTGGGATGAATGTACTATTGTTTCTCGATTCAGTGCTTGAAGCTGGAGACTTGTGAGGGATGCTTGTTTTTTCCGGACTCAACTGAGACCTCCCTGCGTAGTATATAATACCAAACCGATTCCCTGATTTGGTCATGAGCCATTTCTCGGAGATGGTGAACGTATTATTGCTATTCGGCTTTGAGATTCCGTGATGTTGACCCGAGTAGCACACCCGTGAGATTGGGAGGGGTTTACAGGTTTGCAGGAACCCTAAACTTCAAAATACCCACTTTGTCAGTATTGTTCAGTGTTCTATGGTCCTTTGATTCAGAGATCCGGGATTTCTATTCAGAGAAATTGTTATTGTGATTACCATTATGACCCTGATATTGCGACTATTATTATGACTCTCCACAGACACTTGGCTCGTTGTTCAGCTTCAACACCATCAGTGATTATGCTATTATGTGATCCAGTTTTACAGTTATTGGGTTCTCAGTTATGGGATTCTATACAGAGATGGTGCTACTATTATGGTTCTATTCGGACACTTGACTCATTGCTCAACACCGACGCCAACATCAGACCCTTGATCACACGTCTGTTGCATACATGACATCATAACATTCCAACACACATGTTCAGTTATTTCCGAGGATCATATATCTGAATCATGCCATTGGACTTTTTCTGTGTCAAAACTTGTATCAAAGCGGATAGATTCCTCAGAAATAATTGAACATGGCATTTGCATACATCCTCGCATTCTTGACAGGTGTTCAGAGGCAGATTATTATCCTGATTTGGGTTCTCTTCGAATGGTCAACTTGAATCGCAGTCATCAAGGTATATATTTGAAGCAACTCCGGGCGGAGGTAACTGAAAGGAAGACCCAGCTGAGGCCATTCAGAGCCGAGGTATAAACTTTATTTCAAAACCAGAAACTGCTGAAACAGGAAATCAACCAGTTGAAGACTCAGATGATCCTGGTTTTGGAAATTCCGAACGAAGCTATTTTCATCCCTATTGAGGGGAACTACGCTGCTCTGATTCTCCATTGGTCAATGGAGATACGTAGGCAGGAGATCGTGCAAGATCTTTCCGAGCAACCTTATTTATTAACTTCATTTATCAACCTCTTCCCTCCAGACGTCATTTGTCGGCATCCAATTTCAGCTTCCCAAGAGAGTCCAGCGGGCAGAGCATAAAGGTAAAGGCCAAAACCACTTGAGAAGAAGTTTGATCATATTCTGATGACGTACGTGCAATAAGTTTCCTCATTTACGCAAATTTGGAGTGGTTGAGCTAACTGCATCAGGATCGTCTCCGACAAAGCTTCCTTTGGGGTTTCAATGCCAAGTATGATTACCATTCTGTGGCACCTGGCCTTTTAATTGAAGATTGCAAGTCTTTCAGAGGCAAAGGTAAAAACAAGGTCGCAAATTTGATTGAGTAAACATCCAGACTACTGACTGCTGAAAGTCTCTGAGAGCAATAAGTCCAGACGGAGTCAAACCTCCTCAATAATGACCACCATGATGTGAAGGCTAGATGCAAGTATCACTCAGGGGCATTTAGGCATACAATTGACAACTGTGATGTGTTCAAGTACAAGATGCAAAATTTGGCCGACTCAAAGGTCATCATGCCAGAAGGTCTGCTCACATATTGAAATCTCCTTATCAAATTGGCATCCTAGTTTGCAAGGGCATCTTCAGAAGCAATAAGTCCAGACGGAGTCAAGTCTCCTCAATGATGGCAATGTTCAGCTTCTTTACTGCATTTTCATTTGTAGTTTATATTGTTTGTTTAAACATTTGTATGCATGCATGAAACTTATTTGTTTTTGAATGATAACCATAATAAAATGCACATGTTTCTCTTGAAGTAATCCATTCGTATTCACTCATGATTTTGTGTATGTGCATTGCAATACCAACTGTTGTGATTAAACTCTATCAGGGAGGACGACGAAATGAAAACGCAAAAATCTCTAACTGTGTCCTTTTGAGAAAGACCCTGCTGACGATGTACAGGCATTGTTTCAAGTCCTAAACACCGGAGATATAAGGGAGATAGACCCTCGCCAACCCATTTGAGCCTTGAAGTAGGAGTTTATTTTCGCATGAAAAAAACCTTGCATTTAACCCAGGGGCAGGGTAGTTGTCAGCTAGCTGGACCGATCGTTCAAATTTCGAAAAGGAGTGCAAATCTGAGGATCCATTACCTTTCGTTGTACCAAATCAAGAGGTCCAATGACCAGGAACCACAATGGTTATCCCAATCAAGAGGACCAAAGACCGGAGACCACAATGGTTATCCCTCAACAACCAATAAGTGAGACAGTCACGACCCTTTCAAAGCAATCAAGACAAACAGTGTCACACGATTTGTTCAAAAAAAGAAGAATTGAAAAAAAAATGAATGAGAAAGCCCGCTAAGTCGAAACTTGAAAACAAGTGACTTAGGCAAAAATTAGGGCATCCCGTTGGACTTCACAATCAAAGATTCACAAGAATCAGTCCAGGCAAAAGTTAGGGATAATCAAAAAAAAATGTAAAAGCGAAAAACGAAAAGGATTACACAAGAAATATCCTCAAACAAGAACAAATTCGTGTGGCACAAACACGAAAGACAAAGGGGTGGCTGACTCCAAACAACAACCTAATTGGTGCTTAAACCGTTAGCGTAATTGGTTCCTCAACCATCACAAAACCCTTTTTGAGAAGTGAGCGCTTGTAAAAGCTAGCTGAACATAGGAATGGAGAACATCACGAAGATGGGTGGGAACAAATAAATTTCGAGCCTATATCCTTTGTTTCTATAACCGTGAACCAGGCCACGATACAACCCTCAAAAGTCCTAACTGAAACATGGTTATTTTTGAGAGCGTACTACCACGAGACCGCGTTCCTGACTCCTATGAGTGGTGTTGAAAGATCTTTGTTGGTGTTGCATGTGCAAGCTTTCTATTATTCAAAATATTAATGTCGTATCTTAACCAGTGATCCGCTCACAAAGGTTTGCGACATCTTCTTCAGTAAAACTTCAAGATTAATATGTGTGTTGCATTAGAATTTTCATTCTTAGAACAAACATTTTCTGCTTGCATACATTTGTTGGACATCATAAAAATTCACATACGAAACTTCAATCCAGAAGCTTAATCTTGCCGAGTTGAGAAGGCTAAAACTTCCAAAGGACAATCTATCAAGGTGCACTTTTCAAGAAGACTCCATTGAGTAGGGACTTTCCCAACAGTCGTGGTAAGAGCCAACTAATCTGGGACAATCATGTCGAGCAATCTCTTCAAAATTCAGCCAAACTGGGGCAATCACTTCGAGATTCAAATCTCTCAAAGAGCCATTAGTCTGAGGCATGTATTCAAATTTCAACCAAACTGGGGCAATCACTTCGAGATTCAAATCTCTCAAAGAGCCATCAAGCAGAGGCATTATTCAAATCTCAACCAAACTGGGGCAATCACTTCGAGATCGAATCTCTCATGAATTTGATGCATGCATTCAAATTTTAGCCAATCTGGGGCAGTTATTTCGAGATCCAACGAATCTCTCCAAGAGTTTGAAGACACTGAGGCATTTCGTATGTCATGTTTTCTGTAAAATCCTCTTGAGACATTTTCTTCTGATGGACCTTAACTTGAGGCGAGTTGGAAATTGCAAAGAACCATTGATCACTTGTGATCAGTTGGCAATCTATCAACCCAGGGCTAGGGGCAAAGCCATTGTCAGCACAATACTGCAAGTGTCGTTTCATCTGCGGACTTCATCGATCAAGGTTCCTTAGCAAGTCTCATGGAAGGTTACTTCTTAAGAAGAAGAGTATCATCGGCTCTCATCACCAGCATGAGACGCCTTACATCTCTCATTCCCAACATGAGAGGATTTATCTCTTATCCCCAGCAAGTGGCAGCTTGAGCTTTTGTCTTCAGCGGGAAGCTTTATCATTGATATTATCTGTCATCCCCAGTAGATTTGGAAGCTGAAATCTCCCAGCAGGGTAGCAGAATGTAGGTGTCATCCCCAAGCAGAAGTTTCCCTTCAAACAGGGGCAATTCTCAGCCGTATAAGGAGTGTCTTGCCTCCCCAGCAGTTTACTTCCTCAACAGTGTCATGCCTTTGGTTCTCCGCCAAGTCAGGAGGTCCTCACTTCCTCACCAGAGTTCAAGAAGAGTCCATCTCCAGCAGGGTCTTGGCACTCCAATCTCAAATTCCAATTTATTTTTGGCGATGGCGGCAGTTCAGAGCCGGTGAATTATTAACAGCATTCCCCGCAGAGTTGTCTTCTTCTCACAAAGATCAATCAAATCAATGCAGTGATCATCAGTTCCTCCCAATCAAGCCATCCGGGATATCTATTATCTCCCCATCAGGAGACCCCTTTTGCATTTGCATTTGCATCCAATAATCAACATTACATTTGCATCCTCCAAAGCGTAGCATTTCCATCTTCATGGAGCATTACGCCATAAATCCAAACATATGCATACCAGCATGGGCCAGTTTTGAGGTATATCACATAAGACCCGTTACATCTCCAATCAGATTGAAGTATTCCCCACAGAATGCAATCTCGTTTCCCAGGGTGGTGACTTCTACCAAGTCTTGTTGTTATCCCCAGTTGAGTCTTGTTTCAGTACAACAGTCTCATTTTTTCGCGTCTCCGTTTCAGTACAACGGTTGCGTTTTGGGATCTCGTTTAAGTACAATGATCCCGTTCCTTTCGAGTCTCCATTTAAGTACAATGGTCTCGTATTTGAGTCTTGTTTCAGTACAACAGTCTCATTTTTTCGCGTCTCCGTTTCAGTACAACGGTCGCATCTTGGGCTCTCGTTTAAGTACAACGACCCCATTCCTTTCGAGTTTCCATTTAAGTACAATGGTCTCGTCTCAGTGCAAAGATAATGGATCGGTTGATACCATTTCTGTTAGATCAGTTGATCTTATTTGAGTCATGAATCGGTTGATATCATTTCTCTTCGAGTTGTAAATCGGATGATATTACATTCTTGTGTTTCTTGGTTATGGATCGGTTGATACCATTTCCGTGTTAGATCGGTTGATCTTATTTGAGTCATGAATCGGTTGATATCATTTCTCTTCGAGTTGTAAATCGGATGATATTACATTCTTGTGTTTCTTGGTTATGGATCGGTTGATACCATTTCCGTGTTAGATCGGTTGATCTTATTTGAGTCATGAATCGGTTGATATCATTTCTCTTCGAGTTGTAAATCGGATGATATTACATTCTCGTGTTTCTTGGTTATGGATCGGTTGATACCATTTCCGTGTTAGATCGGTTGATCTTATTTGAGTCATGAATCGGTTGATATCATTTCTCTTCGAGTTGTAAATCGGATGATATTACATTCTCGTGTTTCTTGGTTATGGATCGGTTGATACCATTTCCGTGTTAGATCGGTTGATCTTATTTGAGTCATGAATCGGTTGATATCATTTCTCTTCGAGTTGTAAATCAGATGATATTACATTCTCGCGTTTCCGGGGTGGATCGGTTGATACCATTTCCGTGTTAGATCGGTTGATCTTATTTGAGTCGCAAATCGGTTGATGTTGCGCTAAGTCCTGTTTCGATAACAGGCACCCTTGGTGTGGCTTTGATTCGCTCAGCAGTCGCAGTGATTGCATTGATTCTATTCCACCTGGTTCTATTTTCGCTACCTATCAAGAGGTCAAAAACAAAAAATACATAAATAAATAAATTGGCAGATGGCATTTCTGTTGCCCTCAGTGTGCAAATTTTCAGGTTTTTATTCGAGTATTCAATCACTCCTCACCATGAACGTCTAAAAGCTGTTGCAATTATTCGTTCAGGTTTGCAGATGATTGAATAGGGGCAGCTGTAATACCTCAAAATTTGCCCTCATCTATTCCCTCTATTGGCGTATCATTTTGCATTCATCCGTTTTTCTCAACATATTAGGGCATTGCATTATTTCATGAGGCATGTGATCAAGGCATATCCTTATGGTTTGAGCTTCCTATTCAGAGGTGACCTATACTATCATTAAGCTTAAGGTCGAGACCAGGGGGAGAATTTTTATTGCCGCAAACGTCGTCTCGAAATACAACTTATCATGGATATTAAAGCTCCAACAAAGCAGTTCTGACAAAAGTTTGCTTAGACAGGCTTGTTGCTTTGGTTATGTATTCACCTTCAAGGTTTCCTCGGGGAATTCGTTCTAAAGTCATTCGTCGCCCAGTTAGTGAATTTCAAGGTACATGTCGTGATGAGAGATACAAAGGTGCAGATATTCTTTTGGAAGCGTATTTGTTTTGGCATATTGGGTTTATTTTGGGACAAGATTGCCGTGGGGTTCGTTTGGTTAACTGATAGAGGAATCAAGGTCGTTTGGCATTAAAATTTGAGTGAATTTATTCCTATTGGAAGTTGATTCGGATTCATTACCGTGAAAGAGGTTAAGAGTTGTTTGGTGTGCAAAGGCAAGGTCCATTTAAAGTTCAAGGTACAATAATCCAAGTTTATGCAAGTCCATCCGTTTTTATGGAGTTACTACATTATTCAAGCTTCATTAAGATCAAAGGTTTCTTTCAAAGATTTCAAGTTTCAGATATTCCAATGGCCGGTTTTATTCGAATGTTTTCGTTCAAATTATTAAAAGTGCACTGCAAGGAATTACATTATAAGAACATTATTCACGTGGTTCCATGAAGGAGAATGTAATATAGTAAAGAAATAATGGAAGTGCAATTGGATATTAAACAATACTTTGAATGTTGCAAGGCATAAGGACACATCCGTTGGTTGGTTAAATAAATGAAGCAAGTGAATACAGGATTTCCATTTAATTTACATGGTTGGAGGTGTCCAAATAAAGAAAAAAAGTTCTCTAATTTGTTATAGCATGAAAAAATTCATTACAAAATCTCAGGATGTAAAAAAACAGAATACAGGAGGGGATTACAAGAATTGTCGAATCACTTTTTCATCACCAGGACAATCTTCTTCAAATTTCACTGAATTCATACACTACCTTCAACTACATGCGAACTCCACCGATAACAAACTTCCTTGATCTTCAATTTACCTTCATCAATTTTTAACAGGCACATACAGAGAACATGTAAAATAACCAAATAGCACACCATCTAAGGACCCTCTCTCAATTCAGTTTCGTTCGCCTTGATCACCTAGCTTCAATCGGCTTCAATTCTAAATTCAGCAAGAGTCCTGCAAATTTGAGTCAAGAGTTCATCAATGCCAATTGCAGATTCAGAAAAAAAAAAAAGTGATTTCGGTTATAGTTACAAGAGCAAAAGAAAGAGAAAGATCATAACAGAACAGAGTTAGATATCAAAAAAAAAATCAATGACTAACTTTCAGTTTCTAACAGAATTCATGATTAACCAATAGAAATCATATTCATCACAAATCATAACCGAACACCTATAACTAACTCAAAGCAGGGAATTGAAAATTCTGAACCAAAAATAAACTAACTGAATTAACCAACTTCTAACAGATTTCAGTTGATTCTAACTGAATCATAACAAAGTTTACCTGGAGAATTCTAGAACAATCCTTGATTCTTCGACTATAAAACAGAACCAACCTCTTCAATTTGGGGGTTCAACATCCATTCAATCTCTCTTCACTTTCACCGTTTTCTTTCTCTTCTCTTCTCAATCCCTCCTTTCTTTCCCACCATTTTTCTTCTTTCAATTCCTCAACCTCACCCCTTCTTCAACCTCTCCAAGCCAACTTTGCATCTTCAAGAGTTTGCAAAACGGAGGTAGAACTCTCCATCACCAAGACCTCAGTAATTCTCGGCAGCATCGCAAATTCACAGATCCCGAGCGCACAACTCACAGCAACTCACCCTCCCGCGGCCAACATTGCATTGATTCAACTCCAAATCCGCGGGTTGCCACAAGAACCTACATCAGGCATTGTAAAGTACAGTGGTAGAGTGTTTGTGATTCAACGACAAGGTGATTCCGAAGTTGTGGAATAAGAGTTAATCGAAGGGAATGAGTTTTTGAAGTATACCTGGACGCGGTTTTGAATAGCAGAGGTTTCTGAGGCAACAACTGTATACACCTCATTGACATCGTCGCGGCGTTTTAGGTTCGCCGGCTTCGCAGCAACAATTCTCAGTCCGTGACGGAGCTCTTCATCAACATAGACTTCTTCATCGCGTCGTCATTCACCAAGAGAAAACAGAGCAAGCTTTGCGGCGGCGTCGAAACCACGGATACGTATTTTTCTCACGGATAGATTCGAGTCAAGGTACGAACGCATCTTGTTCATCTTGTTTGCGAAATTGCTCTGAGCATAGCTATTTTTCCGTTGTTGTTTTGAGTTCGGGTTAGGAGAAGCCGTGAGGTTTTCATTCGATTTTGTTTCGATTCGGAGGGGGGTGAGTTGTTTAGGTTTGGTTTCGTCGGAAGGTTAGGAGAGACGGGCTGAGGTTGGCGGCGATTGATAATGGTGATGGAATGAAGGAAGAAGAAGACGAGGAAGGGATGAGAAGGTGACGGCGGCGCAAGGGAAGAAGAAGAAAAGTTTAGGGTTTTTGTTTGGCCCCTTTTGGTTTCACTGTGTTGGTGATGTATCAAGAAATTGTAATACTGTAGGTTAATCAAGAGATATTATTAGAAAAATAATTATTCATTAATTTATAAGTTAACCCCATTTAATTCACATTATTTTTCAAGATTACAAAGAATATTACCTTAGGTTAATGCTTTTTAATTTAATTTAAGATTTTAGAAAATATTGATTCACAAGATTATTAGAGTTTTTACTTTTTTAAATTAAGATTTTTAGGAAATTTTATCATAAGATTAGTTAATTCATTTTGTTAAATTAAAATTGTTAGAAAATATTGTATTAAGTTTAGTTTAATTCTTTTTTTTCTTTAATTAAGATTTTGGAAAAAATATTATAATGGGATAGTTTATTTCATTTTTTGCTTAAATCAAGATTATTAGAATTTTCACTCTTTTTTAAATTAAGATTTTTTTAGGAAAGAATATTTTGATAAGTTTAATTAAAATATTAAATTGATATAATTATAAGTTTAGAATTAAATTCATTTTCTAAGATTAAGAGTTTAATTCATATTTTAGATTAAAGGTTTAATTCATTTTTAATAAGACTATAGTTTAATTAAGTTTTTTTTAGAAAACATATTAGTAAGTATTTTCTCTCATTTTCTTTAATTAAGTCTTTTTAGAAAACATATTAGTAAGTATTTTCTCTCATTTTCTTTAATTAAGTCTTTTTAGAAAACATATTAGTAAGTATTTTCTCTCATTTTCTTTAATTAAGTTTTTTCTAGAAAATATATTAGTAAGTATTTTCTCTCATTTTCTTTAATTAAGTTTTTTTAGAAAATATATTAGTAAGTATTTTCTCTCATTTTCTTTAAATTAAGATTGTTAGAAAATATTAAGTTTAGTTTAATTCTTTTTCTTTAATTAAGATTTTGGAAAAAATATTATAATAGGATTAGTTTACTTCATTTTTGCTTAAATCAAGACTATTAGAACTTAAATTAAGATTTTAATTTGAACATTATCATAAGATTATTAATTTGAACATTATCATAAGATTATTATTTAGAAGCATTTATCATAAGATTATTATTTAGAAGCATTTATCATAAGACTATTATTTAGAAGCATTTATCATAAGATTATTATTTAGAAGCATGTATCATAAGAGTATTATTTAGTTTATAATCATAAGTTTAGAATTTAATTCATTTTCTAAGATTAAAAATTTATTAAAAAAAAAAATATTATTATTAGATTAAGGTTTAATTCACAAGATTATTAGAAATAATTCAATAAAAAAATAATCTTAAGCTAAGGTTGTAGGAAAAATATTATCTTAAGATTAGTCCATTTCATTTTTAAGTTAATTAAAAAAATATGTTTAATTCCTAAAATATGTTTAAAAAATATGGTTAATTAATAAATATTGTTATCAACACCCCTGCTTCCAGGCCCATTAGAAAAACAACCATAAAGAACTACTTCCAGCACCTCCCTGGTTCTAACGAAAATGGGCTCAAGTCCATTGCTCTTCACACTCCTTCTGTTAGGCCCATGGAAAATAATAACCAGAAAAATAACTAAATATCCCCCTGCATAATTTCCTTAGATTTTTATTTTGTTTTAATCATAGTTTAAAATTAATCCAATAAAAAATAATAAAAATAATTAGAAAATTCCCAAAAAAATAAAGTAGCCTAATAAGTCATTTTAGGAATTTGTGATATTTTTATTTTCTGAAATTTGATTATTTTTGAATAAATTCTGAATTATTCTTTTAATTAGCTTTATTGAATTTCCTTTTAATTATGCTGGATTTTGTTCATTTTATTTAAGTAACTTCCAACAACTTTTTTGAGTCATTCTTTTTTCTGTAATTAGGGGACTCATAATAGTTCTTAGGATATTTTTTATGGAATTTTTAGGACCTTTTATCATAGATTTTAGTGATATAATCCTTAGGAAATAGTAATTAATTCTTAGCTGGAAATAATTATTTGTTAGGCATAGAAAAAATATAAATTTTTAGGATCCCTCTTAGTATGAGATTAGAGATAATGTTAGGATCCCATAGTTTAATTTTCATAATTTTTCTAGAAGATTTAATATTTTTTTAGAATATTAGTTTTAGGCCTAGTTATGCATAATTCCCTTAGTTTAGGCCATTAAAAGAAAATAAAGTTCAATATAAAAATAATAGTATAGATTAGATATTAGACTTAGGTTTAGTTTAATTTGTTTTTCTTATAATGAATATTAAGATTAGCTTAGATTTAGAACTTAGGATTAAGCTCATTTCCATGTAGAAGTAGAATAAATAAATGGACTATTTTTTTTATTATTCATTGCCTCTAAGTGCATTTGTAGAATTTTATTCCTTGTGATTAATTTCATTATTTTTGTTTCATTTGGTTTTTACAACTTGTATAGGACTCCCCCTTGTGTTCTTAGAATCAACTTAACTTCATTAAGAAGTAAGTTGAATTCTATTAGTTTTAAGTTTCCATTAGGAATAGAAGACTTCACTAACCATTAGGACCACTTTGTAAATAAATAAACAAAATTAGGATTGAGTCTTAGTCCCTTAGATTTTGCCTTTTTGCAATTTGAGTCATTCTCTTCTTATCTTCAAACAAAAATCCAAAAAAACACTTAACAAATAAATGGAAGGATTCCTTGTGTATAGCCTTATTCCATGAAGCACTTGCATTCATTCCATCTTGGAGTGGTGTAAGCTTGTTTATCATGATGCACAAGTCTCATCAAGGAATTGTTCACAAAGAAAAACTTAAAAGACATTTCTTCACAAAGGCAACAAAAACACTTAATAAAAGTTCAACAAGCCAGTGAACTTAAACACTAATCCTAGGAAACCAGTCTTGGATAAATTCTCCTTACTGGGTATGCTTGTTCTATTATTCCATCTTGGAATGTAGAATCAAGTGTACATTCCATGGAAAAGAGTTTGAATTCACTTCCTTGTGCCAAATTCATACAAAAACTCATAAAATACAAAAACACACAATAAGCGACTATCCTGCGGGAACTTCTTTTCTCATCTCATTCATTCACAACGCGAACTCGCGACGACTTGTCACACATGCAAGACGGTTAACGCACTCGTACCAGAAGAGCCTGCAATACCTGAGCATAGACATACGCAGTTCCAGCATAAAAAACACAAACAAATAGTTCCCGCCTAGGTTAGGCGAACTACGTCGACTCTGATCCTCATTATCCCGATGAGGTACGTAGGCAGCGGGGTAGGGCCCGTTCGAGCACAATCTTTATTTTCCCTACATTTCCCCCTTTTCTTTCCATTTTCTTATTTCTGTTCCCTTTCTCATTTCCATTCCCATTTCAGTAGCGGTTTTATTCAGCAGCACTTTATTCTTCTCACCCTTTGAAACAAACAAGCAAGCGTGGATCCCGTCGGGTACGACGGACGATCTGGGGTGCTAATACCTTCCCAGTTCGTAACCGACTCCCGAACTCAGATCTTTGGTTCGCAAGGCCTCGTCCTTTCCTTTCTTCCTTAGGTTTGTGCAACATTACCTTTCCCATTCATTCGGGATAAAAATGTCTGGCTGGCGACTCTAACCTTTCCGCGCCACTTTCGCGTTTGTACTAGGATGAAAATCCCGGGAGCGACAGATGGTTCTAGTACATTGCATACACTTACATATTCCAATTGATTCATAACTCTTCTGTAAGTGTTTGAACTTATCAATAACTTTCTCAACATAGTGTGTTTGAATAAGTTCATAACTCCCACTATTTCTCTTTACTTTGATCTCTAAAAGTGTGTTAACTAGTCCAAGATCATTCATCTTGAATGTGGAAATTAGAAACCTCTTCGTTTCTAAAATTCTATTCATCTCATTGTTAATGATCAATCATATAATCAACATAAAGACAAATGAATATCACAATATTCTCACACAAATTTATGTACAAACACTTGTGATAAGAATCAAATGAAGAAGGTTTTTAGATATTCATGCATGATGATGCAAGAAAGTTTTAGATGAAGTGATAGATGAAATTATGAGCAATTTAAAGTAATATAGTATAAATTGCGATGAGTACCTTAGTTATTTTCACTAGTCTCAAATCTTCACTTTAATTTATATGCTAAACCTTCTTAATCAACTTCATCATTGATGTGCATGACGCTTTTGAATTTTTACTTCTTTAATAATCTTTGTCTTTGATAACGAGAAATCGTATCGTATTATTACTATGTTTTTAGCCCGTTTTATCGTACATTGGTCCTTTTAACTCCCGATTGTTTCGAGTTTTTATGTCACATTGTAGGTATAACATGTCTAGAGCCAAATTATGAGAAAAAGATCAAAGGAACAAAAATTAGCATGAAAAGAAAAGAGAGAAATCAATTCTGCTAAAGACTGCATATTTTGTTGCTCTCACGGTCGTCACAACTGCCTCACGATCGTGACACACCAATTTGAGGTCTCACGATCGTCACCATGATCTAACGACCGTGACACGCTAATATGAGGAAACCTGCCCGTTACACCATGTCACGAACATGACAAGCAAAAGTTATTTAATTTGTTTGAATATAATTGAGAACGTGCAACGAATAGAAAGAGTCTTCAGAGACTCCTACTTTCTCTCAACTTCAGCAACGCCCAGTAAACCAGTTCTCTTGGATTTTCTCAAAACTGAAGCACCGAAGCCCACGTTCCTACTCTTCAACTATCAAAACTCTCTTCTATAAATATTAAAGAAATTGATGAAGAAAGGACAGAGAGTTTTTTTTATTGAAATTTTATGCGGAAGCTCTGCCGTTTTTACTACCCATTTATTTCCAGCTTTTGTTCTTGCTGTTTTTTTCCTTTTAATTTCCAAACTCTTTAATAACAATTTCCAACATTAGGAAATTGTTATCTTAATTAGATTTTCTTTTAAGCCTCATAATTTAGTATTTTATTTCGATTCCGACGCTCCAAGCTTGCCAATTTGTGGAAGAAGGAGTCTAAGAATTCATTTGTTCAGGTTTTTGTTTTGCAATTAATATCAAGTTTATTTATTTATGTTAAGTTTCTGTTATTATTATATAATGCATGTTTTGATATTTATGAATTTCATTTTGTGTTTGTCTGTTATTTTAATTAATATGAGTAACTAAATTAATTTAGTCGATATGTAATAAAGCAACCAAAACGGATGAATCGAATCTAAGCTAAAAACAATTATGAACTTATATTCTGGCTGTGACTTTTTATAATTAAAATCAAGCTTTTTGTTACGAGAGTAAGAGAAGTGAAATAGGTTAGGTCGAGACCACGAGAGTGTGAGATTTTAACCGGATAGCTAAAGTTAGGCATTCGATTTAAATACAGTAAGAGCGCTTTAAAACGAATTAGACTTATTAAGTTTTCAAAAAGTATTTTCTAAACACTTATGGGCTAGCAAGAGCAGACATAGGGCTTTAGGAGTATGATCTGAGATAAGACCACGAGAGTGTGAGTCGAGGGTTTTTAAACTGGTAATCTCTACAAAATTAATTAAGTGAAACATCTTTATAAGCTTAGACTGGATTGACCCGAATAGGTTATTATTATTACGTATCGACCGCCTTCTCATTATTTCCTTAATTAAGTTTAATTCCCGTTTTTAATCCTTAAAACCATAACCGTGACAAAATTTCCGCCTTAGCTAAACTAGCAGACCTTATAGCACTAGAGTGATTACAAAGTCCCTGTGGGTTCGACATCTTTTTATTACTATGCGATAGACTGTGCACTTGCAGTTTAGATACCGTTAGACACATCACGTGTTCGCCCCACCAAGTTTTTGGCGCCGTTGCCGGGGACCTTGATTTAGTCACTAGTGCACTATTAGAGTTGCACTGTCTAGACTAAGGAAACAATTTATTTTCCCTAATCTAATTTACCGAGTGTATGCCAAGTACTCGCTCTCAAGGCGAAGACTTGCAACCTCCAGTCCTTGAATTAGAACGCTTCTTACATTTAAGAAGACGAATATTCAAATACCAACGAAAATACAACATTCCAGATCTTCAAGTTGACCCACCTAAACCAGTTGGAACATCGAAGGACGCAGAAATGGCTGAAGAACCAAATCATCCGCTAAAGTATTACGCTAGTCCTTCACAAGCTGAGCCGCATTCCAGCATTGCCGCGCCAGCTATCAACCGAAACGATTTTGAGTTGAAACCTTCGCTGATATCGGCCGTGCAACAAAACCAATTCGCCGGAAATCCTACCGAGGATCCGAACCTTCATCTTTCGATATTTATGCAGTACGAAGATACAGTAAAAGCTAATGGAGTTACCCAAGAAGCAATCAGATTACGCCTTTTTCCTTTCTCACTTCGAGATAGAGCAAGAGCCTGGCTTCAATCTCTGCCCTCGAATTCAGTAACTACGTGGGAGGAACTAAAGAGAGTCTTCTTGACAAGATATTTCCCACCTAGCAAGACAGCCATGCTAAGAGCTCAAATCAACGGATTTAAGCAAAAGAAAACCGAGTCACTTTTCGAAGCTTGGGAACGATACAAAGATATGCTGAGACTTTGTCCACATCACAGATTAGTAGAATGGATGGTCATCCATACTTTCTACAATGGACTCTTGTACAACACAAGAATGACGATTGACGCTGCCGCATGCAGCGCACTAATGGACAAAGAATATAATGATGCTTATGCACTTATCGAGAGTATGGCTCAGAATCATTACCAATGGGGAAGCGAGAGAGTCGCAACTGAGAAACCAACAAAAGGAGGTATGTACAAAGTGAGTAGTATGGATCAAGTTAATGCAAAGTTTGACCAACTTAACCAAAAGATTGACAACTTGGCCATAACACCAACAGCCACCGTGGCTGCGGTAACACCTAACTGTGAGTTATGTGGAGTTCCAGGACATGCTGTCCCTGATTGTCAACTATTAGCAGGAATTCCCACAGATCAAGTGAATTATGCTCAAGGAAACCCGTACTCGAACACATACAACCCAGGTTGGAAGAATCATCTGAACTTCTCTTATAAGAACAACAATGCTTTATACGCACCAGGTCAAGCGCCAGCTACACCACCAGGATATCAAAAGACTGCTCCTAATGTTACTAGAAAATCAAACCTTGAATTAATGATGGAGAACTTCATAGCTACCCAATCTCAAACAAACAAGGAATTCTTGAACCAAAACATACACACTAGCGAGCAGATTAAGCAATTGGTGAGCAAGGTAGATGCTTTAGCTACACATAACAAAATGCTTGAAACTCAGATTTCACAAGTAGCCCAACAACAAGCACCTACCATTGCCCCAGCTGGAGTATTTCCTGGACAACCCCAACCTAACCCAAAAGGACAGGCCAATGCTGTGATACTAAGAAGTGGCAAAGAACTTGACGGACCTGCCGATCCAAGACTTGACAATCCAGCCATGTGCCAAAAGCAGGATAAGCCGACTGAAAAGGAGAATGAACCAGAAGAAAAGGAAGATAATAATCAAGAGGCAGTGGAGAAAGAGAAGCCTTATGTGCCTCCACCACCTTATAAACCACCGATTTCGTACCCTCAGAGATTAACCAATTCCAAGACGATGGGCAAGTTTAAGAAATTTGTTGAACTTCTGAAACAGTTGAATATTATTATTTCGTTTACAGAAGCTATCACTCAAATGCCCTCGTATGCTAAATTTCTAAAGGAAATCTTATCCAATAAGAAGAAGATAGAGGATAACGGAACCGTTACACTTACTGCTGAGTGTAGCGCAATAATTCAAAATAATATGCCTCTTAAGTTAAAAGATCCAGGTAGTTTCTCTATACCCTGTGTAATTGGAAAATTCGTCATTGACAAAGCTCTATGCGATTTAGGAGCCAGTATCAGTGTCATGCCCTTAACAATTTGCAAAAGGCTAGATATGGGAGAATTAAGACCTACTAAAATGTCTGTTCAACTAGCCGACCACTCTATTAAATATCCTGTAGGCATACTAGAGAATGTCCCAGTACGGATAGGTCAATTCTACATTCCTACTGATTTTATAATCATGGACATCACTGAAGACTCCACTACACCTATCATACTAGGAAGACCATTCTTAGCTACCGCCGGAGCTATTATAGATGTAAAGAAAGGATAGCTAACCTTTGAAGTAGGTGAAGAGAAAGTTGAATTTATTTTAACACAATTCTTACAATCACCAGCTATAGAGGACACATGCTATTTATTGGATGTCATTGACGAGTGTGTAAGAGAGATGGAAATGAAAGAAACTACTTATTCTGAAATTATGAAAATTCAAATCCCTCAGATTTTCGAAGATGACAATTGGCGTGAACCGTATCAGGATAATAGTCTAAGCGAAAGTTTAGCACTTACACCGGATCCCATGCCAAGCAAGAAGAAACCTAAATTAGAGTTAAAAACCTTACCTAAGAACCTAAGATACGAATTCCTAGACACTGAATGTACGCGACCAGTTATAATCAATTCCAGTTTAGGAACAATCGAAACGAAGAAACTTTTAGATGTCTTAAAGAAATACCCAACTGCATTAGGATATAACATATCTGATCTCAAAGGAATATGTCCTTCAATCTGTATGCATCGTATTATGCTAGAAGAAGATTGCAAAACCTCTAGAGAATCTCAAAGAAGAATTAACCCAATCCTTAGCACTATAGTAAAAGAAGAAGTTAAGAAAATACTAGACGCTGGAATAATATATCCAATCTCTGATAGTCAATGGGTTAGTCCAGTACATGTAGTACCAAAGAAAGGAGGTATCACTGTTGTGAAAAACGCTAAAGGCGAATCGATATCACAAAGAGTAGTGACCGGACATAGAGTGTGCATCGATTATCGAAAACTAAACAAAGCCACTCGGAAAGATCATTTCCCACTACCTTTTATAGATCAAATGTTAGAACGATTAGCCAAACACTCGTATTTCTGTTATCTAGATGGTTACTCAGGATTTTTCCAAATCCCTATTCACCCAGATGATCAAGAGAAGACAACATTCACATGTCCTTATGGAACGTTCGCTTATAGACGAATGCCATTTGGATTATGTAACGCTCCTGCAACCTTTCAAAGATGTATGATGTCAATCTTCTCAGATTTCATAGATAACATCATGGAAGTGTTCATGGACGAATTCTCTGTATGCGGGCAAAGTTTTGAAGGATGTCTATCAAATTTAGAAATGGTGTTAGAAAGATGTGTAAAAGTAAACCTCGTACTTAACTGGGAAAAATGCCATTTTATGGTCAGAGAAGGAATCGTACTAGGACACGTTATATCTGACAAGGGAATTGAAGTTGATAAAGCTAAGATAGAAGTCATAAAAGATCTTCAACCCCCTAAGACCGTTCGAGAAATACGAAGCTTTTTAGGACACGCCGGTTTCTACTGACGATTCATCAAAGATTTCTCGAAAATCACTAAACCACTTACCGGTTTATTAATGAAAGACGCTGAGTTCATATTCGATAAAGATTGTCTTAAAGCATTCGAAACTCTAAAAACAGCCCTCATCACCGCACCAATCATGCAACCACCTGACTGGAGATTACCTTTCCAAATCATGTGCGATGCGAGTGACTATGTTGTAGGCGCAGTTCTAGGACAAAGAAAGGACAAGAAACTTCACGCAATTTACTATGCCAGTAGAACTTTAGATTCTGCTCAATTGAACTATGCCACTATAGAAAAAGAGTTGTTAGCAGTTGTCTTTGCGCTTGATAAATTCCGTTCCTACCTAGTAGGAGCAAAAATAATCATCTACATAGACCACACTGCTATCAGATATTTACTAACCAAGAAAGATGCTAAACCAAGACTCTTGAGATGGATCTTACTCTTACAAGAGTTTGACCTCGAAATCAAAGATAAGAAAGGTACTGAAAACGTCGTAGCGGACCATTTATCTAGAATAGAAGGTATTAAACCCGAACAAGTGCCGATTAACGACGATTTTCCGTATGAACAACTGATAGCACAAATAAGAAGCGACCCAACTCAGTTAGACATAAATGAACCAAAAGCCGTGGAAACAATCCAAACAACCGTAGAACTGCCATGGTACGCTGAAATTGTCAACTACTTAGCTGCAGGAGCACTTCCACCAGACTTAACCTATCAGCAGAAAAAGAAATTCTTCCACAATCTCAAGTATTACTATTGGGACGAACCATTATTGTTTAAAAGAGGACCTGGCGGAATCTTCCGTCGGTGCATTCCAGAAGAAGAAATAGAAGATGTCATTGCTCATTGTCATTCATCTCCTTATGGTGGACACGCAAGCACTTCCAAGACTTGTGCAAAAATCTTACAAGCCGGCCTATTTTGGCCTAATCTATGGAAAGATGTCCACATCGCTGTTATAAATTGCGATCGGTGTCAACGCACCGGTAACATTTCGAGAAGAGATGAAATGCCTCAAAGATGAATATTAGAAGTTGAAGTCTTTGATGTCTGGGGAATAGATTTCATGGGACCATTCCCATCATCTTTCGGTAATAAGTACATACTCGTAGCTGTCGATTATGTTTCAAAATGGATCGAGGCTATAGCTTCTCCTACAAATGACACACGAGTAGTAATTAAGCTTTTCAAGAATATAATCTTTCCAAGATTTGGTGTGCCTAGACTTGTCATTAGTGACGGTGGCTCGCATTTCATTTTGAAAATATTCTACAAATTACTATCTAGGTATGGAGTCAGACATCGTGTAGCAACACCGTATCATCTGCAAACAAGTGGAGAGGTCGAAGTCTCGAACAGAGAAATAAAACAAATTCTAGAAAAGACTGTCGCCATATCTAGTAAAGATTGGTCATCTAAACTTAATGAAGCTTTATGGGCTTATAGGACAGCCTACAAGACACCCATAGGAACTACACCCTTCAAACTAGTGTATGGGAAGGCTTGTCATCTCCTGGTTGAACTAGAACACAAAGCATATTGGGCGATTAAAACACTCAATATAAACTACACTGCCGCTGGAGAAAAGCAAATCCTCGACATTAATGAATTAGAAGAATTAAGGTTGGACGCATATGAGAATGCTAAGATATACAAAGAAAGAACCAAGCGTTGGCACGATAAGCGCCTGTCTAGGAAAGAATTTAGTGTGGGAGACGTTGTGCTCCTCTTCAATTCAAGACTTAGGCTCTTTCCTGGAAAACTAAAATCTAGATGGTCAGGACCCTTTGAGATTACTAAAGTATTCCCAAGCGGAGCAATAGAAATTAAGGATAGGAATAGTGAACCGTTCACAGTAAACGGACAACGATTAAAACATTACCATAATATTGAAAACAGAGATTATGCGAATAATTTAAAACTTTTAGAGTTGTCCACTAACTTCCCTGATTAATCTACCACTAAGCACTACGTCAGGCTTATGACGATAAAAACAACGCTTAGTGGGAGGCAACCCATTTTATTGTTTTATTTCATTTTTATTATTGACTTTATTTATCTATTTCTATTCCTTATTTTCTTTATTTTTAACTTTCATTTTTTAAATCACTTTTAAATTTACCTTGCTACAGATTTTCTAAAGTCTTTTCTACCTTACCTCTTTCTCCCCTGATTTGTTTACCCCGCTTTAACACTAACTATGGCTAACCAACCAAGGAACTTCATGGAAACCATATTTAGAGGTAGAAACCAAAGGAGGAAATTTTAGGAATTATCACAGAGACATATGGATTTGACTCTGTATTATGATGAACAAACTATGGAAACCTTAGGTATCAATGATAGCATCCTATACATGTTTTACCAGCTTGGATGGGAGAAAGCTCTCATAAAATATAAGTTTGTCACTTACCGCGAGCTAACCCTTGAGTTTTTAAGCTCCCTAGTTTACCTACCTGAGCACGGATTTGGACTAAGGAAAGGATTTATTAGTTTCCGACTATTTGGTATCGAATATGTCTATAACCACAAGGAACTAGCTGACCTACTAGGATTTCCTAGCGGACCTTTTGCTTTCACTACCACCCAGGTAAAACTAATGGATATTGAGCTAGATTTCTTTTGGGGAACTTTAACCGGAAACTACCACCCTGAGTCGGATAGCATGGACAATAATGAAATACACAACCCCGATATCCGCTATTTTCACAAAATCCTTGCCCACACCTTCTTTGTAAAGGAAGAGAACCTTACTGGAGTATCTAAGGACGAGATATTCATAATGTCCTGTTTGACCGAAGGCAAACCCGTAAATGTTGTACCCTTCATGATGCAGACCTTTACCCGCATCCAGGAGGAACCTAATCTACCAATAATGGTAGGAGGCCTAGTCACCATGATTGCTAACGCCATCGGACTTAGATATCAGTTACACAAGTGAACCCATTTTGGTACCATTCGCCCTATGAATCTGAATTTCTGCTTTAACCGCCAAATTATAGGAAACATAGGACAACCACCATTCGAGTACCTGATTAGGAATGAAATCGTAACCTTGTTCACCTTGCCAAACCATGCTAAAGTCAGCGTTCACAATAGAGATAATTGGCTTTATGAGCTTACTCCTCCTGACTATCCAACAACACCTGAAATACCATAATCCTACCAAATTAGGGATGATATGATGACTGATGTAGAAAGTGACCCTGAGACCCCTCTTGGTTACCATGACATCAACCACATTGATGAAGATATTGAGACCCCTGAAATCAACAAAGTAGGATATACTGAAAGCTTGAACAAAATTTTGACAACTCTTGAAGTATACCAAGCTGACATTAATGTTGTTAAGGATGAAGTTAAGAGCATGAGATTGGACATTATAGGCTTAACTGATTTAACATGTGAACAGTTTTACCATATAAATTCCGCACTTGAAGACTTGAAGAAACGACTTTGATGAGCTGTAGTAATTTGATTAATTTTACTTTTTGCTTTCTTGTTTCTAGTTAGTTTTGGATTTTTGCAACATTTCCTATGTCATTTTTATTACTGCAATTTCTTTCTGTTCTGTTGTTGCACCCCAAAATTTGCCCTCACAATACAAGACTTTGTGTGCTAAGAAGGTTCACAAGGTTCACAAGATTCACAATGCTTTCAATACCTTCCATGAAGCTCATGAAGTCTACAAGCTACTTTATGAAGATTCACAAGGTTCACAAGTTTCTAAACACTTTCAAGACCTTCCCTGAGGTTCATGAAGTCTACAAGCTACTTTATGAAGGTTCACAAGGTTCACAAGTTTCTCAACACTTTCAAAACCTTCCCTGAGGTTCATGAAGTCTACAAGTTACTTCAGGAAGGTTCACAAGGTTCACAAGATTCACAATGCTTTCAAGACCTTCCATGAGGTTCATGAAGTCCACAAGTCACTTTATGAGGTTCACAAGGTTCACAAGGTTCATAATACCTCCAACAAGGTTCACAAGTTTCTCAACACTTTCAAGACCTTCCCTGAGGTTCATGAAGTCTACAAGCTACTTTATGAAGGTTCACAAGGTTCACAAGTTTCTCAACACTTTCAAAACCTTCCCTGAGGTTCATGAAGTCTACAAGTTACTTCATGAAGGTTCACAAGGTTCACAAGATTCACAATGCTTTCAAGACCTTCCATGAGGCTCATGAAGTCCACAAGTCACTTTATGAGGTTCACAAGGTTCACAAGATTCATAATACCTCCAATAAGGTTCACAAGACATTTTATGATGGTTCACAAGGTTCACAAGGTTCACAATTGGTCAGAAGAGTTGACAATTCCCTCAGACAATGCACCTCCTAAGTAGTGCATCCAAAACTAGGGTTTTGACTTTAATCAGGCTAAAGGGACTTCCAAGACTTCAAGTGAGCTTCATAACATCTTATATGTGTATAAGAACCCCCATGACAAGTTTCAAGACTTTTCTCAGAAGTTTGCTCAGTCAGATGATCAGATAAGTCAAAATCAGTCAATATAGTTAAAAAGTCAAACTGAGGTCAACTGTGGTCAAACCAAAGTCAAACTTCATGATTTTTTGCCAACATCAATTATATGAAGTAAAATTCATCATTTGATCAAGGGTTGATCATGATTCATCAAGGATATTCCAGATCATCAAGAATCAGGAGTTTCTAAATTAGGGTTTCCTCAGTAAAAGTCAACTGAACTTTGACCAGCCATAACTTTCACATACTTCATCACCAAGTCTCCACTCAAAGCTCATTTTGAAGGAAATTGAATTCTATACAACTTTGTGTCTCACAAGCCAAGCCCAAAAATGCTTCATTTGGAAGGTATGAGCTAAGACATTATAGGTCCTTTTGAAAGTCAACAAAAAGTCAACAACTTCAAAAGGGCATAACTTGAGATTGGTAAATGATATGGACATGAAACCAGTGGGGTTGTTTAGAGGAATCTTCAAGATTTCCAAAATGTCCAAGAACACCCTCATAGCATTAAAATTGAAGGATATGTGCCCTTGCAAAGTTGGGAAATTTTGAGTGGGTTTATGATGAAAAAGGAGGTCTAAAACCAATTTCTTCCAAATGGGCTTGCCAAATGATGACCCAATCCATACATTGACTTCATGCACGACCCAAACCATTAAAAATCAGAATTTTTATTATTTTATTTTTATTTATTTTGATTTAATTCATTAAAAATCATTTTAAATAAAAATAAAATATGAAAATGTAATATATTGATGGAGATTGAGTTTCTAGAATGTCTTAAATACTAATTTGAATTGAAGAGGAAGGAAATCATAAGATTTGTCCAAAAATAGCAAGCCTTTATGCAAGAATATTGGATTTTCAAAGCATGATCAATTTGAATCTTTTCATATCAAAATTTCCACACAACCATTCAATGTTATGACCTAAATTCATTTACCTATAAGTACTAAACACAACTCAATCACCAAGGGACGAATTCTCTGCCTCCAAAGGTAAGTTCACAAAATCAAAAATCCTTCAAAAAGCTCACATTCGGTTTTCATCCTCCAGGACATTTGAAGGTAATGTGAGATCACAATCATGATCCTTGGCCTCCTTTGAGTGGAAACCAACCCTTATTTGCAACCAAAACACCTCATAGTGCATAAACCGCATCATTCATATGCTTCATGAGATTTTTTTCGAATCACTATATTTGCTAATTGATAATGAATTTTGATGACATATTGATGTTTGTTGATAGCTATAGATGGATTCTGGATCGTTTGGTGAAGTTCCATAGCCTGAATCGTGATTCACCATGTTTAGGGTTTGCGGCTTCAATTGGGGTTTTATTATCCAGCCAAGATAAATGGATTATAAGAACATAGAATGATTGGAAATCTTGTTAGGAACTCAATGGTGTAATCAATTTCGTAAAATCTTGTTGTTTTGTCAATGTTTGAATTTTGTAGGTTTTGCTGCAATTTAAAAATCGCAGGTAAATTCGCATGTGAAATCGCAGGAAATTTGGCAAGTCTCAAGGAAGAAGAAGACCTCTTCGCGCGCGTTTTTGAATTCAAATATTTAGTATTATATTTTATGAATTGTTTGCTGTTTGAAATCACAACAACTGTGTTGTCCCAGTGGTTGGAGGCGTGCGTATACAATGGCTTGGTCTGGGGTTCGATTCCCTGTTTGTGGCATTTTGTTCTTTTATTTTGTTTATTTTACAGGTTTGATATATAATCAATTGTAGTCATCATACTATCAGAATTGCTCTCCCAGCCGGATGGTCATGCACGCTTGCTTGTATTCAAGAGGTCCTGGGTTCAATCCTCCCCCAGGCCTTTTGGTTTTCATTATTTTTCATAATTTTTCCAGGCAAGGCATAAAACAAACTTGATCTATTTCTTTATCACCTGCGCTTGGCTGGCCTAGTGGTGAGTTTTGGTGTTTGCAGGCAGAACATCCTGGGTTCAAACCCAGCCAAGGTAAGTTTCCTTTTTACTATTGTTTTCATTTAATTAATTTGTTTGATTACTCTCTTATTATTAATAAAAAATAAATGGTACATGTATATATATATTTAATAAATATCTAAAACAACACTTATTTTTTTTTAAATTCTAAACTTTTATTTTTCTCAATTTTATATCATTATGTAATTAAAATTATAAATATATGTATGTTTATTTAAATAAGTTTGTATATTAAATTAAACCTAAAAAAATATTTTCTAAATGAACCCTAATTTTGTAAAACCTAATTTTATTTTCTAAATAATTTTTATTTTCTAATTCTTAATATAATTATTATGTACATATTTATTTAATATAATGATTAATAAAATTAAATTTTGTAAATATAATACTTAATATAAAATTTTGTAAATATGATTAATTTTTGTAAATATAATCTTTAAATATAATTATAACTTGTTTTATCCATATAATATGTAAATATTTTTTTTAATTTGTTATTTATAAATAATTGTTAATATGTGTTTAGAAATAATTAAATCTATAATAATTAAATTTTGTAATTATATTATGTTTAAAAATAATCTAAAAAAATTTGTACATAAATTAAAATTATTTAATTGTTCTTATTTCTAAATAAATGTCTACATATTAAAAATCTAATTTTTGTTTATTATTTTCATCATGTTATAATATTATTGCTAATTCTATTTATTTCATTTATTGTTATTATTACTAACCATATTATTACTAATATATTTATTTTTTAATTATGATTATTATTATTATTATTTCACTAACCTTATTTTATTTTAATTATTATTATTACTAACCCCTATTATATTTATTATTGCCTATTTTTTGCTTATTATTTATATTTATTTATTTGCCATTTATTTTAATTGTTTATTATAATTATGTAATTGCTCCTTGGTGTAAATATTGTAAATATTTAATTTATTTTATGCTATGGTTAGTAATTTAGGGAGTGTAAACATGTATTTATATTAAAAATCAAATTTAGATCATTTTAATTAAAGATAAATAAAAATTAAACACTCACACACGTAAGTCGATTTTTAAATCGCCATCTCACTTTCTAAGGTTATCCCTCAATGTTGCCTAATCATAAGGTCAAGTGGGGTGTATAAAGCAAGTCCCTTAAAAGAAAAATCATCAAGTCCCTAATGGTTGCCTTTAAAGATCAAGTCCCTTTTCGAATAATGATGATAGTCCCTCCTAAATGCTTAATACACCTCATAGTTGCCTTCATAAAACAGATGTCCCTCATATGTCCCTTACATCCAAGGTAATGACTACCTATTCCTTAATAATAGGGATAGTCTTACCACTTAAAGGATAAAGAACAAAAAAGACTTAAACTTTAGGGTAGGTATCTCATAGTTGCTTGCTCACTTCATTCAAAATTTTCAAACACTTAACAAATTTCAAACAAATTTTCAAACACAAGTTTTTACGCATCCGTACATGGATCATTATTAACTCTTATGAAAATTTTCTATTCACACACTTCACATTTTCAAAAACAATTCAAAAGTGAGCCAAGTAACTAAGAGCCCATGGATAACCATGGATGTAAAGGGTGCTAACACCTTCCCTTTACATAACCTACCCCCCGGACCCAAAAATCTTTTAAAAAAGGTTTTTCCTGTTTTTTTATGCCTTTCCTTTGGATAAAATAAAAGTCGGTGGCGACTCTTGCTATCCGCAACATAACTAAAGTCAGTTCTCCCACCGTGTTACAGAACTGGCGACTCTGCTGGGGATAATATATTAAAGAGGGGTACCCTTAGGAATTAGATCACTTTAAATTGTTTGCCTTGTTTGCTTTATATTATCTTGTTGGGGTGCTCTTATGTGTGAAAGGTCCTAACCCGGATCTAGTGTACCATAGGTAAATGGCAATAGACCAAGGAAACTGTACGACATATATCGATACGGTTGATCTGGTGGCCATAGTTAGTGCGACTTCTTGGTTGGTGCTTATGTTCCTTAAGTCAAGTTGAGGATAATATGAGGCTGCCATATGTTGTCGATGCACTAACTAACTTTTAGAACCCTAGTTATCCCATCTTGGCCTTTAGAAAGTAGTGAGGTAACCGGCTTTGGTGCAGACTGAAGTTGGTTGACACTCGATACTACACTCATTGAGATCTTAAACTTGGAGGGTTTTGGTTGGCAAGTAAGTTGCCTTCTGATCAACCACCCTTGTGAAGGATCAATGATATTGAGATCCCTTAGAACCCGGTTACTTTTGTAGGACAGGATGAACCATCTAAACTTTAGGGGAGGGTACTTACCTTTGAACCTCATGCAAGCCTTTAAACCTAGGGCTATGGTGTGACTTGTTTGTGTGTGCCACATGTTTGTGATTGAACATAACATCATGACATCATCATGCATCATAAGTATAGCATTTTCACTAACCATTTCAAGGACCAAAGGATTTATCTTTGTTCTTTGTTGCAGGTCATGGTTTCTGCTCGTAGAAACACCATCAGGATCAACTTTGTGGGCATACCTGCTAAGCTTAAAGAGTTGGTTTCTCAAGTGTCTGATCATTCCCAGTTCATCAAGAGACATGGTCACCTACTAGATCTAGTCACTTCAGGGTTCAATGAAGACATGATGAGTGTGTTGTTTCAGTTCTTTGACCCTAAGCACCATTGCTTTACATTCCCTGATTATCAGCTGGTTCCAACCATGGAGGAGTTCTCTAAACTTCTGGGTATACCTGTTCTTGATCAAAGACCTTTCACAGGCTTGGAGAAAGAGCTTAAACCAGAGGTCATTGTTGCAGCTCTACATCTGAAGAAGTCTGACATTGTTCTAGAAACGAGAAACGGAGTCAGGGGTATTCTTGCCAAGGTGTTGATAGAGAAAGCTCAGGTGTTCTTGAAGGCCATGAGCTATGATGCTTTTGAGGAGATCTTAGCCTTGCTGATATATGGCTTAGTATTGTTCCCCAATCCAGATCAGTTCATAGATGTTCATGCCATCAACATATTCCTGAGTCACAATCCAGTGCCTACATTGCTTGGAGACATCCTACATTCTCTTCACACCCGTACTACAAGGGCAAGAGGAACTTTGATGTGCTGCATACCTTTGCTTTCTAGGTGGTTTATTTCTCACCTTCCTCGCTCAGTAATGAAGAATGAGCAAGGGTTCAGATGGTCCAAAAGGATCATGTCACTTTCTCACTCAGATATTCATTGGTGCTCCAGATCTATGGAGAATGTCACCATCATTGACCGTTGTGGGGAGTTTCCTAATGTGCCACTTCTAGGCATAAGAGGAGGCATCACCTACAACCCCTCTCTAGCTTTACGACAGTTTGGTTATGCTCGAAGTGATGGTCCACATGACATGTTGATTCAAGGCATTGTGTTTGATTACGACAACGATCATCAGGGTTACCGTCAGAGATTCATACGAGCTTGGGGAAAGGTAAACAGGGTTGACAGCAAGACACTGGAGCCTAAGTACACTATTCCTATGGAAGCTTATCTCAGATGGGTACGATCTCGTGCTCAGACTCTCATGATGCCATATCCTGCCGTCATACCAGTTACCATGGAACCTGTTGCTGAAGGAGACACAGCTTATACCATCCTTCACCCAGACATGCCTACTGATATGGAAGACTTGCAGAGATCATGGATCCAACTGAAGGAGCAAAGGGATACTTTCGAGGCTCATTACAAAGCAAGCCAAGAAAGGATCCTGGAACTAACAAAGCAACTTCACGAGGAACGGAACCTCAACTCATACCTCAACACAAAGAGGAAACGTCCATGGGAGACTTAAAACCCCACCTTTTGTACTTATTTCACTTTCATTTTTGTAAGCCTAAAAGGCAAAGCAAAGTTATTACTAATAAAAGTTTACCTTCATGTTTGTTCACTACAAGAAAATTAGCAAATTGCGACGGTTCATTTTGCCAGATTACGACAGTTAGAACCGTCACAATTTCTGAGTTACAACGGTTTCAGGACTGTTGCTGAATCGTGCGTCGCAAGGCCAAATAGCGACGGTTGTGAAAACCGTCATACAAACCGCCGTTATACTCACGACAGATATTTAACTGACATAATCTCTATGTTATGACAGTTTCTAACCGTCTTAATTTGCTTACTATTTTTGTTTCAAATAAAAATAACGACTGTTGTAACCGCCATAATTATACAATATATATTTTATTATAAACATAGCGACGGGTGTAACCGCCATAATTATATAGTATATATTTTATTAGAAACATAGCGACGGGTGTAACCGCCATAATTATATAGTGTATATTTTATTAAAACTAGGACGGTTGTAACCGCCATAATTGTATAATATATATTTAAATAAAAATGCAACAAATGAATTTCTTTATATACAAAAAAGATTTATTAACAATTTTACAATATAAAACAGAAAAAGGGCAACCAAACTAGGTGCATGATCTATCCTTCATAATAATTTCAAGTACTTCTTTATGAGCTTGAGCTTGTGCCTCCAAATCTTTCAAGAGTTTATACATATCAAACAGAAAGTGCCTAACACTTTTTATAATAAAATATATGACTTGAAAAATTTTATTTATTCCAAGACAAGTCTTACCAAATACAAAATTGATGTTTGGAAAAACATCAAATACTTTATTTTAACTAGTAAAGACAATCTAATAGAAAGGAAAATTAAAATCCATAGCCAATGTTACATATGCAACACCTAAAAGCAAAGAAATTAATAGGTATTGATCTAAGCAGTGTAACCTACATCAATAGCAATAACTTGTCCAGTAATGTAAGATGCATCTGGAAGACAAAGAAAAGCAACTAATGATGATATCTCTCTAGTCTCTCCCATACGATTAATAGGTGCTTGAGACACTATACTTGCTACAGCTTCATCTCCTTCAGATTGGTTCTGCAATTAAGAACCCGTTACAACGAGTATGTTTATATCACACACTAGTTTCTCATTAATTATTAGATGGTGTTGCGAGCGAAAACTCGGGTATTACCATGTAAGATGCCAAAAGATCTGTCTTGACAGGTCCAGGTGCCACAACGTTTAGTCGAATATTATCCTTTGCCCATTCTAATGCCAAGTTCTTGGTGAATTGGTTCACCGCACCTGAATTAATTTACATGTTATTTTATATGGCTGCATAAACAAATAAAATGGGAATAGCTTTTAAACCAGCAATAGACGAAGTAAAAACTATGCCTCCATATCCAGACTCTTTTAGAAGTGGATGAGCAAGTTGACACAATGGTAACCAGCCACAAAATTGGTACCAACAATACTTGTTATATCTTCTTCAGTATTATCTACTATTTTCTTCGTTGAAGGTTTCTCAGCATTGTTTATCTGATAAAAAAACTGCTTAACAATATATACATGATTTGAGCACTTAGCTAAACAAAGTAAAAATAAATATAAATTTGATCATACTAGAATATTGAGCTTTCCTTGAAAGATAGAAGAAACAATTTCCATTAATGTCTTGCATTGTTCATGAATGAGTATATCACATACTGATCCTGCTATGTTAAACCCTTTGTTTTTCCACTCTTCCAAACATTTGTTAATATCATCTCCATTACGTGAACATATATGCACCGCAACTCCAAATTCTGCTAACTCTTCCACAATTTCGAAACTAATTCAAGAATTATAATAGAAAAATATAAGAATATTTCTACTATTTTATAAATATTTGAACTATGAGAAAAGATAACGAAATTACTCGATGCCTTTGGTTCCTCCTGTCACTAATGCAGTCATACCTTCCAGGGACCATCTTTTATCCTTCATGCTACTCAATTTTGTTTCCGCCATTTTTTCTTGATTATTATCAACTACCTTGAACTACAAAATCAAAATGCGAAGTTGTTATTCTGATTATATTTGTGAAGTAGAAATAATAAGGTGATGAGTAGATATCAGAGATTCGGTTAGATTACCTGCTTCACATTACAAGTTAATTTTGAGGTGATGAGTTAGGCTGTAAAAAAAAGTTTAAGGCATTTACCTCCAAGTTTGTAAGGAACATTAACTAGATACCTGAATCAAAGTTTGTGGATTAGAGAGCATACTTTGCATCATTTGTGAGATAGATGGATATTTAATTAAGTAGGTTAATAAAGAAGGATCTGGAATACCACTACAACCCAACATAACTTCAAGGCTAGTAAAACCAAGACCTCCTAAGCCAATAGGGACTTGCTACCTAGCATCCACGCTAATAGGTACCACTACCACCCAACTTTCTCTTGCATTTGTGGGTTGTTCGTTATAAGATTTTGCGTTAAACTCGTGTTGGAAGGAGCAAAGCTACAAACCAAATGGACAATATGATCTTCCTCCAAACCTATAATAAATTACACATGTAGATATTTAGAGAGTTATATATAATTAACAAAATATAAAGAATAAACACATTGCCATGAAGGAATGTGAATATTATAAAAGAATCACCTATACAGTTTAATTCTATTACCTCATAACAACCGAGAGATAGAGAAACAATTCACAAAATAGCTGCAGGGTATAAAAATACAAGACATATAGTACCTTAAATGAAGCATAACACTCCCAAATAACACAAGACATATAGTTTTTGAACACAATCCTCTCCCAAATCACTTAATAATGGACATTAAGGCAACAAACTTTCAAAATTAAAATTCTTATAAATAAACCTTGCTAACAAGTAAAAATGGTGACCACAAACAAAAGGTCCATTTCCTTGAATAGTATAACCAAATTCAACACATTATAATCAAAACAAAGAGAAAGGAAAAACAAAATCAAAACCCTAAGCAAACCCTAACAAAACAAAAATGAAAACTAAATAAAAAAGGTTACCTTGCCTTAAATCGCGGTGATTTCATTTTGATTCACTTTTAAAACAAAAAACTTCATGGTGTTGGGTTTCATTCAGTGAGAAGAACCATGGATGATGGTGGAGATGAGCGTAAGAGAGATGGTGGTTGGTGAAATAGACCTAGCTCTACTAGGGTTTCATCCGTGAGAGTCGACGGTGAGAGACGATGCGACGGTGAGAGTCGACGGTGAGAGACGATGCGACGGTGAGAGACGATAGAGAAATTCTGTGGTGAAACAGAGTGAAAAAGAAATATGGTTTATGTCCACTCCTATCACGAGGAAGCCATTGTGAAATAACCATTAATCCCTTCTTCTTCTTCTTACCCTTTTGCATTCTTTATTTTTCGGACGAAAGGAGGATGTTTTTTATAAAAAGAAAAAATAAATAAGGTTGAATAATGACTACTTAACCATATTTTTAAATTAAATTTTTTTAAAATTATTGATCAAAGTTTTTAATATTAAATTTTTCTTAATTTAAAATTCTTAAATTATATAGTGACCAACTAATGAAAATTATTGTGTACGTCACTTGAGTGTCGAGGTAAAAAAAACTAATAAAAATGGAAAATATAAAAATATAAAAAAAATTATAAAAAGAATTTGAAAAAAATTGAAAAACAAAATAATAAAAAAGTGGGAAAATAAAAAAAATAAAAAAATAGCATGATGATTAGTCAAAATAATTATGAGAGTTCTCTATAACGGTCACGAGTGTGGAAATATGACAGTTCTTTGGTAAATGTCGTAATTATTCTACTCAACATGTCTAAAAAATCTACGACGGTTGTCCCTAACTATCGTGACAACCGTCACAATCCAGAAATAATGACGGTTTTGTGATAGTTGTCGTAAATAATTTGTGACAGTTGACCTTAACTGTCGTAACAACTGTCGCAATCCAGGAATAAGGACGGTTTTGTGATAACTGTCGCAACTCAAGTGTCGTAAATCTTCTTTTTTCTTGTAGTGGTTTAAGCAAATTTAAATCCTGCGGTCCTTGAAGACATTGCATATGCATTCCCATATCATATCATTGCATCACAGGTTTATAGTTGTGCACAGGTTTCTTATCTTCTCGCTGTTTATTTCAGCAATGGCTCTTGAACAATCAGTTAAGGATCTCCAGGCACAAAATGCACAGTTCCAAGAGCTGATCTTGAACCTGTCCAAGGGGCAGGATGAATTGAAGGCACTGCTGGCCAAGAAGACTAAGAAGACTAGAAGGTCAGCTGGTTTGATCAACATGGGTAGAAGGTTCAAAGGTCTTGCCAAGACCAAAGAACCAGCTGAAGACTATGAATCTGAGGAATCTGAAAAAGAGGGAGGCAGTCTCCATAACACTATGGGGGACTCTGATTCTGAGGCTAACTACTACCATGAGCCTAATGAAGACAAATTTAAGATGCTGGTGGATAGGATGGATGCCATGGAGTTGCAGAAATCATCTGGGCTGGATTTCGAGGATTTGAGTCTGATATCTGGGGTAGTCATACCTATTGGGTTCAAGGTTCCTACATTTGTTGTCTATGATGGGGTCTCTTGTCCCAAGTTGCATCTGAGGTCTTATGTCAGAAGAATTCAACCCCACACTGCTGATAAGAAGTTGTGGATCCATTTCTTTCAAGAGAGCTTATCTGGAGCTCAGTTGGAGTGGTATTATCAGTTGGAGAGTGTCAACATCAGAGACTGGAATGATCTTGCTGAAGCTTTCTATAAGCAGTATCAATACAATGCTGACTTAGCCCCCACTCGCATGCAGCTTCAGAGCATATCTATGGGTGCCAAAGAGAGTTTTAAAGAGTATGCCCAGAAGTGGAGAGACTTAGCTGGAAGAGTTCAACCCCCTTTAACTGACAGGGAATTGGTTGATATGTTCATGTGTACGCTGAATGGTCCGTTCTACAGTCATCTCATTGGAAGCTCATCATCTGGCTTCACTGAGTTGATAATGACAGGAGAGCGAGTAGAGAATGGTATAAAGAATGGTAAGATCCAAGTGGGTACTTCCTCATCAGGTGCTGCAAAGAAGCCTCCCACTGGGAAGAAAGAATCCAATGTTGTTTATGGTCAACCTGATCGTAACAGAAGGCATCAGTCTGTTAGTGCAGTTCATATTTCAAATCCAACTCCTGCAACAACAGAGCAGCCACAGGGCAACCAACAGAGGGCTAGAAGGCAGTTCACGAAGATCAACATGTCAATGGCTCAGGCATTGCAACACTTGTTGAAAGCTGAGCTTATTACTTTGAAAGAGGCTCCTCAGAATCCCAATGTTACCTCTCCCAGGTACAACCCCAATGCACGGTGTGCATACCATTCAAACTGTCAGGGACATGATACTAATAATTGCTGGGTCTTGAAGAATAAAATTCAAGATATGATTGATGCTGGAGAAATTGAGTTTGATCCTCCGGGTACTCCAAACGTGATTACTGCTCCAATGCCAAATCACGAGAAGACTGTCAATGCCATTGAGGAAGATTTGCACATTCATTCAGTTGATGAGTTGACCACACCATTGTCTGTTATCAAGAAGAAGTTAGTACAAGTTGGGTTCTTTCCAGGTTGTCGTGAAGATTGTTTGTATTGTACCTATAAGCCGGATAGTTGCTTCAGATTGAGAGATGGAATCCAACGTCTCATGGATAAGTATACTATAGTGTTCGAAAGGAGGCCGTCTTCTGTGGAGAGCATGGTAGATCATATTACGCAAGGTAGGAAGGTTGAAGAGGTTGACATGGTTGACAAAATACCGGTAAGAATCACTTCAAAGGGACCTATTAAAATCACTCATCAGGGTCCAATCAAAATTACTGCTGAAGGTCCTGTAAAAGTTGTTGCTGAAGCCAGAGTTGCTCCTGTGGTTATTACTACTCCTGGTCCTATTCCATATACGTCTGATAAAGCTGTGCCTTGGCATTATGGATCTGATGTTTACATCCATGGTGTTAAGCAAGAGCCCTTAGCTGATGTGCCTGTTGATATTGATAATATTGCTGGATCCAGTAAGATCACACGTAGTGGAAGAGTCTTCTCTCCTCCAGTTGCTCCCAAGAATGCAGTTACTCCTGCTGCTACTTCCACCACTGATGCTCGAGGCAAGGGTCCTGTTATTGAGCCTGTATCTACTGATGTGCCAGCTGCTGATGATCTCTCTAAGCAGATGGAAGAAGTATTGAAAATCATTCGTAAGAGTGATTATGACATTGTCGATCAGTTGGGGCATACTCCCTCAAAAATTTCTATACTGTCCTTGTTGTTATGTTCTGAAGCTCATGCAAAAGCTTTGATCAAGTTTCTGAAGACTGCTCATGTACCCAGTGCAATTTCTGTGGATCAGTTTGAGAACTGTGTTGCTCACCTGACCTATGACAATGGGTTAGGATTTTCTGATGCTGATTTGACCCCTGCCAAGAGGGATCATAACAGGGCCTTGCATGTTTCAATTGAATGCAGGGGCACTACCCTGTCACATGTGCTGATAGACAATGGTTCCTCTTTGAATGTGTTGCCTAAGGAAGTCCTGAACAAGCTGAGTCCTGAAGATGCTGTGCTGAAGCCCAGTAATATTGTGGTAAAGGCTTTTGATGGTTCTAGAAGAGTAGTGCATGGGGAAATTGATCTTCCAATTAAAGTTGGCTCCCAGGTGTTTACTGCTACATTTTTTGTGATGGATATTCGTCCTTCGTACTCTTGTCTGCTTGGTCGTCCCTGGATCCACGGGGCAGGTGTTGTAACCTCTACATTACACCAAAAATTGAGATATCTGGTGGATGGAAGGGTTGTTACTGTCTATGGGGAGGAAGAATACTTTGTCAGCCATGTGAATACTTTCAAGTACCTGGAAATGGAAGGTGAATACATTGAGACTTCGTGTCAGACGTTTGAAGTGGTTCCTTGGGTTGTTAATGATTATGTAGTTCCTCCTGTTGCAAAGAAAGTTCCTGTGGTCACCAGAAAACCTCCAACAATGGCAATGGCCTCCCTCAATGATGCTAGAGCTGTGATGGATGAAGGTGGTTGTACTATTTGGGGTCAGCTTCCTGATATTCCATACAAGTCTGACAAGTTTGGTTTGGGTTTCACTGCAGAGTCCCAGAAGGCTGTTCGTCGTGCTTGTGCTGTTCGTATCACCAATCAAGGGGTTATGAAAGATCAAATCAATGCTGTGGGAGATTATGATGAAGACTACAATCTGGATGCTTGGATCTTTCCTACTGTGGGTGCTGGACTCAATAATTGGAAAGCTGAAGATGTTATTCCTATCTCCTTTAGTCAGGAGTAAATACTATTACTGTGTTGTTGCTTTTTAAGTTTGTAATTTCTTGGACAATAAAACTTTCAAGCCATGTGCCTTACCCGGGGCACAATGGTGTGCTTGTTACGGGCTGTCATTTCATTTGCATACTTCATTCAATAAAATCAGTGGACGTTTCGTTTTCGTAAATATTGTGTTCCTTGTCTTTCTTTTCTTTTATTTTTGTTTTATCAGCTATGTGTTCTTACACACACCCACATCACTAAAATGCAGATCCTCATCCACTCTGGATCCTGTTGATAACAGTTCTACTATTGCCAATTATAATTTCGAGAATCCGATCTATCAAACTGAAGACGGAAATGAGGATGATTGTGAAGTACCTGTAGAGCTTGCTAGGTTATTACAACAAGAAGAGAAAGCTATACAGCCACATGAAGAGCCAGTCGAAGTTGTGAATCTGGGAACTGAAGAAAACAGAAAAGAGGTCAAGATAGGGGCTGATTTAGAGGACAGTATCAAGAGCAGATTGATTCAGATGTTACGTGACTATGTGGAGATCTTTGCTTGGTCTTATGAAGATATGCCAGGGTTAGATACAAACATTGTGGTTCATCGTTTACCAGTAAAAGAAGATTGTCGTCCAAAGAAGCAGAAGGTTCGTCATATGCGTCCTGAGATGTCAGAAAAGATCAAAGCAGAGGTAATGAAACAGTTTGATGCAGGGTTCTTAGCAGTGACTTCTTATCCTCAGTGGGTTGCAAATGTGGTACCAGTTCCTAAAAAAGATGGTAAGGTACGTATGTGTGTAGACTACAGGGATCTGAACAAGGCCATCCCCAAAGATGACTTTCCACTTCCTCATATTGATGTTCTGGTAGATAACACTGCTCAGCATAAGGTATTCTCTTTTATGGATGGTTTCTCTGGTTACAATCAAATCAAGATGGCACCTGAAGATATGGAGAAGACAACATTTGTGACACAATGGGGCACCTTTTTCTATAAGGTAATGCCATTTGGTTTGAAGAATGCAGGGGCAACATATCAGCGTGCTATGGTGGCTTTGTTTCACGATATGATTCATCATGAGATAGAGGTATATGTGGATGATATGATAGCCAGGTCTCAGAACGAAGAACAACATCTTGATCATCTGCACAAGTTGTTTGAGAGGTTGAAGAAATACAAGTTGAGGTTGAACCCAAACAAGTGTACTTTTGGAGTTAGATCTAGTAAACTCCTGGGTTTCATAGTCAGTGGAAAAGGTATTGAAGTGGATCCTGCAAAAGTGAAAGCTATACGAGAGATGCCAGCTCCCCGTACTGAGAAGGAAGTTAGAGGTTTTTTGGGACGATTGAATTACATTGCAAGATTTATTTCCCAATTGACTGCCATTTGTGAGCCAATCTTCAAGTTGTTGAAGAAAGATCAGGTAATGGAATGGAATGATGAGTGCCAGACTGCCTTTGATGAAATCAAGAGATATCTGCTGGAACCACCAATTTTGATGCCACCAGTTGATGGAAGACCCTTGATTATGTACTTAACAGTGTTAGACAACTCAATGGGGTGTGTGTTGGGGCAACATGACGAGTCTGGTCGAAAAGAGCAGGCAATATACTACCTTAGCAAAAAGTTTACCGACTGTGAAACAAGATACTCACTGCTCGAGAAAACTTGTTGCGCTTTGGCATGGGCTGCTCGCCGACTAAGACAGTATATGTTGACCCATACCACCTTGTTGATTTCAAAGATGGATCCAATCAAGTACATATTTGAGAAACCTGCTCTCTCCGGAAGAATTGCAAGATGGCAAATGATCTTGAAAGAATATGACATACAGTACACTACTCAGAAGGCCATCAAAGGAAGTGTTGTTGCTGATCATTTGGCTCATCAAGCAGTGGATGATTACCAGTCAATGAGTTTTGAGTTTCCTGATGAATGCATTATGATTATTACCAAAGAACCTGGACAATATGACGGACCTGAACAAGGATCCCGATGGACTATGGTTTTTGATGGTGCTTCCAATGCACTTGGTAATGGTGTTGGTGTTGTGATTAGTTCCCCTGAAGGTTATCATACCCCGATTACTGCCAGACTTTGTTTCTATGGTACCAATAACATGGCTGAGTATGAGGCATGTATCCTGGGTATTAAAGCTGCTATTGATATGAAGATTCAGTTCCTTGATGTGTATGGAGATTCAGCCCTGGTAGTTAGTCAGATCAAAGGAGATTGGGATACTAAGCATGATAACCTCATTCCTTACAGAGAGCACGTGTTGTCTTTGATCCCACATTTCAGAGAGATTACTTTTGAACATATTCCACGAAGAGAGAATCAGTTGGCAGATGCATTAGCACCATGGCATCTATGTTTGAGATCAGTTGGGATGATGAAGCTCCCAAGATTACTATTGATAGATTTGAAAAGCCTGCATACTGCAATGAGATTGACACTGAAGGGGCAGAGGAGAAGCCTTGGTTCTATGAGGTGAAAAGATATCTTGAAGCTCAGGAATTTCCTGAAGGGGCATCTGTCAAAGATAGGAAGTTCCTGAGAAGGTTCTCTGCTAAATTCTTTTTGAGCAATGGCATTTTGTACAGGCGCAATCATGATTCAACTTTGCTTCGTTGTGTGGATAAGAAGGAAGCAATTGAGATTATGGAAGATATGCATGATGGGATCTTTGGCACTCATTCTAGTGGTCATACTATGGCAAAGAAGATATTGAGAGCAGGTTACTATTGGTCTACCATGGAAGCTGATTGTTATCAACACTCCAGAACATGTCACAAATGTCAAATCTATGCTGATAAAGTCCATGTACCTCCATCACCATTGAATGTGTTGACTGCTCCTTGGCCCTTTGCCATGTGGGGCATTGATATGATTGGTGAGATCAAGCCTACTGCTTCTAATGGGCATCGTTTCATACTGGTTGCTATTGATTACTTCACGAAGTGGGTGGAGGCAGCTTCATTTGCATCTGTTACTAAGAATGTTGTGGCTCGGTTCATTAAGAATAATCTCATATGTAGGTATGGCATCCCTGAAAGGATTATCACTGACAATGGCTCTAATCTGAACAACACTATGATTACTGATCTCTGCACGCAGTTCAAGATTAAGCATCACAACTCTTCTCCGTATCGTCCGAAGATGAATGGGGCAGTTGAAGCTGCTAATAAGAACATTAAGAAGATTGTACAGAAGATGACTATTACTTATAAGGATTGGCATGAGATGTTACCGTTTGCTCTTCATGGTTATCGTACCACAGTACGTACTTCAACAGGGGCAACCCCATTCTCCTTGGTCTATGGTATGGAAGCAGTTCTGCCCATTGAAGTTCAGATTCCCTCCTTGAGAATTATGAAGGATGCAGGCTTGGATGAAGATGAGTGGATTCAGACTCGACTTGACCAGATAAATTTGATTGATGAGAAGAGGTTAGCAGCAGTTTGTCATGGCCAGATGTACCAGAAACGAATGACCAAAGCTTTTAACAAGAAGGTTAAGCCAAAGGTATATCAGGCTGGTGACTTGGTAATCAAGCGTATCATATTACCACAGGGTGATCCTAGGGGCAAGTGGACTCCAACATATGAAGGACCATTTGTAGTCAAGACAGTGTTCTCAGGAGGTGCCATAATACTGACTACAATGGATGGTGAAGACTTCCCGCAGCCTGTAAATGCAGACATAGTTAAAAAATACTACGCATAAAAAGAGACCCGCTAGGTTGACTGGCCTAGGAAAAAGTAAGGGCATCCCGGCAAACCAAAAGGGTTTGGGCAAAAATTAGGGATATATATAAAAAGATGTACACCCGGTAAGTCGAAAACCTGAAAAGGCGGCTTGGGCAAAAAAGGGTATCCCGGTGGATTGAAAACCTGAAAAGGCAGTCCAGGCAAAAGTTAGGGATTAAAGCGTATGACTATGTCTCGTTTGGATCACCCATGAAATTGCAACCAGTTGTACTACTTACTCAAGCTTGAACAGATAAAGCTCAATCCAATCGTTTCCGTCTCAACAGCAGAAGATGAGATACTCGAAGATAATGGCAATAGTAGAATTGAAACTCAATAGGATTATTTCTCACATAGTTGATTCTCTTTGTTTTGTAAAAACTTTATGACAAAATCCTCTTACTAGGGTTTATGTCTCCTTGTACAAACTTACCCGTGTATGGGTCACTTTTTGATATAAATAAATTCCATCTTTTGAATCCAGATTTACTTTTACCCTATTTACATAAGCGAAACGTCCATTGGTTGTGTTTAAATGTATGTATGCTTTTGAATATGATTGATGTTTACAAGAAATGCATGTGTGCTTAATATGATTGATGTTTACCAGAAATGTATGAAAATGCAGTAATAGTATTTACTAAGGACGAACGAGGGAAGGATTTCAACGAAGTTTCGCCGGTTCATCTTTACCAGACAGTTATAAACCCTCAGTAGGACGAATCCATCTTCATAAAATCTCGTCTCCCCTGGAATTTATATCCATCTCTTTTATCCTCATACGGATATTCGGGAATTTACTTTCCAATAAGGGTACGACGAACGAAGACGGGAGGTTATATCTGCCCTACTATCAAACAAAGACGAAGGTTATACCTTACTATCCCCAGCAGACGGGAGGCTAACCATACCTTGCCATCCCCAGCCGACGGAAGGTTGTGTATAATCAATTTCCAAACAGGACGGGAACAAGTTCCTCATTATTCTTCAGCAACGAATCGAGATTTATTTTCCCAGGCCAGCAGTTGTTATACGAAGACATCCAGACTCTTCCGGCAGTATCATATCATACATACATCATTTACATCATACCATAACATACATATCCATAAATACATAATACATTTACTTAGGTGCATCATACTATGCATGCATACATATTACATAAACTAACAGTCTCCTTGCAGGATGGTTATATGCAGATAAAACAATATCAACAATTCACAACAGGTCAGAGATGATCCATACAAGATGTCCTCGGAGAATAGGCAAACGGTCTGTAAGAAGATCCATTCCCTAATCCAGGATATTTCCAGAAGATTTCATCTATCTGGTCTTGAATAGTAGGCAAACGATCTGTACAAAGATCCATTCCCTGGTTCAAGATATTTTCAGAAGATTTAATCTATTTCCTCAGAGAGTAGGCAAACGGTCTGTACAAAGATCCATTCCCTAATCCAGGATATTTTCAGGAGACTTGATCCTGACACTTTTTTGTCCTCGGAGAATAGGCAAACGGTCTGTAAGAAGATCCATTCCCTAATCCAGGGTATTTCCAGAAGATTTCATCTATCTGGTCTTGAATAGCAGGCAAACGGTCTGTACAAAGATCCATTCCCTGGTTCAAGATATTTTCAGAAGATTTAATCTATTGGCCCTTGAATAGCAGGCAAACGGTCTGTACAAAGATCCATTCCCTGGTTCAAGATATTTTTCAAAAGAGCAAATCCTGACGTTCTTTTGACCTTGGAGAGTAGGCAAACGGTCTGTAAAAAGATCTATTCCCTAATCCAAGATATTTCCAGAATAAATAATTGTCACGAAGATTTATTTCCACTGGTCTATTCAACAAATTCAAATTATAAACGATTCAGAGACGGCCTATACAAAGACCTAGTACTGAGATCCAGTATCAACATAAAGCTATCATCACATCCAGTTCTTTAGATGGCATCTCTAAGCCCATCTCCAGTTCTTTAGATGGCATCTCTAAGCCCATCTCCAGTTTCTCCAAGTGGCATCTTTAAGCCCACTCAATCATAGTCAACTAGCCATCTGTATCATTTTATGCACTGGTGAGTGCAAATTTTTGGGCTTTTATGTTCAATCCCCTTCAACCTTCCAGGTTACGACTGGCAAATATACCAATCTAACCCCTCAGGTTTCAGAAAATTGAACAGGGGCAGCTGTTGCACCCCAAAATTTGCCCTCACAATACAAGACTTTGTGTGCTAAGAAGGTTCACAAGGTTCACAAGATTCACAATGCTTTCAATACCTTCCATGAAGCTCATGAAGTCTACAAGCTACTTTATGAAGGTTCACAAGGTTCACAAGTTTCTCAACACTTTCAAGACCTTCCCTGAGGTTCATGAAGTCTACAAGCTACTTTATGAAGGTTCACAAGGTTCACAAGTTTCTCAACACTTTCAAAACCTTCCCTGAGGTTCATGAAGTCTACAAGTTACTTCATGAAGGTTCACAAGGTTCACAAGATTCACAATGCTTTCAAGACCTTCCATGAGGTTCATGAAGTCCACAAGTCACTTTATGAGGTTCACAAGGTTCATAATACCTCCAACAAGGTTCACAAGTTTCTCAACACTTTCAAGACCTTCCCTGAGGTTCATGAAGTCTACAAGCTACTTTATGAAGGTTCACAAGGTTCACAAGTTTCTCAACACTTTCAAAACCTTCCCTGAGGTTCATGAAGTCTACAAGTTACTTCATGAAGGTTCACAAGGTTCACAAGATTCACAATGCTTTCAAGACCTTCCATGAGGCTCATGAAGTCCACAAGTCACTTTATGAGGTTCACAAGGTTCATAATACCTCCAATAAGGTTCACAAGACATTTTATGATGGTTCACAAGGTTCACAAGGTTCACAATTGGTCAGAAGAGTTGACAATTCCCTCAGACAATGCACCTCCTAAGTAGTGCATCCAAAACTAGGGTTTTGACTTTAATCAGGCTAAAGGGACTTCCAAGACTTCAAGTTAGCTTCATAACATCTTATATGTGTATAAGAACCCCCATGACAAGTTTCAAGACTTTTCTCAGAAGTTTGCTCAGTCAGATGATCAGATAAGTCAAAATCAGTAAATACAGTTAAAAAGTCAAACTGAGGTCAACTGTGGTCAAACCAAAGTCAAACTTCATGATTTTTTGCCAACATCAATTATATGAAGTAAAATTCATCATTTGATCAAGGGTTGATCATGATTCATCAAGGAGATTCCAGATCATCAAGAATCAGGAGTTTCTAAATTAGGGTTTCCTCAGTAAAAGTCAACTGAACTTTGACCAGCCATAACTTTCACATACTTCATCACCAAGTCTCCACTCAAAGCTCATTTTGAAGGAAATTGAATTCTATACAACTTTGTGTCTCACAAGCCAAGCCCAAAAATGCTTCATTTGGAAGGTATGAGCTAAGACATTATAGGTCCTTTTGAAAGTCAACAAAAAGTCAACAACTTCAAAAGGGCATAACTTGAGATTGGTAAATGATATGGACATGAAACCAGTGGGGTTGTTTAGAGGACTCTTCAAGATTTCCAAAATGTCCAAGAACACCCTCATAGCATTAAAATTGAAGGATATGTGCCCTTGCAAAGTTGGGAAATTTTGAGTGGGTTTATGATGAAAAAGGAGGTCTAAAACCAATTTCTTCCAAATGGGCTTGCCAAATGATGACCCAATCCATACATTGACTTCATGCACGACCCAAACCATTAAAAATCAGAATTTTTATTATTTTATTTTTATTTATTTTGATTTAATTCATTAAAAATCATTTTAAATAAAAATAAAATATGAAAATGTAATATTTGATGGAGATTGAGTTTCTAGAATGTCTTAAATACTAATTTGAATTGAAGAGGAAGGAAATCATAAGATTTGTCCAAAAATAGCAAGCCTTTATGCAAGAATATTGGATTTTCAAAGCATGATCAATTTGAATCTTTTCATATCAAAATTTCCACACAACCATTCAATGTTATGACCTAAATTCATTTACCTATAAGTACTAAACACAACTCAATCACCAAGGGACGAATTCTCTGCCTCCAAAGGTAAGTTCACAAAATCAAAAATCCTTCAAAAAGCTCACATTCGGTTTTCATCCTCCAGGACATTTGAAGGTAATGTGAGATCACAATCATGATCCTTGGCCTCCTTTGAGTGGAAACCAACCCTTATTTGCAACCAAAACACCTCATAGTGCATAAACCGCATCATTCATATGCTTCATGAGATTTTTTTCGAATCACTATATTTGCTAATTGATAATGAATTTTGATGACATATTGATGTTTGTTGATAGCTATAGATGGATTCTGGATCGTTTGGTGAAGTTCCATAGCCTGAATCGTGATTCACCATGTTTAGGGTTTGCGGCTTCAATTGGGGTTTTATTATCCAGCCAAGATAAATGGATTATAAGAACATAGAATGATTGGAAATCTTGTTAGGAACTCAATGGTGTAATCAATTTCGTAAAATCTTGCTGTTTTGTCAATGTTTGAATTTTGTAGGTTTTGCTGCAATTTAAAAATCGCAGGTAAATTCGCATGTGAAATCGCAGGAAATTTTGCAAGTCTCAAGGAAGAAGAAGACCTCTTCGCGCGCGTTTTTGAATTCAAATATTTAGTATTATATTTTATGAATTGTTTGCTGTTTGAAATCACAACAACTATGTTGTCCCAGTGGTTGGAGGCGTGCGTATACAATGGCTTGGTCTGGGGTTCGATTCCCTGTTTGTGGCATTTTGTTCTTTTATTTTGTTTATTTTACAGGTTTGATATATAATCAATTGTAGTCATCATACTATCAGAATTGCTCTCCCAGCCGGATGGTCATGCACGCTTGCTTGTATTCAAGAGGTCCTGGGTTCAATCCTCCCCCAGGCCTTTTGGTTTTCATTATTTTTCATAATTTTTCCAGGCAAGGCATAAAACAAACTTGATCTATTTCTTTATCACCTGCGCTTGGATGGCCTAGTGGTGAGTTTTGGTGTTTGCAGGCAGAACATCCTGGGTTCAAACCCAGCCAAGGTAAGTTTCCTTTTTACTATTTTTTTCATTTAATTAATTTGTTTGATTACTCTCTTATTATTAATAAAAAATAAATGGTACATGTATATATATATTTAATAAATATCTAAAACAACACTTATTTTTTTTTTAAATTCTAAACTTTTATTTTTCTCAATTTTATATCATTATGTAATTAAAATTATAAATATATGTATGTTTATTTAAATAAGTTTGTATATTAAATTAAACCTAAAAAAATATTTTCTAAATGAACCCTAATTTTGTAAAACCTAATTTTATTTTCTAAATAATTTTTATTTTCTAATTCTTAATATAATTATTATGTACATATTTATTTAATATAATGATTAATAAAATTAAATTTTGTAAATATAATACTTAATATAAAATTTTGTAAATATGATTAATTTTTGTAAATATAATCTTTAAATATAATTATAACTTGTTTTATCCATATAATATGTAAATATTTTTTTTAATTTGTTATTTATAAATAATTGTTAATATGTGTTTAGAAATAATTAAATCTATAATAATTAAATTTTGTAATTATATTATGTTTAAAAATAATCTAAAAAAATTTGTACATAAATTAAAATTATTTAATTGTTCTTATTTATAAATAAATGTCTACATATTAAAAATCTAATTTTTGTTTATTATTTTCATCATGTTATAATATTATTGCTAATTCTATTTATTTCATTTATTGTTATTATTACTAACCATATTATTACTAATATATTTATTTTTTAATTATGATTATTATTATTATTTCACTAACCTTATTTTATTTTAATTATTATTATTACTAACCCCTATTATATTTATTATTGCCTATTTTTTGCTTATTATTTATATTTATTTATTTGCCATTTATTTTAATTGTTTATTATAATTATGTAATTGCTCCTTGGTGTAAATATTGTAAATATTTAATTTATTTTATGCTATGGTTAGTAATTTAGGGAGTGTAAACATGTATTTATATTAAAAATCAAATTTAGATCATTTTAATTAAAGATAAATAAAAATTAAACACTCACACACGCAAGTCGATTTTTAAATCGCCATCTCACTTTCTAAGGCTATCCCTCAATGTTGCCTAATCATAAGGTCAAGTGGGGTGTATAAAGCAAGTCCCTTAAAAGAAAAATCATCAAGTCCCTAATGGTTGCCTTTAAAGATCAAGTCCCTTTTCGAATAATGATGATAGTCCCTCCTAAATGCTTAATACACCTCACAGTTGCCTTCATAAAACAGATGTCCCTCATATGTCCCTTACATCCAAGGTAATGACTACCTATTCCTTAATAATAGGGATAGTCTTACCACTTAAAGGATAAAGAACAGAAAAGACTTAAACTTTAGGGTAGGTATCTCATAGTTGCTTGCTCACTTCATTCAAAATTTTCAAACACTTAACAAATTTCAAACAAATTTTCAAACACAAGTTTTTACGCATCCGTACATGGATCATTATTAACTCTTATGAAAATTTTCTATTCACACACTTCACATTTTCAAAAACAATTCAAAAGTGAGCCAAGTAACTAAGAGCCCATGGATAACCATGGATGTAAAGGGTGCTAACACCTTCCCTTTACATAACCTACCCCCCGGACCCAAAAATCTTTTAAAAAAGGTCTTTCCTGTTCTTTTATGCCTTTCCTTTGGATAAAATAAAAGTCGGTGGCGACTCTTGCTATCCGCAACATAACTAAAGTCAGTTCTCCCACCGTGTTACATCTGTCAAAAACAAAGTATTTCCATTAATGCAATTTTTCATTCAGTCCATTAGTGTGTCACGATCGTAACTACCCCCTCACGACCGTGACATTCTGAATGCACGACCTCTGAGTTACAGAGGCCGTTCTTCTTCGTTTCCACTTCTATTTTCACAAAACATTCTAACCGCCCATTACCCTATTCTTCTCCCGAAACCACCATTAATCACCCATTATTCATCATTACTCTGTTCCACTTCTTCATTTAACCCCAACTGCACAAATTCCTTTCACCCCACTATAAATCATTCCATTTTCTTCACATTTTCATCACAAAACCTCAAACACCTATCTCACGATAAACCTCATTTGCATGCAATGGCAAACATTCAGTTTAGAGAGGGAGAACAAGGAGCAACACAGAGAGCGAAGTTTGAAAAGTTCCAAACCCGTGGCATCCAAACTACTCGGTACGTCGACCTCGACTGTCTGAGAGAGTTAGGATTGTTCGACGGAGTGAAGCTACTTCTTGAAAAAGTTGGCTTATGGGACTTATGCAGCCAACCGCAACCAAAATTTGCAAACCTCACTCTGGAGTTCCTGAGTTCCTTCCAATACATCACACCATCTGGATCAACGAATCAACTCACAGGCATCGCAAAATTCCGAATGCTTGGCAGAGAGTTCGAACTAACTCAAACCAGAGTCGCTGAACTTTTAGGCTTCAGTCACGGTGACGGTTCCCACCTTCGTGTGCCCGACAACTTCAATGAAACCGCTTTCACTTTGTGGCACAACATCACAAACAGTCGTGCTTCAGCCTACCAAATTCTCAACGCTACTTATATCCATAATCCAGCGATACGGTACTTTCACCGTATCATCTGCAACACCATCTTTGCAAGAGATAGCAACCATAAGCTAAATTCTAAGGAGCTCCTATTCTTGCATTATGCTCTGAATGAAGAACGCATCAACGTCGCTCCGTTCCTTCTGGCCCACATTCAATCAGTAGCACAAAGAGGAGCCACTCCCTTCTACATTGGCGGGATTGTCACTTCCTTAGCCATACAGTTGAATCTTGGTGACCACCTCACTCATCTGCCTCATAGGGCACCGGAGCTACTTACCATGAGCTACTGCAAGTCCGCTCACATGATATCTCAGCATGAGGATGGCAGGTTCAACCCTGTGATACAAGGCACCATCTACTATAATATCGTTTTGCCTTGCAGGAACTAGATTGATCCATCAAACAGAGCCAACTGGCTATTTGATTTACCGGCTCCCACATGCCATGTTCCGATTGTTGACGACCAGCCTGATGCACCTGTGGATGAGATGCAGGATGAGATGGATCGTGCTGAGCCAGTTCAGGACATACCTGAGACTTCCACCATGCAGCCGCCTTCTGCTGAGATCACACTTGAAGACATCCTTCGTGCCATTCACCAGCAAAACCAGATGAATGCCGCACTTGAGAGGATGCAGAAGGAGCAGTATGATGCACTCCTTGCCACGGTTGTCAAAAACTAGGAAGCAACAGATGAAAAGTTAGGTGAGATCTTCAGCGAGTTGGAAGCTTTGCGGATGGACGTCACAGCTCTTAGTGTCACTGGTTCTGATGAGGAAGCCACTCCTACCAGACGCTCCAGCACCAGAAGCCGAGGTCGTGGTCGTCAGTAGCATTAGTTTTTCTTTTTGTTTTTGCATTCTGTTTATGTAACGTATTTCCCCGCTATTATATCACAACATTGAGGACAATGTCTGATATAGTGTGGGAGAGGTACCTTTCCCGTTTTCCATTCATTGTATTTTCTCTTTCCGCATTTTCAATGAACAAGTAATATTTATGCTATTTCTTAAGTTTCAATTCTTCCCCGCTTTATTTAGCCATACCGAAATTTTTTTGCTTTATCTTCGCATTACTCGACATACCTATGAAATCGTAGTTAGGAAGCTGAGAAAGATCCAACAAGATCAATACAGTCTTGACACCTTAGACTTCCTACTTAAGCATTCCATTTCGACAATTGTTACGACTATACCTTAAGTCTTAGTTCTAAAAGTAATCCCTAGTAGTTTATACTAGCAGTCAGCACCGTCTAGACACAAACCACGTGGGGAGCCGATGAACATAAGTGTTTGATGCCTAATCTATAAACGATCCTTCATATCTCGCTGCCATAAAAAGAAATTGCACCAAAGTACACGGTCGCATATAAGAGATGAGTAATATAAGAAGGAGTCCATTGCTGGTTGGTTCAGAGGTACCTGGTTCTGAACTTGGTAGGGCGTGCTACGGCTCGATCCCCCACAACTTCCAATTTGGATAATATGTAAAGGGTTGCCACATTCGTGTACCAGACCCCGTGCTAATAAAGGATCAAAGTCACTAACCGGCTACTCCACTACGTGCGTGCTAAGACAAAGGGCTTAATGTGATTGCGCTAGAACGAAACCGGGTGAAATAAGAACGAAGGACTCTAGGTAGAATCATAACGGAATTACTGAATGTTTTGTTTAACTAAATGACTTCTCGTATGGTATGTTATATGTATGCGTCTGATGAAAATTGTCCGATCATTTTTCAATTGACTATTTGCTTGAGGACAAGCAAAGGTTTAAGTATGGGGAAGTTTGATAACGAGAAATCGTATCGTATTATTACTATGTTTTTAGCCCGTTTTATCGTACATTGGTCCTTTTAACTCCCGATTGTTTCGAGTTTTTATGTCACATTGCAGGTATAACATGTCTAGAGCCAAATTATGAGAAAAAGATCAAAGGAACAAAAATTAGCATGAAAAGAAAAGAGAGAAATCAATTCTGCTAAAGACTGCGTATTTTGTTGCTCTCACGGTCGTCACAACTGCCTCACGATCGTGACACGCCAATTTGAGGTCTCACGATCGTCACCATGATCTAACGACCGTGACACGCTAATATGAGGAAATCTTCCCGTTACACCATGTCACGAACGTGACAAGCAAAAGTTATTTAATTTGTTTGAATATAATTGAGAACGTGCAACGAATAGAAAGAGTCTTCAGAGACTCCTACTTTCTCCCAACTTCAGCAACACCCAGTAAACCAGTTCTCCTGGATTTTCTCAAAACTGAAGCACCGAAGCCCACGTTCCTACTCTTCAACTGTCAAAACTCCTTTCTATAAATATTAAAGAAATTGATGAAGAAAGGACAGAGAGTTATTTTTATTGAAATTTTATGCGGAAGCTCTGCCGTTTTTACTATCCATTTATTTCCAGCTTTTGTTCTTGCTGTTTTTTTCCTTTTAATTTCCAAACCCTTTAATAACAATTTCCAACATTAGGAAATTGTTATCTTAATTATATTTTCTTTTAAGCCTCAGAATTTAGTATTTTATTTCGATTCCGACGCTCCTAGCTTGCTAATTTGTGGAAGAAGGAGTCTAAGAATTCATTTGTTCAGGTTTTTGTTTTGCAATTAATATCAAGTTTATTTATTTATTTTAAGTTTCTGTTATTATTATATAATGCATGTTTTGATATTTATGAATTTCATTTTGTGTTTGTTTGTTATTTTAATTAATATGAGTAACTGAATTAATTTAGTCAGTATGTAATAAAGCAACTAAAACGGATGAATCGAATCTAAGCTAAAAACAATTATGAACTTATATTCTGGCTGTGACTTTTTATAATTAAAATCAAGCTTTTTGTTACGAGAGTAAGAGAAGTGAAATAGGTTAGGTCGAGACCACGAGAGTGTGAGATTTTAACCGGATAGCTAAAGTTAGGCATTCGATTTAAATACAGCGAGAGCGCTTTAAAACGAATTAGACTTATTAAGTTTTCAAAAAGTATTTTCTAAACACTTATGGGCTAGCGAGAGCAGACATAGGGCTTTAGGAGTATGATCTGAGATAAGACCACGAGAGTGGGAGTAGAGGGTTTTTAAACTGGTAATCTCTACAGAATTAATTAAGTGAAACATCTTTATAAGCTTAGACTGGATTGACCCGAATAGGTTATTATTATTACGTACCGACCGCCTTCTCATTATTTCCTTAATTAAGTTTAATTCCCGTTTTTAATCCTTAAAACCATAACCGTGACAAAATTTCCGCCTTAGCTAAACTAGCAGACCTTCTAGCACTAGAGTGATTACAAAGTCCCTGTGGGTTCGACATCTTTTTATTACTACGCGATAGGCTATGCACTTGCAGTTTAGATACCGTTAGACACATCACGTCTTCGTCCCACCAGTCTTCATCAAAATAGAACTAGATATATGATGTATTCCTCACAATCTCCCCCTTTTGATGATGACAAAATCTTTTAATTCTTGTTTTGATATTGATTGAAAAGTCTCCCCCTAATTGTGTGTCTCTCCTTTAATTTGTGAATTTAGCAATGACAAAATCCAATTTTTGATGTCACTGTTTTGGTGCCTATTTTAATCCTTACAAGATTTTTCAAACTTGCACACCTTTTGTTTATTTCCAGATAAACTTCAGGTTATTCCATGTAAATCTCCTCATCGAGATCTCATTTTTATGAATGTTGTTTCAACATCTATTTGATAAACTATAAGGTCATACAATGAAGCTAATGCAAACGAAACTCTAATTTTCATTGAGCTAGCTACTAGTGTGTATGTGTCAAAATAATCAACACTTTCCTTTTGTCTAAAATCATTGGTAAGGTGTTTTAGTGTACCATCACTATGATACTTTCTTCTAAACACCCACTTGCATCCAATGGATCTTGATCCTATAGGTAGATTCATAAATTCCCAAATATGGTTTGATATTATTGAATCCATTTCGTTACGGATAACATATCCTTTTAAAACGAGGAGTCCCTGAAAGCCATTACTTCCTTGATCTCACAAATATATCAACAACTATAGTGGACTTTGAATCAAAACAATATTAAGGACTTTTCTCCAACAAATAGAAAAATATGTCACTTTCTATTTGCAAATACTTTTAGAAAGTACACACACTTTCTTTACAAATGTAGTCACCACACACTTGGTGATCAATTATTGTAATTGAAAGATTTGAATATATGAACTTGTTCATGAATCAATTTCAATAGATAATTGATTTTCTTTTTCAATTTACAATTCAATAATATGTGAATCTTAAGTTCTCTTTAAATATTATGAAGCTTTTATGAATTATTTTAAATTTGGTTTGCTATAGTTCAGAATGACAATGGTTCATGAAAAGACATAATTTTTTAATTCTGTTTAGGACTTGTTAAGTGGTTTAAACGAAAACCTAACTTAAAAGGTGTTTACAACTTTTCAAAATTAAGCTTTTATGCTTTTTTCCTCTTCTTTCTCTTAAATTTATTCTTCTTTTGAAGTATAGAGCATTCATTTTTAACATGTCATATTTCTCTTTATTCAAAACAAGTAACATTACTTCTTAATGCTCATTTTTTAGAATTTTTTTTTAAAATAACATATATTATAAAATAAAATACCAAAATAACATATATTTGGAAAAATTTACCAAACTAACACACTTTGGCACACATTCGCCAAATCATTTGATGAAGATGAGTATATGTTTAAGGATTCGCCAAATGGTTTGGCTAGGGATGAACCAATTCGCCATTCCATTTGGCGAATGAGTGTACTTTGATGTACCAATTCGCCAAATGGATTGTTGAATGTGTGTACAATTTTTGAATTTTTGGATTTAAGGTTTTTGATATTTTTGTGTTATATATATTTACTTATATATTTACTTATATATATATATATATATATATATATATATATATATATATATATATATATATATATATATATATATATATATATATGTATAAGTATATATATATATATATATATATATATATATATATATATATATACTTATATATATTTACTTATATATATTTACTTATTTATATATATATATATATATATATATATATATATATATATATATATATATATATATATATATACTTATATATATATATACTTATACTTATATATATTTTTTTTCTTTTATAAATATATATATAAAGGAAAATTATAATATGAAATAAAATTATATCTAAAGAAAATTATTGATATAAAAGAAAATTAGAGAATATGAGAAAACGAAATATATATTAAAAGAAAATTCTTATTAATAATTCAAGAACGACATTACAAAAACTAATTTCCCGCCCGATCTAACTGCCCCCCAGTACCACATCCACGGGGATGACCCCGTCTTCGAACCCTACCACCAGGTTGTCGAGGTTCCGCTTGTATTTGTGTATTTGGTGGAGGCGGTTGTTGTTGAGTCCATGATTCAGCCTGTCCCCAATTACGTGGAAGGTTGCTGCCAAAGGCGCTGCCGTAACTGAGTTGTGTGCCCATGTTTTCAAAGCTGGGTCGGATAGGTTGGGCTGGGTTGGATTGGGTTGGGTGAGGACGATATGCTTGACCAAACGAGGATATTGCCTCGTTTTGAGAATGAAACAAAGGTGGGGGGCTATAGGTTGGTGTGGACATGAAGGGGTTGTCGGGGGTATAGTGGTGTTGGTAAGGCTCTTGATGTTGTGATTGGGTTTGTGGCATGAAGGGGTTATGTGTTTGGATGAATGGCCTATGGGTCTGTGAAGTCGATGGCTGGAATTGGGTGGGGCAGTCATGTTGTGGAGTTGGTGGTTGGGTGTATGCTGCGGCCTGGGCGCGGGGGTCGATCAAGTATGGGTTATCAGACACCCATTGTTGCATAGTAACTGACCTAAACCAAACTAAATATTCTCTAGTTGGTCTGACGTTTTGCAACACTTGGTCAGTTAGGACATGTTGGCGTCGATCCCTCCATTGTTGACGTAACTCCCTTGCAAAGTCTCTCCAATCTTCCATGTTCCACATGTCACTCACTCTTTTCAAATGCCAATTTCCCAAACATGTCGGAGGGGCCGGAATATCCTGTTGCATTCCGAACTGCATTTTCACCCGATCTGTTTGGTGCATTTGAATTGTAGTGAAGCGGATGATTGGAGTTTTTGCCGTCCAAATTTCAGCATCTTCCGGGTTAGGCTCATGGTCGAGTGCTAAATATGGGCGCCAGATGAACTACGGAAAAAAAAAATTTGTTAGTATAAAATTATTTTAGTTAATAAAATGCAATAAAACGGAAAAATATTTTTTATATGTGACAATACCTGATCGATCCCCACGTGGTCTAACAACTGGCGATATAGAACTATAGAACTTCTTGGGTTTCTACTATAATCCATCCCAAGATCGGACCAGCTAAGCACAACAAATTTAAACACATTTAGATACAATAACAATTTAAATATTTAAAATATAATATGTTTGTAAATAAAAATTAAAAGTGGACTCACTGGTTTGCGTAGGGGAACGGGCATGGATTCATGTTGCGTGGGGCAAGCATCGGCAGTCTGGAATACCCCCAAGCTTGTAACAAAAATGCACACCCATAAAACGTACAAGTATCCTTTGCGGCATTTTTACAAAGGCTACTGTACAAGTGTGCCAAAACAGCTGAACCCCAACTGTATGTATTTACATTGTTGATGTTTTGCAACAATGGTAAATACATCATGTTTATTGTGTTCCCGGTACCGTCGGGAAATAAAAAATGACCAAATAAAAGCATAATATAACACCGAGTTTTTTGCATTATTTCTAACTCGGTAGAATCTTCAGTTAAAATAAAACTAGAATAGTGCTCTCTAAGGAGTCCTAGATTTATACCTGAACCCCGGCTACGAGTATTTGATGGCTGCTCCTCGTCAATTAGAGGGGCACCCAGCAAATCCGCAACTATAGAAACATCCTGGTTGACCTTACCGAAGACGGCTCTGCCGGATACACGTAACCCCAAGAGCATGTATACGTCTTCCAAGGTGACAGTGCATTCACCGAAGGGCAGGTGAAATGTGTGTCTCTGGCCTCCACCTCTCTTGGAGTGCCAAGATGAATTTTGAGTCTATTGAGTTGTTGTGAACCTTAATAACATCCCCAAACCCGCACAACTGTAGACACGGTTCAATGATCGGATCGAACTCAATGTAGTCGTGCACCCGACAGCGAAATCTTCTTACATTCTGTAAAAAAATTCATCGAAATAAGTACGCAATAATATATATATTTATGTGTAAAAATAAAAAGAAATATATATATATATATATATATATATATATATATATATATATATATATGTAAAAATATATATATATATATATGTATATATATATATATATGTAAATATATATATATAT